>CM060846.1:84217500-85580000 GCA_030762175.1 Metallyticus violacea | reverse complement strand
GAAGACGGAGGAAACTCAAATAAAAGATAAAAGTTCCTTAATGATAAACCTGAAAAAGATTTTGAATATAGCGAAGAAAAACATAAGAGTTAAAACTTATGTATAATTACAGAACAGTGGGTGAGAGAAGTGTAAGATAAATCTACTGTATTTTTACATATGAGAAACGATATCCAAATAATAATGTAAACAAATAAAGAAAAGCAAATAAATCAGGGAAGTAGAAAGGAAGAAGTTAGGAAAAAGAAGACAAAAAATGAAGACGCAATAATATTCAACCCCATCGGGGAAAGGTCACATACTACTACTGCTATCTTAAAAACATAAAACAAAGTGTAAACACAGAAGGAGTAACTATGAATCATAAGAGGAAAAATAGTGGTGATAGTGTACAACCAAAAGTAAAAGGAAAAGATGAAAAGGATAGACAAGGTTTTAAGCAGCTCTTAACTGCACAATTGAAGTCCAAACGAAGACAGGAAACCAAACAGTCACAATCTTAGATATAGATGAGACTGTACAAGAAGAAGATATAAAGAAGATTCTAAAGCAAGAATTAAACATAAATGAAGAAATCTCAAACATAAAAGTGGCAGAAAAGCCAATACACAAGGCGTAAAATTTGCGTTTGTAACCAAAACACAACTAGGACTTGGAAATAAATTGATAATAAAGGAAAAAATAGCAGATGGATGGGATAGCTGTAGAGTAAAGGCAGCAAATGTCTAAAAAGATGCTAAAAATGTTATAGGGTGCGACACAAAGCAAGTAATTGCTCGCATAAAAAACGGAACAAATCTGTCATAACTGTGGAGAAATGAATCATAAAATAAAAGAATGTAGAAATGTAACAAAATGCTACTTATGTCAATCTAGTGAGCACAAGGCAGAAACAATGCGACGCCCGGAATGTAAGAGACTTGTATAAGCTCAGGAAAGGCAGAAAAGGAATGTTTTTGTAAACCGGACACGAAATTAATACAAACAAATCTTGATATGAGTTAAAAGGCTATGGACCTTCTTATACACAAATGTATGGTATACGGTGTAGATCTAGCAACAATCACACAGCCAAACGTAAACACGGCAAAACTTAGTTCAGCATGGATAACTGATGAAAGAAAAGAATTGATGCCGCTATCTATATACCACAACAGGGATTAAAGTACAGGAAACAGGGATGGCAAAGGATGTGTATGGGTGGAAACTGATGAGATGGTTCTAATGCTCTGCCTCACCTTCAACAAATGAAGAATAACAACAACAATTTTTCATTGAAATAAGACAGTACTGAACAGCATGGGTAAAACAGTAATGTACTAACTGCCAAGGGTAACTGTTGGGGATCACCGACAGAAGATAAGAAAGGCAGTGCATTAGCGGAGTGGATTAGCGAAAATGATTACAACATCCTGAAGATGCCTACCTCCGAAATGAACAAGCATCTTCATATATAGACATTACAATACACTCAACAGAAGTAGGAAAACTAATCAGTAAATGTATGTGGATGATGAAGAAAACCCAAATTACTACAAATAATTATTGAATTACAAAACGGAACTTTACAGTTAAACCAAGAAGAAATAGACAAAGAAAAGGGAAAATATTTAAAACAGAGAACAAAGTTCTTGAAAGGATAGAATAAGAATCTAGATGTTCGGATTATCTATACAACCAAAGAAACTTGAATAACTAATGGAACATAGCTCTTAAAAAGAACTGTCGGAGACACGAAGCAGGATACTAGTGGAACGAAACCATTGCACAATTAAGGAAACTAAGTACTGAAGCGCGAAGAAAAGTGACAAGGGTAAATCGGAAAAATAATATTGCAGAATATGAAAAACATAAGATACGAAATCAATATCGAGAAAGCCGTAATGCTCTAAAAATGCTATTAAATTACCAAAAAAGAATGGTGTGACCAACTATGTACTGAATTAGACGCAGACCCATAGGGTACTGGATACAAAATAGTAACAGGAAAGATAGGGCCTAGATCACCATTAGTAATGACAGATGAAGAACAGTTAAAAATAGCTAAAACTTTATTCCCAGAACATAAAATAAACGCATAGTCAGAAATAGAAATTAATAGAGAAGAAATACTTCTATGCTACACAAATGAAATAATAGAAACTGCACAAAATATAAAAACATGAAAATCAGCTGAGCCTGATGGGTTTCCCCCAGAAGTTGTAAAGGCTATAGGGGAACAAAAGCCCGATATTATTGAAAAAAACTATAAATGAACTTATTATTAAAGGGATATTCCCAAAAGAATAGAAAATAGCAAACTTAATATTAATTGAAAAGCCAAAAAAGTAGATGATAACAAATAATATGGACCACTCTGCTTAATAAATGCAATGGAGAAACTCTTTGTCTATTAACAAAAGACTCATCGAAGATATTGAACAAAAAGAGGGTTTGGCACCAACACAATTTGGGCTCAGAAAATGATTATCCATAGCAAATGCAATAGAAATTATAAAAATAATTATAAAAACAGAAATAAATGAAACAAACAAATATGTAGCTATGGTTACACTGGATGTTAAAAATGGTTTTTATTCAGCTCCATGACAGCCGTGGGTCCCGTGTCGTACATTTATGGCACGATAAAGAACCTCAAGCCTGAAAATAGAGGCCTCTGAGCAAAATTTGTCGGTTGTTTCACGCCCTAGTTTGAATGGCACACTGATGACCGAGACGTTAAAGAGCGTCCGTAAATAAACCAAATCAGTCACAGATCATAAATACTTGCTTATTTTTAACATTTTTGGGTTATTTAACGTGCTCTTTATATAGCTCAGATTCCTTTGTTTTCAATTGGGCTATTGGTTGCATAGTTAGGGTGAGAAAGAGACGCAGGGAAGTACTTTTCAATTTACAGGCACAGTCTTGCGCAGGAAGAAGTAGCACTTTGTTCTTTTCTACGATTCTATTTCTGTAAAGTTGTATTGGCTGGAAGAATAAAGTGATTAATGCATATGATCTTACATCCGGAAGTTAAGTTTATAGTGTCTTAGGTCATAGCTACCCAGTTAACCTGTTTTCAGTCAGGCAATGCCGTCTAAGTCATATAGCATTTAATCTTCAATTTATTTCCCAAATTTTAAAATTTTATAAGCATTTTAATAAAATGGTTGCTATTTCCATATTTTAAAATCTCTAAATAACTTTATAAACATTTTATGCAATATATTATGTTAAATGTGTCAAAAATATCGCTCGTCTTAGGAATTATTTGGGCTAAGGATTGGTTTATTTGACATAGGATCCTATCTTGCACAATTTGGTTACACTTCAACAGTGAAATTAGTTTTCGCTAGATATTGTCATATATGTTCAAAGAACATTCTTTTTGTATATGATTTTGCATCCTAAAGTTCGAGAAGATATTAACAATCATACCCACAATATTTTGCCCATTAATCACTATATAACCCTTATTATGATTAGATGAAACCGAAAAATGCAAGAATATAAATACCTTATTAATTCAATATATGAATGCATCATTTCATAAAGAACATCAGCCATTTATTTGTTTAAATGATTTTATAATAATCAGATTTTCCTTGCATAATATACATACACACCACACCTATTAGCCCTAAAGTGACACGAGTTTAAAGTAGAGACCGAGGTTCACTTGTTTTATTTATTTTTTTCAGAGTTAATATATCCAAGTCTATTGTATATTTGGAAATAGATTTTGTTCTTCTTTAAGTACTATAATATCTAACAATGGAGATTGATATTATAGTTCCATGCAAACGTTTTCAGTCAGTGAACTCAATATACCATTTCAATGGTGTTTAACACCCGTTTTAACTACTGAGGCACCACAGGCAGTGACATTGATGATACATTAGATGAAATGATAAATTGGGAAAGGGTTTTTCTTAAAGGAAGGAAGCGTTCCAGGCCTAAGTTTAGAGTACCTTTCCGGCATTTGCCATTTTTGAGGACAGGAAAACAAGAAGAAAAAAAAAAACTCTCAGGGAGGACACCCTGGTGTGAATCGAACCCGAGACCTCCACTTCACAAGTCCGCGCCTTAACGACCTCGGCCACGCGTGGCAGTCAATTGACCAATGAGAATAGAATTAAACTGATAGAAACTAAAACCTTCCATTATTTTTCTCCAACTTGTTATAATTATCTGAAATTTGGAGTTTTGTGTTAAAATTAAAGACCAAAATTTGTTCTTCTGGTACTATCTTGCTAAATACAATTCGTATAAGCTGATAATTTTCCTGAGATTTCATTTCGCTTTTAAACTCATGTTTGTTGTCATGTAATAATTATAATGACAACAAACATTCGTTAAGCTCAATTAAATTACCGCAAAACTATTAGCACTCGTATTGTAGAAGAAAATATTACTTGAACTTCTTAGAAAAAGGAAAATAACTCGTGGGAAACAATTTATATAGCAATGATAGGAGAATTAAAAACCCTGGCCTTCGAGTTGAACAGCACATAAATTTATATAAAAGGTGAACCCCGAGGGGAAAAAATTGAGAATCACTGTTAAACAGGAAGGAATACTATAAAGTAGCAAACAAATTACTTACCATAATAAAAATGAAACATAAAAATCTGAACAGAAACAGGCAATATCTCAAAAGATTTATCTCATTGATGTCATTTTAAATTATTGAATCAAAAGTCGATATACTATACAAGGTAGACTCTTTGGTTTGCTTACTGAAAAATCGGAATTTTTAGTAATAACCTTTCTAAAATGGACGATTCTTGTTGATGGAGTAAATGTAGGGTATTGAAGTGCCACCACAAGGAACGTTTGCAAATGACATTTACATGAAAAGAGAATCTTGTAGCGTACAGGAATTTGTGGAAACATTTTCTGATGTTTCGGTTCTACGAAGGGATGCTGTAAGAAAGGTTGTTTTCAGATTTAGGGAAACAGAAACAATAAGTAATTCCTAATCAAAAACGACATGTTCTAACAATGGCATTAGAATTGCATATAGTCATTATGAAATTGTCGTTGTTATTGCTTGTTGTATTATTGTTTTTGTTTTTCTTCTTCTTAATTTAATATTTTTAAACATTAATTTTACTATCCATGTTTATATATTAGCATAAATTTATTTATCTATTTCATGTTTTACATAGATTTATATGTGTACAAGTATTGTGATGTTAAATTTTAATAACTGTGACATTGCTGCTAAAAATTACGTAATTATTATGATTAGAATGGCAAAGCGAAAGAGAAGATATAATGCCCTTATCTGTACGAGAATATATAAATAGTTTGGATAAGTAACATTGGAGCATTTTCCAAAGAAATCTCTACTTCATTTAAAACAGAAATTACGCATTTCAGAAAGTTCAGCGCATAGAGCTTCTAAATTGCTGAAATCGAAACCGTAGTTCAAAAACTACTGCTGTTTGACAGTGTAAGACGTGCCAATTTCTATAATTGCGTTTTGCAGAGGACTGTTCATCTCAAAATTAATACATTTCTCAGATTAGAATTGCTTTCATTTACAAGCCTAGTTCGTAAAAACAAAACAAAAAAAAAAAAATGTCTCCTTTGACTATTTGAATATTTGAAGGCTTCGAGGGAGACTTTTGATAACAGAATTATATGCAGAGGGCTGTGGACGTGACATTCTCCACATTTTAACACCACGCTGCTCTTAATTTGAGGGGAGTATTGAAATATACAGTCTATGGAGTAATCTTCATATAGATGAACTGAAAAATCCTGTGCGTGAATGTTAATTTTATCATGAATGTAAACTGACACCACTTTCAAGGTCAGCTATAATACAGATTAGTGTTGTTCATAACAAAAATAATATTGTCTACTTGCTTTTGTTTTCAGAATTGCATGAAAGATTACGAATAGATTGGTCGGCTTGCATGTGTAAGCTGTTTGGTACTTGACTAACGTTTTACATTTGCGTATATCAGCTTTAATAATTAAGTATTCTTGAATTTTATCGTGTTTTTGTTTCTATTGGATGCTTTTATAGTCCTGATAATTTTGAGCCCTAAAGGCATAACACCTCGTTAGGGATTTTACCTGTAGATGTTTTTCATATAGTCCCACCTAAGATGTATGCATAGAGAAGGCACGTGGTATTGATGAAACATGCATAACAGCTAACGTTCTCGAACTTCGCATATTCTCGGTAAAGGTGACTCTAGGAATAAAGTTTACGGTCTAGTTGTTTTAATCTATGTATAAACATGTCAATGTAACAGATAAACTAGCCTGTGGCAAACAGAGAATTTCTCCTAAAATAAGGAAAGGAAATGTATTCAGGGCATCGTTCCTTTAATATTGTCTCTGTATTTTGCAATGCTTAGCATAGAAATAAGTCCAATATTGTTATGCTGACAAAAATATTTCACTGTTTATAATCGTGTTTTTTTTCTGTACAAAATACGGCAAACCCATATATATATATATATATTTAAAATTGATCTGAGGGATTCTGCATCTACAAAAAATATGCAGTTACCCTTTATCTCTGTTCAAAGTGTTGCTTGTAGCATATGACTTTGTAATTATTTCCAAGATTTTATAAAGCGCAAAATATTTGATAAACAAAATCGATTAACAATGCTGGAAATATGCATACAAGATTGTTTTCATTCAAAGCGAAATCCGCGGTTCCATTTTATAAATTTCCGAAACATAATGAAGTTTGCTTGCACTCCAAAAACTGCGGCTACGTTCGTTGTAGTGGTAAAGATGCACTTTATGAGTTCATTCATTGACATGATAAAAATGGATCAATTAAAATGTTAATCATTCAAGTAATAAATCGATGCAAAGTTCAACCAACTTTTAATCAATCAGAATGAGCCGGGTTGTAATTAAGGATTACGTGGTCGCACTTGTGAGACCGGCTTTATATGATGCACAAACAACTCGTTCATTATTCCATGAAGCGTTTTCTGTGCAGTGACCTTTTGCCTCCTTAATGACATATCCATAAATAAGGTGATATTAATGAGTGTATTTCCAAGATACGGCTGTACATTGGACTGGCATATTGATTTCCACAATTGTTTACGGACTCTGGGGAAATTTATCTTAATTCATCTGAGGCTAGGACATGTAAAACAGCCCACACTGATGGTCTTCAAGTTCGTTTATTTGCTCGGAACACATTCATATTTTTTTTTTCTTTATCTAAAGCAAGGTTAGATACAAAGCACAGTAAGGATAGACTAAAGATACATGCGTGCTCTGCACATTGCCTTAATACTTTCTTCATTCAGTAGATCTCATATCATTTTAAAAATAAATATATGTGAACCTTCAAAGGTCAAAATTTTCTATTTATTTTATTTTTGAAATAAAATGTAAGCTTTCAAGTCTGTGGAACAATATTTTCAATACATAAAAAATAACCGAGTTATATATTTAAGCATTTTAGTGTGCGATTACATTTGGACCTTTAAATAATAAAATACTGTCGCTCCCCTTTTCGCACTTCAGGACTGTTTAAGTTATAATTAATTAGTATAAAGTAAGTGCTATAGCGAAATTTGTTTCATTCTAGTACAGTTAGCAGGGTGGTAAGCCTGTTACAATTTAAAAGTAACTATTGTTGTTGATTTTAAAAGTACAGAAATGGTGTTGTTGTTAAGACTGAAATTGTCATTACATTAATCTATAAGTTTGTCGCTAGAATTCTCAAAAGTGTACTAAAGCTTACTACAATTTTGATTTTTCTTATTGAGATCAATAATCAGAATCTCAGCGCTTATCATATGTGGAATAGAAAAGACATTTTTAAAAAAATGTGTAATGTATAATGAAAAAAAGTGTGTTTAAAATTCAACTTTTAGAAAATACTTTTGATTTAATTTCCACTGTACACAGTGTGCAGTTTGTATATTAAGATGCATCTATATAATAAAAAATAATTATTCAGTAAAGCTCAAAATCTTGGGAATAAGTTTGTAAATGTCTTTTTGTTGCAAATTTAGCGACGAATATTCTGAAAACTAATATTTTAAACTTTTCAAAATATACTACAATATTTTATTTATAATAAAAAAAGGTTTTCAAACGTTAAGCACTTTTTTTAATTTTAATGCTGTATATAGAAATGGAAAAAAAATACAAAACACATATTTTTAAGGGTGGAAGGTATATGTACTTTCTTAAATTTGTACGACACTCATTGTTTTAAAATGGCCAAAAAGTGTGTACATATACAAAAGCAGAGAGTGTTTAAACGTGTAGTTAACCATTACTTTGCCATTTGTGAGACACTCAGCTGTTCGGCACATTTTCTGTTGTTTCATTATTATTATATTGCGACATACTACTCTTGTTAGTTTGTTATAAAGTTCTGTATAAGTTTGATTTAATATTTCATAATCTGATAAGCTATCATGAAAGACAGCTAAACTATTTAAATTTTCTTTATTATAACAAGTGATCACCACTTATAACCACATTCTAGTGGTTTAAGCTGTTGAAGTGTTGTTTAAGCTGTTGAACTGATGTTTAGGTTACAATATTAAAGGCTAAGTGCTTAGGACAATGGCATTTACATACGGTGAGAGTGTAAAAATAGAGCCGATAGAGCACACTTTTAAGAAAAGAGCAGTATTGACTAGAAAGCTAAAAGGACGTTCTTACCAAATGAAAACTTATATTGACTCTTAGCTAGACAATCTCCTTGATGTACTGGTCAGGAAACAAATCCTTAAGATATGCAATCAAACTTTGAAGATAATCTCATAATACATGCATTAATTGTGCCAAGGCCTCTTATTACGCAGCATTTTCACAATTGGGTTTTTCAATGAGCACTATGGGTAATAGGACAATACCTGAGGAAGATATCTAATTGTTTTCTCATAGTCCGGTTTTATTTAAACTAGCACATATCCGATACTAGAGTGCCTGCGAAAGATTCTCATCTAGTTCATGGGACTCGTGCACATACAGCTATAGAGTTCTTGATCTTAAACGGCGAATGCATTTTACCTCTTGATTGATTGCGAACATGGGCATGGGTTCTTCCAAAAGTATTTCCTCATTACGCTGCTTTGACATATTAAATAAGAAAAACATTCAAAGATAAAAAGGAGTATGAGCATAGGAATATTACTCTTGTAATTACATTTGTAGAATCCCCATACGTTGAAGGAACTAAAAGACACATTGAGACGAACTTTGAACTTCTCCACGTAAGTTACAGCTTTTCCTAGATTTACATACAAATAGGCAGCGAGCTCATCAACAATTAAAGGTACTAGATATTAAAACAATACTAGTATGTCAATACACACTTAAAAGAACGTGGTTCCCAAGTTAATTTATTGCAAATTCTTAAATGTATAAGAACATTACAGAAAATAGAAATAGGAAACATTTACTTTTTGAATAACAAATATTAATTAGCATTACTTCATGCGTGCAGTTATTACTATCAATTATCACCCAAAAGTGTGTGTACAAAATAATAAAAGTCACTCATAGAATAAGAGTAGTCAAGAGGAACAAATCGTGATTGCTTGGATATTTTATAGTAAATCATTTTCTAAAATGACTCATTCAGACTCGCACAATTAAAGCGGTTGTGACGCTCTGCAAGAAAAGCAATTAACTTACTTTTAAGGCATGGTTGGATTGGCGCCGTAAATATGACCTATAGCGAGAAGATTATGAATCGGTGCGACAGAATGTGGTCGATCGGCCGGCCGTTGTTGTTCGGGTGGCAGGCACATGGTTGACTGGCACATATAGTATAACGTTTTGGGTTACCGAACTTAGTACACTATAATTGTTTAACATTTCCCGCTTCGTAATTTAATTTTAAATTATTGTTACTTTTTAAAGAGTTAGACTTGCTCCCAATAAACTCTCGACATAGCATATTTTCCCTCTTAGCATTTTGGTGCGTGAACAATTTACGGGTTTGTGGCATATAGTGCAAAGAATTTAGTTATTTGTTGTCATTTCGGTGATACGATACTTATGGATGACTTTAAGCATGTATTTGTAGATTACAAGTGTAGGTTAGAGCTTGGTTGTGATGTATGTATGATACAAGATTCAGCTGCCTGTCCGTTGTTGCAGGTGTTCTTATCCGATACACAATGGCACATTAACCTTGAGGTTCTGAAAACATTTCCGGGTATTGTGCATTATTCAGTTCGCTTATACATTACCATATCGTTAGATTTAGGTATATTTATAGTCGAAAGTAACAGAGTTATAAGCTTACAGCAATCGTCTTTTATAGCATTTAGCATGGAAGTTATGTTTGAATGTTTTTATTACTTGTTCCCATTTGACAAATTTGACCTCAATATAATGATAAATATAATAACTAAACTTGATTAAAATGTTTAAGTAAATGAAGGGAACTTTTAACCTTGTGATACAATCGTTTAAGTAACATTTTTTTTAAAAAAAAAACCGTAATGAACAAAATATCTGGTTATATTAATACATATAAGGTTAAAATAAATCGTCGGGAAGTGTGATGGCTTGGGGGGGGGGGGGCAAAGGAGTCTGACTCTCTCCTAGGCTCCTCAAAAATGAAATAAATCATTAAGTATGACAGAAGAAAGAATGGTAATAATATAGTGTTAACGTATAAAATAATTTCGTTTACAATGTTTCCTCAAATTACGATGATAGTTAAGCAAGACCTTATGGAATTTAGAATAGAAAATAATAAAAATAATAAGCTACATCTGTTTACTTCATCCCATACAAAGGAATCGAAAAGGATCTCATTCCACTACGCAATCGGATATTAATTTTGTGACGGGAAATTATTACACAACGGCCTTACCTCTTGCCGAAGGGAAATCATATTGCGTGGTCGGAATTCAAGTATTCGTAAATAGTAATTAATATTTGAGTGACAATCACAATAGGCCTTCCGAAGTGGGACATGCCTGAATTCGTTTGAAAATATTTTGAGACACTAGCCGCAAGTCATACCGCCGATTACATACCTACAATACTTTCCTTGTGGACCCAAGGTCGCGAGTTCAAACCCCCCAGGGTTTCTTTTGTATGAGAAAAAAAGCTGTTGGTCCCGTGTACTTCATTTGCGGCACTTAAAACAGCCTCAAGCTTGAAAAAGAGGCAACATTTATCGGCCCTTTCACTTCCTGAATTCACAAATGGTAAAGGGCATTTTTAAATAAATATACTATTACCCATTATTAAACTGTCTCCAGAATATTATCTTTCAGCGCTTCCAAGAGTTTTATTTCAGGTACATCAGTAATTTTACATTGGTGAAGATGGAGCAACTGAGTGGAGCTATACGCACTACCGACGGACACACCAACTTACTGAGCTAACTGTGTTAAACACATTATTAAAACCCGGTATTATTGGTCTAGGCCTCTGATTCGAATTTGTTCACCAATCTAAAAGTTGCATTTGAGGATGTTACTTCTAACAACTTATCAAGATATTCTCTTCTGCAATACTTGTGTGATTTCTTTTGCACATCACAGTTATAAATAAATATTTTTTTATTATAGAGCACATCTGCCTCTCGGTATACAACACCAAACACAGTAGAAAGTCTAACCCGCATTGCTAAATAAAATTGAACTGAAACAGTTGTGTGATATACATGAATGAGCAAGCTCAATTGCCTGCGTAAGAGGAATGCAGTTTTACAGGGAGTTTTGCGTCTACTGAAAGTAAACTGGTTTCCATTAGTGAAATGAGGGCACGGTGTAAATATATTTTGAAAATTTTTGATTCGGTTATATTTGATAATTGGAGTCTTATTTTCATTGCCACCATGTTAACTACCTACAGGCAATATTTATGTATATATTTACATTTAGGCAAACTTCTTCTACTAACTTATTTTTAAAAAGCACAGGCACATTTTTCTTAATTGTTGGTCATTTTAAAACAACTGGATAAAAGATTGCCCCAAAGAATAAAGCTCTAAAACATAAACGTTAACAACAATCCCCACTCTTGTTTGACAGTGGGTTAGCAGTCAGGGCAAGGAGGGGTATGCCGCGCTGAAGGAATAAATGTTTCATGACGGTCGTCTGACCACTGTAGAGCAGGTCACGACAATGGGCTTTTGTCGTTAGATGTAAAAAGAAACACCTTTACCTGGGTTACCCTTCCTAGAGTTAAGTTGGCAAATTCTAAGCCACTAAGTCAGTCAGCATTGTAAGACAAATAAAATTAAATGTTTGGATAGATAGAATAATCCAGAATTAGAAAAAACCAATTCATTTTATTTATATACGTGAAAAGACCTGGATTATATACCTGAAGCTAATATTGCAATTTTCTTCAATTTATTTTCAATAAATTTGGTTTTGAACCACATTAGCTTCTACAATGAAATTGTTTAAAAAAACTGGACAGTTATATAATTTATACTTGAAGTATGGACCGATTGAGCATTATGTGCTGTTGCATGTTGATTAATGCTTAAAACTACAAATACTTCGTACACTTATATTGATTTTCTGTTGCTCTGTAAATATAGAAAACTGAAGAAAGGCGTATTTTAGTAAAATATAACATATATTACAACTTTAGCTTTTATTCTCATTATTTTATACACTTTGACGTATAAGAGGCTTGAACTACGATCAGAACAAGTTTCCAGAATTTTCCCATACACTGAAAATATGAATACCAGTTAACTTTAGAAACCAAGTACTCTGAACTCTGCGTAATTCCATTTTATTATCTTGAAAAAAATTTGGAAATTCACAGACAAGTACAAGCTAAAGGAAATACTTATGCTAAAATTACTCAATTTTGGAATCTTATTAAAGTTAAGGAATGGCCCTTTTAGATGGGAATGGTCCATTGCTAACGGGAGTTTAAATGAGGAGCTGAATGAAACATTTCAAGATTCGTGCATGGACCTGTACCCTTTCCTAACGTCACATCATTGACTTTTCTCTTCTATGACACTGGACAAAAATTCATTGTAGAATAAACATTCTTTGTGCCACCAAAGCGCTCACGTGCAAGTGAATTAATATACAAGCATATAACCAAATTGGATGTATTAATACTTATGTTTGTGAATGCAATTACCTACTTCATCTACATTAGTTATGTATTGGGAACAAGATAAATGTATCTCATATAAGTGTGTAATTCTACATGATATCTGGAATGCTGTAATTTCTAGTTGCACTTCCTCAGGATCATCAAATTCTTACACACCATTCTTTTATATACCTATTTATGTATAATCAACATGGCAACATGGTAACAGCGCAATACGTAAACATCGAGTTCTGCTACAAATTGAGGGAAACGGTGACGGAGAAGCGTGGAATGTTGGTGCAAGTTTATAGGAGGGAAGCCCTGGGCAGAAAATGTGTTTAGGAGTGGTTCAAACGTTTTTGCGGAGGAAAGGAAACGACTTTCGATGAGCCACGTTCGGACCGGCCATCGACAACCCCAGGCATGATCGAGAAAGTGCGACAAATGCTGGATCAAAATCGGTGACTGAATCTAGAATTGATAGCGGAGGAATTGGACATGGCGCAAGCATTCTGCTCCTTTGCACTGTGTTACACGTAGTCCACCCACTAGGTGTCGCTCCTACTCTCTCTGAAGAACCATGCCATGCTGTCGTTTACCGAACTTTTCAGACATATCACGTGTACTTCTTCGTTAACAGTTTTAAATTATTTCTGACATCTCAATCTTTTCCATGAAGTAGAAGATTTAATTTGTTCGATTTTAAAGTAATGCCTGGCAAGAAAGCAGCATATAGTGGTAAAATTGATAATGCTTCATGTAAGGATTCTACGATTTAATTTAAAGAATTGGTTGATTTAATCAAGAAAATTATAGAATTGTTCCAGTGTTGTCTGCCTATATTTCGATGTGAAGAAAATGTAAATGAAGAAATGTGAAGAAATGAAAAGGTCTTATACACTTATACCCCAAATAGCTTAAACAAAAACACCTAATTTGTTAATAAAGAGGAAATAATTTAAAAAACTCATATTTTAGTATACAATCTACAGACACACAACAACACAACACCAAATAGTAGCGAAAACACACTTTCGTTGACATGTTTTGTGGGAAAGTGTCGTTCTGTCACTGATTTTAAATCCGGTACACTCGCACTATATTAGGGTCACTAATTTAATTTCCGAAAAGGGTGGGAACTTCCAAATAACCTTCCAAGCACTTTCTATCATGGTCTACGCAGCTTTGCGTTCTTCACAACCATGCGTAAAAGTGCCCAACTTCTTGCAGGTACACTTCAACAATCTCTTCTGCATTGTCACCGTCTCCCCGAAGTTTCTCTTTTACTTGCGAGAATAAAAGGAAATTCAATGGCGCTAAATCGCGATGAGCAAGGACACGTGACTCCTCTAGAAACTCGAATGTCCACATCGCAGTGTGTGCTGAGGTGTGTAGTGCTCGAGAAGAATTTACAGGCCCAGTAGTTCTCTTCTCCAGAGGAACTGTGGCCACTTGCCCGCTCTTCTGTAAGAAAGTGGCCACCGTTCGCCGACCAGTGCTGCATTTGGTTTCCGTATCATCTGCTACACGTCGGGAGGTCACATTGTCAAATCTCACGGAGATGTAGGTTTAGGTTAGTAGGCCCTGATGGCGGAGGAACGCTTACAGTACATATGTGGGTATCACGGTGTTCCCCCTTTTCAGCATGCTGTTTGTGACCTCATGCGGTGTATATGCACATAGTGTGCAGCTGACTTAAGCTATCACTTAAATCGCTTTTCATAAAGAATATAGCTCTTCACGCACAACTTCAGTTCTTGCTATTTAGATTTAAATTAACACTATAGCAACGAAAGCAACAACTTGTTTAAAATACTAACCTGGGTGTAAATACGAGCGCTAGTTCTTTTTCTTTTTTACACTTCTCCCTATCTGCATGTACCCAGTTATTTTTAGAATAGTCGTTTTATTTTATTTTTTTTCTTTTTCCCCCTCTGCTGTGACACTTTATTTATTTTTTCTCTGGTTGATTTAGTGGGTACAATTGTTTCTGAAATATTCTGTTTTTTGTGGCCTTCACAGTAATAAATATGCGTGTTCGAACAAAACATTTAATAGCATTTCCTATCATTTCCGTGCATTTAGATCTTAATTTATCGACGAGGATCTTCATTGCATTTAAAACTTTATTTAGGTCACGAACTAGTCAATTCGTCCTCTAAACGTGATGACAGTGTGAAGCAGCTGTTCTGTTGACTTAATTAATCTTACTCTGAAAGCGATGAAAGTCAAGTTTTCTATGCAGGAGGGTGATTTTTTGATTTTTTACTTCGCATCCTATGTAGCCTGCAAGCATTTCTAATAGTTACACATTTTCAGAATTTACAACTTGTTTCTTGTGGATAATCTATAGAACGCATCAAACCTCCTGCATATGGCCCCAAAGGCAGAACACTGTATAGAATCATTGACATACGGCCTGGTCAGAACACCATTAAACGCAACAGTTTATTGCAAGCCTAAATTACTCATTACAAGTATGCAAATTTATTTACAAGTAGTATGAAAAAAAAACAGTAATTTTGGCAGCATTGAAATACTGCAGTTGTAAATTAAAATGCCTGCCTGCTATCATCAAACAATAGGTTTGAAACCATAAAAGAGTGAAATGAAATATTGAACTATTTAAAGTTATGACACTTTTCCTGAAAGATGTACAAATATGTACTAGAGCTGGAAATATGGACAAATAATAGGAATTAAATGACAGGTTCCTTGCTCTAGTGGTTAGCGTTGCTGATTGTTGCGGGAGTTGCCGGGTTGTTCCTCGGTACCTACTTAGAAATAATCTTAGTTAGGGAGATTCGGAACGCGATGAAAAATAGGTAGGTATCTGATGAAGAGGTACGGGCCCCTGATCAAGAATGTCGCGTGTCAACGGGGTGCACTGAACTGATCATGTGCCCCCCCCCCGCAACACTGAAATCCTTGGCCTTTGGGCTACGGGTATTATTTAGTCATGGAGAATACAGTATGTTTTAATCACTGCAAATATCATTATGCGTAATTATTCGATGAAATTTTAATAATAACTATCAAATAAGGTGTATGTAAGAGGTACTTATATTAGAGTTAATTTTAAAACAAAATCTCTGACCCTGAATAGAAAATCTATGATCCAACTGATTAAAATGGTAATTATTTTAGGAAATTCTACGACAACAATTAAATTGAATTACTTTATATAAAAGTGAGATATGTACTTACGGGAAAGTAACAAGACAAATAAAATCTTATTTTTACTTTCTCCTATATTTTTACATTATGGTTTTAATTTTTCCTTGAAATCAGGCAATCTGTAGCCGATAAATATAAACACCGACAAAAGTCTACCGCTTATGATTGTCAATAACATTGTTGGCCAACCCAAAGGAATGAGAGATTGAGATAGTTGTGATTTGAGGAATTATTGAAACTACACTATATTAAATATGAAACTAAATGCGAACAACACTTCTAAGAAAAGTTTTGGTTTTATATAAAAACATTAACTTGAATTATAATTAAATCCATTTTAAAATTAGTAGACATTCTGGCAGTGAACTGAAATGCCTACCTCCGGTGTCCACAATCATTTGAAATGTTAGAGGTTGGTGGGGAAAATGGTAGGAAGGAAGATTCCCTCTTATTCATTTTCTGATTTGCGGGATGGGAAGTTTAGGATACCCTTACAATAGCAAAGACTACTACACAAAAGCGGGTCTGAAAGGGAAGATGCCGTCATTACAAGAGATTACAAATGGTAACTATTCTTGTTTTCACATTCAAGAAGTCGCAAAAGTCTAGTGTGGTTGTGGAGACAGTGAGATACGCTGTACTATCACAACATACTGAAACCACATTCACGTGAACGAAGGGGATATAGCAGATAATTTATCTACTTGAGGATAAAAGTAAAACTTCATTATTTTTCAATGCATTTCCCTTGACTTGGAGCATTTTGCGTTCAGAGATTTAATTTCTTCGGTATATAAAGTTATCTTGATACTCCAACCAAAACATTACCGCCTCCTTTATGACATCATTGTAAAATTTCTTCCATGTAGGAAATTCTTCATATTTCTATAGAGAAATAATGACCGTGAGCCAGATATGAACAGCGGAGTCGATGGCTAAACTTCAAATGGCCGCAATCCTTGAGAGTAGCACACACTTTTTGGTATTTGTGACAAGATGCATTATCGCAAAACAGCAACAGGCGCACTGTCACATTTCAATTTCTTTTTGACAACCTCGTGTAAAGACTTTGCTGTAGAAACGTACCTTCTCCAGTGATCGTGTACTTAACAAGACAAGAAGCCCAAGAATGATTGTCATGACGTTTCAGACTGACTGACGCATTGATGCTGGTTGGGAGCCTTTGTGCTGCACTGCACAGACCAGTGGATCATAGTGGTGAACCCACGTTTCAACTTCAGTAATAATATATAATTTTCCTGTGGGAGGTTCAAATTTTCCTGACTGAATTTCTGCTCTTGTGTCAGCATGAGGAAACTGACCTATGACATTATTAGATGAATGTGAATGATTATGAAAGTCTACAAGCTGAAATGTCTAATTCACGGGCTGTTACATTAAGTATGACGCATCGAGTTTCTATATTCATAGTACTCATTCTTTGACACGTGTCTTGTGAAGATTTTGAACACAGATGGAGGACATGATCAGTGAACTTCCGGCCCCATTTAAATTGCTAGGCCCAAAACTAAATCTTATCAACATCACCAATCATTTCATGAGTTTGCTTTGGTTACTTTCCTTCTTTGTAAAGGATTTAATGATGGCATGATGCTATAAATCCACCAGTTTCTTTGTAGACATTAAAAATAATCTAATTTAATGCACTTCTAGCATAGAAACTACTAGATAAATGAACACATTTTTCATGAAGTTTACTTTTCTGTCTGTATAATTTCACAAAGTTTTGGTTAAATATAAACATCGGAGTTTTGCTGTCCGACTTCACATGGGGTAATTGGAACTTGTCACGTTCCACAACCTCCGGCGAATGTCACCAATAACATGTCACGATTCTTCATTTCTTTGTCTACGAAGATATAGCCTATGAAGTTGCACCTAATAGAACATTAAGCATCGCTTGGCAAGAAAATTTAGAGGAACTACTTTGTTAAAGCAAAACTCTTGTTTTCACACTACCTCACAATATCGATTTCACAATATTGAGTTCAGATGTGCTTGTTTCTGGGCTGGGGAAAACATGTGACATACTACGCCCTGCTTGTTTGGAAGTGTATTTCCAACTAACACTTTCCTAGCGTACCCCACGACTTGCTCCATAGATCGAAATTCTCAACCAGGTTAAAGCACAAGATTTGCTTCAGGAATTTCTGAAAACCAACCGTCACGAACAGTCAATTGCACAACAATCCAAACAATACGTATGTCATACAATATGAGTGTTCTACCTGATCTACGTTTCAGGGTTACCTATTTTAAAGCTCTCTTCGGAGCAAATAATCGCCTTCAATTTGAGTCTAAGTTATTTACCTCAATAAATATGCATCCTAGATTTCTATCATCTTTCGTTTTCTCAAAAAGCATTGTTTGTGTCTTTATATTCAAGATTGGAAGCTGTAATCAGTACTTTAGTGTTTCGCGGATCCCCTGGGAGGTTCTGTTTTAGAACTGTTGTTCTAAATGAATGGAACTTTTGAGTATTTATTGTTATAGAAAAACGGATGAGGTATAGATGAATAAGAAAACTCTCCATGTTAACGAACATTATACATATTCACAAGTACTCAGCGCACGACATAAGTCTGATAATAGTCAAGATCTTGCCAAACATGATGTAGCATGTCCACATGTATGTATGGATCGCCCCTGACCAAGCGTAAGAATATATGCGCTTGCACCTGAAGCACCGATAAAACCTTCAGAGATTTTCCATCCATTCATGTCCCATATATTTTGTTATAATAAACATTTTTATAATAAATACGCAGTGGTCCCATTCACTTAATTTTAGAAACGCCTTATATGTAATTGAATATGGTATGCTTTACAAAGTCATAAATAAAATGGTGAAACTTTAAAGGGCAGTTTATGATAGCATAGTCTGTGATGATATATTCACTTTGCTTCCTTGATACCTACTACTCCAAACCAGAAAGAATTTTGCATGTTCTCACTTGAAGACAATGTCAAAAAATAAATAAAAAAAAGAATTACTTACTGCAGTTAATAAAGGAATTCATAATGGAATGTTTTGCTGCCTTTCTATAAAGAGTGATGTGAATACAAATATGAGTAGATGGATATGTGAGCATGTTTGGTTCGACTTGAAGGAAAAAAAGCTCCCAACCAAAATAAAATGTATAAAAAATAATAAAGAAACTGCAGAATAGAAAAAGGAGGAAAAGTGAAGTGCTTTATGAAAGTTAGAACTTATTGTAAGCTTCAGGAGATGCACTTCGGAATGAATAGATTTTCAAGATGCAAGTTGTTACAAGCACATCAATTCTAGCTCAATGTTAATTAACATTTTCATTCATGTTACCTATAAGCATATTTACCATTCTAGTAATTACTTTGTTCTACATTCTACTCAAAAAACAACAAGCCCAAGAAAATGTATGTTTTGAAAGACACCACAAAAATCTTATTAAGGAAGTATAACTCAATGATATCATTCTGCCCTTTTCAATGTTTGCTTTAGAATTTTAAGCACCTGAGGACGTTTGTCGCATGTTCTAACTACAGCCACCTTTTTGGTTACTTTGGTTAGTCAATCATATAACCATCGATCAATAAGCATTGTCAGTCAAAACCGTTTAAGCTGCAGTGAAGGCGTTTTCCCTGTACTGCCTTCAGGGATCTGTGTACGTTGGGTGGGATGCCGCCAAGCAATACTCAATGCACAGTTGCAGTGTGTTTGAAGCTTCCCGGTGTCCAAACCCAAGGCCCTAGTTATAACAAACCAAATGAACATGCTATGTGATCTAAAGCGTAATTAGAAATTTCATAATCACTGACGAATGCATTATCATTTAAAATCATTACAGTTTCTGTGATCCATAAATTCTGCTAAAATGTAATGAGAAGCCTCAGTAATATTCACCTATGTAATAATGAAACTGCACTTTGAAAATATAAATACCAACATTCTGCTACATTTGAAGACAAGAAAGAACATGGGACAATAAAAGTCTATTACAATTATGTATACATTTACTCTATGCACATTTATGTTGGAATTATTTAAACAAAAACCGGGCTTGCCTTGACTTTTCCCCATAATGGTTTATCATTACAATAAAGGAATTCTTTGATTTCATTTTTCTCAATGAACCGATATCATACATGAACTCTTGGGACGATTATCTGTCACTGTTCTTAGTCATATTTTCACACGTCTTAGAGTACAACATTTATAATAATACAAGAATTTTAAATTGTTTTTGCAAAATAAAATTTAAACATATGTAAATCAAGATATTCGGCCCCTTCACAGTGATCGAACTTATCAACATTCACTGTTTTCAAAATTCCACGTATAATGAAATTTGAATCGTTGGTCTGAGTTTAAAACGGTATTACGGTCCCAATTTAGTCTCTAAAGGTTAACGCCTGCATAATTGCAACAAATGCTCTTTGACACGCCAATATATTGCTACACGGCAAAATTGTTTAGAAATATTTTATAATTTCCAAATATTGCTGTTTAGGGAGTGCTAAATTTTTCGTATTGTCAACAACTTCTTCCTACCATTACAGGAAGTACAGGACAGCCTGGCTCCAATGTACATCAAATACAATTTTCAACATACCGACAAAGGTCCACCATATTCACATCGTTTGCAGTGGTGAGACGACCGCAATAAAATCTACTCATTCTTTTATTAGTACTTTTCCCGTCAAATTTCGGACAAAACTCAAACTGCTCAGTTCTTGAAAATACACAAAGCTCTTCCCCAGCTCTAGCACATTGTAACTATAAACCTAAACAGAAAAGGTCCCTTTTAAATTATTTTTCAAGCAAAATCTTCCAGACAAGAAAGATAAGAAAGACTATTTATCTTATTCCTTTATATCGTAACATAATCAAATGTTGGTTGTTACCTGTGCACATTAAATAAAATCTCAGTACGGCCAATGCTCCTGAGAGCAGCTACGAGCAAGCGCATACGCAGAAGCACTGCGTAATATTTTATAAGATAGTTCATGGCTTAATTTAATCTTGGATTATTGAGCATCTGTGATTACTGTAAATTTGCCCTTATTTAAGTCGAGGCTGATTTAGCCTGGTTTAATGAGTAATGTATGAATTCCATTCCTAGTTATTGCAGTACTTCAAGTTATACAAAACCAGGAGTCTTTAACATATCGACATCTTTTTACATGGCATCTTATAAAATTACTTAAGAATTCAACATTTACAAACGACTTTGTATTATTCATAAAAGTGAAATTACAGACAGCGTTTGAGATCTTTTTAACGTAAGCTGAAGCGTTGCAAGGGAGGAATAATTGAAAACAACGCTCAAAAATCAAAAGCGGCCTTTTAGCTTGTGCTACAGACGCTGTGACCATCAGTGCAGCAGTAAAATTCTTGCCTTCTGACATAATAAGAAAACTCTAAGGTTTCCTCAGTGCGAAAGACAGAGCTCAGGTGTTCGTTAACCACGCTACAGAATTCATTGGAAATTTAGTCTTCCAAATAAACTCTGTGAAACAGAAAAAGATGTCCGGAAATACAACCATCGATGTTTGGCTTATCATGCTGACGCACAGAAGGACATTTTTAAGATTTCCTGGTCAAAATAATTCATTGCTGTTATAGATTAGGAATCATAAATCAATACTTGGTCAGTTATTACAATAAACATTCAGTAAAATAAAATAATTTTGTTAACGCATATGTAGAAAATACTTTTAAATCTTTCCTTATGATAATATATTGCCGCGTTGTTAAGATAAGAGTCTAAAATCCTTTTTCGTCCCTCTACACCCCTTTACATTTACATCTTTTACTACACCTGCCGTGTCTCACTGTCGTTCAGCGCGTAGAAAATGTAAGCTTTGATGTCTCCGTGATGTATTTTTCGCTTCCGAATGTTCACTGCTTTTAGAAAATTCAACTTAGGTCTTGCAAACTTCCAAAATATTTTCTTTCTTGAAACCAGCGATTGTTTTTCTGCAGAAAATAATTCACATTTCTTGAAGAAATATGCCATTTACTTTGAAAGTATAAAAAAGCTCAAACTAATTATCTAATGCTTTCTGAATATGTCTCACGGTGACTCGTTTGTTGTATATTATGAATTACGAGTAGCATTATTTTTCAAAATATTTATTATTATTCTCCATTATAATTTCAAATAACTCTCTACGAAGCAAATTTTGTGCTGGATAGTCTTTCGACTCCTATTAAAATGATCAACATTACTAACAGTAATTTTTAATAATTAAATTAATTAATAAGGAACTCTAAATGTATTGCATTTCCTTTAATCTCCATATATAATTTCTATATTCTGAGCAATTATTAGCAACATTCCACCGCAATCTTAAATTTAAAAGCCAAAAACCTTTAAAATATTCACAAAAACCAGAACCAGAAATTCTTGCAATGACAAAAAAAAAAAAAAAAAAAAAAAATGCCAAACACTTAAAGTTAATATGAAAGTTTAAGAATTGGGATTCATAATCTCGCCTTTCTTTCGTTAAACTTAATACGTAATGGTATAACAGTTTAAATTCTTATTTTATTGTACATATAATTAAAATATCTTCGAGTTTATAATTTGTTGAAAAAAATTAGCACACATAAAGCAGCTAAGTTTATTTTTTTCTGCTAGGAAATTGCGGGAAGCCCACTAAACAGCTCGGGGTATTTTGCAATTATTTGCTGTTGAAACTACTTTTACATCTGGTTTCTTTTAAACTATTTATACATCCAGTACATAAGATGAATAACAATACAATTTATATGTGTAGGAAGTATTGAACATGTCAGAAAAAAAAGCAGAAAGTCGATATGGTGTGCACAGTGTTTAAAGTGCCCTTTATATATCTTCACCCACAAGTTGCATAGTGTGCTATCTGCTAAACAGCATCAGGTGCCTTATCGCTCTTAAAGGAAAATAAAAAACACTTAATTTCAATAGAAATGAATACTAGCATGGCTTAGCTTTACAATCTACGCAATGTAAAACTGAATTTCACACATTTTTATAATTTCCTTTTAGCAAGGAAATTCTGAAGTTTTGAAACTTTATTTCTGTGCGATACTCTAACCGCTGATCTACATGCTGCAAAGAAACGATCCAATAAACCACAAACCGCAACTGCAATGTCGGTTGGTGATAAGATGTGCTACGTTATGCAATTGGTTGAGATTACATTCAGAGGAGCTCCGTGATTTATTAAACATTTAGACTTATGAAGGAGTAAGTTTGGCTGTATGTATTCAATTTATGTGTTATAAATGACCCATGAAGCTCGAACACTGTTTTGGAAAAAATTGCCAGGAGCTGACGATGGTATGTGTGCACGTCTTGTGAATCAAATCAAGACTGAATTCACAAAAGAAAACTGAGATGATAGGTCATCGCATGGGCGAATTTCTCTAGCATTTCTCACAGCAAAAGAGCATTTGTTACACTTCTGGGTAAAGAGGTGCAAAGCAGCTGAGTTTGAAACCTCACAGATTTACATTGGGGGACTGTAATCAGGTGCAGATTTGGCATTCATGGGTCTAATCCTCTATAAGTTTTAACTCAGGGGAACTTTAAAAGATAAAGTGTGTAAAAATCCACACACCCTGGAAGAATTAGAAGATAGCATTCCATTTCCCACAAGGAACCGTAGGGTGACACATAACTTCTCGCATAGGTGTCACAGTAGTTTGGAACAAAGAAAGCAGAACGCTTCAGCATCTACTGGATGAGTAAATTCCTTTTAATAATAGTTTACATTAACATGATGTTGTTTGTTGAGTCGCCTATCCATAATGTGAATGGCAGCAGCCCACCGAAAGTTGAATTTACCATTGCGTTCCAAAAATGCTTAGTTCATGCACCTCTTATTTATTAAAACTAATTGTTCTTATATATCTTGAAAACTGACAAATGCTAATTAAACTGTAAAATCTGCATTTCTTAGAAAATGCTCTGAAGTTGGTTTATTATTTGGTGCATGTGTAAGCCAGGACAAAGATTTTGGAGCTCTGATATTTCAGTTTCCTTATCTAAGCAAAAGCCTGAAAGGAGAGGTTTAGATCAGCGCTAACTAGTCTCTCGACTGGCTCTTTTATTTTAAATGAGTACTACATTTCTTAGATGAAATCTTAGCGCGAGGCGACAGCTGTTCAGGAAAGAATTATTGGGATAATTAGCACGAGGCGGGGAACACGTACGTATGTGATGTTAATCAAACTTTCTACCAGTTGTTAACGGTAGAGGCTTGGGAGGTTTAACCAGCCATCGAGTCAAGAATATGCATGCTATGTGCACGCCTTCACAGGTGTGAAATTCCCCAACACTCCCCAACTTTAAGCGCACACGGAATATGCCAGCGGGCATAGACTTACATATTTATCGTCAGGAATAAACGTAGATTATATTACTCTTTAACAATATTGTTTTATTAGGGGTTAGGTATGAAGTGTGGATTTCTGTATTACTGAAAGCCAAGACAATAAAAACCTGTCATCAAAAATTAGGAGCTTAGAACTTTGTTTTGGTAATCAAATAATGATTGTTGATATTTCTTATACGTTAAAAAAAAAAAAAAAAAAAAAAAAGATCACTTAAGTGTTTGAAAAGCAGCTTGAACACATTTTTTCAATCGCTTACTCAGGCTGGAAACTCATAGTTATAGTTAGCAGAGCAAGGTAAGAGAGTCTCATATTTCCAATGTTATGATGCAAATAACTCCTCAGTAATATTGCTGTGGATATTATAATTATAGCTAATACTCCCAAAGCACAGTTTACTTAAATGGAAATGCTTTCACACGAGTGTTTAATCGCTTAAAAGCATTTGAAAGTTTACCAAATTTGGTAATTTTTTCCATTTAACATTTTAGGGCTGACTTCAGAAAGAATGATTGATTCCCTTCTGCTAGTGTCCTGTTAAAACTTCTGAGAAAAAGTATAGTTTAAAAAAATTATTTGAATCCTAGATTCAAAATTGTTTCCAAATCCTTTTGGAGTAACGAGGCCGTTTTTCATCTGAAGTTTTGCAAGCCGATATTACCGTTATTATATTGAAGTCTCAGAAATGTTCCTAAATTGACAGTTTGATGTGATACATAGCTATACTTTCAAATCAGGTATTACCTGAAAGGCAGCGTAACATCCTGTATTTATGCAAGATGGATCTCCTTCTCATTATGCTCAGGATGTAAGAGGTTCAAGATGGATCGGAAGACGTGGATTCTATATTTGACTTGCCCAGACTTCACGTATTCCCACCTTTACTTATGGCGATAGTAATAAAGAAGGTATATAAAACATATTCTGGAAAGCTTGATGAATTTTAACAGAGAATTTACAGATGTAACCAGAAAGATGGCTACCTCTCTGCGGTTTAGCAAGCTATGACATACATAGCAAGTTACGCAAACGTGCAACAAATGCAGGAGCTTATTTTAAACAAAAAAGGTTTACAAAGAATTGCTAATTTTGCGTTTTGTAGTACTATTTGTGACTAGAGCTCTGCGTTTGAACTCCGAGAAGGTCAAAGGGAGCTGTATAAGAAGTATTGCTTGACGACACCCATTTCATTTACTGCTGTTCAGCGGGTGAAATTATTAACATAGAAATAAAGTGTTTCTATTATCTGTTTGCTGTTACTTCTATCATAACCTAAGCACAACCACGTGATGCACCTTTTTTCTCATTGGCTCCAGGGCGACTTTACACCCTTGATCTTAGGCACAATAGTCCCTAATGTAAATTACAACTTAAGACTTTAATAAGAGTTAGTTTTCATTGTGAAAACCGCATTAATGAATAGTGTAATAATCTTGTGAGAAACCATTCGTCCTGAATACCTGATTATGTGATTTTAATTATTAGTAATTTGCCCATGTATTGCTCTCTGTACAGTGCATGTGGAACAGTCTCAATGCTAAGAAGCGCCATGGAGGAGGCATCAGAAAGGGAATTCGTTGAAAAGAGGCAACTGAGTTACCGTCCTGCATGTTTGTAATAAGGTTTGTGACAAGTACCGAAAGCTGACAGTTAAATACGTTGCATCAGCTGTTTGTAGGACTAATAAAGCTACTCATCCAATCAGAGCGTTGCACCGCGGAGTAATACATTCGTATTTGTTTATGTCCGGATAGAAGTAGTTTAGATGCGTGAAGATTGGTGCTCTAATACTATAAGAGTATGGTAGTGAGCACCTGATTAGGAAAAAGGAAAACATAATTTTTAAGGTGTGCTAAACTGAAATAATCGTTATAGACAGAAAAATTGCAACGCAAAACCCCATGTTACAAATGTAGTGGAATTCTCTAAAAGGAGCAGAAACAAACCTCCCTCTTCTGATGTTTTCAATAATCGGGCAGAATTTTAAAATTATTTGCGTAAAATGTTGGTATAAGATAATTTCAAAATGAAAATGTCAAAAATAGACACTTTAAGGAGTTAATGGAAAAATATGCAGCATGAAAATCTTTTTGTGCTACGCTACGCTAATATCATTAACTGCCAATATTGGTTCGAATTGGAGAAGCTGTGGTAGAACAGAAAGTTAGACGAAACGGCTGGAAATATTGATTTTGGGTAGATTTAGAAAATATGTTGGTAGTATTATTTTAACGATATGTTTATTCTCTTACATTCTACATAGATGTTTTCCCTTTTGTTAATTTCTCATTTTTGTTCAAAGTTCAACCTGCATTTTCTATTTGGTATTTGTCGGTGGTGTAGTGGTTACCGTACTTGCCTCCTAAACCCAAGATCGCGGGTTCGAACCCGGCCAGGACCGATGGATTTTTTCGGGTGTAAAAATCCTAAGTATGGCTTCCTTCGGAAGGGAAGTAAAGCCGTGGGTCCCCGTGTCGTACATTTACGGCACGAAAAAGAATCTCAAGCCTGAAAGAGAGGCATCTGAGCAAAATTTGTCGGCCGTTTCACGCTCTTAATTGAATGGGACGCTCATCACCTGAGATGTGAAAGAGCGTCCATGAATAAATAAATCAATCAAAACTGTTTGGTATTTCCATAAAACGTATTGTATTGAGACAGGTTGGTTGGTTAACGCTTGTAATGAGGATCGCACGCTATTGAGGACGGGCAAGTACTGTACAAATAGGCACAGAAAGACATTGTCTAAACTCAACGGTCTACTGTATTAACAAACCTGCTGTTGTAGAAGCTGAAAGACGGCTACAAGGTAGTTAGAATTGTTGGACTCATCATACTCTCTGTTCAAAGTGAAGGTTCTATGACTGAAGACCATTTAACGTGCATGCAGTGTGATCAAATGCACGATTCTATTTGTGACAGCAAACAAAATGCTGAGACAATTTTAAGAAGGAAAATTGCTTGTCATACACCTGTAGCTCAACTGTAATGCCACCAAGGCATCTGCAAAAGAATAAATTCACAGATCTCAGTGTTGAAACCAAAAAACTAATCCTAAATGTGTTTCTTTCAGGTCAATACGATAAAAAATAACAGGGCGGTAGATCTGGACGGCAGTGATAGGGTGGGTAATTCCACTCTGCATTGCTAGAACGTGTTTCCTTATTACTTCGTGACGTGTGGCTGAACACTGTCATTTCCATAGCACTCAAGGTCGGTTAACCGATTGTAACATAAGTTCATCTCTTCCATTGGTTATTATTATCGCTGTTACTCTTGTTACCAGACGGTGAAAAAACTCTGAACTTGCTAAGGGCACCATAGTATAAACGTGGAATTTGAACTTAAGGGTGCGTCCAAGTTTGAATAAAGGGTTATAATTAACTAATTAAGTGAATACAGTTCCTAATTTTATCAGAATAAAGCTTTTTAAAAACATAAACACTCTCGATAGAAATAAAAATGTGAGATAAAAATAAATTTTAAGTAGAAAAATGGGGGGGGGGGGAAATATTATAAATACTTATGGACAGGAGTGAAACGAAGTAATACACATGTAATAGAACAAATATCAATGAAAGAGCTCTTGAGCGGGAGGTCTATGGTTTGATTCTCGTCAGGACTGCCTGTCCCCGTCGGTCCTGGTGGTGTAGTGGTTACCATACTTGGTTCCTACACCCAAGATCGCGAGTTAGAACCCGGCCAGGAGCGATGGATTTTTTCGGGCGTAAAAATCGTAAGTATGGCTTCCTTTGGAAGGGAAGTAAAGCCGTGGGTCCCGTGTCGTACATTTACGACACGAAAAAGAACCTCAACCTAAAAGAGAGGCCTCAGCAAAATTTGTCGGCCGTTTTCACGCCCTAAATTGAATGGGACGCTGATGACCTGAGATGTTAAAGAGCGTCCAAAAATAAATTAATCAAACTGTCTTTCCCGCCTGATTGAGGCTTTTTCCAGGTTTTCCTCAGTACTTGCAAATGCAGTTGTGTTATTCTAACATAGACCTGAAACATTTCCTTCATTAAAAATCCTTTCCCAATTTATCAATTCATCTCATGTATCACCAGTTTTCACTGCCTGTGACGCCCCAACAGTAAAAAAAGGCGTCAAACGCTATTAAAGAAATTGAAAGAGCTTTTAGAATACACTATTAGAAAGGATAATTGTTCTTATCAATATCTGCTAAAACCGGTTATGTGCAGAAGAATGGCAAGACGCCCATGTTGTACCTGGGTGGAACAGACAGAGTTGGAAAAATATCCAGGATTGGTTGACTTTATTAAGGACATAAGGGTTCTAGTAAGACATTAACAAGAAGATTGAATGCTATATCAGACCATATGATTACAAATGAACAATATAGCTTTAGAAAAGCAGGATTTTCCGTCGACTGCATCTTTGATATGGCTCAAATGAATGAATAGTATTAACGCCCGTTTTTGCTACAAAGACACCACAGGCGGTGGACACTGATGATACATGAGATGAAATGATATATTGGGGAAAGGATTTATTTTTAAGGAAGGAATCGTTCCAGGCCTAAGTTTAGGGTATCTCCCCGGCATTTGCCATTTATGAGGAATCAGGAAAACCTGGAAAAAAACCTCAGTCAGGGAGGACGATCCTGGCGGTATTCGAACCCAAATCTCTCGCTCACGAGTCCTTGCCTTAACGACCTCGACCACCCGGCGGTTTGTATTGCTCAGTTATAAACATCAATAATATAAGAAACCCACATTTATAATATAGACTCTACTGGAGCATTTGACAAAGCTAACAGGCATAAGTTGTGTAAAACTTTTGAGTAAATAGGAAGCCTACGACATTTTTAAGTGTATAGAAAAAAAATATTCGAGGTTATAGAGATGGAAAAGTGTCTATTGACCAAAGGGTTAGGCAAATGTGAACATTATCATCGTTGTTGTTTAAAACGCAAATTTGCAAATTTATTACAAAATGGTAAGTACCGATTAAAATATAATAACAATTATCAACGAAAAATTTTATTTGCTGATGCTCTATTTATAATTACCCATGACTTATATTTAATATACAACATGAAAATATAAATTAAAGTGGTAAAAAGTAGTTAAAAGGGGAATATCTATAAAACGGAAAAATCTTTATAGCAGGCGCACATGTAGAACAGTGTCTTGGTTATATATGGCAATTGTTCTTTTATACTAGCCATGTGTAGGGTATAAGTTCGGATCACGGCCGGGATTCGAACCACGAATCTTTAGCCTTTCGGGCTGAATCTCTAATAAACTGAACTAATGTGTCCTCCTTCAAGCACGGAACAGCGAACCTCTCTCATTTGATTCTAGAGCGAATTGCCGTAGTCCCTAATGTAAATTACAGTTTATACTTTAGTAAAGGCTAATTTTCATTGAGAATACAGTTAATGATACTGCTGCCTATTTATTTGAGAAACTTTTTTACCAAGAACTGTATGCAGGGGAGAATTTGTGTAATCGTGCCAAATTTAATATCTTACATTTAAGAAAAATGCAGGAATTACTTTCTGACCTACACTCGTGTAAATGTTTCTATTATTGAACGTGCATATGTCAGGTTTCCTCTTTTTGCTTATATATTAATTATCTCTCAATTATTAATATCTACTCTTACTTATTTTGTTTCCCTGCCGTTTTTCCTCGTGGCATATTTAGAGTGTATCCCACATTACATCACCTTCAAGAATCGACATTTAGTTTAACCCCCTTCACTTGACTTCCGCCTTTGAAGAGGAACACAAGCTGTTGGAAATATTGATCTATTTACGTAACTGTTTAAGCGTTTTATTCGTTTATGCTTCTATAGATTTTTATTGTTTTAGTTTTATAAGCATTATAATTTATAGTTATAATATATGCATGTATTTATTTAATCTGCAATTGGGCACATACCCAGTGGCAATGGAAGAAATAGTGAAAACACAATTTTTACAACTTATATAGTTAAATACATTTCAACCTAATTAATTACATATCAGTCTAATCATATACATTTCAATTTAATTAAATTCAGAAAATACAAGTCACCTGATTAAATGTGTACAGAATTTATATTTATATAGTTTATATAACTTGATTTTAAGTAGAATTCTTTATTTCTCTATACAGAACCTTCATTTGAACACGTGGTTGGCTTAACGGGGATTTGCCTGACCTGTTTCTAACCGGTTCTGTTCCTTCCTCCACCTTCCCGTCTCTCGGTGTGATGACGCGTAGTCTTTGTTCTGTACTCTTGTTATAAGATCACGCGTTTAGGAGTTATATTTGGTGTGATTAGTACTGTTATAATGTTAAAATGTCAGTGTACTTTAGCACACAGAATCTTCATGTATGACTCATGAAATGAAATTGAGATTCATAGAAGGTTCATTGCTGTTTGTGCGCCCGGCAGCGAAACGATCTAAAACATATTCTCATTAACATTGTTTTCTATATAAGAAATTTCACTCAAACACTCCAATTTATCCTTAACACTCAGTGAAAGTTGTCACTACTTACGCAATACTTTACCCAGGCTCGGAAATTATACTTGAAAATGGCGCGCCCTGCCTCCTCTGAATCTAAACATTAAGTTGCGTCCTACCTCCTCTAACTCCAAACTTTATGTTACGTTCTGCCTGCTCTAACTTCAGATTTCAAGTGTCTTTGAGGCCTCAAGTTGCCTCTTTATACTACTTTTAAATTCTAGCAGTTGAGACGCTAAAGTAATCTTTAAAAATTGTTTTAATAGAAGTTTCGAAAACTTTTCCTGGAATCCCCTACTCTTATTGGATAAGTGGCTTTACAGACGGTCTTTCTGATTTGCTCTTAAAATGAATCTTACGCAAAAGTATGTCCATTCGCTGGACAAACCCACGCTTGGTGACTTTCCCCTTTTGACAGTTTATTTACAATTTTGCCCTTCTAAACGACGAAACAAAGTAAAGCTTCTGACTTGTGTACAAAAGAAGAACCTTGAAGTGAACCTTCTTTCCTTTGTTAAAAGTTTTCCCAAAACATAACGGAGTAGATGCACATACAATTCTGGTTAACTAGAAATAAGAGTACAGAGTAACATAAATTTTCACATTCTTTTTGATTATTTACACATAACATACTTAACATGAATATATTTCTGTTGGTGAGCGTTTAAATGCCATTTAATTTAATATACAACAAAGCAAATGTGATAAGCAGAAATGATTACATAAATCGTGAAATTGATAATTCTGATAAGAACGTTAAGACTAATCAATTATACATTTCATAAATTAATTTGCGTAAATAATATATTGTCTAACTCTAAAGAAACTTACCTATATAAAATACATTCATCCACTTTTCCCGGTTGTAGGAAACCTGTGTAGGCTCCTTAATTCAGCTTGTAAAATAAACGCGGTGTAGTTTCATATTTGCACAGTAATTTTGCGAATGCATAGCGTTTTTCTGAAAGATACGCATATCTCCGAATCCTTTTGCATTATGCTTACTCAGTATACAACAATAGTAAGTTAGCTCGATGTATTTTCAATAGAGCTGAAATGCGCAGCAATAGAAAATGTTGCATTTCCATAAGTTGTAGCAGATATCACTTTAAAGAGTGAACCAAATATTTACGGCCAAATCCCTGTCACAATAATAGAGTTGCCAGTATAATTTTTATATGTGTTACGTGCTTTATTAACTAAAATCCGGGTTGGTGCTATTACTCAATTATCATTTCCTCAAAGAATTTTTTCTTATTCTTCCACCCTTGCTGCGTCCCATTTCTTTCCCAAGGAGGTTTTTACCTATTAATTATAAACAATTATTTGAACAACTGGTAATACTTTTAGAATTTAATTCAACACAGATATATCATTCTCGTTCAAAAGTAATAAAATAATTTAACTATGGTTTCGGTTGTAAATAAAAGTTAAAGCTTTATCAAACAGGAGCAAAATTTCATTAATGTTAAACCATGTTTGCTGATATGAAGTTTCGACTATTGTGTTTTATATTTTAAATTTGTAAAGAAAGCATGCTATTTGTGAGGTAAAAAAGGATTCAATATAGAAATTCTAGTCTCAGTTAAAAGAGAAAAGTATGAAGTTTTGGAAGTGTTTTCCGGTAAGGAAAGTTGTACGTGTATATATATATATATATATATATATATATTACAAAGATATGTACTTAGTACTAACACACATACTTTGGTTGTGGAATTTAACAGAGAAACAATGAAGATTAAATATGAGCACAGTGGGAGGACCTGTTGGGTAACCACTACACTAATGCTGTGCATGACATGATTAGAGGATCGACAAATTGCACCTAAATTTATCCCATGTTTTCTATGGATATCTCTTTTACATTACATCATTCTTTAGGTATAAGAAAATCATGGTAAATGCCTGAATCGCTAATCGAAAACAACTCGCAGAGGCAATTTATAAATCTCATTGCTGATATTTTAAAATTGATTGATTGATTGATTGGTTGTTGTAACTATAACATCACTACGATTCAAAAATACAGCATGGGTCAATGAAAAGAGTAAAATCACCTTAATTTTTACGAGCTCAAGAATGTTTTGTGTCAAAAATCATTACGACAAAATTTTACAGCTATTTTTTGAGAAAAAACAACAAAATAATCGTGTAACAAAATAAAACTTTTGTTGCATCTTCATTATTTATCAAGTTTTGGGAAATACCACAAAGAAACATCCTGGAAAATTTTCCTCAAGAAAATGGACGGGCCTAATCGTGTTGCAGAAAATTAAACCAGCCTCATATTTGCAGTTAGAATTATCTCAGTTTGTAAATGGTATCTGAAAATGAAAAGAGAGGGAAAACATTGGAAAAAAGTAAGTTTTCATTAAATGAAGCAGTAATTGCAGACCAACACAAACAACATATTTAGAGAGGTCATACTAAAAGTAATACTTTTAACACAGAGCATATAAACTAGAAACTGCATTTTGTAACAATTCAGTGTTATCATTTGGTTTAATACGGAATGTAAAGAATATTAAATAATTTAAGCTGATAAAGTTACACATTTTATAATGTATCATGTAGTTTTTAAAACTTACATTTCTTATGGCAATTTCTAAACCAGCTCATAGTGTTATTACACGATTTTTTCTGAAAATTATTTGCAGAAAGAACTGTTTCAGGCTGGAAGAATATCAATAACAGCTGTTCCAATCATAACCCATGTCCATTTCTTTTATCACAAAAAAATTGCATTTCAAACAACAATTTATTGTAATATAAAAATAAAAAGTAAAAACAATAAAAATTACATTTGTAATATTACCCTGCTAGCATATACATAAGTCGGTCCTGGTGGTGTAGTGGAAACCATACTTGCCTTCTAAACCCAAAGTCGCTGGTTCAAACCCAGCCAGGATCCATGGATTTTTTCGGGCGTAAAAATCCTAAGTATGGCTTCCTTCGGAAGGGAAGTAAAGACTTGGGTCCCGTGTCGTACATTTACGACACGAAAAAGAACCTCAAGCCTGAAAGAAGAGGCCTCTGAGCAAAATTTGTCGGCCGTTTCACGCCCTGAATTGAATGGGACGCTGATGGCCTGTGATGTTAAAGAGCGTCCGCAAATAAATAAAATCAAGCATACGCATAAAAATCGGAATTACTACCACTGCGAAATTTTAGCATTATCCAGTTATCTAGATAACTTTTTATATATTTGGTTTATTTAAGGATGTTCCTTAAAATCTCAGGTCATCAGCGTCCTATTCAATTCAGGGCGTGAAACGGCCGACAAATTTTGCTCACAGGCCTCTTCTTTTAGGCTTGAGCTTCTTTTACGTATAAATTTGCCTCACCAGACCCACGGCTTCACTTCCCTTCCGAAGGAAGTCATACATAGGACATTTACGCCCGAAAATAGAATCCAATGAGCCTGACTGGATTTGAAACTATGACGTTGGGTCTACAAGTCAATTGTGGTTACCACTAGACCACCTGCACTGTCGTTTTAGATAACGTTTCTTCCAAGTGAGAAAAACGCAAAGTACTTCTTTGAAATAAGGAACTTTTCGGGACAAGTGAAACTACATTAAATTTTAATTATTATTTCATTATCAAATATAACACATATCTAAACATAAGGTATAATGCACGTATTAAAATTGATTTAATTTTGTTCATAGCTTTATTCACAAAATATAATACCCCATTTAATACTTTTGTTTTCATTTGAATACGTGCCCGCCTTAACGGGGATTTGCTTGCCCTGTTTCTAACAGGTCTATTCCCCCCTCCACTTTCCGGCTTCTTCGTATGCTGATGCGAAATCTTTTTGATTGTTGAACGTTGTGCTTCAGTGTTATAGTGTATTAGTGCTGTTGTAATGCTAAAAGGTCCGTGTACTTTAGCACACATAATCTTCATATATGATTCCTATGTGACAACAAACTGATGTAAAGAAGTGAGACGACGATTTATTGAGAGATTCTTTGCTGCTCATGCGTCTCACAGAAAAACGATTCGCAATCTTGTGATTAGATTTAGGGAAACGGGATCTGTTCTTGATTATATACAAATGAAAGTAAAACGCCGTATTCTTACAGGGGGAAATCTCGATGATATCGGGGAAATGTTAGAATTTAGTCCAAAGAAATCTATGGGAAAGCTTGCACAGGAGTCAGGAATTTCGCAAATCTCGGTTTGGAATGCCACTAAACTTTTAAAATTAAAACGCTCTAAGGCAACTGTAGTTGAGAAATTGCAACCACATGAGTAGAGCCCATTTCTACAATTGGAATGTTCGCCTAATTGGCCAGAGTTCTTTTCTTTTCTTTCTTTTCTTTTCTTTTCTTTTTTTTTTTTTTTTCATTTTTGGGATGAAACATGGTTTTGTTTATATGGCCATGTAACAATAGATACTGGATTGCAGAAAATCCCGATCCTGTGCACGAAATGACTTTGTATGACCAAAATATTGATGTTTGCTATGCTTTAGAAATCTTCAATTTAAGAGGCTATGAACATCCGACTCCCCCGGGAAACACCGTGCTTCCTGGTGCCAAGCAAATCCCCGTAAAGCCGGCCACGCATCCAAACGAGGGCTCTGCATATGAGATACTGTGGCTTATCTATGTTGATATAATAAATTATCAATATCGCCTGTATCTTATTTTGGCAATACATGTTATGAATGAGTTTTTGACTTTGTTTACTCAAATTCCTCTAAATATGTTGACATCTTTACTTTGCGTAATAAAAATGTATTATTACACGTAACGTTATTCTATACTTTCCCTGACCATGAAAAAATTTACAGTCCTGTAAAAGTATGGATTCAAACGGTTGAGCATTCATTAAATGCTTTCAATATCATCACAAAAGTAGAGAGCCTCAGCCTGTCCTAGATTCCCCAATGTTCTTCCTCCTATTTTTTGTTTATTTCTGACAACTTTTTGCCATCTTGTTTAAATAGTCCATTTGCACCTGACCCACTACAATCTCCAATCAAGTTCCACAACAGTACTTCTTCTGGATGTTCGTTGTTCTTCCATTTGTATCATACTCCCTGACCACTGTAAAAACTCAATTAAGCTAATCTTATATGTTCGTAGATAGATATACCTGTATTTTACAAAGCGGTGTCAAAGTTTAGGTACACTTTATTTATTCCTCTATATAATGCTTTCAATGCATGTTTATCCGCTAGAGCGCGGGTTGTGTTAGCGGATAGGCACATGCTGCTGGCTAGTTCTTACTTTCAGTGTTTCTACATTAAGCTCGGCTGGGAATGCCACCAGACTTTTAATATTACAATCATATATGACAGCTGTTGTTCAAGAGTTGCAGCCACGTGATGATGAACGCAGAGCAAATTTCTACAACTGTGTTTTGAATAATGTTAAGAATTGACCTACTTATATAATTTTTCGCGCCCATAGTATGATTTAATTTTATATGGCCACGTACTGACACAGAACAACAAGCACTCGAATGCAGAAAAACCCGGTCTTGTAAACAAAGTGCGATTGCATTACCAAAATATCGGTGTATGGTGCGTAGTGAATACTTGCGGAATTAGAAGGCGTATATTTTATGAGTGCGCAGAGGTAATATAATCACGCAATTCTTGGAGGAATGTAAATATGCACTTTTTCAATAAGACAGCGCATATAGCTAATCTCTCACTAGCCTTAATTTAGAAGCGACTTGAGGTTAGGTTTATTAGTAAGGGATTTTATCATTTGCGATTTCTATTTATGAGTGAACGTAAGGGAATAGCCTGCACACTTTGGAAGAACTGAAAGTCAATATAAGAGGAAAAATTGTAGTGAATGCAAAATTTCTTAAGAAATATGACATAATTTGTGGCGAAACAAGGACATAGTTCCCAACATCTTCTTTGACAAAGGCAGTTGGTTATTATATTTGTATAAAAGATCTATATTTTAGCTAAAATTAAGAGTTTATGTTTGTCACACTGTAGACAGTGTGCTTCCCGCCGCCACGCTCTTACGGATGAGCGTCCATTTGAAGACACTTTTTTGCACGCTTCTGTAAGTATATATTTTATATTGTTTCTCTTAGCTTTCACAGCATTTGCAATCAATGAAGGCAAAACTTAAAACAGAAACTCAATGCAGAATGAATTCATAATGGAAATGCATACACATATAATATACGAGTATTAATAAACCTGGATACAAGAGGTTACAAATTATACAATGAAAAACTAGAAATACAAAGAAAAAGTGTTTGTAGCATATACTGTTTGTACAAACAGGGAACACTATACTTAAAAGAAGAGAGTTGTTTTATTCGATTTTGTGTACACTCCAGAGGATTAACGTTAAATGTAGAGAAATTCAATCCGCAAAATGCTCGCAATCTAGGAAGTTCTTTTTACTACGTGGAAATAAATAACATGTAATATTATCCAGTGGTGCAATTATAATCCATAAGCGCCGGTACGCGGTAACCGTTCCAAGAAGGTAGAGCATCTTAGCAATGCGAATGCAGAAAATTCATTAAACAGAAGTTTGCGTAACTTAAATCCGGCATGGGAAAGCTATTAGTTCCTACTTTAATGTTAAATATTCCTGAGTTGCGTAGTGTTGTAATGCCCTTCAAGGAAATGCGACTATTTTTCTTCTACTAATTTAATCATTGACAACGTACTTATTTCTCGCGCAAGAATACAATTTTGTGCTGACAAAATTAAGAACATGCGGAAACCTTGGGCTGAAAATGGGAATTTGATGAAGCTTTCAACGCACACAATAGTTTAATGCTGTACCACAATAAAATAATAGATATAATTAATTTCACGTTTTACCATGTGACAAGTTTGTCACTTCTACTATCACAATACAAACACACACACAAAAAAAGCAGTACTTTGCATAATGTTAACCAGCTGGCAGCTCCTACAGAGTTACCGAGAATCATTAAAAGCACGTGGTCTTAAAATATAAATCTCTTTTGTACTGCCAATTGTTTTACAATTTCAAAACTAATTTAACAGAATTTGGTCCCACCTAGCATTTTATCCGTTGCAATACTGTGCATTTATTCAGAATTACCTTCAGTTACAAGCAATGAGCTTGAAATACTTGGACACTATGTTCATGGGTTCACTGCCTCACTCTAAAGTTAAAGCACGCACTTTAGTATGGTATGAAAAAGCAGGAAATAGTGTGAAGAGGTGTCTCTTCCTTAGAGAAAGAGACTGGCATTTACTGTAGTATGCCCAGGTACGTATATCATTTAAAAATATACTTTTTATGGGCATGTCACAATGTAAGGGTCGGTCCTGGTGTTGTAATGGTTACCATACTTACTCCTAAACCCAAGATCGCGAGTTCGAACCCGGCCAGAACCGATGAATTTTTTCGGGCGTAAAAATCCTAAGTATGGCTTCCTTCGGAAGGGAAGTAAAGCCGTAGGTACCGTGTCGTACATTTACGGCACGAAAAAGAACCTCAAGCCTGAAAGAGAGGCCTCTGAGCAAAATTAGCCGGTCGTTTCACGCCCTGATTTGAATAGGACGCTGATGACCTGAGATGTTAAAGAGGGCCCATAAATAAACCAATCAAAAAATAATGTAACGTATACAATAGTCTCACATGTCATAATATTATAATATTTATTATATGTTTAATTTTAAGATGGCTAGGAATGTATGAATGTAGCTCAAATTATATCTAAGGCAGGATTTTCATGCAGATGTATGTGTGCTTCCTGTGATCAGATTATATGCTAATTGCTATTTCTTTGCAATGCATATAGTTTGCTAAATTTTAAGTACAATTTATGGTGCATAAAATTATTACTTTGCAAATATTCAGTAAAATAATCATATTTTATTTGTTAATTTTAATGAATATTTACTTTCTATCATAGTACTGGGTTTAGAAATAAGTTGAAACTAGCACCCATGTGTGTAGTTAAATTGTAGCATAGGAAAATTACCTGATTCAGGAGATTGAATGTTGCATCTAAAATGTGAGTCACGCTGGACCCAGAAGGAGGAAAATGTACAATTCCACTGTAATGCAATCTGTTGTCAATGTAGTGTGAGTCACTCCGGTCAAGCAAGAACTGCTAGGTGAAAAAGATCTTAGCAATTTCCAATCAGTTGCCTGCTATAATTTTAGAGCAGTAGTTTACAGTGATTTATCCAGACTTGGAAGAGTAAGTTTTTAATTTTAGGAACTGTAGTTTTCATATTTTGAACAAAAATGTCTAAAATTAAAGCAAATGTAAGTGAGAAAATGTGCAGTTTTTAAAAGGAATTTAAAATTAAACTTTAACGTCCAATGGAAAAGAGCTTTATTATCAAACGTGTGAAAATAAAATTGGTACCGAAAAACGTTTCCAAGTGATTCTGCACTTCAATTCCATTATTCACAAGAAAATGTTAAAAATGAAACCCGCAAACTGTTTATCTTCAGAAAATTATGATGAATATCCGGGCTCCTGGATATTTTTCTCCCAATTTACCCCATACTTTGTGTGAAGCTAATGTTCCCCTGTGGAAATTAACTAACCCAACTGCACGCAAATTATTTGCAAATTATTTACAACACAAATTGCCTGCCGAATGAACTATACGCAAAAATATGTGGTGGTGCATTGTTATAATGAAACTATTGTAAAGTTCGGTAGCTCATCAAAAAAAAAAAAATTATATATATTGGCATCTGCTGAAGAAACAACAGATGGCGAAAGACGACATGTTGCAAAGTTTATATAATCTTTTCTGCTCGTTGTAGAACAAATCGAAGTCACAAACAGGTTTACAATTGAAACATTTGTCATTGATTCAGCAAAATTACTGTGACCAGCTGGCATTGAGTTGAACGAGTACAGCTTTTTGTGAGCGACATCATCAAGGTCGGTAAAGTTTACAAGTAAATTCCCAAATATAAAACTTGGGTAGCGCTCTATGTCAGAGACAGATTTGATTTATTTATGGACGCTCTTTAACATCTCAGGTCATCAGCGTTCAGAGACAGTCAGAGTTAATTTTCCACTTGTCGCCAAGTTTTATTTTTGTATAAATATTTTTATGAAAGCGTCTCATGCACGAAAAGTATTAAAACAACGGAGAAATATGTACCCTTTCCCCAACCGATTTTAACTCTCTGTGGCATATGGCTGCTTGCTGCCATCTACTGCGCTAAACACCTAGAAATAATTACAAGATCGCTTCCGTGGCCTTGAGCTCAAAATGCACAGATTTTCCATCATAGAAGGAGAAAATGTACATATTTCCATGAAAGACCAAGTGCTGTTTTCTAGAAACTATGTTTGTGTAGGTTATAAGATTCACACACACTACCACTGACTTGAACTTAATACAAAACATTACAATTACCTGTTGAGAAGTTCAACCTACCTGTCTTACATTTGAGCGAACTTCATGGCTTCTATTCGCATGCTGCTATTGTTTTACGCAGCAATTTAAGCAAATCTACTGGCACACGTTTCTTACACAAGGGCTTTTAACTTTACGAAAAAGCTTATAAACAACTGACTACATTTTCTACACAAAGAATTCAGAAACTGAAAAGGACGGCAAATTGACATTGCCGTCGCTTAATGGCATATCTTTGTTAACCCTCTTAAGCACCCTGAGCTGGCACGGGTAGGCCATTTTTCTCTATGTGGCAGCTAATTGTAATGGGGAGACTTCTGGTTTTAAAAGTGAGCACTTTCTGAAGATATAAGGTTAGAATTATATTGTGACCAACGAGCCCATAAGTGTGTACCTAACCATATGCCATCGTTTAGGCCTTGAAGCAAGAGCAGAACATTCCTATGTTGCCAATTCTCGAGTCTACCACCAGTGCTATGTAGTTATGTTTAAAGAAAAATGGGCGCTTTTCAAATGAGAATGAACAAAATATTAACTAATGTCTCTTTCTTTTGCAATAGGGAAATGACATGACAGAGGCACAACCATCTCTGCTCATCTTCCTCATTTGGTAGTTGGTATTAAATAAACGCTCATTGCTAAATACTTTTAAGGCTACGTTATTAGATTGAGGGGCAGTTCCTAATAATATTGGCGAAATTGTTAAAGAAAGCATATACATATTATTAATAAAAAACAAATCCAGGATTTGAACAAAAATGTAAAGTACTGGAAATTCTGAAGGGGCCCCGTCATGCAATGCTAAGAGAGGGGGGGGGGAATATCACATTTAATGGAAGCAGTAAATAAAACTGACCTGCAAAGCTTAAACCATCTGGTGGTGACCGACTGCAATACAAAAGAGCAACTGGAACAAAATTGAGATAACAGAATTTCAAGAAGTAAATAATAAAAGAGCATATAAATTATCCAAATTTTATGTAAACTGCATATTTTGATGAATATGCTTTAAGTTTTAATGGCATAAGTGCGTGCATATTTCAACAATTTTTAGTGCACGAAAATCCGGCCTTGTGAAACAGTAGATCCATACAAATTAGCTGTTGCACAGTTGCAACATGTGCTTCATGGCTTGGAACTTTAGCTAGGCATTGTTTTATAATGCATTTGTTAAAGTCCAACATAAATCTACGAATAACTATATAAGGAGACTAACATTTGTGAAAGATATTAATTGTTTTTATAATGCTAGTGGTTGGTCTTATTAGTTCAAGGAAAGGATTCTAACCACAAAGGCATTGCTGGCATTGAGATTATCTTAATACAAGTCCTAGCAGTTTTCAGCACTATAGTCTGTTACACGAACTAAAACGCTTCCCTTGTTATGGCAGTGGCTTCTTGTTATTGCACACTGTTGCTGAACATCCTGTGCTGCATCCTCGAGTCTTTGTGTATGACGGCAGAATGGAAAACACAGAGGTTGCGTAGAGGTCAGAGACTGTTAGTGGCAGAGGGCACTCATAAATCATGTCTCAGTTGTCGCTTGTGTGAGGAACAGTGGCAGGCTGCCTCGTCTGAGAAAGCAGACGGCTACATGAGAAATGACGCCTATTGGCCCTGACACTTGCTGTCTTGTTAAGGCGAGTTTGCGTCTTTGTTACGTGTCACTTTTGTTTACGTTGGCTTATTTAACGATCAATTTTATGCCCTCTCTCGCACTCCTCGCCACCCTCCTTCTCTCTAAAAGTGCTGTAAGTTCCAGAGCTTGCCACTGCTAACAATGGTGTAAGGTAGCACTGAGAAGTGCATCGAAATGAAAAAGTACGCAGAAAATAGATTAAATATTTAAAGTTTGGGTCTTGTTTCTACACCGGAAGATCTAAGAAATTAATGCGGCTACCAGTCATAGACCAACGTCTACAGAACTTACTTATGTCTTTTAACTTGGCGAGAGAAAGATATCGACTGGTAAGTATCATTTCTGCTGCACCATGTTGCTTTTCCGTTCTAGTTTAACAAGCAACATATTTATCCGCGTTGGTTCTAACATATGCTGTGATTGCATGGGATTCACATTTAAAATGACTGACTTCTGATGTAATAGAATAGTAAACAAAATTCTTCCTAGTTATCAAATCAAAATAATGCTACAGAGCTCATAATTAATGTATATTTAAATATATTTTTGACTAAATGATACATTTGCATGATATATTGTCAAACCACGGTTAGCAAGGCTTCCCCTGGTATTCCATGAAGCATTAGAGTACTGTTAACATAATTATATAATCAATAAATTACTAGAAAACGAAAAATATTACTTATAAATTATAATGTGTACTTATTTAGGCAAAGTAAATTAAAATCAAATTGAGGGCAAATATTTGTTCAGGAGGGAGTTTTCAAATAGGCAAGTAAGTCAAAAATATGGACCAGGCAGACCAATCATATCCATAGTCATAGTTTTCCTGATAATAGTGGCAGAGAACTGCTTATGCTGGTGCTCCCAGCCTCACAGTAAGGATGCCTTTCATAAAATTTACTTTTGTGAAAAACCATTCTCTGTACAAGTGTAGAAACAGTTTGAAAAAACTCAGAATCAGAACTTGCAAGTGAAATGCTGTATCGTTCCTCTCATTTAGAAATTACAATTAATGAGCATTATATCATGATATATTGTTAATAATTATTAATAATAAGGCTTTATTTGTTTTATATATATTGAATATAATCTTATTGTTTTGGTATAAGGATACGATACATTCAAATGGCAAATATTGAATAAATATAAATTTGTTTGTTTCTATTTTTAACACATGTAAACTACTGATGAACAAAGTAAAACATATATGCAATTTTAAAATTTGTGTTAATTCTTAGGGCTCTGCGAGAGCGAGATATCTTTAAAGCGAATCCTCAGTCTAGGCCAAGTATCGCAAGATAATGTATGCAAATAATATCTATTTTATTAACCACTCATATAACGCAGAAAATTAGTATCCCTAGATAGTATTAAATTTATGAAAGCGAAACTTGGTCGATAAAAGAGAAGGAAAAGTAGGACACATGAAACATTCGCATGAAAATAACGAGTCATCCAATTATCTGATGACCGACGTGGCGACGGGGAATGCATTGGCCAATAAATCATCACCCACGGCCAACACGTTTATACGCGCTGGGGCGGGCGAGGCAACACTAGATTCGCTGGTAGAAACACTGGACCCAAAGAGTGATTGTATAATAAATTCTAAAGCATTTAAAAAGTCTCGTACTGACCCAAATTACGCAAGGAGACGTTAGAACTGCAAACTAAAATTTTTCACACATTTATGGCAGCTGCTTATGAAATTATCCAAAAATTTTATTAATTCTTATTGAGAAATGTAACTGGTGTCTTAACGCATGTTATCCTTCAGTTCGTTGAAAATATCTAAATATTACTCATTTATGAATTTCATTAGACTTGAAAATCAATAAGTTGTGAACTTTCCTTCAAATAATCTCCAACAGCACTAATGCACTAGGCACGGACATATGAATTAAAATAAACAGTCATTTTTAAATAGAATAATCAGGTCTAATATTTGCTATTTAATATTCTTAGCAAACTTTTCTGTAGTATTAGACACAAGTTGTTTGTTTTACAGTTTAAATTATACTGACCGAATAGCATGAGACTGAAGGCCAACATAGTAGTTTGAAAAACCTTTCACGCCTACCCCTATTGGTGTAACCCTGTTGACCTTGAGCGATAGCTTATCAGCCGATGTGGTCCCTCGCCGCATCGTCGGTAGTCGTATTCAGAAAATAGATGACCCGATAAATGGACAAACGGAGGGCAATATAGAAGAATAAGATGAAATATAGTTGAAGCTTAAGTATTTGGATCCGGTAGCAAATATAGAAAAAAAAAAGCGATTACTATAATTATGGACAAATAATAACAATGGTTGCTACTCTTAAGGAAGAAGTAAATTAAGAAAGCTTGTATAATGGCGAGACGATAGAAAAGAAATATAAATTTGAGTACTAGAATATGTGAACAAAAAGCAGCACATAAATTGGAATGAGCACCTATTATTAAAAAGTCAATGACAACTCCATTTTTCGCATGGTTACTTATCCGTTTTTACACGACGTGAATTTGACCGTAAGTGATTGTTCCGTGCACTTAACTCACTTTCAACAGAAAGAGAAATAACCTGGTTTCTCCTAAAATATTAGCATATGAAGAGTAATAAATAAATAAATAAATAAATAAAAAAGTAAGTCTATAGAAACAATGCTCATACATTGGAAGAATTAAAAAATAAGTTACTGATAAAATTGGCAAGAACTACAGAAGCCGGGCTGTTGTGAGTGAATGCAAATTTTATAATAGAAATCAGAAATGTTCGACTGCAGACGGACATCACCTACAATGCAGATTAGTGTTTATTATGAAATAAAACTAATATTGTGCACATATCATTATTGACAAAATCTGTGAGTGGAAATGCAAGGAGAACATAACGCCATTGCTTGATAACTCCCTTCTGCGATCCGTTTCTGCTCTGCTTTGCGGGCATGGTATAACTCTGATTTTAATCTTCATCTTTACTTTAAAATTAAAAATGTTAAGCTGAAAAGAAATTACGGAACTTTATTTTTATGTCCTTCAGTGTAAAAAATACGGAGTATTACTACCGGAAACAATCTCTCACTAAGCAAATGAAAGATTTGAAATATATCTTTAATCTTATACTTACGTTCACGCTCTACAGATTGAATTGATTCCTATGGAAGTTAACGCATGAGTTCGTACTTTATCTGAAAACTGTGTGTTTAAAATTAGAACTCTCCTTAAGTTTTGTAGCCTCCCATGTTCAAGCCGAAAATGCGATTTTTCGTAAATATGGCAGGTAGCAAAATAAATAAATAGCATAGAATATATTAAGTATTTCAACTATCGGAAAAGGACAGTAACGTCGTTATCATTTATTTAAAAGTCGCTTCTTTTTCTGCCATACACATTACTTATAAGGCACATTACTGGGGGCAAGTATTCAAAGTTTATTGTACTCATTTTACGTTTTGCCAGCATTTCACTCGCAGAATCCAACCGCGGTTATACAGTACAGAGATACTTAATTTATTATCCATAATTAACTACGGTGAGGGATACATAATGAAGCCCGCTGCAGTAAGCGTGGGTTGTGGAATGTCGGTATACTGGAAAGCACAGATAGTTGAAGTACCTTGCTTTAGGCATTGAAGCAAATAAATATTTCCACTAAAATGTTCCTTTAATCAAATTTGCCACTAATTTCAACATCCACGTAATAGCGTCAGTAAAGCATGATGATAACATGCTTGTATGTGGATGTGGGCGGAACACAGTAACTCTGTTGTGTTTGCATCTGTTCCCTACAAATGCAGGCGGCCCCCGTTGTGTTTGGAAAGACAGAAACAGAACGTGGTAACTTAGGAAAAAATACGTGTCCGTCAATGTGAAATTAAAGGCCATAATTAAACTTCATGTTGACCGGATGGAAACGTTCTGTCACCGACATATGTGGCAAATTCGTTCCGCTCTAAAACGTTTTAATGAACGCGCTGTACCTGTTTCCCTGTTGACGTCTAGTTAGTATATTCGTCTTATACTTTGAATAATTTACGATTCCATCCTTAGAAATAGGATTGAAATGTTTCTTCTCTTGAAAGAATTAAAAAAATATTGTTTTAAAATTAAATCTTTGTTAAGGTAATGTTAGGATATTAATTCATTGATCTGTAACCACTTCATATTGCTGAAATAATGCCTGTATGTTCCAATGCGTGTTTAATTTTTTTTAAATATAGAATATTTTGTATTTGAATTACATTGTTAAAAAAAACTTAAAAAGAAAGACAGGTGTTTACGCTATAAAATACAAAACTTACATCAGCTTTTCAAACAAAATATTCTCTAAAAGTACAGCTCATTATCTTGTTGACAAACTGAGTTAAAGGTATGTGAAGATTAACATTTGAAAGTTGTGGGAAAATTGTATGTAATTTTAAGCACTAGTTTATAATTAACGTGTTGTGACCAATACTTATGTTACTGTATTCTTTCAATCTGCAGGCTTTTATGTATTACTTGTTTCACTTTTATTTGTAAATGGCAAAGAAACAAATTGAATGCATGCATTTTTTCTTAAAAATATAAATTTGTTTGCTTAGATTATATTATTCTGTATTTATGTAAATACCAAGTTAAGCAATAAGCAATGCACTTCTAATTATGTTTAAAGTACTGGGCAAATATTGAAAACCCAGCACCATACCACCGAGATTCGAGCGTGTAATTCACCGCCAAGACTTTGCCACCGTTACTTTCGTAACATGAAAGCATGAGTATTTCCTGTTTCTCAAATCATTAGGAATACCTGAGGTGTCTTTATTAATAAACAAAAATTAATTAATAAATTATTTACCCTCACTTCCACAACCGATCTCTGCATTTAGCACTAAGAATGTACTGAAAGCAATTGAAGAGAGCGTAAACGTTTTTTACTGAGCGAATTCTGAAACGCCTTAATCCTCATGCGAATAGCATCAACGTAACACAAATGAGCAGCTGCAGTACTTTGAGTTCCAGATTAAAGTAATCAAGGCTTGTCCCGCATGGAAAATGAGATGCACGCGTACACACATTTCGGATAACTGCATAACCTTAATAAAGCAAGACTGACACAAGGTTACCTAGTTATCTGGAATGTCGCATGATCTGTGCGACATCTTTCAGTGTTTCAATATTGCATACCTTGTACTTTCATTCTATATTAATGCTTTCCGTGTTTCCCAATTAATATAGGTATAAAATAAACAAATTCAAGTAATCGTCCTATGTTTTATTTTAAATAAAAGCATATTTCCTTATAGGGCGTTGATGTAAACCATTAAATTCCATAGATGTCACATTTCCTTTCTTTACTCACTTTAAAGCCCTGTCTGCTTTCATTATACTGATCAGTTTGTACATATGTAGTATAGAAAGTATAAATGTAAGATATGAAGGCAAATTATCAGAAATCTTCAAAGTATAAAAATAGAATGAACATAATAAGGGCAATTGTTTTGTTTTTTACCATCCTAAAAACCCCGTAAAGGCAGGAACATGTCATTTTACACGTTTATAAATACACACAAAAATTAATAGATTAATATATAGCCCTGGAATATAAATAAAGGCTGTTTTTATCTTTTGTTGTGCAATGGATCAGCTACACGGTGGTGATGGATAAACCCGGGTCTCCGCTGTAGTGTGGGTTCACCATGCTCATAAGTACTAAGAACAGGTATCAGATTTATTCCCATCCAGTTTGATGATGACCAGTGGACATCCAGTAATATTAACATATATTTGACTCTGTTAGTTGTATATGTTAAAAGCATACTAATAAGAATGCACATAACTGGAACGAAATTCGTCATTTATACAAGATCAAAATAAAATTTCGATACATTTTAACCAAATAATGATTTGTCGTAAATGAAATTTATATGGCATCTACATATGGTATATATATATATATATATATATATATATATATATATATATATATATATATATATATAGACCGCCAAGGGTGGTCGAGGTCGTTTAGGCACGGACTCGTGAGTGGAAGGTCTGGGTTCAAATACCGCCAGGACCGTCCTCCCTGACTGAGGTTTTTTCCAGGTTTTCCTCAGTCCTCATAACTGTAAAATGCCGGGAAGGTACACTAAACTTAGGCCTGGAACGATTTCTTCCTTAAAAAAATAAATCCTTTCCCAATATACCATTTCATCTCATGTATCATCAGTGCCCATCGCCTGTGGTGCCTCTGTAGCAAAAATGGGCGTTAAACACCATTCATTATATATATATATATATATATATATATATATATATATGCGTGTGTGTGCGTGCGTGCGCTGATTCACCATGATCGCCTTCCATTTCAAAAAATTATGAAAGCGGCCCCAAAGACGTTTGTTAGCAAGGCAACTGGAATCGTTTACATACTTCTCGAATATGATTCTTTAGGTCCTGGAAATCTCTCTCTCACTTTGGTTTTAGTGACTTGATAAACCCTCAAGCAAGATAGTCTAAGGGCGTCAAACGTGACAACTACATTCGAGGTCTTTTGGGTGGACTAGTGTCTCGTAGACCCATGGTCGCGAGTTTGAACCGGCCAGAATTGATGACTTTTTAGGACGTAAATATCCCAAGTATGACTTCCTTCGGAAGGGATGTAAAGCTGTAGGTCCCGTGTAGTAGATTTACGGCACGTAAAATAACCTCAAGCCTGAAAGAAGAGGCTTATGAGCAAAATATATCCGCCATTTCACACTCTGAATTGAGCGATGCGAATGACCAGAGGTATTAAACAGCCTCCTTAAATAAACAAATTTTACATCAACGCCAAATGAAATAGTGCACCATTTTTTTTAAAGACAACGGTGTTTTCAATGCCACCCGAAATTTCCGAGGAAGCTCCTGTTGCACTTCTGCTTATGTCAAACCGCGCAATCGAGCGCTGACAATAGCCGCTCGTTCCTATGCAAACAGCATTCTTTAGTGACAGTCTTGAAACAAAAAAATTAAAAGTAAAACACCGGTGTTTTCAGGACTTTTGTCTTTGACGCAGTACTTTGAAATAAATTCCGTCCACGTTGAAATAAGATAAAGAGTACATATACACGCTTGTGCTGGTGTATACGTATTAAAATGTCATATACATTTTTGACGACAAACAATTTCTTAATAAAAATGAATGGAAACCTTGTTCATGCTGTATTAAACACTAAATCATTCTCTGTTGCATGGACATTTTCTAAAAGCAGAAAATAAGTAATAATATATCAGTAAATACCTGAGTTAAATACTACATTTTAATTTACACACATAGATGCAGTGCAAAAAATAAATTATTCATTCTACAAGTTTTCACACACTTTGTGAAATACTTTACTGCACTCAACATAATTAGGATGTGTAAAAACTGCCGGTCATTAAATTGCAACATCCATAAGAAATGCTTTAAACGGATCCCACATGTTCTCAATGACTGTCGAAAATACGCAGCAATTCCATCATAATCAAGGGAGGATTATGGCGTATCGAGAGTGCGGGAAGTAATTCCCAGAAATTGGTGCTCATGTTTGACGAACTGCGTCCACAGTGAAACGCATATAAGATATTGAAATTTTAATTGCCAGCAGTGTATTATTATTAACATATGCAGTAACTGTGATATTTCACTAACATACAGGCAACTTTCAGTTTATGCTCTCGGTCGCACATTCACTCTAGTTCTTTTCAGGATGTATTAACATTTTGGAAGGACTGTAACTACCAACAATCTTTAAGATACTTATCGGGGATTCTCCAATCATGAAAAATACTTGCGATTCGCCCTTTAAAGTGAAAACCGTAAACCATTTGTTTCACCCGCGATCGAAACTTGGACATTCTAGTTGTGAATGCAAAAATATATTGTTCTCTTTATGTCCATATTTTACTTTCACAGTCATATTATAAGCATTAATGTTGGTTTATGGCATTTCATTGTGGTATATTTTCTAACAGTAATTTTCGATGCTCTTTGAATTGTACTAGTCATACATTGAAATCTACTTTTGTTGTTACCAATCTGGTCAGTCTGAATGATAAATTACACTGATTAAATAATCCACATGTTTGAAGCTTTAGTGGCATTATGATCAATGCAGCCTTTTAGCGCACTGGTGTTTACTTTTCCAGTTAGTTCTGTTTGTATTTGTGCAAGATGCAAAGCAAATGATTCATGTAAACAAAAGCTTAAATTTAGCACTCAAAGGCTGTTTGTTTCAATATAAAAATATACTAAAATATCAGAACGTTTAAGTTGATATTGCTTTGTTAAACATTAATATTTTAAAGTATATCTTCTGTTACAGAGGAATGAGATTTAATGTCACAGAGTTTTGTTTTTAATTGTTTAATTCTACCGCTACTGCATATGTTTACTTTGAAATATAGCAAATAAAAATATTCAGGCTATTCTTATGTGATGATCCAAGGATAGTATTATTTTATAATAATGTGAAAAAAGAGCCAATACAGATTCTTTACATGAAACCCTATAGGCACTCATCAATTAGAATCTTTGTCAACTACTGGCTGTGTGCTCACTTAAAAGAATTTATTTATTTAATATTAACTATATGTTATAAAATTTCAAACATAAACACAGCATGCTGGCCACTGTTTATTTTATCTCTTTAGAAATTAGTTATAAGCTAATTGGGGTATCCATTTGAAAATTTAAAAAAAATCCACTTTTGAATTACATTACATTTTCAGGAAAAAGTAAAACAACGATTGCAAAATATTTTAATATTAGCCTGCATTTATATTTCTATCTGCTTTATATAAAAATGTTTGTTTAAACATGTGTCATTCGTAGAATTTTTTGAACTAAAGCTTTGAACGTTGTTTTTATTGTTATTAATAATTATATTATTATTACTATTATTGTTATTATTATTGTTGTTATTCACGAGTAGGAGCTGTACAAAAACTGTATTTTGGAATAAACATTGCGCACCTGTGGAAATCTACCAACAATTTATGCAAAAAAAAAAAAAAAAAATTGAAATACATGCTTAAATAGTTTATAAGAATTCAGTATGGAAAATCTTCGGAAATGCTTCCATGCAACAAATTGACCTTTTTTCAGAACCAGAAGTTTGACTTTTTTGTCTCAACCTCAATGCCATTCTTCTGGGTACTCTCTGGTACTTTTTTCTCGGTATTCTTTTATTTACTTAATTTGCCCTGCTCTGTAATGCGCCTCAATACCCTTTATTACCGCTCTCTTTCAAATGCGAGACAGTGAATAGAAAGAGAACACAAAGGACGCCAGTAATCAGATCTAGTTTTGTTGCATCATTGCTGCCCAATTATTCTTTGTTATCCGTCCAGTGCCTTTGTATCACATCAGCAGTCAGACTCAAATGCCACAGGCGGGTACGCCATACTCACAATGAATGTTAATTATGATACTAATTATGGCGATAAATATCGCTCGGCAGCAAAAGAACTATAACGTCCATGGCAAGAAACAGCCGCGGGTCAAAATTGCGTTTCACGATGTCGCTTTTGTCAGCAACAAACACAGAGAAGACAAATCGCATGGCTTTTCTGTACACAAATACTCTTAATGGACGTCCCTAATAATTTATCTGTTTTTTTTTTTTTTTATAACTTACTGACAAAAGCGTGTCCCTAAATCATAAATGAAATATCTACAACATTTTGAAATACAGGAATTACAGGATGGTAAGCTACAAGGCGCGAAAATGACGACAGTGCTCAATATCTGTATGAAAGAATTTGATTTCTGTTTACCCCAAAGACCCAAATAACTGCCACTCCCACTTTTTGCTAGCGGTCATAACTGAAATCACCCTAAAGGTATGAAAATGTTATTAAAACAACACATGATTTTGACAATTAACTAAGAGGGTGGATCATTAAGTAATTATATTGTTTTTTAAAGTTTAATAGTTAAGACTAAATTGCTCATACACAATGAAGCCACTTCCCTTAACTACTTTCAACAAAGAGCCAACCAAGTCTCTCAACACATTTTTCCCATCGTGGCACTATACCCTGTATCAATATACCCTGCTCATAGAACTCCAATTTTTGGAGTTTAAACATCTGCGCACAGCCTATCGCACTTCTTCATCGGAGATGAAGCGTTGACTGCCTAGGAATTTTTTTCATTGGGGGCGAGGGTGCAAGGTCCGGACAGTATGGTGGGTGCCGAAGCTCCTCCCAACCGAACTTCACTGTTTTGGTATGAACAGAAGCCGAAACTTGGGGCGAGCATTGACATGGAGCAGTCCGACATTTACACCGTTGCATTTGTCACGCAACTTTACCAATGTTATTTGAAACGATGATGCAATATTTGCAGTGGTCTCTTGTATACGAGTAAGAAATTCCACCAACGAAACATCATGCATATCCCAGAACACGGTCACTAGAGATTTATTTCGCAAATTGCAACTTGAATTTATATTTAGTTGGGGAATCGGGTGTTTCCACTCCATTGAAGTGTGCTTTGTTTCAGGCGTGGTACTCCTAAGACTCATTACCAGTCACGGCATGCCCTTCTCAATATAACGCCGTAAATGGTCATCATTCGCCTGCCTTTCTAGCCATCTGTGGATATTTCGGTACCCAACGGGCACTAACTTAATGAAAATACAGTACTTTATGCACGATATCTTGCACCGCACCGTAAGAAATGTTGAATAACTCGGATAAAGTTCGCAAGTGGATTTGCCAGTCGTTCAGAATTGCATTCTCTATGGGCTGTGACATTCCGTCGAGTTGCAACTGCTAACTAGTTGCCCGGAACGTGGCGAGTCAAAAAGATTCATAAGGCCTCCTTTAAAGAATGTGCACCACCTGGAGATGTTGCCACCATCCAAAGTCTTCCTCATATACTTTTAACATTTCCCTGCGGTATTTCAATCGGGTTTTGTCCTTTGGCCTACAAAAAACGACACCACTTTGCTCTTCACGAGTTGATGACAATAACATGCACATCATCTTTGCGACATAGTTCTCGTTTCTGTTGCAACAGCTGACTCGATCGCACATATGACCTCTCTCGCACGAACTTCAAACTATACGTATGCAAAATTTCACCTTCCCACCTGTAACAACATCGCTAGAAATGTATATACGTGTGTGTGTTACAAGCTCAATGCAACATCTTTCTATGTGATTGTTATGATATTTCAGTTTTCTGTAATAAAGTTTTACAGTAAAAATGAAATGCTATGCGAATTGATGATTAAGTAGGTCCGCTCCAGCAAACCCTTCTCTTCCACCGGATGTAACGTGCATCAGAATCTGTCTTGCTATTCTAAAAGACACACGTATTCAATTGTTTCACGCAGCTTAATCTGGTTATCAAATTACTCTCTGTGCGTACAGTGTACAGTGCGGAACAAGCCTTGATGGCCTTCCGCCCACCCGCCCTGCTGCTCTCCCCAGGGAACTGAGATTACCGTTATTCAACTGTTTATCTCTGTTATGTTGATATGATACGCATGAGGAATGCAGTAAATCAGCGTTCGCTGAGGAAAACAACTTTGCCACAGCTTTGCACATCTTTCAGCACAATTTTAGTGGTAACAGAGACCGAGTGTGGAAGTTAGAGCAAACAATTTATTCATTTATTCTTCTTATTCTTTTTAATTAAGGTATACTGAGATATTTTAATGGTAAGAGAAACAGGAAAGCCTTATAGTTTCTTCACAATCTTTGCTGTATGAAAGTAACGGTGGCTTCGTTTGAGAATTGGCAATGTGTTACTGTTTAGACGAAAGCCATAATACTAGAAACTCTGAACTCGGTGGGTTGGGGATAGGTTATTAAGGATTGTCCCGCACTTTACTAGGATAATTCAATATTTGTTACACCTGAAATATTTGAGTATAGGAATACATCATTGTGCAAATTAATGTGAACAAAAATATTATTCTATTTTTGAAATTATTGCACATCATTTCAATATTACTTTTTACTAAAGAGTGTTTTTATTATTTAACGTGCCCCGTCTTGCCCTTAATTAGCATTTCACTCGTTTGGGCATATATCCAAAAGGTTTTTTTTTTTTTGTAACATATGTAATTCATTTCTGGGTCATGAAACCACGCTTTTATCACAACACTAATCATTTTTCTTTGATGATGCAATCGATTTTTCTCATTTGTTTCCTGATAATCGCCCAAAAATTCTCTACAGAATTGAGACCCGATGAACTTCCAGGCCAGCCCAAGCACCGAATATTATTTTAACATTCTACCATGCATGATGATATGGGAAAGGTCTTGCTGGAAATTCGCCTTTTCAATGTTCAGTTCCTCTGCCAATCTCTTCAGTTCTGGGGCGCCTCTTTTCTCTAAAAAGTTCTTCCTTGTGGAAACTTTAACATTTGAAGTGCTTCGGCGAGATTTGCTCTTCATCGCGTCTTACTTCTTAAACTCCTGTACTTTAAATGACTTTCATCATAAAACAGGACCCTTCAACACTATTCTTGTGTCCAGTTCTGAAATTTTCTAGCCCAAGCCAATCTCTTTTTCTTAAAAAGTTGCAATATATTCAGCTAAATAGTCCCACTTTATATTCTAAACTTTGATTCTACGTTTTCCTAGCGTTTCTACGCTTGTTTTTAAATAAATATAGCAAAAAACGCTCTTTCGTAGAAATAAGTTGTTACGAAAAACATCAATACTCAGAGGCAGGCGAGCCCCAGCCTACTCTTTTCGATGCGGAAAGTTGCATGCTGTTGCCATTTGGCAGGGAATCTATAGAGTATTCAGCCTAGTCCACGTTTTCGGCTTATCTATATGAAAGTTTCCTCCGGAATAAAATAGTCCCCTTCATTTTGATTCTAATTTACTTTCATGCACATTGTAAATTTGTATCTTTCGTTTTCTTTTAATTAATTGTTTATGTATATACATTTAAAAATTGCTATAACAGCATTCTTAATGCTCCGTGAACCTCCTGGGAGGGCCTCGCGTCGAGAATTATTGGTTTAATTGATCTTTAGTTTATAAATAACAATTAAGACAATGTTATACACAAATAGAAAAACACTAAGCGTTAAGGTCAATAAATCTGTAAAAGATTTATGCTTTCAACTATTGGAAACAGCATAATTTGGAAGACAATTCAATCTATAAATTTAATTATCAGTGGTTGTGGTACCACTTGTAGCCCCAAGAATTTATACACAAGGGATGGATTATATCTTAATCAATGTAGTTTCTTATGTTATTTATATTGGCTTCCACAGCTATCAATAGGATAGAAGCAAGAAATGCTTTAACAACTGTTCCCATAAATTTGAAAGTCGTCGCCTTTAAAATTGCTTATGGTTTACTTCTGGAACCTTCTAGCGCGGTTAGCAATTCCATGATTTCTTAAATATAAAGTCTAACATCACAAGAAATTGATACAAAAATGAAAACACAAGCGTTGCATGTATAATTTGTTTGAAATACAGTGGGACACACTTAAAGCTTTCCATTCACAAGTCGGTCGTTTACGTGCGCGACTACATCCCCTGTCATCGTTACGGCGTTTAAGTTAACAATTTCTGTGACGGGTTATATAAATCAAACAAAGACGTAACGTACTCACAGATGGAACACTTGATGAAACAGGAACTTCCTTGAAAGGCAACCCTTGAATATTCCTGAGACGCCTAGCACAGCAGATAGGAATTTCTCACCTGCAATATGAGCAACAAAATTGATAAAGTTAAAGACTTAACGCTTCTAGTATATTCTATAAGAAGGGTGGGTACGGCATTCATTTATTTTATTTGTAGTCCCCAAGTTTTAAAAAGGTAAATTGTTGTGGCGCCAGATGAGGGAGGGTGGTGCCAATATGCGGCCTACTTGCCAATGGAAGGTTTACAATCCATTGCTAGTTCAAAGATAATGTTAACAACTTTTTTAATATTGTGAACCTCCATGGTAAAACAAGCATAGGCAACATTTTAATAACATCTGATGAATCGTCTTTTAATAATAATAATAATAATAATAATAATAATAATAATAATAATAATAATAATAATAATACCGTGAATGCACTAAAAAGTTGAATTCAGTGAGTTACAATTCACGCCAATTGAGATATACTACCATTTTAAGCGGGGAAAAAAGTGCGTTCTGTTTTACGGAAGTTATTGCTAGAAATTTGAATAAAATTCATCATTTGACTCACCATTGACCTTAGTTGTTAATCAGTTTAAATGTGTACTAAATGAAATGTTTTCGGGTCATTCAAGATAAATGAATGTAAACTAAAAGCTAATGACTGAAGATCGAGGGTGATTTTTTCGGATCTCCAATTGCTCGTTGCAAGCGGAGTCACTCCTGCACTTTTTCGTCAGTGACATCGGTAAATCCTACCGGTGCTTCAACTGCTCAAAAATTGTAAATGTTGCAGGGAGATAATCTGTGCTGTATTTCCCATCTGAAATTGAAAAGGTAGTCCTTGACTGTTGTTGCAGTTGGGGGCGTTGTTATCTTGAAGAAAGATGACTGCTGCAGTGAGCAGCCCAGGTAACATGAACTATGTTGGAATTCGTAGAGATTTGAGAGAGTTTCTAGATACCGGGAAACTTTAACGGTGTCTCTAGAGGCAAACATTTTAATTCAATTGCTCCTTTGTCTCGTTTTCAATGTGAATAATCATATTGTATTTGAGTCGGTGAACAAACAAGAAATTTGGTAATATGCGCACATTATATGAATATGTCCAATTGCGCTTTAAACGTAAAACATTATTGGTGTTTGGTTGAAAATATTCTAGGCGTAAGTGAATACTTAAAAAGTAATTTAGGTACCCACTAAGCGTTCTAGTTCCATTAGAGGTATTGTTCTAGTTCTGTTGGCAGTGTCTGTATTATCAAATGATGGAATCAACGATATGCGGAATACAGATGCTTTATTTTATGACTCTCCAAAAGTGCACTCCGTTTAGTTAAAAGTACAACTTTTGTGAAGATGAGTTTCTGATTGAAGATAGTATGTTTATAATAGAGATTAAATACGCTTTTAATGCAGAATGTACATTGTATCAGAAATGTGAATTGCGAGTTTTTATAAAGGCAATGTATGCAACAAAGTCTTAGCTTGGAACTGCTAACATAGTGCACTATGCGGGACATAGTGTACCATATGACTAATAACAATGTTTATGCCAGCGAGATGTTGGTCGTTTTAAACCATCCAGCATTGTCAGACCAGGGTTCATTTTAATTGCTTCTTTTAGTTATCAGTATCAGAGCACTTTATACTTACATTATTAATAACCAGCATCTAACTGCCAACAAAAATATTAAATTGTATCGACGTAATGAGTTCTGATTGAAGAACAAGAAAATAAGGAGTATGAGGCCAAAAGCTGATTGAAAGTAAGGTGACTAACCCAAATAACGCCGTGCGTACGTTAAAGCCAATAAAAACATTTTAAAACGAAAACTTACTACGGCATATATATATTTAAATTAACACTAATAACTTCTTACCATTGAAGAACTTGCAGTAGTTCGAAATATAGCAATTTCAAGTGTGACTCTTTCTCTGTGTTTTATCTTTATCTACTTTTATTATTAGTGTTAATTTGTTACATTGTTAATAGTGTTTCTTTATTTTTATGTTTCATTAATATTATATATATATATATATATATATATATATATATATATATATATTACAGGCATTCACATGCCATCTAGTTACGAAATGAGTTAACGGGAGTCCGGCATTATTTAATATCGAAACGTATTTTCGCCATTTACTCTTGTGTGCAGCTACTGAACGCCTGTTTCCATAGCGAGGTAAGATCTTCTTCTCATTGTCCTTACAGCTCTTGAGTGAGCCTTAGCCAGCCACGGCGACCTCTGCTTCCTCTACCTTCGCCTTCGACTCCATTGATAGAGGGCAATATTGCATCCGGTCGGTCTCCATCATGCGGCTTTCTCGAACGAAGATCGCAACAGCGAAATAAGGTGAATTATTTTATTTTGCGGATCCAGGTAAAATAATTGCACATTCCACATATTTACTTTATTATCGAAACTTCCAGTATAGAAAGATGTTAGATGATGCGTATAAAGGTTGAAAATGTTACAAAAATAGATATATAAAATTACAGATTTCTAAGTAGCGCTGTAACATATTGGTGGCGCTAAAAATGTACCTATATTTTAGGTCATTTACGACACATATGCAGCAGTGCTTATTTGTTTAATAACACTACTTACTTCTTGACCTATATGCCGAAAACTGTCATTTGAAAACATGTTTGCCTATTGAATTTCAGGTTTCGTCTCCACACGAAGAAAAACGTAATATTGAGTGAATATTTATTATTGTTAACAGAAACTCAATTTTAGTTTGATATTTTCTATTTTGGTTTTCTACTGTTGACTCTGAAAAATAAAGAATTCTAAATTCTCCGAATTACAGTATATATGGCGTTAATTGGTTAAACCGTCCCAAACTACCAGCATGCAAGCTTTTCCTAATCTACTTGTATGTGATATCTAGTATAAAATACCAACTATATTAGACTATTGTATGAAAAAATGACTAAGATATTTTGCATACGCCTTCTTGTATATATATATATATATATATATATATATATTATTTCTTATCTAGACCAAAGGTTCGTGGGTTCAAACGCAGCCGGAATGCATAGATTTATCAGGGCGTAAAAATCCTGCGCTCAAGTCCTTCGGGTGAGACTTAAAACCGTGGGTCACATGTCATATATTTATGGCATGTTAAAGATACCTGTAAGAGGAGGTGCTTGGACAAAATTACCAACCGTTTCACGTCCAAGAAATTACTTATTTCTCTGTCAGTTGGCATTGAGGCAGTGAGCTTACCGCCCGTTTCCTATATCTTGTATTAGTAATTAAGAGTACTAGAAATTCTCCTTTGTATTTAAAACCGACATTCTGTGATGAAACAAAATATATCATAACTAGCAGTAAAATTTTTGACTTAAAAATAAAACACAAAAATATAAAGATATCTGCGCTATTTTAAATTTAAAAAGAGTGTTAATTGACAAACGAATATGAAATTCACAATAAATAAGTAAATATGTATGTATGTATGTATGTATGTATGTATGTATGTATGTATGTATGTATGTATGTATGTATGTATGTATGTATGTGGTGTGTGTGTGTGTGTGTGTGTCATTAAATGTTTAAAAGTGTTATCTTTATGGGGCTAAAGTTTGGCCATTGAATGAAGCAAAATTAAATTAAATTGTTGTTAACAGAAATGCATTTTGGCGTCGATTTGTTAGAATATAAAGAAGAGGTTGTAGTAATAAGTATTATCGAGGGATCAAAACAAGAATCAAACACACTTTTGGAGATTAATGATTCTATGCTTTCGCCCGCTAATGACGCACATCAACGTCTGATTAAAGAAACCCCCAGAATGGGGTCGTTGAAAACTCGATTTGACCTGTACAAGCTAATTTTGAAAAGTATGCTTTCGTTTTAAGAACAATGAGTTAAGCTGCTAAATATATTGCAAGGCAATCAATTAAATATAAACAAAAGAGATACTCATTAAACTAAAAAAAAAAAAAAATAAAAAAAAAAAAAAAAAACACCTCTGCAATTTAACTTTAGTGAAGTTTGCATATTAACATGTAATAATCAAAAACACTGAAATAATCAGACATTCGCCAACAAAGTGCAATATGATTAATAAGTCAAAATGCAAAGATAGCTGGTGTCTGACAATGTGAATTTAGGAATTCAATAACTAAGCAAATTAAATTAAGAATTCTCAATTTTGAAATTTTAACAATAACAAAACTATTTGCATACCTGGATCACTGGGTTCAATAAGGTGGATTTTCCCTTTGCTCTAACTAATTTAATGGAATTCCCAGCGAGGAGGCGCCATTTACATGGAATAATTGAAGCAAAACGAGCAACCAAGTGCCGGAATTAACTCTTGGTGTCCCCTGACCAGCTCAAAGGTAGCTGTTGCAGTAAGACCGGTTATAAGCCAAGGAAGGATAACGTCACTAACCCAAAGCGACTAACTACATGCTTTAACCAATGGGCAGCGACCACGGCTCTAAAAATAATGGGAGAGGTAAAATTTGAATAACCATGAGCGACTTGTTGAAACGCAATATTTATAGGAAAGTGTGCATTTCTTTCGAAACATCCTTATTCATTTGGTATATATATATATATATATATATATATATGCCAAATGAACATATACAGCTTTGGGGTGTTTCATTTGGAGAAACAGGTTTACTATGGTTTTTGATACCTTTTCTTGTGAGCGAACTTTAACACTATAGAATAAAGTGATTTTTATGGAACATTGATATAAGTTTCTGATAAATAAACTCCTTTTCGTACTCACCTCCATAGCTAATTCAAAAAGCGCCAGTAATATGATCTTTTTTGTAACAGTACAGTTTCCGCATTTATTTTCAGATCAATAATTCACAAAATAAAGGATTTGAATGAAGAAACGAACATTATTATTATTATTATTATTATTATTATTATTATTATTATTATTATTATTATTATTTCAAACATTTATTTTAATAGTTGTATAGAAGAAAAGGTGGTTTTTATATTATAATTTATTTTATTGTATATTAACTGAAAAATGTCACGTATTCATTCTATATACAGAAGACCGTTTGTCACTATGCTTTTAATTTGTTTTAACATTAACTTATTAATGTCATTTGTTTGAATTTCGACTCCCAGTACAATTCTGCTACCTGAGTTGAAGCAACAGCAGCAACAGAAACTGAGCAAATGATTACATCTTGACAGGATTACGGCATTGTCGCTGCACAACACTGCAGACTTTTCCAAAGGAAACAAGGCTTTCATAGGCATCCTATTGAGAAGCTTTTTTGTTTGTTTATTTTTTTTCCCCCGTTTATCTGCCGGCGTTGATGCAGTACTGTCTTATAAATCATTATACGACTACTCATTAATCACGAAACTTGGACATGGGCAGGTTATCAAAAGCGATGTAGCAATGGAGAGGCAGGGGAGGAGGGAGGCAGAGAGGGAGGGAGGTTGTTATTCCCATGATGCTTCCCTGCGGATGACAAATGACAGCTGTCTTACAGCTTGCCGTCTGGCGGTGAACTTCACAGAGAGAGGAAACCCTGTGTTTTGTCAGTCGGAATGTTTATCATCATACTTGTATACAGCCGTTCACAGAAAGCGACACGTAGTGAATAGGACAAGAAAAATAACGTGCTCTAAAAGTACCTATTACTTTTCTTCAGTCATCCAGTAAGATTTAAACTTCATCACATAATTACGCCACTATTTCGATAGCGTGAATGTTTCCTGTTTTCATAGCGAGCCTGCTGCCCAGCATTTTAATTGCATTCTATGAGTAGTATGTAGTAATTTTCATTTAAGCTGCGCTCTGGAAACAAACAACGCTAATCGCAAGGCGTTTGGACAAAAATGGCCAGGGCATGCTGCACAATTTATCATATAAACTCTAGAAGTAAGGTCATTAATCTTACTATGGACAAGAATAAGTGTTCAGTTTACTCAAAAGCTCGACATCATTTTATAATTCATCATGATTGAGCCTCCCTAACCAGATATTTACGCATTTCTGACTTTAGAATGCTGTTTGTGAAATTATAACATTGTAACAATAGGCAGTGAGGTGCAAACTACAGAGTGTATATTGGTGTCAAATATTTTAGGGACGTGTTACTAACAGCAGAATTATATAAACAATCAATCTGCAAGTTCTTCGTTACAAACTTTCCTAACCTTATTGCTAACAAACTAGGCTATGGGTACAAGTGATAAATTAAACAACACGCGTTAAAAAGTTGCCGAAATTGGCGTCCTACGCTTCGATACAACCCTTAGCTTGCCGTTCGTGCTTTGGCATCCTCTGTTGAAAACTCCTGGAATATTTCGTATTTGCTCAAATTCATTTTGAATAAACTTTTTCAGAATGTTCCACATCAGGTACAGGATATGCATAAGTTTCAGGACTTTAAATGCTCCCATATACCAAAATAAATTAGGTTCAAATCTGGTGATCGAGATTTCAATAATTTATTCCCGATTAGCCCATCTTGGAAATAATGCTAAACTTCTGACTAAAGTAAGCTGGTGCAGCACTGTGCGCAAACCACATTCGTCGGATGACTTATAAGGTAGATCGTGCAATTAATTTCTGAGAAGTCGCAGATAAATGTCTCCTAAAAGATGCGAAAGGAAGAAACAGAAATGAAAAAGATAATTATGAGCACTTCCAATCCAAACGTTATGCTGAAATTTCTGGTAATATCCTGTTGTACTTCAGTAGGTTTTTAATAAGCCCAAATGTGATAGTAATGTTAGTTGAAGATACCATCACACGTAAAACCAATCATACCATTGAACAAGATAAATGTCAAGAGATACTGCACAGTAGAACTTTCTTCATGGCCGAATATCCATTGCATAAAATCCTTGCATCCTTTGAAGGGGTAAGATTGCAGAAAGCATTCATGCAGAGTATTCCAAATAGTCATGTGATTAACTCTTTCACTTAATGCAATTTTTCTTGTGGTATCTGATGGTTTTTCGTTCATGTTATGAACTTTTTCCCCAATCTCAGAGTTCTGCATCCCTCCAGCATCCAACCCTCCCCTCAAATGAGTCTGAATCTCACATTTTGGTGGATTTATGAGAATGTTCTTGCACAAGGTTCGCATGCATTCACAGACGCAAAGGCATAGCTTTCGTGCGTATTTTCCAGTCAGAATATTTTCTGTAATTTCTTCACTCAGAAAATAACTAAAGATAATGAAACAAAGAAAAATTAATGTCATGGCCACCTTTAAAGAAGAAAGTGATAACAAAATGAAAGCAGTTGGAGTTGAAAATTCTTCAGGAGTAAATTTATTTTAAGAACTTAGGGAATATAATCCTTTTTAATATTTTGTTATTAGGAGGTTTGTGCCAATTTACACCGTGAGTTTGTTTAGTAGCATTTAGCAGTTAAAGTTACTTACATATTTAAACCTTCATGGTTCGATAACAAAAATGGTAATGTTAAAACTTGTGTTTCAGTTTAATTTTAGATTTCTTAGCCGTGTATTTAATTAAATTCGGTGCTAGTTATAATGAATACTATGGATTAGTCGTATTTGGACAATAGCCTAGCCTGATAGTATAAACTAAAAATATATTAGGCTTTAAATAGCTCTAAGCAAGTCTGCAAACAGCAAATCACTCATTCATAGTTCAAGAATTCTCAATTTTACCCGATGGATTGTATATTATGCATTTAAATTTGCTTTAAAATAATTTTAAGTTTAGACATTTATTAGTTTTAGAGGTAGTTGAAATTGTATTTATTATTTGAAGTGTATATATAATAAAAGTGAACTGGGAGTTATTACAATTTTCTCCACCCACAAAAAGCATTGTTATATAAAGCGATTTACCAAAGTAGGTATTTTGACCCATTTTGTATTTTTGTTTTTGGCATTCCTGATGATACTTTATTTTCAATTTCAGATACTTCAGAAATTATGTCGCTAGTCGTAAGGAATTTTGTAACAATGTATAAAGTCAACATTAATTTATAGTAATTGTTTTAACTTGAGGGGTAAAGAATTTCAATTCCGATCAAATTCCTTTACTGGCACCTAATTTGTTAATTTACAAACCCTCTTTTTATCAAATAATCGTATACATTATTGTTAGGTTTTGGAAATATTTATCAATGACAATTACATGCTATGTTTGATCACGCTTTTACCATTGATGGTGCAACTTTGATAAGTTCTACATAAAAAGAAGATCTCAATTTCATATAGATCTCTTAGGGTCTAAAAGGCAAAATCCACAGTCATCTTTTGAGTCTGTTTCCTTTTTTTAAAAGGATAATTAGCATGAGTCATTCCTCTATAGTTGACTGTCCAAATTTCTTTGATTTGTTTCTTAAAGATGACAGGGCTATTGATTTAGAAGTTGAAGACATGACCTTTCTTCGGGTTGACATGGGTTTATTTTCAGTGATAGTAGGATTTTTTTTAATAATGTCATTAGGTGATACAGGGTTGTCAGCTTTATAAATTGTAAAGAATGCTATTTTTGTGTGGTAGAATTGACTTGTGTTGAGTTAGTTTTTGCATTTTAATCGACCATAATATTTGGTGCCTGGTTGATTAAACTTCGTTTAATTGAGGAAGTTTCAGAAGCTTTAAGACATTACATCTTTGACAGCCTTCTCCATGCTTGATAGTAAGCATTCTTTTTCTATGAAACTTCTTCCCTGATCTTTTGCGAGACTTATTTATTAGAGAAAGAACGCAAAGAAACATGGTAAATTAGGTTTCACGTAGTTACACAGAAATGAAAGAAATATTGTTAGCAATAATACATTTGCAGGAAAAGGCCAAGTGTTTTCTTAATTTAATCTGAATAGCACCCATATCAATACTTTTGAACGCAGAAGGAATATCCGCAGAAATATCTTATAATGTTGGAGGATTATTTGTTGCCTGCTCTAAATTAGTCACTAAAATTATTTACAAATGTTGAAACGTAAGCCACTAGAAACGTTGTAAGTAAAAATAATGAAACAGTTAAATTATATTATTACTTTTATTAATAAATAAAACATTAACATTTAGTATTGTAACAAGTATATAATAAAAAGGGGTGCTTCGTCAAGCAATCAAGGTCATTTGTGTCATCAGGACCAATACTCATGTTAACAGAAATTTAATTTATGAAAATTTTCTTTATTTCCAAATCACTCCATGTATATACACTGTGAGCCCATGTTATGTAATTAGAAATATCATTTTGTCCTTAAGAAAAAGTGAAAATCTTAATTATCAATATATCTTATAAGCCTTTAAATGTAATTAAATTAATTTAAGAAATAAACATAATATCAGGTTTCAATGCTATATTTCGGAGTATATAACATATCATTGTTAACCCATTTGAAGCTTCTAGTGTTAATATTGTAAAGCAATGATTGTTTCTAATACGCTCACAGCTTATCATGCATTAATAAGAATGAATGGCAAATATAATACTGAATTTCTTGATTCACATAATTAACATTTTGTAAATTTTAATATGCATGTAAAGTTAATGCTCCCTTAGGGGAGTTTCCCTTGCTGTGTAGTAATATCATTTATCTATTTCACAACCAGGTGAGAATATTTACCATAGTGGATCTTATGTACTCCTTACTTGCATTTCAAGTATGATTCACATCATCTGTATATTTATTAAAATCAGGGAACGAATTTAATCACTTTTAAATGCCATTGTCTTCTATTAATTATAATATATTGACTACATGAATAAAAATAATATACATTACTATCAGCAAGTTTATTGAGACCTACACTTTTATTTTGTTATTATATTAATATTTTTCACTTTGGTGTTGAAAATGCTGACATTGTCTCTTATATTTTTAAATTACTGTGCTACAATCTATAGTCTTTTTTCAAGTCTATTAAAATCATGGAATGAAAGTGTGCCTCCTTCTGTAATAATTCGTTTCAACGAAGTTCTAGTCTTCTCATAAATATTCCACCATTTAAACCTCTGCACTATTATGTACCTCAATTTTTCACGAAATGTGTTGCAGATCTCCATTCAGGAAATTCTGCTAAAGACCAGCTGAACATTTTCTAACCGAAGTGTTACGTTCGCTGGAACGTATCTAATCTCACTTAAGACACCTATAGCAAGCAGCTGAAATATTTATTCTGACCTGCTGTGTTTAGAAAGGAAACTGCTTTGGCATTTAATGTGGTAAGGGCTTAACTTCATTTCACTTGTGCAATATTACGTTGGTAGCTTCAATGTCAGACATTCTCAATCTCTTCTACCTCCTTCCTTATATTCATCTCCTCCTACACAACACAAATCTTATAGAGACGGGTAATCCTTTCCATGCCATCTTTCATCTCTAATTATATTCCTGCGCCACGAGAAACAGCGTTTTAATGCTTATCTAATACCTAGATCAAATATTAAATTGTAGGTTCCCTAAAATATATTGTTAAAATATTAAATTTTCTTTTATGTTCTCACTGAAAATAATTGTGGCGGGAAAAGCGTCATTTATAAGTAATATTAGCTCAACATGTATATACATACATACGTACAAGAGATGCAATTTAACTACAAGTAATTAGGTTCTATTTTCTCAAAAGAAAAGCATATTTTTCATAACTGTGAAATGCTAATAACTTTTCAGTTTACAATCAATCATTACTGAATGTGAAAAAAAAAATGTAACAAAAAAGAAAGAAAAAATTAAAAAATACTTGATTGACGTTGTTTAAATCTTACTAAAAGCATATCTTGTACATATATTAAATTATTTCATTAATTAATGCATTAATTTTATTTTATTTCAATTATATTAACTAATGTATTTCGAACACATTATTATATATGAAGCGACAAATGTGGTTCATTTACATATCAGCACTTGCTTTAAATTTAAGTTAAAAATAATAGTTATGCTGCATGCTTTAGTACGCTTATGTCGTTTTTAAACGTATCAAGTGATTAAATATCGGACAAGTTTCGGAAAGAGAAAGTAAATATTATACAGTTTGTATTTATTCTTTAAAGCATTAATCAAACATTTACCATATTCTTTTCTCTACAGCAAGAAGAGCCATAATATGGAAAAGTCACTGAATTTCGTTTTGTGCTTGTGTATCTCATTATGAGTGCGTATTTTCTTCATTTCTGCACTAAAAGTAATAGTTAAATATTCAGCCCAAATAAAATTTGTGGCAAAATTCCTACAATCCATTAACATTGATTTGATAGAACTTTCACAACATACCTAATACAATGCGCAATTTGAATTTTAAACATTCGTGAAAATTACTGAAAGTGTATCTCCAATTGTTGGAGCAGGTGGCATACTTTCCTCAACAATACATAGATCGTTTAAATCATTTTTCATTCTCTGTCACTGAACATTACAGAAAATCTATTTTATCATATATATAAGTGCCGTAGATTTCGATAGGAAATATTTGTAAAAAATGTATGTCGATGTACTAAATAATTTTATCGAATAAGAAAAACTTGGTATGATACATATAATTTGAAAGAGGATCATACCCTCTGAGCATTTGCTCTTAGCTTACCAGCAACCACTTGTCCCGCGGGAAGATTTTTCAGGCGTACAATATTCTTTATAAAAGTCTGTTCAAATTTTAATGTATTAAGGAAGAATAGCTAATATCATTTGTCAAAGTAACAATCAACACAATATTTCCTTTTAATCCATAATCTACACTTAATTGCATGTTTTACTAATAATACCTAGTTTATATAATTTTTATTCTAGGCTAATTGTAAACACTAATCCCAGGAGAATAATTTTAAAAGATTGTTTTACCTTTGATAATGTTTATTTGTAAATTTGTATATGTGTAATATTCTTAAGATGCGTGAAAACACGACTAAAAGCAACAACCATAAATAATCGTCTCACGGCATCAGATCATCGATGAAAAAAAAGGTTAGAGAAAAATTCTTTTATTGGAAAAGTGATAGTTAATTATGGGAAGGATCCAAAACTAATTCAGTTTTGTTTAAACAATTATGTAAGTACAGAAATTTTACTTTTATTATAACAAAATTCCACAATCCTACGATGTTTTTTTTTTCCATTAAATGTGAAAAGAAAGATGGCGATTCAATTGTCAAGCTAGAATAGTATTTATTATACAAGAACTTATTTACTTAAACCTTTTCTTAGACTTATCATTGCATTTTAACAGAATTTATGAATCACAGTATTTGTAATGATAACATGCGATAATGAATCCGTCACCGATTATGGAGCTTTTAGAGAATAAAATGAATCTAATCTTATATTTATTTTTTAATATTAATAGGCATTGTTTTATTTAAAAAATGCAAACTTTATTGTATATTCTTTATTATCGAATGAGCTACATTGTTTAGCCCCTCTCTCAACTTTGTTTCTCCAAAACATAATATCAAGTGCATTTCATTTGGGAAATGTTCACAATAGCAGTTTTAGATGCTTCATGAGGTGGGTTGGCTGTCTGTTATGTAACCATGACGTTTAAAGCTTCAGCTGCTATATATACATATATGTAATACGCTGAAAGGATTTATCAACAAAGCTTGTAATACTTATGAAGAAAAAAAGGAAAATATTTCACTAGCTAAGAAAATGGGCTGTAAGTGCAGCTTGAGCATTGTGTTGCAAATGAAGTTATACTTTATTTAAAATCGCAGCCATCAGAGCTGTTGATGCATACAGGAAGAATTTCAGCTATCTGTTTTATGTGCTTCAAACTGTCATCAAAGAGGCAGGGCACTGTTAATGGCTATAATGTATTTAGTATTAGCCTTACATAAAGCTTCAAGCATTAATAAAAATGAATAAAAGAAGGGTCATATTTCAGCTGCGTTTGCGATCGCCGTTTCAATAAGATAATCAGATCATTACATTCCTCAACTCCTTTAATGATATCACTTGTCTGGGCGGTGGCACTCTTACATGGGTGACAGCGGACGTGATCTGCATGTACACACGCATGGGCGTGCAAGAAATATTCCTCACACTTGCTTCTACTGCTGTTCAAATCTGTGAATGAGAGAAGCAAGTGTTTATCCAACTAGTCTAAGTTGCCTCTTACACCTATCAATGCTGAGAGTCTGATATAAGGATTATTTTAATTAAAGCTAAAATTGTTTATTAGTTTTTTCTGTCACTTTTTGATTGCTGTTTACCTTCTCAAAGTTTCCTTCCATCTGCCAAAGGCCTTGAAGGTGCAAATGATTACGGAATTCTTCTGTACTTAAATAACCTTGCATTAGTTCTTTCAGATGAGGAAATGCTTCTTGAGTGAAAAGTTGTCACAGCCCTGAATCAAATTCAAGCCCACAAACTGGCAACTGAATGCCTGAGCCAAATTGAGTGATTATTATTATTATTATTATTATTATTATTATTATTATTATTATTATTATTATTATTATTATTTTGTTTATTTACGGATGCTGTTTAACATCTCAGGTTATCAGTGTCCCATTCAATTCCGAGCCTGAAACGGCAGACAAATTTTGCTCAGAGGCCTCTTCTTTCAGGCTTGAGATTTTTTATCATGCCGTAAATGGACGACACAGGACCCACGGTTTTATTTCCCTTCCGAAAGAAGCCATACTTAGGATTTTTAAGCCCGAAAAAGTCCATCGATTCTGGCCGGGATCGAACCCGCGATCTTGAGTTTATGACGCAAGTATGCTTACCACTACACCACCGTGACCGACTAAATTGAGTGTCAGAAAACTTATTCGTCACTTTGTTTAAATTACAATTTTAAGGTAAAAATAATAAACTTGACTGAAAAATTATATTTATTTGAATATTACAAAAGATTACCTAATGTTTTATTACCATCATCGTCACAGTCCTTATAGAGCAAGTAAACCGCAGACTGAATTTAGGCGACAAGGTAGCTTTAAATGTTAAATTTAAGCATTTAACACACACTCTTTAGATTTGTACTGCCGCGCTCCTTTGTCACGCGTCTTATATCTTAGCTTTCTAAGACATTACAGATTTCATATACTATCAACTTGGTTAATTTGTGAGCTGCACTGTAGCGTTATAAGTATAGGTAATGTCTCAAAGTTTGGGAAGTCTTGATGGGGGAGTACTCAAGTCAAGTCAAAATTGATAAGTAACAACCAAACATCAGACGTAATACGGTAATATTGAACACATGAGAGCAACATTGATGTTAATATTTAGCACAAATTTTCTAAAGATGGAGGTCTCAGCATCAACTGTACTCCTGGAGAACTGTGCTCCTAGAGAATAAAACTACAGCATTTGCATTCGCTTCTCAATATCTGACATCAAAATACATTCTACGCATTCAGTGCTGGAATGAGAATTTTAGTGGCCTTATATCGGTATCAGTAGATTATTTGTTTGTGCATATGATGTAGTGGTTACATATAATATGCTGCATGTTTTAAATAAATTAGCCTTAAGGTTGATTACAGTGCAGAAAAAGTTGTACTTTATTTTAAAATAATTGGATGTATGCTTTCCACTCATTAGCCAAGAGACGAGCTAAAATGCGGCAACCCTCCAGAGGTGAATACACAGATAATGGTAATCCTGGAATGTATTGACGTGAATCAGAACTTCAATGCACACTTTTCAAAATCGTTTTCTTAAAAATTTTTTTTGTAATTTAGCATCTTTATCTAAGAATCTTGAAATATGCAAATGACTGCATTTGAGTAGCATGTGATAACACTGTTTGTCTGTTACATTCACAAATTTATAATAAAACATTCCTGATATTAGGACTATTTGAAGTACAGCCCCCTTTATACATTTCTATATTGCACGTATGAATGATTGAATGCATATGTACGTTGGTGAACTTTAGATTATAGACACATGCATGCTGCAAGAAATTTCCAAACACCATAAACAATGATTAATAAATGTTTTCAGGAAAGAAAGTGGTTGCAACGGATGCTGACTCTTAAGTATACAGCGTGATTCACAATTCATTTGTATTTGATTCCTTTCTGTCTTTCTCGTCTTAATGCTCGATTTTATTAAATACATTCAATGTAAATTCTAGAGTACCACAAGAGCAAACTTGGATGCTCTATAGATCATTGTTTGAGAAACACTACTCCAAGAATATGAGAATATGCTTACAGTGTCCTGTTATTTTCAATAACAGAAAAAATCAATATTGCCAATTATTCATAAATAAATATGTATTTAAATAAAAAGAGACAAAATCAATATAATTAGTTGGTTATATACTACACACTGTTTGCTAAAAATATACTCTTTTGAAGAAAAATCTCATTTAAAAAAATTCAGTAATGGGCAGTAGAGCCATGAAGAATTTTTTAATTAGACGAAATGCTATGAGGAAAAACTAAACTCTATTTTCTCCCACTTAATATATATATATATATATATATATATATATATATATATAATATTTACTTTAGAAGGAAAATTATTCTTAGAAACAAATACCATTGGGAACAAAATAATTATCTACAGTGAATAATGAATGACATTTTAACAACTAGAATGAATCCATTGCTTAAAGGCAAGACTGTGCTTCATAAGTCTGAAAAACATATGAATAATGAAGTAAACTGAAAGAAAATCGTCCAAAACGTGAGCAGTGATGACTGCACACATTAAAGAAATATAAATACTCATGAATTAAATGTGTCGTATCGGTATGTGAGGCTTTATTAAGGTATGTTTGAAAGAATGTCTATAATCATTACTGTAAGCTGGAATGTATTAAACGTTTTAAAATAATTTTCGAAGCTATTTCCAAAATAAAAAATTCAGAAATCACCATGGGAATGTGAGAATAACAAGGATGAACAGTTCGTTGTGTTTTTTAAGTTAGGAATTCAAACATGCACATGGTTATATATATATCACTTTGGAAAATGTCTGTATGAGATGTCTCACATGTTTTATGTCTACTATCGAGATTTCTAAAGCTACACGTGTAAGAATCTGTTGAAGAGCACACGATTTCGGTTCCTGTTCAATGCAGCACTCTCAATAAAAACACTGAACGTCATTCTGCTGCCATGCGGTGACTGCACGTATCGTGGTTATTCCATACCTGAAGATTTTCTTACGTGTCTCGTGGACGTAGATCTGCGATACATACCTGCCAACTTCTTACTTATGCTATAAACGAAAGCACAGTCTCTTGTTTCTTTCTCTCTCTCGGTTTGCATAGTCTTATCGCTTACCGAAAAGGAATAAATCACGTCCGTCACTTCTCAGAGATTTGTAACTCTTTGTTGGTAGCAGCATTAAACACGTAAAATGATACAAATTCTGTTCAACACGCATTCGTAGTCAGAAGAAAGAAAAAGGACTTGGGGATGCATAAATTATAAAAGAGTTTGCCCAGCACTTTACAAACCGACTGTTTTAAAAGCAGCTAGTGTATGTTTGAATTCCCGTTTAATCAAGTCACAAGACTGAGCTGCTTCAAGGGCATGCCAGGTGATTATCTTCGTCTTATTTTACTTCACTTTTTGCTATTTATTTATTTTTACCCTATTGTTCTGCTACAGTCTGCTCTCGAGTTTCAATTTGAGTTAAATTTTAAAATTAATATGCAATATCAGGAGCTTTTGTTAAAATACACAAAGAGTGCAAAACATAAGATATCAGGAGAAAATGTAAAAACTTCATGAGGCTTTGTAGTCAAATACAATGTGTCATTTACACAAAGTGACTCCAGAAAGTACACGTCTAGCTATAATTCTTAGTTTTGGCACTTGGATTTTTCAGCTAATATGTAAATGAACAGAATACACTGTGTCAAAATTTAATTTTGAGCGCTAATTACAAAGCACAACAATAAACAAAATCTCTCTTGCTTTAGGAAACAACACATGCTCAAAGAAAAACTGAGACTTATTTTCTTCTGAAATAACAAATGATTTTTGTACTCAGGAAATGCAATCGCTCCAACTTTTCTATCATTTTTTCCTTTCAAAGTTGTTTCTAATGCACAACTAATTTACTTCTGATTGAATATTTCCCGAGGATTTCTTTTAAAATATGCTACAAAATCTCAATGAAATAAATATCCGGTAATTGAGGTGTTAAATAATGACAAAAGTCTTTAAAACTAGCGCTTAAAAATACGGTCACTAGTCCTCCGCATTTTTACGAAGATGAGATTTAAATATATTTATATACATTTTGTGACTCGCAGTGCCGTCCATCAAATGTGCACCCCCAAACCCCCTCATATTTCTGTTCATCTTCTTGTGGCACACTATTACCAGTATATTTAACCCAAAAGATTTCATTTGCTTAACTTTGTAAATGTTACATTCAGTAATCATAGGTAAGATTTTTATAAGTTTTGGTATAGGTCAGACTCTTCTTCCCATTAACTTTAGAACTTAATTTGGGGTTTTTGTAAATCTTCCATTCTATATGACGCTTTTTTCATTTATATGTAGTGGACACCTATTCTTTTGTTCATTTTTAAACTTATATACTATTAAGTTCCTTGAGAAAATAACGCTTATTAAGGTTTGGGATTTTTTTTTTTTTAACGGAGAGTTCATACAAGTTTGTTCAGATATAAATCTACAATCAAATAGCTAAACATGCTTATTAAACCTGCAAAAATGGTTTGTTGCACATTCAAGCAGAAAAGAAATTATGGAATATAGTTTATTAACCTACACTAGGCGTAATTTCCTATGTTAAACATCATATTTATAGAAATTCATTTATTGAAATTCATTGTTTTCTCACTGTTAATGGCTCCCTGAAAGCAATCAGGAGAATTAAAACCTCAGGCTTCTTTAGCAGTCAATAGAAATATTAACCATCCATTCTATAGCTTTTGAAGTTTTGTTTTTTTCTTTGTTGAATTGTATTTCAATTTATTCACTGAATTTTCTAAGCACTACATAATAAAGCATAAAATAATATCCCTTTACGAATTTTTCCCAATCATAATATGGCGTTGTTGCCTCGGATGATTTGTTAAGCTTCATGGTGTTACTAACCCACATACGTTACCGTTTTTTCTTTAAAATTATAATTTCCCTCACAAATTTAATAACATTTCGTGAACGTTTACTGTGGATTAATATATAAAATAATGGACTACCTACATGATTTCCACAGGCTTCTTAATTGAAAAATGGTTGCGAAACAAAAAGGTTTCTGCAGTTGCAACTAATATGCTATTCATGTATAATGAGGTCTATCTACCGAATTTCTTGCAAACTACCTAAAATACGAGTATTAACTCCACTGGTGTTTTTCCCCTAAGACACCCTTACTCTTGGCTGTAGAGATGGTTCTATTTTGTAGAAATATTTATCTTATTCTGAGATAAAGCCCTTTGCTTGATATTCTACATTTTCTGTTGCATATGGACAAACACTTGCAAAGTGAAATAAGAACCGAGTAATGTTTACAGATTCCAGCACCTCAGGAGGGTGAATTACTGAAGTGAATATTTGTTTGGTGTTATATACGCCACAGTATTCATATTTTCGGTTTGAATGAAACAAAACTTATCACATTCGATTTCTTTGCTTAGATGGAAACTGATTAACAATACGCACTAAAGCGTATTTATTATTTCTAGAAGAGTTATGTTTTGAAATTTTGAAATGTGATGAACGAATATTTTTGGGAGTCACTGTAACACCGGAAGTTTAGATATCACATCTTGCCGGCAATTGGTAGCAGTAAACGCTTCCTGAAGTACGTAAAATATATAACCCTCATAATCCATGCAGGCAAAGTTCATGGTTTTTAGCACCCTCACATGTTAAGCTTGGAAGCTTGTAAATGCTTCATATCAAATACAAACAGAAGAAAGAAACAAAAGAAGAACGTTATTAGAATTAAATATAAGATTTGGTATGGTAACATATTTAAAATAATTTATTGGTAATTGTTGATGTTAGAACATCATAAGGAATTCTTTAATTTATAAGAATAAACCTTAAATTGCTTAAATAGCACTTATAAGCCAATTCTTTTACACGGGATTGCTTTGTAATTTCATTTATGTAATAAAAATGAAAGTAAATTAACAGGTGAAACACGTTCAGTGACCATAATAAATAAAATTATAAGAAATTACTCAAAACGTAACGGAACGGAATACAAATACTGTCTCTCTGAATGGTTTAAAAAGAAGTGTATTTTGTCTTATGCAAGCTCTAGTAACAGGATGTAGGACATATTAGTTTAGTTGGTAGCTCCCATAACATGCTGTATTTTCAGAAGCACATTACGATATGACAATGTCTCTCATACAGCATCTTTGTTGTGACATAAATGAATACCCATCCAATATTTCAAAGAGAATTTATCTGGAGTTTCTCTCCTACCTCCCTTTACTCCTCTTGTCTGATTTCTGCCCAGACTGCATTGGTTTAACTTATCAGAGCGAACAGTAACGTGACAGGCTCTTGTTAACTCCACGTGGAGGTTGCCGTATTTATTTCACCGCATATTCCAATCAGAGATAACCAGACTGTTAGCTATTCTGCTGTCCAAGACATGACAATATGGTAATACAGCATACGACACTCGAATTTCTGCTAAATATTTAGAGAGGTAGTAGCAGTAGTGTGTGGTGAAAATAATACTAATATAGGTGTTCACTGTTCCCATAATACATCGTTGTTATTTGAAAGCAAGTTGTGTAACGCGTTTTTTGTTGTTGCCATTTTTAACACCTTAAATGGGTAATGTTGCTTTTATTGACAGTTCCATCATTCCCTGGCATTTTTTGTATATCAACGCAGGCCTTAATATTGGATGTAACATAATTATGGAAGACTTATGGCCAATTATTTTTAAACATGCTATTATAACGATCATAAACCTGCGTCCCCTTTAAAGATTTTTTGTTGTCGCAGATACAGCTAAAAGATTAAATACTAAATTTGCATTGTACATATTATTTAAAGTTGTTTATCACTGAATTACAAAATTTAAACTTAAAAACGAACAAATAAAAAGACATTTTTTCAATATTTTCCTATTTATTGTAGCCTATCCTTACACAATAGAAGTAATAATAATAATAATAATAATAATAATAATAATAATAATAATAAAGTAATAATAATACATGCTATAAGTACATAAAAGCATAAAACACAATTAGTTATACTAACAATATATGATAACAATGCTCATTAATTTTAATTCCTGAAAGAGAGAGATGCTGCTGCAATTCACTTTAAAACTGTTTGATAATTTTTCGGAAATTTAATTGAGGTTAACGAGTGACAACGAGCATGAGTTTGAAAGCTCAATTAAATTACGTAAGAAAAATCATGAACAAGAGGGGGATTCGGTAAGATGTTTGCAATGCGGGAAAAACGCCATTTTATTTATATTGTTAGTATAATAATGGAATAATTTGCCTTATCTGTTTGCTCTTTCTGAAAACATACACGCAGGACCGCGTGGAGGTCTAAATTAAATAAAATCAACTGAACACTCTTATAACAATTGTCATTTACTACTATTTTATATCAATTATAGGATATTTTATGTTGTAATGAGAAATTCTTTAGGGCGGCAGTGAGATTTTCGAATTGGTGAACAGGAAGAAGCATGAGGACAGGCTCCCTAGATCCCTAGTTAAGTCATAGCAGAGATAATAAGAATAATAAATAAAAAATAGGATAAAATTATCGGTTATTAGTTTTGGAACACCGTACTTTAACTATAGACTAAGTTCCACTCTGATTGGTGATTAAGGAAGGTATCAATGAGTTCGTAAGTTGATTGAAAGGCGCTCGTGTGTAATTATTTCGTATATCTGTTCGACTTAATAGAGCAAATTTGTATTCTCAGTTCTGATTCTATGTTCACAAAGAGGTTTCTGTACTTTTCTTTTAGAGAAGTGTTTTTTCACATAAGTAAGTTGTTACGAAAGGCAGCAACACTTTCATGACCTACTTTGATAGTTCAGAAAAACAGACATAGTGGAGCCGCAGCCTAGCCGTAAGATGTGCTGTTGCCAGGAAACTAAATCGCTTCTACATGATCCATGTTTGTATTTAAAAGATCCTTTGCGGAACAAGCAGTTCCCCTTCAATTTGATTCAAATCTACTTCACCTCAACAAACGCATATCGTAAATTTGCATCATCTTTTCGTTTTCTCGTAATTCATTGTTTCTATCTATACATTCAATAATAAATTACTCTAATGCTTCGTGTATCCTTTAGAAGGACCTCTGCTTTATTATAAAAGAAGTAAAATATTGACATGTAATTTATTCGGATCGTAGCATATCCAAACATCTGAGGGATAGGCAATCTCTACCAACCTGTTAGAAATGTTTTTCTGAAATTACAAGTGTTTTCTCTCCTTGTGGTGTACACAGATCTATTTTATATTAGTTTCTCATATGGTGCCAGTAAGTAACCTCTCCGCGGCAGGGTCAGCTCTTAGATTTCCAAGAACTTTCCGCTTTCCTATTTCATATCTTTCATTCCATTGCTTCTGTTGCAGGGTCGAGGAGGGCTGGCGCAGTATGATAATGCCTTGCCTCGGCGTCTGATATGGAAGCGGAGGATTCCAACTCGTTTGGGGAACTACACTGGTGTCGGGTTGTTCACTCTATATTCACATTACGGCCACCGTCTACTTCCACACAGTCACTGAAGGTGCCCCCATTAGGACCAAGGCACAAACGGCCAGCCGTGAGCAAGGCTTAATTACAAAAGTATCCTCCACCGCTTCAAACAATCCACCATAATCCTGGTAGACCACAAGAGCCGATGACAAGAAATTTGAAAGTATTGGAAACCATGCAGGCCGAAATAACTTTGCGAAAGTTTATCTGAACGCACTGTGCAAGGTTAAACTATTTTATGCAATATTAAGAAAATAATCAAGTTTTCAAAATGGAATAAAGAAATTGTTAATCGTACACACATTATTTTAATAAAAAAGCAACTATAAGAGTTTCAAAAGCGTTGTAGAAAATATTTGTTTATCATTAACGACGATGATGATAATAATAATAATAATAATAATAATAATAATAATAATAATAATAATAATAATAATAATAATAAAGGGTCAAAATAACCTTTAAACTGCATTTAAACAAACTGAAACTGCCTTAAGCGGCAATTACTATTCTAAGATTCATTTGACCCAACATATTATTTTTCTGCTAGTTTATCCCCTCTTCTAGTCTGCATATCTACAGTAGTCCCCCCGCCTTTTCCCTCACCCCGTTTCTCTTCCTCATTTGGTTTATAGCCGAAGCCTCTAATTTTCCTCGCCTCACTGCCTACATCCAAACAAGTCATGGTTGTAATTAATTACCTATATGAAAGAATATAGCAGCTGATATATGACTGTGTACAAACAGAGGCCATGACGTCATTCAGGGATAGAGATTGGCTTTCCTGCACCTTTCAGCTACGCCTTCTTTAGATATTTCTACGCCACCTGGCCGAGTTCCCTTTTCAATCAGAGGAAGGATCACTTACGATAAAACGTAAAAGATATCTCTTTTAAACGCCTTTAATGCCTAAACTCTGGTCAACTATATATTTACACTCAAACGCAATTAATTACCGGCTATCTTCTCTATTTAGTTACACGTCAGCACAAGACAAATGCTGTCCTACAATGACATGATTATTTAATCCGGACCTGAGAGTTATGTGAACGAACTGCAGTGAATCACCCGTATCATAGACCAGGTTTCAGCTACAGACAACGTATGCATGCACGTAACTCTCCTAGAGGAATGGAACTCATTTTTAATTCTTTCATTGACCTTATCTGATGCAAATAAATTTCATGCCAATATTAACAAGCAAGTTGTTATGTAAGTCGTGTATCACAAACTTCTATGAAACATTTCATTTTCTTTTCTATGTTGCTGTTGCTTATTTCTGTCTAATTTTATGCAACACCACAAATTAATGTTTCATGTGAATAAAAACAACTTTACTTAAAAAAGGAAGAGAGAGAGAGAGAAGATTTTTTACGCCTCAGGCTACCTCTTACTCTTTATTGCTAATACAGCAATTATGTTGATGCATCAAAGCTATGGAAACTGTTCTTTATTGGGTGTATTTTTTCTTCTGTGAATTAATAAAAAGTTACGTAAATATAACTTGCTAGCACCCTAAGAATATGAAAACGTAAAAGATTTTGGTCACAAAATTTGTGCAGTAACTATATAAGTGTTGGGTGTTAAAAACGCCCTCCGTTGGATCTTCTGTCCTTTCAAGATAAATGTGTTTTATCTATCTTTTTAATGCAATTTTTAACTGCGATATGTTCCCTTTTGCAATGATCGACATGTGAAATACTAAACATTTCAATATATTCTATAAAAAACTTAAAGACTAGCCCTCGATTCTGAGCTCCCAATATTAAATTATCCTTTTTATAAAATTAATAAAACAAGTAACATTTTTGTTAAAACGCATTAATCATTAATATCATTTATAACTAACAATATATTATGGTACAAGGTTATACGTTAATTTTAATTCCTAAATGAGAGGGACGATAATGTATTTCTCCTACAAACAAAGCCATCAATATTCTGAGGCAGGCGAGCCCCAGCCTACGCATTTCGCTGCCGAAAGATGCGCGCTGTTGCCAGAGAAACTGTGACAATATATAAGATAGTTCTCTCGGTCCATGTTTTCGGCTTACCTATTTGAAAGTTCCCTCCGGAACAAATAATCGCCCTTAATTTGATTCTAATTTACTTTGCCTCAAAAAATACACATTTTAAAGCATTCATTTAATTTTTTGACAGTATGTTTAATATAGCCGAAACAACATTGAATATGGAGTGCACAAAGCTCTTTTTTGCACATACGGAAAGGGGTGGATACCTCGGACGGTAGTTCCAACTGATTGTGTATTGAAAGCAGAATGCACCAAGTGCAAAGCGTGCTCTCTTCATATTCAGTTCACTTTTGAAAACATCCAGTACTATCGTGCAGTGACTGTACACTAATTACGAACCACATGATAGTAACAATGCAAATTTTACTACAGTAGTTCAGGTGCATGATTTGCCCTGCGCTTCCTGAACTTTAGCTTATTTGGTTTCGGTATCTACATTTTCATCATACACTCTGTGTCATTTATAAAATTTCAGGTGCAGATTTGTTTAATTGAACGCAAAAGGTGGTTGTCGCGAGCGAAATAAATGCATGCCTCTTATCAACTAAAAAAGTCTAGAACAGTAGCAATATCTCACATATCGTTCAAGGCCAGTGCTCTCTGTGACAACTGACGATAGCAAGAGCGCGTGCATATGAACAAAATAAAACTAGTCCCGTTATATTTTGATACTCTTGGTGGTTTTATTAGTATTTATCGGTTTTAAATGGAACAATGATTAGACCCCATCAGAAGTTAAATGGAGAAATATAAATATTACAATGGTTCTAATTACACTTCTCTATGTTATGCAATGAAAGCGTTTTTACATGTAACAGAGATATGAAGCTATTCACAACCCTACACTGCAAGCCTGTTGTACTGTAAATAATGCTATTCAGGCGAGAACATTGCATACTATACACAGTGATTTATATCTAATTTGACTTACTTCATCTTTATAGCGCCGTTTATCTCTTGTTTCTCCTGTACTAATCCATAAGGTCGTTTGATATCATTATTGGCGCTGTTCGTTAATGTTAATAGGTTTCGAGAACATGATTTAAAAGTAAAGTAAAGAACAAAGTTTATTTAAAAACAAATCCACACCTACATTTCCCTTACCACTGTTCACTTACTGTTTTTCTGTATCTGAAATGCTCAGCAAATGCTGTTGTTACTCTATTTCTAGTCTGCTCTAGAAATAGTTAAATAAAAATTATAAAAACTTGAATATGAACTCCTGTAATATGCTAAGTGCTTAAGTCTTTGTATTTTTAAATATCGAGCAAAAAATGCTTATTTGAGGTGATCGCTCTGATATCTCATTGCAATCTCACTAATTTTCATTCATATACAGGATGATTCTCTCCCTAGAGGCCCCAAACCATTATCTATAAAATTATGCAAATTAGACAATGACTTTAAATAATTTATCCATATTTTCAGTAATGTAAAACAGGACCTGCTTATAATCTATGCTGAAAATGGTATCCTAACATCTACTGGATACGCCACACCCATACTCCAATTTTGTATGAATGCAATGGTTCTTCATGCACAGCATGAGACTTTTCTGTTGCCCATACGTGCGTGCTTTGAAAGCAAAAGTTACCTGTAACCCAAGTGTTGTAAAAAAGTTCAGGATTCTGGGTGAAAAAATTTCTAAGCCATAAACAAAACTGGGTGAATTTTCTACTGCCCATACATGCGTAGTTTGAGAATTTGCATGAAACACGCTGTGCGGCTGTGTACATTATTAATCATGTGACAGTTGAGTAACAAATGCCGAAATGCGGTGACGCGGAACATGTGTAAATAAAGATCATTAGACAAGTCCATTATATCATGAGGGTTCCATGCTTTCTATCGGTGAAGGTGTGCTTATGTAAATTTGTAAACATTTATATTAAATAAAAATTATAAACAAATAGTTTGGGCTCTCTAGCGAGAGAATCATCCTGTATAGCATTTTGCACCTCTATTTTTTAATGATAGTATATTGTTTATAATATCCATTGATTTACATTATTATAGAAAATTGTACATCTTATTACTTCATTAATCAGTTATAAATAATAAGCTTCAGTATAGGGCTTCAATGACCGCTGTAGTTAAACGCATTTAAAATACATTAAACTAAAACTAAAAGAGGCAGTATGTTTTATTTGTAAGATATTGTGAATCTGTTCTTTGCTATTCAAGACTTAATTGGAGTCAAAATGGAATTGAATGAGTGGTGTTTAACGCCCGTTTTTACTACAGAGGTACCACAGGCGGTAGAGTCAAAATGGTGATTTTACATTCTCAAATACTGATATTTAGAATTTCAGGTTATTTTGAAATGTATTTTCAAAGCAGTATGATAATTATATTTTATTGTGATGTTTCAAAATTGTTTCACAGCTTTTATTTGCGCTGTTAAGGGTCATTAACTCATAAATATATTTTGAAAATATTGGTTCCAGAAAGGAGATAACTTTTTTCTAGTTGCTCAATAAATAAGCAAATAAATAAAAATTAGCAAAAGACATCAGAATGAAGAGGAAAATAAAGAGGACTATCAGCCTGAAGGATTTTGGAATTCTACTATTTCTTCTACAAATGTGAGTATTAATTTTTATAAATACAATTGCAATTTCTGAAAAAAGTACTCTTCCATACAAATGCCAGAAACTTGTGAGCATACAAACTTCTTTTTTGACGAACTATTTTTAACAGAATAATTACTAATTAAACAGAAAAAATAAATATATAAACTTTTAAGTAATTAGTGTATCAGCATATTTAAAAATGTAATTTTCTTAGCATTAAATGGAATTTCTTCTTTTTACATCCGTAACATGAAAAAGTTCATAAGTACCATGGAAAAATCGTAAATATCTTTAATAATTTCTGAGATATGTATACTGAATTTGCTAACTTTAGCATTGGCGAAGATGAGGCATTTTGCCTTCGCTTAAATAAAACAAAACAAATATTTTATTTTGCAAACAATCTTTGGATCTCTTGAGTACTTTCTTTAAAGTCTTGTGAATTATTGCGCCAAAACTCCTTGGGATGTTGTATAAGCTTGGCTAATGTAATTTTTTCATTAACTAAAATGTGAAATTGGGTTTCAAGTATGCTATTTAGTTTCATATATAATATGTTTCATATTTATAGAGAAAACTTTGGCCTTTGCGAAATCGATAACATAAGTCGAACTGGGATACAGCAGCGATTTTTCTATATCGAAATGCTTACGACATGATACATTTCGCAAATGCTTGCACGGAAAACATATTGCATATGCAACGTATAAATTGCACATTCAATTATATAAATCATGTTAACGCATCTGTCTATAAATCACCATATGGAAATGTATGGTTATGCGAATTCTACCACATAATGAATGCTAGGTATCGATTCCTTTACTTCCAACAGGCTGTTTCTAATATATCAATAGTAGCAACTGACGGATGTTTAACTGGAATAGATAACGCTGACATATCTTAACAAGAAGTTATAAGCTTACTGTGGAAATGATTTGTCACCGCTTCGTTAATCGCCGTGGTAATAAAATCACTGTAACATAACCTAGATCTTTTTAAATAACATGAAGTTATCTGATCATAAATATATAATGGGAATGTGGAACAGGTTATTAGTTACAGCGCTTCGAAGCTGTTACATGGAAAAGAGCGCAGTGGGCGACAACCTTATCTGTTTTATGCATTACAACTGGACATTTCCAAACGTGGCTCGTTCGCCTACAACTTACATCCCAGTCACAACGCAAAAGAACGGTAAGGTAATGAGCTGTAAGACACGATGGTTTAGTAATGACTGAGAAGATTCGTAAAGATAGAATAAAACCAAGAATGAGCGGCGTAGAGAGAGTGAAGGAGAGGCTAATAGTGCCCATGCGCCGCCCTCTCACCTAAGCTGAATTTTCCCTCGAGGTTTTATAGAAAGGAACGTCTTCTCGAGGTCTCTAGGCTGTGCCCCATCACCAACTCACCACACCTTATAATTACGACTTCCCGACTAAATGGGCGTGCTGTCAGCTAGCACCTTCATTTGTCTTAGTGCCAGGCAAGCAGGGAGGCGGATGTAGCCTGAGAGAAAGTGGCTGGCTGGCAACGGGCAGGCAGACAGGCGATTCTTATCCTTCTTGCTGTCTGCGTGTGTTCGCTTCACAAGCCACGACACTGTTCAAAGCAAGCGTAAGGGTCTCTTGATAACTAGGGTCCAAAATTCAAGAACTGCTTCATTCATCAGTCAATATTCTGAGAACGTTACCTCTGCAAGTTTTGGCAGAGTTTTTAAGATGAAAAAGTGAAGTTAATTAAACATTTCAATTATGCTTAACTAAAAATTCAAACTACTCGTTTGAAAATCCAAACGCTCGTATGTACGTATAGGAGTGTGGATCGTTTACTCCTATAAAGTCCACAAAACCAAAATATTTATGTTTAGATATAGAAGATAAGAAGACACTGTTCTTTCAACGATACAAACTTCGTGTTCTTTTGGGTAACTAGAAAATAACCTGCTAATTTTTTCACACACATTTGCATTTTAGCACATGGAAAAGGAAACTGGAGCATCGTTTTCGTTTAGTTCAGAGGTTCTCAAGTTGTGTTCCGCAGACCTCCGGATCCTAGAGGATCCACAAAGCAAGAATACTTTTAACAGAATTTATTCTTGAAATAAACAAACAACGAATTCCGAGAAAACGAAGATGACCCAAGTTTATGATGTGCATTTTGTTGAGGTAAAGTCAATTGGAATAAAATTGAAGATTTGTTCTGGAGCGAGCTATCAAATAGATAAGCCAAAAATATGACAGGCATAGCACTCATATGTACCGTCATAGTTTCCCTGACAGCATAGCGCTTCTTTTAGCAGCGAGGCTCTTGCCGGAGTACAGAGTATCGATGTCTTTCGTAACAACTTATTTGTGTGGAAAATAATTTTCTGCATGCATTAATCAAAAAACAAAAATAGTTTGGAAAACTTAGAATCAGAATTGAGAACAGAAAATTCTCTTATTAAGCCTTACATACACGACTTGTAAGTGAAATACAGCTTCCCCCTTTTCATTCAGGAATTAAAATTAACGTGTATTATTGTGTCATTCTATATCCTTAATTATTATTAATATTAATGTTTTATAGACTTTTTCCTTGAACTAATATTGTTATGACCATTTACTATTATGGGTATATAGGATGCAAATTTAGCATTTTAAACTTGAGTTAAATCGTAGCGAGAGATATATAAGATCTTCAGGAAATTTTGAGAAGAGATGAATTAAAGTAAATAAATTACTTGCAAAAATTTATAACTAAATTCATAATATTTGCTAGTATGTACATACATTTCTGATAGAAAAAAATTAATCACCCATTTTCGGAGTTTATTTTTATAAAAATTGTACCGGAATGAGAAAACTGTCTTACTTCAATTATTTAATTTTCGCAGTTATTGTTTATTTATTACTACACGGTTTTCTAAACTTTCTTGTGTATGTATGTATTTCCTAGAATTCACGCTACAATAGCATATTTTTGTAAGTAAATTATTTCATTTGAGCTCAAAGAATTTGATATTATAATGTAGACATAACCGTTTCTGGATACGATTATGCTATGAAATAATGGATACCAAGGGAAAATAATACAAATGTATGTTTATAAATAATTAACTTTAACAATCTTACTTAAGAAACTATGTATTTAATGTTGTAAATTGTATTTTTTACATTAAATGGTTCATTCTTAATTCATATCATATAGCTAGAGCTCTCAGATGCTGCTATAGGACAGAAAAATTCATCCCTATTCTTCCATTCTAGCCTAGAGTACTTGTGTTAAAGGACAGTTATTTCTTTTTTTCATTTTTCTTTCCTTTCTTCTTTCATTTTCTTCTTTTTTGTATTATCATCACACATTTTGCTATTTCTGCTGTTTTTAATTCCGTCCAAGTTTAACATTTCTGCAAACATTTTTTGAACCTCCTAAGTTAACATTACAGCTTTGTTCGTCCTGAATGGAAATAGTGCTGTTGTCTGATTATTCTTTTAACAGGTTTGAACTAAATATGCCATGCAGAGCAAGGTTTCGTAACATCTTTAACTGATGTCTTCCAGTAAGAAAACTGCAATATGATTCAAGTTTGAAAACAGTCCCAAATTTCTTAAAAATATTCATATAGTTTCAAAAAGGTACTTTTTGAATTTCCGTTTCTATATGGCCTAAAACTTTAATCGGGAAGTGTGGAAAAGTGGCCTACATTCTGTTTAAGGTTGTGGACAATTGTGAATAAATATGATGTACGGCGCGGTAATCATCATCTGAATAAACAAAAATTACTACCTTGAAAAAAGAAACAAAAATTTTGACAGCAATGAAAGTTGTTTGGAAAGAAGTAATTGAAATATTGTTAAATGCTTAATAATGTCAAACTAAATAATCAGGCAATAGAAAAGGTAAACAGTATAAATATAAGGCAAAATAAATTTTATTATATACAAATAATAAAGTAGTTGTTTCATTTTCTTACCAACATTTGTTTCAGAAGTTCTTCAATCATGTACATTTTCCGTGTTTTTTCTTCAACAGCAGTGTAACACTGTTGCCTGCAATGCTGAACTTTTTGTATCCATTATTAAATATAATATATTATTTTAAAATTAAAGTTAATATAAAGGATGAGTGCGCCACATTTAATGTATAAACAATACTCAATCGTTATTTACGCCAAACAGATGCTAACAATTGCGCCAACGGCAAAATTTAAATTCTTAAATGTTCTCAATTTTTTAATTTAACTCAGTCAATAAAATTACATAATTTTAAAATGAAGAAATTGTGATTTGCCAAATATATATTAAATAATGAGGTTTGAAATTATATATTTTTTTTCACAGCATTAAAAACGCACTAGATATAACACATTTTGGTTCTGTATCCCTTTCCGGATTTAACGTGCCCCGAAACTGTAAGAATCATAAACTTAACGGAATTTGGAACTGCAGCCAAATTTTAACGTTTCTTTTACAGCAGAAATAGGGACATTTGAAACTTGAATTATGGCCTAAACAGTTCACAATTACAAGCTATAAACAACTCAATATAGAAAAATTGAAAAGTAAACGGTTTCCAGAAGACAGACTGAAATGCAGCGGTGTAACGATAATTTTGTTCTACAGAATCTTGAAATTATTTTCAATATATATGCAGTAATATATATGAAATAAATATAAAGTATATTTCTTCTTGCATCTTATATGGCGCATTTAAAATTCTGAATAGTTCAGTTTAGCGTACTTCTTTAAGAATAAAATTTGAAAAACTGTACTTCACGAACATTTTTTGTACGAGATTCAGTCAAAAAGTAATGCCTCCTTTTTTCTTTTTACTTTACAAGGAAACTTGGTAAAATATACACAGCATGTAGGTGTATACAACAATATTATATTCGTCCTTTTCAACTGTTTTTGTTAATATTTTAACAAGGGTATGTATTTCTGCAAGATAGTAATCACTGTCCTGAACTTTAGATAAATCTCGTCAGTTGTTATATGGCGATCATTACGAATGTTGCATGTTTTTGGATTCACTGCAGTGTCCGGGCGACCTCATATTTGCCCTGCAGCATTCATACAGCGATGAATCCTTAGTGCTGATATCTACATAAATATTCTTCAAGGTTAAATGAATACAAAGCAGCGTTTCATCTTCCGCATTCAGAAATTCTATCACAGCTCACTGTCTTACACGTATATCAATGTCAGCTATCTCTAAATCGGTGCAGTGCTGCTACCTGTTCACTTAAGAAGCTTTAGTAGTAGGTTTGAGACATTGCGCGAAATTCATACTACTTATATTATAAACTTAATTAAAGAGAAAAAAATACATTTTCCTAATTCTGGTGTATTATAGAGATTTACAATAAAATAATAGTAATAATCGAAGTTCGGAACCGTTTTCAAACTATAAAAGAAACATTCAGGAAATAACTGTTCACTGGATGGCAACAAAAAGAATAGAAAGAATGATTCAAAAGTCATGCGCCATAGGACAACTCCATTATTAATATAGGTACCGAAAAAGGAAAGAAGGGAAATTGTTGGAAATACTTAGTTTTCTACCTTAACAGTATGCGGATGTGTTGTTAAAAAGATGGCAATCAATTTGACAACTTGCCCGTTAGTGAGTAAGCGGGGAAATTACAGGACATGGCAGTACAAGTGATTATATGTTTCAGTTTCCCGTTGCGACTGTATGAGAGTGAAGAATTTAAGTTGTTTATGTTTTAAGCACAATGTTAATCGTTTTTTCGCTTTTAAACAAGTTCTATAATTAGTCTGAATGATACACCCTACGTTCTAATATTCATACATGATATAAAACAACATATTTCCAACAAAGTTCCTCTCTTTCCTTTTTCGGTACCTAAGCTAATAACGAGGTTGTCCTATGGCCCGCAATTTTTCAATTATCCCACATAATCAGAATTGCATCTAAATCAGTCTCGTTGAACTCATCCCAGTACAGCATCACATGAGTTATAATACAATTGCTGAATGACCGCTGTGAAACTTTGGGAGAAAGATAAAAACTTTTAGTAAAATAGTATTTAGTAGAAGGGATTTTATGTTATTGATTTAATAATAGTATATTATGTAATGCATTTTTAATGTTATACCTTATTGCATGAGTAGGTAAAATTTACCAAACAATAAATTGTTTAACATTATAAACAAGTTTAATGCTTTGTTTTTTTGTATGCCAATGTATTAAAATATTAATAAAATAAAATTAATACTAATGTCAATTTTCTCATGAATTACTTTGAAGCCAGTGACTTCTTTTATTATATTTATGAGATAGTTGTATTAATGAGCATTATTTAGTTCCTTTCTCTGTAGTTATTGTTGCTAGCGTAGATGGATTAACCGCAAGAAACTTTCAGCTCAAGCTGAAAAATGGAATTTTCACTAACACCAAGAAAATCTTATGACATTTGCTAGAAGAAATGCAATAGATTCATTAATTGGATAAACGGAAAAATATTAAGGATATTTCAGAAACTATATTGGACATAAAACTATAACTACATATAGTTTAGATCACGTTATAATTATCAAATTCTAATAATTCAGTGGTACCCAAATTTAATTTATTAATTTTTTATTAATTGTGTACTCTGCAATGAATGTGAATGAATATGTTTTTAGTAATATTAAAATTTTATCTTAATATTATCGTAACAAAATATTCAGTTGATGACAGAATTTTGGTAATGAAAATAATTTAATGGCACAATAATAATAATAATAATAATAATAATAATAATAATAATAATAATAATTTTGTTGTTGCTGCTGTAATTTCATGCAAACAGTACCACAATAAAGTATTTTATTAACAATTTTAACCATAATAAAGACTGTTCATGACTCTAGTTTAAATAACATTTTAACAGATTAAAAATAACAAACCTTATTTAATATGAAATAGAACGAACATTGAAAAAATAGCCAAGTTATAAGGTAATGAAACTGGCAGTATTTAAGAATACAAAGTTCACTCTAAAGATACGTATTTTTCTAAAATCATTATATATATATATAAAAAGTACAATGTTTTCATAAAATTGTCAGTTTTTGCATATGTTGCACTACTGTTTTAGTACACTTTTTACAGCTGTTCTACAACAATACCAAAATCTTGATTTTGCATGGATGCTATCTCAGTATCGATGACAAAAATTTTGTTGCCAGTTTCGTTTTGTAGAAAGGTTTATCAATTTTCGTAAGGAAGAATGTCATTCACGAAGGCCCGCTGTGCATAAAATGGTTAAAATACTTGCCAAAAATTGTTATTAGTCACCCGGCATTCTGAATATGGATATAGAATTTTAATATTATGAAATCGTTTATTAGTACTGAAGTAGCTGAATTCAAATTAAATTTTTCTTTACCATATCACCATTAAACTTAAATTGAAATTGAAAGTAGAAAAAAGCCTTTGAAGTCTGTACACCTAACGCACGATATCTTTGCACTCAGCCTACGTCACATATAAGGAAGCGGCTTCTCTACTACCTGACATTTATCTTCTGAGCATCATATAAATTACATTTAATATTGAATTATGGTGAACTATTTGGATGTTATCATCCTAAAATAGCTAATTATATAAACTAAATATGCCATATTACATTTTCACTTTCAGTTGTTGTCAAGCACATAACTAAAGTTTTCTTAGAAAAGATACTGCTACAGATTAAGTTAGTGCACAGGAGCAGGATGTTTTATCTATCACTGAATTGCTTTCACTTTCCCAAAATAACAAGACTCCAAGTGCAAATTTGTAGTGCGCGAGGCCAACTACAATAATCAAGGATAAGATATTTACTAAAATCTTAAATATCTTTTGATAATCTAGAAAGGTAGGACAAATAAACAATTTACCAACATACAGCAGATCCAGAAGATTCCATCACGATCATAAAACACTATTTTGCTATATTTAGGCGTTTTAGATCCAAGTTTAAGGTATATGCTACTATTACAGGGAGCTTCTAAAATGATCGGATCGTAGGTGGCCCAGCTAGCCGCGCAACCTCCACGTAACGGCCGCATGGACTCGCTTCAATACTTTAGGTACTATATATTGAATAACGAAATTTGACATTTACCTTCCTTACAGTAGAGAATGGAACTTTTGTCCATTTTCTTTGATAAATAATGCACATAATCTTACGAAACTAAAATTAACAGTTCCTCTTTACAAAGGACCTTATTTATGTTCGAATGTTTAAGTTCCTCCGGTGCGTTAGGGTTAGTTGCATACTCTTTTGTTTGTCAGGGTTTACACGAGATAAAAACTATAAACTCATATCTACAGCAAAATTGTGAAAGTCCATGTAGAAATTCCTTTATATTCATATTCATATCTTGGAAATATCTAAGCATATACTTTGCAGAACATTTTTTGCTAACTAAAGAATTAGCAAACTTTGAAAAAATTGTGAATTTGTCACACTTGGAGGATGAAAGCATTTTATATGAACATAGGAAACGCTTCTGTCCACTTTGGGAGTGTTTTCATAGTAATAATACTAGACACGGCGATGTCCAGTGCTATAGTTGAGCTGACCTAAATAAAAATATCTGGTTAGCGTTTCGGAAGAAAATTATAAAATTAAAAATATTTTATTATTTTTATTAAAAATTAAACTCATCTGTTACCTGTTTAAAATGTTTATAATTAAGTTAGATGTATTATTTAATTTATGGTACTTTTTGAATTTAAAAAAAATTGCATTTTTCTCTCTTTGTTGAAACGGTTGTTCAATGTTTAATTTTCTTGAAAATTATGAACTGCCGCTTCAAGAGCTGCTGTGATTTGAAGTGTTTTTTTTTTTATTTGATGTCGAGGATGAGGCCCCATTTTGAGCGCCAAATTTTTATATTGCTTTCAATGCAAGCAAATATTGAGAAAACGATGTCAAAAGAGACAAAATTAAGTATTTATTTTAGGAAAGGAGAGAAAATATTTTTGTGGCATTGAGTGAGAACCTTAAAAATATCAAACTAAGATGCTGGACTGAATTATGTATTTGAAACAGAAAAGGCCACTATCAGTCAGTCATAAGATCACTCGTAAACTTGTAAGCATGGAGTTGCAAAGTACAAATATAGAAGAAACCTTTTTGGTACAGAAATGTGCTAATAACTACAAGTTACAATCCAACATACTGGTAATGTATTAGTCCACGCTTTTGTGGAACAAATAATCCAAGTCCTGATGTTCACCAATTAGGGAAATTGCTAGTGTATACAATTTGAGCTTTACGTGCATAGTGGGCTCGGTAACCATCATGCTGATACCACATTACCATCTTCACGATGTGGTACGTCTTCCAGCTTATCTGGTAAAACAGAATTTAAAATTATGCGTACTTTTCACTATTTATTGCGCTGTTAAATGTAGTATGATAATTCTGTCATTCTCAATTCAGCACTACACGCTCACGCCCCATGAGCGCCCATGTTCCACTTATCGTAGTCACCTACAATATATTATGCTCATTTATTTGATCGTGGTTTCTAAATGACGCTTTATCACCAAACAGCGTTAATCAAAAATACCACGCGCATTTGGTAAAAAAATTTCACGATTTGAATATTATATTACCATTGAAATTTTGGTGGTAATAATGATTTATGAATGAAAATCGTAACGTTTCAGAATGCGCAAAAAACTCCTTTTTGAAATTCCTTCTCCTCAAGGAATTAGTCAGGAATTGAAATGAAAATTTTGGGCTTCTGCTGCTAAACCAGTACTCTCAGCTTTCGACGTGTTTCAGTTTTTCTTCTAATTTTCTCTTATGGTCAAATACTTTCGCGCACATTCAAAATGCATCTTGCGCATTTTTGTTACATAAATACAAATAATGTAATTTTTTCACGCTTACGCGAAACGTGCAATTTTAATGTAAGTTACCCGTTAAAACAAGACACAGTGAAATGTGATCAAAGAACGAAATTGATTAACGATATTTCTTATTTTTTTCATTCCATTTAATTAGCAAACATCGTTTATAACATTCTCAATTCACAATTTCTCATTTTAAGACTAAACTATTCAAAACAAAATGTGTTTGCATTTACAAGCATTAATCCTATAAAGACATTTTTAAAGCGATTTATAACATTAAAATAGTTTATTTTCCAGAAAAAGTTCTGTAACTCTTTGTAACATTGACACTCTTCCGCTAGCGTAGCGCAGCATTATTGACACCAAATTGTAGTAAAGATAGAATGTAATAAATTTCAAGGAATTATCGTGGCAAGGTTTTTATCACCAAGTATCACCAAAGAAATAAAAGATAATTCTAACATTGCTTTTAAATTTATTCAACAACTTCATTAAAGCAACAATTCAATACATTGAACTCCTTCAAAAATTAATTTTAAGTTGGAGATTAAAAACATTAAAATGATTATTACAGTGTGCAAGTGCATTGAATATTTACTATATAGAGTTAATACTTTAAATCAAAGAAAAACAAATGTAGCATTACATTGACGAAAGGATAAAGACAAAATAGATTGCACAAGAGATTTACTGTAAAACATGACCATATACAATTGTACAATAAATTATTCCTACCACTTTATATAATATAACAACGTCAATAATAATAATAATAGTAGTAGTAGTAGTAGTAGTAGTAGTAGTAGTAGTAGTAGTAGTAGTAGTAGTAGTAGTAGTAGTAGTAGTAGTAGTAGTAGTAGTAGTAGTAATAGAAAGTATACAAAAATGTTTTCCAGCGTGTTCATCAAAAGACAAAAAGGAAGAATTTCTTGCCTGCTTTCACCACATCTTTACCCAGAATTGAAGCAGTTAGCCAAAGGGACTTTCCATAAATTACACTATATGAAAATAAAAATTTCTTATTTAATTCTCTTCAAAACAAATTAAAAACAGTACCAAACACTACCCACATTCATAATATTATCAGAGGAAAATTTTCCCATAACGGAAGGAGTGAATTTACTTTCTTATGCATGTCTGGGTTAAAATCAATTATAACAAAGAAAATACGTAATTACCCGATTTGACAAAAAAAAAATCTTTAAGCAAACAGATACCTGGGTCACTGGTGATAAATTCGGGAGTTGACTATTGACCCTTCCCCTATAAAAATAAATTTAGAGGTAAGGTTACTAAGGAGATGCCACCCACAAACAGCACTTTGAAAGTCAACCAAACGCACTGATTCACCTCTCTCAATGGTATTCAAACTAGATGTCGAAATGCGTTCCCCGTCGGCAATCCGCCACCAACTCTCTAATGCCTTAAAAGCTTGAAAGACTACCTGAAAGGAAGGATAGCACAGGTATATTGCTACCACATAAAAATGCTGCTACATGCTCTAACCAATGAGCAGTTCACTAATTTGGAGGAATGAATGAATAGTGTTTAACGCCCCTTTTTGCTACAGAGGCACCACAGACGATGGTCACTGATGATATAAGAGATGAAATGATATATTGAGAAAGGATTTATTTTTAAGGAAGGAATCGTTCCAGGCCTAAGTTTAGGGTACCTCCCCGGCATTTGCCACTTATGAGGACTGAGTAAAACCTGGAAAAAACCTCAGTCAGGGAGGACGGTCCTGGCGGAATTCGGACCCCAGACCTCCCGCTGACGAATCCGTGCCTTAACGACCTCGGCCACCCGTGGCGATCTATTTTGGAGGACATTTCAAGTAAATGGGCACCATACAAGGGAGGACAGATATTAGAGGAAATAGGAAATACCGACTGCGTAGCGTAACATATTATGCCACAAAGGTTTTAAAAGGCGGGATTTCATTTAATGTCTTGAAGTTGCACCCAACCCCACCTATCGAGAGCAGAAAGCGGCTCATCATTTTTACGGAATTGAAATGTCCTTTTGAACTATTTAACTTTGCAATACCACCTGCCGAGATGCCACCAAGATTTTATTAAACGAAGTTCAAGTTGTGATGTCCATCTACTGACTTACAACTTGGTGATGTTCTTCTGTTTAATGCGGTGCTACAATTTCCCTATTCAATCTCGATGGCAAAGACGGTCGACTCCTCCAGGAAAGACGAGGTGTTTCCCGACGAATGCTGAATAATTCAGCCAACTGTGTTAAAAGTATAAGTATTTATTAAAGGGCTTTCTGATACAGTTTGACGCTGATCCTCCAAGTACAAAGGCTTCTCTCCTGTCTCTGAATAAATTCAGGGACCTTTTACACAATTGTAATGCCCAAGAAGAGGTAATAATCACCTAATCTAGACATAAGAGTTATAGTTAACCACTTATTACGACCATGAGGTTGACAGTCACCAAGTCCTGTCACCATAAGTTCTAAGAGGTTCATGGCTTGGATTTGTTAAGCTTAAAACTAAACTATACTTCATCAGCATAATAATTATGTCTGTCTATCTATAATGTGCACATGTAGACATAATATTTTAAGTGAGTGGAAAATAAGGTTGATTTTGTTTATGCAAGTGATTATCTGTGGACCCTTTGAGGTTACGTCACCTCTGGGTAGCAAAGCAAGTCCCCCTTAATAATAATTACTTCTGCGTCTTACTATGTATGAGTTTATACATTATGAATCACTAACTGATATATACAGTGTGCTCTTACACAATATCATGTTCTTATTATACCTTGTCATGTTACAGTTCCTTATAATACCATCCTTGCTTTACAAAGCTGACTCCTCATTACACCTTTTATTGTGCGTAATTCTCTATTACACGCATGCAAAACTTTAGACAAAATCATCAGTTATAAATGAATCATTCTGTATACGAGTCTTCATGTGGAGCAGGATAACCCAGAGTTTGACCAAAAGTTGCACAAGTCATGCTCATATAATCTCCTATCACATAACATATATATTTGGAGATATAAGGCTATTTGGTTATGGTTTGGAATGCATACAATGAACCATTTAGGTCGAGATGCCATGTTCCTTGAAAGTGTTCAGGAACATTTAGCAGTATGTACTGGATAAGTTTATAGAATTGCGGGAAAATTAAAAATAGATAAACATTTCATTTCCGCAGAGAGTAAGAGCTCTATTAGGGGTGTACGAAGTACATCTCATAAAAGTGAGAACATGTCCCGTCATTTTAAGAATGAATGCGAAGCCAGTAGAAAGAACCCCAGGCTATCAATACCTAAATCTATATCCCAGCTACCATTTACTGCAAATTCAATCTTGATTCTTAAACGTTATGCATTTATCAATCTGTAACAGTGTCTGCATTGTTCTTCTTGACTCTTGTCTGAGAATCATTTCACGTCTTTTATGATAATAAAAATATACAAATAGTTGTTATATTTCGATTCCTAAAGGAGACAAACAAGACGATTGTACATCAATGGTGTTATAGAAAATTAAATTAATCTTTAACCCTTTTTGCAGAAACGTTGTTCTGGAGCCAGAATTGTGCACAATTGAATTTTCTAATCAATCAGTGTACTAAATGAGAGACTTCTACTGCTATATATCGTACATGTTGGTACTACTTTAACATTTTACGATAATATTATTTTTTTTTATTTACAGTAACATATTTAATTATATTTGTTTTATCTTTAAAGGCAGATACAATACGCGCTCACTGTTGTGCTGGGCTGAAGAGCAGCGCAAAACTTTTTTGCTCTTTGGCATGAGTTTAGTCCTGGGAGGTTGAGAAGGCCAGGATGAAGATCGTGTCTCTCATCATGAATTCCAGGTATTCTCAGAGTTCTTTGAATTCCATTCTTCTTTGTATCACCATAAATCACCTTCATCATTGAGTGCTCGCTTGTTAAGAGCATATAAATAAAGCAGCACTTATTTTATGGTGTTTTGTCAATTTCGATATTTTTTAGTTTGAAATAATAAATGTACTTTTAATTGGTCTCCTTTCGATGGGAACTTATGTTCTGCTATAATTGAATATGCACAGACATACCATGAGCTAATTTGATCCCTCATCTGAATAGTAGTTGATCCAAAGACATACGCTACCCGTTATTCACCTTCAGTCTGTTTCTTGCTTTTGTTTTAAGTATGCCATTATTGGGGAAAGCAGTTTCCCCACAGGTAAAGAGAGAGCTCATCAACACTTTACAAACTTTTCAGTGGAAGCAGTTTAAACACTTAATTCTGTGTAGAAACTATTATAATGGTCAACAAGACCCCCCTAAAAGTAGTCACTTTTTGCGAGCGCCCGCGGTCTTTCTTGGGCATGGCACCTGTTGTTTGTCTGTGTATGCATAATTTTATCTCGGCTACATTCCATACGTCCAGTCAGCCACAGGAATTATATCAGAAGTACCTGTGTGTCTACGTAGTGAACACGTGTCAGTGATACAATTGTCTATGCATCCTCGGAGATTTAAAAGTCATTGGTATATGATGGGTGCGTACAGCAGAGGTTTTAAAAAACCTGCTGCTTCCTACGGGGCAGCCGAAATTCAAGTAAAGCAATACATAGGATGTGAATGGGGAAAGTGATCCACGCACACTCGAGGAGGAGAGGAAATGTCCAACACATGCTATTAATTTAGGTTAGCTAAAAGCTTCTTGAAAACATTTTGTAATATCTCAACTGTAAAACTAAAGGAAGATGTCTTGGTGAGACAACAGGTGAGGAAGTGGCATGTGCTTTATTGAAAAGCGACACCCAATCCTCTCACAATCTTTTCTTACACCCGCAGAGAAATATGTGTGAATTCGTTTTGTGCAGTTTTAAATTGTGTTATAAGTTAGCTGAAGCCTTTTCCTGTAAAAACTAACCTCATATTCATAAAAGCTTGAACATTTTCATAGATTATCCTGTAGTAAGAAGTTTCACGTTGGCATGATCAAAAACAGGAAGTGGTCAATTCTTTGCTTTGCTGCTCAAAATTTGAACAGCTTCATCTCGTAATTGTAAAGCTCACTACATACTGCTTCTTTCTGAGAATTAGCAAACTTCCATATGTAAAAATGAAGTTTAGAGATCCCATTCCCCAACGTAACAGTCCAAACAAGAGCATTAGTTTTCATGTAGAGGAGGAAACACTTATTAAATTTTATTTTTAAGTATTTTTGATTATGATAGTTTTTAAAGAAAAAATGTTGATAATAGCTATCAAGAATTTCTTTATACCTTCTTGCTTAAACTTTCCTGTTTTACAAACTTTCTTGTTTTATAAATCTGTTAAGAGTAAAAATAAATTATAAATTAATAAATATATAATACTTAATGATAAAATGAAGTGGTGTGTTAAGTGTTACATAGTACAACATGCTCTTGTACCACGAATATAATTATAAACATCTGCAGTCAGTTTTAAATGTATTTATTATCATAAATCAATTTTACAAACCATTTACAAAAATATGTAACTATGAAATTCAACTAATAATAACTGATTAGTTCTCGGAGAATAAACAACTCCTTCAAGGGCTTTCTTCAAGACATGGGGAGACATCGGGAAGAACGTCACCTTCTAACCCAGCATCTGAAGGAGCAGAGGATGATAAAATCAAAACGCATTCTTCAGTGTTACGCAAACAATGATCACAGAAAAATCCTTTTCACAGATAAAAAGATTTTCATCATTGAGGAGATTTTCCATCCGCAAAATTATCGTGTTTATGGTAAATCATCCTGAGAAGCTTGTAAGAAAGTTCTGAAGATACAAAGAGGCCATCATGCTGCCTCAGTCATGGTTTGGTGGGGAGTGCCACATGACGGCACCACCAAACTCCATTTTTGTGAAAATGGGGTGAAAACCTCTGCCAAAGTGTACCAAAACACCGTGTTGGAGACTGTTGTGAGGGATTTTAGCAACACTTTGTTCAGGAATGAACAATGGAGCTTCCAGCAGGATTCCGCACCCGCTCATAAAGCAAAGTCTACCCAGGACTGGCTGCCCAGAAATGTTCCGGACTTCATTGCTCCGGATGATTGGCCTTCCAGCAGCCCTAACCTCAGCGCAATGGACTACAAGTTGCGGTCCGTGTTTGAGGGCACGGCCTATAAGAAGAGACCTCCCAGTATCGACTGCCTGAAGAGCTCTCTGGTGAGGGCAGTGGCGGATTTTCCAATGGAGATTATGCGTAATTCCATTGATGCATGGCCACAGAGACTTAGGGCCTGGGTGAAGGCCAAAGGTGGCCATTTGGGAAAAGGATTACTGCTCTGTGTTTATAACAGATGTAATTGACCAACATTAAAAGGATATTAAATTATGTTTGAAATTGTGCAAATGGCTCAGGTTCAGTGTTGTAACATTATTTATGGTAAGACTAGGTAGGTTTCAACAATCATGGCTGCCTAAGCCACAGGTTTAAATGAATTATTGCGGTGATTATGCTTGTTTACTTACCAGGTGATAAGGAATATGCTGTATGTGATGACAGTTGCAGATTCGATTTTGTTTCTGCGTTAGAAAATATACATATAATAACGAGTGAGATATTTACTTTTTATGTCCATAGCACTCACAAAAGAACCAAATTGCCGTCAGCACTTGCTTTAAGCATTCTCTACCACCTAGTAGAGTTTGGATTTGCGAGATAGCACCATAAATTAGAACAAACAAATGTTCCAATGTACATCATACTTGAGGCACAGGTCTCCTCTAAGTGACACATTTTACAACTTCTGTAAGAGTGCGTTTCTTCACGGTGTTAATGTCTAGAACAACCTAAAACTTAACCTGTCCATTACCGCCCTGGCAGACAGATTGTCGGTTGTTATGCTAAACAGTTCTGAAGATTTGCGTTATTGTAAAATAAAAACAAGAACAATACCTTCGTTTTACTAGTCTCAAACAGAGCAGTAAATAAACTGTTCTAATGAATTTTATTCTCAAAGAATTACATTACGCACAAGTTGATAGCTTTTTTGATGACATAGGTGCTTACACTAAGTTGCACGGAAACCTTACTAGATTTCAGTTGAAATAAAAATAGCGTTCTTTTTGCGCAACAATGCACATGGTTTCACACATTTTAAACAATTACATAAAAGAGGTCTTTAGTCCAGATTGTGAAACACTATAATATGTTTTGCAAACCACTTTTCAAGCACTGACAGTAATCAGGCAATTTTTCCTTAAAATTGTGTTGCGCACTTTCCAAATATTTTTTGCACTTGGATGGTTTAAGTTTTATTAGCTAATAATATGAGGTTATTTCAGATACAAACAGGCAAAGCATGGCTGCTTACTGAGAGAAGTCACTCGCTAAGGCCGTATAGTGCAGAACGGGTATATGCATGATGCATATGTGAAAACGGATTCTTACAGAGAAGTGATAAAGCAACTCGTAAGAAAATATTCTGGTAATCGTTTTCCAGATAGAGAAACTGCTCGCCAAATTGTTGAAAAGTTACAAGAAACAGAATCTTTTAGTTGCAGGAAACTGTTCCGAAAGCAGTGTTCTTACGGAACAAAAGTTAAATGAAAGATAGAAAGTTCCTACGCAGATATCGGCAATGTATTGACGCTGAGGAGCGTCGTTTTCAACAGTTATTATAACACAGGCTAGTGATTATTAATGTCCGTTTTAAACACTGTATCATTTTATACTTTAGTGAAAATATAAATACTAAAATAAAACACTAACTTTACGCGCGGTGACTCTTGTCTCCGTTTATCTGGTTGCAATGGCTATACTCCCCAGTAAGCGTCCGTGCTCAGGCGGCCCGTAACTCAGGTAACTTCAAAGGGGGGGGGGGAAGCCAAGAAAAAATGTGAAAAACATAAATGTCTCAGTGTTGAAAATGTATGTGTTCTCTTAAAACCAAAAGCGTCGCATACATTTGTAGATTAAGGCTCGTTCTTTAGTAAATTCAACAACATCAATAATAATAATAATAATAATAATAATACACATTTAACATATAGGGAGGAATGGTACGATCAGTTCTAATTAGAACTCTACCCATGTTTATAAATAATGTATAAGAATATTAAATCTCTTAATGTGCGTCCCTTTATTTTTGAAACTGCAACTTTTATTTATTGTTCAGAAGGGCCAAACAGATAACTGCGTTGGAATGTAATTTTTTTAACATCATCTAAACTTTCTTTGTTGCTGGTCTCACGGATCGTATAGAATAGAGGCATAAACGAAGCAGCCTTACAACTAGTCAAAATGCATCGAGAATAATTTATTCCGTGAATAATGGTACATTTTATTAGAAACTTTAAAAATGTACAAAAAAGTAGAAACTCGAGATGAAAATAATGCCATTTAGAGATGCTAAAATAGCACAATAACTCATAACATGGACTCCAAAAGATTTTCGCCGGTAAAACTTTTAGTTGCCGTAATAATATACTCAGGTTCACTCGAAAGTACCGGCCAAACCTATTATGCCACAATACCACTCTTTAATTTCTGCAACCGAAGGAAAAGATTTGTGGTATGTGTGTGATGCTTAAGAGCCTCACAGTCGGCGAAACAGTGATATTTTTCCGTTTTTACTTTCTCTCAACAGCTGGTTAAAGACCTCGAAAAAGGTATAGCTACTCGAACATAAGACACTTTTTACATCTTTCGATATATGAACAATGTGAACCAATTGATAACATTTCGCGAGTAAAGAACGGGTTTGCGAACCACGGGTTGTAGACTAAGAATGCATTACATATCGTCGTTTATTTTTCAATTGTAAATTCAAAGGAATGTATTATACTTTACTTTAGCAAACATTTATATTAAAACTCTTATATCAGTTCTATAATGTTTTTATTTATTTTGAGCACATGTTAATATGTACAATTTAAAAGTTTCAGTGTTTATCTTTGAAAATTGTAAAGGAATTCTATTAATGTGATTAACTTTACTGTATATTTCACGAGTGCACTCTGACTAGACGCTTGACAAGGCACGTGCAGAGAGCGTTCACAAGACACATCTTCCACATCTGTGATACTTTTTACACTTTGAAATACACAATCCTTTTGATTTAACTATCTGTGTGACCATTTATAATCTATGCCAGATAAAATTTTATTCAAATATCTCCCCTGCTGTGTTAAATACAAATTCATGATTTCAATCATTTCATATAAATAAATAGCGAAATCTGCAGTAATCTACAGGATGTTCGAAAAGTTTACCTCACTTATTTTACATTCTTTAAGAGGTTCCAAGCAGCGATGCAGCATGTAAATAGGTAAAACATAAAAAAAAGAACGGTTAGTGGTCCAGGAACACTGAGAAAGGCTTTGAAACAATAATCACCAACAGTTTTATTCTAAGTAACTGATCGTATGTAAGCATTTTTTTTTTCAGTTTCTAGTAATTCATTGTTTGTATCTACGTATTCAATAATAAATGCTGTTAACAGTACTCTAATGCAACGCGGAGTCCCTGGAAGTGCCTAGCGGACTCCGCTGTCCACAGTTTGAGAACCACTGGTATAGTTTGTTTTTCAGCGGCAACCTTGCGGCAAACTAGGTTGTGATATATTATAAAATGGAGCCGTTGATAGAGAAATCGAGAATTTCCCCTGATTGCACAACATACTTTTTTATTTGGCCCCTTAGATCGGATAGGACGAATGTAGTCAGCCCACTTGATCACATGAACACTTTATCGAATTTGAAGCAAAATGCAATTTAGGCAGTCTTTCTCCGAGTTGAATATTTACGTACAAAGATATATTTCACGTTATAAACAAAGCTTATAATAACGTTATTCAATACTTTTCTACATAAAAACAAAATTTGGTTCTTCAAAATAAATGGAAAAATCTGTTGCTGAACATGTAATTATACACCACAAACGGGGATAGGCTATTTATATGAGATGAATTCAGGACTGTTATGTTCATGTGGATCAACCTTCAAAGTCAGTAGCGGGATTTGTTCCAGTTTATGGAGAAACGATACTTTACTGTTAATTTTCGGTATTTTATGGTTATTAATGCTATTTTTTCAATTAATTTATAGACTTCTTCCTATGATTCCTAGATTTAGAGTACTTTAAATTTTGGCATACATTCCTGATAAGAACCATGTATCGCTGTTATTCTAAGCCACTGGGTGAAATTTGAAGAAAAAATCTGAATAAAACATTTACTTTAACTAAAAGTTTTTGTAATATTTCAAAAGGAAAGACTTTTCATAATATCGTTATCTTGAAACACTTTAATGAACGCATTATGAAATCTGCTCTAAAGAATTTCATTAAACAAGCGAAAGTCTTTAGACTCTTTTGTTGGTTAATACACTTTTCAGACTACTTGCTTTAAACGAAATATTAGCAATAAATAATGCCTCTTTTTCTTGCCCAAGCAGTAAACTCAAAACTTTCCATTTCTCACCCGAGGGTATATTTCTCAGTGATATGTGGAATGCACTGTTCATATAAATCTATGACCTTTGTATCTGTTCCTTTCCCGTGAATTATGCTCTTTGAAAGCGAGGATTCAAATTCACTACATGAACGTTGTACTCGTGTTGGTTAACGAACTGCTATACTAGTTGTCTGAGCCGCTGGAGAGATATAATGCATTTTCTCAAAAAGCTGGCATTTACTTTCGCTTATGGAAGACCCCATTATAGCCATTGATTTACATTGGGCTATACGCTACAGTTTACCTTTTGAGCAAATCTCAAGCGCAGAAGAGTTATGGGGGAGGGGTTCATCAAGCCAAGAGGTGAGTTTTACACTGTAAAGTCTCTCCACTATTTTTAGGAAAATACTATTTTAACGCATAAATTTTTCTCAAAATATAACCAATCTCCTACTCCTGTGATAATCAGGGCCGAAATTCCCAGGATGAGTCTTTTTTTCCTTAGTTAACGGAGAGCGCTAGTGCTAAATTGCGCATTCTATGATGAAAAATACACATTCGACCGAAATATCCTATATTTTGTATATAACTTTTAGTGTATCCTAAACACGGGGTGCCCATAAATGGTTACCCTGATTTCTTGATTGTTGATTTGGTTTATTTATAGACGCTCTTTAACATTTCAGGTAATAAGCGTCCTATTCAATTCAGGATGTGAAACGGCCGATAAATTTTGCTCAGAGACCTCTTCTTTCAGTACCCTGATTTCAGCTGGCTATAACATTTTAACGATAAAACTTACTGAAGATTTTTTGTTGCAGGTAAACTATGGCACTCTAAAGTTTCTATACCGGCACGCTCATTATACAGTTTTTGCCACTAAGAGCGCTGCTACAGATTACTTTCAGTGCAATTAGCATAAACAAACTTATCTATTACTGTGGAGCAAATGTTTAGGACACATTATGAAAAGAACCCATGCATGTAAAGCCCATTAACAACGTTTTTAGTTACAGGTTCAGTTCATAAGGGTAAAGCAGTGATAGACCTTCGCTTTATGAGGAGAGAGTAGAGACATTTTAAAGTGTCTTCATTAGAGCCATATTAAAATTCGTGTTTATACAATACCGGTTTCAGTCCTTGAAATCTTGTGAAAGAATCTGTGGCGTGAGATTGATTATCCATTGGATATTTTACATACTACCAGCGGTGTACTTGTTGTAGCGATTCAGTTACCTTGTTACCTATATATTTAAAACTTCATGAGCAAATGCATTTAAATTTAGCTTTGTGTTTAATTCCAAGTATTTTACCGAAGAGTTATAATATATGATAATCAGTTAATTATTTATGGACATTCTGTAATATATTTTAACAACTTAAATTTATTGACTAATTTATACATACATATATATATATATATATATATATATATATATATATATACTCATAAAAAACACTCAGAGTGCAATATAAAAAGGTTCACATAAAATTTCACACTAAAAACCGTAAAATTGAACACTAAAATCACACTATATTTCGAGCTTGGCTCTTGGTCACGTGATGAAAATGAAAATCATTTTCATCACGTGACCAAGAGCCAAGCTCGAAATATAGTGTGATTTTAGTGTTCAATTTTACGGTTTTTAGTGTGAAATTTTATGTGAACCTTTTTATATTGCACTCTGAGTGTTTTTTATGAGTTTTTATGCTTTTTAGAAGTTTTTATTACTCTATTAATAGTATATATATATATATAGATTATGTTTCATGTATATAATGAAATAGTTACGAGATTACTGTGGCAAAGTTGACTAGGGAATCGATCCTTATGCAGTGTAAAAGTGAAGGTCACAGACTTGGACAATTTTGTCCGGGTGTAGTTTTTCCAATGTTTTCTTTCACCCTGAAATGTAAATGAGAAATAGCTTTAGATACAATCGAGTTCCACGATAATCATAAACCATTCATTCCATGTATTACGCCATTGTAATAGCCATAGCTGTTAAAATATTAACGAAAGGAAGTTCAAAATAGGCATATCTTTTAAATTCAGCTATTTTAATCACACTGCAATTTTTACTATCGCTTAATATTTTTGATAATTTTTCGATGATGACTTTAAAAGTTTTTCATAATATTTTGATAGCTAAATATTGCATAAACTTGCTTGGTTGAAATTATTTCATTGAATATGGCTTGACATATTTTACGAACCTTTTTTAAGCGTCTAGGGTTGTTTGACTGGAAACTTGATAATTAAAATTAATAAATACGTTTTATAAACTGAAAAGCTATAAGAAATGTGTAGTATTTCAAAAACTTGTTAAGGTCTCTTTATATGGAATTTTGGCGATTTCTTTTATTCACGAGTTGTAGTGGGATAAGATTGAAAGATAAATGCAGAGGGATTGGTGTTGGAGTATTTTATATAGCTAAACTTTGGTGTGCCATATGCAGTGTTATTTTGAGATGAAAGTTATAATACGACGTGGTAATTGGTAAGGATGGGAATTACTTCTCGATTTGTTAAGTTAGCCCGACGATGAGAAGAAATGTACAATGCCGTATCTTACTTCCCTCTCCACCTTCGGGAACAGATGCGTCGTCTTCCTGGTTCCCGGTAGACTCTGTTGTTATTTTGTTAGCTGCATATTTTTAGATTTATTATCTGGGGCGATAGGGTTGAAGAATGAAAGTTAATTAAAATCACATCTGTTACTCAGTAATATGTGAGCTTATTGTTGTCCTCTATAAGGTACAATTTTTAAATGAGATATTGTTGTAATGTTGCAATAAGTAGAACGAATCGCGAGACAGGCGGGATTGTGTATGTACATCTTCTCTAGCAAAACAGACAATTACGACGATGTTTCTAGGTCTGCTGAAAAGTATAACGATATTTGGTTTCTTTAGTTGAACTCTACGACTCTGGTTATTTATTCTAATACTTTCACGCAGTTTCAAGACGTGTTATATTTCCTTTTAATTATATTCGCGTTCTAATTCAAATGAGGTAATTATGTATGCGAACTGAACTCGAACTAGCGTCTTCCAATAATCGACGATATATCTCTTACTAATGATTACGCGAACTGCTTTCCACTTAATTAGCGTTGATGTTTTGCAAGTCTGCCGGTCTCGCGTCTCGTTCCAGACAGCATTGTTGAAGTTATTAGACGCTCGCCATTTGTCAATTTTCTTAACTTTATGTTGCTGCTAAATATGATTTAGTCTATCAGGTTGTGTATTTGCCCTGAAAAAGATCGTTACGTATGTGTGTATGTACATTCACACCAACAAACAAGTTTTAAGTACACATTGTAGGAACACGTATGGTTTACCAACATATATGAAAATAAGCCTATGAATACATAATATTTCAAATGAATATTAATTATGGGCTCCTGGGGTTTGAATCGTGGATTTTACGTTTCAGAGTGCGATAAGTTTGTTATTATGGGCTTAAAGTTATATTTGTAAATATTAAGTGGTATTTTAAGCAATCTACCTCTCTGTGTTGATGTTAACACTAAAGATCTTCACCCATATTTTGTTGCAACAAAAATGTTGTTCCCTTTAAATTTTAATTTATATATATATATACATTTTTTCAAAGAAATAGTTTGTTTAGAAACATAACAATGTACATTATCTGATAGGGTGCACTTTTTACTTAGATGGCAGTACCATTTTTAAATATCCACATATTTTTTACCATTTCTTTTAGCAACTTTATATTTTATGATTTTTAAGGTATTTTAAATCCGGTCACCGGTAATGAAAACTCACTCATCTACCTCTAAATTTATAATAGGCAAACTTAAATTTCTTGCAGATTACAGAGCTTGTCAGTGCACTCAATCTCGGTTACCAGAATTATTATACCGGCGTTTAACTCCCCGAACGCCCTTGGTATGTTCTATAACGTCACTTTCTGCCGACCTCACGAAAGTGTACATCTATTTGCAAATATGATTTACTTTATAGCAATGCATTTTTGTTTGTAAAGTATGAAAATATGAATCATCTCGTCTTGTGATATTTGGCATATACATATTGTTTCAGCGCAAAAAAAAAAAAAAAAAAAAAAACAAAAAACCATAAGGGAAAAGTGCAGTTTTAACACAGGAAAGTAAATAGACGAAGTTGGCTCAAATGTCGAACTTTTATCAACAAAATCACTCTCCTGATAAGAAAGTGGGGCTTTTACAGTGTAGAGGGAAGTATTAGCAACGAAATCATAAATATTACTATGGCCGAACTGAGTCGTCTTAATCGGAATTTGCTTTTCTTAATATAATACCTGTTAACAAGGGGTACAACAATTCCAGCATCATTTATAAGGCAAGATTGTATACAAATTTCATAAATTGGGGCTAATAATACGAGTGCATTCGGCTAGTGCACGTTTAGTAGCTAAGATTTAAAATTCAGCGTGAACGGACAAAGTTTATAACTAAACCCCATTATACCCTATTTTAGTTTCATTTCATTGTATTATTGAAAACACATACAGTGTTAAGGTGGAAAAGTGGCCACCAAAAATAAACATATTAAAACATTTCACCAAGGAATATAGTACGAAAAAATCATGACATTTTTTCTAGAATTGGGAATATAGTTATTCAGCTGCTTGTTTGTGCTACGTTGATATGATTTGTGCAAGGAATGTGAGTGCATTAGAGCTCGCTTTGGAAACAACGTTGTCACGTCTCTGCAGTCTCTTTCAGTACATGCTTACTGCTAACAGAGATCGAATGTGGAAGTGAGAGTAAATAATTTATTAATTTGTTATTTATTTATTAAGTAAACGCACTCAGATATTCTTAATATTATGTGAAATAGGAAATATGCACGATATCTCTGCACCCGGCCTACGTCACACAATTGGAGGCGGCATCCTTACATCTGCTATGATGACATTCACCTTTCGGACAGCTGCCGGAATATCAAGTACACTAAACTGCATATTGCATTCTAGTGAACTATTTACTGTTTATTTTCTCATAAACTAAACATGCCATACAGATACTTTCACTTTTACTTGTCAAGCACATACTTTTTTTCACTCAAGCACATCAATGTTTCTTAGAAAATAACTACTTCATAAGAAGGCTGTGCGCAGTTATAAGATGCTCTTCCTCTCTCAATGAACATTTTTTCTTTTCCACTATAACGTACTCCTAAGTGCAAACTTGGGTAACAACGCCGGAATATTACCAGGTATCTCATGACAGCGTGTTACTTTTTAGACAAAAACGATAACACTAGACACTCGGAAATCGGTGGGATAGAGCCAGGTTATTAAAGTTTGCCCTCAGTTTATTTGTGATAATATGGTGTTGTCTGCCTTTTTATAAGTACACTATCATTTTTAAGCATTTAATTAACTGCTATGTACTATATGTATTATTATTTTTCCAGCTTATCCATTAATACTCTCGGTTCTATAGTTTCGCTTTGCCACACATGATATTTTAAGACATGATACAAAGTTATTGATAACTTATTTTCGTCGAATTCAAAACAATTCTTATAGGTTAAATAATGTATAATATTTTTGAAAAACTGAAAAGATAGGGCTTATTTTAAGTATATTTTCTGTTATGAATTTGTCCAATATTGCACTTTATATATATGGGTCATACTATTTTTTTTCTTCATTGTAATGCTTCTATTGTTTCAAGCTGCATACTCATTGAAAACTTAGCTTTCATAATATTGTGGTACCTCAAAGTTTTGGTAGGACACCTTCCTTATTTTCTATGTGAACCACATTCCTTTCTAATATTAAATGCCTCTTGCTTCATTACGGCTGTCCACAAGCTATCTTTAGATGAATATCCTTATAATCTTTTTCATGATCAGGAATGGAAAGGAGAAAACGGAGCATTGTACTAAATCACCTCCAGAGCGGTTTTTGAACATCCATGGCAGTTGGCACACATCCAGTTCCCTTCTCCAATGTTTGGACTTGCAGGGATTTCCGTGATTTACTCCCACTCTTGTCCTCTCGCAGTCTTAAACTTCTGGCAATAGGTGCATGCTTCTTGCTTCTGAGTTTGCCTTCTTCGTCTAGTAGGTGCCATGCTGCACATGACAGAAACCAAAGATGTGGCTTCATATACAGATTTGTTACACATTTAAATGCTCAGCAGAAAAAGTTTTGTCTTTCTTTGAAGGTAATTTCTTAATAAACAGTTCATTAACTAACGGTTATTAGTCCAGTTTTCAACACACACACACACACACACACACACACACACACACACACACACATATACATGTTTATTTATTATTTACTTCTATTAAGTAAAAATCATACACCGTCTTTTAAAAAATAAGAAGAGGTCAAAAATTGTATACTAATATCACAAGAGCATGAATTCTTAACTAGTTGTTTTAAATGCACTCAAAAATGTTCATCCCAGCAACATTCACACGTATCAAAAACCTTTGTGCTGAATATAAATCAAGAGGAATTTATTATTGCTCCAAATTGCTCGTAAAACCTTTATTTCTTTTAGCAAACCGTGCTAAAATCCTAAGCTGGTATAACACCTCATTTACAGACATGGAAAATAAGATGCCAACTTTTTCATTAAACATTTCTAAACTTAAATCATTCTTTTTTTTTTTTAATTGATTTATTTAAGGACGCCCTTTAACAGCTCAGGTCATAAGCGTCCCATTCAACTCAGGGCGTGAAACGGCCGACAAATTTTGCTCAGAGGCCTCTCTTTCAGGCTTGAGGTTCTTTTTCGTGCCGCAAATGTACGACACGGGACCCACGGCTTTACTTCCCTTTCGAAGGAAGCCATACTTAGGATTTTTACGCCCGAAAAATTCCATCGGTCCTGGCCGGGTTCGAACCCGCGTTTTGGGTATAGGATAAATCATTCTTTCAATAAGTTACTTTTGTTAAACGCTTCATATTGCTTTGTCCTTATTGAAGTGAAATTTCTAGAAATAGTAATATATATTATACTTAAGCGTTGGCCAGCGAGCGCAGAAAAAGTTGTGGGTTGTTGATTCACATTTTTTCCCACTGGTATCGGTTCAGTTTCAATAAAACGATAGAGCGAAGTTTCTTTAAAATACTCTAGAAAAGTTAATACTTGGATAATGGTTGACTGGTTGGATATTTAATGCTAACAAAGACGCGTGTTTGTGTTTATTAGCTTACTTTTAGAGAATATTCCACATTCGAGTAATACACAGGTTTGCTTTCGCCTTTAATGTGGTGTGGTACAAATCTCTATCATCAGCTGCAATGATAACATTAAGAATGATAATAGATTATTCTGGACTTTCCTTTTCAGGTACTTGAATCATTCAGAAGGTTTGCTATGTTTCAAAAGTGAAAAATTTTAAACCAGAATATAGTAGGATAGTCAACCAACGTTGCCTCTTTAGTAAACTAAACGTATACAACACTAACATGTATTTATCTGTTTATATATGTGCTTATGTCTTTCAGAATTGTCACATTAAATGCATCATAATGACTCTTGTTCTTTATACTTTCCTTACTGTAATCATAACATTAAAACGGTGACTGGTGAAGGGAAGAAGTATTCACTTTTAGTAATGCTGAAATAATTTCCTATAGTAAAAACCGAAATTTGACATTGTTAGGAAAACTTAAAAGTATGCATTATGGTATACGTTGCCATAGCTTTGGAAGTCGGTCCTGGTGGTCTAGTGATAACCGTACTTCCCTCCTAAACCCAAGATGGTGGGGGTTTAATCCCGGTCAGGGTCGATGGATTTTTTCTCAACTCAAGCCTGAAAGAAGAGGCCTCTTAGCAAAATTTATTGGACGTTTCACGCCCTGAGTTGAATGGGACGCTGGTGACCTGAGATGTTAAAATAGTCCGTCCATAAAACAAATCAACAACAAATAATTTTGGAAGAATTACATTTTTCCATGCTAAGTAGTGTAGACAATCTATGTGCAAGGGTGATTTGCAGCACCTTCACCTTAGGATGACACAGCAGCACAAATACAATACAATGCTCTTTTTACACTCTTACAAATTTTAATTAGTTGTACAGGAAAATTTTATTAATTATTCATATAACTGAAATCGGGAATATCTACATTTCTTGAAGTCTTCTGTCAGGATTCCGTAACCCACAACTTATTTCTAGGATTATTTTGGAATATCTAAGGCCTTATTGTCGTCAGTTTTACCATTATGAATTTAGATCTGACTGAATTTCTCTTCACATTTGAATGGTTTTGTTGTGATTTTAATAGACCTTAAGGTTACTTTTCACTGCCTAATTCAAAAGCATTCAATATATTAAGCAAACTGCTTTGCAATGATGTTTGAAAAGAATGAATAATTGAGTATATAGTCATTCTGTGATTAAGGTTTTTTAACATTTCAGAGAAAAGGCGAAAAAAGGATTCAAGGTAATTTGTGATAACTGGGAACAGAGACGGTTTAGCAAATGCATGAATAACAGTGGCGGATTTTTCATTCAGCCATCGAAGAAAGCTTATATTAATACTGTAATATCATCTCTAATTAAAGATCAAAGTTTCCTTTAATATTATGGGAGAAATATGTGAGAGAAGAAACTAATCTATAGACAAAGGTCTCATGTTTTTAAGACTCGCCAAGCTCAAGCCAGTGCATAGAGAAGTAAGGCGTTAGGTAATCGGTATACCTTTTTGGTTCTTTTACGTCTTAAGCTTATTTTTGTTATAATAATATTATTGTTTATACAGAGTGATTCTGAATATTTAGAACCAGTAACCACTCTTTACATGTTTTATCTTTTCTTAAGGCGATCGTTCCTGTATGTTGAGTGAAAAGGCTTCCTGTTCAAATATTTTAACCAATTTTTATGCAATATTTTGATGGCACGCGTATTTCCCAAAATGCCATCAAATATGCTCTAAACGAATTTGTTTGCCAGCATTTACAAACGAGGAACGCGCACTGTCGATTGTATGCATTGTGCCGATATGCGGTGACGTGAATAATTTTTTTTTGATTGATTTATTTATGGACGCTCTTTAACATCTCAGGTCATCAGCGTCCCATTCAACCCAGGGTGTGAAACGGCCGACAAATTTTGCTCAGAGGCCTCTCTTTCAGGCTTGAGGTTCTTTTTCGTGCCGTAAATGTACGACATGGGACCCACGGCTTTACTTCCCTTCCGAAGGATTCCATACTTAGGATTTTTACGCCCCGAAAAAATCCACCGGTCCTGGCCGGGTTCGAACCCGCGATCTTGGGTTTAGGAGGCAAGTATGGTAACCACTACACCACCAGGACCGACATACGTGGATCATGCATAACTTAGGATCATTGGACGAGTCCATTATATCATGGGAGTTTCTATGCAGTTTCGTATTGTTGATGGTGTATGTCTACATTATGAAGCAAGTATCTAAAGAGTACATGTTCATTATCAATAGTTTAGCTAGAATTGCTCAAATTCATTCCGTCCTCCTTCATAACAATCTCTTGATTTATCTGGTTCTTTCTCAAGATAGAGATATGGGTGAAGACGCTAAAGAAGTCCTGACTACGCCGTTGAATAAAACTCTGGGCAAATAATACCTCGACATTTAAATGCCCTCGTAAATATTTTATAAACAATCCTACTTCAGTTTAATATACGCAATAAGCTTTTGACAGTCTTTCCTTGATACTACAGACGTTTGTCTGCCTGTTATAGTTCCTGGTTGTTTCTTTTGTGGATGTAGGATAATGTTTCAGTGTACATTTTGCTTGTTAAATATTTTGTATTATGCTTTTTCTGGTATATCGTGTGGCTTTAGGAGCCTTCGGTAAGGGATTTGTGAAATGTCTGCTGTAAATATAAATAGTTTGACTCTGGTTTCAAGAATCAAAATTCAAATAAGTTTTCAAATATAGGAACCAAGTAGCTTTTATGACAGAATTAAAGAAGTCGGACAAATATGGGTGGTTGTCATAACTCGAAAGTACAATATTAACCATCACATGTGTTACTAGATCATTTGGTTGCTCTATTTTCCAACATCATAGAATTGCTAGTAATGAAATGAATTCTTAGAATCTGTGCCAGATTCTACAGTTCAATATAACGCTGAATTCAAGTCGATCTCTGTTCTTATTATACCGAAGTAGAAAGACAAAAAATTGTGAACAAGTTTAAAAATTGCCAAACATGTCTGAAGATAAAATCTCTTAAAGATACAATAGCCCTCTAAATATGCTATTTGGTTCCATCTGAGAAGAGAGAGTGAACAAGGATAACAACAAGGATGTAATGGTTTCAAAATAACTAGAAACAGTTTCATTCAAAACTTGTAACTCTTACACTGAATTTCTTGAACCACAAGTATGAATTTAAAGTACGCCTTTATTTCAGTGAAGTAATCAATATTTTTATTTCTGCGTTAATGATTATATATTTTTATTTATTGTTTGTGTAGTTTTATAATACACGGAAATGCTACATATCAATTACATTTCTTTAGTAACAATACAACACAAAAATAGTTAAATAATTAAAAAATAGATCAATAAATATGTAGACTTTATAGCACAAATAATTAAGACTATATTTTTTTCTCCCGTAAAATCACACTTTCTGAAATTACCAAGTTTTCTGGAATGACATTATGCTACAAACTGTCACTGTCATTCATTATTATAATTTTGTATTGTATGATTTTTATAGTGGGTACCCATATTATAGTTGCCATTTTATAGAGCATATATTGTGTAAGCAAGGAATATAAAGAATGAGTTTGACTAATTGCTTTTTAGGCCAGGCATTGAATATTAGTCAACCTGGAATTATCGCACTATACCAGCAATCGCCTGCATATTATTGCATACAATTGCTAGTAATTAAAGGATCATGGAAGACCCTTCAGCGATGAACGTTGATATGAAAGTACTACAATATATATTTTAATTTTATTAATACCTTTTATTAAATATTGTATTCGGTAAATATTCTTATCAAGTAAAGCTCGTATATTACTTTTGGCAATATTATATAATAGAAGTTTAGATCTAACCATTAACGAAAGAATACTGAGGACATTTAAACGCTTATCTGGGTCACATATAACTGTGTTGTCTGCTTATATAAGGAGTGTTGAGTAAATGAAGGGTATTTTAGCTTTAATTTTGCATTGCAGGTGCAGGAGAAATTTGGATGAATAATACATTAGGGTTTCTTATGATCGTAAAACGCTCGATGTTTTTATGACTCGTAAATGATTTTGTCTCGTTTCGGATGAGAGCGAACCACAGAAAGTGTAGGTGATTATATAACGTGCACATAAAATATTTTATTTAGGATAAATACATTTTGGAATAAGCTGTCTTTTTTGTTTATTGCCATTTTAATTAATAATTCCAATTATCAGGAATGTAACCTTATTTCATTTAAAAGACTAGCCTTAAAATGCTTAATATTCTTTCTTCATTTTGTGTTTTTATTTATAGGAAAATTAATGTTTGGTAACGGGGAAAAAAATTTATTATAACCATCTGGACAGATTAAAGGAATAGTTTCAAAGGTAATACAATCAAATATGATTAAGTTTTCCTGGCATCTCATTTGAAAACATGAAAACATTATTGATACACTACTGCAGTGTTTAACCAAGTGCAGTTACTCAGGCGCTAACACTTAGACTTGCATTCGGGAGGTCCTGGGTTCAATTCCATGTGGGTTTTTTGTGGTTTTCCCTGGCAACTTACGTGAATGCTGATGGATATTGCATTCCACGAATTTTTCCCCAGCTCATTTTCTTTCTTTTCATTCCATGGATTTCTATTACAGTATCAAAAGTGATAGGGCGAGATGGGCCGGCGAAGTGTGATGGTGGCCCGCGCTTTGTAACCCTGCATCGGAGGGTTATAGAAATATGTTAGGAATGTTCGCGCAGTTACCGCCCGCGCATCCTGTTCGCCCGGTGTTTCCTTCACCTCATCCCTTCCTTCCATTAGGGGCGTAAGCACAAAGGGCCAGCCGTAAGTAATGCTAAAGTATCAAAGTATTCTTCTTAGCCTCAAATAATCAATTCAATCCACGGTGGTGTTTAAACCGTAATTGGATATGTACAATAGATTTCCCCTGTGTTTACATTTGCGCCGTTTGTGTTCATCGTTTGGTAAGATGCATAATCTTTTTGAAGTACGTGCTGACCAATAAGTTGCCTGGTATGTGTACACGTCCCAATACTGCAACTATAGAATTGACTAAATTGAAAACATCTGACCTGCATTCAATAAAAACTCCTCTAACAGCTTCTACAACAAAAATATGGAACAAGTGACATTCCAGATAGTTTGCAATTACACAGACTGACGAATATTTTGTGCAACTTTCTAACATTGCGCAATTCATTAGGTCTTGAATTTTCCCATTCTGAGTAAAGTTCTTTATAGTGAACTGCTGAAGTATTTATAAGCTGTTGGTCATCGACATGTTAGTTCGAGGTTTGGTAAATCTATGCCAAGTGATTGGGAAGAAGAGAAGTGAAGCAAATTGGGGAATTTGTTGTAGGTGTTTTCGGGACGGAGGATAGCGTGCTATAAAACACCAGGGAGTTAGACACGTCGCAAGGCCCACCTAAACAACAGTTTACGTTGCATAATGCTTGAAGGTGAGCATTAATGAACTATTAATCAAAAACACAGGACAAAATGCCATTTCTCAGTGGAAGTTCCCATAAAGCGTTAATGGAAGACAGGTAACATGTCAGTCTTACGATACTTTTTCATACCTCTTTACCTTGGGATCGGGCCAATTACTGACATTATAAACTTTGTACGCCTGTAAAATTATATGTGGTCATAAATATGGAGACCATAATATGCGTAATTAACTCATTAAGCAACCAAAAGAAAAGAGTTTATGGTTTTCCTTTAAAAAAAAAAAAAAGACAAAACTTTATGCGAGTTAATTGAGAATTGTAATTACACAACATAAAAAGCAGCAATCTGGGAAAAAGAAAAGACAACTAAAAGTAAATGGTTCTAAATGGGAAGGATGCAATTGTCTCCAAGACATATCCTACCATAATTAACTTCCAGCATGGTCTAATAGGTTGCTTGTTAGGTGCTGCTGAGTTCGTAGGCCAATTATTCAATTTGTTGATGTCGTGAGCAAAAAGGATAGGTATAGTAAGTACTAAAAATCTCATAAAATGCCTATAAGTATAAATCATAAGGGAAAATGAACGGACAGAGACAGCGTCTATAAGTGGACGAGTGTAACTGCTCATTGGCATTATAATAGCCTTGCAGAATGATTGCAAAAAAGAACACTGCGACAAACGTCTTGAGGTATTTTCTTAATCTGAATAACATAGACAACTAGAGGAATGACGCGCTATAGTCCCACATTATTTACAGAAAATGTGGTCCGTGCAAGATGGAGTACCGAACATTTGGTAAGAAATGTGTGAAGTGATCTAGACCAGTGATCGTAAACCGAGTGCTCCTTGCCGTCAGCACCTACTTAAACAGATCATGGAGTGCGTGAAAAAAGAATTAGTACCACTTGGTACAGTATTTTAACTTATAAGTTGTTTTCATATAAACTAAACAGACAATGGCAGTTTTTAATTTGGGCAACTGAAACAAAACAACGTAAAATTATAGAAGTTCAAGAAAACTTTGTATCTGAGATATGATAGACAGGTACACGTAGTTAATATCACAGAACTTAAGTATTAGGAAATCAAAAACAGCTACTTTTTCACTGTATTAACTGGAATTATTCGCATGTTTATGATTAAACTAAATATTAATTTTTTTACATCTGTATATTTAAAAACAAACTTCACAACCGAAAATTACCTGGTTCACTCACTTATTTTCTGTGCGCTTATTTTCTGAACCTTAATACACTCGTTTTTAAAATTTGGTATGGCAGATGATGTAGGATTGAATATCCTTTTACTTTAAACAAAACAATACAGACATTTTATTTAAACTTATCAGTAGCACAGTGAATAATTTTTCAAGTTCTCTGGAGTCTATCCCTTAGAATGGTCTTCTTGCGTAAAGAACGACCTTTCCGCGTCTTATGATTTAAATGGAGATTCTCAGTCGGGAGGAACACACTGCAAAGCTGTGAATATCCAGGCTTATTTTCAATGTGCAATTTACCAAACACCAAAGAAAACTGTGGTTGAAGTAAAGCAAATATATAAGTTATTGGAATTTAAATATTAAAAACAATTAATAATTCTAATATTTATAGAGAGCGACTAAACAATTTTACGAATGACATCCTCCTCCTTACTAAATTCGTGTATTACAAACTTGAAAAAGAAAGAAAAAAATATTCTTTAAAATGTTTTATAAATGCTCACTAGGTAGGTTGTATAAGTAAGGGCTGTAAAGTACACAAAAAGTCATTTCTTCCAGAGTTAAAAAGAATTACCAAATTATAAACAAACTTGGGTCAAAATTCTCAAGGTTCACAAAGTACAGTTTTCGTACCAGTGTGCAAAATAGTTTCCGTGAATCTTACATAAAGATATAACCTTCACCTTAATGACCTTGTAATGTCAGTGAGTTTCATGTGCCATCTCTTGCTATGAGCATCTGCGTGCTCACTGTGTAGGAATAACAAAAACGTTGCTGTTTTGAAGGATAAGGCGCGTCTAAAACGTTTGTATTGCCTTCATGTTTTATGCCTAGTAAGAAATTACAATATGTTTCTATTACATCATATCCCTGAAACTGAAAGCCTCGAGGAAAAAATGTTAACGCTCAGGGCTACAGTTGTGAGAAAATGTTAAATTAATCGGTAGCTGGAACAATTTAATTATAAAGTGCATTATAGTTTTAAATGAAAATATATATCAGTCTCTAATAATTCCGTGTACAAACATTCAAGCAATTAATAGTTTATTAGAGTAATATGAACAAATTATGTGGTTTAAGGCTATTTACATTAAAGAAAAATGTAGTGATAAATAATGACAAATTTTCTTTCAAAGAGAAAAAATAAACCACATTAAGGAGAAAATTTAATTAAATGTCGTATGAATTTAATTGCTACAATTTTGCGTTCTTTTTCTTCTCGCCTAATACATTTTTATACTGTACATCTAGCAAACCTAAGGATGACTCCCTAGTTAACGATTGGCTCACCTATCGAAAGTTCTATCATGTTGTGACGTAACCGTTCTGAGAGGCATATATACTTTCGCCTTCCTTTAACACGAAAAGCCTCTTCAAAATGGCTAGGCCCGGAGGATTCTCCGAAGGGTAATTCTTGTGACCCAGGTATCCATACATTTTAAAGTTTTATTGTAACGTAGTAAAATATATGCGGCTATATTGGATAAAGTTATCTTTTTTAATGTGTTTAATGAGTAAGGAACTTGGAATTGCAAGGCAATGAATACATTTTTTTTTATTCATTTTGGGCAACATACAAACGCTTTATCTGATGTTTATTAAGAAGGCTTTGTTAAAATCTTATGCCCATGCATTATGAAATCTTTTATTCAATTCATTGTATTTTATTGGGGTTATGTTTTGAGAGCTTCTACCTTTTTTTTTTCAAGAGATATATCTGATTTATATGTTCCCTAGCTTTGCTATTATAAAGATAAAATGTATTCGATGTGTATATTATATTTACAATTATTATTATTTAATAAATGATATTTGAATTGCAAACCACTCCTCTCCCATATTGTAAACACTTCCTTCTTATGGTCACATCGTGGAGTTTTATCTTCCAGAACATTTCTAAGACCAAAACTTGAACTAACATTAACGGGAGGGTGTCGAATTATGAATAGTGGGTTACAAAATTGTCTTATGTATTATCAAAGTAATTAACCGTAAGATCTAGGCAACACACCCAACATAATCTGCTGCATTTTTTGGCCTCATAATTTAAACTTTCATATTATGAAGCATGTGCTAGTGGAATTTTCTTTAGAGAAGATATTACATTCTGGTATTTAAGTGAAGCAATGCAGAGCTGATTTTCAGTTCCTTGTAAACGCTAATTTCTTCAGATCCCATTTTCCTCTTTCATGTTTCTTTCAGTTCCTTGGCGAAAATAATCTCCCCAACTGTATGTATTTCACGAGTAGTATGTAATGGTTAAACTACTTCGAAAATCATTTAGCAGATCCGTGAAACTGAATGGTTTCTTTACTATTTTCATTTCAGGTTTTTCTTTGAAAATACCAGTTCAGATCGGCTGTACTTATAAAATTCCTTTGTTGCATTCGTAAGCTTTAAACGTTTTCGAATTAGCTGACAGTTTTAATTCTTTTGGTCACTGTATCATTCAATATGTGGAAATTTCCTGCTCCATCTCCACAGTTATATATTCTAAAACATCATAAACACATTAACTGCTATTAGGCAATGCATATGCAGATAATTATAATATTGTAATAATTTTTGAGCTGTATACACATTATTTAGAGTATACAGCTTAATTGGTAACTTATAAATAGTTACAAGTGGGTATCGCAATTTCTAAGCACTGAAACCAGAACAAATGGAATCCAGTTATGTTGCTATTGAACTGTAATAAACAAGTAGGGTGGTACAATAGATAAAGAGCTACAAACCATTCCCTCTCCTTACTACTGTCAATCATCAATTATTCTGTACCTGCTAGGCAATGACTCCATAATCTGTGTTTGAGTGTACCTATGGTGTTATGTACTTAAGAATTACGTGTCTAGTTATAAAGCTGTCCAATAATGAGCTAATGTAATAATAGTAGTAGAATAAATAATAATAGCGCCAGGGGTGGCCCAGGTCGTTAAGGCGCGGACTCGTGAGCGGGAGGTCTGGGGTTCGATTTCCACCAGGACCGCCTTTCCTGGTTGAATTTTTTTACAATTTTTCATCAGTCCTCATAAATGGCAAATGCCAGGAAGGTACCCTAAACTTAGGCCTGAAATGTTTCCTTCATTTAAAAAAAATCCTTTCCCAATACGTCATTTCATTTCATGTATCACCAGTGTCCACCGCCTATGGTGTTTCAGTAGTAAAAACGGGCTTTAAATACTATTAATAATAATAATAATAATAATAATAATAATGATGATGATGATGATGATGATAATAATAATGATGATGATGATGATGATAATAATAATAATAATAATAATAATAATAATAATAATAATAATAATAATAATACTCTAACTGTATCGTTTCATTTACTGAAGAAAAAGCATTAGGTTTAGTTGCATCGAAGTCAGCAGTAATTACACTACTATTACTACTAAACACATAGTTCATATCTCTTATGCCATAGCTCTGCTGTTTGGAGTTGTCTGAGATTTCATTCTGAAGAGAAGGTTATAGTTATTTACTGCATAGTGTGTTGCTTGTTATTTAATTAACGTACCATAATACTCACATTTGTTGACAAATTTAGGAAATTCTTGCGCTGATTAACAGAGAATATAAGTGTTTGCATTGGAAATCTAAATATAAATGTGTACTTTTTATGTGGTTTCATTATTTGCTGCTGAGATCTTCAATTGTGTACTTTAAGGGAAAGTAATAAATAAATTACCTCCTTTAAGCGCTAATGATATCACATGGTGATCTGAATGCAAGAAGAGGCGTCCAACACACTTGTACCATAACATTTGACGTGAGCTGGGAATGAAAAACAAAATCACTTAATATTGTCAACTATATGCGTAAAGAGTGATGAAAAAGACCTAAAATGTATTTCTACAGGCTGTTGTAGAAAATGTAGGTGTATACACTTTGACAAGTGAGAAACGAAGTTTTGTTTTTTGTTCTTTGATAGTAATAGCAGTCTCAAAATGGGACAACGTTTTCTGTTAATTAAATAAAGCTGAAAACAAAATTAACCAACTGTATAAGACATAAATTGGTATTAATGATGGTGGCTTATCATTTAATAACACAGGTTTACAAAATTTAAGTTCATAAATCTTTTTGAAAATTCATATTGAATTGATAGTTTATCGCAATAGTTTTTTTCTGTCAAGTATAATTTTTCCATTATGTATAATGCCATTTTTGAGTGTATCATTGCTGAATTATTATTTTGTGATATGTAGTAAAATAAAATATTTTGTCCAAAATTAAGAATTAAAACAATTAAATTATTACAAATTACAAGTAAACTTAATGTAATACAATCAATTTCCTTTTGTTCTTGCCAATGCAGCCATGTATCTTACTTCTTTTCCTGTTTGGAGTTTTCTCATCAAAATACTGGCTGTGTGAGCAGTGGCAGAGTCTTGTTGAAAATGTCAAATTATGTTCTCTATAGTTAACCCTCTAAAAAGAGCAAAATTGTATTCACATATGCCAAAGTTATTTTATATGGTTTTAACATTAACATTGTAGTATTTCATTGCACTGGGCCACAAGAAATAATGTTTGTTGTGAAAGATGTCTAAGTGGTGTTTTGAAGTTTTCGGAGATTTCTGCTGAATGCTATGACGAAAAATTCCGGAATCTTCAAAGAAGAGAACATGCAAAATATACAGCCTGGAACTTTTATAACAGGGAATCTGAACTGAACTCATCCACTATCAGGTCCACTGCGACAGCCAGAAGTTAGCATGAATATGTTCCAGCCAACAGCGAGAAACACACGTGCACACGTTGAGTGAAAAAACACCTCAAGTTGGTTCATAGTTCATTGAATCGCTCCGTATAACACTATATGTAAATAACTTTTATGAAATATTTTGTGTAATAGGATATTCTGAATGCTATTTTCAATTTCAATGAACAGAAAGAATGTAAGGAAGAAATTAAATTTTAAGAATTGTTTTTAGTCGTACGCCTGTGTACTTGTTGGAAAATGATTTTCTATGTGTTTGGATAGTATATGCCTATATTTAGAACATAAGATAAAAGTCCAAATAAAATATAACAGAGAAAGACTTCTAACTTGTGCTATTGGTTTCCTGTTATATATAAAGCGCAAAATGATGCAATAGTGGTACAAATTTAGAAGTTAAATCATCATAAAAACCAAGTCACTTCCTTCAAAGAGCAACTTGACATAATAACTCATTTCTTAAATGTCTGCCACTAATTTCTACAATTTATGTACAATAAGGAGTTTCTATTATATTCATAATCTCAGGAGTTTTTAACGAGCATTTAATGTCACAACAGTTCAGGTAGTAAAGTATCAACTACGAGCTAAAGTTTTTGTTTTCTACAAACATGTTTGAGTATCTTCCTCATTTTGAAAAGGCAAATGCTTGGGAAAGTTCAGTCAGTAGCTGCAATCTCATTTGTGTCGCAATTTTTTCTTCCCTAATCCAGAAGATCCTTATTAAAGCTTAATTAAAACAATAAAACAAAAATTTGTTACTAATATATTCACAACTATCATTAGTATTACCACCTGTACTTTTTGTTGCAATGTACCTATACACTGCAGTAATATACTTGTTCGTTTACACACTGTTTATTTATACACGTTCTAATAAGCACCACGAACGCAAATGTTTACATACGGTGTAATTTATCCTTCACCAAGCTGTACATAATTAAAGTTACCTGTCCGCGTTATATTTCACAAAACCCAAGGCAGGACCTCTGAGCTGTAATTGACGGTCAGAAGGTTGGCATAGCTGCTGGCCTCCACTAGCCCTCGAAGGCAGTCATTTCTGACTGTAACATAAAGTCTGTTTCGGAGTCTACATTAGGCAAAATGCTGCGCACAATTTACATTGAAGCGTTCTTAGCTTAAAGTAAAAAATAATGTGTGTTTTACGAGAGCTTCAAAGGTTAAAGAATTAGGAACTATTATTCAGGAAAACATTTAATTTGGGCATTTTCCACATTCCTTATAGGCAATATATATGCTAGTTTTATTATAGTTTTCAGTAATCCTTCATTAACATCATTATTACAACATCATTAAGTTGCATTAAAAATTCTATTGAATTAACAATCTCTTCGCAGTCGGCATCATTTGGTTAACGCAATAAATTAAAGTGTTTGCCAAGATTATCTTTCCTGCGGTTCAAAGTAAGACGTGAGTTTTCCTGAAAACTGATGTTAAGGAGAACAGACGATATCACCAACTAAACAACGAAGCTTTATTTATAGTCCCCTTTTTGCTTCGGAGTCCCATTCACTCAGGCCTGGCTGGCTCACAGCCGCCAAAATCCAGCGAAACGTCCTCGAGAGAGTCTCATCGAAAAGGAGTGGGGGTGCAGTAGCCGTGGCGAGAACTGCGATCAGCGGGCATAAATTATTTACCGCAGCAACCATACAGCCCAATTCTCACCCCCACTATCAAGTCCGTTTCAAACTGCAGCCCAAAGTGGGGCCAATAATACACATCTCGTCACCCACAAACATCAGTACAACCTAGCCGCGCCTTCTAGGCATCCTAACCTCTTGCCATGCCATAGAGAAAGTTCGCAAAATCCATGGGTTCGGTAATACTTTCGAAAAGGCCCTTTCTTAGTAGTTACGTACACTCTTTTGATTCATACAGTATGGAGTTACTTTATTTTGATTAAATATTGTAATATATGTTGAAGATGTGTACCTTTTGATAAAAAAAAATAGTCATCCCCAGATTCTACATGTCGATCGGAGAACTTCGGGGACGCTCGTAAACACGTATTCACAACGCGCATGCAGCGACTGCACAATGCAATGGGCGTTTACCTGTAAGCGTAATGGTCACAATCATAAGCATCTGGAAAGAGTACATTAGGGTTAAATAGCGATGGCCAAGCGGCTTACAAGTCATTGATATTCTGCGTAAACTCCTGGGTTCAAATCCCACCACAAAAATGTGATTTTATGTTTTTCTACCTTTTATTATTGGTTTTATAATTGCACGTGTACAACATTTTGCTTTCTTAATACCATATTAAATATTAAAGTATAATTTGAGTTTAATGGCATTAATATGCACACACGAAAACGCAATCACGAATTAAATTAATTTTTTAGAAATGAATACATGAACAGAAAATTTTCTATCTAAGATGAAAGCACACAGAAATAAACACAAATTAATATCGGGTGTATGAGTCTTCAACATGTACAACTATCCTTAATCTACAGGGCATAGATATCAAATTTCTTCAGTAGTGTGAACAAGAGGCTACAACATCCCAGGTTTCTTGAATTTGCGCCCATAAGTCACCTCATGTCCTTCGTGCATGTGCTGGAAATGCGTGTGCAGGATATTGCATCTAGATGGTACAAATACTGAAGATTATGGTGTACATAATATGTGAATGTTAAAGCTTGCTGTATATGGGAAACAATATTATGAAATTAGTTTGTCATAATATGCTACAAAGGTTTTTTAAAACAGTTCTTAATTCCGGGAGGCGAACCTGCACTCTTACCCATGGAATCGTCACACATTCTGCCACACAGCTAACGGGACAGACAGACACACACACACACTATTTAGCGTCTTTAATGCATGCCATATAACACAACTGCTGCAGTGGCTACACGCCCTTGCTGTTATCTTGCGAACCTTGCGCTGTCTAGAGCAGGACTTAGAAGGATCTGCATTTTAGGAATGATTTTTTTTTATTTTTTGCCAAAGGGTGTACATAGACGTTACTTTCATCACAGACCCATCATTTCGTTATTCTACAAACAATGAAGCAGCAAACAAACAGCTGCAAGGGAAATAATAATAGAGGGATATTCAGATAATTATTAAAAACTTCCAAAAGAAATATTCGATAAATTTAATAATGGCTTTAGATAATTAATGTTAAGTAAATATGAAAAATAGTACTTAGAATTCTGCATAATAGCATACATGTTAGATTTTGTAAGCGTCTTAACCCATAGTTATGCATTTTGAATTTTATTCTAAGTATTACATACCGATACATATACTAGTTACTTTATCACAGTCCAAGAATTAAAGTGTTTTTGTTCTAGACTAAGGTGGAAGTATTCAATGATTAAGTCACTCCGAAGAAGTTACTCTATTTAGTACTATGCAGAACACAATGCACATTACACACCCCTCCCAATCAGTAACATGTCCTTTACCACATATTGAGACATGCCAATCTAGCAATACGTAAAATACTGTTTTCAAGAAAGGAAAGAAACGGCAGTGTTGTAAGGTAGGCGTCATATTAGCTTCCCCACATTAATTTTTACTTAAATTACAATTTTTTAATTGTCTAAAGATTTGCAGTAATTTATCATCATACTGTTACATTAATATCAATTTAAAGCAGCAAAAGAAGTCCAGGAAGATCTAAGTACTTTGATGAGATACGAGGGAGGGTTAAAGAGACTGGGAACCGAGGTTCAGGTGTCTATGACCTGAAGGACGAAGATCAAGCACCCACGCATGTTTCCAGAGTTGCCAGATTTTCACGGTCATGGTTTTCTAAATTATTCTGCGTTTAGCACAAGAACCACGCGGAAGTTATTGCCAACAGAGAAGAAACACAAACACGATGTGCGGCTATTTTAATGAACCGCAATTTTCGTATAAATATCGCGTGAGTCAATTATTTTTTTATTTATGCATAATATCAATATATGAAACTGCTTTGTTTCAGCTTATTACTAACATTTTCTGTATCTCACTATTTATTCGTTATGTAATATTTTATCATTATAGGTCGAGCTGTCCACGGAGACCTGAGTTCCAGCTACTGGCAATTAAACAACTCTTTAACCCTCTTACTGCCTCTTACTCATTGTTACTCTCTGACCTCGAATTCTCCCTTCTTCTTATTGCCTCTTACTGAGAAGTTACTTCCAAATCTTACCTCTCCTAATGCGATATTTAATTCCATATTATTCTGAAATCAGCGTGAATTCTGGGCTTTCTTATTGGACATCCTCTAATAATTATTTTGTACAGACCGGCTCCGATTTGTACGATTTAGAAGGGGGTTCATTGGTTATTCTATTTCTTTCCCTAAACTCCTACAAATTTTCCCGTCCGTTCTTTTCCCAGAAAAAAGCCCTGGTTATAAATTTCGGCACATTTCTTTCAAGTTGGACTTCTAATGGCTCTGTAAGTGCCCTATACTATTTCATATTCCATACATTCTCAGAAATCTGTATTACCTACGCGTGGTGCACCTTTCTTTGCCTCCCTTGTTCCGTTAGATAAACAGTTTATACCTGAAAGTGGAAATGACCCTTTCACAATGCCGGCAATGTTCGCCCTAAAATATTCACACAGATGAAAAGTTAACAATTCTTAGCCATCTCTGACTCTTTCTACTACCTGCTTGCTCCAGGTCAACCGCTGGTATTCTTTCCTTAAACATACAATACAATAGCGCTATATCTCCCTACAGATGTTTCACAGTCATCATAATAGTAGAACCTGAAAAATGCTATACTTCCACCTTGCTCCGATATGTACAAAATATTCCTATTTGTTCAGACATTTACATACATAAAACATAAATCTTAATAATTACTACATGTACTTAATATTAAGGAGTTATAATTTTCGGTACAGACAGCAAGACCAGAACGTGTAGTACATAAAGGCCAGAAAGGAGGCTTTGCGTAATCCCTGAGGTACGACTGTTATGATGCCCATAATGACACATCTCATATCAAATGACGTATTTCCAATTACAAGAAGTAGTTAGTATACCACAGAAATATGAGGGTTTGAAGGTGGAGAAAAATTGTCCATCCAGTACACAGATTGTTTTACAAAGAAGTTCTCGGTTTGTCAACCGCGACGGTAAAAAATTTGCTCAAATTTAATTGCCTCCCCCCCCCAAAGTGCGGTTATGGAGCGAGCTTTGAAACATTGGTATAAAATTCTAAATTTAGATGAAAAAGTTTATTAGAAGAATGTTTAGAACTTAAAAAAGGAGATTATACAATAATGGACGCTCAAATAATGTAAAAAGCAATATAAAATCATTATTTTATCCATATTTGGAGACAGAGATAAAAATATAATATTTATGGAAACAGATAATATTTGAACCTATAAAATACAAAACATTGTTCAGTAGTCCACCTAAAGAAATTATGATATTTATGCTTCTTTGAACACTATTAGGGAAAGAGAAATATTTGATGAAGTAAATAAAGAAGAAAAAGAGAGCTTGCGTGGATTAAAATACGAATGTGGACGTAAAAGGGGCAAAGAAATTATTTCATACTTGAAGTGTGTTCATCCTGTAGGCACGGACTCGTGAGCGGGTTCCAATCCCACCAGGACCGTCCTCCCTGACTGAGGTTTTTTCCAGGTTTTCCTCAGTCCTCATGACTGGCAAATGCTGGGGAGGTTCCCTAAACTTAGGCCTGAAACGTTTCCTTCCATAAAATACCTATTCCCAGTTTATCATTTCATTTCATGTATCACCAGTGATCACCGTCTGTGGTGCCTCAGTAATAAAAACAGGTGTTAAACACCATTAAAAAAATCATGTAATAGTACAGGGAATGTGGAATACATTTGAATGTAAGAAATCTGAGAACTGGAAAAATGAATTGGTTTACAATGAATAGAAGAACTGCTTGTAATGAATTTGTTATCAAGGTTTATAACAGCTTATGGGAAATAGGGATTCAAAGTTATAATTTAATAGAAAGGGTATATGAAAACAGGAACAGAGTAATAAAATTTAGTCTAATATTTCCTGCATTAATAATGCTATCTTAAGTGTACTCAAGGTGAAATGTCTAAATTTCCACGCATATTTCTTAACATTTTTTTTTATCACAGACTGCTCTTTCTGTGTAATACGCGTGGTCAAATTTTCACGTCGACCGTTACATGTTGTAGATGTTGTTGATTTACATGGTTCGTAAACAGTAATCCTTTCATTTTATTTTGTGTGCTAATGTACTAAATGTACCACACGATGCAGAATTTACAATTCTGACCAAAAAATATATATTAACATATATATTTTTCACACTGCCCTGGTTGTCTCATAAAAATCCTCAAATATTTTGCACTATATTTTTCATAATTAATCAAATTAATGATAGTGTATTTGAATAATATAAGCAACAATTATAACTTCCGGTTAGGTGCTGAAAACCTGGAGAAATTTGGATAAAAATGCACTTTGAATGAAAATAATTTACAAAAAATTAATTTCGAAAAGCAGGCATTTTAAAATATAGTAAACAATATTCTCATTTCTCAATGGGAGTTTAAAATATTCTGATGTGAAAATTTGATATGCATTACAAAAGTGGGAAGTTTTCGGTTTTTTAAGCTTTAAAAAAAAAATGCTTGCGCGAAGATGTTAACAAAATTTTTCCTGTGGGTGCCCTTAGCAGGAGTAGATTAGATTGAAACTTTTACTTTACAATTTGACAATAATTGTTTATAAAATTTTTTATGTGTTGCATTCGAAAGAGCAAAAGAATCAAAGCGAGGGCAAACACCAGGTGATCATTTTTACATTTTTCTTAGCGCGCAATAAGCTCAAATTCAGCTCCAGAGCTACGAGCTACTTGAAAATATTAACGGTGGTTTAGATAAAACATAAGCGTGTAGCTTTTAATGTTTATTTCAGGGACAATTTGCACAAATGAGGTTACTGGTAGAAAATCATAAACTAAGTTCTATGCGTGGAATCCCAGCAAGTCTCTCTGTAGCTGTTCTGGAATCGGTATAACATATTGCAGTATACTTAACTGAATAGTCTGCACTCTTGAAGGCGAGTTAAACAAAAAGCAGAAGAGGGTAGAGTAAATGGACTTTTATTCTTTATACATGTCCCAGAAGTGGTAGCACATGTTCACACGGCCGCGACTCTTCAGATGTCATTCTCTAAAAGCGAGTTTCTCAACTACTGTAGGTTTTCAGACTGTAGCGTGTGTTACGCTACAAGAGGTCTACAAAACAGAAAACAGGACATAAATGTGTTGCTGAGACCGCTTGCTCAATCACCGCTGCTAATAAAAGTGAAAGAGGAAGCAAATTAATCTTGTTTTCTTCCTTGTACATCCTGCTCGAGTTCTCGGCAGGCAGTCGTGCTGCCAGTTACAACGACGGGCAGGGGAGGGCGAGGAAAGGAAGGAATGCGTTCGTAGCGGCACTAATTCAACTAAACAACGAACTCTTTTGTTTTCCTCCGTGTTTACCTGTAGTCTCTCCCTGGCCTCTCCTGTTTCAATTAACCGGCCCTACGCTACAAGTACCACGAGATGGAGGAAGAAAACAATAACCAGGGAACAAAAAACAGGCTAAGCAAGATACTAAAGAACAAGATAACGACCAGGTCTCACCGTGGAAAAGAACAGAGCGAAACTTATTAGGTAGTCAGGACGAATGGCTTGCCAGAACATTATAACGTGAACTTATTACTTCCACTAGCCTTTTGTTAAGGACTGTATTTTATGGCTCATATCTCTAAGAATGGACAAAGCTGACACGTTCATTACCAGACACCCCGCATTCCCAGATCCATCTGTCAACAACGGCTGAAGAAGACAAGAAGGAAGTAATCACCTGGACCCATCTAACAACATATAATTTAATTTCACAAGGCTGTACCTGACGTAATGGACAGGTTATAAATGCTTGCCTCGCGGCTAAATCACGGTTTCTTTTCAACACTGGTGGTAGAAATGTGCAATTAAATCATATCTTAATAAAACGTTTGTTTTATGTTCATCGGGCGTTTTCGGCTACACCAAATATTCAGCCATTTCGTCACTGTAGTTTGTTTATCATAAGGAAGTCGTAAATGCTGACATCCGTAGGTAGCAGCTGCTTTTTAAGTATATGTGTAGAGGCCTCATTTCAAAAACGACGAACAGAACAAAAATAGTATGTGACGCAAGTCGCTTGATATAATAGGAAAAGCAACTGCATTTTGAAAAAAATATCATGAACATAGCCAATATATATTTATATTTTGAATAGAACTTATAATAATTACTTTTAACTTTATTAAACACAATGCAACTTTATTACATTAGTTATATGTTTACTTCATTTTATTTTGTACTCCAAAGAAAACAAGGTTGACTGCCTTTAAACACGTTTTCATGTTTCGTACCCTATCTCAAAGATTTATCTTGATCTAGTGGTTAGCGTTAGTGGCTGCTAGCCGAGAAGACCCGGGTTCGATTCCCGATATCAACTTAAGAATGTTTTAAGTTAGGGAGGTTGGGAAAGGGGTCCATCTAGCTTCATGAGGATAATTGCAGAGCTGCCTGATGGAAAGGTGGCCTTTTTCTATCTAGAAAGTCGCGTGATACGCGACCGGCGAAGTTCCGACATGCTGATCACATGTCTCCTGCAATACTGCCCTCTACAAATAAAGTCGTAAGACGGAAGTAGAGGAAGCATGTGTCAGGCTATGGCCGATTTCGGGTTGTAGCGTCATAGAAGAAGCAGCAGCAATGAGGTAGGCATAGGCAATGGAAACAAAAGAATTACTACTATACTATGTTTTGTTCCTTTATTGTGAAGTTAAACAATCACAGCAATCTCTATCCAATCTAATGCACAAACTTGAGGCATTTAGTATATTAAACATGAAACGATGTGATTTTGCGAAATATATTACTGATGACAACATTCAGTGGATGTGATTGCAAAGATAACTTTCAGTCCTAAATGCCAATGCGTTATGTAACTTGAAAGAGAGTGGTTAGATAGAGAATTTATTTGTGGAACATTTGAAATCAGCTAAGTTTTACTCTTATAAAATAGACATGCAATGTAGGAAACGTCCACAGAAGATACTAATATGTTGCAACTGGATCCCCCAGCATTTCCAAAATGATTAATCCTTCTTTTAAAATGTTCTCTTCAGTGACGAATGCCTAATCTTTCTGGATGCGCATGCTCTTATCCAAAATGTACAATATTGGACCACAGAAAACCTAATGTGGATGCGTGAAACCAACAACCCCGGTACACCAAAAATTATGGTCATGGTGTGAGGTGCTGGGTGACATGGTTGTGGGATCAATGTAAAGTAAAACACACATTGAATTGTTGAACAGCATTGAAATGGAATTGCGGAATGATATGTGACTGAATAAACGGATAAGAATGTAGCTTCAGCAAGATGGAGTCACAGCACATTATGCTCATTCAGTTTGGCGGAAATTAACTAGGATGTTTTGCGTGCAATGGATTGGAAGGGATGAACCTCAGCTACGGATCCCACTATCATCAGACCTCACTCCTCTTGATTCTTTTTTCTGTTGGGGCACGTTTTCCAAAGAGGGCCAGAATCTATGAATAAATTGAAACACAGTATCACCCAAGTTATTAAGCATTTCCCACCAGAAACATTTTTACCGGCAATAGAAGAATGTCAGTTTTGAATGATGCGCTTTTTCAAAAATAAGTCCTATTGCTTCAATTTAGATATTCACCATAATTCGTAAACAGAATATCGATATTTTAAAAGTCAAATCGAATGATTCGTAAAGATATCTTGAGATCGCTTTAATATACTATATGACACAAAATTCGCTGACATATAGGAAAAGTATAACTATATTTTGAAAATCATTATATTCATTATTATTTTGAACGTAGCTTCTAATAGTTACTTTTTTACTGTTTTAAATCCTACGTAACTTTATTTCATTATTTGTTTATTTCATTTAAGTTTTTTAATTGTAGTACTCCAAAGAAAACTGACCGGCTTTAAGTTTTCATGTTAAAAAGGTTTTATATTCCATTGCAAAAAGCTTAAAACCATTGTGATTTTCGTTGCCAATATTATTACGATCTCAATTAACAACCCCCAAACAGCTTTATATCTGTTCGCAAATTTATTTATATACAATTCAAAGCCAGTTTAGCTGACTTTTAGCATACTCTTTTTTGGCTTAATTAAACGTTATTCTGGTCTCATTATCTTTGATGTTGTAAGGAATTGCTGTACAATTTCAATAAACAAGATTTCATAATCTTAACAATTAATATACCAGCGCATTTTAAATAATTGTCATGTGTTAATTTTATTACACTCTGTCATATAAAACAAAGACATAAATTTGTCTAACACTGCGTTACAATCGTTAAACAATTCCAATCAAGGGAATGAAAAGTATCTATAAACAATCACAATTTTGTCTGACTAAAAGGATGGATTTCCTATTTCTTTGATGTTTCATTACTTGCAAAAGCACAAAATAATATAAATTGAAAGCCCATAATGATCGGAGACTGGAACCTTAATTACGCTATTACACATTTGAGCTAGTTATAACGTTATCACGTAGAGCCAGTGTTGGCATAATTGCATTTAGAAGCTCAAATGTGAGTATGGATAGTTATATCCTTCTAATTCCAACAAATCAGTAATAAATTTATAAGTTTTATTAATACATTTTATTTAAGGATTTACCAAGTTATAAACATTTTTGCATTTCTACCAACCAATTTTTTACTGGAGCCGATTTTTGTGACAATTGTCTGAAAAGTTAATGGCATAATGATAAAACAAAGAAGAAAAAAGTTAATACATATTTACAGCCACTTCAGGCACTAAAACTGTTGTATTTGGAATTTCTGACGCTGTATTGAAGTTTATTTGGTTTTCTTGCTCATCAATTAATGCAAAAGAGGTATTTCTTACTAAACAATCTGATAGCAAATGAGGAAATTGCTAATGGAAAGCTTCCATTGTAATGTGTACTATGACCTCTTACAAAATAAAAGCGCAAAAGTGAAATTTGTAAATAGTATTGTATAATATAAATAATAAAATAGAAAAATGTTAAGTGCTTTATTTATTTATTTTCATTAAAAGTTTTTTTAAATTTTTACAATGTTCTTCATTAAAAAATCAATACATTTAAAGCGAAATTCAAACGACAACGTTGGTAATATTTCGTGAATTAACGCAAAAATTATTTTCTTTTCGGAAGATTAAAAAAAAATAATTAATAACTCTATGTATATGCAAAAAAGGAGAGTTCAAACTCCATTGGGGTCAAAGTTTGCATCTAAGAGCGTTTCTCAAGTGGGGGGCGCTTTTTAAGTCAAAAGATTCTGCTAATATCCTGCTCCTCCCTCATTCGAAAGCAATTTGATCATATGATTCAACAAGTTTGAGTTCTAAATACATTTATATTTTTATAACAGCATTTTTTAAAACTCTTTTCTAGGTTTAATAACTAAAATATTAACATAGATTGTTAATCTTGCTTCCAACTGTCAACAACTGCTCCTTGTTTAGTGTATAGAAAATGTGGGCATATTTCTCGTATACCCTTGTGATTTCTTAACTATAAGTTAAGAGTGGAGACGTAGTTGAAGTTTTACAATGTTTATAATTTTGAAATATGTTTAAAATAGAGACTTGGCTTCGGAAAACATGTGTGGAAGTCTTAGAATTCTAACTTAAGTTTTAAAGGCAGAGAGAGAGGTGCCAATAAATTATATACAAAAATCCAGGTGTGAAGTGCCAACAACTGGAATCACTATTTTTAATGGACTTTTCTGTAACTAATAAGTATCGGGAGTCGTAATAATAGTTTATTTTTTAAAAATTATTTATTTTTTAAAAATAAAAATAGCCACCAGTTATTGGCATAGGTGTCAATAACTGGAAAACATTGTGCCAACTATGTCTTTTCCAGTCTGAGAAAACAACAGAATCATATTTGGCACCATGTAAATATAGTGCCTTCTCAGTTGCTGCAGATGTTTGTTCCCCATGATAATATATCCTCTAAAGAGCATTCCCAATAACGTGTCCAATACGGTCCCTAAAATTTGAAGTATAGGCCGTAGTGATAGTGAGTGGATGAAGAAATAAGAACTATAATTATAGTACACATCAAATATGTTTCATCCGTCATCACTGGAAATGAATGTACGCTTACAGTTATGCCGGTTGTAGATGAACATTAGAAGCATGTGACATATCAGCGACCTCTGTAATCATGTTTATAGCACTGCACCCAATATCATTAGAGTTCTACAGCCTATAGAAATTATAGTGTTTAAAACAGCTAAAACAACTGCAGAAAGAGTTCAGAAAATTGAAAATATTCACATAATTATAGAAAATAAAGAGATGTGGAGAAAGGTCTTTATCCTTTTCAGTTTATGGGAAAATTATCAACAAATGAGCCAAACTACATCAAGTGGCAGAAAAGTGAGAAAGAGTAGCAGTAGCAAGTTATCCTTGTGATAACTTATCTCCTACAGATGTCATATTGAATAGCACTCTTGAAGAAAACCCTCAACATTGAGATCTTCTGCATTCTGACTCCTATGCTGATGAGGAAGAAAATGAAACCACAATTGAATGAACCAAACAAACAACAGAAACTAGCAGGGAACATCAAAAATAGAACGTATAAAAGGACACATCAATAACCCTTGTGTACAAAGAATATTGTCTCAGTCATCAACAAGCAAACAAGAGAAAGGAAACGTTGGGATGTCAACAACTGTTTGAATATCAAAGGAGAGTTATGATTCAATATATGCAAACCATTACCATGAATGTAGTATACGGAACCATCAAAGAAAACATATTTCCGATAGTTATGATGAAGTTCAGTTGCTTTATCTTGAATGTTTTACAATATTAGACCATTTAAGACGACCGTGAAAACTTTCAAATTGTCAATATTCTGAACCTTTTTGTTTCAAATAATGAGAACTTTTTATTTTCAGTCGTTTAATTTAAATAAATATTTTCAGTGCATCTGCTGAATAAGTAGTTCTAAAATATGGAAGAACATATGAAAAATAGGATATTAATAGGATATTAATAACAGAATGTTCACATATCCAAGTACTGGGAGAAGAGTTCAATAACAGGCGTGTTAATAATACATTTTAAAGAACAAATAGATAGTTAAATTCAGTAAATACTAAAATGTTGTAATGCTAACATTGTATTGTTCAATAATTTATGTGTTTTTCGCGTTTTTTCAAGTTGCAACAAACAATAACTTAGCTAAAACTAAAATTTTTCTTATCCGGTGTCCTTAAGGTGCCAATGTCCGGGAGGTTTGCTCTATATTAAAACGATTTTATTATAATTTAGGTTTACAGAACAATTATATTTTACATTAGAATTAGTATTATTATTAGCTGTGAAAATGAAATAAAATATTTGGTACTTATATTAACGAAATGAATAAGCCTGCCGATCCTAGCACAGTAGTTAAAAATGTGTTTCCAAACTACATAAACATGTATGACAAATGTTTTCATAATAAAAGAAAACCGTTAAGTGGAAATCCTTTTTATTCTCAACTGTACCGTGATCCGCAGTTCATTTGGATTTGATTTTTTCCCGTCTGTTTCGAAATAATGCTCGATTTTACTAAATTCACATTCTAGAAAAAGCCACATGGACATACGCTACTCCATAGTATGCAATGTTGAAACTCAACAGTTAAGCATCCCATACTTTATGGGCTACCCAAGATACACAAGCCAGAAGTGTCTCTGAAGCCCATTGCTAGCGGGATAGGATCTCCGACCTACGACATGGCCAAGCTTCTAGCCGGCTTACTACAGCCCCACGTCAGCAATACTAATTCTTTCATCAAAGACTCAACTCATTTCATCCAGAAACTCCAAAACCTCACTTAGCGGCCCGATGATCTTATTATCAGCTTTGGTGTTGTGTCTCTGTTCACCATGACTCATGTACAGGAAGCTCTCACAAGGTTGAAACATATTTTCTCCGATCACATAATAACACTCTTCCAACAGCTGCTCACCACGATTTACTTCCAGTGGGTCCACTCATTTTACGAACAAATAGACGGCGTTGCTATGGACAGCCCGTTGAGTCCGGTGGTGGCCAACTTCTTCATGGAATCCTTCGAGGCTGCAGCACTGGATAGAGCTCCACCCTGGCTTCGCTACGTAAATGACACTTTCGTTATTTGGTCCAACGGGGAGGGAGCTCTTTTCTTCAACACCTCGATAGCATTAATTGCTGCAACCAATTTACAATGAAAAAAGAAGAAGGTGAACAGTTGGCCTTCCTGGATATTCTGGTTAGCAGAAAAACAAACGACACACTTGGATACACCGTCTATCTCAAGCCCAAGCATACTGACAGCTATTTAAACAAGAACTCCACTCATCATCCAAGGCAGAAACGTGCCATGATTAAAACTCTCGTAAATCGTGCTTCACGCATTTGCGAGGCTCGGTTACTGCCACAAGAGCTGTGGCACCTAGAACTAGCATTACAGTCCAATGGCTGTTCAATTCAGGAAGTAAAAGAGTTTGCCGCCCGGCCAAACCAAAACCTTCCAGCCAAAAATCAGACCAATCTCATGTACAAGTCAAAGTTGTTCTAACTTATCTCAAAAACGTCACAGACCATATTGAATATACTGCAACGTTTAAGAATCAAGACGATCTTTAAGCCCACTAAGCAGCTAAGCAATCCACTAAGTTCTGTCAAAGATCCTCGAAAGCCTTTCTTGTCAGCCGGTGTTTACCACATTCCCTGCTTTTGCAGTTCAATTTACATCGGTACTACACAACGCAGCATTAGCACCAGATTCAAAGAACACAAAAGGAACTGTAGTCTAAGCCAAATAGATAAGTCCGTGGTAGCAGAACATGCCATCAAAGCGCAGAGGGGGACATATCATTAAGACTGCACCGAAAAGCCATTGAAATTTACAAATATCCCAGCAATTTTAACAAGAAAGAAGAAATTTCGAAACTAAACAGCCAGAAGCCAGTACAGGTCACCTGGGATTTCTCCCAGAGTGGTGTCATTTGTCAGCAGCATCTAGACGCTCGCGGATTTACCTAATCGATGGACATAGAAACATTAAGTAGTGTGGCTTTTCCTGGCGGTCACCCATCCAAGTAGTAACCACGCCCGATGCTGTTTAAACTCAATGGTCAACCGTGGTCTTCAGCATTGTTTGAGAGGGTTCAGAGAGTTGTTGATCAGGTTCAGGTTTGGAAGTTAGTTTTGCTTGGGCCATGGTGTATTTTGTAGTGGTACTTAGGTTAGGCGGTTGCCCTCCTTAGTAGCCATACCTGACAATTTAGAAATTGTTATCCAAGGGATAAAACATAAAACATCCCATCCCACGATGTTCTTGGGCAGACTGTATGATTTACATCTTCTAGGGGCTCTGTGATCTAAGTCCCTAGAAATCTGACAAGCTCATTGGGATGGTTCTGGATAGTATAATGGGCGTCCAGGCTCTCTCCCGTATGACGTCCATGATGTACGGAACATTGCAGTGGTCATGTAGGATGTGTGCTGGGAAGCGGCCGTCGGTACTGTACACAATTCTTAGGGCCCGGTTCTGCAGAAACTGAATTTTGCGGATCGTGGTCGGAGCCGCGGATCCCCAGATTTCGTAGCAGTAGAGAACTGTAGCCGGTATTGTGGCACGGTATAGGCACAGCTCTTGGGTGATACAGTATTTGGTACCCCATCAATCGCGAAAAATTGATTAGATTATATCTTTTATTTCAGCTAGCTTTAAGTGAAGGGTTCTGTTTGTAAGAATGTTAAGAAACGCAGGAATTTTGCTCGGACAGCAGAGAGACCGTTTCGGCAGACAATGGAACTTTTGTTCATTAAGAGGACGGGTGTTCGCCCCGGCCAGGTATGCTGGGAAAGAACAACGCTATAATACCGCTAAGGCCGTTGATCTGTAACGTTCAGTAAAACTTGAAATTAGACGCTGGACGAATCACCGAGTGGTTAAGCTCAAATAATCAAACGGGCCAATAATATGAGAGTGGCATGAAGTCACAGATAACCTATGAGGATGTCTTAATTCATAGTGGCGGGAAAATAGAGCCTCCCTGCATCACGTGGTAAAGCGTGCTATATTGGGTATTTAAGGACGTGAAATCGCCCTTGTCGAGGTCTTTTGGTCCTCTTGGTTCGTCTACTTCGTTACTCTGGGAACTCTGGTCTGTTCTCGTCATCTTGGTCCTACAAGTATTCAGCGTTCAGATGCCTTAGGAACGCCAATGTTCGAGCGTCACTTCAGCTCGACAAGTCTTCCGAGCGGTCAGCAATCACATTGCTAGTCAAATATTACAGCTCCACATGTCTGGCCGACGTCTCGTTACTGCGGTCCGAACAGAAACGCCATGGGATGCACTCTTTGTTAAATAAACGACGTCAACCTGCAGATAATGTGTTTCTCTGGTCGATATACTAAATTCCCTTCACTCAACCCGGCACTACCAGGTCCCGAAAACCAGCTACATCCCTGAGATCGACGTGAAGAGTTATTGAGTGGTGAGCTGGGTCATGAACAATCAAACTCCTATCACCATTCTCCCCGCCACCTATAACCCCTTCAAACCTTGACCCTCCAACCCTCCTTGACCCCTCCAAATATCAAAATTAACCCCCCCCCCATCCTCCCACCACTAACTACTTCAAACTTTGGCACGCCAACTTTGGGGCACGAAGCTGGTGAGTGAACAAGGGAACTACAGAAGAACACCGTAATACGCCACTGGAGTTGGATGACGAAGCTGCAGACTGCGAGAAGACAGAGGAACTAGCAACTCTTCACGACAACCGCCGCCGAGGTCTGAACCCTGGTGCAGACCCGTAACAGACCACACACACACAGCCTGCGGAAGGAAACGGAAGAGGTATAACGCCACTGACAGGAAAAGATTCATCGCGACTCTGGACTCCAGCATTTGGCGAAGACAGCGAAAGGTAGAGAACAAACAACTTATTATAGCAGACAGGGCATTGTAGTGTGATAGTTAAAGTGTTTCAGTTAGGCCTAAATATATTTTGATAACATTTGTCGCGTAAATGTTTTTGAGAAGCAGCAAGATAAATAATATGGAGAATAATAATATAGAAATACAAAATGATGCCCCCTCTGAGGAGCTGATTAGCTTAGAGTCTAGACCAGAAGATATAGACACTAGCATGCATGATTCCAATGAAATAAGCATGGTTAGGCAATGTAACGTCATAGGGTTCATTCAGAGGGAAACAGATGCTAGGATAAGCAATATAGAAGCAGTGCAGGCTAAACAGAGTAGTGTTGAAATATCTAGTCGTCAGGAGTCGAATAGCAACGGAAGTAGTTTAGATGTAGGACAACTAACATTAGTAATGCAGCAATTAAGAGAAGACATTGAAAATCAAAGTAGGGCTCTCAGGGAGAAATTAAGCAATGACATTGAAAATCAAAGTAGGGCTCAGAGAGAAGAAACTAGGTCTCTCAGAGAGAAATTAAGCAATGACATTGAAAATCAAAGTAGGGCTCAGAGAGAAGAAACTAGGTCTCTCAGAGAGAAATTAAGCAATGACATGGTAAATCAAAGTAGGGCTCAGAGAGAAGAAAGTAGGTCTCTCAGAGAAAAATTAAGCAATGACATGGTAAATCAAAGTAGGGCTCAGAGAGAAGAAACTAGGTCTCTCAGAGAAAAATTAAGCAATGACATGGTAAATCAAAGTAGGGCTCAGAGAGAAGAAAGTAGGTCTCTCAGAGAAAAATTAAGCAATGACATGGTAAATCAAAGTAGGGCTCAGAGAGAAGAAACTAGGTCTCTCAGAGAAAAATTAAGCAATGACATGGTAAATCAAAGTAGGGCTCAGAGAGAAGAAAGTAAAATTCAGATAAAAGCTTTAAAAGAGGAATTAAATAAAACAATTAGATAGCAAATTTGAAGACAGTAGAAAAGCGCAGGAGGAGTTTATGAAGGAATTAAAGAGTAACCCGAAAGAATTAGATAGAAAAGAAAATAGAGAAGAACTAGAAGTAAAATCGACAAATGACCGAGGTGAATCTAGCTTTGAAGTAGAAATAAATTGGATGAAAAGACGGGAGAATTTAAAAACCATAGACAGGAAATAGAGGCTATGAAGTATGATAACGATAAAATGGAGGAAATGTGCAATGAAAGTAGAAATGGAATAGAAGGAAAATCGTTATATGATCATAGAGAATCTATTGTAGAAGTCATTAAGGATGATAAAGAGATTTCAAAAGAGAGGGTTATTCAGTGTATACAAACAGGTCAGGCTTGCCTCCTTGAGCAGTGCGACGAGACAAACAATAGACCAGTCGAGGGTCGAAAAGAATTAGGTGGGAAAGCTATTGGTGGCAATAGTGGCAAGAAAAAGCACCTGCCGATAGTCAGAGAAGGGATTGCATAGAAAATAGCCAGAATGAAATAACAGGTGAGAAGGCCCACAGTCAAATTAGATTAGGGAACGAATTGAGCGATGATCAGGGAGAACTAGATGTTGAACCAGACAACCTGTTAGTATGTAGAAATAGCGAGCGTAAATTAGAAACCGTGAGAGTAGACCCCGATGAAAGTAAATGCGAAAGTGTTGATCGGAAGAAACAAATGTGTTTGCAGGTGCCTATCAGGGATGCGAACTAAGTTTCTTTTGGGGTCGGGGCAGAAATCTTTCACAACCAACGAAAGCATGATAGCAGTTTTGAGATGCCATTCAATGAGTCCAAATTAGAAATGAAGCTAAAATGTGCGTATATTAGAAAGCAGGTCACGTGCGCGAGGGAAGTAGTGCACCAACAGGAGATATCGGGAATCGAACCGCAACTCTGGAGGCCGCCATGGCAATTTAGCCATCGATTAGGCTATCAGGGAGATATCCGCAGCAGAATGTGAAAAGAAATTGAGCGAGCTCTCAGACACTGTAAACTTAAATGTAAATTAAGTAAATGATGTAGATAGTAATGAAAAATGAACACAAGTAGTTAAAAATAAATTGATAAAGTGTAAAAAGGAAGTAAATAAATTAAGTAGGATGAATGTATAACAGGTCACACTAACAGTATTAAGAAAGTATTAATTAATTATAAGGAATCAGATAGGAAAACAAAAGTACCGTGAATTAAAAGAGTGAAGAAATTTAAATAAATAAATAAAAAGTTGCAATCAGGTAAAATAAAGGTCGATATAAAAGGAATGCATAAGTAGCAGGAATAGCATTATATAGAGAATCGGATAGGAAAATGAATAAAGGTGGATTAAAAGAGTTAGGGAATAATTGACCAACTATCACCATGTTAAAGAAAATTTGAAAAAAACTGAAAGCATATGTAGTGGAGATAAAATATCTTGGTGACGTAAAGGAAGGAACGAGACAGCTAAATAGGTGTAAAAGGGAGAAAATCGAGTAATGCGAAGAGAAAGAATTTATTAATTATGATTATATTGTGAAAATAATGAAGCTAAATGGAGTAAAAGGAAAAAGAGAGGATATAAATAATGATAATAAATGAAAACGACGAACAAAGTAGACAAAGAAAATGATGAATCCGTCGACAAATAGTTCTTCCCCTGTACCGTAATGATTGCGAATGTAACTTTATTGAATGACCCAAGATATCTAGTTTTTTACTAGTAATGTTGTTAAAATCGGATGTAGAATGCTCTATAAGCCATGATGGAACATGTTCCCATATATATAATTGACTACTGATATAATAAAAAAAAATCGTAAAATATAAAGTGCCGAATGTCCTACAAAATGTAATTTGATCGTAGATGATTTTTAAGACAGGCTGCCTAATGTAAATTCCTGCTATGCTATGTGATATCTAACTAACTAGTAATTTGGTTAAAATCAATTATAAAATTGGAATGTTATTTAAAGTCAATGATACATATTTTCATAAAAGGTAAAGCTAAGAACAGATTGCCAAGTATAATTTCATTAAATGTTATATGATTTATGTCTTAATAGTGAGCTGAATAAAATTTAAGTACTGATTGTAATCTTGGTAGATTTAATGTAAAATGTATTTGTTATCATATTATGGTCAACAGAATCAATTTCAAAGATCATTTTATTAAATTTGTTGTAAAGGTAGACAAAGTATTATATACATATCCTATATGCTATAGTAACAGTAAGTTAGGCAAAAGTAAATATATAAAAAGGTAATGTTGTAAAAGCAGAATAAATGAAAGATATGAAATAATGGAGAGTACAGTAATGTGGTTAAATTGAAGGAATAGAAGAAACTAGATTAATTATATTGTTGAGTGAGTAAATGTAGTATCAAGTATTGTTGTAGCAGTGGAATAAATTATGTTTAAAGATGAATACACCCTAGAGAATAAACAACTCAGATAGCAAAGTAGTAATAATAAAATGAAAGAAACTAATTCGTTTACGTTGTTACAGAAAGTAGAGAATGTTTAATATTGCGAAATAGTGAGTCAGATAGCCACGAGTGCTGATACGAATTCATGAAGGAGCTCTATAATTTGTGTTGTTAAACTGAAAAATACAGATGAAGTTAATATCATTGTAACAGGAAAATAGCGTAGATTATAGAGTGAGAATGAATCCCACAAAGGAAATAAGTAAGCTGTAAATAACAATGTTAAGATGAGTTAATGAAAAAAAAATACTGAATTGTATTATGTAAATAAAAAGTAAACGGGGTAATGGACATTGTGTAAATTGAATATTTAAAAAAAATGTCAGACTAGAGGTATTATAACATTTGTATGTGTGTATGTAAATATGTCTTCAGAAATAACGCTAATTGTATTTAGGATTAAACATATTTTGTGATATTAGTAGAGCCCTGTATGCTATATAGCGTGTGATGTGAAAGTGGCCCGCGCACATCTCAGCATTTCGGCTTGATGAGCTTGAAAGAAATTAATGAAGTCTGAGTTAAACGCGAGTGATGCTTTTTTTTAATGATTTATTTATGGACGCTCTGTAACAGCTCAGGTCATCAGCGTCCCGAGCGAATGATATGCACTACAATGTGATGCTTGGTGAAGGTATTGTGAAAATCTCCTCAAGGAACATCGGGTCAACACTTAATGCAAATTTGTAATAAAAAAAATTGTAATTTCAGAATAGCCCGCATGGACTCACACACTATGAATGAAGTATGGGGCACTTGTTATTGTGTTTCATGTATTACTCTTAAGTGTAATATGTGCTGCTTTGCCCCAACTCGTTAGACCACAAAAGAAATGGTCGTTAGGCAGCAAAGGATCAATAATATTAAAATGTGTTTATTATGTATTTTAGCGCAAGATAGGTACCACGGCTTTGGGGTATAGCATTCCGAGATGCTCTTTCCCCTGAGGAAAGAGATATCAGAATGTGGGGCATATGATACAGTATTTGGTACCCCATCAATCGCGAAAAATTGATTAGATTATATCTTTTATTTCAGCTAGCTTTAAGTGAAGGGTTCTGTTTGTAAGAATGTTAAGAAACGCAGGAATTTAGCTCGGACAGCAGAGAGACCGTTTCAGCAGACAATGGAGCTTTTGTTCATTAAGAGGACGGGTGTTCGCCCTGGCCGGGTATGCTGGGAAAGAACAACGCTATAATACCGCTAAGGCCGTTGATCTGTAACGTTCAGTAAAACTTGAAATTAGACGCTGGACGAATCACCGAGTGGTTAAGCTCAAATAATCAAACAGGCCAATAATATGAGAGTGGCATGTAGTCACAGATAACCTATGAGGATGTCTAAATTCATAGTGACGGGAAAATAGAGCGTCCCTGCATCACGTGGTAAAGCGTGCTATATTGGGTATTTAAGGACGTGAAATCGCCCTTGTCGAGGTCTTTTGGTCCTCTTGGTTCGTCTACTTCGTTACTCTGGGAACTCTGGTCTGTTCTCGTCATCTTGGTCCTACAAGTATTCAGCGTTCAGATGCCTTAGGAACGCCAATGTTCGAGCGTCACTTCAGCTTGACACGTCTTCCGAGCGGTCAGCAATCACACTGCTAGTCAAACATTACAGCTCCGCGTGTCTGCCCGACGTCTCATTACTGTGGTCCGAACAGAAACGTCATGAGATGCACTCTTTGTTAAATAAACGACGTCAAACTGCAGATAATGTGTTCTCTCTGGTCGATATAGTACCTTTAATTCCCTTCAGCCAACCCGGCACTACCACGTCCTGAAAACCAGCTACATCCCTGAGATCGACGTGAAGAGTTATTGAGTGGTGAACTGGGTCATGAACAATCAAACTCCTATCACCATTCTCCCCGCCACCTATAACCCCTTCAAACCTTGACCCTCCAACGCGGGGCAATTATCAAAAATTACCCCCCCCCCCGCATCTTACCACCCATAACTACTTCATGGGTCAGGTTCATGGATCGAGAACTCTGGATTGGATACAGCTGCCCGAGAGCCGAATGGCCTTGCCGAACTTTAGCGCGCACGTACTAGCTGGAGATCAGCGAGCGGTTCAGCGTTATCCGAGGGACTTCGATGGAAACGAGGTTGCGCATATCTCGTTCAATAAAAGAATATGCATGTTGAAATATGCCCTGTTAAAGGGAAACATAATGGCAACGGATTAAAATCGACTGGAAATTCCAAATATTCTCCAATAGAAAGTGACAGCCACTAAGACACTAAAGTTGGATACTTATTAGTGAAGAAAGCTCAAAACGCCACTAAAATGAATTGTAGATAGATTATACTGTATTCCATCATCTCTATAGTTGGCCCCTTTTCATTTTGAATAAAATTGCCCTATGTTTATCACGTATCGTGGAAAGTCCGACAAAGGTACTCTGAATGAACCTATCGGAGAGTATTTATTATCACCTTACCGTCATCGCAAATAGAAATTGCTCTGTTAAGTTAGTTTTGAGCGCTCACTTTTCATGGAATTTGCATAGCCTCAATTAATATGAATTCAAATGTTTTCTTCGGAGAAATTTGCAGAAATCGTCATTTGCTTTTATCTTCCTCATCCTCTATTGTTTGTTAAGGTTGTTCAATATGCTTACTGTTTCACCATTTACCTTCCGTTATTTTATTTCGTTTTAGCTCGAGGTGTCATTTGGTGAATTCCCGTTTTTGCTTTTTCCTTTAGGATGTAGGCAGAATTAATAACGATTTGAATGAATAAGAAGTTCGTCAGCGCCTAAAATTAACTGCCATAAATTTCTTCAGATTGAGGAAAAAACGTCACTCACAACCAGTCAAGGCAGCGAATTTCCTAGTAATTAAGTTACTTATATGTTTTTACCTTTAACATTTGGTACACAGAACATGTCTTAAGCTCAGATTACGCAGGCTAAAAGTTACAGGTCTCAACCTGGCACTCTGCTAGAGCAGCGTTCCTCAAACTATGATCCGCAGACAAGTGGTCTTCGAGCTCTACCATGTGGTCCCCTAAATTAATATTGAGCATTATATAGTAAAATATGACATTAGTCCAAAAAAGGATGACAAAGTATTAAAGTAAAGTGAATAGCGTAACGCGCTGTACTATGAGTCCAAAAAGAAACGGGATATCTGATATAAATTTTGTTTTCTCGTGAAAACAAGTACCGAACTCTGCTTATTGTGTATCAAAATTCCTCGCAGCACGCATCTGTGGTACATTTATTTTTTATATTAATATGATAGAAGTGATACACATTCTATTCTGAGAAATAATTGCCTATAAAATGATATAATAAGCTCCTCTTGATATATTTCTATTACTAAAAAAATATTTTATTTCTTTTCCTAGCTACTGATCCTAGTAAATTAAGGAAAATGTAAATAATGCTGTTTTGTATTCATACAGTGTGGCTATTTCAGTTATGGGCAATGTAACGTGGCTCTGACACCTGCATGAAGTTGGACGGTAACTGAGCTGAAGTGTAAGCTGTTGAAATAGTTACGGATTTCCCTACTCAGACCCTGACGAGAGAGAAAAGTTAACTTGTTTTAAAAATTACAAAGTATTAACACAATTGCACATAATCCACATACAGAGAACTACGTTCGAGCTTTAATCATTGCATTGCTGACCGGAACAGAGGGTCAGCAGTTACATAATATATTAGATCTATTTACACAAGTGTTGCTCACGCGTGCTATGCTTAAGTGTTATACACATGTGTCACATACACGTGCCATGCTTGGCTATATCAAGCTTTCATACAAAAAAAAAATAAATAAATAAAAATAAAATAAAATAAAATAAAATACCCATCTTAAAGCACTCTCTTATTAAAACCTCTTCCTTATGTGTTATTGCATTATCTTAATGCACTTGCGCCTCTTTCTTATTGCATTATCTTATTACATTTATATCATCTTATTACTTTTGTATCATCCTATTACATATTACCTTATTACATTTGTATCATCTCATTACAGCAATCAAGAGGTTACTGCGTACCCTGGGAGAAGTCAATCGTCAAGGCGGGATGATAGCTCCGGATGGTCTAGTGGTAACCATGACCGCTGGCAGACCCAAAATCGCAGGTTCAATCTCCGACATAAAAATCCTAAGCATGGTTTCCTTTGTAAGGGATGTAAAAAGCCCTGGGTCCCATAGTAGATTTACGGTACGTAAAAGAACCTCAAGCATGAAAGTAGAGACATCTGAGCAAAATATATCGGCCATTTCACGCATGAATTGAACGGTACGTTGATGGCCTGTTAAAGAGTGTCCGTAAATAAACCAAATACTGTCAAGCCGGTATCATGCATGTGCAGACAAAGCTTGTAGTTAGATCTAGGGGTACTTTGTCAGAGAGTTGTTGTGCGTTCGCGTGTTACTCAGTGCTTTCATTGTATGGTAGTTGATCTAAGTTAGTTATGTATCTATATAAATGTAATTTTTAATAACGATATTTTATGTACGATAAATGAATGAAAACGGAATCTTATACAAAAGTGGTAAGGCGATTCGCAGGAAAATATCCTGGTGATCGTGTTCCAAGTAGAGAAACTGTTCGTCAACTTGATAAAAAGTTACGAGAGATAGGGTTTCTCAATGACAGGTAACGTGTTCCGAACCGCCTTGTTCTTATGGAAGAAAATTTAGATGAAATGTAGGACTTTTCTACTGTGATACCGGCGACGTATTGCTGCTGAGGGGCATGATTTTCAACACCGCTTATAATAGGATTTGTTTTTATTATAATCAGTTTTCAATTTAGTGTCATGTTATACTTTCAATAAAAATATAAATAATAAAATAGTTCTAACTTTATACGAGGCGACTCTATTATCTATTTCCGGATGTGAGTGCTGCACTTCCCCAGTAAGAAGCCTCACTCAAGAGACGCCTCAATCAAAAACTCTTACTACATATCATTTAAAATATGGCCCCGATAAAATTGTTTAGAAATAGGGCAAAAGTAGTGTGGTCCGCAGATGATGTTAACTTAAAAATGTGGTTCCTTCTTAAAAATAGTATGGTAAATGTTGGATTGAGAGATTCCCGATGTGTATTGGTAAAAAGAAGTTGCGACTTTTTTTAAAAAAATATGAATTTTAATCTTTTCCTAGTTTTGATGAAAATGTGCTACACATAAGTCCTGCAATCATACAATTGTAATTAATTGGTTACGCCGATGCATCAAACTCATTGCACAAATACTCCAAAAAAATATATAATTTACAAAATTAGTAAGAATTAATTTATGTTTTCTCTGACGGCAACACTCACTATCATTATTAGTAGATTTTTTAAATAAAATTATTAGACACACTATCGATACTTGAGATCAGCCATGCAGTGTTTAAAGCTCGAATGTAGTTCCTCTTTGTGTGGATTACGTGCATTGTGTTAATACTTCGTAATTTTAAAAACACATTAACGTTGATCGTGTTTAGACTTTTGGCAAAATAATATGGAAGAAACAAAGAAGAAGGAAAATAGGAATTGACTGACAGGGATTCAAATAATATAAAAAGGTAAAAACCGGAATTTAATAATGTAGTCGCAATAGTAGGTGTTCTGTTTCAAGGTATTTGGTATTTGTTACAGTTAAGTGATGGTCGAAAGAGGTTCGGTGTGTGGCTGAACTTGATTTGTCTTTTAAGAAGTCTCTGGGAACAGCGCATTGACAAACAGATACACAATATCTACTTACTTTGCAGCAGTAGCTTGTAAAAGCGTTTAAATACAAGTGGGTTATATAAGTCAGAATGCAGCTATTGTTGGGTCAAATGTCATCTCTTGTTTTACCAAAATGCGCGATTCATTAGATTTAAAGAGAAATTTATCGCGTAAAGTTCAGGTATCTCACAAATTAATAGTGAAAAATGTAACTGAGAAAGGTTAACATTAACTTCTTCTACAACTCTCAGCAAACTTTCATATCCAAAATTTCGCTTCCATTTGTTCCTGCTAAGCTATGATGCATCGTATGTATAAAAATGCATGACACCACTTCAAGAATAAGTTGCTTATACATACATACAAATAAAAAAATATATCATATCAATATCTTAATGCTTAGTTTCGAGTTTTTAAGTTTTTTACATTCAGTTTTTCTTATTGTATTAAATGAATTTTCAAAATGTCATATTTCTGCCTGAGTACAGGACGACATTTCATTACTGTACGAAGACGATCCCAAAGTTTTGGTATGCTGCATTATTGTTTGATCTCTATAGCGGAAAGTTTCCCATAATTCATGGGAGAGACATACATCAATTATTTATATTGCTTCACAACCCCACCCTTCAATGGGTTTAAAACCTCTATTTATCCGTGGACCAAAAGATCTTTGATTTAGATACCTGCGGACACAGAAACTGAAAAGCGCGGGAGGTCCATCATGCATGAAAGTTGCTTCTGGACAAATGATCCGTGACACCTTGGCCAAGAAAGCAGGAATGTTGTTTTTTTAAAAACACCCTGTTTGGATCTTGTACCAATGAGGAATACATTCCTGAAATTATGTCGTGCATTTTTTAGACATTCTGTATTTTAGTTAAAACATGACATAATATAACACTTAGAAATAAATAATATTATATCAAACTCGCAAATGTACATAGAACACGATTAAATGCAGAGCGGATCTAAGTGTGAATTTTGTTTGTAACATTGTACCCGTTGCTATGGCACATAATAATTTTAGTATATGGCAATGCTGGAACCTAATATATAAAGACACTATAGTGCACTGTGTTATAAATTACAAATATGGATTCTTTGGTTCGAAATATAATATGTATCACTTGCAAACATATAAGTAACAATATATAAACAGCTGTTTATCTAATGTGATTCTATGATCGGGTTTAAGTTCATTTCCTTGATTCTGATGTACTATTTAAGAAAGTACTTTCTCTATGCTATGTTGCCATTCAGATAGTTTATAGCCAATTTTTACAATATGACAAAATGGAAAGCAGTATATTAACTGCATGATACTCGTATACAGATCCATTGTGTAGCCAATAGGATATTTCTACTCATGCTTTTACTGTCTTAAAATCACACCTCTTATATATCCATTGGAAAAATGTGGAAAAATAACATAATAGTTCAGGTCTACGAACGACTGAGGAAATTTTCTATTTATTAATGATTGGTAGTGCCTTCCTCCGTTTTGTTAGTTGGTCTAATCTACATATATTTCAACCAAATGTTTTTTCTACCTTTTTCAACAACTAAAATAGTGATATTTTGCACATTGTTAAGCGTTTACTCCATATTTTATGTATATGTTTGGTGAGTGTGGTACCTTTCAATATCAGTTATGCTTTCTTTGGTCTACATCAGCTATTTTGGAAATTATATTTTACAATTTTAATAGCAAAATAATTAACAGCTGCATACCAATGGGAGACCCCAAAGAAGATTTTTAATAATTTAATTATTATTATTTTAAAATATTATGATCTACTGTTATGATGCTCACATTGGCCACGATCACTGTTGAACTATGGTGATTGGTGTCAGGCAATACGCAGATTTGGTTTGTTCTGTTGATATTTATTATATGACAGTCATCAGTTGCAAGACTGTATTCCATTCATTGACTGCAAATATGGTTAGGAGGTAGTCTTTGACTAAAAAGTAACTGGTAACAGTCCGTAGAAATGTCGCCATTTGTGTCTAAGAAACAAGGATGGAAAGTACATATACCCTGCTCACAATGTGAATGAGTCAGTGTTTTCATATTTGTTGTCTTAATTCAATCTTTCTTTCATAATATATGCGTTAGGAAACAAAACTATATAATATATTTCTTAAAATAATTTATTTTCTATATAAGTTTCTGTTGGTCAATTGTGATTATATTTTACTCATGTCTTTTCCAAAATGGAATGCATTTAATGCATTTTGAATTAGAACTCTTATCTAAATTCTTCATTCACAAACAAAAACTGTCATACTTGTTTGCCTAATACGTGATACAAAAATATATCATTTGCCTAGTTTTGCTACAGAGATACTGATATGCGAGTGTTAAAGTAACTTTAATATAACTTTTCTTTTCTCTAATAACTTTGTATAAATGATAAGTAAGGAACTAATACTAGTATATTTATGGAATATAACGATGAAAGTGTAATTTATAGCTTCAAAGTGTACCATAATAACATTTAAGTGTGCCATAACTTCTGTGGAGCACAATAGCTATAATTTATATTAGTTACAAGTGAATTTACAAATTGCTTATTAATTTTTTTACCGTTATCATATGCTGCTACGCAATCAGACCTTGCGTCCACTAAAGGAAACCGATTTACATTCAATGGTAAGACTGGAGTTACGCTGATGCAGGCAATTGAGATTGCTCCGTCGTGTTTATCAAATGAACCGTTTCATTGCATTTCTGTACGAAGTGCACGTTCCACTTTCTATTGCGTATTTGTGTATTGTAGAGCAGGGCGAAAGTGAGATATGCACTGGGACTAAAAATATTTATTTATGATTGTTATGTGTAACCGTTTTTACTACTGAGGCACAACAGGCAGTGGGCACTGATGATACATAAAATGAAATGATATATTGGGAAAGGATTTTTTTTTAAGGAAGGAAACGTTTCAGGCCTAAATTTACGGTACCTCCCCGGCATTTGGCATTTATGAGGACTGAGGAAAACCTGGAAAAAACCTCAGTCAGGGAGGGCGGTCCTGGCGGAATTCGAGCCCCAGACCTCCCGCTCACGAGTCCGCACCTTAACGAGCTCGGCCACCCTTGGCGTTAAGAAGGTTGATGACACAGGGCTATCGATTAGAAACTTACCGAAAGTATTAGCTCAGCAATTTGTTTTTTTGTCGGCAGTGCACATAAAGCTACTGAGCTTTTACATCTTCATCCATATAAAAATACTACTGTAATCTAAAATATATTTCGTTGGAGGATTTGAATCCGGGAGGCACTTTACAATATTCGGGAGTATGAATTGAGGTGTGCGTCTCAAAAGATTCAGGCATTCTCACAGAGACCGCCACGGGTGGCCGAGGTCATTAAAGCGCGGACTCGTGAGCGGGAGGTCTGGGGTTCGATTCCCAAAAGGGCCGTACTCCCTGAATGAGGATTTTCAAGGTTTTCCCCAGTATTTATAAATGGCAAATGCCGGGGAGGTGCCCTAAAACTTAGGCCTGGAACTTTCTCATCTATTAAAATCTTCTTTCCCAGTTTATCTTTTCATCTCATGTATCACCAGTGTCCATCCCCTGTGATGACTCAGTAGTTAAAACGGGCGTTAAACACCATTAAAAAAATCTCACAGATAGGTGCAAGCATTTCGAACATCTACTACTTATTATTATAAATAACGAAAGCATAAAAAATGTGCGCTATGTATATTATGATATTCCTCCTCAAGTGTCCAGTTTGTTGCTCAGTAACTCCCGCGAGAATACAGATTTCAGTTGCGTAACGGAATGAGTATCCTGTACTGGTGAAATAGGTTTCTGGTCTTACTGGTCATTGCCCTTAAAAATATTCGCAGAATTCTATCAAAAATTTGTAGACAATTTATTATATTCTTAAACTGGAAAACATTTAGTAATTAAACAGACTAATTTTATATGATATGCAATTTTTATAAACTTTCTGAGAGTTAACTCGCACCTAAAATGAATACCTATGTTCGTCGTTACGTAGAAGAAATATCTAGAAAGAGCGTGGCCTTTTCAAACCACGTGGTTCAGTTATTGCTAACAATTCTACGGAATGCTGACCAGGGAATAATGTTATTATATACACTGTATATTCATGTCACGTGATTGCTTATTTTCTTTCATTTACACCGAAGTTCATTTACACATAATAGTTAAGCTGAATAAAGAAAAAATGAATCATATAATCGGTGCAGAAAGCTTCGTAAACATTTACGAAGAGTAAATGCTTTAAAGTAACTATGCGCGAATTCTATGGAGTGGTGTGTATAACGCCTTCTGAAACCAAGGTCAATGGCACCAAGAAGTTTAGTTCCGAGAAAATGTCCTGAATGATATAAATTGTGTTTCCCTGTGTGTAAGCCACTTCTGCTACTTTACCGTGTGTCGTATGCGCGTGTAACACGGTCATGTGCCCACTTATGAATTAATGTATAACGAAAGGGTGTTGACCCTCAAGTAACGGGAACCAGCAAACCGAAGCTTGCAGCGAACTAACATAAAAATATCACGTCATGTTGCGAAAGCCATTTACTCACCTGAAGTTTGGAACAAATCGCAGAATGGTACAGTAATATTGACATGAAAGTATACACCCGAAGGTATTAATGGTGAATAAACATGAGGCCTAGAAGCTGTTCGTGCATTACGTGCAGCAACAAGAGGACGCGAATTATAAACGTTGCCTTAGCAAGACAGAAAGGGGAAGAATGAGATTTGTAACATGTAGGATAAACATTTTTATTTTAAATGAAAACCACAACTTTAAGAATAATCTGTATATAAAGTTGCCTTAATCTAAACGGTATCCGGTAGGAACTGAAATCAGAAGTGTGGAAATCTATTTTACTTGCTCTCACAGCTAACCTTGCAATGACAAGTTTTGTGTATCTAATTTAAGTCAACAAAATAAAGGATAAGGTGATAAAATTTCAATGTATGTACAATTACGATGTTATTAATTAAACGTGCATTATTTATTTTTTCAATATTAGTATCACTGGAACGTGACTTAAAACAAAAGGAAAGGCTTTCTTAGGTGTCTGAAAAAGTTATAATGTTGTCTATTAATTTATACGTTAAAGATTGCATTTGTCAGAATGGAATTATGTTTAAAATATTTTATGTTGTCATAAGTTTCAACTTAACTGTGCTCTGAGCCATATCCTACTAACATTAAGAACCGTGACATTTGTTGCACTTCTCTGGAACTAAGTGGCAGATTTATTTTTCCCTTACATGAGGTACATTTTCGAAGAGAAAATTTTCATTTTCTCAATGAATGGATGGTGATCAACCATTTTTCAAAATTAATCCAATATTCTTGCAAAGTTTTGTTATTCTACTTCAAAATACTGTTTGGCAAAAAAAATAATAAATTGGCTTTAATTAAAAAGCAAACAAACAAAACAACACAAAAAAGAAACAAAAACAAATAAACAAAAACAAATAAATAAAACTTTAGGTACATTTTCCCATAAAATATGCTCAAATAAAGTTTTGGTATTTTTACGATGTTTTCGGAATATTTTCTTGAGCTTGGGAGGAAAAATTATAGCCCAACTCGATACATTTAAGTAAAAGCGTTCCTATTTTGAAAAAATTGAAATAAAACCTGTTGCATATTACAACATAAGAATAAAAATTTTCTATTTAAATATATTACAGCCAGGCAATTGATTTTTCTTCCTAAGCTTAATATATAAAATATATAAAAAATGGTAATACTGTTAAAATTAAATTTCAGCGTACTTCGTGAGAAAATGCATCTTAAATTGTTGCTATTTTTATTATTCTTATTTTTTTTACCAAATAGTGTTTAGAACAATGAAACTGCGTGGGTAGTGCAACAACATTGACAAGTACCAAACAAGGTTTTAGCACAATCCATTATTTTTGGAAAAAATTGTAGTTTTACTAAAATGGGCCCTACACTTCTCAGTTGTCTTAAGCATGATGAATGCTGTCAGAGTCCTGAAAGTCCCTCAAGTATCTAAAAATGTACAATTAATCATTGACTAAAATAATAACAGACGTTTGAAATCCAGTCTAACTATTTCATCCTTTATGAAAATAACATCCCCTGAAAATTATTAAGTTATCAATTTGGGGCGACTAATTATAATATGAAACCTATTTTTCCACCATCCATGCGAAGAAACAAAAAATTTCATGTCTTGATCCCATTTAGCCTTCGGTCAACAACTTAAAACTCAAAAATCCAAGAAGAGTGTTTTCAAGAAATAGAAACCAAATACACCGATTCATCAAATAGTGCAATGCCTCAACCTGATGAGATTGAATTGGATTGGTAGGGAAAGAAGAGGAATTCCTTCCTGGTTCTTCAGCTGTGCTCAAGTGCTGGCCGTTTGTGTTTACGCTCCGAATGAAGGCATCTCAGTGAGAAACTGATTAGCTGAGAGAGATTCCGAGCTGCCCGGTGAGGCAAGGATGTGGATAGGGTCTGTAATAATGCAATTTGACGTTGGCGAAGCCTCTTCAAGTAATTGGAGCCCCTCAGAAGGGCCGGCCGGTTCCACACTAGATGCCGGGGTAGAGAACTTTCCAAAGCGTAAGCCATCCACACAGCGCAATGCATCTGGCACTTTAGACCTGTAACAGAACCAACGGAATGAAGTGAGTTGAAATGTGAGAGAGGAAAATTCGTGGAAAGAAAGAAATTCATCCCAGCATTGCAGGAGCGACCAGATAAACTGCATTAAAACCCAGACCGAATGGGCGGCCTCACAGAATTTTCACCCGGAACCTCCAAAATGTGAATCCAAAGCGTTACCGTTTGAGTTACCCCGCTAAGTAAATTGATGAGGACTGAAATGAATAAACAGGCTATAAGTACTGATTACGTTAAGAACAACTCAGCGATAATAGCCGATCACGTGATTTCATCGCGTTAAGAGAACTGGGGCGCCCGTTTTCAGTGTCAAATGTTAAAGATGGAGAGGGAAATTGTCATTTCATATATTGGCTGAAATTAAAATGCTAGAGCTAAGCTGAAAATATCATTGTTATTTTCCAATTCAACAGTCTAAAATTAGCAGATTTTCGATTCCATTAAATTATTGCGTTTTACAGAGTTTAAGTAGCGTAAGGTGCTAAAAATGTAAAGTTTATGGCATACTGCTAAGTAAGCTTTTATTATATTATCACATTCAAGTGACCAGTTAACAGTAAATTTTATCACATACTAAATTTCATTTTTAGTATAGTTTTGCAACGGATTTTATTAATGCTTATTTATTTTTCAATAGTGGTGTGTTTTATTTTCGTGATTGTGATAGTTTTTATATTTCTTGGCACTTTTAATATAATTTGTATTAGTTCATAAGCTCCAGTATTAAGCATAAGCTCTGCATTTAGAAGTTTTAATTACATTGCTGTTGAGCGGCTGGAGGTGTTCAGCTGTTTTACTGGCTGGTAACATCAACAAAGCCACAGCTATGAAGCTTCTCACTACATTTCTCTTTTCACTGAAAAGGTTACTATGTGATTGTCCTTTAAGAGTTTAGACAGAATGTAGCAAATGGAACAGTAACTGTACATTGCCATATGGGAAAGTTTTTTCTACACTAATATAGAATTTAAGGCTATTCTTTAATGGGCAGAAATGGGGTAGGTTATAGATTTAGTAAAATTAAAACCAACAATCAAAGAGCCTATAATGACTTTCATTCATTTAACTATGTTGAAAATGTAGTGCAGCATTGTTGTTGAATTAAAGGTTTGTTAAACAATATTTGAACTTTCAAAATTCTGTGCTAAAGAAGTGTTGTAGCAAAAAACTGTTGGTAGCACTGATTAGTTTTGATCTTTGCGAGACCTCTGCAGTTTGCCGCTCAATGTTATCTTATCCCAGACGAGTTCCACACTACTTTTTTGCAACTGTGTTGTGGTGCTCTGAGATTATTGAGATGGCGGGTTAAAACGAGTAGCTCATTGCATCAAAATTTCAGTAAAACTTCGTAAATCCTTTACCGAGATGATGCAAGACTCTTATGGAGATATGTTTAAGCTGTATGTAGTGTTGTGAGTGTAATATGTGCTCTAACAATGGCAAATGGTCCGTAGTTGTTGATCCGCACATCGGATGTGCATCGACGTCAATTGACAACGCTCAAGAAAGTCAGAATTCGATAATCGATGGCCGAAGAGAAACATTTTGTGGGATTATGTCATGAAAACCCGAAAGAAAATCTCTATACATATATATCGCGTTGCAGCAAAATTTGTACCTCAGCTGTTGAACAAGAAGAGAAAAATGTGTCAGGAGCTCTTGAATACAACTTTATGAATAGACATATCACTGTTATGTATCCATGGTTACGATGTCACAATGAGTTAGAATATCTTCATCATTGAAGTATGAATGAATGGTGTTTAACGCCCGTTTTTGCTACAGAGGCATCACAGGCGATGGACACTGATGATACATGAGATGAAATGATATATTCGGAAAGGATTTATTTTTATAAGGAAGGAATCATTCCAGGCCTAAGTTTTTAGGGTACCTCCCCGGCATTTGCCATTTATGAGGACTGAGGAAAACCTGGAAATAACCTCAGTCAGGGAGGACAGTCCTGGCGGTATTCGAACCCAGACCTCCCACTCACGAGTTCGTGCCTTAATGACTTCGGCCACTCGTGGCGGTCATCATTGAAGTGTTCATATTTCCCACAGTCATTCTATGCGTGAATGACTAGCGAATGTTTATTTTAAATTAAAAAATTAAACGCTGGATGTGAGAAATGATACCTCTAAAATTCTTTAAAAGGGTTAACTAGCACGAGGTTGTTGGACCGTCAGCTGTGCTGTTAATGTTGATCTATTTCGGAAATGTTTGCTGTAAAACTATTCTAACAGTAATAAAGTGGAAAATAGCTTGGAAATACGAAACAAAAAGCCCAGTAGTGGTATGAACCATCTTAATTAGCTTGGTTAAGGAAAGCGTAATTCTGTTATTTTAAATATACCAAATGGAAAAAAAAAAAATTCAGCTCACTTTCTATCAAAACAGATGGTTTTATTATACAGAAGCAATAAAAGCTCGTCAGATCAGGTCAAACTTCAAAGTTGACGGTTTTCTTCGACATTCAGCATGTTATACACCGGGAAGGTCAAACTGTGAATCAATGGTCAAGATGTTCTCAGAGCTGTGGACAGAATTCGCGATTTTTGCGGAAAAAAAAACAGTTAACCGTTCTTCCTCACTTTCCATACCCTCCTGACTTAGCACCTAGGTACGTTTTTTATTTCCAAACTGAAGTTCACGATGAAAGGACGAAGATAACATTTAGCTCAAAAGATAAAAGAAAATTCGAATACAGAACTTAACTCAATCTCGACTGCTTACTAAAGCTCAATGTCTCAATAAAGGGAGATATTACTTCAAGAGAGACAAAACTCAGTAGGTTAGGTTACGTCACGTTTCGTAACGGTTAGCTTTAAACCCTAAAAGTTAATTGTCCTAATAAATAAGATTTTTGGTAGGTACTCTGGATATTTTTGTAATTTGTTCTGAATTTAATTCAAATTCTTGTGATAATTCTACTATTCGCTTAGTTGAATCTTTACAAAGAACTATGAAATGTCCATGTAGAGTAAAAATTGAAAATTTAAGAAGCTTATTTCGAAGAATTTTGATATTAAAATACGAACTACAGAACCTAAAAAATACAGGTTCGTAGAGATTTGATTACTTAAAAATTGAGAATTAAACCTAGGGAAATACGTGACACAGCCTTAATGGTTTGGCAAAAAATACTACAACTACTAGAACATTACTACTACAATAGAGTAGAATACTACTACTAGAGTAGTAGTAGTAGTAGTAGTAGTAGTAGTAGTAGTAGTAATCGTAGCAGCAGTAGTAGCAGCAGTAGTAGTAGTAATAGCAGCAGCAGCAGCAGTAGTAGTAGTAGTAGTAGCAGCAGCAGCAGTAGTAGTAGTAGTAGTAGCAGCAGCAGCAGCAGCAGCAGTAGTAGTAATAGTAGTAGTAGTAGTAGCAGCAGCAGCAGTAGTAGTAATAGTAGTAGTAGCAGCAGCAGTAGTAGTAGTAGTAGTAGCAGCAGCAGCAGCAGTAGTAGTAGTAGTAGTAGGAGCAGCAGCAGCAGCAGTAGTAGTAGTAAGTAGCAGCAGCAGCAGTAGTAGTAGTAGTAGTAGTAGTAGCAGCAGCAGCAGTAGTAGTAATAGTAGTAGTAGTAGCAGCAGCAGTAGTAGCAGTAGTAGTAGTGGTAATAGTATTAGATGTATCTTTATTGTTATAAAATTCTCTATATACATTAGAAATATTTTTATACATGGGTCGTAGATCTTACGTGCTTAAATAAGATACACAATTTGTAAGAGGAACAAATAATAATAATAAATACATTTTTAAAAATATATGAAAAGCGGTATTTACAGACATATGAATGGAAATGTATTACATATTATTTATAATTATAGTACTTATAAATAATGTGCAATATGTTATTAATATTGCTGTTTTGTCTTTCTGATGTAACATTTATTAGCAAAATAGTAATTGAAAAGTATTCTCTTTAAATTTTTTCATAAATTGTGACGTTCAGACATAAATGCCTTAAGTGAATCCATAAAATTAGACCTGGAATCACTGAGTTTATAAAAGGGATCATGTAAAAATATGAACAGTATAAATAGAGCTTGATGCTTTGCTGGTGACATTATGCAAAGGGATTCTCTTAGTTAGTTTGCCTAAGACGTCTATGCTTTTTGTAATTGGCGGTGATACTGTTAGAGGGAATTGACATGACAACCTTGGTGTGATCAAAACAAGAAAAGTTGTATTGACGGTAGGTGATATGTGACCACGAAGACAAGAGTTGGGAGAAGAGGGACTAACCTGGTGTTACAGAATGTTGTCAGTTGTTTTGTAATTTACGTATTTTTTTTTAATTATAAGGGTCAGTCATTAAAAACCAAACAGGCGTGGCCAAAGAAATTTGTGTGCCAAATTCAGACACTTGACTATCCATACATTAGTTTTTGTTCATAATCACAGTGTACCCAGAGAGTTCTGGAATTTTCAACAAATTAAAGCATAACCAGAAGGCAAAAGAATTGTTTGAGGATATGATCATAGATTCTCCCACCTCGTCATGGCTATCTAGTTCGCCTAATCTTAAATATGATGGAACATATTTGTAACTTCTTAGAAAAAGCGCTTCGCAATATCAGATACGCCTGAAATATTAAGTATTATAGGATGCATGAAATTTTCGGATATTTATATTATCAAATTTTGGTGGACACTTTGCCAAGGCACGTATAAAGTTTATTTAAAACCAAAGCTGATATTATTGCGTATTAGATAGGTGCTGTTAATATTATTAACGCTTTCTAACTTAAGAAGACGGACTTTCATGACATTACCCACACATTTGTCTATTTTGTAAAAATGATAAGTAAATTCTAATTATTTTTTTTACAAAGAGTGCATTTCAGCTTATTTATAATTTAAACCAATATACCTTACGTATACCTAATCAGTATTTGCGCTAGTTGGCGTAGGTATTTATATCCAACATGATATTTTTTTAACTACAGAGAGGAAAAAAATAATTTAAGATGGCATGCTAAATAATATTTATAAGTGAAAATGTTTTATATATGATATTCCATGAGTTAAAGGAACGTGTTACGTTCAATGTGTACCAAGATTCTGAGTATATCCTAAACTATGTAGTCATTCCACTAAGCAAAGTGCCCGTTTTCTCTTTTGGGAAAAACCGGATGAATATACACAGAGTCCACATTCACAAAAAGTAACAGTGGAGGCCACAGTGTCTTCCTACGGCATCATCGCTACGTTCTTCATTGAGAATGCAATTTTTTTTTTTTTTTTTTTTTTTTTTGAGTAGTGTTTAACGCCCGTTTTCACTACTGAGGCACCACAGGCGGTGGACACTGGTGATACATGAGATGAAATGATAAATTGGGAAAGGATTTTTTTTTTTTAAGGAAGGAAGCGTTCCAGGCCTAAGTTTAGGTACCTCCCCGGCATTTGCCAGTTATGAAGACTGAGGAAAACCTGGAAAAAACCCCAGTCAGGGAGGACGGTCCTGGCGGGATTCGAACCGCAGACCTCCCGCTCACGAGTCCGTGCCTTAACGACCTCGGCCACCCGCGGCGGTGAGAATGCAAATGGAAACTGAAGTAATGTCACATAGAAAGTATACAAGGGATAAGTTATTGTTCGTTTTCAGAGAGATTTGCACACATTTGGTACGATGGACAACCTTGATATGCACAATCACGCATTCTAACAAGATGGGGCAACCTTCCATACTGGTCATGAAATGAGCGCCCTCACCAACCGCCGTTTCCTGGTCGGTTTATTTCTACTTCCTCACATTTTCCATATTCTTCACGAAGTCAGTCTTGATTTGTCGTTGTGTGATGCGCTTTTTAGGGGAATACTGAGGGAACACTACTTCATAACCATTCCCCGTAGTCTAGACGAACTTTGAAGACATCGAAGCAGTTAACTGGGCAGCAGTGAGATGCTATGGTCACTAGGTGATAATATTAGATCTTGTAGAACACAAAATTGTACGATAGAAAATTCCTGTGTACAAAATGCTACTAAATTATTTCAGTTACCTGTTTTAGGTCAACCTCGTATTCAATATGCACGCCATTACTAAATTCTCATTCACTCACCATGACAAATTTATTAATAATAACGCTTTCCATAAATGTACTTAGTTTCCCATAAAAGAGGTAATAATTACCCATTGTTAATGACCATAAACGAAATCATTCATTTTGACATTCGAATTAGCATTATTTTGATAATTCTGGGAACAAAATTATAATAAATCAATCGTAAATTTTAAGAAAATATTTTGTTCCACGTTATAAATACCACAATAATAAGAACTTAGGTAGATACCTCAAAAGCAATTTAATGCTTCTGGATTTGAAAGGCAGATTTGTTGTGTGTGCGGGAAGTTCAGGGACAGAAAATCGGAACGCTCGCACGAACTCACTCACGGTAAAGGTAGCATTTAGCATTCCTTTGGTTCAAGGAAGAACGAGCGTGATTGAGGAGTGTGACTTCTTAATTCAGCACAGAAGACTTAGAGGGACAAGTTAGGACAATGAAATAATATTCAAGAAGCCAAACTAGCACCTGGGTAACCATTAAATGGTGGCAATTCTGATTTTGTGTATAAACAGAAACGTACAACATCTAGAGTTTATTGTAAATTTTATCAAAGCATAAAACGTGAAAAAAGAAGAATTCAGAAGTGTAATACTATTTCAAAATCGTTATATTTAATTCTCTTTCTACTTTTATCTTTAAAACACTCTGTGTGTAATAATCTCTGCCTTGGAGAAAGTTCACTAAATTCACACATACAAAATTACTGAGAAGTAGACATATAAACAAACGTTAGGTATATTCCGTTTATGAAAATAAATTATGACTAAAAACGCAAAAACATGGTTCATAAGTACGAGAATGCAGTCTTAGCCTTTAAGCGATGCACTTGCTGTACAAAGTGTACCATTGTTAAGAAATCTACAATATCAGGTATATAGTTGTCTCTGCATATATTCACTTCCCGTGTCTTCTAATCAGCACTTCAACAAGAGTTAGTTTAGTGTTTAGTCATTGAGAGAGGGTGGTACCTACCCGGGCTAGAGTTGCTCCATACAGCTAGGAGATGAATGAATGGTGTTTAACGCCCGTTTTTACTACTGAGACATCACAGGCGGTGGACATCGATGACACATGAGATGAAGTTATATATTGGGAAAGGATTCATTTTTAAGGACAGAAGCGTTCCAGGCCTAAGTTCTGGGTACCTCCCCGGCATTTGCCATTTATGAAGACTGAGAAAAACCTGAGTCCAGGAGGAAGATCCTGGTGGGATTGGAACCCCAGATCTCCCGCTCACGAAACCGCGCCTTAATGACCTCGGCCACCCGTGGCCGTACAGCTAGGAGATGCCATAGAAAAAAGTAGTTCCTAAGTATGTAACTTATAAGTCTATCTGGTGTGGCAATTACTGTTATTTACATCATAAACGTTATGTTTAAAATGAAGCAACATATCCTAATAAATCCGAAATTATCGTGTAATTGTAAGTCAAAATACAACAAAGTTACGTTTTCGACTAGCAACCTGTTTTCTATTGCACTTAAGCACGCACCAAGCGGTCCGAGGCCGTGATCAAGGCATAAGTACCCAAGGATCCTCCTCCGCCCCAATCAATCCGATGAAATTCAATCGCCTTCTTTTGCAACGAAGGAAAATAGTAATATATAAATCAATAGTATCAGATACTTCAAACAAGAGCAATACAAATATTTACAAGTCGCTTCTTGTAAAGTACACTATTATGACATTAGTACTCGCTCCTGTTTGACCGGCACGAGTGGCCGAGGTCGTTAAGGCACGGACTCGTGAGCGGGAGGTCTGAGGTACGAGTCCCGCCAGGACCGTCCTCCCTGACTGAGGTTTTTTCCAGGTTTTCCTCAGTCCTCATAAATGGCAAATGCCGGGGAGGTACACTAAACTTAGGCCTGGAACGATTCCTTCCTTAAAAAAAAGAAATTCTTTCCCAATATTTAATTTCATCTCATGTATCATCAGTGTTCACCGCCTGTGGTGCCTCAGCAGTAAAAACGAACGTTAAACACTATTCATTCATTCATTCATTCGCTCCTGACTACCAGATATGGGATGATATAACTTCTTCAAGCTCGAGTCAATTGCTCAATTGCAGTGAACAACTCAACTCAAACACTTCAAGTAAACGACACAGTATTTTATTTCAAGACATTGTTAGAGTGATTGGAATTACAACATTGTCAAGTAGTTGGAATGTATCAGTGAGAATATTGTTTTTGAAAACAGTAACATTTTTAAATCGAAGTCTGACATTAGACTGTAGATAACATTGTTACTGACATTGAGGAAGTTTAATGTACATAATGTATACTGTGCATGCTAATATATAATGTAAGAAATACAAAAAATATACTTTAATTAAAACTATAACAAAGCATTTATAAACCCTATTTCACGAATTGGCACTCGTCATTAAAATAGACACTTATAGGCACTATAAAATTCATATTGGATCTTTTAATATTAAAATAATTTATATAGCAACAGCCTTAACATTGTAGCAATAGAACAAAATGGGGAAATAATAATAATAATAATAATAATAATAATAATAAAATTGTTACTGAAATATAATTTGAACTTTCGGTAGTTAAAAGCCTGTCAAAATTCTGAACTGTATCGTCGTTGTGTAAGTCCTTAATGTAAGAAAGGTTTTTTATCATAAGATACCAAAAATGGATAACGTTTTTAGTATATTAACAGCTGTCACCATCATCTTCTCTGTGTTAAAAACTGTTAGATATTACTGTCTTCAGTTTAGGTAGAAAGTTACTGACGAGAGCAACGAAGTATGCGAAAGGCATGAATGAGGCAACGAAATCTTTTCCTGGTAATTTTCCAAGTTGAGGTAGGGCATGATCTTAGCTTTTAAGGAAGGATAATAAGCAATAATCATGTAGTGAAATAATATATGGCGAATGTGCAGAGTGAAGGTACTGAATATGTGATATTATCTTCTTTATGATGCTCATATAAAACTAGTCTCTCGCAGCATAAGACATCTTGATTTCGTTTTAAGATTAGCTATAAATTTCTAGCAAGGAATCTGAATGTAACTATCTCACTAACTAATAAGGAAGCTCAACATTATGTTTAATGTTTAGCTGCATTCTTGGACTTATCCGTTGGGTTCATTAATGCATTCTGAAATGGTTAGTGCTTTTATATGCAGTAAGTATTAGAAATATTAAATTAATATTACACCATTTCCGTGTTATTAGTAAGTAATAAAAACGAGCCATTATCTTTAGCTGATAAAAATATACTTTTACTTTGTAATTTTTCTTGCTGCCGATTTCATGGTCCTTCTCACTTCGTCATTAAATTATTTCATTGGAGATCTCCCGCAGGCGCCACACAGATTGAACACGCGAAAGAATGTTTGGAATTGTACTGAAATAAAGAAAGCCCCTAGGATGCAGTCGTGGAAAGTTCAGCGTGCCCAACATAAAGGGAGAAGAAAATAAAGTATTACTCTTGAATTCATTTAGAGGGATAGAAGCATAACCATTAAAAAATGCACCCCCCACATGAATCGACTTAGAAGTAGTGAACATTTAAGTGATAGTTACAATGGGTAAATATCATTGAGGAAATAGACTTCATCAGTTAGACATTTAACACAACAGCAACAACAAAAGAGCAAATATAATCATACAAAACAAGACAAGATGAAATTACGTGAAAATGTACCACAAAAGTAGAAAAAATAAACAAGATTTACAGCTTCATGAACAATGTATAAAAATGTCGTCAGAAAAGGAATTTTCTGGGACTTTCACCCTAAAGGCAAAAGAAAAGGAATTCCTTATCTACTTGCACCTCATCTTTACTCATAATTGAAAAGTCAAAGTAATTTTCTATATACAAATATAATGAAATGAATGATTACATATTTAACTATCTCTAAAATAGTTAACAAATATTAAATAATTAATTTAATCTCGAAACATTCAAGTAATTATCTAATGCAAACCCCTCCAAAGCAGGTGAACAGGTACCCACATAAAAATAATTTATCCATAAGAATTCCAAATATTAACTAAATTGACAAAGCAGCTATCAAACTACACAGTTAAAAATATTACCTGGATACCTGGGTCATTGAGTGGCTGCTGCCATGACATATTTTGCAAACCCATGCCGGAACCAACTTATCTCTTCCCTGTCCAAACACAACTGGATATTGATGTAAGAATAGATGACATCTCGTACTACTTCGGATAAACACCGATAACCACGTGCTCTCGCTGATGAACAACAACCGCTGTTCTAGGAAAAGGATTTCATAAAGTAAACGTCGTAATAAAGAAAGGGAGAAAGGGATAAAATGAAGGATCGTGTAACCTAGCATATAATGGCAATCTCTGCTAGATTAAAACATTTCAGAAAACCCTGGTAACACATTTTGAAACTTGCAGTGATTAACTGGGATTGAAATATAAATTAAAAAATAAAAACAGCGAATTTATCTTCGGAAAGCCTGAAAATCCTTACTCCTCTGGGACAAACGGCTTCTTAAACCAGCCCGTTGTAATTCGACATAAATCAGGAAATTGGAACTGACCAAATCATATGATTGATTATTCATAAGTGTAGTTTATGTAGTAGAAATACAAACACTTCCTTTGAACCGAGAGCTATTTTTGGCTCAGGCCAGAGTTAAGTGCAGTTTGCACTTAACCGAGATCATGCCAATCGCTTGTCATAATAACAGACGGTCCTCGCGTTGCTAAAAGTGATCAGTCAGTCACAGTTTGCTGTAACGAGAGCAAGTATTATTCCTTTCTTTGTATTCTTGTAACTCAGTTTACAATAATATCAAATACTTGTATTATTATTTGCTATTACAGGCTGTTGGTACGCAAATTTTGTAAATTATAAAATAAATATAATTGATTGTAGTGAAAAGCATTGAAACGTTACCATTATAACAGGATAAAAATAATAAAATCTACAGAAATAGTTGATATTCTGTACAGAAACTTAGGAAGAATACAAGAATAGAAATTGGAAGAATTACAGATGCTGATTTCATTAAGATGTCAGAAATGTGTATCTGCAGATAGGCATCACATCTTACAACATTTATAACACAGTTTAATACATTTATCTAATATTGTGTGTACTCCATTGTTTAACCGGGTGGCTCAGGACTCGCATTCAGAAATCTCCTGGTTCAAAATCCCTTGGGGTTGACAATCTTCATTCCATTGGTTTAGTTCAGGGTTGAAAGTTTCAGGGCAAAATGGACTAGTACAGTGTCTTGCGCTTTGGATGTTTGGTATTGAAGCGATTTCGGGATGAAGGGGCCCCGTCTGTCTTTGCCTCACCGCCAGCTGTCTCCTTTACCTAATCCCATCCTCACGGGGACACTCCCACGAGGGGTATATGCACAAATACAGGGGTATATGCACGAGGGGTATATGCACAGTCAATGAGCAAAGCTCAAGTACGGAGATATCCTGTTCCATTTCTAACAATCCAATGCTATTATTGATGAAAGTTATGCGAACAATGCAAGGGCAACTTGTCTATTGACAGAATCGGCGTCTGGCATGACCTTTGTTTACGGTTTTGAAAGTTCTGAATAACTGGAAAAAAAAGTTTTGTTGAAAATAGCTTTAAATATTAAAGGAAGAGAACGGACATAAAGTTTCGATCCATTTTTATGAAACAATGAAATTAATTTGGCATGTACATATCATCGAGAAGTCCGAGGATAAAGGGGATTTTTTTCTAGACGAGCTGCAAAGACTACAAGTAAGGAGCATGAACGGAATGGTTATGTCCATAAAATTCCACCTACAAGAAAGTCAAAACAATAATATTGAGTTTTCCACGTAAGATAAACTCACTTTATGAATTTTGGGGGAACAGAAAAACTGAAAAGAAGTAACATGGAACAATTGGGGACAACTAAGAAGCCTATGATGAAAATTATTTACGGCGAGTTCTCATGAAATCAATGTCGTCATATTTACTTCGTCGTTAAATGCCAAAAATAAAAAAGTATGCTATTTAGCGTTCTCTTTACAAAGACATGACAAGATGTTTTGCAACTCTGACCTTTAAAGCTACAAAATCTGCTACCCATTGTGCGAAATTGCATCAAAGAAATTCTGCCAGTACAATCGTAGTGCAACCTTAAAATAGAAAGTCAAGGTCACAATCTTTTCTGCGTAACTTCTATTGTCCGTAATGTGTTATAGTGGTGCAAACCTAAAGGTGGGCTCATTCACGCAGTTGGAAATGTACTTAATTTCATTAGGAAGCTGCAAAAGATACTGTATCAGAAGTTCCTATCAACAGGTGCACTTTAATTGATGCCGCACCAGCAGGTCAGTTCACATATCAATCGTGAAAACCTTGCACTTGAGCTGTATGGGAATTTTATTACAAGAAAAAGAAGAAAGGCACGATCTGAAAACTATCTAGACAGGTACATGGAAGAATGGAGGAATATATTTTAAAACAAAATATAAGCTCACCAGTATTTTAATAGGACTGCAGGCTGTGTATAGGTTCTTCAGAAATAAAGATTGTAGCCTGTAACACGAAGCTTAGCCGAAATGTCGTGCAGTGATACAGTTTCTTCAATAGGGAAGCATTTTCATACAATGTCAGCAACATCAGCGTGCCAAATCCTTCATGAAGGGAAGAGGCATATGCTCCTATTTTAGACGACCTGTTGTCGCTGCTCTCATATTCCTACCGCACTGATGACAAGTATGTTTTTTCCCTTAACAATCTTCAAGAGATCAAATGGATAAATTCCGAAAGTACTAAACCCTAACTGTAGAGTGAAAGACATATACTTATGTGTCATTATGACTATTTGTGTCTTTAAAGGTGAAATATTGGTTTACGCAGTGAAGCAATTCTTCTCGCTAGATAACAACTTTATTGACCAGAATATAGTAAATTACTAGGCCTGTTATTCAATATTATGAATCATCATATCTCTGTCAATCGGTTTATGAATGCCTTAACTAGTACTCCATAAAAAATGGGAAGTCTACTGATGCTCAGTAATAAAATGTTCAATCACAGTACGGGTTTGAGACACTAACAGACTCCATTTTGAACAACTGTATTTGTTCTGTTATCTGTGGAGATTATTTGTAAATGGATATTCTTAAACACTTAAGATCAAGTTAGATACACTCAAACTATTAGGTCAATACGAACAAAGCATGAACACAAGCTAAACAAGAACTAATGAGTGACAGGCCAAAGGGGAAAGGGTGGATTGTAGCTCGTGATCTATTGTAACTCCCCCACCTGATGTCAACAGGCAAATGCCAATATAACTTCATTCCGCTTCATTGCGGTTTTAGTGCTTAGAAATGTCAATGCTCATTAATATATTTTTAACATTTTTATATTTATTACTGGTAAGAGAGTGGGAGCGAAGCGGAAAACTTCATAATTTAGAACGTTTTGCTTCTTGCGTATATTTCAAAAGCAAATGTTGCAGTAGGCAAAGCAATTTAAAGATGAAATAATTTACAAGACATTCAAAGTACATAGCTCCAGATATTTCACTGCAGAAAGGAAGATAAAGAAATCGCTAGTCTCACATGTATAGTTAGCTGTAATTCTGTACTGGGTGGAAAAAAATGAAACCGACAAGCTTTGAGAATTCTTTGAGTACACCGAAACAAATATTATTTCTAATACCATATTTTCCTAATGAGAAATTTTTTCAAGGGCGCCACATCTTTAGTAATGCAAATTATTTATTGCCTCAACAGACATACGAAACATTCACAATCACTTCAGTTTACAAAAGAAGTTTAAAAGAGAACGAGAATATTGGATACATTTGACTGGTTGCAGATGCTGCACGTGAACCTGTGTAACCTCTGCTCATAATAGCGTTCAAAACATTAGTATGACTGGTTTCCCGCAATCGCACGGGTAGTAATAGAGAAAGGTTGTTCCTGTTGCAGCAGAACCGTTTTCTCATTGTTTGCCTTCGTTCCTGTCCACGTAATCTCCTAAATGACCAATCTCAAGCACACGTTGATACATAGCAGCAAACAGTCGAATGATGCACGGAACGGCGATTTGTGTATCGGTTGATAGCCGCTCTACTGCAAGCTGCATCTTATATACAAATCATGGACCTTTAGCCCTCTCCAAGTGTATCGCTCCTTGCTAGTAAACAAAACACTGCATTGGGTCAAGAAGTACAACATAGAAACCACATCTGAAGAACGCATACACTATCAAGCGGTTTGAAAAATATTCATAGGAAAATATGGCATTAGAGGGAGGGGAAAAAAAGGGGGTAAAGGGAAGGAAAAAAAAAAAAGCGGGATTTGGTTATCCATGCAAACTCTCCAAGTTGATTTTTTTCAATCTGTAGATATTTTGTAATGGGAGATCCCATACTTTTGAATCGCACAATACAAAAACTACATTATAGTCATATTATTTTAATAGTTAACACATCTGCTAATTATTAAGCCGCCTTTACACGAATTTAAGTTGCTAAGTGCCAAAGTAAATATTTGCTTTCACTTTTCCTTCTTGTCTCATTCATGTGGAAACCGTTACCCGTTTCTTGCTCCCAAGAGATCGAGACTAGAAGTGTACCATCTAGTAATAATGACGTCATCGCTTTACTTTCGGCTTACTACGAGCGTGACTCGCAGTTCAGAGTGAGGAGTAGCGACTTCTTGGGGGTAAAGGCACTGTTCGGCCAGTTATTCCAAATTAGTAGATTCGTTGCTCCCTTCCCACGCCTCAACCCTTGACCAAGGCATTGCGGAAATTATGTTTGATTTATTGTAATTGTATCAATTTTGGGAGGTTTTATTTATAATATTGTGTAAAATTTTTGCCTTTAAAATGTGTAAACTGAACGCAAGCACGCGTGAATTTAACGTTTTGAATTGCATTACTTTTTCTGCTTTGCCATTAGATTTTTTTAAACTGTAATTAAAAGAGAAGCGTCTGATAATATTAATGTTTCATATTTCTTTGCTTATTCTGCTTTATCATAAGATTTCTTTAATATGTGTGAATTGGAGGCAATCACTAACAATAATGGTGCTTTATGTTGCTTTTCTTATTGTGCTTTGTCATTAAATTTCTTTAAATTGTAAATAAAAAGACCAGCGGGTGGTAATATCAATATTTCGCGTGTAGTACTTAGCTTATTGCACTTTGCCATTTTATTCTTTCATATGTGTAAATTGAAAACAATCGCGTGATTATATTAGTATTTTGTATTGTTTTGTTCATTGTATTTTGTCGTTAGATTTCTTTGTTGTGAATCGTAAAAGTATTGCTAAATGCAGTTTTGGTGAGCATTGCACATCTGTTTGTCTCTTTAGTTATGTGCACTAATGACCTTTGTAGTTTTGCGCCCTTTAAACCATAATCATCATTTCTTTGGTTACAAAAAATATACATGCTTTGTGCAACACTTCTCTCGTAAATGAAGCTACTTTCCCGGCCACACTTAGGGTGCCTTCCTTAGTTCGCTTCCTAATTTAAATGCATGCCCAAGCATTAATGCAAAATTTATTACAGTTATATTAAGGAAGGAGAGACTTACAGCACTTGCAGAATGATTTCCTTCGGAAGGGAAGTAAAATCGTTAGTCCCGTATGGTAGATTTGCGGCACGTAAAAGAATCTCAAGCCTGAAAGAACTGGCTTCTCAGCAAAATTTACTGGCCGTTTCATGCCAGGTATTCAGTAAGACGCTAACGATCATGATGTTAAAAGAGCATAATTTAAATAAAATAATAATAATAATAACAATAATAATAATAATAACTAACGTAAAAAATTAAATTCAGCTTAAAACTCAAAGATGAATGGTCATGTTTACATAATTCTGAAACATACAAAGCGGATCTTTTGCGTCGATGATGAAAGGTTTATTCTTGTGTTTTAAGAATATCATGAAAACTACCGGAAGTCACATAAGTGGTAAAGAAGGATAAGTATGAATTTCAGGTAATATTCCTATCGGTAGTTTTTGAAGACCTCATACATAAGTTGTTATTTATTCTCGTGTGGTATAAAGACAACGTTATGCAAAATGTACATGAAACATTATGTTTCCTTTCAAGGCGGGAAAAGTAGATAGCATTGCACAAGTTGAAACGGGTTGGGGATTATTTATTCGCATTTTCTTTTATTGATTATCTTCTTCTTTTGTTTCAGGTCGAACACCCAACATGTGTCAGCAAAGCTGGAAGTAGGAGGAGGAATGGAGCCGCTGTAGCGCGCACATAAACTCACCATAAGAATTGAAGTGCGTTATGTGTAAACCGAGGAACGATCTACATTATTGTCATTCGAAATATGGCAATTAAATGTAATCGGAAACATTTTAAATAGAAATTTAAGCACATACACCACAGTCTTTTATTCTCCCTTTCGTTCCTCTTTATGAAACGAAGATAAGGTGCTCGTTTGGCAGGATATTATCTCATTGAATTAGAATGTGTTGTTTATTTTTAAATGTAAACCCTAAAGCTAAATTGTATTTCTCAATGTTACTTCGGAATTTTTGAAATTGATCTCGCTCTTGCAAAAGGAACGTAATTTTCCTAATTTCTATGTTTATTCTATAAAACCTGTCTTCTAATAACAGAGATATCTGCATCATCCAGTTTTATTTTATTTTGAGCCAATGTGGAATGTTCCTATTCTTTGCTAGCCAGGAGATTTTCCTTGCGAATTCTGGTGATAGTATTCTTGTTAAGTTATATCATTACTGCAACATGCAATGTGCACTTTGTTAAATGAAAATATACAACTTCTTTTCTCGTCTCCACAAAACTTAACTCATTTTGGAACTGAGAGTACTAGTAACGTAGGAGGGTGGGCACGTGCACGTCCCAATAGTACCAGTCCTATTCTGGATTTGACTGATTAAACTGCTACAATGTTATTTACAGTCATAAATGATATAAGTAAAATATGAATTAACGTAGAGTTCATAATAATATTTTACTTTAAACAGAAAGGGGCAATTGTATTTTATGGTTACGAACTAGTTTTTGATTATTTATGTGTCTTAATACTTTTACATTAACTTTAACAGTTGTGATGTAAATGTGTTCGTCCAGCATACATTTCCTGTGTTCCAGCTTCCTAGTGATGAAAAAGCCAGCAAGGAAGTAAAGGCCTATAGGCAGTGTAGGCCAAAGTGTGTTACTTTGTTAGCTAAGGAATCAACATCTACTCGGTCCCTGAGATGTAAACAGGCCTGCCCATCTCGCAGAGCCAGTTGCCTGCTGCAACGTGGGTCGTAAAAGTCAACCCACGTGAGCATTAATCCTAATTAAGGGGAGAAACTAACGCGCTGATCGTGTGTTTATAGCGTTCCTCTATATATGCTGCTCCCCTTTCTCCTTGTCTATCTATTCAGGCGGACAGCTCGGCTTGTGGGGTCTCTCCAATCAAAGCCCAGCCAACATCTTAACTTGCAGGGAACCTGACTGCCTCTCTCCACGCTTTCTTACGAGCGGCTCACAAATTATTGTTATAAATATTTCAAGTTTCGGGAGACTGCCATAATGAACCGGTTTTACGAACGTATTTTGAAGTCTCTCTGGACATACATGTCATATATAAGCCATGTCCTGCCAGTTACGATGCCCTGAATTGTGTATATTACATGCAAAAATATGCCAAACGTCCATTCGTGTTACGTTGTGGATTTGTCATCGACCTCGCCACCATTCTCATCAAGATAACAATCGACGAGCTAGTTGGAAAAACAACATGTAAGGAAAAAGCGAAAGATTTACGCTTGCTTTAATCTTTAAGGTAATTTATTTTTAACTTCAAAAGAATATATAAGCTCACACAGTATTTTAATTTCATTAAAACGTATTAAGGAACTATTTACATCTAACGTCATATTTTATAAAATGCTGCATAATAAATACAGGAGAGTCAAAACTCTTTGGGTATAAAAATTCTTAGATACTTTCATGTAAGCTTATTTCATATAAAAAAAATCGCTGTATAAAACTCCACAAGAAATATTTATGGTCACTTATATTGCTTAATGATAGACTCTTAAGTTGCTGTCCTCCATGCGTTCTCTATATAAATGTGGTCTTAACATAAGGGAAGATTCAGAAATCTTTTTAAATCTATATACCGAAATTAATTTCAAAATAATTAATGGACAAACAAGGCAAAAGTTGAGAATGATAGTGATCACCCAGGAAATCGTGTACTAGATCTTAGTTTTACCTCATCAGGAGGAGATAATGCAAGGGTTGGTTGATGACAGCGAGAATGAAATGACTTTAGCACATAGTACACAATTCTTGATAAAAATGTTTAAACTTATAAAACGATAAGATATACAAGGACTTGGTAAAGAAGGGCTTAAACATTTGGCGCTAATTAAGGTAAAACTGTTGCACTGGTCTATCATTATCCAATGCATGCAGGAAAAGTTCGAAGATCTGGAATACATTTTTATACATTTTCTATCTTATAATATGATACAGAGCATGTGTAGGGCTTTGACTGGAAGATATTCATCTTAATTAGACACATCTGAAGCGTATGACCAGAGAATGCACTTAAGAAGATTATGGATAATGAGAAGAAATAAGGGTCTAGTTTATGTTGAAATCATAAGCATGAATTAACATGTATAGTACTGCAGACTTTAACAATGTAAAGAGCTGTGGATAACTTTGTAATAACGGTAGCATTTGGTCGTTTGCTGTTTAATGCTATGGAGTTAAAGTTTAAGGAATTAAAGATATTGAGAAGTGAATGAATGTACGAAAAGAAAATTAGAATGCCTTTTTCTTTTCTGTAGGAAGCTTTCAAGAAGTTAAGTCGAAAACGTGGACCAGGCAGAGCATTTATATGTACCGTCATATATATGGCACCGCGGGCATTTTTCAACAGAAAACGCGTAGGCTGGGGCTCGCCTACCTATGAGTAATGGTGCCTTTCGTAACAACTTACTTGAGTGAAAAATCACTTTCTTCTTTCAATTATCTAAACCACAAATATAGAAACCGTTTTAAAAACGGAATATAAAAATTTCAAAATAAAAATTTCTCCTCTTTAACCATATATATCATGGCTTGTACATGAAATACAGCATAATCTCTCTCACTTAGGATTAAATTAGCGACTAATGAGTAAACATGCAATCCTTTATTATTAATATTATTGTTTTATGCGTTTTATACACTTTTTAGAATCATTATTACTATTGTGGAATAATATACTACAATAAAAATACAAATATTTAAAAAGTATGCATATCTTTGTTTATTTATATCTTTAATTTTTTAAGCAATTGATGACCAACTTTATAACTTTATAGGATTAGAATTAGAATTTTTTGACTTTTGATTTAACGCAGCAGCGAGACATCTTTAATTGATTGTCCAGGTCAAGGAAAGTTTTAGAACCGCTGCTCTACAAAATGTAAGGCTACACAAGTGATTCTTGGAACAAACACAGCTTGAGAAATGACAGATTCTATATGCATGCAATACAAAATAGACAATAATGACAGTTGAAATGGCATCGCAAAGAAATGACATATGGTTCATTTTTCGTTTGTAGAAAAGTCAAAGTTTTAGCTCTGCTTTTGAAGCATATTCAATAAAAACAACCAATTTACAATCTATGTAAACTAGACATCATTGTGAGTTTGCTTATGAATGTAGCAGTAATTCAAATTCATTATTCTGTAATGTAGAACAGTTGTGTCAATTGTAAATGGAAATAAAAAAAATAATGCAGACGAAAAAATGGGCATTTGATACAATGAGGAATATAAGTGCAACAACCGCTGAAGCTTTACTTACACATCTATCACAGAAATATTAGCTTTAGGTGCATCAGCAATGTGGCTCATGACTATTGAAAAACTTTCAGCAACATAGAATCGTAATGTCACTAATATATTTTGAAAAAAGCAGTAAATAAATCACTACCATTAGTCTATACTTGTCCGTTTTTAATTTCTTGCACAATTGTTTTCACTGCTTCCTTATTTATCCTATATCTATAAAAAGCTCTTATCCAGTTCTTCAAAATAATCAACGCAACATATTATTACAATTTATTATTCCTTTTCTTCATTTTTTCTAAAATACGGACTTTATGCTTTGAAACCTTTCGCCAATTTGTTTATTACCACGGAAAACGTCTTTGCTTAAACATTTGTAGAACCGATACGCAAAACGAAGCTTGGTGAAACACAAAATTGGACTAGCGTGTCAGTTATTTATTTAACTTTCTGTTATAACAGTAAGGAACATTAGTAGAACCAGTCATCTGTCTGCACTATAGCAGAATTCATAAGAGGAAAAAACAAATCTTCTGGAAGCAACTTAGAAAAATTTGGGGTTTTAATAACCATGTGCTGTTGGCCACATATCCTCGGTTTGGTGCTACGATCTGTATGATGGATTCATCATCGACAGGGTTTATCTGTATGATACTTTGTATTCGATTGTTCATTAACAAATGTAATTCATTTTCCAAGAAAAATACCGTTTACAAACTCATAAATTATTTCCTAGAAGTTTTGAAATTAACGTTCTATCAAAGTAAGTCGACAATACCTAGGACTATGATTTGTTTTTGTTATTTTAAATCGTTATTGAGGCATCCAAAGACTTAAAAATGTTTTCGGAGATGGAGTACTATCCGTAAGGACTGTGTTTGACTGGTTTGTGGAAGTTAGACATGGTCGTACTCATATCAGCGAGGAGTTTTGCAAGGGCCGACTCACTACACGGAGCAGTGACAGAAATATAGGCATGTGCGTCAAATGATTAAGATAATCGAATCACCTATGCCGAAATCCTTTATAATCGTCTTGCTGTGAGGAACTGTGTGCTCGGCGGACTCCAGAAGTTGAGACAGTGCAAGGAAATGCTTAAAAATTCTACCGGGGTTGGCCAGACTGTTTTTGACACCTTAACAGGTGGCACAATTGTATTTACTGTTATAAGCCAGAAAAAAAAAGAAAAAAAAAAGGCAGTCGGAACAATGTGCCTTTCCAGACAAAAATAAACGAATAAAATTAAAAAAAGATCGAAAATCTGTCAAGAAATCTCTGGTCCTGTCATCTTTGTTTCACATGAGGGTCGCCATACGTTGGTTCCAAGCATTTATTCTATAAAAAGTGAGTATAGAAAAACTTGGAAGCCCTACCATCCATCACCACAATAGTTCCAGATAGTCGATATTTGATCACTTCAGGTGTGAAATAAATTATTCATCTGCCCTACAGTCCTGATAATGCATAAGTTTATTTCTTACTCCCAATCATCAAGAAGAAAATACTCAAATTGGCATTTTTAAGCTGCCTCAACGAAACCGTGGAAATGTGAGTGCAGGGCTTTGAAGATTGGTTCCATTGAGTAGACAAGTAACGAGACACAGAGGGGAATACTTTGGGCATAAATAGCCAGAATAAACTTTTTTTTTGCTATACAGTGACGGTTCTGTAATTAAATAAACAGATTTCGACATTCATTCATTGATATGCTTCAACAAGTTTTAGCCTTTGAAGTATGCTAGAAAGATAACTCCCAGGATGTGGCCAGAGAAAGCTAATATTACAACACGGGAGAAGAATTTGCAATTGTGAAATAATTTACTAAAATAAATGTGAGCATTATGAACACACTAAATAGTTTTCAGTTTGAAAATGAAATGTTGCGTTAGATGTAACTGAGCAATGCATAATTTAAGCATTTAAGTCACAATAAATACATATATATATATATAATTACTTGGGCACAGGCATTTTATAAAATTGGGTAGTGAGTAATATACTCATAATACTGCCCAAAATGTACAATTAGTGTTATCTCACTGAATTTCATAATCCAAGTTTTCCACCTATTTTAAAATAATTACAGAGGAAATTTTAAACCAAAATAACAAAATGCAATCCAAATATTACGATAGAATTAATTAAAGGTACATTATATCTCTAGGCAACAGTACTTGTATTACGGAGAAAGCTCCGAGCCTAACAGTTTAAAAAAAGACCAAAAGCGACTATTCTATCCGCCGTTCCGAAATTAACTGCTCCTTTAGTAGAAGTACAGGAGAACGCGTAAGTCAGAGGCTTAAGTCACTGCCTCCAGAGCTTTCGATGGACTGAAGAACTAATGACGAACAATTTGGTCGGCAGCCCTCCTGATGTGGCCAGGTAGCAGGGATGGGAAATTGGGAGGAAAAAAGTCACGGAAGAAAGAAAGTGCACCCAAAATGACACAACAGTTTGCAGAAAATTTAGTGAAAAATCTCACATCTGGAAGATGACCAACGTTTGTAAATCGAAGTGAATAAAGTGTAAAACAAAATAACAAAAGAAAAAAAATGTTAAATAAATATATATTAAAGGTTATGGTTCGAACATAATCAGTGATTTATAACAAAATCTTTTTTAACAAACAAAATGCTTTTTAACTTCATAACACATGTACAATAAAAACCGCCAAGGCTGACACTTCCTCAAATAGATCTTTTGATCTATCGCCGCGCCATGGATCCTGGTCACCCGGTGTCTCCCTCACTTCATCCCTTGGAGTCAAAGTACAAACTGCCAGCCATTGAGCAAGGCTCAAGTACGCAAATATTCTCCTCCATATCCAATCCAAGTATACTAACAATTTAAATAATGTTAGGTCTAAATCTGTTAATAACTGTTTAAAATGTCATTAAATGTTTTCAAAAGGCATATCTCATGCATTAAAAATAAAAGGAGTTCGAAGATAATAGAGAACAGTTCGGAGTATGTAAACTCAATAATTGGTGCAACTTTCAAAACAGAGAAGAACTAATTTCGCAACCTATGAGCTGCATTGCATTTTCCACTATATTAAGACAAGCTCATACTTAATTTTGTTTCTTAAGAACAGAGTGGTTCGGAACAAGTTGCTTGTCATTAAGAGACCTGTCTCTCATAAATTTTTAACAAGCTGGCGGAGAGTTTCTATGCCTGGAACACAATTGCCAGAATATTTTCTTGAGAATCGTAGCACCACTTCTCTGCAAGAGTCTGTGTTCACATATGTATCATACATAAAAACCCGTTCTTCAAGACTACATTTATATAGTGGCATAACTAACGCAGAACAATTAGCACACAATGAAAGGACTGAGTTAACACAGGAACGCATAACCAACAGCCAACTATGTCTCCCTCAAAAGAATTATAAGCTGCTAAATTCATATGCATTGACGACTGGCTTCTTCCAGTAGGAAGTCGCTTTTTGCCAGCCCGTGACTAAAATAAATGTACTGTAAAACTTTCCTTGATATTATTTCTTATATTTTCATTTTCTTTTATGAATAAACTTATATTTTTAAAAATACATTTCGTGTATCTCAATTTTACTTAACAATGTGATATTGTGTGTATTATCTTACATTTCATATTAAAATGCCGAGCGAGTATTTTGTGTAGATATAAGTAAGTGCTATTTTCCCTTACTCTCATTCATCAATTACTGCATTAAACATAATACATTGAGTTTTACGTTGAAATCTTTATTTCTGTGTCAGTTTATTATTTACTAAAATTGTTTAGTTCTAAAAGGATTTGTCTCTTAAATTCTGCATACAGATTAGAGAGGTTTACGAGTTGCTATATTGAACTTTTAAATAATTCATTGTTATTACTTTTGAAAATTATTTTGTTATATGTATTGGAATTATTATTTGGAAAGACTTTCTTTTAGTTCCAATCAAGGAATCAATTGAAAAAAATACCTAGCAATAAAAGCAAGACTGAATACATAATATAAATTAACATAATGAAGTATCGGGGGAAATGAGGAATATGGAAATAAATAAAAACAAATAAATTTATATTCGGTAATAAATGAATACGTAATAAATAAACGCAATATTTAAGTATTTAGATCACTGTATCATTAACCAAAGTTTTGTCCAGTTTCAGCTCACAGCAGAACTGGGCAAAGTAAGCAATAATGTCCTGGCACCAATTGTCAAGTCTGTGAACTTGGTACGGAGTATTTGTTTATTCTATTTGGCCGCCTTAAGATGCGATGAATGGGAATGAAAGTATGGATACCGAACGGCGCGTGTTGTGCACATCAAGTCGGAACTCCCTTCATGTGATGTCTTTCATTTGCTATACGAACCTGCAGGTGCACTAAAAAGTAAACAACCGATGATATATTACATCCAGCGTTCCTTAAACATGTAGCCGCATCTGGTGCCCAGATTTCATTTCCTAGTGATTACACATATTAATTAATTTACGAGATTTGGAAAAAATTAGCGGCAGCACACATGTCACATTCATCACACCTATTGTTGCTATTGCAGAGCTTGCTCCGGACTTCTTAAGTAGTGCTGTCAAAGATCACCGCTCTAAAAATATACTTCTTAAGTATGAATAATGAACATGAATAAAAAACGAAGTGTATCATGGAAAGGGTGTTAAATAATGTTGTGTTGGGAAGTGTGTGGCGATGTTGCTTTGCCATATTGGCACTTGCTCGGCAATACTGTATCCCGTCTCATCACCTCAGAAATAACGCCGTTACGCCCATGCAAGTGACTATTCGATACCTTACAAGCACCGGATGAAATTTGGGCGTGATTTTACGAGCCAGAATTGAAACGTCAGCCCAGCGAGTGGCGGTAGCAAAAAAATCATACCCCAAGAACCCGAAAATGTGGAAACGGTATTAATACTGGCATATGAAGGATCAGGTAAGTAAACTTCCCTTCTATCGCTGTTTCTGGTCAACCGCCATTACCTATTTACGTCATTTTTCTTCGTTCATAAATTAATCTGTTTTAACGTTGACAAGAGCAATATTGTGTCCCGTTAAGCAATTTTGTGTGTTGTGAACTGCATTTCAAGTGTTGTGTTGTATCAGCAATTTAGAAGAGGACATAAAGCATGATGAAGAGCCGAAGAATTGGAAAAGTTAAGGTAGGATGTCTGACGTTTGTATAAAAAATACCGCCACGGGTGGCGTAGGTGGTTAAGGACCGGATTCGTGAGCGGGAGGTCTGGGGTTCGAATCCCACTAGGACCGTCCTCCCTGCCTGAGGTTTTTTTTTCAAGTTTTCCTCAATCTTCATCAATAGCAAATGCCGGGGAGGTACGCTAAGTTTAGGATTGGAACTTTTCCTTCCTTTAAATAAATCCTTTACCAATTTATCATTCCATCTTATATATCATCAGTGTTAACCGCCTGTGGTGCTTCAGTAGTAAAAACGGGTGTTGAACACTTTTCAAAAAATAGACAAATAGACAAATAAATAAATAAAAGTGGTCACGAACAACTGGAAACGCTCAACTGCTTTGTTATAACAATTGAACGGGAAAGATGTGAAATATTGCACAACTTCAATGACCTTGAATCGCATTATGAGCAAAACTCTATTTGACACTTTTTATTTTGGTACTTTCTGTAGAACCAATCGATTAAAAGCACAGTTGCTTACTCAGAAAGCTATATGCGTCTTTGATTAAAAAGCTTCAGAGGTCGTCAGAGCCTTAGGAACTCAAAAATGCTGTTTACCCTAGGAACTTAAGGTGAAGAAAATGTTTGAGTTTTTTAAGGAATTACATCCCTGCACTATTGTATCCTATGATACATACAGAAACATGTTTAAAGTTAAATTTAATATTTATTTAGGATTCCCGACATGGACTTGCGTAGCAAAGACTGTACTCAAAGAACGACGAGGAGAAGATAAAAAATTCTTGCCGCAAGTTCCCCGAATACTTCGTTACGAGCACTATAACAATAATAAATTCTTCGTCTGAACCTCATTAGCACTTATCCATTGCTTATCTGTTTCAGATGACTTGGCCACTTTTTTCCCCCCAGAAAATTGATAAACTCAATTCTATTTCGCCTTTCATTCCATGTTGGAGGTATATTGTGCTTTAGATAAAACTTTATTTCATTTACTGCATTTTAAACTTCAATTATTATTCAAAGCACATGACTTTTCATATTTTATTTTTTAGTCAATTATTGTTTTGAAACTCACATTCTTATTTTACGAATTCCAAAGAACGTGTCTTATCTGATTCTTTCATTGACCCTACGTGTTCCAAGGTGTAATAGTCACACAACTCCACAGGGCCAGAGTATTAATGCCGCGTCCTAGTACAAGCACCTGCAACATTATTTTCAACCTGTGCACCCGCTGTTTTGTGTAATGCCCGGCGGCATACTGCTACACTATACCGATGGGGAGGGAGACAAACCTTTTTCAACTCCGATCACTTCCCCAGCACTAAAGAAAAGCTTTTTCATACAAAAGAAGTAGCAGGGTGCTCGTTCACTGACATCAACGAAAAAAACACTCATATTGATTGCTTTTAGTGCTGTGTTGAAGAAATTTACGATTATGCTAGTTTCTCAGATATACATGTTTTTTCAACTTACCACTACTTTTTGGAATCCTAGTATAATGCAACTTCTGCTGTGATTGCCCAGAACTAAGCTAACACAAATTATTTTACCATCACAAGTGGCCAATGTCTTTAAGGTGCGGACTCGTGAGCGCAAGGTCTGAAATTCGATTTCCGCCAAGATTGTCTTCCCTGACTGCGGTTTTTCCAGGTTTTCCTCGGTCATCATAAATGGCAAATGCCGGGGAGGTACCCTAAACTTAGAACTGGAACGTTTCCTTCCATAAAAATACATATCCTTTCCCAATTTATCATTTCATCTCATGTTTCATAAGTGTCTACTGTCTTTGATGCCTCAGTAGTAAAACCGGGCGTTAAATACTATTAAAAGAAAATTAACAAAATAGCCAAACCCTAATTACTCAAAATTATCCATCACCGTATTTCCTTGCGCCGATTAAAATTATTTTTCTCTGTTTTGCTTTACAATAGAGTCATTATTTAATTATGAGGACATTACGTAATAACTCAATATATATATAATACAAATGTTAAAAATCGCATTTTATTTTTAACATTAGTTGATACACTACATTTACGCAGATTGTAATATTTATAAATAAATTAGTAATTACAAATTTAATTTATTGCAGTCATTTCTATTTTTTAAGAGACAAACAGTTCACGGAAGAGAGTTAACTAAATATCTTGATGAATTTACTAATACGCTAATATAGCAGTAGTGATAATTAGTGATATTTAAACATATTTTGGGAGAGTCGAATTACAAATAAATGATTTTATTATATTTTGTTTGTGCTTTATACTAAATTACTATTTAGTTTTCTCGTTCTAAATGAATATTATTGTGGACACCTAGACATGCACAATGATATCAGCTGTTATTGATTTTATTTCAGTCTTACATGGCTCATTATGCAAATAAATACTTTTAAAATGATAGCACTAATGAAAGTATGGTTTGGTTATAAAATCGCCATAGAATGTGTAAAAATTAAAAAAGAAAAATGTATAGCATAAAAAATATTTAATTTGTCACTGCTTAAATAGAGTAATAATCAACGCATTCTGTGTTGAACCAACTGGTATGTTATAAACATTTTATAGCTCTGAGTGTTACAAAATGTTGTTGAGTGCCTTGTGTTAAAAGAAGTTGCTTTAGCATAGGCAATCTAAGAAGTATTTCTTTCGATGTTTTTATATAACAAAAAGCTAAGTTTAGGGCCGGCGAAAAACGTTTTTATGTGTTTAATGAAAGTTTGAGTAGTTGCGATGAAAAATTGCATTACGTGGGGCTTGTTAAGCGATGAAGAACGCGGAAAAAATTGCGCTGTGATTTAAAGAAAGAGCGCTCAACTACTGTATAAACTTAAATACCATCAAAAGATACACAAAAAGTTAGTTTTTAAAGGGCTGTAATTATAACCTTGTGAATTATAATACTTGTAATTAAAATGCGTGCAGGAATAATTTAGCTTTCACAATGCAACTTCTTTGCCTTTATGGCAGGGTTCGTTTCGGAGGGTTACTTTTTTACCTGTGCTATAAAGACCTTTAGTTAAGTTCTTACTCCAGGTAAATGAGTAAGACAGATGTATGATAAACAAACTGTTGACCGATTGCTAAGCTAACCTAACCAAACCCGAAAGGGTCTTTCAGCTAAAAGAAAAGTTTTGCATGCCTTGTGAACTATTAAAGAAGGATTGTCCAATTAATATATGATTAAAGCATTATAAAACATTCAAGGACGACAAATTATAATACTCGAGTTTTCTAAAAATATTGTTAAGTAGCAAAATGTGGGATATTTGAAGTCTCTTCCATTTTACATTCGTTTCCAGTGACGATGGCTCATTTTGGAAATCCCATAGGAAGACAATGCCTGGAACCGCATTGCCACTTAAGAAAAACGGACTAATATTCAGTACTATTATAGTAGCTAGATACAAATTTATCTGTTAAATATTTAAAAATACAAAGTCTGATGTTGGAATTGGTTTACTGCTGGTTTAATGTGCCACATAAACAGAAATAAAAATAGGTCATTTTTAGAGTACGGAATTAAAAACGGACATTTCACAAACACTCCAGTTCATAAAGCGGTGAAATGTACAGTATATTTAGGGCAAGGAAAAATGTTTAAACAATTTATCTGTAGAAAGGAAGTAAATATATAGGGATCTCAAGATAAAGAACAAATTGTCTCAGATGTTTCGTTATCTGCTGAAAGCTACAAATGGGTTCATGGATGATCAAGAGGACTGAAATTATACCATGATGCCTTAAACAAATATTTTATGAGACAGTTGCCGAAATGTTAATTAACTGAAGTTCAAGTACAGCAATCGCTCATAAAACTTCTCAAACCGCCTTACCATTTCCTACGTTGTTAGATTGAGATGTAGTTGCTTATATCTGCGCCTCTGCCACTGGCTATGAGCACACGTCACATTGCAACGTAGGTATAATGCTGATCCACATCGATGCCTATAGCTCTCAGACTATTTCTTCTTTCAAAATACTGTCAAAGCCCTCCTTTTACTCGTAAATTATTTGTGCTTATTTTGCCCGCACATGTATTTAAAATGCGTACACTTACACTCCCCAGAGTGGGTTTATCCTATGGAATGGAATTTTTCCTCACACTGAAGACCCATGTTTTGTTCAGACATGAAATTTCCATTACATGCAACAAAAATGTAAAAGTAGGTAACAATGCATTTAAAAAACTTATATTTATAAATAGAATCATTAACGGTCATTGGGCGCTAATGACCTTAGCAGTTTTGCGACCTTTAAACAATAATCATCATTATTAACGGTCACGATAGTAATTATTGATGTTACTGTTAATAGTAAATGTATATATACAAACATTGAATTGCAAGAAAACATTTAGATGTTACAAAATTACAGTTCATTGAAGCAAAGTAAACTCAACCTTGTCCACCATGCACTGTCAACAAACATATCATTACGCACTTAAGTTGGGGCGGAATGGGAGAGATAAGACACTATGACTGGACATGGAATGAGGTGAGGCGTGTACATTGAAGCAAACACCTTTCTGTTAGCCCCACAACAATCATAGGATCTTATTATCAGAGAAACTGTTTCATATACAGTTAAAATGATTATTGCTTGAAAAAATGTATACATAATTATTGGATTTTTATTTATTAAAATCAGGCGGAAATGAGGAGAAATTTTGTGATTTATTTACAAAGGACGTTTGTGCTATGGTCAACACACAGGTGTGTTTGTTGACATCGCATCTGAGCTTTCGTTAAACTGAGAATAAGAGATCAAATTGAAGAGGACTGTTTGTTCCGGAGGGATTTTTCAAATAGGTAGGTCGAAAACGTAAACCAGGGAGAATATTCATATGCAGTCATAGTTTTCCAGGCAACAACATGCATCTGCGTATATTTCCACGCACTATTCAATAAAGACATAACCAATAGCTTATTTGTGTTATATTTGTCTAATAAAATATAATGTGCGTTATATTGTTAGTTATTTTTAATATAAATGCTTTAGGTGTTTTAGACTTTTGAGAATGTAATATTAATGTTATGATTATTACTATTACCACAATAAAAAGGCAAATACTGAAAAAAGAGTGAGAACGGCTGGTCTATCCATACTGCACTGCCAAGCCACCCCAATGACTAACACTTATACAATGTTTTATGATTTCCAGACGTGGTTGTTTTTGTTTCTTCTAGAAACTATTGCGTTGTGAACATATTGTGGAGTATGGTGCATTTAGAATTTTATAATAAGAGAGGAAGTCGTATGTCTGCTAAAACTTGTAATTGAATGATTCATGTAAGACAGTAATAACCATCCTTTGTGATTAAGATAATAATCTTTCTAAAATCCCGTTTAGCCACCCTAAACCTATTCTAAGCGTTATATTTGGATGGTTATATACCATGTGTCTTATAAGGACAGAGTTCCTAATGAGGTCTCGGTGGATGTCTTTGCGGAAGCAGTGCTGTATCCATTAACAAAAGAGGTTAAAGGTAAACACTGCTCTGAACTCTTCCGTATATTTACCATACAAGCTTTGAGTCAACTTTGAGGAGTCCGACACTTTATTTGCAAGCATTAGTATTGATTTATTCATAGTGAATGTGTTTAGCGCTTCTCTGACTACCTACCGATGGAACATGCAGCATATAGTGCTCCTGGTCTAGATCCGCCTCTCTTGATTCAAATAAAGTATCAGGACGACAATCTCTATCGGTTGGAGCTTTACCGAAGTAAGGAGGTCTGGGGTGAGGGGAGACAGCTGAAAGCACGGGTGGGGAGATGCTGTAATTTATGACACCATTTATCATTGTTCCACACCCTCTGTTGACTTCGAAACCAATTTCGAGATATATATCCAAGATACCAAGTCTAGGGCAGGCGAGGGAAGGGGGTGAACAAGGGGAGACAGAATGAAAAAGAAGACATAGAGGGGGGACATGCATAACCAAAAGAGATACAGAAGGAGAGAGGTAGAAACAAAGTTAATGCTTCTAATTTTCAGCCTGTATTCGGTTTAGTTATGCAACACCACCTTAAAAGTGCAGAGTTCTTGGCAGTACAAACAAATTTGCTTAAAAACGGCAGTAATAAGAGTTTTGATTTCTGAATTTGGAAATAAAAACGATTCTCCTTTGTACTATAACAATTAAATATGGTATGTTTAGTAATTGCCTCCTCTTAAAGGTATACCCATGCAGGTTTTAATTTTAGGACTCATTTTATTAATTTACTTTCAAGTAAATATCTTGCCCATTTAATTTTTTTAAATAGTCTTGCGGATGAACTATTGTCTTAATCAACGGAAATAATTCGTTCATATTAAAATAGAGCACAACTATGTCTACTGTTCCATGGACATACAGGCTTAGTGAGACTAAATTAATTATAATCGAAGATAAAAATAATAGCAATGTGTGTCATCATTTACAAGTTAGGAACATCATATAGTAGTAATGCCAGTTTAAATTAGATCGAAAGTAAAATTTCCTCTGCAGTCTTCTTAATTGATATGGAGAAATTTGCGTTTTAATGGTTGTTAAATCTGTTCTGCATACAGATGTAATTAGAATTTTGACTTGATATGTTTTCATAATGTTCTATAATTTGACAAATAATTTTGGAGTAACATCTCATCTCTACAGAAGTATTTAATGGTAACAATGGAACCACTAGGTATAAGCAGTTATTTCATGAAATTATTCTGCTATATACCGGGTGTTATGAGTAATATTGCAACTATTGCAGGGATTGTAGAAAGGTCTTACACAAGAAGAGTAAGGGAATCAATGGCTTGCCAGTTTAAATTTTTTAACTCATGGTATAAAGCTTCTAAAAGACCGGTACACTCTTTCTCTGTCTATTTTGCGCAATCTGTATGATACTGGTGTCAATTAAAAGCGTATCATTGTTATCAAATCTCATTAGTTATATTCCTTTGTTTTACAACTATGAGCATACCTCGTTTTAAAAAATAGGCCTGCAATTAAACCTGCGATGTTTGCAACCCCAGTTAGTTCCCTTATACATTAAGCCATACACAGGAAGGATAGATAGCTCCTATTAGACCAAGGTGCAAAGCAAGATAAATCTGTTAACCGTTTTTCACTACCGTACGCTCATATGAATAATTGGAGATTTTCAATCCACTGCATAGAAAACGCTGATAAAAAATCTGTTTTCCTCGCTTGCGAAGGAGAATTGAAGTCATTCTATTGCAATTTTTTTTAACGAGTAGGGTTACTCAGGTGGTAACGGTTGGAACTTGCTTTCCGGAAGTGCCGGGTTCAAATTCCTTGGGGCCGGTCTTCTTGAGCTTGGATTTCTTCCTGATTTCCCCTGGTTACTTAAGGACTGCTGGAATGAATGTTTTCTTCCCACGAATTTTCTGCTTTCCCATTTCACATCGTTAATTTCATTGGTTCAGTTATAAAGTCGAAAGTGCCAGCGGTGGCTTGTGCTTTGGAAAGGTTTTTGCCCCGGCGTTTGATATGGAAGCTGCCCAACTGAGGGTTCGAACTCCCTGGAATAGTGGGGAGAGGCTCCGCCGGTATTGGGTGTTCTATCAGGAAGCAATGTTAGGGAACCCAACTACCTCCATGCCTTACTGCCCGTGGACACTGTCCCTCACCCCCCTTTTTCACGAAAATGATCCCACTGGGGGCGTAGGCACAAACGACTAGCCTTTGAGCAAGGCTGAAGTACCGAAATATCCTCCTCCGTCCCAAACAATTCAATCCAACATAACACAAATGGGTCATTCTTAATACCTTTTTGCTTTAACACTGACTTCTAATTGCAATTTCTTCACCATTATATAACTCCGTTATTTTTCATCGTGGCCCATGGACTTCCTATCTTAAATTGCTTGTTTAAACCCTTCTAAAACTCTGCATTACTGCAGCTAGTTCACTGGAATTAAGTCTTATTTTAATAATTATTTAAAAGTCCAAACATCGCAATCACAACTTTGCTATAATAACACATTGACTGCAGTCTTACAGAAAACTGTTCATTTATATTAGAATAGCATTGCATTATAAATGATGATCTAATATTATTAAATAGCATGGAGAAAAATGTTAATGCATGCCAATTATTTTTTACTGTTTTACAGGATAAATGGATGTCGAAACTTTTGTTTCCCTTAAGTACTAACGCTAGAGAAAATATATGCTATTGTTGTTTGTTTGCTTTTTATTGGCGTTCTTTAACATCCCAGGTCATCAGCGTCCCATTCAATTCAGGGCGTGAAACGGCCGATAAATTTTGCTAAGAGGCCTCTTCTTTTAGGCTGAAAGAAAAAATCCCTCGATCCTGACCGCCATTGAACATGTGATCTTGGGTTTAGAGGCAAGTATGGTTAACACCAGGACCGACGATATATACACACTATTGTGTAGCGTGCTACCTTATTCTGCCCAGTAGCATGACTTCCCACAGTTTGTAATATATTTTGACACATTTTCACATTCTTACTTTATTTATCACTGTAGTAGAATAAAATGTACACTAATTACATATATAACAATAATTTGGACATATTTTAATATATATGTAATCAACTTGACATCTACATAATCACCGCCACGGGTGGCCGAGGTTGTTAAGGTATGAACTCGTGAGCGGAAGGTCCAGGGTTCGATTACCACCAGAACCGTCCTCCCTGGTTGAGGCTTTTTCCAGGTCAATTCTCATAATTGGCAAATGCCGGAGAGGTGCTCTAAATTTAGACCTGGAACGTTTCTTTCCTTTAAAAAAAAACCTTTTCCCAGTTTATCATTTCATTTCATGTATCATCAGTGTCCACCGCTTGCGATGCCTCATTAGTTAAAACGGATGTTAAACAGCATTAAAAAACTGCATTAAACTTATCTAAGATACTAACGGCTTATCTTCATAATTATATGCCTTAGATTCTTTTACCTGTAATAGTATATATGGTTACAGCACTTGCCAAATTTAAATATCGGTTATACTTTAACATTTATGCTTAAATAATTAAATTCATAATTACTACTTTATTACTACGATAAAATGCTAGTAAAGTGTAGTGTAATATAGTACGTGCAGTATATAAAAATAATGAAGGTAGTGAGGTGTTTTTGTTGGCTCATTGGTGTTATTGCAGAATATGGCCGACCTGATCGTAGTTTGTCTTTCAAATCAGACTCGTCAACATTGATGTCACAACGCCGTCTTCATAACACTTCTACAGACGACGATGAAGTTCGACAGCCGGAGTTTACTCCAAAATCAAGAGCTCAATCACGAACCACAGTCGGTACCATGCGTCAACTTGATAACATATCACGGTTACGCCTTCTTCGTACAGGAAAGATACTTAAAGGGCTCGAAAGTTAAAGCTCTCGTGTTCTATTATACTCTTTACAACGAATCTTCTAATTATTATGCATAAAAATGTTGAGTTTTAAATAAAATATGAAAAATAAAAGGAGGATTTCTTGAAAAATTAAAAAAAATATCCGTATCGAAAGTGATTAAAATGTCACAAAACTCAAAAATATATTTGCGGCTAAATAACACTAATGTCTAAGATATATTTAATGCAAAAGAAGATTGTAAGACTCACTATTTTGAATCAAGGAGAGTTCTTATAAGTACTTGGGTTTTTCTTTTAGAATATACTAGGTAAATTCTTAATTTAGTTCCATTATTTATAATTTTACAAAAGAAGTTATGTAAATTCCCACCCGATTTATAAAGTTCAGACAGTTACTTTTCAATATTACTTTTTGTTCTTACATACTTTTCAAACACTAGAATTTGAAGAAATATTTTTGACATTTTTATATATTTATTATAGTAATTATACATGAAATCATATTTGCAAACTCGATGCCCAAGTTATAAAAAGATAATAGTTTTTATCTACAGGTATTCCATGCACTTCTGTATCTTACTATTATTGTGGCGTAAAATAATATAAATTGAAAAACATACACAATAGGCCGAAATACACACAATTTGAAGAACGATAGCTTATGGAATATAAAATATTTATTTATAATTTATGTACGGTTGGAAAGGATATACTTTCTAGATTAACAAACTTTTTGTTGTGTTGATTTGATACTCGCTTAAAACCTCAGTGAGGTTAATGCAATGTGATGCAAAACGTTTTACTTTTTAAAGAATTAATTATTTCAAAATATAAGAATTGAATATCGGTAAATAAAATTGCAAACAATCAAGATTAAAATCTTATGCTCTACATGACTACCATTTGTACAATCAACTATTCGTAAGCCTTTGATAATTAATATACACCAATGCTTTAATTGCACTTGACTTTGTGCTACCTTTTGTACACGCATCTATTTATTGAATATTTTATTTCCTGCGATCAGCTATTATAAATGTTTTCATTTATCTTTCACTTTATTATATATAAGATACAGCGAGAGTCTTATAATTTTAAAGTTTCTGTTCTCTGAACATTAAGAAAAAACTGAGCTATGCCAATGTACAAATTAAGCTGAAGCCTCTTAAAACAGGCATGTTTTAATCAAATTCAATATCATCCTTTTTATACGTATAAATATTTAAGAATAAAAAAAAATGTTTTCACTGCAGGGAAGGAACTTTCAGCTTTATTGGGTGACTGTGTAATATATTCCGATTAGAGGTGTTGAGAAATAAGTGATAATTTAAAGTGTGAACATTGGTTTATTAAAATATGGTTTGTATATAACTTGATGTATGAAGTTTAGGAGAATGGTCGGTGCAACTCGATGTTGCCATGTAGACATGTAGCTTCATTTATTCCACTCAAGGCATAACATATTTCTGTTCTGCTAACCACAGCATGCATTAAACTTTTGGTTGTGGTGTGCATGTGCCTGCCTTAGCGTGTCTTGCCCTTCTGAATACACTGCGCCAGGCTTGTCCTCTCACGTGCTCTTGAGCACGCATGCACACTTCATTCATATCATTGTTATATAAACTAGGAGAGTTTCTGAATTTTGTAAGATGCAAATCATAACATTTTGCTTCTCTCTTTTTAAACTGGGAGAATTTATGTCTTGATACCTTTAAACGGAACATACTGTATTGTAGAGCAAGAAGGATATATACTGTTTTTGCTAGACTTCGGCGTTATTGTTATTATACTGAACATCTTGTTCTTGATAATTTGATGCATTATCCGTACGAGTGTATTTCGATTTTTATAATTTTTATATGTATATATTATGTCCCAGAAGTCGGTTCTGGTGGCATAGTGGTAGCCATACTTGCCTCATAAACCCAAGATCGCGGGTTCGATTCCGGCCAGGACCGATTGATTTTTGGGCGTAAAATTCTAAGTATGACTTCCTTCGGAAGAGAAGTAAAACCGTGGGTGCCGTGTTATAGATTTACGTTATGAAAAAGAATCTCAAGCCTGAAAGAAGAGTTTGTCGGTCGGTTCACGCCCTGAATTAAATGGAATGCTGATGACCTGAAATGTTAAAGAGCGTCCGTAAATAAAACAAATCAACAAATCAAATCCCAGAATCGCAGCACATTTTTTATATTCTCGTGTACTTTCATGGCACGCATGCCAAATTGGTTGCATCTTGCAGAGGGTTTAAGGGTGTACAAAACTGGAAGTTATGTAAGTACTGGATAATTTCTCTTTCGCGGGACCGCTTCACGTAAAGTTGCACACAGTTGACCTTTGCTCTGCTTTTCTCGTTTGTTCCCACTCTTGAAAGTCGGCCGAGGAATTGGAGAGGAAGTTTATCTTTAGGAACGTACGAACGTATTCTTATGTGTTGTGTGACAGTGCATTAAGTGTTCTTTAGGCTGAGTAATGCAGTGTATTAATTACGTTAATATGGCTCAATTCAATTATTCTATGCTCATAAGGAGTATTTATTTACGATTTGCTTGTGCGTACAGAAATGGCTCGTGATGTACGGAGATTATTTCAAGAGAGATCTCCTAATATACAACTTCCAAGTTGAAATTGGATTCACTGATTATTAAGTAAATTTCGTGAAACTGGAAGCATTCTTGACTTAAAAAAAGTTTACAGAACCATGTACAGTACTCGCTGAAGAAATATTAGATAACACTGTACATGTCCTTAAAACCACTTCGACGCTTTCTTAGCAAACGGGTATTTTCTATTCCAATTCCTGTTCGAACAGCTACAAAGCCACTAAAGTTAAAATCGTATAAAATTACTGTAGTGCATTAACTTAAAAACCGCGTGACCCCGCATTCAGAGGCAGATTTTGTGAATGGATTTTGAATTGTGTGCCTGACGGAGGAATTGGCTCTAATCTAATTTTCTTCACGGACGAATCTTGGTTCCACCTAAGTCGATATGCGAATTCACAAAACAACCAATAGTGAAGTTCAGTATAACTTAACCTGCTTTCACGATCAAAAGATGGGAGTATGGTGAGCCATTAGCGACGGGAGAATAATACGCCCTACTTTTTTTTTTAAGAAACAATTAATGGTGATAGGTGTTTGCAGAATATTAAGCAACCCTATTTCCATGAATTAACTTTGAGGGAGTGTAGGTTTGCGACTTCCCAACATAACTCTGTCTCTTTGCAGGCAATTCATGAAATATTCAATGATAGAGTCATCATTAATAACATATGGCTCCCTCGGTCCCTCGATTTAACGCCTTGCGATTTTTATCTCTGAGGGACATTGTATCAAAATTTTTTCAAGACAAATTCTCACACATTAGATGAACTGAAAAGTAACATTCGTGAAGAAATTTCTTCTATATAATTAATATACAATTGGTACATGTTCGTTTCCTCCTCTAATTGTGCACCTATATTAAATATCATTTCCTTTGGATATTAGTGATTCTGACCTGCTGATACTGTTAGTTCACGTGGGTAAAGTATTCATGCAATGACAGTCACTGAAACAAAGAGAACCATTTACGACGTATCCCTAACATTTTTTCAGTATTCAGGTATTGATAGTTGTTAAATGAGCTGCTATTTTACCCATCCTTGCAGGGTAATGTGAGTTGCCTATTCCGGAAAAGTATACTGCAATTCTGGGACACCGTGTATATAATGCAGCGGATTGGTTACTTAATGACATTATATATGCAGGGTTGACAAGGTAATTAACTCGATAAATTACACGTAATTTACCAGTAATTTACTCGACGAAAACCAGTTTTTACGCAGATGTAAAAAACTGCATTTCTTTCGTGTATTAGCTATAAAAAATCGACTTTAATTATATTGGATTTTAATTTTCTTGTACAAATCCGCAAAAAAAAAAAAAAAAAAAAAAAAAAAAAAATATATATATAATTTTCTTAAAAGATCTGTACATTTTGTTTTAATGATTTTTATAACAAATGTTTTTATATTACTTATTTAGAAATCTATATTGGCAGGGAGGAAATTTAATGAAAATTTATGAGTTTAGAATTTTGTTATTGTTTGAAAAGCCTTAAAACTTAATTTAATTGCTTACTTTAAAAATTTTAAAACGGTATATCAAAATTTTAATAGCAGCTTTAAATTTCTAGAGAGTAGATTCATTGTATGTAATTGTAAATAAGAAATGAGCTTACTTTCCATACCAAAAAGTAAAATAATTGTGTTTTAAAAGAAAATTTGACTACTTATATTGAAACGTATCTGATAATACCGAAAAATCTAATTAGTTAACCTTTGCTCATTATTTTAATTTTCTTTAGAAGAATGTATTACATACACACTTTAAATATTTAAAGCTGTTGTCAATTCACAACCAATATTCATCACTGTGTGTTATATGTGAAGCAATTTCTTCAGTTATTCAAATTATGGAAAATTATAAAAAAGTAAACATAGAATGTAATGCCTGGGATAACTAATCTCGGAGTTTAAATGATAAAAGTGACGTGTGGCTGCATATTTGCTATCCTTTTATGCTCAAATCCTCTCATTGTCATTTCGCCACACCGTGAGATCATAGTTCTAAGTTCTTTATTTATCAGTTGTATCAAGTTATCAAAAAAAGGACTCTTACTGTGTGAATAGGATATGGTAGTTTGGCAGTTTGCAATGTTCGAATAAAGGTTAAGCGCATGTAGTATTTGTCTTTGCTTTTTAAAGTTTTCACATAAAAATAACCATTGTAGTAAAAACATAATTTCCTATTTTGGAAATTTTATAGCTCTTTATCTTGCCCATATTACATTTTACGAGCATTTTTGTCATATTTTATGCTTAATTTGAGTAATTAATGAATAAAACAAATTTGACGCGTAATTGCGCAAATCTGCATATCCCGAATGACACTTGACATGAATCAAATTGTAACCATGTGCTTTGAAAACGACTCAAATGATAGTTTAAAAGATTATGGATTTATAATATTTATATCATCTAGAACAAAACCATCAGGGGTGGCCGAGCTCTTTAAGTCGTGGACACGTGAGCGGGACGTCTGGGGTTCGATTCCCACCAGCACCGTCCTCCCTGACGGTGGTCTGTTTCAGGTTTTCCTAAGTCCTCATAAATGACAAATTCCGGGGAGGTATCCTAAACTTAGGGCTGAAACTCTTCCTTCCTTTAAAAAAATCTTTCTCAGTTTATCATTTCATATCATGTATTATCAAGGTCACCGCCTGTGATGCCTCAGTAGTTAAAAAGAGCGATAAACAGCATTAAAAAATGAAACAAAAATTATTGGTATTTTAAGAAAAAAGGTAAAGCTATAATTGGAAATAGGATCATGTGATAAATATTATTCAACAATCGATAACCCCATGTAACATACTTAACGATATAACACAGGAAACACGTTAACAACTTTTTATAAATTGTACAAAAATAAGAAATGCTAATAGACAGCTGTTAGATTAGTCCCAAACTAAATTACACAATATAAAGAGCAAAATAAACGAAAATTCGGGAATAAAGTTCGGATAATAGAATAAAGATAGAAAACAAAATACGAAGACTCAAAATAATGTTTCGTGACCACTCCTAGGAATTTCAAGGTTAAATTATTGAATAAATTAATCAATTAGATCAAAATGATTGCAAAGAATATATTTTCTAAAAATGGATAGATATAAAGATATATTGCGGAAGCATCATTTGCAAAGATATCTATTTTTAAAAGGTACTAATTTTGAATAAACCTCAAGGAAGAAGATTAAAAATAGTTCAAAAGATGTTGGGACCGTTGAAAATTGGAATGGGTATAAAAATCTAATCAGACAAGTAAGAAGAACATATGCTTAAATCTACTGTAATAAAATACAGAGAGCATGATCTGAAGCTTGCTTCCAGTGTATATGAACATGCAAATTTTATTGCATATCTTGAAAACTGTGTGGGTACAGCAGAAAGCATTTAACAGCTTCAGAATGCATAAAAGTTTACTCAACTCGGATGGCTATTCTACTTGCCATATAGGTAGCTGTTTCTATATCTTTAAGCGACGAATATATGACGACATATAGTAGGTTGTTTAAACTGGCAGCGGAAGAAATAGTAGAGTGGGTAGCACTTTGTTAGGGATCGAACCCACTTTAGATGACTGGGGTTTACTGTATCGAGATATCATCTCAACACAACTCACGGAAACACGCTTTGAATTCGTACGCACTATGAGCAGAGTACCACATACATACGTTTCCATTTATTTAAACCTGTTTTATGTCCCCTGGAGGAGCAGCAAGCTATTTGTTGGAAAGATAATATGAAAGCTGCCATCGATGTTGAGAACGGTTGGTGAAGGTCCATGAAATTTAAGCAACAGAAAGAATCGAAATTCTGGGAAGAAAATTTCCAAGCAGGAAAGGGTGGGGCAGTTAAATGGAACATCAAACCGGGTCAGTGGGATCATAAGAGATCCTCTGGCTACTGCTTAAATATTCTGTTTACCTTTAAATTGTTAATGTTACGAAACAGGTATCACAGAGTTGTTCAGGCTTTCATTTTTTGTCACCTCAAGCATGCCTTTCTAACCCTATATCTCATTTCTGATGTTGGGATTTCCTTTTAATGTTGCTTATGGTATTTTCTCTTTATACATACCGGGTGTTTTCGATACAAGCATCTACGGACAATGGAGAGGGACAAATTTATCAATTTCAGTTAGGGAATATTCTCAGTCGCTGGTCTTTGTTTGTAGATGTAATAATTTTATTATACCTTATTACTTTCACAAGCTGCGAAAACATTTACAACAGTTGTTCAAAATGGAATCCCCCAGCTTCGGTGCAGGCTTGACAACGTCGTCTGCAAATTTCCCAACGGTGTATCTGGCCTATTGAGTGGACGCTTCAACTTGTAAACACAGACTCAAACATCAGGACTAACCACGACATATATATATCACCCATTTTCATTGCATTACTAAAGTTTGAAACCCATGTCATCTGCATTGCATCAGTGAAGTTTTTTTCCCAAATCCACATGATGTATACTCTTATACTAATGTTATACCTCTTGCATCTAAAGCTGCATTGGTTTATAACTTGCATCGATACAAAAGAAAACATCTTTAAATTTAAGATATGCAACCCCATCGTCCCTGAATGTTTGTATCATAGCGGAAACACCTGTATATGCATTTTCTTCTGACTATTAATTCCAATATAACACCAAAAGAATTGGAACTAATGCTGTATTAAAAATATAAGCATATATAAAATTATATAACTTGATAATCATATCATACAATAGCTTCCGAGCAGTAGGTACTAAGTTAGTTCACAGAACCTTGAAAGTTTTATACACTTCAAATACTGTGAAAAAACGTTTATCTATTGTACTCTTCCAACATGTAAATATAGAATGTGTAATAGCAAATAATACATAAAGGCTAACTTTAAAACTTAAGAACCTTTTTTCGTTAACTATGCACATGAAAACGAATAACATGTCTGATTTGGCTGCGTACTGGGAGAAGAGAAAAACCTGTAGTGTGTGCATGTGCAGATAGCAGCTTTTCCGTGGGTGGTTTCGTATTCATATGTTACTCGGTGCTTTCATTGCGTAAAAAATGTGTGCTAATTTTTCTTCGTTAGTTAGGTCATTGCACTAAAATAGAGTATTGAAGAACGGAATTTTATGTACGATACATATGTGAAAACGGATTCTTGCAGGGAGGTGATAAGGAGTTTCGCAAGAAAATGTCTTGGCAATCGTGTTGGAGGTAGAGAAACTATTCGACAACTTGTTAAAATGTTACAAGAAACAGGATCTCCCAATGACAAAAAGGTTATCTCTCAATTACAAGGAAGATTTTCCGAATCGCAGTGATCTTATGGAAGAAAAAATAAATATAATAAAGAAGATGCCGGCAATCTATTGCCTTTGAGGGACATCCTTTTTAACATCACTTATAGCACCAACGGGTGCCGATTAATAGCTGGTTTATATACAATATAATCATACTTTGACTAAAAGTATAAACGCACACTAAAATAAAAACACTAACTTTACACGGTGATACTATATTATTTTTTCCGGTTACGAAGCTGAACTTTCCCAGTAAGTAGCCGCGCTCAGGCGACCCATAACTCAAAAAACCTCGCTGTATATATGAGTACTCAACTTCATTGCAAATAGAGAGTGTACGATGATTAGAGTCGTTTCGTGGTTTTACCTTATAATTATATAATCACAAAACTGCATAGGTTCACAGAATACTCACTAAGCTTCCATTGACTTGCTAAATGTGTTGAATACGTGTCTCTCTAGTGACTCTGCCACACATCAACTCTGTAATCAAGTTCTTCCGACACTTCATAAGCATGTTCCTGTAAATTTCAGCAAAAACATTGATAATGCCAGCTGGCGGTTTTCGCATTATGAAAGTTTTTACTGAAATTCACAGGGATGAACATGATTACAGAGTTGATGTGTTGTAGAGTCACTAGAGACACGTATTCAGCGCATTTAGTTTGTTAATGGAAGCTTGGTGAGTGTTCTGTGAGCCTGTTCAATTTTGAGATCATATATTATAAATATAGTAAAACAATGAAACAGCTCCAATCATTTGTAGACGGCATGATTGCAATAAGGAAGTTAAATATGCCGACTTACTCGTTTTTATAATAGAAAAAATATATAAAAGATGCTGAAATTGTCCGCCATCTTTGTCGACACATTTTTGGAACCTCTATAAAAACCTAATGCTTTTCTCGTTCTTTCTGCACTTCCTCGCCATCGTTTTTGTAGTTTATTTCATAATTTACATTCTGTCATAGCTCTCATCAGATTTCCTTACCTGACCTTGTGACATTGTAGAAAACAATTTCACTAAGAATGCAGTCAGGGGCTTGGGAAATACTTTTCAAAATTATTTGTGAGGTAACTCGTTTGATGTTTGGTATTCTTTTCTGATAATGTAGTACTACTGAGATTTTGAGGTAAAGCTAATTACCTGATTGATGGCCGTGAGGGGGTAAGACTAACCAGATGGGACAGAGAAGAGATGAAAAATCTGTATCGAAAAACTTTTCCACAGAGTTGAATATTGTAATTATGTGCCATTAGTTTCCATACTTCTGAAAGAACGAAAGAAAACAGGAAGCTGAATTTGGGACTAGTCGCGGAAAACTAAAAGCTTCTGTCCTGTTCGTATTCCTTCCGTACAAGGGGAAGGAGAAGTGCGGGCCGTTACTTAAGGTCACCAAAGATGTCGAGTCGCCAGTCATTTCTGTTCTTCAAGAAGTCTTTCCTTAAGTGTAAATTAGTTGCTGCATTTTTCATATGCAACAGTGCCTATGTAGGAAGATGTATGAGAAAATGTTGCAATGAAAGTGAGGGGCCACGTCTTCTCAGGAGGATATTTCGGCATAACGGCGCCTTTTGTATCTACGTCCCCAGGGAAGCATCTACCGGAGGAAAGAATGACACCGAGTGACTTGAAGGGTTGATGCATGCACGCAATGGAGTCCCAACATTTCCGCAGACTCCGGCATGGGTGGTACCGAGGTCCTTCGAAGATATCCCTTAGACAGAGCCCACCAAACATGAACTTTCTCATAGCACAAGCCACCGCTATGCCATGCGCAATCATTTCACCTCGCCTGACTCCTCATACTCTGTAACTGATGCTATGGAATGAATTGAGATGCCAATAGTAACTTGTTACACTGTGCGAGAGTTCAAAACCTAAGGAAATGAAGGGATATGTAAACGCTTCTCCAATTTGTCAATTTTTTGAATCAGCAAAACTTATAATTAGAGTCGCTCTAGACTAGTTGAAGTCTAGAAATGTGTATAAGATAATTATAAGTTATGGCTAAGCTAGAAAAGTTGTTGAAAAATCACAATGAATAAAAATGTTGAGTATTATAACAAGACACAATTTTAAACACGTCAAAGTACTCCAAAATTCCTGTGTAGTGTTACACATCGAGTACCTGGTTATTTTATTCCATGAAAGGCGTGGACCCTCATTGTCTGTTCACCTGGATATCAATTGTCACTGTGACAAGGTAGAAAATTTGTCCGTTCCAGAACATCGGCCTGCAGGGAGGAAAAACTTCCCTGGACTTACTCGGATCCGTGAAGATGAGCAGTTGTCTGTGGTTCTATGTGTCGCGGAGGGGTGGTCAAAGAGGGTGGTTAATTGCCCTGGACTCACGGGGTTGCAGAGAGGCGGTGAGGGACCGCTTGGGTGTTAAGTAATAAGGACCAGTGGGGGTTGGCAGGCAGGAGGTCCTGTCAGGATAACATGACACTGTAGGCCTCGTTCTTCTTACTTCATTCCACATTGAGGTTGGTACAATAGAATGCAGCGAGGGCAAAGCTTAGGGTTTTCCTCGCCTCCCCTTAGATATAAAACAGGACAGAACACAATAAAATGATCATTATTGATACAGGATTGGGGGAGCTGGAGAGGGAAGTTGCAATCGGACTTTCACTTATTTGTGAATAACACGAAGAACTGCTATTGACACTTAATTCTGTGATAAACTGTGAGAAATACGGAGGGGGGGGGGTTACGAGAGGAGGCTTAGTACTAAAGAATGGAGTCTACGTTTTTAAGAAATAATATAGAAATAATTTAGTAGCATATGGAACACCTAAGAAAGATACAAATGATAAAGTAGTGCATATTGTGGGGCAAATGAGGTTTGAACTGAAAGGGTGATATTTACGCTACTTTCATATGAAGTGAAGAGAGGAAACGTTTTCAAGGCTCTAAGGCTCATCTTTGTGCAGGATTACAATGAGAATTATTCAACGTAGTCTTTTCTCTGAAAGAAGAGAAAAAAAGTACATTTGTAATGGTTTCTACACCGCAACCTTTAAGATGAAGTAAACTTTGCTTTCATATTTTTCAATCCTTGCAGCCAACGTTCCAATTAGTGTGGTCAACTCTTCCTAAGGAAAGTTTGTGGCTACATACCCAGGAAAAGAAATTGGACTCTCTCAGTTTTCAAACATAATTTTTGGAATTAGGGAAGAAAACATATCAAATTATTTTTGTACTTTGAATAACTGAAATTGGTAATTTATTATTTCTTTGAGTTTTTCAGTACCTTAAGAGAGATTATCTACATTTAAACAAAAAGTTCCTATTTTCATAGAGTACTTCAATAAGCCGTAAACGCTAAAGTTTTAGTCTTGCTGACTGTTTTCTGGTCGTTAGCTTTGATCCGTTATCCTGCCCAAAAGTGTAGGTTGGCTCATATTCAAGTGAGGAAGTTAATGACGGTAATGAGTTCAAAAGAACGGCTCGTCCCCTGCCACTTCTTCCTTCTCACATTTTCACTGTGTTGCGATTAATTTGAAATATTTTGGGGATGTTTAGTAAAACAATTTCATGAACCGAGGTGTAATGTTTCTTTAGATTACCACTGTTGAGAAATTTTCCACCTGGCGAATAATTCTTTTTACAAATGCATAAAATGGCGCGGATATCGCTCACAGCATTCAACAGAAAATAGTTCTGAATTTCACTCATATTGTCTGAAAAAAGTAGATTACAAAACGTACCGTCTTCCGTCTTGAAAATAATAACTAGACATTAATGTAAAATCAGCTTTCATGCTAATACGATATTGTTACAATAAGCTATTTGTTAATAGATGGTATGCACGATATATTTACCAAAAGTCTCTTTAATTATTGGCCAGACTCAAGCGCTGAATTCTGGGTTTTCCATATCTGCGAAAAGAAAGGAAAGAAAAAAAGAAGAATAAATTAATGCAATAGCTCGTCGAAAATAACTTCCTCAATCTGCAATTTAGCCCGTTTTATTGCCCTGGTGGGTGAATTTTAAATAAATCTCTATAGTCACCAGAATTTTATTAAATCTCTATAGTCACCAGAATATACCGTCACCAGAAATATAGCGAAGGGCCCCTTTTATTACAGAGTTGGCGGTCGGACTTACAAGCGCACCCAATCTCTTGGTAGATGCTATCTGCTATTAAGCTTATGAATGAAACGGGTGTTTTTTGCGACAACTGTAAAATGTGTTACTTGTAACAATATTGATTAACATTTTTGTACTCACGAAAAGTATCGAACTCTTGTGCAGAAATATCATTCGGTCTTGAATATTGAGCCATCAGCAGTATTCAGAACGCATCTCTATTAAAAGCTTAATGTAATTATGAACTTTACAAAGTTGTAAGAGGGCACAGATTGTCTTTGTTGCTGATGTAGCCTGAATAACAAATTTCAGAATTGATCGCGGTTGAAGCATTTGAGTTTTAGAATGTTGCACGTTTATCTTTCATTTTTAATTTGCATAACAAAAGTTATAGATATTCAAAGTAAATTACTTGATACAAGAAATTTCCCTATTTGAAAATTGCTAAAGTTGTAATATTTGCTTTAGAGTTTTGAATTTTTCAACCAAATATCTAACAATTAAAAAGTGGTATTTTGTTTTTACACCGAATGGGAAACTTTGATTTGAGTTTTCAAAGACCTTTTTGATTCCCTCATTTATATTCCGTTGAAAAATGCTGCGGTATCATTAATCTCAAGCATCACTACGTTAAGGAACTATTTATCTTGTTTTATTTTTTATTATCTTAGCTGTATAATTATATTGTAAGTGGCCGCAACAGGTGAAGGCAGTAATCAACAGTTGCCGGTTAACTCTGTTTTACTGAACACAATGAACACAGGCATTTGTTGTGTCAGTAATTGCAAACTCGGAAGGCTGGACTTGAATTCTTGATAGGGTGTTGATCAAGAAGATGACATTGCTGAATGCTGCCTACGCTATTAGGTAAGGCAAAGGTACAGTCTTCCCGAAGCCAGAATTCTTTCTTTCCTGATCACGTTATAAAATGGAGGTAAGCCTCAACAGTCTTCACCTTCACCCCTACATACATTTGAATTAATTAGGGTCAGTAATATTTTAGTTTGAAAGAAATAATGTTTTATATTAAAATGTTGAAGTGCATATATACTCTCTGTTTTCTTCTGATTAATGTGTCTGGAAGTAATTGATTTGTATTCGTTAATTTTACATTTTCATCGTCACATTACTTCCACAAATTTTTTAAATGTCTGAACTCATGATGATTTCAAATGAAATAAAGTTAAGAAACAAGAAACAATAAAAATGAAATTTGACGGCTATTCAATAAAGAATTATCATAATTAATTACATGCATAATTTTCCGCCCTAAATTTGATTTTACAATATTTTGCTAGCTTAATGTGTAATATACGCCTGGTAATGGTTTCATTGTTGTCACTTACGGTTTCCGTCTGTAAGAGGCGTGCAATTTGAGTAATGTTCAGTTCCGCCGACAGCAAAATGGAAGTGACACGCGACCAACAATATGCCGCTGTGAAATGTTGCTTTCGTCCCACCAAATCTTTAGCTGAGGTCTATGGAGTATTTGTTCTTTCCTGTAGCACAGCTCGAAGGAGGAGGCAATCAATTTCAATGTAAGGTGGACTCAGCTCTCAGGTTTGTGCTCTAACGGAAGAAAACATTAACACCGCTGCTGTCATTGTGAGAGAGGATAGTCGATAACATTAACAACACTTTCAGAAGTTCTGAAAATTTCACTGGGTGTCACCACACATTGGTTACTGAAAATTATACATAAGGGATATTTGTGCACGGTGGGTTCCAAGACTACTGATTCTCGAACAAAAGATCATCGCGTGCAGATTTGCATGCAGTTGAAGACTATTGTACAGGAAGATGCAGAATTTCTTTTTTGAAACTTGGCTACATCTTTTCAATCCTGAGAGCAAAGCAAAGCTCGATGTGGAAATCTCCGTCACCAGGACCCCCCCCCCCCAAAAAAAGAAACTGATTATTTCTGCTCGGAAAGCTATGATCATCTTATTTGTCGGTATTCAAGGAATGTTTTACCAGGCATGTCGAACCTACAAACACAATGTAACTGGGCAATACCACAGAGATGTTCTGAAAACTGTGTAAGGCCATATCACACACAAAACTCATACTTAAATACAAGCTGGATGCTGCACCACGATTATGCATGGCCACACATCGCAAATCTTATTGATGAATACCTCACAAAAATCAACGTGAAGTGTATATTCCTCACACTTCCTAAAGTTTAGATTTAGGTATGTGTGACTATTTCCTTTTCCCCAAATTGAAGAAACGTCTTCGTAGGAGACATTTTTCATAATCAGAAGAAGTGATGAAGGCTGCGAAGGCGATTCTGCAGGACCTGTCAAAAAATAGGTTTACAGTACGCCTTTGAAGACTTGCAGAAACGCTGGGACAGGTTGCATTGCATCTAAAGGGGACTTTGAGAAACAACATAATACGTATAAAAATATGTAAAGGTATGTCAAAAAAAAAAACTATGACAATTCTTTACTGATCAGCTCTCCATTTAAACAATACCCAAAAGTTAACTTATTAGTAGTGGTACTAGTTATATATGTTAATAACTGGCATTATAGTATGCTGAAAAATATATTCTGGAGTGCTTTAAACTTAATCTTCTTTACTTTTTTTTGTTGCAGACCAAGTTAACGTTTGAGAAGCGTTCGTGTGCACCTCAGGGTTGCACTGCTAAAGTATTTAGATGTCCTGCAAATTAAAATTATAATAGTGGGCTGCATTAAAGGTTTATTTCACAGGCTTTTCATCTATTAAAGAGATTCGGCCACCATGCTGAAGTTTTTTACCATGTTATTGTCCTCAAGTTAGTCGATAATGAAAGAATCGATATTCTTGGTCCACTGATGAATAAGCTAAAGGCATTCTTTATACCGTATACATTCTATGAATGATCTTCAGTTTCTTTTTTATATCTGCAAATACTCTGAAACAGAGTAAAAACAAGTATCCACAGACCGAAAAGTATTGAAATTTTTTTTAAAAAAATAATCAAGTGCTGTCATGTAAAGCAGATATCGGAAAACTGTATTGTTGCGGTCCTGTCAGGAAAATTTATATGAAAAAATATGAATCTTTTGTGATATTTTCAAAACAGTATTTTTAAGGAAAATGTGTAGGAAACTTCAAATCTCGTTTGTCCTCTTCTTGGCCTGGCACACAAAGGCTTCCTGTACAGGAATGCAGCGAAGATGTAAGTTTTGCATGAACAATCGTTATGTTAAATTTCACTTAAATAGATTCAATTTTCTTATACACATATTTACTCCTACGAATTGAACTAGTTTTTCAGCAACAATGACTCTTTTCATTTAATCTTGTTACATATTCCTAGCATAGACTGCAACGTTCTTCTGAGATCGGCAGAACTGAAAATACTTCAAGTAAAATTCATTTTTCAGTTCAAAATCAAAGTATCTTACTAAAAATATTAAATGCATAGTTTTTACATTCAAAAGTGGCGACTTCAAATATTTTACGTCCCTGTTTCAGCCCATGATTACTAATTTATGTCGTTTTTGCATACCACAAACCTGAACAAAATATTTAAAGTTCTTGTTCCTATTTTTAGATGTAGCCTTTCTTGAACCATATGATTTGCCTCTGCGATATCGAGTCCCTATACACATTCTTAACACCAAACTTGCAAATCTGCACCTAGAGCGGGGTAGCTTAGGCGTAACGCTTGTTACTCGCATTCAGCAGGTCTTTGTTTACATGTCTTGGTGCCGGACTAGTTTACCCTGGTTGCTTAGGCGAAATTTCCGTTCTTTCATTTCACTTCATTTTGTTTGTTCTGTTATAGTGCAGAGCGTTAATCATGTCTTTATGAGGATGGAGGCACCGAGTCCGTTTCCTCAACTGTGCAATATTATTTTGTACTTCATAGTTTACTTGTTCCAGTCGTGAATTATAACGATCAAAATTTCCTTTCAGATTCTCAGTAGAATGTGTTTATTACTCTTTCGGGTAAGAGATATACCTTACACATTTTTGTACATATTTATGCGATAAAATGTTATTACACTATTCCCTGTATTGATTTTCTTTCTACGGCTTGAAGTATTTCATTACCTGTTACAACGATAACAAGGAATCGTCACCTTCAACCTTGTTTCAAAAACAAATATGGTTCTCTGTAATTTCTGGCCTGCAGTTAGGTTTCAAGGGACCATAACACAACAATATTTGAATACAAAAATCGATATCAAGTTGAACTGTTCTGATCTTTGTATCATTGAAGTGCCAGGCCCCCCGAAACTTGGATGATCAGCTCGACATTCTTCCAATGACGGACTTTTGGTTTGACATATGTTTTTATCCACCGCCATCTCTTCAGATTACTTAAACATTATTGAATTTTGATTATGCTCTGATTTCCCGCTAAAATTAATTTTATAACTGCTTTTCATTTATAACGTACACCCATTTAGAGACTCCATTTTGAAAATTAACTGCATCGCTGCCACCAGCAACAGAAGTTACATGAGATAGTGTGCGAAGTTGCTACACGTTTTTTCCAAGATAAAGTGTCCAAAAATGTGTTGCATTTACTCACTGAACGCCTCTGGTAATTTAGAAGTTAATGTGCTCGGAGATTTTACCGAATTAACGTACAATGTATCAGAAAATTAGGCATCTCTATTACATCAATGAAATAAGAATGTAAAAGTGGAATTTAAGAGCAGTGCTGCTTAATATGCTAAAGAGGGCGGAAAGGCCAAGGCCAACCACTAGCCTGGGTAGCCTTCATGTTATCCCAATGTCTTGATGAGTGAGTGTGTTAACATTTTAAGATTAAGTGAGCTTGATCAGAGTGGAGAATATACACAACTTATCAGAGAAACGTTAGTGCAAAATCGTAATTCATTACGAGAAATTAACAGAGACGCTTCGCAAAATGCACTCGATACATGATGCGCAACGTAGTGGAAGACAATTGAAACTCACTAAGAAAAACTACAGGATGTAATGATGCTCTAAATTCAATAAGGACCTTGACGGTGCAGCAACTCAGAAATAAAGAGGAAGTTTAGGGTGCCTCTACATATAATAGTGCAGTTTAGGAGTTGAAAGCAACAGATCATCAAAAGGAAGGCGCATTTAATTAGTTTTAACAATTTCTTGTTAAGAAACATAAAAAAATTCTTGATTGCACATTTTACACCATAGCAATATGCTTCTATTTATCTACCTATGTTGGTGCTCAAAATGATAAGTCTCGGTCAACAAAGAATGTATACTAATTTAGTGTGTGTGTTACAATCTCTAGGAAAAGAATGCAAGCCTCGATGAAACTAATGAACCAGTTTTTCTGCCAGTTCATGAGTAAATAAATAGGTTGAAATAAACAGAGAATTGTTTCAACAAGATTGTGTAACAATGCACACTACAGAAAAATCAATTGCACTAACTGATGGTTTGCACCTGACCTGCCTTCTTTCATCTTTGGGGATCCTAGAAGCAAACTTAAATAAATAAAACCCATTTTACTTCAAGATATACAATTTTATCTGAGGCATATCTTCGGAAAAAATTAAGATTTCACATTTAAATTTTAGATAACAATGATAGGTAAAGTACGTTAGGTTACTCCTGAATATTACTTCCAAGGTTTTGTAAAGAATGACTAAATAACCTTTGCTTAACATTTGAAACAGGTGTCTGGTAACTTTATGAGCACTTTGTTAATGTTAACGATTAAAAACTAATAGTATTTTACGTCCTTCCTGTTACAAACAAAAACACATAACTACGTTTTTGTAAGAGCAATGTTGCAAATCCTAATTCAGTTCTAGGTTGTAAAATGATTTACATTTTGCTGATAGGAACCAAACCACAAAAAAATATTACATGTTTTTAGGCAATTAATGAAATTAAATATATTTTTTATTTGTATGGACACTTTATCCGCAGTAGGCATATTGTTTTACCGTAACCACGTCCGTCTCTAGAATGCATTGCCACAAAATGTCAGGGACTACAAAACTTCAGGGTCATTTCGTACGAAAGTGTTTAATGTGATAAGAAATAGTATATTAGCTTAGGTTTTAATTCCTTATGCTGCTATAGGTATTTATTTGCTGTATCTTGCCGTAGAATTTATATTATTATTTTTTTTCATTTTAATAGTGTTTAACGCCCGTTTTTACTGCTGGGGCACTATAGGCGGTGAACACTGATGAGACATGGAATGAAATGATAAACTGGGAAAGGGGTATTTTTAAGGGAAGGAAATGATCCAGGGTTACGTTTAAGGTACCTCCGCGCCATTTACCTTTGAAAGTCTTATTGTGATGATTGATGATTACCGTAATTATTATTGTTATTATTATTATTGTTATTATTATTATTATTATTATTTATATCTGTATAATGAAAAACAAAGCAATAATATCATTATTATGATCATTTCCCGAATAATAGAAGAGGGAACCACTTGAAGGAATCTACATTTAGTATTCACAGACTTGGGAAAGTTTTTGATAGTGTGGTGTCAGTGAAGAAATGAGATAATGGAAACGTTAAGAATTATATTATGCCTGTTTTAGCCATGAAGTCATTCTGCAAGAAGCAGGTGGGAAAAATAAAAATGGAAAAGGGAATATCTAGGAGTTTTTTTGTAAGTAAGAGATTTAGACAAGGTTGTGAACTAACGCCCACTTCCTGTAAGTATGGAGAAAAATGTCAAGGGATGGGAATATATATCCTGCATTAATCACATTGTTTTAGGACAAGATCTGGGTGATGTATGTGTAACATTTAGTAAGCAAACAACTAACTGTCGGCTAACCTAACAGAACTGTTAAATGAAAATAATATTATAAAAACTAAATTGGAATGTCAATATATAGGAACAACAATTAGCCAGAAAGGTGCCCGTGAAGCAGAGATTGGGGAAGGATATGGAAAGCAATGGTACTTTAAACTCATCTTTGAAATAAGTATATTGCAACGTTAATTTTTCCATATTTAATACAAATTTCGAAAGCATCTTGACACAAGTTTCGAATCTATGAGAAGTTGAGAGTTGTAGTCATGGATTTCCCGAGCAGGTCAGCGAGAATTTCTAGGTGAGATAAAGTCCCTAACAGCAGAATAAGAGGAACAATGAAAAAAATATATATAACATATTGTTGAATATGTGAAAAGGAAACAGTTGATGTGGAATTAGCACGAAAGCATGAGCATGGAAGAAGAAACACTGCCTGAATTAACAAATAACTGGAATACGTCTGAGAGGAGAAGGAGAGGTGGACCTAGGTAAAAGTAGAATGAAGGAGTTACCGATGCTGTAGTAAGTCTTGGCCAGTGATATGACAAATATAGGCACCGGAATAAGGAGGAACACATTGTAAACTGGAAACAGAAAGACTATAATTTTCATTATTCATGTTTACTAGCACATTTATTTAAACTTTCTTTAATGTTTTATGTATGTATTGTTCTTGTTACTGCTTTAGTTTTTAAGATATAGTCAATGAAACGTAGTTAGTTGTTATTAGACAGGTAGAGCAGAGGAAAAGGGCTAATGACGTTAGTTGTGTGTTGGTTCTTTACTGCAGAATATGGTCCAAATATGTGTTGCATTAAATTTGGAATTACTGAGTAATCGAATAATTGCGATGTTTACTACTTTTGTCAGCAGCACCAGCTCTGCACCGAGTTCGTGGTTGTCAAAATGGTAAACGCCTTTTTATGCCTTTATTCACAGCAGGAAACAAACCGAAGAATGGGTTTCATGATGGACTTACTGTGAGAAAATATTCAAGTCTTTCATTCAGGAGAGCAGCTTAAACTATTGTTGGGAGTCATCTGGATAATAACAATGACCCATTGGTGAACAGATAGACCAAATTTTTTCAACCGGTGTGGCGCAAAAAGGTTATGCTATTGAAACTAATGAATGATGTGTACATGTCCCTTTTACCGAAAAGAACACACGCTATATAAAATATATTACCCATGCCATAAAACAAATTACATTAGCTATAATTCGTTAATTGTTATTAAGACAATTGTAAAAAAATATTGTTGAAATGATATTATTGCTCAATACTTACGATGGAAACGCTTACTCTTTATTAAATAGAATCAACATATGGGAGAGAAGGTTTTCTCCCGGTGGAAGAATCACTTCGGTAAAGTTTGTAATGGTTTACACTTGTCCTTCATTATGCTTTTTGTTATTTCCTACTAGTAATTATATTCAACATGGATCGGTTTATTATTAAAAAATACTTACGATCAATCGTATGCATCCGCCAGCTATTGGCAGCTTTCTAGTCTGCGAATAAATCTAAAGTCAGAACAATAAAGTTATTTTGCTTCATGTCATATGAACCACATCCTCGGTGCGTCATCTTCGGGGGCAGTTGTCAAATGAATTGATGGCTCTAAGTGAGTTAAACATAATTTTGAAGCAAGAAATGGAATATTTTAAAGGGTTACATAAAAAACTCATAAAGCAAAATTTTCCATATAACAAGTTAGTATATCAGATAAAGCACAAAAAGTTGAAATCCTGTACAACTGCTGAAATTGTAGCTTTACTTGCATGCGCCCAGATTATAAAAACAATATTTGTTGATGATTTTGGAAAGCAAGTAATGAACATTTCCTTTTTGACAACACTATCAGTAAGTATATTTAAAATGTGTCTAAAAACATCGAATCTCAAGTTTTCCATCAGGTTGACTTCTTCTATGCAGCTGGAAGAGTCAACTGATGTTACAAATAAGGCACAGTTGATAATATTCGTGCGATCCTTCACACATCAGTTCTTATTTAGTAAGGACTTCCTTCTGACAACAACAGGACAGGGTAATTTCCAGTCAATAAATGATTATTTTAATCCCGTAGATTTATGACAGAAATCCTATTTGGGGTTAGCGCACTTTATATATCAGGTTATACCAAAGTATTTTTGACATTAGTAAAGAAAAAGTAACATTGGCACATTGTTTTGTTCATAGAGACGCTCTTGTTTCATATCACTTGTTTCTGAGCTTTCAAAAATAGTGCAACACATGGACAAAATGTTCATATAAATTATTTTCAGAACTGTGTTGTGCAATGCATTCTAGATACACACCTATGTGTATCTAGAGATAGAGACAGTGAGGCAGTGCACTGTCAAGATCATACGAAATTAAATAAAATTTTTTATCATTTTTTCTGTCTGAAAAGTCTGAAAACGGCCATTTTCTCAGTGACGTCTGCTGTTGTAGTTGATTGTCGACATGTTTCAAATATTAAGTACACATATCGCAAGAATTTGGGGAAAAATTAAAATATACTTACCTCAGCTGACAAAGCTAAATCTTTTCAAGAGAAAATTCGCTTTGGAAAGACGAAGTTAAAAAAGAAGAAATCTGAAGAGTTTGAGCATACAAAACACCGAACTAATTTCCTAATATTGCTTTCAAATACTATGCCTTTGATAAGCCGGAACATTGAAAAGCATTTCCTTGACCCTTGTGCTCCTGCTGTGCTTCAGTCAGAGAGTTAAAATGTCCGGAAATTGGTTGATGTTAGAAATGACCGAGGTTTGAAGCTGCAGCATTCACAGATACTCTTTCATTCTGGATTTCTGTTCGAAAGGACTTTCTGATAATTTTCTTGAATGTTATAAAATATAAAAGTCCTCTTTCCCTATTCCAAGTCATATAATTATGTACGATGTAGGGACTTTTTGCAACAAACACTATGAAATGTCAGAATATGTCACCACAATTAACTGTAGTAGAGGATATGAGCGAAGGTTTCATCCTTGGTCAGTAGGTGAGCGGGATACATGCCATAACTTATAATTATTGCTAACAATCATTGTTCCTTAAATTTCAGATCCAGAGCACTTGGTTTTGAATAAATGGAATGCTTAACTTGGACAGTAAAATACAACTCAAAGCAAAATTTTGAAACTGTAAAACGCCGGAGTTGCTCACTAGAGGGTTCGTTTAGTCAACTTCACTCGTCTTCCGCTACGCCAGTCAAAATTGTGCGGATATCTCATGTCTTATTCTCTGGGTACGTAATGAGATGACAAAATAGTTCCAATCTATAGTAATCAATCCAGTTAATGTGCTGAAATTTGCTGAGCTGAAAGTACGACTTGGTACTGCTCTGGAAGATTAACTTTGATCATTTTATAGAAAGTTCGTACGACAACTAATCTTTAGACACTTGTTATTAGTAATAAGCGACAGTCCTATGTACAAAACTATTTTCATGCTGATCCGCTGTTTAAGCTTCTAAGGGATAATTGTCTTCATGGACCTCTACTGGTGACCTGCAGCGTTACTGAAGATAAGTAACCTATCTATAATGGAATATTGGCGCAATTTTGTTTGTTCGAAACAGGGGGTGTTCCTAGTCAATGAATTTGCTTTTTGTGAAAAACGATGCAAAAGCAATTCTTGTCTTTCCAAAATATGCCATGAAAGCCTGATCGTTATAGATATAGTAAGAAAATACGTTATTTCTTTTTGTATAAGTTGTATTTCTATAATATAGTGGGAGCGAACGGTCATCATTAAAAAATCGCCGATGTTGTATAAGCGGAGGGAAAACAGCTGAATGACGGTAGTACCTTGAAGACAATGTATATAGATGCGGAAAAATATGTACAAAGAGTTTTCAAGTAGAAAATAGGCTTGAAAGTAAGTTTTATACTTGTGGGAACGAATGATCTCAGAAGCTTCAATGTGCATCTACAAGAATTTATTTGGGATCATAGGTGGAGGTGTAGTTTTAAGCAGGTTGCACATCAATCTAACCATAAGTGAGTCACTATCACTTAGTGTACAGTTTTCGTGAAAGTGGTAAGACGTTTTGGGAAATATAGTTTTACGAACGGTTCCTCTTCCTGAACTTCTTTAAATACTACTTCATATATTTAACTGATTAAAGTATGTTTAAGGTAAACTAATGCAGTTTCATTTGTATTAACTCTCCATAAATTCATTTTGAAGTTAGCATATACAGCATCACAAAGAAGCGTTTTAGATCGTTTGCTCCTGTTTTTAGGTGTTTATTTCCGACCCACGTTTTTCACTTATTCAATCTTTATTTACATTTTGTCGTATCCTGTGGGAAAGAAAAATATAATATTTAATGGAGAGGCTTCTTTTTTAACAGATGCACTCAAATATCCTGCAATGCTCTTGGCTTTGGCAGTTCAAGATAGAAAGTTTTGAGAAAAGAAATTCCAATGTTTAAAGGATATGGACTTCGCTCAATTTGCGCAGTGTTAAATTTTCTTTTTTCATTAAGACACTGCTTTCATATTGGGTGTCTTAGCTATCGCCTTCATACCTAATCAGTTTTTAAGGCATTAATTATAAATTTAAAATGAAGACGTTTCCAGCAACATAATTTGCTTAAAGGCTATCACGCTTGATATCTTAGACCCCTCTGGTAACATGCTAATAAATGGTATGATTACGCCCTTGAAGCTCCAAAATAATATATTTAATATAATATAACATAACATAATATAATATAATGTAATATAGGGGTCTGAGATATCTAGCGTAATAGCCTCTAAGCAAATTATGTTGCCAGAAAAGTCTTCTTTTTACATTTATAATTAATGCCTTAAAAACTGGTTAGGTATGAAGGCGATAGCTAAGACACTCAATATGAAAGCAGTGTCTTAATGAAGAAGGACAATTTGACAGTGCGCAAATTGAGCGAAGTCCTTGTGTGTGTGTGTGTGTGTGTGTGTGTGTTGCAGTACACTGTCTTTAATAGAAAGAGGAGCAATAGTTGGTAAAATGAACAGAGAAAGTGATGCAAGATATTCAATGATCCCAACTACAGGGTACTTAACTTAGCAATAGCCAGTACTTTCACCTTTATTTCAGTTGACGACTTACTGCGACAGGTATCTTTAATACAATAACTGCAGACGATCACATATTTATATTAAGTGACATAGAAATTAGGGGAGCTGATTGCTTTTCCTGTTAACCTTTCAATATTTCTGGCAATAATGCAAAATGTATTTCAATTAAATGCGTCTCAAACGATTCTCTGTGACATATATTTAACACGTCCTAAATACAATTTTTAATTATCTTCATTATTAAAGGCATCATCAACCCAAGATAATTAATTGTTTGTATAATTTTAGGCTAGAAGAATCAATACTGGACGCTGATATAGCAGCAATATATCAAAACTACACATTACCTTCGCCTATTATGACAGCACAAAGACATTAAAATCCACCCTGTCGGAAGCGAGACCCAAGCCGTCCATTCTTCGGTAGTGAACTTCCCGCTAAATGAGAACGCAGGACTCAATACGTACACATTTTACAAACTACAGGATGGTAGTTCTGACGGGAAAAGTAACAAAGATTTGTGTAAATATACGTTCGAAAATGCTCAGCGACATTATATTTCATTACATTTTACTCGACACGATGCATGTTTTAAGTGTCCCCCTTTTTTCCATGGGTCTCAATCAGGCGTCGCATCATGAGTTGACACACCAGTTGGAATATTATGACTTGGATCTGAATAGCACCATGGGCTGCATTGACACTTCATCCAAAACCCAGCACATAGCACCTGGCGCAGCATACACCGCACTTTTCAGATGTCTCTACAAGTAAAAGTCAAGGGGTTTTAAACGAGATCTTCCCTGTCAGATCGATCAAACGATTTTGATCTATCTGACAGGGAAGCTTTTGCCGCAAGGAGGACAAAGAGTAGGTGAGCTCCATCATACAACAGCACATGACTTGTTTAATTGTCAATGGCACAACTTAAACTAGAAACTGTCAATACAGTATGCCATTGATGCGTTTTGGAAGAAAGAGGTTCCTAGTAGGTGTTCACAGAGAATCCCAGCCCAAACATTGATGCTAAATAGTTTCGAAGGGATTCTGATGAGGTCACAAATGATTGTTGGGTAGGCTAGTGAAGTCATTTTTACAAAAGGCTGATTCATTTGTGAAGAGGACAGAAATTCCATAATGGTAGTGATTTGTTGAGTAAACCAACAACGCCTCGTAATCCTAAGATCATGGGTTCAATCTTGGCCAGGATCGATGGATTTTTCGAACCTAAGAACCCTATGTATGGCTTCCTTCCGAAGGGCAGTAAAGCCGTGGGTCCCATGTCGTAGATTACGGCACGTAAAAGAACCTCAAGCCTGAAAGAAGAGGCCTCTTAGCAGAATATATAGGTCGTTTCACGCCCTGAATTGAATGGGACGCTGATGACCTGAGAGAGCGTCCGTAAATAAAAAAATACATGAACAATACAGCAACAAAACGTTTCTCTTGGACGAAAATACCCTGAACACATTACAGGTGATACGTGCATTAGGGATCCCCGTGAGGGATATTGTCCATGGGTAAAAATTATATTTGCTTATTTCTGATACGAATAACGGACCATTATAACAACACTTCACAATACACGTTCACTTAGGAGTACATCTATAACACAAAAGGAAGTTAACCTACCATAATTGATAAATGTTCCATGGTAGACGACAATATTGGAGTTCCTCTCCTAGAACTATTGTTATCACCTTTTGAAATTCTTTCTTATATTTCAAATTATCCTGTATATCGTTTGTGATTTAAAATATATCACCATTATCTTGTTAAACACACCAATAAGAGTGACTGTCGTGAAATCAAAAATGGGAATACATCTGTGAAAGAAAATTTCAACTCCAAGTTGTATGAATAGAATAAAATAAATCATCTTCGTGGCCATTTTTCCTAAGTTAGTGGCATACGCGTAGCACATCGGTTCGAAAACCGTCTACTTAGTTAAATTTACTTGGGTGAGTTTTTCTCGCGTTGGAAACAGAAATCAGTTACTTTTAGGGGCGCCAATGGACTCCGGGTTCACATTCTTTATCATTATTTTTATCTACTGTCCCTGAGTCTCATGAGCTAGTCAGAGTCTAATGGAATCTAATTTGCAATTAAAACTTCGTTAGGTTTTCAGGAACTAGTTTAACTTATCAGAGACCCTCGTTTCCTATATTTGTGCTATATGTAGTATTGCGCATTGAGATAAACTCAGCTGTGAGCCAGAACACTGAGTAAGCACAAGAAACCTACCTGTACGCGAATTTTGTCTCGTTTAGCCAGACATCTAACTTGCTCACTTAGGCAGTGCGCTCCGCGTTGGAAGGTCAGTGCTCCGGGTGTGCCCATATACCAGATGAAGAAATGAAGCAAGAAAACGTGGGCAGAAGTGAAAGAGATGGAAAGAGGGTGATAGGGGCGGAGGGATCAAGAGAGTAGGAGAAGAATAGCCCAACATGTCTGTTTTCCCCATCACAACTAATTATAAGTTTGCTCAGCCTGGCGTGGCTGTCCCCACCTCCCATCGGTTAAGGCTAAGTGGTGTGCGTGAATTCATAATATATTGCCGGGATTGCACCTCAGCACCTCATCAGCACACTTGGCTACGCTATAATTACCTGCTTAACTTGTAATCAGCCATCGCTCCAACTTCGACTGCCACCGAGTGGGCAAAGCAACCATCTACTTTGTGCTCCTCTTGATAATGCTGCTACCTTGTCGACTTTAATCTCTGAATCCAATCTACAGGGAAGACTCTTGCAAGTTCTCCTCACCTCCTTGTGTTTTAGCTTTCTATTTAATTCTCTTCTTTTAAACGACGTCTTATTTCTTTTTCAACTTGTCCCTTATCTAATTTAAATCAACACTTTGGGTGGCGAATGATGCGAAAAACGAGGAGGATTCCTGTATTAACGTGGCGTGGCTTCAGTGATAGTTTATCCTTATGTATGGTTTGCAGATTGCCGTCGGACTGCTTCATGCTTGTTGAGCTTACGTATTGTGTGCTGAGAGCTGAATAAATTGGAACTGTTTCATTCCGACGGAATTTACGACAAAATCGTTTATTGCCTGGATACTGTTCTACTGTGTAGGCGAATAATCTACTTATCTGAATTCAGAATGTGTGCTTTCCATCTATCGGACCCAAGTTTTTTTCCTAAAGGGAACAAATCTGTTTCATTTCTGTATTGAATAAAAGACTTCCACCTGGAACTGAGTGGTGGTATATTAAGAGTATGTAATCAACTATCGTATTTATTAAGCTCACAATCACAGAAATTCTAAAATAAAATCTAAAATATAACTCTCAATTTGTTATACTTATAAATATGCACGTTGAAATTTCTATGTAAAATTACATTTAGCTCATATGTAGGGTCTACAATTGAGTGAATAGTCAAGCTATGAAGACTAAGATGAAAAGGGGTTTTTAAATGTTAATTGTGGAATAAAACTATTCCATTTTATTTTCAATTACAAAATTTTCCAAAAAATGATCAAAAGTGCGGCCACTTGCTCGGCAATGATTTGTCTGTCTTACCTGAGCGACGAGCTCCTCTCTTGATTCAACTGGAATCTTGTTCACTGGGCTGACTGGGGTGAGATCAGGAGAACGAGCAATAGATTAACCATTGCTTAACGAATGCATGCTTCAAATGCTATCATACTTTGATGGAAAAGTAAGGAGGTGCACCATCGTGTTGATACCACATGCAACCCCGAATGTAACTGCGAACTTTCAAGTAACTTAGGCAGTGTGCCTTGCAGGAATTGTAGGTAAATTTTGCTGTCGAGAAGTCATGGCATGTGTAGGCGATTCGCATATTGATGGTTTTGAACGATTATCATAATAAACTAATTAAAGTAGTAATCTATTATTCTTGCTCAAAATCATCTTTAATTTCTAATTTATTCTTCGAAGGTTAGCCACACACCTAATATTGGTTTCAAACGAAAAAACGTTAATTTTGGTCGCTTCTATTATCCCTAGAATTTGAGTATTGAATTTAGCTAATTCCGGTATTTATATTTTCTGTAAATCAATTACCAGTTTGTGTTAAAATGTACCCGTTTTAGAGATTTAACTATAGATGCATATTTTAAAGCTGTTTCATTAGTTGTTTCTTTCAATCAACAAATTCTTAGTCTTGTCTAAGTAAAACAAATTTTTAGACACTAACTTACACAAGTTGAATTATTCACTCGTTGAAGTAATCTTCCAAATTAAACGAAAATTAATTGACAGCGAATTTATACCATGTTTTCATTTAACACTATAAATACAATGATAAAATCTATAAAATAAATTCATTAATGGCATAAGGCAATAATGTATATCATTATGAAAGTACATAGCTAATGATGAAATTGTTTAAAAGTTGGTGGTGCTGATACAAGTGACATTCAGAGCTGAAAGTTGCGTCTATAACTGAAAATACTCATAATACTTCATAGCATTAAGTTGACCGCAATTATTAACAATTAACGCAAACAGAACAATGAATGTGATTTTATGTTCTTTATTTAGCGTGGCTTAATATCTTGGGTAGGGGCTTTAGACTTTCTCTTTCATTGGTTTACCCAATGTCACAAAATAACTGCAATTTCAATTTCAATATATATATAAAAAAAAAAAAAAAAAAAGAAGGGCATGGCAAGAATACGAGAAGCTGAAAATTTAACGAAGTTTAATTTTGAAATTCGACTTTAAGGGATTTAGGAACCGCATTTACCATGCAACATTAGCAGTACAAATTTATCATATTTCATCTTATAACAGATTTGGTTGTTCAAGTATAACCTAAAAGTTCTAAAAGTTCAAAGATAAAGCCATACGATTATTGTATGAAATGCAAGTTGCAATACTGACCAATGTCTCTGCAGTTGCTCAGAATGTATTGCTTCCTTAACACCGCTACGAATTACAGGCGCATAGCGTTTTATAGCCACGTATCACCATGCAAGTGAAATGGTATATATGTGTGGAAATTGGTTTGTGTTGCACGTCATGCTATATACTCCACGTAACACTGCGAAAAATAGATCTTTCACTTAGGGGTCAGTATACAGATGTACCGGTTTTATTGACATGCATACACCCAAGGAGATTATCAATTTTAATTTTAACTACATAAAGTATGAAACGTTTAAAACACAGTTTTTGAAAGCAAAGGCAAATATTTCTATCCCAGTTACAGCAAACTTTGTAGCAGGTTCCTTAGATATTTTGTGGAAGCAATGAATTTAGAAATTATTAATGAAGTTGACATATTAACCAGGATTCTTGTTTAAAAAGATATTGTTATATGGATAGATTTAAACATAAATGCACACATTTTTATATTATGCATATTTCATAAATAACAAAATTGACCTCCATACACGAAAGCGTATACAATAAAGATTTAAATGCTCTATAGCCGTACTACAAGCGTTGTTGCTTAAGGTAAGACACTGGTTCGAGGCAATATTCAAGTACAGTGGTGCAAACATTTTGCAAATTATTAAAACCGCATTCTCTCATTTTATTTTGAAATATGAATATTTGACATTAAGGAACTATGAAAATACATAGGCAAGGTAACACAAAAATGGTTATGGATGTAAAATAATTAGGGAAATATGCTTGAGAATAAAATTTCCAGATAGTGAAAGGAGGATGAAATGAGTAGGGGAGGGTATGAGGCTAGTTAGCTAATATTAGTTAAACAGGATCCTTATACACCAATAACCAGGGTGTTACTGTGTATAAGGCCCTAAGGAATAAGCAACTCTTAAGGATAGAAATTTGACCGAATGGGTTTAATTAAAAAAGAAAGAAGGTTTAGTATTGTAGGAAATGTAACTTAATATTGCATTGAATATACAAATTACTTTAATGTTGTGTTTTGTTTTTGGTTGGTTCGAAGTAGGTAGCTGCTAATGAACCGGGGACTGGAGAGCTGAACCAATCAAATTGGAATAAATTTTGATTGGATTCAGTGACTTCTGAAAATGCCGAAGGCACTGTTCCTAATTGTTATATTTAAAAGTAATGTTTTTTTTAATTGTGTCTATTTTGTATTTAAAAAAAAATCTGTATGTGATGCATAAGAAATAAATACTACTACTACTCCTATTACTACTATTAATACTACTACTACTACTATTACTACTATTAGTACTACTACTACTACTACCACTAATACTACTACTACTACTACTATTAGTACTACTACTACTCCTATTACTACTATTAGTACTACTACTACTCCTATTACTACTATTAGTACTACTACTACTACCACTAATACTACTACTACTACTACTACTACTCCTATTACTACTATTAGTACTACTACTACTACCACTAATACTACTACTACTACTACTACTCCTATTACTACTATTAGTACTACTACTACCACTAATACTACTACTACTACTAATACTACTACTACTCCTATTACTACTATTAGTACTACTACTACTCCTATTACTACTATTAGTACTACTACTACTACCACTAATACTACTACTACTACTACTACTACTCCTATTACTACTATTACTACTACTACTACTACTACTACTACTACTACCACTAATACTACTACTACTACTAATACTACTACTAATACTACTACTACTACTACTACCACTAATACTACTACTACTAATACTACCACTACTACTACTACTACTACTACTACTACTACTACCACTACTACTACTACTACTCCTATTACTACTATTACCACTAATACTACTACTACTACTACTACTCCTATTACTACTATTAGTACTACTACTACTAAAAATTAAAAATAAGAATATTTTATACTTTGTTTACTAGCACAATCTTCTAACATTTTAAGTATAACAACATAATTGCAGCAAATGATGAGTGATGACTAATATAGGTACAAAAATGTATTTTTAAAGCAAATTCATTCTCCGCTAGTTTAAGAGGTTGACATTTCCTTCTTATTTGTAAATTAGAACACACGGTGTTAATTATGGACTTAGAAAAAAAGAATCTAAGGTAAATATTAGATACAATATCACCATAATTGTAAAATGAGAATGGATGTGTCAGAAAAAAGGCTAAATACAACGTTTGAAGAACATTTATAAATATAAACAATATATCAGAGATAAATACATGTTTTGTAATTAAATGTTTCCAATCAGGTAGTAAGAGTACATGTCCTGGCGCAGGTAAACTATGGCATGTTACACTCTGCTAGAACTATCAACAGAATATTAAAACATTGCAGCCTTTAAAACAACGAATGAAGCTTTCAAGACCACTTAATGTAAATGTCCGAGCGGAAATATCTATAAATGTGTCCGGCGTCTAGACGGTCAACCACTTTTATGGTTAAAGTTGCCATAGCTCAGGTAGTCAAGTCCGAATAGATCGAATCGAATGTAAAACTCACTTTTCAGAGACGGGAAAAAAAGTAGTTATGTAGAAGCAAGGCTCAGTAATGAGTCTTGCTCTTTAATTGAGCCCACATATTTGCTACATTTTAAATTAAAGTTGAACCTTATTAAACAGATGTTGTTATGGATATATAAGGCCATTGCCTATGAATTATCAGATATTCTACTACTATGGCATTAAAATAAGTTGATATTTCTGCATATTTATAGACAGTTACGTTCTTCAGGCAGATATCTTTTCTTCCTTAATCATAAAATGAAAGTGATACTATCTTCACATAGTTCTTATGTAAAATGAACTTATGAACAATTAATATAATACCTTTTACTGGAACCCATAAATTAACAGATTAATGGCATATAATATATACTTTGATAGAGAAAGCGTCCCAGAAATTAATACATGCGGCTAAAAATAGAAAACTAGTGCTCGAAGGAGTGGATGTAACATGCACTACTGAAACGTGTTATTGATACTCCATATAACAGACGTTGTGCAAAAATTAAAATCAGTCGCCTATAGAAGCTCCCCTCTTAATGGCTATAGATCAGATGACTGTGATACACGGTATAATAAATATCACAAGACCAGCACTGAACGTTTACAGTACTTCTAGATATTAGCATAGAAAATGATATAAGTTTCAAGTTAATGCTACCTTAACATTGGGGCGCGAGACAGGAATGCTATCCCCCCCCCCCCATGGTTATAAACATTTTGAACTCCGAATGAACTGTGTTCAATTTTAAAGACAGCGATGTGTTAATAAATGTTTGAAGGGCTTTAAGTTGTTTACTTCTGTTAGAGTTTACACATGTTTCACTGTCAATATGAAAAGTGTGCTAGCGATGGATGCTTATTTATTTATTTAGTTGGTTTATTTAGGAACGCTCTTTAACATCTCAGATCATCAATGTCTGTTAAATTCTAGGACGTAAAACGGCGGACAATTTTTAAGTATAATTTAATTATTTCATATTAATTTTAGTTATTCTCAACCTGTGTTCACGAGAGGGAACGAAACGAGTGAGAGAAATAGCTGATGCATTTAGCACTATCGGTTCTGGTGATCTAATGGTAAGCATACTTACCTCGTAGACCGAAAATCACAGATTTGATCCCGGCCAGGGTCGATGGATTTTTTTCGAGCTTAAAAATTCTAACTTCGGAAGGGAAGTAAAGCCGTGGGTCCCGCGTCGTACATTTACGGCACTTAAAATAACCTCAAGTCTGAAAGAAGAGGTTTCTGAGAAAATTTTATTGGATGTTTCACGCTCTGAATTGAATAGGACGCTGATGACATGAGATGTTAAAGAGCGTCCATAAATAAAACAAATAAAAAAAACTGCTCAATGAACCTGCTTTTCTTATATTTACCTAAAAATAAAGAAACTTTCTTTATACGTGAAGGATAATGTTTGAACAATAGTGACCATAGTTATTCACATATGCACTAGAGCTGGTGAGTGGTGATTGGCCAATTATATTGCAGGGCTTCTAAAGGGTGAAGCAAGAATAAGAAATTGGTTAAATTTTGACATCGATGAAAATATCTTTAAAGATACTTGTAAACTCTAGCAGATGCATTTACTTTGCTCTGACATAACTCAGTGCGCATGTGTGGAATTGTTAATCTTTCATGTATTCCGATAGGGTACCTATCAGAGCTCAAAAAGACACAGTTGACCATTAGCAAAAGTCTAGTAAAACTCAAAATCAGTTTGAGATGGTTCTGAACTAATAGACGAATTTTCCACAATGGTGTTATCCAAAAGGTGTTGATGACGCGAAGCAAAGGATATAGCATCAGTAGTTAGTTGTTATGTTATAGGTGAATTATTTTGATGTTCTGAAATATTAAACATCAACAATATCTGCAGGGCCCTCCCAAGTGGTTCACGAAGTACTAGCAGCGTTTGTTCTTGAAAATGAAAAATAACACAAATTCAATGCATTGTTATTTATTGAGGTAAAGTAAAATAGAAGCAAATTGAGTGCGACTATTTGTTTGGAGGAAACTTTCAAATAGATATGCCGAAAACGTCAACCCAGGAGCTTATTTCATTAAAGTTGACAAATGACAGTCAATTGTTTTACAATTCAATAACTTGACAAATTTCTGTTTCGTAAAGCATGACAAATTTACAAATTTGTTACGACATATTTGTAATATTGTTTCATAAAAGTTTTATGTGACTGATACAATGTGACCTTTAGTCAGAAAGTTTTTGACGTATTTGTTTTATGAAACATAAAATCCACTACAATAGTGACAAACTGACACATTAGTAAAATTGTCAAACAAATTAGATAGGAGGATGATGCTTACCTGTCATAGCATGTGAGCCAGCGATTAGTAATATGCGATATGACATAATTTTGAATTTAATACGATATGCAAAAGTGTCCATAAACATGGAATAAATTTTTAATTTTTTTGCAGATTTATATTAGAAAGAAGCTAATATGTATTGTTCGATGCTCCCTTAGCTCATCTGACATTGTTTTGTAGTTGAGTTAACGTTATCCGTCATAGGTAATTTATCGTTTGTCTTTTTGATTACGTTTATTATAAAATGCCCGGAAAGGTGACTTTTATTTTTGGTTTATTTACGGACGCTCTTTAACTTTTATGGTTATTAGCTTCGCATTCAGGGCTTGCAAAAGCCGATAAATTTTGCTCAGAGGTCTCTTCTTTCAGGATTGAGGTGTTCTACATGCCGTAAATCACGACTTTGCTTTCCTTCCTACTCCCTAAAAAATCCACCGACCTTGCCCGGGTTCGAACCAGCGATATAGCATCTAAGAGACTGCATGATTGCATGTAGATGATCAGTACTTACAGATAAAGACGGAAATAATTTAATATAGATTATTACAAATAAATACGAGGGTAGGTCCACAAGTTACCGGCCTCACCGGTGAGGATTATTGCCTTCACAAAGCCCTTATCTGGTGCCATACCTTATCTGTTAAGTAAATAATTGCAGATGTAACTTCCACTCCGCTCTGTTCAGCAGTTCAGATAAAGTTGCATAAAGAAGTCGATGTGTAGAGAATTGTGATATGTTCGAGCTGTTATTAAGTTCTTCATAAAAGGACTTATTCAAATGAAATTAAACAGCAATTGGACGGTATTTATGGGGAAAAATCTCCCAAATATTCTACCATAAAATAATGGGCCAAACTTTTTCGAATAGGTCGAGAAAGCATTGAAGACGAAGAGCGTGCAAGTCGGCCCTTGGAGGTGCTCACCCCTGAAAACGTCGTTCTTGTGGAAGGAAAAATTATGGAAGACCGGCGGTTCAAAGTTACAGAAATAGCAGCAAGATTGGACCTTCCTAAAATAGTACTTCGAATTATTCATGGACATTTAAACATGAATAAGGATAGTGCAAGATGGGTGCCTAGATTTCTTTCCTCAGTCCAAAAGCAGCAACGAGTAATCTGTTGTCAGGCATTTTTGGCTACAAGAGAGAAGTTCTGCAAACCATTGTTACAGGAGATGAAACTATGGTTCTCTATTATGATCCCTTGTCCAAAAGAGAATCAATGGAGTGGCGTAAACTTGGCGAAGAACCGCCTCTAAAGGCCAAGATCACTCTCTTAACCAAGAAGATCAGGGCTACAATCTTTTGAGACTGTGAAGGAATACTCTTCATTGACTTCAAGAAGAGGAACACCACAGTAAATGGGGAGTATTATGCAGGCCTATTGCACAGACTAAGGGCTTCCATCAAAGAGAAAAGGCAAGGAAAGCTGAGTGGTGGTGTGCGCCTTCTTCAGGATAACGCGCCTGTGCACACAGCTCTTGTTGCAAAGGAAGCGGTGAAGAAATTTGACTTCTAGGAGATCGACCATCCACCTACAACCCAGATCTAGCTCCCAGTGACTGTATCCTAATCTCAAAACTCAAAAGAACCTTCGAGGAAGGAAATTTAAGAGCGACGAAGAAGTAATGGATGCTGTTTATGCGCATTTTGCAAAATAATTTCTGACTATTTTGTAGGTGGGGATTGAAATGTTAATTGGAAGATGTGAGAAGTATATTGCAATAAGGGTAATTACATTGAAAAGTGAAACATAGTTTTTGTCTTTATCACAACGTAGAAAATGGTTAGGCTGGAAACTTATGGACCTATTCTCGTATGTGCTAATAATAGTAATTTCATTAGTTGATAAGTACTATCAATTATTTCCTCACATTTAATTTACGATATAATATATAATAATTTATTTACATTATAATATATTATAATTGTTGTAATGTCAAAGCAAAGGAAGTATATATTAATAGCAAAGATATAGCTAGCGTTTCTATGATTGTAGCAACAGTCATTTGTTCACAATTTATTTTTACATAATTCCCAGCTTTATGAAACAGCAATTTACCTTATCACAAGTTACCCTTTTATACTTGTCATATTCATCAAATGTAACAGTTGTCGCACTTGTCAAATTTTATGAAACAGGACACAGGCGGAACATTCATAGTTTACCTGACAACAGCACCCATCGTTCTGCAGCAAATGCGTAGACTGAGGCTCGCCTGGCTCTGAGTATGATGACTTTCATAACCACTTGTGGGTGAAAAGCATTCTCTGCATTCATTTATCTAAAACCAAGCATAAATACCGCTTGGAGAACGCAGAATCAGATCTCAAAATGTACATTTATTATTAAGCGCTATATATCAAGGGTTGAAAGTAAAATGCAGTACATCCCTATATATTAAGGAATTAAAATTAAGGAGTTAAGATATACCATTGTGTATTGTTATTTATTATTAATATTATATTGTTTTATTGCAATATTATTTTACTTAATATATTGTGTAAGGATGCTCTACATAAAAAGCAAACATTGAAAAATATGTATTTATTTATATGTTTATATCTTTATTTTTTAAACCACTGAGAACAACTTAAAGATATAAAAGATGGAAATTTTATATTTTAAACTTGAAGTTCAACCTTAAGTTCTTCCTTAAGAGATATTACGACATTTGCATCCAATGAAGACTAAGGCCAAGCACACTGCTGCTGGTAGAAAGTTGTATTAATTTATATTTATTAGAAACAATCTTTATAGCGAATAGAGAGGCCCAGGCACTCTCGTTAACATTTGTGGTTTATGACTACGAAACATTCCACTGAACAATAACGCAACTTATCTCTGATTGTGAACACACACTGTGTTTGTCCTTGTCTTTGTTGATGTAGAGCAGTATAGTGGGTTGCTTTACTTGGTTTTTAATGCTTAAAGTATGGAAAGATGAAACGTTAAAAATATATTTCTCGCATTTTGAAAAAGAGAGTTTAAGGGGTAAACGTAATAGGGTAATTGATGTGATTTATGTGGATGGATGCCTTAAACATGCGCGAATTACCTGTCTTTTGTATGATGTACGTGCTTGCAATGTATTCCTCTGGTAGCGAAGCAATAACTAATAAAACTGCTGGCAATGCATTCATTACTACTGGCTAAACTTCAATACACTATGCCGTATGTCTCGTGTTTGTCACGGCAAAGCATTGTTCTTTGTAACATACCGGGTAGATATCTGGCCAATTTATTGGTTTCATTTTATCCTCCGAGCCACATTCATGTACAGAACAAATTTATTTGCTTACTAGCTCACACTTCCATATGAAGAGGTATAAATCAGCTGAAATGGAGCACAGAGAGTAGCGTGATATTTTGTGGTACGCTCTGAGACGAACGGTGGCAGGAAGGCAAAAGGTTAGGGTCGAGCCGGGTCAGATCGGGTCGAGTCGGGTCGGATAGGGTCGAGTTGGGAAGGGAAGGGAAAGGAAAGAAGGGATGGGTAGGGAATGGGGTGGGTAGAGCAGCGAAAGGAATTGAGGTTTAGAGTTGGGCGCTCTGGGACCGTGGTGGCAGTTTGTTCGTGGTCTCCGCAAATCAACGTCTCAACCTCTCTCTTCAGCATCCCCGCAGGACCAATCCCATCCATTCCTACCCCCTTCCGCTTACTGTAGTACCAAGTGAAAATAGTCTGGTGGTCATTGCAGGGCGAGGTGTGATTCCATTCTATCCCACCACTCCATTCACTTGCACACTCTCTTTCCTCCTTTGGTGGTTGTTCGCCTAGGCAAGCCACAACCATTACGTAGGTCTGCTGCGAAATATAGCTTGCACTGGGGAAGGAAAGGATTCTCTCGCCACAGGATGTATTAAGTGTGGTGCGTTAACGAAATATGGGTAACGCAAATTATTTAACTTGAGGATCAAGTTAACACTTAAACATAGAAGGTATCATCATTTGAGTTGGATTCTTAAGAACGCTTCAACATGGAGTGTTGGAAGCATTCACATCGCTGATGCAATTTATTTTTATATAGGTATCGCAGTAAATATAATAGTTTTAATGAAATAGTCATTTTTCTTCCTCAAAAATTATCTATTAATAAATTAAAGTTGTCCGTTGGTGAGAAAATAAAATAATATTTAGAAGCGCAATAAAAGTTTAAAAACCCCTCACTCAGCTTCTATGATGGTTAAAGAAAATTTGTATAGTAGAAGCAAAGGTTAGTATTCGTTTATACACGTGTTGTGTACCAGGTGCCCCAAAATTAGACCGAAAAACTTTGGAATAGGCTAGATTATAGTTTTTAAAATACTTTTAATTAAGGAACTATAGCTACGACGTTTCGCTTCAGTTTAATAATGTTAGTCGTTATTTGAATGATTTTACAGCAGGAGGTTGGGCTAATCCGGTATGTTAAAAATAATAAATAAAGCTAATAATAATTAATACAGAATTCATTTGACCCAAGAAAACGCGATGACAAAAACAAAACAAACAAGATGCAATTGGTAAACTCTTACTGATGTTAAATTAACATTCTGAAACAAATATCTACACTATTCTCATCCCAAAGCAGAAGCTGGAACAGAAGGCCATTCACTTTCAGACAAAGCGCGCATGGACATGTCATACTCTGTCTAACTCTCTCAAAGACGCCAGGCATGTCTCTAAGTTCATCAGCTGTGTCAGCTATGCATGCTACAAGGTCTTCTACGGAATCAACATGAGTTTCGTAAACAAGGGATTTCATGTGTCCCCTCCCCACAAATAGAAATCAAAAGGAGTAGGGTCAGGCGAGTGTGCCGGCCAAGCAACGAGTCTACCCTGACCTATCCAATGATTGCCGTATGTAACTATCAGGTAATCATACTGCATTGCCAAAGTGAGTTGGTGCTCCGTCATGTTGAAACCACTGTGTACTTCTGATATTGAGAGGAACCATTTTCAGTAGAATTTCTCTAAAAAAAGAAGTAATTGTAGGCGCTGCGTCATTGCGGCAAAATACATGATTCTGTCAGAAATTAATTTACAATCGCTGTCCCCACATTTAAACCAAATCTGAACTGCTGTGATCGCAGAAATATGGCATGGAGTTTTTCAAAAGCCAAAACATGTGAAATGTGAGAATTAAACGATGCATCATCCGTGAACATCATGCCTGTTGAAAATGTCTTGTCGCTGCTCAGTTTGGTGCAAATGCCGTCGCAAGGGCCTAATAGAATGGACCTTTTAAAAATGAAACGTACGTAACAGCTGTTCTTGCAGAATTTCAATAACCGTGGAGGGACTTATGTTTAATTGTCGAGCGCTAGCGCGAATACTCTTAGAAGGATTGTCCTCTACTCACCTCAGTACTGACTGCTTCCTCGGCAGCAGCATGTAATTCGTTCAGATTGCCGCCATTCCTCCTCCCGTCTATCTAATGTCCCCAGTTCGCGCAGTCTGCGATCAAAGTTAGCAAATGTAACTCGTCCGTTTGGAAATTGTTCCGGTAAAGCCGCGGAGCGGCACAACCAGAACCGTAAGCCGCTCCGTATGCCAAATGCATGTCCGTCAACTCATTCCGTTGATAATGTCTGCATCCTAGAAGTGAACAAACCGAAACTGGGAACAAATGAGGAACTGCACTGTCTGTAAGTACTTATGACACAGAACTGAAGGAGTAACAAACTACGGGGAAGCATTAATATACAACACCTTGTTACAAAGAAACGAAACATCGCAGCTCATGGGTTTCTTAACAAAACGTGCTTTAAATAACGACATCTAACTTTTTCAAAGTTGGCCGGTCTAATTTTGGGTCACCTTGTATAAAGATCACAATAATTACATATTATAAGCACTTATTTAACATACAAAGAAATTTACTAACCCTAGGATGAAGGTGACGGGAACGTACATCTCATGCAGAAGGGTTAATATTCCACAGATGCATCACCATATTACCTCCCCAACCGCCTCTGCACAGGGGCTACTCTTACCTTTTAAGGTACGAAGCATTTCTGAAGTTTCTATTAGTATTAGCAAAGTCAAAATTAAGCAGAACTACGCAGTCTCCTCATTATAAACCAGTAGCCTTAGCTTATGTCATGTATAAGGGAATTGCTTATAGTAGTAGCGTGTATGTGTTAGAAATTTTCACCGTTTTGCTTTTTAAACCAGCAAGTGCAGCATATAAAAGCATTACAAACGCTGCTTGTGTGTGCCACATATTTACGCTCTAGTCATTAGGACACTTGTTATTAACCATTTTGGATTTTTTTCTTTCGTTCATCTATTCTTACTAAGAAACAGGGGTACGAGTGCCTGATTGGATAAACTCTGCGTCTCAGTGAGCACATCCATTTTCGAAAACAATATTCGAATTCTGTTTGGGTTATCTAATTGGTGCAATTAGTGCATGGAAATAAAAACTTCTTTAAGAAAACTGAACTTGGAACATTTTAAATTCTCTTTCTATCAAAGTTATATTTACCATAAGTATCATAGTTCCAGAAAGTGGAACTATCTTTGCTTTGAGCTTTAAATAATCGTTTATAAATATTTACATATATACTTTATATCGGTGTTTTTACTATTTTTAAATTTTACCTTTTTAAGTAAAAGGTTCTGCGGATTATCCTATTCTTTATATGCTTGAAAACAATTTTAGTATTTTTTATGTTTTGAGTTATATTTATCTACATATATGTCTATACTTTTAAAACAGCGTTAATCGCAATTCTTTCATTTTATAATTAGATTAACATCAAAGTACATATTCATTTTTAATAATTGAAGGATATAAAATTATTTTATAATAAAAACGTGTATAAACCATTTATTTTTAGTATACGTAAATCTATGTAACATTTACCTTATTAACTGGAAAAATTAAGTAAGTAATCATCGGTGAATTTGCTGACTCTTGCTCGGTTGTTCATTACTTAGATGTATGAGGTCTGTTCAAAATGTTTCGAAACTTTTTAAAAATATATTTTTGTAACAAGCCTGTAACATGGTGAGACTTGCACTGTTCCTAAGTATTTATACATAGCTCTCAACGCCGCTACCACTTTGAAAATAGTCCTGGCAGACCTTTAGATTATTCACAAGTTCATCTGCGATTCTTAGTTAATACCTTCAATGCTACCAAAGTGAACTTTAGTTTGTAAAACAGGAAAAAGTGTACTGGAGACACTTTAGATGTGTATGCAGGGTGAGGAAGGACAGTCGTTTCACGAATCAGCGGCGGGTGTGAGCGGGTTAACAACTCGCCGCATCACATCAAGATAGTACCATTAACTCTCTGCCTGTCCCTTAGGTAAAAAATCATGATTTACAACATCCTTAATGTCGAAGAAAACTGTTAACAGCACTTTCACATTTGACCTCACTTGTGCCATTTCCGTCACGGCAAATACGCGGCTGGCCATTAAAATTTCAACGCCAATATGAGACGCGTTAACCGACTCCACATTTTCTCAGAAGGAAGGAGCATTAATAATGGAAAATACGACAGCAACACCAGCAGGTGTCTGAATTGGATCAAGGAAGGATTGTGGCATACCTAGAGTGGTTATGTTAGACGAAATGCGTCCATAGCGAAATGAATATAAGTTCAGTGGATCCAGGTAGAACGAACACACAGACATGAAGGATCCAACGGTCCTGTCAAACAATCGAACGAGAAAATCACACACTTCTGCATGGGTATTGTGTACACGTACAATGTGTTGCAATTTTAAAGGTTATCGGACTATTTTCTGAACTAATGTGAAAGCTGCATTTTCGTTTCAATGTTATGTAGCCTTTCATCGCCGGTTAATATTGTTTTCAAAATTTTTTCATTCTCAGAAGCACGCTCCAAAAGTTCAAAGAAGATGACAACGCATTTCTCTCTCTGATCCTATCAAAAGTCATAGAACAAATTTCGAAGTTTACGATGCATTTCTAATTTTGTCTTTGCCTTCATGCGCTGTTCCTCTGATGTTGCACTGTTCTGCTATTTCTCGGACTGTCAAAGGATGATTAGAATGCATTTTATCACCAACTTAGGCACTACATGTTCTTCTGGGCCGTCCCGAACGCGGACCATCTTTGACCATTCCTAAAGCGCTTGAACCGTTCATAATAACGCGGAAGACTCGTGCACTGATCACCATAAAATGCAACATTTCACGGGTTTCAGTTAACATTTTCCAGAGCTTGAAACAAAACTTGATGCTTTTTTTTAACGACGTTTAACGCCCGTTTTTACTACCGAGGCACCACACGCGGTGGACACTGATGATACATGAGTTGAAATGATATATTGGGAATTTTTTTTTAAGGAAGAAAACGTTCCAGGCTTAAGTTTATGGTACTTCTCCGGCATTTGCCATTTATGAGGACTGAGGAAGACCCGGAAAAACCTCAGTCAGGGAGGACGGTCCTGGAGGGATCCGAACCCCAGAACTTCCGCTAACGAGTTCGCACCTTAATGACCTCGGCAACCCGTGGCGGCAAACTTGATGTTGATACAAAAAAAAAAGCACCACGATCTACAATAACTACTGAAGACAAAAGAAGATTACTTAGAAGCGTTATCATTAAGCAGTGCTGCCTAACCACTATCTGCAGCGTTATTTTAAAGGTTCCAAAACTTTTTGAATGAACATAGTATGTTGGTGAGCTTTAGATTACAGACAGATATATGTATGAGGAATTTATGAATTCCATAAATAATGTTCATTATGTTTTTCATGAAAGAAAGTGTTTGCAACGGAAGTTCTGTTTCTTTGTGCTTTTTAACTATACAGTGTAATCCGTTGAATGGATTTTTCCACTTTGCCTTTCTAGAACTAATGCTCAAATTAACTAAAAACATTTTCAACCTATTCTTGGAGGACCACAACGGCAGACATAGGGAACCAGTTATCCGAGGACCATATTTTAATAACACTGCTTTATAGCATAAAAACAAATCTGAAAAAATCGTGTTCGATGATTATTGTTGTTGTTCGCTTCATTGTGTAAAAACACTTGTTCGTTACTATTGCAATGAAAGTAACTGCATGTCATATTGAAGTGCATATCTATTAGGAAGAGTCTAGCTTCGTGTAAACTTCACAATTTATTCTTAAAGCATCAAAGTTAAGTAACATTAAAATATTTTTAACTTTTTTACTGGAAGAAATGAATTAGTAAAAGACAAAGTGCAGAAAAATTATCGAGTAGATGTTGCATCTTCCTCCACCATCTACAATATCTTATATACTTACTATTATATCATAGGAAGTAATAATAAGTGGAAAATTTATGAACCAAGATGTATTATAATTCTTTACCTGCACGGAACCTAGCAAAAATTGTGTCTATTACACTGAAATGTTAATTTTTAATGCGAGTGTAGTAAAAATATTCTAAATGTATATTTTTATTATGATATGATTGTAATTTTTCTAGAACTTGGTACGTCAATCAGTATGGAATTTCGTACACATTTCGCCATTGCTATGAAGTACAGGCATTTTAATAACATAAATATTCAATATAAAATATAAAAAGTTATAATATTAAAACCACAAAACAACAAATGTTTTAAATTGTCATATAATATCTTAGAAGAATAATTCCTGTTCTCTTGCGTGTGAATTTTATATATTCCACTACTATATGAGAAAAGAGTACAATTGTACACGTATGTTTCATTTGTCTTGTCCTGAAAAACGTAAAACATTTATTGTTTTGTTCTTTAGACAGGCTATGCGCAAGTTGACCCAAAGAAAAACTTAGGTGGCTACAGGGCGTTAAGCATTTGAACCTCATAAGTTAAAACGCTGGCTGGGCGTGAGAAGTGTATAGTGAAGCTGGTTTATGCTGTTCTGTTACCGCCTTGTAGTGCCTCAGTAGTAAAAACGGGCGTAACACTACTGAATTGTTTTCCTGTTATCTCAACGAGCTCAAAATGTTTTCGTTGAGACCTATATCCTTTGGTTTTAAAATAAAAAGGCTTAACTGTAGCATATTACAATATTGTGCACGAGATATATTACTGTTTTAATCGCTTTTACCGTTGATGACTACTGGCCGGGAGGTCCCAGATTCGATCATATTCAGCAATGTCTGGATAACTGCTTGGGATTTTATAAGTTATAAATATCTGGAATGGGGTATAACCAGCCTCGTGAGGAAAATTGGGGAGCTGCATGATACAGAGATGTTGTCTCGAAAACCACGTGATGGACAACCGATGGGTTGCCGGCATGATGATCCCATACCCCCTGCAATATTGCCCTCTATCAACGATGACGCAAGACAGAGGTGCTGCAGCTGCGATATCTAGAAAAAGGATCTACTAAATATTATTTGAGGCAAAGCAATGAATCATTTTGCTGCCGATACACGCTGTGTTTCATTTGTTTATTTTTTGTTACATATTAATATTTCTCATAACACAAAGCTCTAAAGCAACAACGAAAAAATGATAAAATGAGTGTGGGGTCTACAATGCTTACAGCTACCTGGCATTCATCTTTTCAAGGTAAGGGAAAAACTCTTGAGAAATTTTCCCCAGGCAACAGACCTTACGGAATTTGAACCTCGAATTTGAAGGCAGACACGTCGACCACAAAACCACAGAGAAAGTTAGCATGATGGTAGTTTAATGGCTGAATTAAGTTGGAAATTGCCTGATCCAGCGATTCCCAAACTTTTCTTAACCGAGACCGATTTAATAGATCGGTCATTGTCGCGTACTTCTAAGATACAACACAAAGTTTAAAAGTTTAAATTTACATTATATTCATTTAATATGTTCACCACTGACAACTAAATGCACATTTCCTCAATATTTTCCTCCTTCAAAATGCACATAAAACATAAATATTAACAATTACTATCTATATATGGTGGCACTATATTTCTTAATGAAAAGGACGATGCTGCATTTCACTAATAAGCCGTGACATATCCGATTTAATGGAAGACATTTATATTCTGAGTTAGCATTCTACATGTTCCTAACGGTTTCTATACTCTATAGTTAAATTAATGCAGGCAATGATTTTTGACACAATTTAAGTTGTTATGAAAGGAAATAATACTTTCATCCTTTTTTAATAATGGAAAATAGAATTAGGGAGTCAGTCTATTGTTATATACCTTAAAAACTTAAGGTAAGGTAAAACTAACGTAAGTTTCAAACACAAGTCTAAGTTTTCTTTTCCTCTCCCTCCTTCGTCTGCAAATATCTGATGAACTACATATAAAAAACTTACATTGTCCGGTTTCATCACGTACTCTTTTTTATCTAAAAAGAATCATATTAAAACATTTAACTACCATTTACTATATGCAGAAAATGAAAACCCTCGTCATTTTTGGAGTTAATGGATTTTTATATGGGAAACATTTTGAAGTAATAGGGAATAAATAAGCAAAATATTATTTGCTTTACATTTGATTGCAGAAATATCATGATTAAAATCCGTTCGAGTTATGTATTTGAAGCAACTTAACAACAAGTAAATTATTTTTTGAACTTCAGAAGAAGACTTAAGATAATTATGAAAATACGTTACAAAACTAGTTGTAAAATCGCATTATTCACCACTTCCTCAATCTACCTATTTTAAAAACCCTTCTCTATACAAAATCAAATGTTTAAATCTCGCAAAATTGTTTTAACACGTTTATTAAAATTCAAGGAATAATTATAATTGTTCTTCGTCACATGCAAAACATCAATTTTTCTCTTACACATGTTTCAAATTGCACAACAGGCTACATCAGTAAATTATCAAAATATTCGCATTAGAGAATTTCAAAAAGAAAACTACACAATTTAACTTGATAATTATTTTTACATAATACATTAATATGGCAATGCAGGTAATATATAGCACACATCTTTTTAACTTATTAGGAGTGATGAACGCACCAAAATAGCTTTAGTGACAGTTTGGAGCAAATGAAATCTGGCGGCGGTGCACACTTTTACTACTGCTACTGCTGAATGTAGATTGCAAGCTTCTAGAACAAGTAGAATTAATACTCATAGGTTTGATACATGAGAGAGAGAGAGAGAGAGAGAGAGAGAGAGAGTTTAATAAAAAGTCGTGGTAACAAAATTGATACTCCTGATTTTCATGCAACAAACTTAGCAATGATACTATGGTTAAAGTTTACAGTCTGCGTCTGTACGGAAAGCACTATATACTTCCTATGTTTTGAAATCACATTGTGTCACAAATTATAAAATTAAAGTTTGGTGTTTGTCTGTTTAGTTCTTAAATTTCGATTTTCTCTTCCAACGATCGCAAAGAAAGGCGTAAAATGTAAGCTCTCTATTTTTTTTTTTTTTTTTGCATTCAATTAACACAAAACGAAAAAAAAAGAAGTACTTCTAGAATGACCGCGAAACTTTACTAGCCTACCATTTAGTAACAGCTTACTAGTAACCAAACTACAGTATAAAAATAAAGGAGTTAGCGTTCGTCTTCTAAATTAGTTCTTTTAATTCTGTAACGCAACATTAGTCAATTGTATAAAACTGGATGCTTTCCTGGGAACGCACGTGACGAGAAGTGACGTTTCTAGTGGTACTCATATGGGTGAGAGTCTTTTCCTATCGTTTCCCCTTGTCTCCCTCAGTCAAAATGAATGAATAGTGTTCACGCCCTTTTTTGCTACAAAGGCACCACAGGCGATGGACACCGATGATACACGAGATGAAATGATATATTGGGAAAGGATTTTATGGAAGGAATCGTTCCAGGCCTAAGTTTAGGGTACCTCTCCGGCATTTGCCATTTATGAGGACTGAGGTGAACCTGAAAAAAACCTCAGTCTGGAAGGACGGTCCTGGCGGTATTCGAACCCAGACCTCCCACTCACGAGTCCGAGACTAAACGACCTCGGCCACCCGTGGCGGTACCGAGACTTTGGTTTGCAGCGCGTATGCAAACTAAGTCCTGTACAGGTAATAAAACCGCAAATACAAATATCAGGCGCATTATAAGAAGTCCCCTACAGACAGTACTGGACTTTTTTTCTTTTATGCATTAAAACGCTTTAAGCAATAGTTAAGAAAAAAAGTTGTTATTTTCTGGATAGCACAAACCAGCCCCTGATTGCGATGATAAATATTTTTGTTCTGCCCAGTAAATTTTGCTATGGGTATTCGACTTTTGGTAGTGTTTTAACAAATAGGTATATATATATATATATATATATATATACAATTGGTCAATTACTATAGGTTGAAAACTGAAATAGCAAAATTGGAACGCCTGTATGAAAAGGTAACTGATTTGGTATATTCATTATTTTTTCATTATGAAAATGTTTTGTCTTATTAATTCTGTATTTTTAATTGAAACATGCATCCTAAAATAACGGAGTAGGGTTACAAAGTGCATATTTTTATATTTTTGCTCTTCTTAAAATAGTTTATCTAATTACTGAAAGAAACGTCCGTAAAGGATTTTATTATCTCATATTTTAACAGCTGTTTCCTACGCTCCAGTTATTGCGCACTGAATTCGCATTTTCCTAGTTGGTGACATTGCCATGACAACATGTAGGATTTTCACGCTGCTTTCTCTCTGGTTAATTGAACATATCACAGAAATTTTGCATCACTTTTAATTAACTACATGGGAGGTGTGACGGCGAAGCTTTAACGATGTTACTAGAACAGACTCGCTCGGTGGAGGAAAAAACACACCAACAACACCGTTTTATTTGTGTTCTTGGTTCTCATGTACACATGTTATGATTTGAGGTTACGACTCCTTACACTCAACTGACAAGCAACATATGCAGCAGCGAGCAAAAGTTTCAGATACTATTTTAACAAGTTATTGTTAGTATTTTAAATATATCTAAACTAAAGCTTTCATTCAAGGTGAAATATATAAGGCATTGAGAAAATCTACAACATCTTTATACCTAGAAAATGCATTATTTTATTACAGCATATAAAATGTATAGTTTTTACTCACCCGTAGCACATACTTTTAAATGGGAACACATAGGTTTCTCATTCCTCTACGCGATCTGAAATTGATTTTGCAAATGGGAAGTTACTGCATAACTGCCTCGCCAACTGTCGAAAGAATTCATGTTGCACACTCGGAACTCTTAGCTTGCATTTATGTTTCTTTCGTTGTTTATCAATAGTAAATATTAATAAACATTGTACTCACCATCATAGTTGATGCAAGAGGTGTCATACCCTCCGTTGTAAGGCATGCTTGAAATATTTTGAACAAATTTTGGGACACTCACCGCAATTCATTCTCGTTAATATTATAAACTATTTTCCGTGCTTTTAATTTCGGTGTTTAGTTTTATTTGAGGTAAGCAATAGTTTTATACGGATGAAGATGCAGTAGCTTAGTGGTTTTATACGCACCGACTTGCGGGGCTAATTGTGTTGAAGACACTGGCGGAGAAGTTTCTAATCGATAACTTATTTCATCAATCGTCTCTTCTCAATAAAAACGCCATGGGTGTATTCCTCAACTTGAAAATTGCATTTCCCGATGGAGATATTACTTAGGAAAATTTAGCACGAAATTCTCTTCTGCAGTATTCGTACGATTTCTTTTGCACTTGCCAATCATTAATAAAGATCCTTTGCTCTAGCATATATCTCACCCTCTGCATTCTTTGCAATAAACAGTAGGAAGTGTACACGCATTTCTGCAGAAATGCAACTGAAACAGCTTGGGTGATGAACACGACTGAGTAAGGTCAGTTGCCTGCACAAGGAAACTTTAACACTAGGCTCATTAAGAATTGCAAATCCACTGAAGTCAACCGGGTTCCACTATACATACAATTTCCGAATGCACAGTGAAATGAAGATCAGGATTTTTCCTTCTGTATCTCAATATTAGCACTTTTATAGAGGTGCTAAAAATACATGTACATCATATGTTTTCAATAGTTACTTTTCTTAAACGGCTAGGCACATATTTCTATGGAGAAAGCAGTTTATTTTAAGAGCATTACCACAATGAAACGTCAGTCACAATCGACAACCAGCAGCAAAAGTGCCTCCCAGGAGGTCAATATACCAATAAGTTAATGTGTAAGAATGCTGATAACTGCGGTAGTAGAAGGGATAAAAACATTTTTAAATAAATATTTGTATCTATCAATTATTCTGCCTACGAATAATTTCCTCAAGCACCATTTGTCACCAAATATAATGTACACTGACATAATCTGTTATCTGATAATCGCTTCTAACACATTGTTAGTTCGGACACGCACAGTCAACAGCATAAAAGGCTATTGGGTTTTCAATAATTTGGAAAATTCCTTATTCCAGTTCTAAATAAAACCACTATTAGCATGAATAAATTCTTTTATAAAATTAATAATAGAGAGTAGTTTGAATATTTCCTCCCAATACAATATGTTCCAAGCTTATGATTGTTTGTGGATAATCATAAATAATTTACATTAGACCTATTAACAAATTTAATCGATATTCTCTGAGTTCTTTCTGATTCTGTACTATAATAATAATAATAATAATAATAATAATAATAATAAAGATAGCTGCAACACAATCAGATTTTTATTCCTTTCTGAAACTACGCTCAGAGTTATTATTATCAGAAGTAGTTAATTATTAGTTACAGCTTGAACGCTGTTGAAACTGTAAGACAGCACAATACACCAAACCATATCGTATAGCTTTCCAGCATAATGCACTAAATTAAGGGCTGATAAGCCATTAGATTTAACAACTGCGGACAGCGTAACATGGAAGTCTCTCTTGCACGTGCACGCTTTGTGAGTTGTGATTTTCTTTTGCAATATTACAGTACAGAATATAACAGGCTGCTAAAATCTTTACAAAACAACAATGGAGAACGTGAAGTGGAATAGATTACCCGGATAAGTACGCATTTCAAGCAGACATAATTTTCGGGGATTAAGCCATCAGCGCGATACGGCTGACGAATGTAAACGTACGGCAATTGTAAGAAAGATCCCTCTCAATTGGCCGACACGTGCGGTAACAACGAGTTTCACAAAGCTGCCATGAGATCAGTCACCCCCTTTTGTTTAGTAAAAAACCTGTACAGTAACTCAATAAACCGGATTTTGTTTATATAAAGTATCAGCATCGCACTAAGGTGCAAGAAATAACATTTGCGCTTTGTGACTTCATTTTGATTTGCTTCTTTTTTAATCTTTAACATACTTCTGCTACTGTTTTCCTAGAACGTAAAGTTTTAAAATTGAAACCTTACAGAGTGACTATATAGTTGATGAATTACAACCTCGTGACGACGAAAAACGAGTAAATTTTTGTAACTGGATTTTACAAAATGCCGTTGCGGGTACTGTTGATCCACATTTAATAATTTTCTCAGATGAGGCATGTTTCATTTAAATAAGAACAATCCCCACACCATAGACGAACTTAAGGACATAAAAAGATAGAACTTATACGTGTGAATGGAAATTTCATCCGAAGATGCCAGGAATGTAGACGGACAACACTTATAACAAGATTAGTAGTCATTATAGTGCATGTTACTATCATTCATGAGTAAGTAACGCAGGAGTTTTAGAACCAAAATCCCCCAGTGTAATAGTGTGCAGAGCACCCGAACCGCGGCCCGGCAATATAAGGAACGATCTCTATTTATAAAATGTAACGTTTTGGAACATACTTACAGTATATGTCTTACTTTGTTTGATGGCCTGAAGTTTTCTGAAGATTTAATATTTATAAAATATCCTAGTTTCCACAAAGGTCAAAACATACATTCAAAATCCATTTATGTTCCTGGCATTCCAGTGTGCCCCAGCAATATTAATATATGAACATTTGTGTAACCTTAACTTCGTGAAACATTTACAATCCAATATCTTATGAATAAAATTACAATAGAGAAATACGCGTTCATTCATTTCCATATTATGTGGCTACATATTTCAATAGATACGGTTAGTGCATTATATGGCATACGTCATTTGTCAGAATGTTCATTAATGACATTGTATATATTATAATCCTAATCAACTATAATCCAGCTGTTCATTTCATATTAACATGAATCCCTCCCAGGGCACATTTAATCTAAAATTTTTCTTAAAGATAGTTACTTTTAATGACAATATTTTTCTTACTTTTTGTGAAGGCCAAGTTTTAAAATTAAAACAGCGTGGAAGGTAATGTGTTGACGTTCATCGAGGTAGATGTGTTATGAATTTTATACCATAGTTCATATGGTTTATTTATTATGGATTGAAGTTGCGAGATGTAGTGTAGAATATGAGAGTTTAATACTCCAAATTCTTGCCCTACTTTTCTTCTATTCACGTGTTGTAGGACATTTTTATTGTCTTAGTTGCACATGTACCTTCCTGAACCATTTGCTTCTCTATCTTTCTGATAGATGGCCTCAACTATGTAGTCGTTTTCCTTGTATCCGTTCTTTAGTATTTAATTATATGTTACCTTGGGACTTCGTGGTAAGAATATATCAAAATTGGTATTTATCTTTGTGAACAAAGTCAATGTCCAAGAAGTAATACTTTGGTCATGTTGGTCAGTGATTAGAATTGAGTCTGAGATATCCCAAATGCTCTTTTTTTCCTTTTTAATTATATGGCAGTTCTAATATAAAATTATGCCAGGATCAAAAGAACATGCATATCTATTTATTTTGAATGTAATGCGAAAACGTTACTATTTATATATTTCTTCGCATTACATTCAAAATAAATAGATATGCATGTTCTTTTGATCATGGCATACTTTTACATTAGAACTGCCATATAATTAAAAACGGAAACCACCTATTATTAGCAAATATTTAAAATCAACGATTGTGAATTTTACTCTTCAATTCAACAGGCTTTAAAGAAAGAACGAAAACATTGTATAAAACAAGGGAACGAGATAGATGGATGTTAAAATTAATAATAATTTTCTATTTTCTTCTACGAAATTACCTAAAAATTATTATTATTTTAATATTTATTTATGTTATTAAAATAATTACTTTTGAAAATAGTGAACATATAAAATTTTTAAAGTGTCTTATTTATCCTTGTTCGAAGATTTTAAAAATATGCGATTTGAGAAACAATGATATTTTTTAACCGAACTCCGCGTTTAAAATGTTAAAATTCATACATTGACTAAAATTACTAAATGCATTGCATGATAAATGTGTCATTACACTTTATGATTTGAACACCGTGAAAATACTGGGTCTTTCATGTTTTTGTCCACGTTTCATCACCACAGCTGGTGGGTGGGCAGTCAGAGAGCGAAACAGATCTAATATCCGGGCATGTCCTTTTAATTGCAATGAAAATAAGCAGCTTATAATAGGAGATGTTGGAAACGTGTCCTGCTACATCCACACATTCCTGGCATCGTTTTAGAAAGTTGTCATTCACACTCATCAGTTCATCTTTCTAGTTAATTTCTCGTTTAATGTTTTCTTTCAGTTTTTCTAATGTGAAGATGTTTGTTCATTATGCTTTATTTTTCAACTTCCCTCACAAAGAAAAATCGGATACTGTATGGTCAGGAAACCGCGATGGTCATAATGCTCTACTCTATACTCTATCTTTGAAAAATTCTGAATTGAATTTAATGACTTATAGGCTGTATACACAGTGGCAGAACTTGAAGGAAATACTCAGATTGGCATTCCATATCAGAAAAAAGGTACGAGACCTGCATTTATGGTATTCTCAAACAAGACAGGCCTAATTACTCCGTATGGATTTTCTGTTCACCATACACCGATTTTCTCATCATTCAAGGGGTTCGTGTATAAAATCGGGTTTTTCTGTACACTAATGCCTATTATTTTGGGTCGAAACATTACCACGTAAATAGAACTATGCTGCATCAGTAAAGAAAATGAAGCATGGATCAATCACTCTATCATTAACATTGCATAAAATGAAATTATAGAACTTTACCATAACTCAGAACCACTTACCTCCAATTCGTGGGCAGCAGTGACCATATATGTTTTCATGTTTACATTTATTCCATTTCTGAAGATGAACTGCTGCGTGTGAATGAAATGTTAAAGTTCTTTCTTTTCTTTTTCTTTCTTTTTTCCTTTTCCTTTCCTTTTTTTACTTTTCTACATTTATTTCAACATAAATTTCCATAACACAAGTAAGATAGGAATATAATGGTTCGTTTTTAATGATTTTTTGTTGGTTGGTAGCACCGGCTGACTGCAAATTTTCACTTTGCTCCTGTTCATTCGTTTCTCTTCTCCATTACAGGCGTCTGCTTAGTATTCACGTTGGAAAGAGTGCTACTGAAGCGTTTTTTTCTCCAAATAAAGCCCAGTTTTTGCCCTATTGACTTTACAATTTTTATTAACGTTAAAGGTATACCATCAGATTTATGCTTTCAAATTTTAGGAGAATTGCAAAGGACTGATAATATTGTATGATGGCATACAAAATACTCCAATTTGTTAGGTCTTCTGCATCTGAAATTTGAAATCTTGCTTCGAAGTGTGCATATTGTCACAGATTGCTTTATGTTTTGCAGAGGAAAGCAAAGAGGCATCATGAGCGGATGTTCTGCTAATAAAGCAGTGGTTAAGGTATAGCAACAAGGAAGGAGTTTTCATAGAGTTTTAAGTTGCACTCTGTTCGGAAGATATGTTCATCATTTTCTCAGTAACTTCCCATTGTTTGGAAGTAGACTGTGGTTCAAGCTTCTTTTTAGGTTCAAAGAAGATACAGTTTCTATAGAACTTGCCAGACACTCCATGCAGTTTTTTAGTAGTGGCACGATGTTGTTTGTGCTCCTTCTTTTACAGAGCTCATGAACATCAAGGCAATGGGCGCAATGAGTTTGTACTGGTACGATTTGATGTTAGAGTATCTGAATAAACAAGTGTCTGTTGCAGTTTTTCTTGCTAATGCTAATCCGAAGAACATTTTGACTAACTTAGAGTTGCAGTATGCAGAATTCATATGATCCTTGGAAAACTCGTTCACCATTGAAATTATCAAATTCTATTTTTCCTCTTTCGTGGAGCATTGACGAGACAATTACAATTCTGCTTGGAGAAGATTATTTCAGCCTTGAAAGTAAAATGTTTGCTAACAGGAAATGACAAGATGATTCACTGAAACCCATCCAAAGTGTCTAGTTACAGATATGGCAACTCCTGCATTATTGATCAGCACATGTACATTTGGAAAGCATTTAACAACCTCCTCATTGATGCAAGAGATGATAAATCCAGCTGCATTCGTTCACCAGTAACAACTTCTCGCTTAATTTCTTCAATGATATTTTTGGATTTTTTTTTAAATCACGATAGGCTATTATCACCCTTGCCTTTCTCGGCCAGTTCCCGAGCAGTTTTCTTTCCAATTTCTGAATTGGCTCCTGTTACTATAAAATTCTTTTCTAAGTAATGATATTTTACTTTTACAACGTTCCCATTGATATTCTTGAATTTTTCGCATAAGTCCTATTGCTAGAAATACCCGATGACACCACATGAATAAGGCAGCATTTTTTTGCTCCCTTTATCTTTAGAAAAAACTTCTATCAAAATTAGACATGGTTGTCAATTTATCATTAGGTTGCGCGTTTTATTAACTTGAGATTTGCTGTTTAATGTTTATGGTTTGCCCCAAACCGTCTTATGGAAGATGAACTGACGCGTGTGAATGAAATGTTCCGATTCGTCGGGAGTTGCCGTTCTGGTGGGCCGTGAAACGGGCGATAATATCATGAAAGACACGATATATAAATATATTACTAAACTTAGAAATAAGAGTAGCGTATTGATTAATAATGAACAGTAACCTGACGATTCCGGTACACTTTAAAACAATAACAGATTCAGATATTTTAATTTTTCGTTTTGTTAATGTTTCCCAGTACATAATTACCTACATTTTCGCACAGACACGAATAATGGAAGTGAACAGTGTTTAACGCCCGTCTTGCTACAGAGGCACCATAGGCGGTGAATACTGATGGCACATGACAGGAAATGATATATTGGGAAAGGATTTATTTTTAAGGAAGGAATCATCCCAGGCCTAAGTTTAGGGTACCTCTCCGGCATTTACCATTTATGAGGACTGAAGGAAACCTGGAAAAAACCTCAGTAAGAGAGGACGGTCCTGGCGGGATTCGAACCCCAGACCTTCCGCTCACGAGTCCGCGTCCTTAACGACCTCGGCCACCAGTAGCGGTAAAGACACGAATAATAATAATAATAATAATAATAATAATAATAAAGTTTTTCTCTTTGTTCTTTAGACACTTCATTTCGGTTTCTGCAGCCCATCTTATTTGTTATTGGACGTTAAAATCTCACATCTATGTAGTGGGAAATTCCAGTACTGTTAACGCGGTATACTGGTATACAAATAGCCAATCCAAATCGAAGGCCACAGTGCCGTGCCTTTTGTAGCATTATGTATATATTTTATTTTAGCATTATTTTTCATTAGTTATTTAATATCGTTTCCAATTTACTACACCACAAAAACGGCACCCGCACATGTGCATTAAGTTTTCGTTTATTAATCAATAAAGAACCACAGTCACGGAGGACGGTCCTGGCGAGACTCGAACCCCAGACGTCCCGCTCACGAGTCCGCGCCTTAACGACCTTGGCCACCCGTGGTGAAATGGGGTTTGCAGGTGCTGCGTCATTATCATGAATGACAACTATGACAAAAAAACATTGAAGCAATATCCTTCAACAAGCAAATAAATACATCCTGAGTGCCACAAATATGCAGTTTAAATAACTATAAAAATGTTGTAACCCTTTGCATTTTGTTCAACTTTGTTCTTTTCACATATTATGTACACAAACTCATATAGGAATCGGCAGACTGTAAAGTGATCAAAATCTACTGCTTCCAGTCCTTTAACTATTTCTAGTGTATTAGTATTACACGTTCGCCATTTCCTATGCTTAGAACAAAAGCTAGCGCTCTCTTACTAACCTAACCTTACCAATTATTTGTAAACCCAAAATGTCTGTGAAACGTAAACCTCAACTACGGGGTATATTTTTAAGAAATTCAATGTAACGCTGTCATATAGTTTAACGGCAGGATGCAGAGGGAGAAAAGGTACTACAAACTCTGCTAAAGCCAGTAAGCCCTAAGGACTAAGCAGTAAGCCCTAAGGACTAAGACAATATGCAAGCAAAGGGCCTTAAAGTGCAACATTACATAACCGATGACAACACAACAATTATAAGCACCTTGTGGAATAATAACATTCTGTGGCTGCTGATTCAATGAATCACCCGATTTGCACCGTAGCAGAAAAATCTAAATAGGTAAATATATTAATCCAAAACAAACACATTGACTTTTTGAGATGGAAGTGGCATTGTGGTCTTTATCGACGTTTTTGTTAGCGTTCGCCTGGCGAAAAGCAACTTGAATCCATACAATCACTTCTTGCCAGCTGACACACATTCCCGACGACCTTGAACACAGTGCACGTACTGCTGTCGACATATGCCCATGGAGAGAGAGGAAATGCTATCGATTTTTACACTGGGTAGCACATGAAACTAATGCACAGCAGGACATAGTTGTCGAGAAGTTGTATATATGCATTTCGTTATTCGTTGTAACGTCACTGCTAACTAATTTTAACTGTTAGAATGTTAATGCACGCATCTATAAATTCTTTTAGACATTGTTAAATGATGTGCTTCATACATATCATAGAAACGTACGATCAAATTGATGAGAATGCCACCAAATAGATTGTACAGCGAGTGGAGCTTTGCTCTAGAGCAGCATTTCTCAAACTATGGTCCGCGGACCATCGGGGTTCCACGAGATATTAGAGTGCTGTTAACAGCATTTATTCTGGAATGTGTACGTACAAACAATAATTACAAGAAAATTAAAAATGATAAAGTTTCAATGTGTAGTTATTAAGGTAAAGTAAGTTAGAATAAAATTGAGGGCGACTATTTCAAATACGAGTAGGTAAGCCAAAGCGTGGGCTTATGTACCATGGCAACAGCACGCATCTTTCGGCAGCGAACTGAGTAGGCTCGCCTGTCTCCATTTTCTCGGATTGTCAGAGACTACAATTAAATTATTGATATGTTTGGTAACAACGTACTTGAGTGAAAAAACATTCCCTGCACTCCTTTATATAAAAACAAGATATAAATATTTTGGAAAACGTAGAATCAAACATTTTAGCTATTAAGCTCAATTATCAAGACTTGTAAATGAAATGGAGTGTCATCCCTGTCATTCAGGAATTATAATTAAATAATAACGTTGTGTCATCATTTATTGTTAGCTTTATGCGTTTTATGTACTGTTTAGAATGTATAATTAATGTTTGATTATTGCTATTATGTAAAAGTTACATTACAAAGGAAAAATATTGAAACATGTGAATTTATCAGTTTATTTATATCTGTAAATTTTGTGAGTCAGTGATCAGATTTCAAAAAAAAATATGAAATGTAAATTTACGATTTGAAACCATAGAAATCTACAAGAATGAGAGATCTGTAAACGGGGTTCATGGTCAACGAGATTTTTAGAACCGCTGCGCTACAGGAAGACTTAATTTTTAATATGAATGAGACTTGGTGGTTCAAAGGAAACCTTTCTATACAGAAAAATTGCACCATTTACTCCTGAGAACATTTACGATCTCTTTGGTAATGGGCTAGGCAGGATATATAAATGATATATTTGTACTAACCTGCCAGGACTTCAACTGTCTTAATCATGCACTTTTCGTCTCAAAATTTGTAACATAAAGGACATTATCAACAGCAATAACATGGTGCTACGTCTTCTTCAATTTTTTACACACATGTAATTCCTTGGCTCTGTGGAATCTTCCGTCTCCATAAATATTTTGATTATATATGTGTACAGCTGTGTTTATACAGTTGAATAGTGGGCAGAGGGGAAGAGATAATTAATGCAATGTACAATATAAGTTATTTTTGTTGGATATCATATATGAAATGAAATATGATGCTATATCAAAACATTATTTTCCGCTCCTAATGTTTTGCAGCACACTGTATACGGCTATAATGGAATGAAATCCTATGTGATACTGTACCAGAAGACGCATTGCGAAAGGACATGCTTTTCTAGTTAGTTTTCTGCTGGTGTTTTTCATTCTGAAAAGGCAAGTCCTACGGTATACTGCTTAATACGTCGATAGTCTCCTGATTCATTTCATCGACATATATTCATTTTCGTTTCCAAGATTATTTGCCGTGCAATGCTAAACTTTGAAAAATCTACCAATAAATGAAATGCTAAGCCCCGTTGGTCAGCAGAGTTCCAGAATCAGGAAGGAGTTAAGAAGGGACCTCATGCAGTGGAAAGTTAACGAAAGGGCCCCGGAGATTATGTAAGAGTGAAATGTTTTGTGCTCGTATTTGAAAGGGTGCATAAGATATGATGATGCAACGTTACAGTAACAAATGCATTGACACGTACAGCTGTTTCAAGTATCGCAATGGTCAAAATAGAACGAGTGGTTACGGTGAATACATCCCATAAATGCATCCGTCGACATTACAGTCACCTTCAGAACTGTATAGAGTCTGTCTCCCGCTTTGTGAAAGACATACTGCGCATGTTGTTAAAAATGTCAAATGAGATGTGGAAATGAGCAGGTGTCTGAAACTTAATAAAGATGATGCAACTTCTTATGTGGTAATCAAGAGCGAGGAATACTGTCATGTGTATGTGTACTTTATAACATTTTTGTACGGTCTGCCAGTACACTTTGGGGGCCATGGTAAACTGGGGTCTTTCGGGAATTAGAGACTTGAGGGAACTGATGACATGTACCCTTTTCTCAATGTCAATAATCGTGGCTCTAAAAGTCTTATTCGAACTTTACGTATAACTCCATGAGATTCCCTTGTAAATATTCGATACCTTAAAGAAATATCTTTATAAAGAGTTACACTCACAAATAATAAGAACTGGAGAAGCAGAAATGAATAAAGCACTGAAAGTCACACCAATAGTCCAAAATTTTAGACAGTTTGTTTATTTCTTCAAACCACAACACAAGAGAAGGTAATAAAAGTAAATATTGAATCTCGGATGTAACGTAATTTGTGCAAACAGCCAGAATAAACCACGAGAGGAAAAATAAGTAATGAAATTATATTAATAATTAAAAAATAAATAATAACTAAGTAAAAAGAGGGAGATTTTAATTTCGGTAGTGTACGCCCTTGATGCAAAAAAAAAAAAAATTGCAACAATGTATCTCCATGGTAACTTTCAGAGACATGAGTCTGTAACAAATTAATAAATGTAATATGACATCAAAATCCTTTCAGTAGAACAGGGCACGTTGGGTAACCGACAAGGGAGACTTGGTTTTAAAAGAACGTCTATGATTGTTCATAAGGAAGAAAACAACAGCACATGTTAAAACTAATATAAACACTTTGCAAAGCTTAAAAATATAAACGACATTCACCTTAGAAGCACAGCTGGCAAATGAGTAATCGTAAATTCTGTGGCTAAATTGGATCTCCTCTGTAGTACTTGATAGTCATTAGCACTACAGAGTTCACCCGTGTGGAGCTACAGACAACGTAATAAGAGGGGTTTCTGAACCAGCGTTTCTTTGTAATTAAAATTATCTCTGAAAATGATTGAATGTATCTTAAACAAAAATTACTTTTCAATGGACGGTACTAGTTTAGACATCTCGAAAAACCACCTTTCTCATAAAAATCTGTCTGAGAGTATAGTGTTTGCTTTTCATGTTTTGCTTGTACAGATATATTTATGCAGTTCTCTTACAGTTCATTTTCCTATCATACGCATAGAACTGCATCAGTATTTCGTGATTGTTACATATTATTAAGGATATGAAAGTCTAATTTATATTGTGAAAGACACTTGCTTCAAACAGACACCAATGAAAGACAAAGAAAGAACTTCTGGTTCTCTTTTAGAGAAACGAAATCAAGATGGTAATTGTATCTTGATTACTGTTTTAGAATGAAAGACAAGCCCTCTGCTACACAGTCATCTATCAAGCTTTTATGGCCACATTTGAACGCAGTGGCTCACTTTGAAACTATCGAAAATGAGGCGCAGTGTCTCGAAGTATGACTGTGTCTATTTACAGCTTAGAAGAGCAGGAAATTGCTGCATTTTTGATACAGCTTGTTCTCTGAAAGATTGTGCCTCGTTATTTCCAAGAAGAATGCAAAAACTGGTCCATGCATACTGTTTCCACTTGAGAACCATTTTATTTGCAACCATTTTGACTGTCCCATGAGATACATTACAAATATAACATCAAAATTAAATAAATTCATTATAACAATAAAAACTATAGTGCAAATCATTGAAACGAAGAAACCTCGAAGTGATAATTGCTTTCGTTGAAATAATATAGATATTCCATTTTTTAGGAATAAACGAACTTTGATATTTATAAATCAGAAGAATTATATTGCGACAAATAAAATGATGCTGATGATACCCTTCCTTACCTGTACGACTTCAGGAGTTATTTATTGAAATGTTAATGAAATAGAAGATACTTGTATGCATTAATTCCAGTGTTTCTAAAAGTCCTAGAAATCATGCACTATTTCGGAGCAGTCTGATGTATTGTCACTTCAGGGACAACTTATATTGAAATTTTGAGTGAAAGAACACTACAAACTTGGTAGAAACTCACTGAAGATGTTCTGTCTATCCTACATTATATTTCACACATTTGTGTGTTACAAACAAGAGAGAAGAAAACGTTAAACAGACAAATGAAAAACGAACAAGTGTGGGCATTAAATCTTACAATGTTCGTTTTGAGAAAAACGTTATATGTAAACTGTTCCATTTATCGAGTCGAAAGATTTTTAGAGTTGGCGTAACGTTAAATTAGTACAAAAATATAAATACAAAAACAAATCACTTATTAAGCGAAATTTTAGATGTTGCTTCCTGTAGAGTGATAGTCTGTGATATGGATCACTTATGGTCTGTAGTAAGCAAAGGACATCAACTCTTGGAAAATTCAGCGATCAAGTGGAACTGATAGCCTGTCAACAAAGCTCATAGTGTCGAATATGGAGCAGATGTAGGAGACGTTGTTAAAATAAGCAGCAATGAAGAGTTGAAATTAAAAGAAGATAACTTTTCCGGTGAGGGCCAGGTATTGAACCTTGGTGTCACCGATATTTCGCTCCCCAAATGATGAGCGAAAAATTAACTAAGCCAAGACCGAAGACAAAGTCCTTATCGAAAGACCTAGACAGAGAGGTTATTAAATCTAAATATGATGTCACATGCTGTGTCATATTATTAAACAGCATCATGCAAACAACAAGCCAAAGGAAAACATTAAAAAGTTCCAAGAAGAAAAGAAACCAGTGATTTGAATAAGGATATATCTAAAAATATAGTGGAAGGGGCAATATTGTACAGAACCTTCATTTGGATGCGTGGCCGGCTTAACGGGGATTTTCTTACCCTGTTCCCCTCTCCACTTTACCCCTCTCCCCTTGTGCTGACCCGAAGTGTTTGTGCTGTACAGGAATTAAACGCTGTGAAACCACATGTTTCAGCGTTATAGCGTGTTAGTGTTGTTATAATGCCAAAAAGTCCTTATACCTTAACCACAGAATCCTCATGTATGATTCCTACGTGACAAAAAATTCATTTTGAGAAGTGAAACGGCGATTTATAGACTGATTCCCCACTGTTCGTACACCTCACCGAGAAACGATTCGTAATCTGGTGAATAGATTTATGGAAACGAGATCTGTTCTTGATAAGAAACCGAAAGTAAAAGGCCGTGTTCTTACAGAGGAAAAAACTCGATGACATCGGTGAAAAGTTAAAACGAAGTCCAAAGATGTCAGCGAGAAAGCTTGCACAGATAATGGGAATTTCGTAAACTCGTCTTGGCATGTCCTAAACTTTTAAAATGAAAACCCTATAAGATAACTGTAGTTCAGGAATTGCAACAACGCAAAAATGTGAATAGAGTTGATTTCTGTAATTGGATGTAGGATAATGTTCGTTCAATTGACCACGGTTTAATTTTTTTTACTGACGAAGCATGCCTGGTTTTATTTACATTGACATGTAGCTACATGAAACTATAGATACTGGAGTGCAGAAAAAACCGGCCTTGTTCGACCAAACAAAAAAAAAAAAAAAGTGTTTAGTGTGCTGTAGAAATTTATGCCCTTGAATTTAAGGGGCTATGAATATCCGACGCCGCCGGCAAACAGCGTGCTTTCAGGTACCAAGCAAATCCCCATCAAGCCGGCCACGAGTCCAAATGAGGGCCCCGTATATACGAATAGACTGCTAAAGGTATAGGGACTAGTGGGACTTTCATGACATGTCATCCATCCCTCTCATTTTAACCATGTTCTGATGTTCACTGCACAGTTTCCACAACATAAATATGGTACGGAATTTTTGTTTTGATCTCTGATTTTAGACTCCAAATAAAGCTCATATGCTTTTTTGAGCACTGATGTCAATGGTCTCCTTTCCCATTTGGGCAAAATTCTACAGGAAAAGTCGGTGCACTTTCTCGACATATTTCCTCCATCAATTACAAGCTATGAATAATCAAGAGCAATACAACAGAGTTAATAAATATTTACATTGCATATTTCTTTGAAAGAATGTTGTCTGTTACACCATCATACCAGAATATTTTATAGCGCTGCAAACAGACTGCACAGTGCTCTAAAATTCAATCCTCTAAAATAATATGTGATGGACGAAACACGATTACGGATTTGTAATCAAGGAACAAATATATATATATAAGAAACAACTTTTTATTTTGTGGAAAGTATAAAAATGATGTCAAAAGGATGTAAATGACTGATACATTAGCAATAATGATTATAAAACATTGAACCTGTAATTCAAATCTTCGTAATTACGATAAAATATATCTGATAGAATTTACTTTACATGCAAACATTTTTCCTATCTACTGTAACTTACCGCCTGTGGTGCCTCAGTAGTAAAAACGGGCGTTAAACACTACTCAAAAAAAATATCTACTGTAAAATGAAATTTATTTCAATTTTAGAAACAAGCATGTCATTAAGCTCTACTGAAAGAAAATCAAACTCTAAAGTGAATAACTAATAACCCAGATATTTAATTTTTTGGTTGTATTATTCCACTTGGTGCAGTATATTTCAACTTTCATAAAAAAGTTATTTTACTAATGCAATATTATGTTACACCTTACAAAGATTTATGTTTTTTGTGGCTCTCCACAGATAGGAGTGGTATTATGTTACAATATACAGCTAATATATAGAAATGTAAGGAGAAAATGCATAATCGTTGTATTCGAACAAATGGACCTGAGAATAACAGTAATTTGCGGTAGTAAGCGTGATCAGCAGGGACTGCGTGTTGTGAATATGTCCGTCGTAAATTTCGTGATCGCGCTACATGCACAAAGTTTCATGTCCCTTTAGTTTCTCTTAAAGAGCAATGCCCGCAGAAAAAAAAAATTAATGCTCGCAGGAAATAACAGTATTTAGTAGTTAACGACATTAACTTGTGCGTTTGTAACCGAGAACTTGCGTGAAGAAGTTCATTGCCAGCTCTTGCGCAATACTAGAGCAAAACAGAAAAACAAGTCATAGGATTCGTTTTCCTTAAGTTCCAGCCTAATGTAGAATGAAATATGAATACAAAAAATCTTTATTTTATATTTTCAAAACTATCACCATTGTCCTACAAAAAGCATTCCTCAAATGAAATTCAGAACTTTCCACCAGATTCTTGCTCTCAGGTGTAAGAAACTTGATCTTAAATAAATAAACTCGGGTTTGAAAGATTAATTATCGGTTAATTATTTTAATTACAAAATTTCCAGCTTAAAATCAATTCATCTATAATAATTAATACTTTAACATAAAGCTTATTAATTTGATATCAAGTTTCTCACAACTGAGCTACTGGTAAATATATAAGTAGAGCGCGAATATCCGACTACCAGAGGATAATATACGATATGTTCAAATTGTAATCTATAAATTGTTGCAAAGCTTTGTTGGACATTGCTTTGAAATATTTAAATACACTTTTTAATCTCAAAGTAAAAACTTAAATTATGCTAACATTGTCGGTATTTAATCTTCACTACTTGAACTTACGAAAAATTTCTTACATCTTTATCAGCAGGATAAGTCATGCAACAAATATTTCATAATTTGAAATTTTACCATTTAAAATGCGTAGTGTGAACATTTGCAGAACATTATAACTTTTCATAAAGGTTTGCATGACTGATAAGAGCTGCTCATTGAAGGTTTCCGCACAGGCATCCCTTTATCTATCATTTGACTTAAGTTGACTATGATCAATGTTACTTTTTAAAATCTAGGCTTTTTAGAATTACATTACCCCCATAAAAGAAGTTATTACTTAATTATATTTAAGGAGACAGAAACAAATTGATAACGAAAACAGTGCCAGATAAATTTCAAAATGAAAAACAAATTACTGAAAAATATCAACAGTTTAAAATTTTCCCAAAATTCATACAGTATGAAATTGCATTGGAGTATTGCTGGAATAACGCATCGATTTAATGTTCAGAAATAAAATTATCTATCAAGTTAAAAACCCATTCTTTCGTTGTTAGTTCGATAAATTTTCAGACCGCCCTTGTATAATTGCATTTAGTTCCTGAATTTTGTATGAGGGAGACAAATCTGGTGAGTAGGATCGATGCTCCAACTATTTATACTTCAAATCTATTACTTTTCCCATCTCTAAAGCACTTTTGCAATTATTTTATGGTTTATTTTTCTTTCTTATGCAAACCGGGTCTTTTCTCTCGATTTGTTTCAGCCAGTGGTTTAAATGATTGGAATCCTACTCTCCGATTATGTTTTTAATTTCTGAAGAATTGTACATTTCTTTTACTTTCTTAAAAGACTGCAGATAAGAGTATTTTTTGGTGCTGAAAAAACGCTTCTTTCTTCTGTTTTGGATGGATTCGGGTCTTATCTACATTTAAGTCTAAGCATAAAATCAGTTTTCTTGTTTTAAAATGCTTCCTACCACTTACGACACGCTCATACGAATATGCTTTTTTTATTTGTATGGTAAACATCTTAACGCAAAGCTTTGGGGGGGGGGTGTTTAACGCTCATTTTTACTACTGAGGCACCACAGGCGATGAACAGTGATGATACATTAGATGAAATGATATAATGAGAAAGGATTTTTTTTAAGGAAGGAAACGTTCCAGGCCTAAGTTTAGGGTGCCTCCCGGCATTTGCCAAATATGAGGACTGAGGAAAACCTGAAAAAAACCCTTAGTCAGGGAGGACGGTCCAGGCGGGATTCCAACCCCAGACTCCCCGCTCACGATTCCGTGCCTTAACGACCTCGGCCACCCGTGGCGGTATTAACACAAAGCTGTTTTATATGAAATTCGTCAAGTAAAACATAACCTACACGTTACTTTAAAATGCATATACCTGGGAAATTTCAGACACTTTAAATGAAAGGTCATCTAATAGCATATGATGTATTTTTTTCGGTGAATTTTGGTATTGCTGCGCTTTTAGAAATCCTTTACTTAGGTACTTTATGTTTAAATTCAGCAACCCATCGTATGAAATTAAGGAGAAGATTCTACATGAATGATTGTAAGTTTGTTATAAATATTCTTTGGCATTAAACCGTGTTTTAGGAAAAACTTTATCATTACACGATACTCAAGTTTATTCATTTTGTGGAATTTCCGGATCGCGTCTGCTTTAGAAATTGTTTAACATAAATGTGCCAAAAAAAAAAAAAAAATATCTTGGCAATTGCATGGCCATCTATGGTCGAGGCCCAGAGAGTTTTACACCACCCTCGTTATAAACGATAGCATTATTGAACAGAACAAAAGGAAAAATGTAAAATAAAAGCATTGTTGGAAGCGAAGGAATGAAAATAGATATTGCTTTTGAGGAAATTTCTACATCACCTACCAGAGGATAATATACGATATAATTGAGTGCGTAACAGATCGAGAAATATGTTGTTTTCACATTAGAACTTGGGTAGAGAATATTCCATCTTCGGTTTAAACGGCAAATTTAGTGACTTTGGGACACGATATATTTTGTAGAGTTGCAGAAAGATACATTGGTTCTCGAATTAAAGCAGCATATAGGTCAGAAACGGTTGGCATTGTAAAAGCAGAAAATTAAATTTGGAAATGTAATAAGAGCAACGAACAATGTGTTCTATTTTCGCTGCAAAAGGATACAGTAATTGACAAATTGCTAGAAAACTACAAATCTCAACTCTACAAAATAGATTAGCACAACCTGCTTATGGCAGATGCATGTCTTAGGAGGTGCAATGTCGAAATGTAGTATAATAAAACTTCCTCTTTCTGCCCATATATTGCCCTGCATTTACAGCCCGTTAATAAATACCACTTTTATAGAGGGAGTAGAAAACCGTTCTTAATGACAGCTGAATGACGGCTGTATTTGCTAGATCACAACTGCGAAGGTCAACGCCTGCGGTTCTCTGAGCGGGATAGCTTACAATCTAAATTTCTCCATTTTAACACGTATTAATTCAGTTTATTACCAGAAATGAACGGGTAGACAGAAAGACAGACAGTCAATTAGGTATGTAGGTAGGTAGGTAGGTAGGTAAGTAGGTAGGTATGCAGTGTATTGCATGTCTTTAAATGGTTGGTTTACAGAAATAAACGCCCTATCTTAGTGTAGTGCCCGTGTCAACTCTTTATCTTATCATTTAATTAAAAGTAATGCATATTCCAAAAAGACGCTGGGGCAGATAAATCCATAATACGTCCCAATATCTTAATATGATCAAATTAATATGCTATTAAACATTTTGTAGGAACAATTTTACTAATTTGTAAATACAGCAGTAGAATTTAGAATTGTTTTAGATTTAAATACGTTGTTTAAAATCGCATCTATTTTATTGTGAAACAATTGAAGCCTTGAGAGCGAATTCCACATTTTATTTTTATTGTTATACTTAGGGAAGAGAGATTTAAGTAGACCAAGAAAGCGGTGGAAACATCAGTTCTAAAGAGTCCTAAAGATGAAATAGATAATGATGATGATTCAAGCCACTGCTTAGATGTTTTCTTTATTTCTGTTTATGTTGCTTTTCCAAGAGAGTTAGTTAATCAAAAGAAATTCATTTCTTTTCATGTCCACTACTACACTTTCTCAAAATGAACCAATTACATAGATCATTTTATAATGACTTAATAGGTCATACTACAGTTTTCAGTATTCTGTCATTTAAAGCTTAAAAATTTCAAGCTGGCGTAAACTTCTTAAAAATTGGTTTTAACCAACAACTCAGGATTATTGACAACTTTGGAAATGCAAAGCTGTATTTTGTGCCATGTTTTCTTGAGCACAAATTAAAAATAACTGTATGTATATGAGTTTGAAGCATTTCTTTTTTCTAAACATAATGATGAATCTTGAATTCTTCTGTTTCATCCTACGGCAAAACATTAAAATAAAAATGATATCTTTCTTAAACAAAGGCATACTCAAAAAATTAGGAGCTGATGAACATAGGTATCATTCTTTTATACATTATTATCGAATGGAAGATAACAAAATGAAAAAAAAGAAATAAAATGAATAAAAATTTCCACTTGTATTCTGCTTACACCAGACTCCAAATTAAAATGTTGTTAATGAAAAACAGGCAATTCCTTTATTTATTGCAATAATGTTGTAAATTTTAATACATTTTCCAAAAAGTTAAACTGTTGTAATTAATTAGCACAAATCAGCAATGCAAAAAGATTTTAGCGGAATTTAGTTTTGAAAACATAAAATTGTAAGCAGCAAAGTAGAAAGAAAAAAGTTATTTTGTCTAGAATGTCCATTTATTTAAGTGTGAATATATTTATTTCTTGATACTCAGGAGCTTTCGAATTAGGTGTTAATTTTAGCCTAAAATGTATATAAGTTTCTTTTAATGTGCTCAACTTCAATAGCAGGTGTAATTATACTGAAAGCCCTAGAACGTGTTAATGAAAGAGTGACCTTAATGTTCGATAACTATTTCAATCAAAATTCTAATTGTATCACTAGCTGCCAACGCCCCTTTTTATAGGAGGAGTATATGTGCAAAGAGACATATTCACCTTTTTGTCAAATCGAGATATTGGTATTAAAGTATATAATCATTATCATCATCTAGAAGTTCTATTTAGCGTTAAAATGTTATGATTTCTTTTAGGTGTGTGTTCAGAAGGCACATCAACCATAGAGAAGTGTACACCTAAAAGTACATCATCCTCTCTACTAGTAAAAGGACTGAATGGGTGTCACATAATGGCAAAAACCAAGTAAGACGGCTGAAGTACAATATGGTCGTTATTACTTCCACCTTTCGAGTTCTAGTTTTATCTTCATTGTGTTCCTTTGCAGTGTTGAAAATAATTTAAGATTAGTGAAAAATTCCCTGTCTCTGTGAGAGTGGTAACAAAGAGAGAGAGAGAGAGAGAGAGAGAGAGAGAGAGAGACCAAAGACACCTGAACAGTAGAATGGGGAAAAGACCAAAGAAGCAAAGTAGGTTCTGGAGATTTATTCATTGTTCTGTGGTAGTGTGTATTGCAACCAAATTAAAATTTGAAATAAATAAATTTCTATTATTTCTTGAGCACAAACCAAGGTTACTGTTTTGATTGATGTTAGACAACATATTGCATCAGTATTGCCATTTACTTAGTATTTTTAATGATGTTTAACCCCGTGTTAACTACCGAGGCATCACAGGTGGCGGACACTGATTACATGTGAGACGATATATTGGGAAAGAATTTTTTTTAAGGAGGGAAAAACGTTCCAGGCCTAAGTTTAGCGTACCTCCCCGGCATTTGCTATTTATGAGGACTGGGTAAGGCCTGGAAAAAACTCAGGGAGGACAGTCCTGGTGGCATTGGAACACAGACCAGCTCATGAGTCCGCACCTTAACGACCTCGGCCGCCCGTGGCGGTTTTTACTTAGTATACACAAGTATACTTACCTAATGCAAACCTGCAGTTTTAGCATGGCTTATGACGGAATATAATGGACAAAAGAGACAAATTTGAGGGTGGTTAGTCTGGACAAGTTTAAGGCTGGATACATTTATTTTTCTTTTATATGTTAAAGAAAATTATTAGCAAAATGTATTATATCGGTAAAACAGTTGTATTTTGCAGTGAAGTGATTCAGTATAACTTTTTCTTCAATGCATAGTATAATAGAATTTCCCAATTTTATTATAGGTATTCACCCCCTCCCCGAAAAAACTGCCCACCATTCCGTCATATAAAAACTCAAAATTAGCTTATAAGTGGATTGCTCAAGACATTAAATAATTCATTAAAGATTCGTTGGAAAAATTAAGTGTTGCAGGAGATGTTTTTATAATATACATGATAATGAAACGTTGCAAAAGCAGAGGATATAAAAATATTTAATACACAGGGAAAGAAACCAGAGCAAATGAACGAAAAAAACATTATCTCTTACTGCTGAAAAAGGGCACATTTGCGATAAAACATTATTTGTACATCATAATTATCGTTGGTCATAATCGTTAATAAAACGATTATCACTGTCATCAATTGGTATATTTTGTTACGATATTATTAAGGGAACAAATTATATAATATTTTAAATTGAGTCATATTTCATCTTCATTGTAAAATGCATAACTACCGAACTAATACAACTTTTTTAACCTACTTATCAATGTAATAGCAGGTAAGTTAATAAGTTAATATTAACTACCATATAAATTAGTAGAATCTGATAATACTAACCTGTTCTGAATTTTATGTCTACACTATAGATTCAGAAATATTCTTCATAATTTACTGTTCATTCATGTAATGCATTTGTCATACGTCTTTGATAAGTCTCATAAGATTTTCTCGCTATTAATGACATTTCAATCTTTTCAGCTTGGGTAAAATTTTCTTGCGGCAAATTCATCTTTGCTAACAACAATAACAATAGATAAACTAAATAAATAGTATCCATCGATACAATGCCGTCATAAATATAATACAGGAAGGCATTGACTTCCGATCAATTAATTATAAAATCGATATTATATTTATTTCATTTTATTGCATTTATTTTCAGATTGACTTTGGAGTGTATAAATACATATTGGCACTTGAGCCACACTAGCACTTTGTGCACTCCTTCAATAATTTCAGATCTAGACCTTCAATGAATTCTAGAACCTTCCCTCGAACTTAGGAATTACATCCCCTTAAAGATGGTTCCTAATAGAGGTGTTCTTCACACTCTAGTAAGAAGTGTTTTGTAGTCTCACCAGATTTTTAATAGTGTTTAACGCCCGTTTTTACTACTAAGGTACCATAGGCGGTGGATCCTTATGATACATGAGATGATATGATAAATAGGAAAAGGATATGTTTTAGGAAGGAAGCGTTCCAGGCCTAATTTAGAATACCTCCCCAGCATTTACCACTTATGAGGGCCAAGGAAAACCTGGAAAGAACCTTAGTCACGGAGGATGGTCCTGGCGGGAGTCGAAGCCCCGACCTTCCGCTCACGTGTCCGCGCCTTAACAACCTCGGCCACCGGTGACGGTTTCTCTCACCAGAATGTTCACATAGGTGATATGTGGGATTTTTATGGCAGAATCTCATAGTCCGTAAGTGTTTCCGGGATGACCAATATCCATAATCATTTATTGCTTCCCGGTTTAGTTCCTATTTCTATTCAGTAGGTCTTTAGCCAGTGTTGTCAGACATTTTAATAAGAGTTTTACCCAGTTCTTGACCAGGGGAGTTGTTACATCAGTTAGTATCCTTTTATATTTCTGATTAAAAAATAAACACACGAGACTTGTTTATAATATACAATTATTGCATTCGTAAATATTTCACGTTTAAAGATTTTCTCATGAAATAAAGTATAACATTATAAACTAATGTTTCAATATACTATTAATAGCTGTTGAAAGAAGACGATTCCCAGTTTGTTTTCATTTATGGTTGTAAAAAAAAAAAAAAAAAAAAAAAAACCCCTCTTCCAAAGTTGCCAGAGCAAACTGTGGAGTAAATAATTAATTCTTAAATTTCCAAATATATTTTTATTTTTAACGATGTTATTCCTACTAAACTGATTTTCCAATTAATTATGTGGCATTAGCACTGTAAAAAAAATTTCAAAAACCGTACAAAATATCTGAAACGTCAATAAACAAAACTACTAGCCCAAACAACTATTAATAGCCCAAAGATTTACTCACTAGCAAACATGACTGAACACAACCCTGTTTTCTTCTCCAAAGATATGTATGGCCATGTTTTCAATTTTTATTGCATTCTCATCTGTCTCAGAGAGCTTCGGTTCCAACCGTCACTTCATCACTGGTTCAGATGATTGACGTTTTTGATTTTCGTTTGGTATGTCATCTTCCGATGCTGACTTGAGAGAAGTAGTCTATGTAATTTAAATCACCGTGGCAATACGTTTGGTGGTATAAAATTTGAAGCAACTATATGTAAGTATAGATTATTCACCCCGTTCATTTATTTGTTTTGCTGTAAACAAATGAGTCGGAACTGTTGAATATTACACTTGCAGTGACTATATTGTATTGAAAATTCTTCCAAAAGCCTTTATACATAGTTTTTTTTAAAATAGCTATACTTTTTAAACAGTTGAAACTCTACTTAAGGCCCACTCCCAATAAAATATAAACATAATATAATATGTCTGTTACAAACATAATCATAACATTTTGTGTATTGTAGTTAATGTTGTAGATATCTTGTATGTATAATTATATATATTATTTATAATACGGTATAATTGTAACCGTAAATTGCATGTCAAAAGAGAAAGCTTCTTGGTGTTTCTTTACCTAGGAAAGTCAACAAAAGAGTCATAAATCCTCTATTCAGAGGACATACAGAGGGTCGTGTTTGAAGGCTCCCCTTTTTTTAAATGGACAACTACTGGAAGGTTAATAAAGGAAAGACATTAAATTCGTTAAAGGGCTCTGATCCCGACCGGTGGTTATACTACTAGCTCTTTAAACCAGCCAATGTCGACAAAAGTTTTAAACTTTCAAATAACAACGAATGGAACATACGGAAGGTGAACTTTAACAGCCAATGATAGATGTATGTTTCAACTTTTTAAAGAAAGGCGCAAGGCTTGCGCGTGCATTTTGGTGTCTCCTAGCCAATGCTTTTTGATTTGAATATAATTTAAAAAGAAGAGTTTTATCGGCTGGGGCACTCTTCGAAGTTCTTTACGCGGCGAGATACATGCAGTCTTAAGTTTTACACACCGCGAGAGGCAGTTATAGGATGCACGCAGCAGGCAGTTGTAAGTTTGACGTTACTGAGATAAGCGGTTATAAGATCCACATGCGACAAGATACGCGCAGTTCGGTATTCATTATAAGTTAGATCATCAATTTTAGCGTTGTGGTACTCATCAATTAGCCTCACATGCAACAAATAAGTTTGTATCGGCGTAGCTAAGTCTATCGTGAGCAAAACACTAGAGAACGCGAAGGATTTTGAACACAATAAAATACCAACCGACATTACGTCGCATCGCTTGCTCATTTACAACATTGAAATTATCACCTAGTCCCGTTGAGTACGAATCAAAGAAATAGCCGAAATCACACTGAGAAATTGTCATTGAGGCGTGGGCAACAATATCGAAGCGACCTACAACCAGCCTACAAAACTACTTAGTAATTTGTTGCCAACGTGTGGCCAACCACAACAGCACCCACTTCAAACCGCTTTAAAATTTGGCGCCCAACGTTGCTTACATACTATTTACTGCTTCACGGTAATTCAAGGAACTATAATATTGAAGATTACTTTTGAATAGTTCCATTTTACAACAAGATAAAAGCAATAAAACACTAAAGGAGATATAAAAGTTAAAAATGATTAATTTTTTCATAAAGCGTATTAAAAGTTTCTTTCGCGTTTACTGTTCAAAGCGATATAACGGTGTGCTATTGCACATAACAGCAATTTACTCACAGCTTTTGCACAATCAAGTCCTTAATGCCTCAATCGAATGACTCCAAGTCACTCAAGTGCAGGAAATGGAAACAACCCAAGAACATGTTTTGTTCTTCCACTATTATTACGGTTGCCACTTATGGCACTTCTATTGTGCACAGTAACTGAAATAAGGAAAGTAAGAAAACCTAATTTTGCACTTTTGGTTTAAAATATAATGTGTGTAAAGCAGGCTTTCCTGGCTTCTAGAACAATATTTTGTCCCAATTATTTTTAATCAGTTATTATTACAACCAAAATGTATTTCCTTAGCTAAGAACCGACCCTACAGGTTTTATTGGAGCCCTGCTATAAAAACCAGCCGGAGCTGTTCACCCAAAACTTTACTCAAAATAAATGGAGGTACCTCAAGGAACACCTCTCTGTAAACATTAGCTGCCGATAGCGACGGTGAGAAGAAAATAGAGGTTAAAGACTCCCCTCCCCCCAAAAAACGAAAAAAAAAAAAAGAGCACGTAAACATCCATCTATAAGGAAATATCGCGAACCACGTGATTGCTATTTAACCTATGGAGCACGCAGAAAACAAATAACATCGCTATAATTTAAATCTGAGGGACCGAACGCGTGGGGCGACCGACCAACCAAAACATTTATAAAAATCATGGAAAAACCAAAGCCCCGGCAGTTAGGACAGTCAGGGCAGTCAAGGCTATCAATTCAGTTCGTGCATTCAGTTCAGTCATTCAGCTTAGTTCATTTCAAGTGCCAAGTCAGTGCCAGTCAGTATTGGATTCGATAACCATTTTGCTCATCAGTATCATGTTAGTAGCGTTATAATTACAAATATCGTAGTTCGTGCTACTTTAATCACCATTTCCTGGCAGTGTTGTACTTACTAGTGGACATTTTGGCGAACTGTGATAATACGTTAAGTGAGTGAACATTTTAGTGAAACGATCGGTAGGCAGTTTGTGGCTTCGACGGAGATCCGCGCCATATACCTGTTGCAAATCCGTGCCAGTGAAAGGCGTGACAAAATTCTAGGAAAGAATATGACACAGTCCATTGCGTGTCCTCGCGCCTGATTTCAAGCCGTATTAAGAGTGTTAGGTGTTTATGGCAGATGTGTAATGATCTCGTGAACGAAACCCATCGAATTTTCAAGGTTTCCAACTGTTGAGTGATGAATGTATAAGCACATAAATAGATTCCTTGGCCCCTGAGAGAACAGACAGAAATAAAGACCATCTGGAGAACTTACGGAACTCTTCTAATTCAAGAAGGCCATCCCTTTCCATTTCCGTCTCCGTGGAAACGTTATTCACGTTCCTAAAATAAGGCACTAGTGTACTCTCATGTGCCGGTGCTGTGACAACAGGACATCACAGGCATCACAGCATAGAAGCGGGAGAAAGAAGATAGAAGAAGTAGCAGCAGGAAGTCGTCATCTAAGTACGAAATCGCACTTACTTCCGCTTCCTCTATACGCCTAATTTCGGAGCCAAGGAGCGATAGAGCTTTTCTTTCTCTACCTACATTATCCAGAGTCATTACTTGATGAGGATTCTAAGAACCCAAATAAAATCACGCTCCTGATACTTCCTTCTGTCAACAATAAAACTCCTAATTAATTAATCCTCCCCATTATCCCCTACAAATGAAAAATACCGCTTCATGAGGGATCTCGACAAATTCATATCGCTGCAACTGAAAAAGATATCATGGGAATAGAAAATGAACGAAGCATAACGCGGAAACAAGCCACGGATTCCTTTTCTGTTAACGTGCCGAACGGAAGTATACGTGTAAATATCAGCACCAGCGTAACACGAATGTTATGATGGCCAATAAGGAATGCTCGGTATAAAGTAGTGAAACTTGGACGTAACATATTATAGATCACATTCGTAAATGTAATACTTATAACAAACACTAGTTCTCGCTCGTTTATTAAGGCTAACCTGTCACTTACTTGTTAGTGCAAAGACCTTCAGAATTTCACAGGATTAATCTGCCCATTTCAACAATAAACACACCTGAGAAATGTAACATAATATAACCTACTATCTCATCTTTCACACCAGTTTCCGTTGCGAATTAAGTTTTCTTCGTTAATATTTTTTGGCAAAAGATAGCAACGTGTTCGACACGTATTTGCCAACCAAATATATTTTAGAACACTTCTTAAAGCAAAAAAACCCGAATTTTTGCATAAGCAATTTACAATAATGAACAAGCTTAAGTTAATAAGAAAGTAAAACAGCTTTGGCGTACAAAATTAAATAGTTGGTTACATCACACTGCCTACTTGTGATGACGCGACTATGATGGAGGAACATTGCAAGTTATTTATTACAAGTTTTTCATTTAGAACTTAACTTAATATTCGTTCGCTTCCCAAATTTAACCTAACACTTATTCCTAAGCCCAAAATATCAGATATACTTAAACCTAACGTACGGATTAAATTTATTAGCAGTTCGAATGCCTTACAATATTGATGACATCACGCGTTTAGTGCGTCAATAGAAAAGTACAGTTAAGGGATATAATGAAGTTAATTAGAAGTCTGGGTCAAAAAGCCCTACAGTTTTCTAGTTCTCCAACTCAGCCAGAATCAGATGGGAGAATTTGGATGGAAGGCAATTATGGATGGGTAGGACGTTAGCTTAATACAAAATTTTCCTATGTGATCCTCACTTTCAAACACTAGTCACACATGCGACTGGAATGAAAATCAATTCAAAATATTCATCATGATTTTTTCACGTAATTGATTATACCTTTATCTCAGGAGGTAATTTCGATTTAGGTATTTATAAAATTTTACGCACTAAAACATTAATGCAATATTTAGAATGATCCGTTTGGGTATGAATAATATTAAATATTATTATAAAAGATAATATGAGACATTTCTTGCTTATAATATTTTACTTAAAAATGGAAGATTTTGTACGTGGTAAGAATGAAAATCAACAATGCACAATGAGAAATGCAAATCGTAAATAATTGAAATGGCAATTACTAATCAAAAACAAGCGCTATGAATCTTGTTTGGATACCTTGCAATTGTTTCTTTTGGCACAACTTGATGAAGACAGCAATATGATCATTGATTCCAGAGAGGCTGCAACTGGGCACTGGAGGCTAGTCATTTTCTACAGAAATTAAAAACTATTTAAGCTTTCCAAAACATTACCCCTCTAACGTTACAACGGACATGGACTGAAATATATCACCGTTGTGCATAGTGCGCAATGGAGGGCACGTAGCGTTCTGAGAAAGCTCTCAACTTTTCACAAAGTTTCGAAATGAAAAGTTTAGTAGTAAATGTTTTAAAATGTTTTTATTTTATCTATAATCAAACGAACCGCTCTATATACTTAAGTTTAAACAAAAACAACGTGTATTGATAGAAAATAGTTCTTTTAACGAATATTGTAAGTAATTTATGGCCGTGAGTAAAATAGGAAACAGAAATAAATATTAAAACGCTTCCATATATTATTAATTTTCCCTCAGAAGTTACAAAAAGATAAAAATAAAGACCAAGAGATGGAAATTTAAAGAGAGCAGGGATTTAAAAAGAACTATTGAGTATGATGTTCCAAAGAGGATGGGTATATAAAACATTTCAGGATATTTTTTCTGGTCCGAAGTAATTTTTAAGAGCAAAAACATAAAATTGATTTTTTTTGCCAAAATACCAATTTTCACTTCCACCTCTCCTTAAAAACGCTACGAGTGGCCGAGGTCATTAAGACACAAACTGGTGAGCGGTAGGTCTGTGGTTCGAATGCCGCCAGGACCATCCACCCTGACTGAGGTTTTTTCCAGGTTTTCCTCAATCCTCATAAATGGCAAATGCCGGAGAGATACTTAGGCCTGGAACGTTTCCTTCCTTAAAAAAAAAATCCCTTCTCAATATATCATTTCATTTCGTGTATCATCAGTGACACCAGCTGTGGTGCCTTAAACACAATACAATTCATCAACTCTCCTTAAAATATGAAAAGATATAATATATTCCGGACAGCAAGGTCCTAATGATGTAGCAGATGATCTGAGCATATATAGGCTCTGAGACAGTGTGTGCATTTATAAGAACAAGAGAATTTCGATGTACGGCTTTAACGCTACTTTCACTGCTCTGACCAACAGTTTGGCAAATTGCTGGGGATACTAATGTTGTATAATACAAGACATGTTTCTGATTAGGCGCAGCTGTTGACTGATTTAATAGTCTGCCGAGTGCATCGCACTTTGTTCTCGCGTGCAATAGTAAAACCAGTGAACAATTTATTATCCTACCCTAACTGACAACGCAAAACTCGGCAGACGTCTACTGTACGGAGGGAAACAAAGGTTGAAAATAATTTAACGGTACATACATTTGCTGAAAGCTGAACCGAGCGTGGCGGTTTTGCAGCTACGAGGTGTCTTAGTCATTCTTGTTAACAAGAACGGCTACCTCTTGCACAAAATATGACGGCCTTAAAAATGAGAAGTTCTGCCATGTTTTGCCAGAAATAACAGAATAAACGGAAGTTGAAAACAATGTAGAGGAGGCTTTGACATTGTCACCAACTTTTATAAGTTATTAAAACGCGCCTTGGTAGAATACGCTAGTGTTTTGTGGAATAGAGGGAGTTAGTGTACAGAGCAAATCCATTTAATGGCAGTGATGATCATCTTGCGCAAAGGAAAACACGGTAAACATATTTATTTTGGAATATGAAACACAACATTTCACTCTCGTATCCGTGTTTACTCATCTCATTGTGGACTTGTACGGCAAGAGTTCTGTTTTCTTTACTTCCTCGATAGGTACCTTTTCACGCATTGCACATTTAGCTCCGACATTTTTTCAAATAGATAAATAGATAAATAGATAAATCATAGAATGAATAATAGGTACTCAAGATTTTCCTTTTTCTTCTTTTGGTTTCTATGACTTTGCTGCGGATGATAACCTTCGACCGGTCAGTACTTGAACGTAAATAATTAAAGAGATAGGGAACATTTATAAAACGCTGCTCAATTTGCTGTAAATGTTTACGTGGTGCTGATAAATGTAAATACCTTCACTTAACACCCATTTTTTAATATCTTGAACTTGCTATTAGATCCATTCATGAACTATTTGCATAGCTTCTTATATTACAAAAATACAAGATTTCAAATACTTAATTATTAAAAACACATATGAATCTCTGATTCCTGGATTTGGTAAATGAAAAAATCAAAATGTGTAATCTCTATATTTTCTCATGCACACATTTCTTTCGGCATCACCGCTGACCTATGAAAAACTTTATGATATTTTTATGTGTCTGATTGCAAGGCTTCGTTTCATTTTTAGAATAACTACAGAAAAGAACATATTCATTTTCATTATTCAGGTATCAGAATACCTTATTGCTAATCTGCTAGTATGAGTTAATCACTATTTAGAACACTTTGATAATGTTTAGCTCCCGTTTGAACTATCATAACATCACAGGTAATGCGCGCTAATGATACATTAGATGACATGGTATAGGAAGAAAGCGTTTGAGGCATAAATTTAGGGAATCTCTCCTACATTTTTCACTGATGAAGATAACCTTAACAAATCTTTGGGTCCTGGGGGTTTCAGCTGCAGACTTCCCGTTCATCAGTATTGCATTAGATAACTTACAAATTTTCCCTTTCTTTGAATACTAATACTCTTTATCACATACCAGATTTTTTCCATTCATCCTGTACATCTTCCGCAGTCAGCAATGAAAATTTAAAAGTTAAACTTAATAGTTACGAATATTTGCGGAACATATTCACATTATATCAAGGAATGCTTGCTAACTCGGAAATACTAAAAATGCCCAATGTCCTACGGCAGTAGTTCATATATTTATTGAGTATTACTAAGTTCAACAGTGAAACTTTTAGGTGTTATAAAAGAACCTACAACAATGCATTTTAATAGTCATCGGTCTGAAATTGATATTGGATCAGCAGCCTATTTCATACAAACATTTAGAAACTATATATTTGATAATACGTAAAACGATTGATTTACCATGACAATTATTGTTCAACAGCACCAATGTGTGTCGTCTCTTAAACACGCCATGACGTGTAAACGTCAACATTTACTTGTAGTTCTTACAAGATGTACTTTATGCGTAACTTCAGGCCGTTTTCCTTGACATTCAGAATCACATGTGATATCAAGACGATGGTGTACCCTCTCACTTCTCCGTTTAATCCGAAAGCATTTGAACCGCGCACATAGTGAGTAATGGACTATTCGAGGTGGATCCATTCACTTGGCCAGCTTGTTTTTCCGACCTCGCCCAATTTGATTCTTTTTGTGTGAAATTTTTAACGTGTAAAATAATCACATCATTACAGAGCTTATATTCAGGAAAGAGATCTCAATTTAAACATTTGCATAAAGTTATAGTTCAATTCGAAATATAATGCTTTTATTGCCAATCATGTTTAAAAAAACGTTTTTTATTTATTATTCTCCATAGGATGACTACTTACTCAATTGTAAACTTATGGTTATTTAATAAAAACAAAAAAATAATTTGTACTCTCTCATTCTGAGAAGTTCGAGCATTGAATTCAGAAGCTGTCTGCATATGCACGCTTCCTACTTAGCACTTATTTTATTGCACTAGAGGAATCATAGAGCACACAAAATTGTACTTATAAAACATACATTGAACATGTTTTTGCCTTTCCCCAATATTTTATAAGTACAAAAGGTGGCTGATATTAGTATGTAGAAGACAATTTATCAAAGCACCGCAGTCTCCACTATCGAAACTTAATGTAGTGGGAAGAATCTTGTAGTCTACTAATTCTATTCTAAATTTCAGAGTTCTTGTGACAATGTCAAACTCATGTGCTTATACCTAATAGATAATAAGGTCATTTCTTAACTTCATTTTCTAATCTTTTAATCTCATCTGCCATACATTTGTTGAGAGTAAACAATGACTTTATTATGAAGTTCTTTGTTGATTTCTGTAGAACTACCTACAATGACAAGAGCGCACTGTGCCGGATTGCAGAAGTATAATATATCTCTGTGGATACGTTTCATCGTTTCCGATTCTTTTGTATTTCATTATCATTTTTAAATTTGGATTAAACTGCAGATCTCAAAGATGATAAATATGTTTTCACATTTAGTATATGTTGAAATATGCATTAGCCCGTATATACAAAGTGTTCCAAAAGTAGTGGTCTTATATATATATATATATATATATATATATATATATATATATATATATATATATATTTGGAGGGTGAATTAAGTATAAACCGGATATTATTTTGCAATTTAATAAAATCAAAACGAATAAAAATGGGTTACGTCTTATTTTTTTATATAATTTCCCGATTTACAAGCACTTAAGTGCAGGATTGGATTTCCAGCCAGTTTTGCAAGAAAGCATCCACACGTTCGTCGCTATCGAATCGATGATCTCTCAGTGGTCCTTTTAAGGTCCAAACATAAGAAGATCACAAAACGACAAGTTTGGACTGTAGGGAGGCTGTTCCAATGTTGTCCAGTGAATTTCTTTAAGTTTTTCCCTTGCTAAAGCAACGGTTTGTCGGCGAGTTCTGTCTTAGCGGAGGCGAGCTTCTCGAAGGGTTGCTAGTGTCCTTTTTACCAATAAGCACGTTTTTTTGACTAAATGAGAAACTGGCAGCGAAGAGCTACATTGACGTTAATTAAAAAAACGTATAAATTAAATGTCTTAAAACCTGTCAAGAGAAACTTCCCAGCTGACATGCGAGTTTTCGCTTTGAAGAAGTAGATTTCCCTCTTTCTCTTCACTTCATGTTTGCTTGCTTCCACTCAGAAGTATAACATATTGCATCGCAGGTTACACATTCCACCTAGAAGTATTTTTCCTTCATCCCGGCATTGAGCCGAAAATCCCTTGGTACATTCCTCACGTGCAACCTTTAGATGCTCAATGAGAATTTAAGGAATTTACCTTGCCGAGACTTTTTGATAATGTAAAAATTCTCAAATCATAGACCAAACACTTTTTTAGCTCATTCCAACCTCAAAAGCGATTTCAGAAATACGAAACTCGTCCGAGGTCGACTTTGGTGACAATTTTCCACAGTTTCTCGTTCTTCTGTAAACTTTTGTGACATTCATACACTTGTGTTTTAGTCAGCATCTTGTTATTAAAATGTGAACTGAGTTTTTGGAAAAATTTGTCTAATTTTACGCCTTCCCACGCCAAAAACAATAATGAGTTTCTTAATCGAGTAGTGTACTTCTTGCTCGGACATGATGATACTGGCAAACGAAACGGCCTTTCGGGGTGAACTGGTTCTTCCCAGCTCCTGTAATCCATTATATTTGATTCAACCTCTTGTGTGTAAATTTGCATACTTTGATAATCTTGTCCTTTTCTTGAAAATAACATGATATGAATCTATACAGTGACAGTATATGATATGAAACTAAAAAATGCCATCTGAAAAACTGGCCACTAGTGAAACGAAATCAACACTCGAAGTATAAAGACGACATAAAAAAGTTGCACGAAATTATGATTCCAAATCTTTCCATAATATAGCGATTAGTGCTTTTATTTTGAAAGTCGAAAAGTGCAAACGACAAGAAAATATAAACCAAAAATAGAGTTCCTACTTATGAAGTACCTACCTATAAGAGATCCCTGACCAAAGAGGAACTGAAAATTCCAGTATATATTTACTTATTTAGGGAAGTAGAATAAATAACTACACATAATATTTATAAGATATTTCACTTACCGAGAAAAACGCAAGCAACACGAACGGGCGTTTTCACTCTCGAAGACAAAAATCTGAACAACATGGAGGGACATTTAACAGCCCAAGGTTCTACATAAATTCAAGAGATTCAGGGAATGAGAAGCACCAATAAACACGACTTACTGATGCAATAACGAAGGAGACGAATGTCTACGGCCACGGAAGTGTACAGACGGGTGGAAAGGTGTTTTCGCAAAAAAGTACGGTTGTAATCTTTTCTAAGCGGTTTCTGTGGTACTTACCACTTTATGAAGTGAGGTTTATGACGCCGTAACAACGTCCAGGGAGAGAAACAATAAAATAAGAGTGGTTAAACCACTGCACCATAAAAAATACATGTTGGTGATTGAAAGCCAGAAAATGAGAAATGTGAGTTGGAATGGGGTATGAAAGAAGGATAATTCTCAGAAAATACTACAGTTTATCTTTGATACTATATGGTTGTTCATAGAAATAAGAAATAACTCTTTTCTGTGAAGCAAGTGGGCATAAAATAATATTTTGGAAGCTATGTAAATGCATATTTTATTTGTTTTAACTTGACCGTTTAGAAATACGGTATTACGACTTTGACATAAAGTAAAACGCTTTTAGGGGTTGAGCCTTACACTGTGTTATTTGGAAACGAGGCTTTCCTGACGCATAGAGAACCGTAAAACACCGTGTACCAAAATGCAATTTATTTCAAACTAAATTTGCGTTTCATATTAAATAGCCTATTTAATGTTGTTTTAATATGCTTCAAAAAGTAAGCTTCATATTAAATTTTCAGGTCTAGGTTAAGTATAAAATTTAATTTGAATGTTATAAGGGAATATCAGGGACTGAGAACGAATGAGATACAGGCATTCATTTGAATTCTGAACATTTTACTCATCCCCAACTTATATTTGGAGAGTAATACGAGGTTTATTCCTCACATGTTTCTTCTAACAGTATGTTTATTTGAAATGGTTGGACTGTGGTAACAGTAGAAAATTAACGTTTCTTTCACACATACTATTTTTCTACATAGTCTCCATCAAAATGTACCCTCCTTTCGGTACCATGTTCTTGTCATGTTCGCGTAGCCACTTCGTCGCTGCATCATTTACGCCATAGTCATCTCCAAAGTGCAAAGCTTCTTTAAGATACTCAGAGGGTGGAAGTGCGTTGATATGAACAAATGATGGCATCCTCGAGATTCAATATGTTGGTGCACACAAGGGTAAAACATCAGATTGTATGCATGCAGAAGTGTACTTTTCCATCTTGTTAATGGTTAGAAAATAATAAGGAGCATTGCTTTTGGAACGATACTCATAGTATTGTTTGCTTTCTCACAGTAGAAAAAAGAAATCCTTTTCTTGAAGCTTTACAAAGAACATTGGAATTGGTCTTAACAATTAACACTTGCTTTTATTCTATCTGAAAAAAGAATGAAATTAGTTTACAAATTTAACTGAATAATTTACAGTAGAATTCTTGTTATTTATAGCGTGCAAAAGTTCAGGCACTTATTTTCAATACATTTGAAAGAAAATAAAATTAATATGACTTTAATGTACGTCATCATAAAATGGACTAGTGAAATGAAACAAAATTTTGAATTTTGACCAATCACAGCCCGATATTGCAGTGAAATTATATAAATGGTTTTCATATTCCTTTACCACGCGAAATGCATTTGTCTTCTGATCAGTGTAGCCAACTTTATATCCCCACTGTAATTCCTGAGGATCATATAAATTAATCAAAGACATTATTCGTCAATACCAAGAAAATGAGTTCTGCTTCCACATCTTCATCTACTAATACTAAAATGTCGTTTGTATCTTGTATCCAATGAAATTATAGCCATGTCATTATAATTTGATAACTTTGTTTTCAATAATTGTATATATAACTAAATGTGTATTCACTCAAATAATTGCTTTTGCGTATTCAGGCATACACTCTGAAATAATTTTGTGAATTACGTAAGGATATCTGAATAAGAAAACATAAATATTTATAAACATGTTCAGAATGGTAAAATATTTTCTCGGTTTTGCTTTTCTCATTTGGTATTAGTAAATCGAACGGTACCATTGTAACAGTCGACTTTCGTCAATTTCAGTCTCACGAATTTGAATGGGTAGGTATTCATAAATTAAGTACAACATTTTAAACAATTGTTTAGTATTATTGCTCAAATTTCAAACATACATTACTTTTATTTTTATTTATTCATGAAATGACCTTAAACCTGTATTTGAATCTTCTGTATTAATATTATTGACAATCGACATACGTCTGTTGCTAGATGGTTTTAAAAGTTTAGTATTCATAATACAAATATACAAACAATTATTACAATTTTGTAAGCCAAGTTTAGGGAATTTTTATTTAGGGGATTCTTATTTTATTCGCGAAATATTCCTAAAATATCACTCGAGGGTTTGTGTTTCCCACTCGCTCCGTTTGTGAATTTATTGGCAATCTCAGACCCTCTTGTGATATTACATATGATAAAGGGACAATAAAAAAATGAGAAAAGAAATCAAGCATTTTATGTATTAAAAGAAATTCAGCCTTCTATCCACAACAATGTAAATTATTGTTCGAATAAAAACCACAGGACCTCTCAAGGAAATTTTTATGTTATCAATTATTATGTTTTATGAATAATGTTTCGATTGAACCAGAACCAAGACAAAATTTGGCAGAATTATCAATTAAATCATCTGAATATAACTGTAGTAATAATAATAATAATAATAATAACATAAATTATTGCTATTATTATTATTATTATTATTATTATCAACATACACACTAAAATGTGCATATTTGGTTATGTCCAATTTCTATGAAATTTAATTTGATTCCACAGATGCGGTTCGGTGAAGCCCGGCTACTAGAACTTCGCAAACCTGGGGTTACGACACTGGCAGCGTCACCCATAAGAATATGGCAGCACGACAAGATAAAGAATACTGAAAAAGAATCAGATGATTTCTTCATTTGTACTAACAAATATTTTATTATAGCATTATAATAGCGATAGTCTGGATAAGCAAGAGCAAGTATGGGGTGCATTTACTTCCAGGGATGGAACTTTAATGATATATGTAGAATTAATATTGTTTAGTGTTTAATGCATTCATAAAGGATAATTTGATAATATTTAAGGAATAACGTGTAAAAATGTTGTAACCAGGTAAGGGAGAGCTCTCGTCTCCCTCCGAATGCAGAAAAACTTGGCAAAGTCAGACAATGCAAAGGTAATCCCTTCTAGGTTGAAAAATGCCCCTGCCTCAGGGCATAAACCAGCCTGTTGCTGACAAAGTTGCAGGTGTCCTAGTAGAAAAAGTTGTTGACACTAACGTATGAAATCTGTTTAAATTCATGTCTTACTGATGAATAGAAAAGCATTTGGCTTGAACAAAATTTTCCAGCGAATAGAATTGAATTGAGTGAGGTAAGCACTCACCTATCAGGCACGTTAATACAAAGTTGGCGGGAGTATTTTGCGCTATTGCTCACGAATAGCGTCGTTTGATATTGTATATAAAAGGACTAGATTTCTTCCAAAACGGGGCAGTCTCAGAATTCTCCAGGTCCAGATACTTATGGCTGTCGTCGAGTGGAGATCAGCGGTTTAGCGGCCTAAGTACCAAATACTGGCACCTTTTGGTCAGCGCAATAAGTGTACACGTTTGCCTAGATTACCTTGCTATGGTTCGACGAGAGACGTTAGTTCACCCGGAATATTCACGTTAGAAGAATAAATTATATCAGCAAAGTGAATAACGAAGCGTCATTTGTCGTTACCCTCGGAATCCCGTTCCACTGAGGCTCGGCCGGCACATAGAGGCCGAAATTCAGCGAGCGATGAGAGTTTCATCGAAGAAGAGTGGGGCCATTAATAAATATCCGCCACCCACAATCTTATTTCAACACAAAAAAAAAAGTTATACATTAGATAATTAACACTTTTTTCTTTAAGAATATGTTGATGACATACTTCAGATATATTTCTGGTAATACTCTGAGGTGACATTTTAAAGCTTTTCAGAGGGAATTTCCTGCATGACGTTTTCCAGCATGTTACCTTTCGGTTCTGGTGGTCTAAAGATAACCATACTTTCCTCGCAAACCCAAGGGATCAATGAATTTTGGGGCGTAAAAATCCTAAATATGGCTCCCTTCAGAAAGGAAGTAGATTTACGGCACGTAAAAGAATCTGACGCTTGAAAAAATGTGGCATCTGAGCAAAGTTTATCGGCCGTTTCAAGCTCGGAATGAATGGGAAGCTGATGAGCTGAGATGTCAAAGAGTGTCCGTAAATAAACAAATAAAATATGTTACCAGTAATCAGTAAATAAATTGAGGAGGGAGAGTGAAGGTGAACCCTTATTCCAAATGATGATTGAGAAAATGTATTTTATAGTTTTACAAAAATGAAAGTATGGATAGCAAATTCGTTTTAAAACCGAATTGTACTCTCACCCAAAATGTAGGATTATTGAGAGTATACTTTGAAAGTAATACGAGCCACACTTTATACATAAATATATACAGAATAAAATCTATAAAGTCTATAGAGAATGGGACAATTTAGAGAGAAATATTTTATTAAAAGAAATTATATCAATATGAATTAGTAAAGCGTTTACCCAAATATGTATACCAATCCGTAAAAATGAATGTTGTTACCTACAAATTTATTCTTTTAAGTTTCTTCTTCCTTCTGTATTCTGAAAAATTACTTTGCTCAATGATGCTGTTAGTATTTTCAAATATTCTTAAAACCGTTTTATTACTTTCTTACACTCAAATAAGGAAAAAAAAATAGTAATTACCTTCACCTTGATAGAATTTATTGGAACATAAAGAACACTTGAGAGAACAAGCTGTTTTAGGACAGTTTTCATCAGATAACGAAGTGTTTCATAGTATTTTGTGAATATTTGCGCTACTAATAATGCCTCAGTGCTCTTGTGCTTCAGGATGTAAATGAACAACATCGCAATAATTTCAGAGATCGTAGAGGAATATTAGACAAGGAATTTGAGATAGAGAACCTATTGTCTGCCTGCTCAAGTTTGAAAGTTATAGCGTTCAGTTTCTAAAGGACCAGTCTTCGCTGACTAATGAAGCTTTCATTCGAAATGATAGAACACAATAACGGACGAAGATTATGGAGCATGTCTCTTTTGCGCTATCGGTATGATACTGAGCGTCAAGTAAAAGCGAATCAAATTTTTTTTTTTTACATTTTATGTGTGAGAATACTTCATTATAAAATAAATGAAAAACGTACTCGGCAAGACACGAGTCTGTGATTTTCGAAACCACACTTTTGTCAGATTATCTATTAGGTGACACATTCAGGTGTACAGTTCCGTATAGACTAAGTTATATATCACGGAACATCTGTCACTGTTACTCATTGTCTTACTGTCATAGATTATATCAGTAAACCTTAAAAATGTTGATGGCGGGCTATTAAAACTGGACTTTCCTTGCTTGTGAAGCAGATTTGAAGACATTCAAAGGTAAAGTTTTGTCTCATTTTTGGTTAATGCTATTTATGGGCATTTAGTCTCAACTTTAATTAACAAATAACTAGAGAGGAAGCAATTCCTTCATAAATAAGATATCAGCGTATGGTTGACGGGAGCATTGGGCATGACGGCAGAGGGAGGGGAGTTAGAGCTGGATTTCGTAGTCTGGTCACAGCAACAGGAGCGAGTCGATTGGCAACCTGTAATGTAGTGTTGACCTTGGACCGATATGCAAAAATCCTTCCCCAATTTATCATCTCATTTCATGTATCATCAGTGTCTCAGGAGTTAAAACTGGCGTATAAAAACAATAGGCGCTATGCAACGTTCTGAGTCACTTATAATATAGCTGAAGCTTTGCACCTTCGCTGCCATGGAAGGAGGGGCTTCATGTTTACATATAACTCCGTTATTTTTCTTCGTAGACCATTTGTTTCTTGTCTAAGATTTATGTATAATATTAAAAACTATGCTCTGTAGTCCATTAACTCTGTATTTCTGAATCTTGAAATTTTCTTCTAGAGATTTTAGAAAATAGGGTTGTAATACATATATAATACTTTTTAAATATATTCCAATCATACAAGCAAATCGATGATGCCTCTAGGTTACAATATTTGAGAGGCAAATCTTTGGAGTTTCAATGACAGATTTATTTGACATTCCTGATTGCAAATTTCTGTCACTAGCTAAAATAAGTCATTTGTCTGTTATTCTCTTTAACATGAAACTACTATTTCATTTAGTTTCTTTGTTGACCACTGCAGTAATGATGTTTAGCAACATCTTGGGCTATGATTAGATATTATGCTAGTCACATGGGTAGACACATTATTAATCATTATCAACACAAAAGATAGTCCCAAGACTAAGCAACACATACACGAAATATTAATTTTTTTGGTTCTTCGTGGGATAATGGACCTCCATGCTTAACCTATTATAGAATCACCTGGTTTTTTGTACGCTGAATCTTAAACAGACGCTTCTTGTTTATGTAATTTTCTTTCATTTAAATACCATATTGTTGCTCCATGAAGTATCACATTCTTTACGTAACTCTGTTCATATTAGTTCCTTATCTTTCGTTCGTATTCCACAGCAATGTATTTAACGTGCTTGTTACATTGCATTTTACATTTGACACTGGAAATAATGCGAGAAAACAGGTCACACCTTTTTTTTCAGCATACAATATTCAAAAGTTACAAAGTTTCTAAAAGAGTACGAATATGTTTGCAAGCACCAATAGTGTGCTTCCGTAACGTTGTCAAACCTTCTATCGCCTATATGTGTTTCTTGTAATATAAAAGTGTTTGTTACAACTACACAATATTATTTCTATTGAATTTAAATACAGTAATATATTAAAAATATCTCTTAAAAGTTCTGCTCCAAAAGTAAAGCTATTCGTGTGCGCTAGTCAGTGTCATCGGAGTCGTCACCATCATCTTTATTATCATCATCATCGATATCATCTGTCACTCGCGTCTTCCAAATTAATCATTAATTTTTACTGAATACGCTTCGGCAGTTTAGCTCTGTGCATTTGGAAGAGTTAGGTTGTTTGATGTTTTCTTCACATGGATATTTTCCGAAGAACTTGTAAACATTAAATATAATATTTCATACTTTGCTACTGTGTCCACTGGAACTATCACCTTCACGACTACTAGTCTTTTAACTGTTAAATACTAATGTGCAAGTTAAAAATAGATCTTAGAGATTTATTTCACGAACTTCTGACGTACCACACACAACAGAAATCGAGCTGACTTTGAACTTCATTTGTGATTTCACAACTCTTTTGTTAATGACTTTCATTCCGTGTCATTCTGTATATCACCCTAATTGATGAAATTATTAGTAGCACAGCATGGAGTGATTTGCGAGCAATGTATTAAAGGTTCTTCTTAGAACCGATGTCTACAAATAAGCCCAAAATTTAAGGAACAAAATTTAAAGCTTTCTAGCTTTTGAAATACATAACATCTATTTATAATTTATTATTATTGGAAAAGTAGACTTTATAAATTATCTTACATTGATTTGAGACGTATTTAAAAAGTATCTTGGTGCAAAACATTATGTTTAGAAACAATTTATTTCTTCAAAATACAGGAATTGAACACCGGGTATTATGGAGTAATGAATTATGCTCTTTGTTACAGCCATTTGCCTGAGCAACCATTTGTATGCATATAGCAGAAAATATTTATGTTATATCATGCCGGTCCCAAAATTCACGAGGTTGTTGTTTTAAATGTTCAATATCACTAATTCTTGTCTTGGATAAACTGCCCTATGCATTTGAATCCATACAAGATTGAAATGTGAATTAAAGAGTGACCATAAATTTGATGCTATGAAATGGCACAGTTCAACGTTCAGCACTTGAGATAGACCATTCTTGATGAGCCTATTTCTTCAAAATTTAATGGAGATACGTGGTCATACTCGTGCAAATGCATAATAAAAACAATATCTTCGTTTCTCCGACGATCCATTATTCATTAAATGTGAACTCAATGCGAAAGAAAACAAGTGAAAACGATTACACAACAAACACAAAGCCTACTAAACTCTTGTAACAACATGACGTCTTATTGAGCAAAATGTGCGATTTTGTAGTTCCTTAAAAATTGAAAACCAAGAGTAATAAATTGTAACTAAATATTGTGACACTATTGCCATTTACAACTTGGAAAACTTTCTGTGAAATAAAAATTTAAATTCTATCATTAACAACTGCGACATGATGGATTAAATTTTGTCTTTTTTGACCCACTGTGTATATATGCGCACTATCCTCGTTAACTTCTGAAGTAGCATCAAAGAACGCATTCCGTTTTATAATCTCAGGTTTTGAAGAATGTGCTGTTGGCAAATTTTCTGTAAATTACACTACACATTGCAACGCTGAATTATACTACCCTCGTATCTGGCACACAGGTGTCAGTTCACACCTGGAGTCACTGGTACTGAAGACTAAGACAGGGAAACTTGCTTCTGATTGTGAATCAAAGGCAGTTCACGAGGATAGTACGCTTAAATATGTCCATTATATAAGGCAGTGTAGTGCAACAGGTGGCCCTCAAACCAGATACAACCCCTGGGGCTCTTTTCTCAGGCCCTGAAGAGAGCAGCTTGTTACTTCTTTAAAAACTTAAAATACGTTTACAGTCAATCCATGCACTAAGTTGAAGAAGTGAGCGAGAAATAAAAAGGATGGACTCAAGTCAAATCCGTTCCTTCGTTCCTTCAATTCTAAGGAAACTACAGAGCTTTGCATTTTATGAACAACAAAGCAAACTCAGTGCAAAGTCACTTCAGAACCAAGGCTAATGTCTGCAGAAGGGGAAAGCTTGACAATTCATGAGAGGATTATAGCAAATCCATAATTCTTTCCTTGTATCAGTGGCTCTTTATCACGTGCCAGTCACTAATTAACAGAGCATATGTGAACATAAACGTGTTACAGTTGCCTTTCCTGCAGTAATCACGAGTTGAAATTCTTCTAAAATTGTCAAAGTCATCACACGCGCAATTGATATAGTTACATAGAATTGTAGTGTAAGTTTCAACAGTGAAGTACGATGTAATATAAAATGTATATTAGGCACCATGTGAAAAAAGATTTTAGTGATATATATGATTTGAAGACTGAATTATCAGAAGAGAAAAGCCTTGCAGCTGACGAACTTCCAGTAGCATTTGCGAGTCACCCGCTAAAAAGATGATTTTTTTTTCCTGATTTTGGCATAGACATGGTAGCAGTGAGCTCATAGTTATGTCTTCAGAGAAAAATATACTAGCGACAAGTTAAAATCTCAACAAATAAATTAATTTCTAAAAGGTTTACACTTTTACATTAATGGTAAATAAGAAATTGTTATTAATAACTTCGTTCTATCCCAACGAGTTATGTTTAGTGTTATCGCTTTCGTCTAAACAGTTACACACTGCCACAAGACATCTCAGGTCTCTCCACCGTTGTCACTGTCACTTTTATACATCAAAATTAAACAGTAAACTGTGAATATATCTGTTTTTAAAGAAGTATTAAAATAATTGAGGAGCTTTAATTAATAAATAAGTTACTCCTCCTTCCGCAACCGATCTATTAGTACTAAGCAGAACACATGAGATGGCAGAGATGTGATAGCGTTGTTTCCCTGAGCGAACTCTGGATACACAACATTCGTCAGGCATATCATGTCAACGTAACACAAATAAGCAGTGGATGACTGTAATCGCAGTTCCAAGGGAAAAAGTCATTAAGACTTGTCTTGCACTTTACTTCAACACAGGGTTATTCTGTTAAATCCTTTTCACAACAATCGTTTATCATCATCATCATCATCATCATCATCATCATCATTATTATTATTATTATTATTATTATTATTATTATTATTATTATTATTATATAAATCAATTCCGGAACTGTCCAGTTATGATTGATGTTCTAAAAGCTGCTACCATTAATGTGGTTTTTAAATTTATTGGTATACATATTGTAATTTTTCCCTTTTCTTCTTTGTTTATTTAGCCGAGAAAGTATTAACTCCCGTTTTCTAATAGAAAATATCGCTAATATTTTGATTGCGAATAAACCTCAGAGAAAATGCAGTGTTTAACTAATTCCCCTACTCTACTAAGGAAAAACATTTTCATTTGATCCCTGCCAAGCTTCTTACATTTGTACTTGAACCACAATTTGCTCGTCAGAGTAGTGCAAGGAAAACGAAACAGCACATGGCAGAAACGAGTGAGGGGGAAAACCAAAGAGAAAGAGGACCGAAACGCTATCCCGTTTTCTCTTTTTGTAAGCATGTTTGTGCCGATTGAGGTTATTCATGTGTCCCCTGGGAGAAAGGGGCTTAATGAACATAGGGCACATCCTGTTCATGCGTTCGTTTTCGCTACTTCCTCCCTTACCTCTTCACCCCGTCCCCTAGTTTTTTCTCCCTTATTGTCTTGTCCCCGTGGGCGACATAATTTCCGTTTTATAACCCAGCACAGTTGCTGCAAGCTCTTCGAGTGATTAATGCGCCGGATTCCATTAGGCGATGATGTTTTTGTTTCTGTAGAGGGAAGAGGGTTGGCAGACCTGGGGGAGAGTGACTCATGTCCACCCCCATTTTCGTCTTGGACATTGGACATATTGTCAGCTTTCTTGCCAATGATTACTGTCATTCTCTTCATAGCTCTAAAGCTTCACTGAATTAAAATATAATGGACAGAGTATGCCAATATTATAACGAACAATCTAAGATCGGTTAATTATTATTTTGAGAATGGCATACTTTTTAAAAAAATAAATGATAACCGGGAAACAATCCATAGAGATAAACTCAATATTTCAATATTTTAAGAAGCAACCAAAATCACAGCTTTAAAAAAAAAAAAAAACAAAAAAAAAAAAAACGACTTTGTGAATACCATTAAAAATTAAATAGTTCAACAACTTCAACCTTCTTTGTTTCATTTACTTTACAGAAATAAATCGAGAGTAAAAAGGCAGTGACATATTAGGTAAATTGGGTTATACAGGCATCTTAGTATTTAAAACAGCCTTATCCATTGGTAATGGTAGGAACTATCTACAGTAACTGGTAAAGAAAGGAATAAAATGTTATTGCAAAAACTGCAATTTAAGTTTATACTTGTGAACATAAAAAGTAATAAATCTGAAATACTAATTTATTTTCTGACGATTTTATGTACAATTAAATGGAACTAAGTATAACGTGTTCATTTGTTTTTATACCAATAGTTAAATAAAAGAGTAATTCTGCCTCACTACTCTAATAAATAAATTTATGAATAAAGGTTTCACGGGATATCAGCCGAGCGTTTTCCGATTTGTCAATCATCTCGACTCCGTGGTTTTCCTCAGAGTAAATTATTCATTTCCAAAGCCGAGAAAGCTTCAAATCTTTAAAATAAATTTAAACTTTAAAACTTTGGGTTGGATTGCTCGAGACAGGGGAGGATATTTCGGTATTTTGGCAATGTTTAAGGCTGGACGTTTGTGTCTACGTCCCCAATGCAGACACCGCCGAAGAAAGAAATAGAGTGCTATTGACATCAGGCTGTGAGGCACAGAAGTAGACAGAGTTCCTAAGAGTGTTTCCAGACAGAGCACTCATACGCTGGCGGAGCCTGAGTCCTTCGGAAGAGCAACTTTTATACCAGATGCGCGGGCAGAAACATTTCCAAGGCGCAAGCCGCCGTCACACCGCACCAATCCACCTTGCGTGAAATTTTGATCCTGTAACAGGACCAACTATAAGGAAAGCAAAAGATTTTTTTTTTTTTTTTTGGAGTAGTGTTTAACGCCCGTTTTTACTACTGAGGCACCACAGGCGGTGGACACTGATGATACATGAGATGAAATGATAAATTGGGAAAGGATATTTTTTTTTTTTAAGGAAGGAATCGTTCCAGGCCTAAGTTTAGGTACCTCCCCGGCATTTGCCAGTTATGAAGACTGAGGAAAACCTGGAAAAAACCCCAGTCAGGGAGGATGGTCCTGGCGGGATTCGAACCGCAGACCTCCCGCTCACGAGTCCGTGCCTTAACGACCTCGGCCACCCGTGGCGGTAAGCAAAAGATTCATCTCATTATTCACCTAGCAGCTAGGGTAAACTACGGAAAAAATAACATGGTCAGAATGGCGAGCTCCGAAAGATTTCAACTCGAAAACCCCTAAATGCAAGTCCCAAGGATCTATAATACCGCCTGCCGAGATGCCACCAGGATGTTATTAAACGAAGTCCAAGTTCTGATGTTCGTCGACTGACTTACAGCTTGGTGATATTCTTCTGTTTAATGCGGTGCTACAATTTCCCTATTCAATCGCGATGGTTAAGACGAGAAGGGATGTTATATTGGGATAATAAGCGTCACTTCGGGGAATCGAGCTAGGTCGATTCCTCCAGGAAAGACGAGTGTGTTTCCCGACGAATGCTGAATAATTCAACCAACAGTGTTAAAAGTATAAGTATTTATTAAAGGGTTTTCTGATACAGTTTAATGCGGATCCTCCAAGTACAAAGGTTTCTATCCTGCCTATGAATAAATTCAGGGTCCTTTTATACAATTGTGATGCCCAAGGAGGGGTAATAATCAACTAATCTAGACATAAGAGTTATTGTTAAACACTTTTTACCAACATGAGTTTGACAGTCACCAGCTCCTGTCATCATAAGTTCTAAGTGGTTCATGGTTTGGGTTTGTTAAGCTTAAAACTAAGCAATACTTCTTCAGCATAATAATTCTGTCTATCTATAACATGCACACGTAGTTATAATATTTTAAGTGAGTGGAAAAGAAGGTTGCTTTGGTTTATGCAAGTGTTTCTCTGAGGACCCTTTCAGGTCACGTCAGCTCTGGGTGGCAAGGCAAGTTATCCTTTTTTTTTACGTCTACTTCTTACTATGTTTGGGTTTATACAGTATGTTTGGGTTTATACAGTATGTTTCTCTAAATAGGATATACAGTGTGCTCTTATACAATAGCATGTTCTTATTATAGCTTTTCAACGTTACGATTCCTAATAAAATCACCCTTTCGTTACAAAGCTGACTCCTCATTACGGATTACCGTCTGAGTTATTCCGTTAGGTATTTTAAACTTTATCCTTCAGACACTTTTTTTATTTGCGGAAACCCAAACAAAGCGTAGGAATTTGGACATAAACAGAAATATTAGAGCTAGAAAATGTAAAATAGTTTAAATTAGAATATTAAATTACAAACCCATACTTACTGAAACAATTTGTGCTGAATATTTGTGAAACGGTAGTTTCTAATAATAATAATAATGAAATACCATTCTAAATGTGGAATAAATGAGCTCGTAGAGGACAGAAACAGAGATTTTTATTTCATTGCTCACTGGAATATGAAGGTGTGCTACACAAGAAAGCAATATAAATTCTGATGTAATAGAAGACCTATCAGGTTTAACTGCATGAATGATGTGAAGTGAGGTGGAGAATCTCCTGGACTATATAAGCTAAATCAGCTCCTTTGTCAACGCACACTTCTAAGTTAGGTGTATAAAATACGCATAAATTCTTGACTCCAATTCGAGTCAAAAGCAATAGAAAATAATATAATTAAATTCAGAGTGATAATGGCCTATATAATCTGTTCGGTCCATTCCCATTTTCGTTCATTTCATAAATGCAATGATTTAAATTGGGGCTATGGCACAAAGATCTGCAAAAACTTTCGTTTGGTTGAAATGACTTTTTAAGATACAAATTGAAGCCCATTAGTAAGTTAGAAACAGTAGAAAAATATTTATCATAAATCCTACACAAAAAGTAAATCCTTATATAATGTAAACCCCAAAATATTTGCACTTTCGCTCCTCTTAATGTGACAAAGTTTTAGGGAAATCTAATTGTAGCTCCTGTCATTCTTACAGAAATAATTGCATTAAGTTGTTAATGTTACATCTGTTTGCATGATATAAGTTTCGTGCGCGTACATGCTTGTGCACGTTTGCAGTTATGGATGCGGCTGTGTTATAACGTATGGTTGCGGTTATTACATGTTCGGGTGCGGACGGGTGGGCGACATTGGGTGAGGGAGCACAGAGAAATCTATAACCATTCCCTCCTCAACCCCCCTGGCGCGGGAGGAGTAGCGATGGCAGTGATTAATTACCCTAAACCTCCCTTGCTCACCCCTTCGACCACCACCCAACAGACCCAATATCTCAAAGCCGTCACTTTTCATCGGTTAGAGAATGAGGCGTTTCCATCAGTAGCCAGGAGAAGGGGGTGGAGGGAGGAAACTGGAGGATAAATAGAGTGGCCAATTTCCAGACAAATTTCTACGTTGCGGTGTAACCTCTATGCTGGCACGGATTGTTTGCAATACGCACATCCTTTTGAGCATGTTCGCGCCCATGTCACAAACAGGTGCAAGGATGATTACGTGTAACAGACGGTTGGCAAACGATTAAAATTACTCATTCAAGTTACCTCGATGACTTGTCAACTGATACGTGACGTTTAGCGCTTCATGATGAACAGAATGGAAATATGCATTTGCCTGCTGCGCTCAATCCAGCTGAGATTTCATCAATAGAACTTAACACCAAGTTAGATATACTCAAACTATTAAGTCAAAGCAAACAAAGCAAAAACACGAGCTATGAGTCACCGCCCGGAAGGAAAATAAGAACTGTTGCGTGACAGACGTGAGGGGAGAGGGCGATCTGTAGCTCCTGACATATTATACACCTCCCACCAGTTGTCTACAGTCTAATACCAATATAACTTCATTCTACTCCATTCTGGTTTTAGTACTTAGAATTTCCAATGCCTGCTCATAAGATTGCAACATCAAGTGATATCGCGTTTCAAAATTGTGTAAAGCCTGCTTTTGCTACTCGCTGAGTTATATGCATACGTTCTACAGATACTGGAGAAACCGAAATGGACATTCAATCACCCTGCATTATTGTACTTTTGCTTCGGGTTTAGAACTTGCAAAGTTAGTTCATTTGGTTAGTGTTTATTTATGAATAGAACGAAACTTCCACTAGGACATATAGAACTACAACTGCACAACTACCCTGACAACAGGGCTCCTGTATTATCCATGGATGTGCAATTCATTTGTAGAAAAAAAAAAAGCGCACATTTTTATGTACCCGTTCCTCAAATACTATAATCACTATTCAAGATTTGATTGCTACACGTCAAACTTACTTTCATTATAATAATGCTATTACTTAAAGAGAATCTTAAAAAAAGTATATAAATATTTGACTATATTTTCCGAGAGAAGGGTGCATGGAAATTCCCCACTTATTGCTGAATTATTTGAAAAGAAATTTCTTAACAAAACATTTTTCTTAAAATATGTATATAATAGGACATATCTCGAACATTGTAATAATATTCACACATTATTGAACAAGTTGTAAAATTTTGACGAACCTCTTCTAATTATATTTGTTTATTAATTTTTTAGATGTTTCAAAATGTAATGTGCGCGGGAACGTCATAAATACTTTTCTTCTTTAAAAATTGTTCTTCTCGTTTTTGAACTATCCAAAATATAATATGCGCTGTAAATATGTCTACTGCTGAATACACTTATTTGTGAAAACCATAATAATTTTTGGGGGAGGTAAGTTTATGCTAAATAGCGACAAACCTCTACTATACAAGACAGCCGAAACATCTGTTATTTCGAAATAAATTAATAATCTTCTTTTAAGTCTGCAAGTCTTTTAGAGTATTTTTCGTTTGTTGAAATATTACATACTTCCACAATTTTCTAACATTCAGAAGATTTGTAGTTTAATTAATAGCTCATTTCACTTCAGTGACTTTTTTACGATACACTGGTTGTTTTATTACAAACAAAACGTTTCGCATTGCAAGTGGAATAATTTTCTAATAATTCGTTTATTTTAGATGACTGAAGAAAATGCTTGTTTGCAAAATAGAAAAATGATTTCAAATATAAAATTTCCGAATTATGTAGACGTTCTAATCCCAGGTCATAGAATGTTTTTCTAAACGGATATCATTAACGATTTAAACTATCTTATATACCAGTCATTTTTCTCCCATGCTTTTTCATTTACAGATATTTCACTTACATTGGTGATTTTACCAAACTTATCTGCTGGTGAAAGCAGTAATAAAGTGGTGAATTTTACTATTTTTTGATGACCCTCAAGCATTCAATGACGGAACTATGTTTTTTGACCTACAGTTTTCATAGCATTCATTAGATGCTTGAGATCGGTACAATGAAGGGTTTGGTTGAATATTATGTTTGTTGGTTTATATTGTTCACGGTAGTTTTAGAGAACCTTAAAATTAACCAGAACCTAACATTCTATGGCGTATGATCCAGAAGGTGTTTATATATAATTTTTATTGTATGCTTCAATAAAATCTTCAATTCCTAACCCACTTGCCATTGCGTCACTACACACTACAATTTTAAAGCACGGAATGGCATCTCCACATTATTGTGACTGAAAATGGCTTAGAGCTTTTCAATGTCTATTAACGAAAAGTCATTCTTCATAAAATTACTCTACGCATTCCAATCACGGAGCGCGATTTAAAATGCATTATCGTATTTAAACTCACTAGCAATGGTTTTTCATTCCTTTGTCTACCGCTTCCGGGCAACTGACTGGTCGGCCGTCAGAGCGGTAACTCCTGCCGAAGTAGATGTAATATCCGCGCAACTGATTCAACTTTTCGCAATTACAACTACAATTCAAAATATTCATGTACCTTGTGACATAAAATGTTGGAAATATCATTCCAATATCTTTTTGGACAACTATCATTCATGTGCATCAGTTAATCTTCTGAAATGAAATGATTAAATGTCTTGCCTGAAAATTTCTTTCAGAAGTTTTAGTATACGGGATTTATTTCGTACACTTTATTTCTAATCTTCCCCATAAGTAAAACTGCTTTTGCTGCGCGCCATACACCGATTTTCTGGTCTCGCACGACGATTTTATGTATGAAATTGTTATTTCAATGTCTGTTATTTTGCGTCGAAACATAACCCATAAATAATGCTTCATCCGTAAAGAATATCAAACGTGAATCCGTTTCTCTATCAATAAACATTCCCTAACATTCAATTACAGAAATTTACCCTAAGATACTGCAAGCTTGTATGCTTTTAAGTTTAAATTGACTAAATTTAGAAGATAATCCAATGCGTGAAGATGACAATTTTCCAAACAAAAATAAATAAAATACTAGAAATGTGTGGATGTAGCAGAACAGCATATTCCTGCAATAAGGCACATGCCTATTTTTATTGTAATTTTATTTGTAATTGTGAAAATTTCAATCAGTTGCGCGGGTATTTCAACCGCTTTGTCGGGAGCTGCCACTCATACTACCGACTCACCCGCTACCCTGACACGAGCGACATACCCATGAAATATCCAATAGTAATTTATCTTCGTATACTTAAACTAAATAACTGGTTTATCAAACAACTTCCACTGCAGTTATTCTTGCTTAGTGATTTCATTTATATATAATTTACAGTACATTTAGCGAACTTCTGCAACTCCAAGTATCCGAAAACACTAAACTAGCTTCCGCCTGCGCCGATACTTTTCAAGTTTTAGCGTTCCTACGAGGAAGATTTGTGCTTGCCTGCTCTCGACTGATTTGTCTGTTGGAATGACTATATAAACATGAAAATAAACCTTTTAGGACGTTCTGGTATTAGAGGGATGAATAATACTTGCAATGCTGAGAATCCTTTGAGCCATTGGGCAGGAGAAGGCGGTATCTGAATTTCTCGGAACCTGTGTTACCGATTCTTGGAATTGTTTGCCATGCCATTCTTTGTGCCTTGCCGACAAGACAACTGGCCTTTTTATTGAGGAATGAGGCGGCTCCGGAAGGATTTCAAAGGAAGAAAGAGGTAAAATAACAGATGAAAATTAACTCAGCATTGCTAATGAATTTCTGTAACAATGTTTCTGTTATACTGTTAAACCTTTTGATTTTTATAGAATCGGCTTTAAGTATTCTTGTCTGATGTCTACTGGTTCGTAAAACTTTGCGACTGTTTGTCTCTTACGGCAGATTGAGCGTATTAAGTCCAATTTTCTTCTGTGGAGTAGAATTATGGGTTTATTGTGAATGAAGAAACGAAAGTATTTGTCTGCTAAAAATAAATTCGAAAAGAGAATAATCAAATAAAATAAACACAAGCGACTTGCCTCTTAGAGACCAAATTGTTAGGTTATAGCCTACTTTGTCTCTGTTTTTTTTTAAATTAATAACACTCGAATACCTTCATGAATAATCTATGCGGTAATCACAAGTTTTCTGTGAAACTGTATGAGGCAGGGATCTAAAATGTACTAATTTTCTCCCTAGTTCTTTTTCTTGCAGAAATATAAGAGTAAAATGCATCAATTTATGAAGAAAATGATGGAGAGCTAGCGAAAACTTTATACGATATCCTTTGTAAGTGCAAATGCTAAATAAGAGAAATACTTTTTTATTCCATTAATTAAAATAAAAGTGCATGTAAACGTGTACGATGCATTCAAAATATTGTAGGAAATAAACTATTCTATCGTGCATTGGCTTTAATTTCTAAATACGAGGATAGCAAGATCTTTGATTGTATTATTTTTAAAAGTTGCTGGTTTACTTGTGTTTCTTATTAAGTGTTCGAATAAACAAACCTGCACCAAAATTCAGTTATAGACAATTACATAGCTGTAAAACCAATGATAATATTCCTTTTTCTGCAAAAAGTAGAACTTACCCACTAGATGGCTCCGTTTGATTGCCCTTCGCTTCGTTTCGAATAAACAAAACCGCTCTGAAATTCAATTCTAGACCCTTTGCTTACTTTTGAATTCAATGGTAAAATTTATCTTCTTTCTTCATGTTTCTGTAACCATTGTGTTTATTATTATTGTTATTGCAGTTATTATTATTATTATTATTATTATTATTATTATTATTTAAGTACTGTTGTACTCTTTCTGGCTTCATCTTCTGTACATGAGACATCCACTTACTCTCACACTCCTTAGCTATTTCTATATTCCTAATTCCTAGAGTATTTCTTCATTTTCTTTATGGCCAGCTGTCTTACACCCAGCAATTGCTCTTAGAAATTTAATCTCATTTTCATGTAACCTATTTTACATAAATTTATAAAATTTAAATAAAATATTTTAGCTCTATTATTTATTTTCTGATAACATTTATGTAATTAACTATTTCCATTCTATTTTTTTTTTTCTGTTTTTCTGTGACATGTGACATCTTAAAAAAATTAATTACTCTATTTTCTTGTTTTCTATTACTATTTTCGACCTTTTTCTTTCTTTCCTTTTAAATGCCACACCTTTACCTTTATTGGTGGATGTAATAATACACTTTGTTGTTATTTTATTCATTTCAATATTGGCTTCTGGAAATTATTCTCCAAGCCAGAAACAATATTCTGACCGTTAGTAAAACATAAGTTTCACAGCAAATTCTTTCATATTTTATTTCCTAGAACAAAATGAGAGGTTACTCATTCATTGTCTTACAAATTCATTTACAAAACTGACAAAAGGTAGTGGGGACAATCTGCAGGTCTGTCTTACACTTTGGTCCGTTAACTCTTGTTTTACATCTTCATATATTTGAATGTTTATAGCTTTATATATATTTCTCATTACTTCAATTAAGGGGAGTGTAATAATCTTTTATACATACCTTTCCATTATGTCTTTCTTTCTACTGTAACAAAGACTTTTATAAAATGTACATTTCTCTTTTGGACTTTCGATTATCCGTTTTAAGGAAATAAGTTGATAATACAAGATCTACCCAGTCTAAATCCTGTTTAATCTCTAATATAGTGATCTCTGAACACAAGTGCCACGTCGAAGCATGCGATAAGAATACCTGGACAATCTCTACTGGAATAGCAGAAGGTGAGCCCTCCAGCGAGGCATTTTATAGAAAAATGTCATAAATGAATTCATGGGTAAGTAAAATACTTTTAACTAAATGTTTGTTTTTTTTTTTTTTGTTTTGTTCAAACGCTAGGGCTTTTCTTGTTAGTGCAACTTTTAGTGATATATTCATCGTGAATATATTTTTAAATCAACTTTATTTGTGCGAACTAAAATTTGATTTCTACGCTTGGTAACTTTGTGCAATTACATCACAGCTGCAGAGAAAGGTAACCACAATTATTTTTCTACCTGTGTAGTTTTCTTGAACTGCAAAAAGTGCTTGTGAACACATCATTAAATTCTCGTCACGGATACATTTTGTTTTTGACAGAGGATTCTGAGAATTCCCAAACCGATTAACGCTGCTCAGATGCAAGTTAGAAATATTTACATATAATTTATCATCATATCAGTGTTCCCGTATTCATTTCACCATAATATTCAATTTCTATAAACGAAGTTACTGAGTGGAATGAAGTGACAGGCATCTTTTTGGTTAGCTGTGTTTACCTTAAAGACTACTTTGGTAACGCGACATTTGTTCACGCCTAAATGCTCCACGAAGCGTACATTGTACTACAAACATGGAAGGTTTCCGTGTATTATGCACATGACACACACACAGTTTTATTACTTACCGCGCTAAAAAGGATGAAAACATGGATGATTATTTTCTGCCTCCCATTCATCACTTGGCAGTGACGTGAGTGAAGGATGGATAACTCCGGGTGGATGACATTATTCGCGGTTTGCCTGCCTCGCGGTTCACAGCAGTTTTCAACTGGCACACTATTCGTCCATTGCGCTATGGGAGATATTAGTACAGGAAAATTTACAGTTTCTGCTCCTAGAGTTTTCCTTGCCAATGTGTCTAGCTATCATTAAAGTAAACAATATATCAAAAGTTGTAATTTTAACATGACGGAACTTTCGTTGCGAGACATTACAGGACAAGCCATAGGAATATATTATGCCATCCTTTTTCTTGGGCCTTCCTATATACGGCAGAATGACATTCGAATTCGACAGCCGAACGCACCGACACCGGCCCGTTCAAGGCAGTTAAATCGTGAACTATAATCGATCAGCAAAACAGAAAAGATAAACACATTATTATAAGCTAAGAACACGAGAGATAAACCGTAACATGAAAGGAGGAACTGACAGGGCATGAAAGTTATTAATGTATCCATTTTTACCTTTTAAAAGGTGTGGTCTTCTATTTATTTTCTTGTTCAACATTGATCTCATTACTTTTGGATAAATTATTAGTTTACGAACAGCTGTAGAAAAACTTTCCTTAACTTATCTACAACACTGAACTGTTGATTTTCCTTATATAATGAACAACCAATGAAAATGCTTTGTTCATTACCAAAGTCCCTATCCATAAATTAACTTCACATGAACTTACAGAAAGTATTTAGCTGTATATTGTGCCGGTTTTGCGCGTATTTTCTCTTGTCTGGTACTGCGTGAGACCAGATACACTTTCACCCGCGGGGCGGGATTTTTACTATGAGCGACCCATTCACTCGTTTGCCTCGCCGTGGAGAGAGTACTAAGTCTGCTTGCTTACTCATTCACCTTGCTGACTGCCGCAGTCGTAGAGCAGGTGTTCTCGGGTGTGTGTTGTGTTGTTCGTTTTTAATTCGATAGTATACATGAAATGTATTATGCCTTGCGTGTTTACAACGGCACAGCGTGTCTTTACGTATGATTCGTACGTGTGAACTCATTGGTGAAAGATCATAGGACCAATTTTTTGAGCATACAATTGATTCTGTTTCTTATAGAGAATTAACCGATAGGAACTTGATCACACACTTTTCAACAGGACTCTACCATTACTCGCACTACGAATAATTCCATGAGAATGTTTCACAATGTGTTTTCACAAGACAGAGTTATTAGAATGGACATCTGGCGTTCTCGTTCCCCCGATTTAACAGCCTGCGATTATTATCTTTGGGATAAATTAGACGAGCCCGCACACTATACAGGAACTCAAAGATAATATTTATCAGGTAATTGTCCGGATTTCTCAAAATGAACTACGGCGAATGATGAATAATATTCTAAAGGGATGCCAAAAGTGCGTAGAATGGTGGCGAGTAGTTTCAACAACTCATTTGTTACTTTGGTAATTAATGAGTATCTCAAATTGTTTTTGTATGTTCAATGGTTGGTTTATTTTATTGTTTTATCCACCCGCTAATAACAGAGACCCGGCTAAAGAGCTGTGCTCTCGGCCATAGGCAAAACACTCCGGGAGAAAGCAAAACTGATCAGTTATATTTTATACGTCCACGTCTGGATGATACGTTCTTTTAGACATTCTCTTCAATTTGTTAGACCCAGAGGTTTTTCCAAAGGACAAGCTCTGTGACCCATATACCATACATTTTAAAGTTTTATTGTAATACAGTAAAATTATATATAATTTTGTAAAATTCTTTTTGTAATGCTTTTAATCTGTGTTGCAAAAATTTGCAGGTCAATGAGTAAAATTTAATTTTTCATTTTTGTCAATATATAAAATCTTTCATCTGTTGTTTAAGAGGGAGTTTTTATTAAAAGCTTGTTCTTTTGCAACGTTGTATCAAATTTTAAATTCAATTTATTCCATTTTATTTTGGGTTATATTTCGGGAGCTTGAACATTTTGCAATAGATACTGCTGATCTATATGTTGTGTAATTTTGTCAGTTTCCAGATAAAATCTATTCCATGTTGTATTTATTTACAGCTATTATTGTTTAATAAATAATGTTGGTATTGTAAATCACTCTTCCCCGTATTGTTAAATTACCTTACTATGGCCATCTGGGGGTGAATTCGCATTAACAGGATAGTGACGAATCTTGATTATTGGATTACAAACCGTCATACACAGCAATATACAATATAAGATATATACTTACATTTGCGGACTGCTTTAGTGCTTATTTTTTATGATTTTACTCGTATATTTTGTCTATATTGTTTAAAGTGAGCTAATTCTATTTTTTGGTATAAAATAATATATAAGTTGTTTTCAAATTACGTTCCGCGAGACCCTCCAAGAGATCCACGAAGCATTAGAGCATCTATTCTTGAATAAAACAAACACAAACAAGAAATATGATACAAATTTACGATATGTATTGATGTAAAATAAATTAGAATCAAATTGAAGGCGATTGCTTATTCCTGAGGGAGCGTTCAAATGGATGAGCTGAACAATGAACTGTAATAGCTTCCCTGGCAAGAGCGCACATCTTCGGCGGGAAAATGCATAGATGGGGCATGCAAGCCCCAGATTTTCCTGGGCTTTGAAAAGTATTGATGTCTTCGTAACAACTTTTATGTGAAAAATAGTTCTGTGTACTCATTTATCTAAACCACAAGGGTAGAAACCGTTTGGAAAAAAGTAGAATCAGAACTCAGAATACAAACGTTTCCTATTAAGAACGATACATGACGACTTGTAAATGAAATGCAGCATCATTCCTATTTGTCAGTAAAATTAATTAACAAGTAATGTGGTTCTATCATATGTATTAGTTATCAGCATTAATGTTTTATTTTTATATACTTTTTAGAACATTGCTACTATTATTACTATTGTGTAAGGACACATTAAAATAAAATGGTAAACACTTAAGATGTGTGAAGCAACTTTAAAAATTGTAGAATGAAAATTTAGAATTTCAAACTTTGAGTTAAATCTTAGAGGTTTATGAGAGATCTGTAAATGGGGCTCACTGTCAAGTAAAGTTTGAGATCCACTAGTGTATACCTTGTACATTAACATTTAAAACTTTTGAGTACTTAGCACATTGCTAATAAGCACATGATACTTAGGGGTCATAATGATTTGCATAAAAAAATATTTTGTATCTTTCAAAATTTTATATCATAAAGACAGTATATCAAATATGTTAATAAACTTCATTTCTTAAATTATGTTGTTAGCAAAATGCAAATATTAGTTTTACAAATTAAATACTAATATTATATTTTATTTTAGCAAAATTTGGTAGTGATTTTATTGAGGCTTGTTTCGTTTTGTAGATAATTATCTTTCAACTTTGATACAGGTGGGTCAAGTCATTGCCATTAATGATATTAGCTCCTTGTTCTAATAGTTTACAATACTTTTCATTTTCTACGGGATTTAAAATTTCTTTCAATAACTAAATACATTTTATGAGTTAAATTTTTACTTTTCATAAATAATACCATTTCAGTCCACATTTCTATACGATGCTATTGCTTGTTCAACATAAAAGAGTGTTAATTTCATTTAAAGTCTTAATTTTGCAGCACAAATCATAAATTTTATATGTATTTGAATGTTTAAGTAATGAGTAACAAACGATGCCAAATAGATGAAAACAATTTAGCTACGGCTATTTTTGCCACCTAATCAACACAATTCTCCTTTCTTTCAGATAGACATTTATGATAAGACAGTTTTGTTTTTTATGAATATTTGTTGAGTTCTATAGCCTTGTCTAGACACTACTTTTAACATTTTTAATGATAATCCTCCGAAATGATTGCTCGATGGAATTACTTCCAAAGTGCTTGTCATGAAACAGGCATATAAACTTCAGCTATAAAATGCTTCTTAGTCTTTCCCCGAACCAGTTAGCAAACATGTAAACTTGAGCTATAAAACGCTCTCTACTTCACCCCGAGTGATACTAAACTGACATCCGTTTGCTCATAGACTGGTCAGTTTCAGAAGACTTTCAAGTCAACAGACCGAACAAGCACAGAGTTTCTCTTTCTATTATCGCCGAGAACCGTTGATACCAATTAGAAAATATGCTCCGAAGATTAGCTATTAATTCCTTTAATATTTTGTACAAGGTTTAAATGTGTAGCTCATAAACGCCGTGCCTACAAAGCAAAAATGTAGAAGATTAGCCAGAAAAAATTCATGCAAAAATGTCTGTCTCCTACGTAACAGATGCCGGAAGTAGTTAGAGGGGCTGGCGTCCCTAGCACCCTTGTTTACGAATTTGGCGCTTAGTAACATGCTTCTGCTTTATGTCAGTACTCTCCCCCTCACTTTCCGGTAGAATGCAGAGCACTACTTTAGAGTCTTACAGAGCCCAGCTTACGATGACCCAATCAAAGTTATTCTTAGTAAGAGCCTAACCGCTAACTTTTTGTAATCTAAACATATGGATAGCTTGTTACGCGTATTTATTAACCTGTAAAGTTCAGAGTCTTTCGTCAATTTACAAATATCGCATAACAATAAATAGTTTTTTAAAAATTAATTTGGTTTATTTATGAACTCTCTTTAACATCTCGTGTCAAAGCGACCCATTTAATTCAGGGCCTGAAACGGCCGATAAATTTTGCTCAGATATCTGTTCTTTCAGGCTTGAGGTTCTTTTGCATGCCGTAATTCTACCAAACGGGACCCAAGGCTTTACTTCCCTTCCGAAGTAAGTCACCCTTTTACGCCCTAAAAATCCATCAATCCCCTGGCCGGGATTGAACCCGCGATCTTGGGTCTACGAGGCAAGACCACAAGGGCCGACTCCAATAAATAGGGAAAATATACATTTTCCTTTTGTTGAAGTAGTATAAGTATCTTTATTTGAATGAATATGAGACTAACACATTATTTTAAACGCTTATCAAGATTTTTTTTAGAAAGTATAGGAGATTTTTTTAAAGGACCTTCCTCCGTTTAGACACACTAAGGTGTGTTGAAAAACTCATTTAAACAGGTTCAAAATATTGATATTTAATCGATATATCGATACAGGTTTTTGTCGATAAGAAAAATATACCATTTTATACATGTTTGTTATATAACATAAAGCTTTGAACACATTGCATTTTTATTGTGTTGATTATTGTTATAGTTCCAACTTTGATTTCTTTAATTTTGTCAAATTGTAATTCATGAGAAAAGAAATGTAATAATACACAAGGATTTTAAGCTAAACATTACTTCAGTGGTTGCATCTTTGTGGTATAGTACGAAAACTACGATATTAGAAAGAAATGGAAAAGAAATTGCTGTATAATTTAAAATATATAAAGAACTAGAGAAAATTGTTGAAAAATATACCAAATATTCCATTTTATACATGTTTGTTATATAACATTAAGTTTGAACACATTGCATTTTTATTGTGTTGATTATTGTTATAGTTCAAACTTTGATTTCTTTAATTTTGTCAAATTGTAATTCATGAGAAAAGAAATGTAATAATACACAAGGATTTTAAGCTAAACATTACTTCAGTGGTTGCATTTTTGTGGTATAATACGAAAACTACGAAATTAGAAAGAAATGGAAAAAGAAATTGCTGTATAATTTAAAATATATAAAGAACTGGAGAAAATTGTTGAAATAAGGCATTTAAAATGACAAGTAAATATTGAGTAAATTAACTTGTTATACAGTATGTTCATAAAATCTTAGACGAATTTCACTCATTAATAACTCAAAATCTATTATATATAGCAACTTAGTTTTCAGTATTGCAATTGTCAATTCAAAGTTTCATTCATTTATAATCACTTCAACATAGGCTCCTCTAGTTAAAGTACGGGGCAAACCTTAACGCAGGAGTATATTTTATATGCACCTAATATTTGGTATGCTTGACATTTTATGAAGATTACTGGCATGTAATGAAAAGTATAACCACATATATTGTGATCATTGGTGTATTATCGAGCTTAAAGATAATTTTATTAAGAGTACAAAGAGTTTCGGAGACATAAACGATGCTTGTGTGATGGATGACAGTACTTGAAGTGCAACTTTAAAGAATGAATGAAATAGTCATTCGAAAGAAGCTCCGCATGCGAAAACAGGTGTCTTAAAAGAAACCAAACTTTTAGCTATTTCGTACAGTTTCAAAAGAATGCCGCTTATAAGGCCGAAACATGCCTTATCGCAAAACTTTAGTGTACGGATCTGAATGTTAGGAAATCAAAAAAAAGAGTAGCGAGGAAGAAAATCTTCAACCAATAATCACACCTCAAGATTGGAGGAATGAAGCTAAATAGGCAATATTAAAAATATCGTGTAACAGTCAATAGGAGGTTAGAGTTGAGTCGATTTCTAGAATACTTGAAGAAATAAATTTTCGCGATGGGCGGAGCTAATTCACATAGTAGGTTTAATACAAGAAGCAGGAGATACACAGTGTCATAGTAACAGAAGTCTAAGAGTAACCGAAGGAATGAGAGATAGTGTAACGGGACTGCACAAGGGATCAAGACACCGAGTAGAGGACCAGATAGTATAATACAGTGATATTAATAAGGCAACAGTAGTTGATGATATCGCACTACAGTTCAGTGAAAGAAATAGTTCGTCATTATGATTATATACGAGTCTCGTTAAATCAGTGTTAAAATTGCGACAGTCAGATTATTCTTATGGTAAAACTCTTACATCGAAGTGATCAGTGTTATAAGAAAGTGTCACGGCAAAATTACAGGCGACAGTCACGTGTGAATTTGTTACGGAGGAGTGCAGTTCAAGTTAAAATTAAAATTAAAGTTACATGAATGGTGTATTTAAGTCTTCGAATGGTGAACTTTAGTCTAAGGGCAGCTATACAGTAAATATCAAAACCAGAATTATAACCACACGACAGACGCAGAGCATGTTCCTAAATCCTTCAATTGTACAATAAATTAAAAATTCCGCTAGAGCCGAAATCGTATTATTCCAGTGAATAATACCCTTCCTTCCCTAATGACATCACGTCATCAAAAAAAGTCCATATTCCATTGAGATTCCTGTCCTCTGCATTGGAGAAATAGGAAACATCGAACTCCACACTTCAAGAGCTGAGGCAACTCAAGAAAATCATTTAATCATCTAATTAACTATTTAGCATATTCAAAAATTAAAGACCATGAAATTATATCCCCCGTAAAATCTAATTAAAACCCCACCATTAATACCTGTTCGAAGTTTTATTAATTAAAGACGTTCACGCTCCATTTTATTAACAACAAAGATTTTGCGTTTTAAGGTTGCGATCTATTTTCACTCTTTCCTTCGTAGTTAGTCAGTCGACTGTGAGAGTTTTCTTCAATGTAGAGTGCAGGCCCGCCCCCCCCCCCCCCTTTATTGAGGGAAACTTTACCTCAATGATTCAACATGCTTGTTAAGAGTATTGAAGTAAGTATGGGATCAGTAGCCACTGTAAAGTTGTAAACAGGTTAAAACATCAAGGAATATTATGTTTGAAAAGAACTTCTCTGTTAACGTGAATGACAGGAAATTGGTTAGTCATACTCAGAAAATATTTACTTAGTAATTGGTTTAGTGATTCTGTAATCATAATATTATTTGAATCCAAGCCATTTCATAAAAACTGTATTTTTCTATCTTTATGCGTGCATTTAAATCGCTGTGTTAGAAAAATTGAAAGAAATGAACTTCCCCATTTGATTAAGATTTATTTAAAATCGGCGTAAGAGTTAATATATTGGCAAGTACTGTTATCGATTGAAATCATATTTCTTGCTATGTCCATTTAAAGTGTAACAAAACATTTTGTCTCTCCGTCAGGCTTATCTGGGAGGATTTGAAGGGTAAAATTAATCTAATGTTAACAAAAAGCTTCCTTCTTTCAAGGCGAGGCTATTGTCCTCTGCCTAACCGTTCCGACAAATTTCAAAAATGTCCTAATGTAATACAGTCTGCTTTTTTGACATGTTCAGAAATGTAACCCTTGCCTGTATATTACTTATTGAACAAAAAGATATGCATACCTATATACATGCATTAACAATCATAATATTAAACTCCTGATCATAATTGTAATATTGTGTCCTTGATTATTGTGTCATTCCTGACTTTGTTACAGAATACCTGAAATTAAATAATAATATTGTAATTGCCATCTGAAGCAATTATTATTAAAACAGGAATTTTTGAGAAAACATTTTCTGCTACAAATTCAACAATCTTTCCATGAACAAAAAGGTTGGGCATAAAGAATTTGAGCTATCCATCAGAAGTTCAGCATACGGGAGACTCTGATCATCCTTCCCGTTTGATTTATGTTTGAATATAGTAATAACTGTGGCAGTACAAAATTAGAACGCTATAGAATTTGGAATGGCACTTGATAGCTACAGTGGAAAGCTATGACCAGCGTTTTGGAAACTATGTTGGGCGGGCGTACCTTCCCTAATAACCAAATATGTTTTGACCGCATATGGTTCCTTTCCAAGATACAATCTCGTAAACGTTCCAGTAGATTTCTGTATTATTCTTGCCAGTTTAGTGGTGTGACATATCACTCCCCTGAAGCGGATATCACGTTGGGTGATTGATTTTCTTAAGAATGGGAAAAAAGAGACATGCTTTATTTCTTTGCTCAGTTTCCGGTGACAAAGCTGTCCCTCCAAGCAATTGAAAAATAGCTTCCTGTTTGTTTCCCTTCTAAAATTTTTCGTAAGATGTGGGTAACAGAATGAAACTACCTTAGTGTCATAAAACTAAAGTGTAAATGTATTCACTCCTGAGCTGGGCAATGAGTTCACTTCGATACGACACGACGGCAAGATCAGTGAACAATTTCTCACAAGTTGTTTTCCAGACAAGTATAACCATTTTTTTCTCAACTGCCTGCTTTGATGAGCTTTGCTCCTTAATATAGAACAATTTCATCACAAACAGCCTTGGCAGATTTTCTTCGCATACAGAGGAACCAACTTAGTTCGGCACTCTCCTATTCAAAATATCACCTTTGATACTGACAGAAATTTCGTATGTTTTCATATTAACTCTTTTCATTTATATGGATAAACAAACGAACCCTTTAACTTACTTTACTAGATCTGTTTTGATGCCACAAAACTTTGCTAAGTTTAACTTAACACCAGATTTGGTTTTTAATAATTGAAATTCTAGCTAGATGACTGAAAATGTTATATGTTCTGCCACTTTATTATCTTATTAGTTCCATTTCATTAAAACAGTTAATGTTTATACTTCTTTCTGAACGCTGCTATTTTATTTATAAAACTCAACATTATGTAATTTGTGAGGATGTAAAAATTACCTTCAAACATTTTTTGATATTGCTGCTGAATAAATCATAAAATAGTCTTGATTGTTAACATTTATTGCACTTACCAATAAAATTTATTATATTTACTATTTGTTAAAATGAATTATATACAATCCTAATTTGAAAAACACACCTTCAAAATTATAATGTTTGGACATTATTATAAAACCCAAACAGTCATTGTAGGCATTAATGGATAATAATGGGAAAACGTTAAATTAGAAACAAGAAATATTATCCATGACAAACCTACTGTAGCATTAACCTTAAAGAAGCTGAACGGCTGTAGCTAATCATAGTCGTGCAGTGATATCTAGTCAGAAATAGTATCTCCGTGCTACTAAATACAAATACTTCATTTCAACCTTCAATACACCATTAGATGAAATGCAAATGAATTTGAAAGTAGGTATGAAAAAGAATCGCAATTTTAGCTCGTACGATTCATGTTTTATAAGCAGTTTCATTATTAACGAACATTTTGCTTAAGAAAAATAACAGAATAGTTTCATTTAGCGTTTGTACCTAGAATAGCTATGGTTACCACTCTGTTGTCGTATCTTGAAGTAAGAAAACGATTATAAACACCAATCTGGTTACTGTATCAGGTATATTGTATGTAAAGTAAGGCAAAGTAAGCTGCGTGAATAACTCTAAGGACTTATAAATCAAATGCGTAGAGTTTGCAAAGGAGTTATTAAAGCCTTGTGGGTACTTTGATGAAAAGGAACTATAATTTTGACCAGTTTGTCCTTGTAACAGATATATTTTGCCTCCATCGTTGTATTTTATTTGACAAACATATTTCTGTGCTAATTTATAAATTTGTTTGTGTACCTCCTAGAAATGTCAGCATATATTGTTTGTTGTGATTATGAGCGGCACGGTATCTTTAATTCCCTAACCCACACATGTATCATTTAGCCACTAAGACTGAAAGCATTCACCTTCTTCCCGAATAATCAGCAATTTTCTTTATATTCACCAGAAAAAAAATGATTTGTTCTGGCAAAATCATCAAAAGCTGAAGGTCTCGCAGACTGTTTGGCTAAATGATAACGTCAATCTTTGTAACTTTTTGCCGATTACACTCTGTACAATTCTGAGATACCACATTCTCAAACTGCTGAAACTATGCCGTCGTTTCAACTCCGTTCAAGAGGTCCATCATAAGGAGAAAGCGTGATTGTGACCGTAACAAATGAACTCTGTGGCCAGTATTGAGAAACTGGCAGACTTTGAATCGAATGTGAGTCCTTTTAGACTCATAACTTCATAGCAAATGAATTTATCTTATAATACAAAAATATTTTCTGTTTACACATGCAAATTCGCCTGTGTTCCATTTTAACGCCCCGGAACGAATTCCAGTGATATTTAACAAACATTGTTTTATTTTTTTTCCTCACTACCTAATCACAAAAAGAAATGCCGTACAATATATAACATATTCTTGCCACTAAACTGACAAAGGAAGTGTTTCGGATGTATTGGTCTAGTCCCAATGAAACATGACAGAATTACAATTAAGTCATTCTGTATTTAGACGTCAAACAACACACACACACACACATATAACGTAAAAAGTGTAATTTTATTGAAGCCGACTTCAACGCGATTTGGTATAACATCGCCACTGCCCGGCCACCAGAACTACGCACATGTGGGGCTACAATACCGGGCCCGACAACCCTTAGAGTATGGTAGAGCGCAACATTTTTTTTTTGATTGATTTATTTATGGACGCTCTTTAACTTTTCAGGTCATCAGCGTCCCATTCAACTCAGGGCGTGAAACGGCCGACAAATTTTGCTCAGAGGCCTCTCTTTCAGGCTTGAGGTTCTTTTTCGTGCCGCAAATGTACGACAGGGGACCCACGGCTTTACTTCCCTTCCGAAGGAAACCATACTTAGGATTTTTACCCCCGACAGAGCACAACAAGATGAGTAATTCTACCGGGCTTTATTATTTACGCTTTTAGTATTGAAAACATATTTACTTATAACACTTTTTGTGTCGTTGGTCTGAATATCAAACTATATAAGCAGGGAAAAAACGTAATAGGATTTTAACTTTCCTTTACAAACAACAGAGCTAATTGAATGCAAACTTTTAAAAATGTTGTGCACATGATGGCCCTTTTTTTTTCTTTCCTTGAAGTGGTACATTCATAAATTTCTGCATCATATCTCTAGAAAATATTTTAGAGGCGATTATATACAGATCTATTGCAACTTCCATCTGTTATACCCGACAACTTCTTTTTATCATCTTCACCTTCATCTACGAGGAGGATGCAATAAGTAAATTAACACTTGCAGCTCTAATCTGAAAACTTGCACAGAACAACGTTCATGTTCAAATCTTCCTATAGAACCACTTTCGTTGTAGTAGCGATAGGAGGTACATCTTAGTATGAGTAAAAAATGGCGCAACAACTGAAAACTTACACCAAGAACGAGGAACAGTACGATTTTTGTGGGCAAAAAGTCTAGCTAGATTAAATGGAAATCCATAGTGAAATTTCGCATTCAATCATAAGCATTTTGAACAAGGGTGAACAGACGTGACTGATGCTATTCGGCAAGGAAAAATCCAACAACGTCCAGCACAGAAGACATTGTGCTATAGGTTGATGCAATGGTTCTCAGCATTCGCAGAGTAACATTCGTGGAAATTGCGCAGGAGTTGGGTATCTCAATAAACAGTGCTCATTTCACGGTCAGAGGTAATTTGGCTTCAGTGAATGGAATAATTTGTGAAATGTCCATACAAGTGTTTACAGAGACTGGGTGTTATATCGAAAAATAGTGTGATATATCCCTATCATATTGTATTGTAATGCCTTGATCAATAAAAACTCTTTGACCGAAACAATCAAGTGTAATAAACTTCCTGACTCACCTTCGTATGTTAGTATTACCGACTATAGTCCTCCTGCAATGAGAAATCATTTTAATCATTGAAATATGTCGTTTGAATATTTTCATCCTATAAAAGTTTTCCATTATATTTCCAAGAATAGTCGCAAACTCTTACACCTAGCTTCACATTGTTTGAAAATTTATGTCTAATTCTAGTCCCTGATATATTAAAATTATTCATTGCATTAATAGTTTTCATAACATTTTTTCTGAGTAGATAACGTGTTAGTTTTTAACAATGCACCTTCACCTATCATTTCGTACTGCTGTCTAACCAGCACAAGCAAGGCTCACTAGCTGATTGTATACTGTCGCTCCGAGCAGTTCATCTAGTTTTCAACAAATATTTATAAAATTACTACTAACTTTGCGGCAAAAGGCTTGTTACCGTGAACATTGGAATACCTTAATTAATCATATCACAAAGTTTCATTGAAATTGTTCTGGTCTAATCGACACAGTTCCCTTGTGAAAATAACTGATTTTCATATCGCTATAAGCTGACAATGGCCCTTGACAAGACACTTAGGCTTATAACTTGATGGTATCCCTTTTCCATAAAAATCCTGAAGTACTGTACTGTATTCAATATAAAGCTCCGAGGCAGCAAACTCATAACACGTGGAAGTATGTGCACATCAATAAAGTTTGAGGAGGTCTAAGTATGGATTGCACTCTACCATTTATGACGGCATAGCCTTTTGAAGCTTACTGTTTACAATGGAGTGTAGAGAATACGGCAATATCTTTTCATCTCTATTATAGCCCCTAATATCAAAGGATAACCCTCCATATTACCAGCTTTTATTCAAATAACTACAGAGCGATGTTTGTATGAACTTCACAAAGCTTAAGAAATAAGCATATATAACAAGAAAACAATATGATTTACCGTGTTATTGTACTAACTTATTCCTAACGTTTGTAATTTTTAAAGTCATTTTTAAAGGTGAATTTGCGAAAGTTTATAGCTATCGGCACTCAACAACGGGATATCTTATGCTGTAGAATTAGCAGGTTTCCCCGTTTCATGTCTTTAACACATAATTCTGGAATAAAATTACATTAATAATATTAATTTCTATTTCACAGTGATATATTATACGTTATGATCATAGTGAAAATAACAGTAAAGTTTCACAATTACTGATTGTTGTAAATAATGTCTTTGCTGCTTTGTAAATGTAGGCAACAGAAAGAATACATTGTATATTTTCTCATTTTTGCCATAAAGGGTTCATATTTACAAATATGTGTGCACACTTCCTTTGGCAGTGGGATAAATGTTGATAAACATTTAGATCAGTTTTCCCTCCAAATGTTGATTGTTTGCGTTGCTTCTGTGTTTGCGTTAAGGTGCTTTGGTATTGTTGAAATATCCATATTTAGTCATAGACATTTTTGTGGGCAGTGGTAAAAATTTAATTAGCATTTGCTTTGGCTTATGGCTTTTAAGTTATGGCAATATGGCATCAAACATTGGTACAAAATGCCAAGATAATTTTATTCGGATAAAATGGACTGTTGGCTAAATATTTTTGTAAATACTAAGAAACAATGAATAAAATAAAAGTTCACCGAAAGATACACAAAGAAGTTTCATAGTAATAACTGAAAACATTTCTTTGATCATTCAAATTAATTTCGCAGTAAAGAAACACATTCGTAAGTTGATAGGCAAGGAAATTCTTAGGTATCATCATTGACGAGTAATTATTGATCAATAAAACGTTAGATTGCTCAAATACACATCTAACTATAAGCACATAAATAACTTTCCAATAACCTGTACTCTTGTTAGCGCAGTTTAGCGGAAGAGCATACAAAATAACATGTGCAACAGTTCCTCATAGAGTAGTAAGATAAAAATATTTCCAGCATTTATCAGTCTGTTTGACAGTGTACACATTTACCAGCAACAACTGTTCACAATACCCTGTTTTCTACGTTGATTGCAACATAGAAAATTTTAAGCATTTTAAATCGTAAATAAAAAGACCTTAAACATTAATTTAACATTCAAGTAAAATAATAAAATGAAAACAGGCACGTTTGAGCTACATTGCTAAAATCATTTATAGCCGATTTCACTAGGAAACAGTTGCTTCATTCGTTTTCTGTTTTTCTCCCTGGATTTATTAGCCCCTTTAACTGTCATTTCTCTTTTTAGATTGACATACTTCGTGGCACAGTAATTTAAAATCTTCGCGTACAATTTTCAAGACAAGTTTCTGTTTTTGCATTAACTGTGTAAAGAAGAACTCAAATGTTATTCGTTCTTACCTATCACTCTTTAGGCCTATTATGAAAGAAAGCATCTTTTCTGTTTCAGCCATATTCCACTGTTGTACGCCGAGAGCAGCGGAAAATAAGGATGGTGGCGAAACGATGATGTATGACCGGCATCACTCATTTTCCCCTGCCTGATAACAAGCGAAGCCGAAGGATGGGACAAGCTTGGCGTAAAACAGCTTGTCATTCTCTTGCTTGCGTTCCAAGAAAACTTATTTTTTGTCTCTCTCTCTTTCTCTTTCTAGCTGACGTTTTGTTGCACCTCGCGGAAGCCTTTCAAGGTGTGCCCATTTTTTATACTTCATAATATGCATAAAGCTCTATGCTTTATGCGTGTAACTCGTTTTCCTTAAATAAAGTAGCTCTTAACCGAGGGAGGTTCTGCCTCGTAAACATGTTAACCCTTGTGGGAGTAGACATTAAATGATATGTGGAGGGACTAAGTTAAAGACATCTGTTGCAGGATTATATTTAAGACGTCTGTTAAATTCTCAAATAATAATAATAATAATAATAATAATAATAATAATAATAATAACGCAGCGACATTCATTCACTTTCTCATATCTAAACTTTGATAATACATTATAGCATGCAAATGCTGAATTAACTATAAACGTGGGCCCTCACATTTGGCTAACTTTTATTGCACAAAACGTAGACATTTAATTCCTATATTTTGTCGAAATGAAATAGTTGCGCTAAATTAAACTTGGAATCATAATCAGAGAGAAAAATTCGAGGTCATGGCTGGGACTCAAACCACGTACTTCGGATTTCCGATTCCCTTACCATTTAAGATACCATACCATTCTCGACCATAGCCGTGAATCTCCCCAACCTATTATATCCTGGCGATTTTTAGTAAAGAGATAACAATACATTAAATTTGATGCTAAAACTGAAAATAACAATTAGTAATCTTTACAATATTCAATATTACAGAAAAAAATATTTCTTATTAAAATAAGGTCTTTAACTTTAGATATTTGTTTCAATGCATGTTTAAGAAGTTAAGATTTTCTATGGTATAGTAGGGCATGGAACGAGGGATATTAAAACATATATATTGTAGTACATCATCGTTTCGCCACCATCCTTATTTTCCGCTGCTCTCGGCGTACAACAGTGTAATATGGCTGAAACAGTATCCTCCTAAGACACAAAGTGATCCAATTCAAATGGAGTAAAAAAGTAGCTCTACAAAATACATAAATATAACATGTACACCTTAAGAAGAAGAAGATAAAAAAAGGTATTGCCCGCCTCCAGTAAATTCCAACTTAGGGCTGCGTCGGTAGAACTCAGAAAAGCTGAATTCAAAGTAGGGCGAATTTGTTTTCTTTCTTTACGTTTCCAGTTTATATAAAGCTGGATTCAGAGTAAGGCCAATATGCTTTCTTTGCTACGTTTCCAATAAATGTCGTGCACTTTACACACAGCTATCAGAACTTAGGCATTACATTACAGTGGATAAATGAGAAGAATTTACTGAACAAGAGCTGTGCCGAAGTGGACTTTACACTCATTCAGGCTGCAACACTCGTATCGTTTTCTTTCTTTCTTTGTTTCTTTTTTCTTTCTTCTCTCCCTCCTTCCTTTTCTTTTTCCTTTCCTTTCCTTTTTCTTTCTTTCTTTCTTTCTTTCTTTCTTTCCTTTCTTCTTTATTCCTACTTTTTTGTCTTAAGGTATGCACTTAATTGAACATTAGATTCCCTGGTCTATGTAAACATACTGAATTTATACTTTTTATGTATGATGATATTTGTTATATAAAGTAATGCATTTAAAAAGGCGCGTGAATCCTTAAAAAGGAAAAAAAAAAGATGTGTGCTTTCTGAGAAAAACAATTTTCTTCCACAAAGAAATGATGAATTAAAGTAAAATATTGCACTTTACATCCCAATAGTACTTGAGCACCACTCTGCTTATTTTAGGCATGCAATTGTTTGCTTCCATAAGTTTACAGTGTACTTACTGAGAACTGAGGAAGCACAACAGAGAGAAATTTTGCAGATTAAAAGAGTCATACGTTGTATTTATTTAGGCAAACGCAATAGAAATAAAACAGAATAATAAATAGACACATTTTCTCTGGAAATTCAAATATCTCTTTTACACTCTTTGCAATATGAAGGTCACTTATTGTAATTTATATGCCTTCAACTCATCCTTAAATGTTCAACTATCATCTACAATTTTGAAGTTATTTCCAATACAGATTCTGTCAACTATTGCTGAACACGAGTAAATATCATTTAAACGCTTAATTTCTGGCACAGCTCAAACAGGATATCAGTACTGAAGCTCATTTCTTTGAATAAAAATTTTAATTACTTTCACGCTTCTTGCATGCATATTTTATTTCAGTAAATACAGACACAGTTTCGCTGTCTTGAAAATCAAAATATTGATATAAGTAGTCATATACTTTCCAACTTGGACTAAAGTAGATTTCCAAAGTATTAAATTATAATTTGTAATTAGAAAGCATTCAAGTATTTTAATATTTGCCATACGTTTTTTACAAATTTATTTCTAGGCCAAAGTATTAGTTACATTTCTTAAAAACTATCTTTGTTGTGGAATTTTTTTAATGGTGTTTAACGCCCGATTTTACTTTGAGGCATTACAGGCGGTGGACACTGATGATACACTGATGAAACTAGGAAAGGATTTTTTTAAGGAAGAAAGGGTTCCAGGTCTAAGTTCAGGGCACCTCTCAGGCATTTGCCATTTATGAGGGTTGTGGAAAACCTTGAAGAATTCTCAGTCAGGGAGGATAGCCCTGGTGAGAATCGAACCCCAGATCTCCCACCCACAAGTCCGTATCTTAACGCCACTCTTGACGGTTTGGTTGGCATGCATCTCCAGTTCAGGCTTTCACATAAATATCTGTTATTTATTTAATCAAATTTCCATTCCATCTCCTGATCACAATTGTCAGTAATTTCATTTGAATCTACTTATACAGAGAGTATTATCCCCCTGAGTATGCAATGGAATTCAAACCGGCTATTGTCAAGATCCGGCCTGTCGCCGGCTCCTTCGATGGACAAGCTGCCCTCAATTCTACTACCAACAAGTTTGATCAATAATGGGATGCACACAAAATAAGATTTATTTCATTATGGCTACTAACTTGTGCTACAGGACTTGTTCGAAATGTTGTCCATCTGCAATTGCAAAATTCTGATAAGTTTTAATTAAATTTACATTCATTTGCAAAAGCTCTCCTCCCACAAATCTTCCAAATTCTGTCTAATATTAATAGCACTGGCGTAGCAATAATCTGTAATAACAGAGACTTGAGTGATACTGATCCATTAACAGCAAACTGAATTGTTGTAATAATACAAAATCAGAAATAATGATTGCTCTCGCAACAGCAAGACTGTTAACGTGCAGCTATCAGCGCGGAAATTGTCTGTTATTATGACAGGTGATTGGCGTGAATTTGGCGCAGCGGACGCTGTACTCCGAAGCGTACACAGGTCAAAAATAGCTTTTGGTATTTCAACTTTCCTCTCCCTTTCATCATTTACTTTTAAATCGCAACACTTTTCATTATCATTATATAAAAACATATAAAATGTTTACCCGCATTAAAACAAAATACGTAATAATTAATTAGAAATGAAACAATTCATTCGCAAACAAGACATCAGCGTATGTTTGACTCGAGCAATGCACATGGCGGCAGAGGAAAGGGGTTAGAACCGGATTCCTTACAATCTGGTAGCAGCAACAGTGCTGAAAGTGAGCGAGTCGATTGGTAACCTTTACCTTGGATCGCTCTGCTACGTTCAGTCACCTATACTACGGTTGAAGCTTCGGCAACCTCGCATCCATGGAAGGAATGAATGAAATGTGTTTAACGCCCGTTTTTGCTACAGAGGCACCACAGGCGATGGACACTGATGATACATGAGATGAAATGATATATTAGGATTTATTTTTAAGGAATGAATCGTTCCAGGCCTAAGTTTAGGGTACCTCCCCGACATTTGCCATTTATGAGGACTGAGGAAAATGTGGAAAAAACCTCAATCAGGAAGGACGGTCCTGGCGGTATTCGAACCCAGACCTCTCGCTCACGAGTCCCTTAACGACCTCGGCCACTCGTGGCGGTTCCATGGAAGGCAAGAGTTCATGCTTAGTAATAGTACAAACGAAGTATTTCGGAGTAAACTAGCACTGCATTTAGCAGTGTAAGTTTGAGGTCACACTTTTAAGGTTAAACCAAACATGTCTATCTCAAAAATATGTGCCGATGTCTACTACAGTAATTATTTTTTCTGCTAATTAAAACCATGAAAATGTTTAATTAAAATTCACATATTTTTTTGATACATACCGCTTATCCATTAACGAAATTTGTTATTTAACATTAATAACACACTATTAGTTCAAGAAATAAAATTATTAGTTTATTAACTATGATTCTCAAGAGAATATAAAGAACAGTACTAAACACAGAGACACAACAAGAAAAAGAATGAAAACTTTGAATGGGGCAAAATTTGAGGCGACAATTCGAAAAATTGGAGAGTGCATCTACTAACCTTGGTACAACAATTTAACATTTCATACGGCACAGTGTATAACATTGTGCATGGCAGAGTGGGGTTTTGTAAAGGTTGCTCCCCAAGGACATGTGAGAAAAGTACAAGGACTTGAGAATGATGCCATGTTTGTGCCAGTGAGAAGCATGGCTCAATCATTCACCTTACAGTCCAGACATTGCACCGTCGACTGCCATCTCTTTGGGCCCCTGAAGAAATTTCTAGGAGATCAACGCTTCTGTTCAAACGAAGAAGTGAAAGCGGTCATGCGCAGGTGGGATACTTAAGAGGGAAAGAAATTCCATGAAAGAGGTGTCGCGATGGAGAAATGTCTCGAGAGATTTCGTTCATATGTTGGAAACATCTCAGTTTTCTAAAGCATACATTTTAACGTTTCCTACGCATTGAATATTTCGTAAAAAATGCTGTGCGTTACTTTTCGGTCCTCCCTCGTAAATGTAGTATGAAATATGTTTATTAATTTCATTACTTGTGTTTGTACAACAGTGTGTTTAATTGCCTTTGTAAGTAATCAAATCACTAGACAAATTTTCATTTTCAGTGAAAATGGACGAGGAAACTGCGTGTCTACAAAAAGATATTTAATAATTTAAGGATACCTGCATTTCTTAAATGTTTTAAACTTTGCTAGGATATATTCGCGCTTTAGACTGTGAAATTAACCCTTTTAAGGCCACATTACTACCACACTACTGCCATTAATGCTAATATACTGCATATACAGATACTTTTTTATATTTTGAGCAGTGGCTTAATGTATTGTCCAAAATATTCCAGTTTACTCTGCTCTAGTAAAAAGAAAAATTCAACCTTTAATTAGCTAAGGAGAATAGACATTCTTACATGCTGCAGGTGCATATATGTAACTGTAACTTAAATGCATACATCAGAGAAGCCCTGCATAATCTGAATATCAGTGATGCTATAAAATAATGCACAAGCATCTAGAAAAATCATATGATGTCCGTGTTGGATAGGCTGTAGATGAAAATAATACAAATCTTTAACTGTAAAGCATACAGCAAGGTTGGAGGGTACCCGAAAAGTCGAGCGAGCAAAAATTAATATGCTAAGAAGGCTTATCCACAATGACTAACAAAGACGGAAATGATGATTATGATGATAAACTTTTCTGAAATGGTTTCCCGCCAGACTTCATTTGTAGAGAAAGTTTTCTTTGTGCTGCAGAATTGTTTTTATTGCAGAATGAGTGATGATGATGTTGAGGAGGAGGTGGGGAAGGAGGAGTGATTACACACGACATTCTGTTTATTTCACTCGCTAGATGTAAATGCTTTAGAAATTTCTAGACTAAAGAAGGATAAGAAAATAATTTAATAAACAAATATAAGCACATCTGATTGATTTTATTCCTACAAGAAAGCCTATCAAGAAATACACATTGACGCTTATAATTCGCTTTACTTTCGTTGTTTTACTTTAGTCCTACTTCTTTTTTTTCAGATTTGACCGAGTAAAAATAAACATTATTTACATGAACCATTAAAAAGGCGTCCTTGCAGGATTGATAATGAGTGCAGAAGGATGGATTGTTGGTTATCGACTAAGAAACTTTACTTATAATACCTACACTATAAGCTGTATTTTCATATAAATTGTAAAAAATACTTTAAATGAGTAATTAACGGCCACATTTTTGCCACCATTGCTAATGATCCTAGTGTCAACTTTACAACGCTCGAAAAAAAATTGTACTTTCTGTTTGGAAAATGTCATCTCTCAACAGCATGAAAACTATAGCAGATTTCATCAAGGAAAGAATGCCACATGGTATTTATTACTTTAATTATTTTTTAGATTTAATCTACTCTTAATTTATTCTTGGCGTTTATGTGGCTTTCTCCTTTCCTAACCTTAGAGCGGTGTTTATACAAATTCTCACATTACAACGCCAAAGATGAGATCGCACATTCCTTCGAAAAATTATTACAATCTTCTGTCACTTGACCAAAACTTTTACTTCACAAATCATTGCTCTTAATTTATCGTTCAAAATTTCGTTTATTTAACTACATAAATCAGTCAAGTCGGTAGACTGCGAAATTAGAAAACAAAGAATTTCTTTCCAAATTAATAAGCTTAATCTTTTGAGCTTATTTTTAGTGGATACCAGAAAAAAAATGGTATAACTAGGAAACAAAGCTCTTTTCTGCGTCTTCTACTAGAGCTCCCGCATAATACGTTTACACTTGCGAGTCCATTAGTGCCAGAAAGAGAAATCTGTCCAGTGAGGGAGAAGAACATCTTGCGTCTGCACACAACCTTCTTCTGCAGCAGGAATCGTTTCTAAGAAAGCATTAGTTCTGTGATTGAGCCAGAAAAGTATGCGCGTAGCAACAAGCGAAGCAAAAGAGTCGGTATGGCATCGTTAGATTATGTAATCAGATATTTAAGGTATTAGACATCCAAATAAAATGCAATATGCAGTTTAGTTTACATGACGTTCCGGCAGTTGTCATCATAGCAGGTAGTAAAGATGCCGCCTGCGGCTGTTTGACGTAGCCTGGGTGCAAAGATATCGTGCTTTGACTTTACCTGGGGTCTGAAAATAGCCTGCAGGGTTAGACTGGTGATACAGTTCAACACTTGTTCTGAGATTACAGAGTATATATATATATATATATATATATATATATATATATATATCTCTGTGTGTGTGTGTGTGTGTGTGTGTGTGTGTGTGTGTGTGTGTGTGTGTAATAGTCTGAATAGAGGTTCACAGGAATAACACAATGATTATTCTATTTACATACTATCTATTATGTTTATTTCAATGCAGTCTGTATTTGTCACGCTATAGAGGAATGTTCCCAAAATGAGTACATATTTTAGTTTTGCTGCAGGTTTTAAAAGAATCTAATAGACTAATTTTAATACTAGTTTTGGGAATAACTTTGCTTATGATATATACCTACTTAAGAGCATAATATAAACCTTTATAATTACAGCATATCTAAATACTAAGGTGTGCTTAACGGATATTATCGAAACAAACGCAACTTAATTTTAAAAGTTTCGAACACAAAGCACAACTAAGGCGTTATATCAATGACGTATGCACAAACAGTGTTACTTCTGATTTTTCTTTCAATACATTCTTTGAGCCTGTTCTTTATCATTATAATTAGCATCAATTGCTCTTACATCTTCTAAATGGATGAATATTACATTCACATTGAAACGTTCCACTTGAGCCTAGAAGCATTATGAGATTATCAGTAGCATATGCACCACAGCGTCCTTTCAAATTTACTGCTGCTTTTATATTCGCAGCTGTAAGAATACAAATCTTTGTAAAATGTTTCTATTTTTCCACTTGCATGATTATTAAAATAATGAAGCAGTCATTTAATTTATTTCATAAATTTTAATTTAAACAAATAATTCAATAAGCATTGCACGGGTGAACAGTCTGTGACGGAATCCCATTACCGCCACTTTTTGCAACTGAATTTAATATTGGCTTTATGCCATCAACGTCAGGCACATGCAATTTCTGTGATAGATTGAATATGAAACATAAAACCTTGATGAAGTAACTGATGCAGAAAATATTAAAGAAATTAACCCCGAGAAATCATTGCATGACAAAGAGCAATAATGGCCCACACACTTATCAAAAACTTTGTAGGTAGCAAAAATCTTATAAAGTAATAGACTTGCAACAAGCTTTGCCAACGTCTAAAATCGACCAGGGTTTTATACATCATATTATGGAATTCATAAAGAGTAACAGGGGAGACATTCTATACATTTGGGGGCAAAAAGTCTTGTTTGAAATAGTACATTACGTCTAAATCAAAACAGCGTCGCTAGTTAATAAGCTTCACAATATTTAGCGACAACTGCAGTGGTCAAAATAAAAACCTCAATAATACTCACATTTCTTCCTAATATTCATTCAGGACGATTCGAGAAAATAGAACTCAAATTTATGGTGTCACGACTTTTTTAATTCGTGACGTGACCGTGATTTCGGGAATATAGAAAGCTATCTTAGGAAAGTAGGGATATTTACAGGTAGTCATTAGCAAAATTCATTAAAATATGGAGGTGAGTCAAACATTTAATACAATTATGATAATTAGGGAAGACCGTTAATCCCAAAAAACAAAGCAACAGGTAAAAGGATCTAATTTTTCTGATGGAAAAGTCTTTGTTTTCTCAGAAAAATTCAAGGTCGGATACTGCATTAAGCTTGTATGTCTATAGTCTATAAACAATTAGCTCGGTAAAATTACAAAAGAGTATTGGCAATGTTTATTATTTTTTTCAATTTCAGCTGACAATTTTTTTTCTGAACAAACAATAAAACGGTGTCACTATCATGAAGAAATTCATAATCTTTCAAACTACATCCCCCATTCTCATCTTGGATTTTTCAATGTTATCCTTTGTAGTCAATATAATGGACAGATAGTAGATGCAGCCTTAGAAGAAGAAGAAGAAGAAGAAGAAGAAGAAGAAGAAGAAGAATACATAATTTATTATTGAAATCATCTCATCATCAGTAAACAATACTTCAATTTTAAATAAAAAAATTCTTTAGCATAGCATTTGTTATTTTGATTATGATAATGATTATTGTTTTTACTAAGGAGTACAAAAGGCTACGAAAGGCCTATCCTTGTAATGTTAAATTTATCAACTTCAATTCACATTTTTTCAAGGATTATTAAAACGAATGGAAATGAAACTTTTGCAGCATACAGATGCATATAATTGAAATTTGTTGATATATTTTCACTAGTGTACTATGAATTCGAAGCATTTTATAAATTATTTTCAATTGTCTCCTTTTTTCTAATTTTTACCCAATATTTTATTTTTTTACATTGTTACATTTTGTCCTAGCTCTACCATAATATATTCGCATCATCACAATAATATTATGAATAAGTGGTTAAAGTTTCAAAGTGATAGCTTATGCATGCCCTTAAAAATGGGAAATATATGCTAAAAATGTAGTTTTTCAATTATTACAGACGACAAATATTTTTTACAAAAAACTAACTTTTTGAGGGAAACACCAGCTAAAACCCCCCTTACATTGCAAAAAAATAAACGTTGATATTAAAACAAACGCTGCCAATTTATGAAATACTTTTTCTTTCATCAAAGACAAACCGCAGGCTTCTAGAGCAAATAGGCCCTGAGATACAAGCTTTTAACTGAACAAGTGCTCGTCATACTCCCCCTCTGCAAAAATTTAAAAAAAAAAATGGTTTGTGCAGTGACATAATTAAAAATTTATTAAAAATACTTATATTCAAGTAGCATTGATCAAAATAAAGAGAAAATACCAAATACTAAAGCGGTATGAAAATCTAACGTATAGAAATTGAAAACTTATAATTACTCAAATATCTATGTCATTTATAATTTCCTTTTATTGGCTTGTCAAGATTAACGCAAAGGGTTACATGCATATTTTTTTATTAAAATCGTTTGAAGTTAAGGAAGATTATTTTAAATAGGATATTGTTCCTTTTGAAAAAATAGTTTCTTATTACAAAGAAAGTAATTTGTAATTCAAAATTTAAACAAGTAGATTCAAATGATGAAATCTTGAGCATCTTGGTTGAAACCTTTAGTTTAACCCGCATAATGATGAATTTGTACAAGTTTAGCTTCTCATTGTTTCGCCAGTCTGCTCCATATTTTCTTCTTAAGCGCTGTTGCCTTTAACGGTCATGGCAGATGCTAAGTTCCTAAATGTTTTCACTGGTTTGCAGACAGATCCTCATGTTTGTTCCGTATCTTCTACTTCAAGCATTTATATTTCCTTTCTAATTTCTAGTCAGCATTACACTTTTACATTTCTTGATATTTTCCTGGAGTATCTTGAGCTGTTTTCACAATCACTTGATAGCTTTAGCTCATTTGATTTTTTTTATTTAGATCAACATTATCAGAAATAAAGTAATATTTTCATGACTTATTAAAAATGTGATTAGCTGGTATGAAGCTGTTACCAGTGAACGGCAACTTTGAAATATTCACTAGGGTTTTTGCTAGGTTATGTCCACAATTACTATAAGAATCGTATCCCTGTTCATCATTAACAACATGCACCACTTGCTACTGAATTTATTAAGCATTCACATAAATGACTCAAAATTTTAACATCTTTTGCAAACACTTTTTTCTTCCCAGACATTAGGCATTGCACTTAGCTATTTGAATGCCTTGTCACTATAGTAAAATTATGAAAATAAATATGTCGACTATAGCACATTGCTTTATCTGGCTTCTTTAGAGGAGGCTTTCTTTCTAACAATAAAATGAAAATAAACACTTGAGAATCACTATTTCACAGTAAATGATAAAATAGTTTAGTTCCCAGTGAATGTGCTCTTTATTCATCAATAAGAGATGTTTTGTAATGGGCGTCCGAGTATTTTATTCCTTCAGCTTACAGTAAGCATGTTGAACCCCAGGTCTCTCAAAACCAAGGGTATATTTACTATTGAAAATTCACGATATTTCATTTTTTAATGTTGAATTCCCAAGAAAGATATTTAGAATCACAATAGCGTATGTAAGAGAACTTAAATTTATTAATGAAATTCATAACATTAGCCTTTATCTTTGTAATTTTTTCCCTGTTCTATTTCTTCTTCGTCTTATTTTCGGCTTTTGTTAAACAGATTGTTCGCAATAATGTTTATCTCATTTTAGAAATATTCTCCAAGAAAAATACTCCAAGCAAAGCATTCAAACAAACTGAAACATTTTCAAGTTTTTATTCTGAATTTTCCTTTATGTATTTAATATTATTACAAGGTTTGAATAAAAAATAATAACTTCCTGACAACACATGCAAGCACTGGCATGAAATTGGTACTAGGATGTTCCTAAACCTTTTCTCTTCCTCCTCAGTAGGCAGAAAGTCGTGGCAGTGTACGGTTGTGTTGTTACACTGTATAGAATGGAATCCTGAGGAGACGGTCATCGGTCAATGTGTTGCGATAGAATTCTTGACAGAAGAAGGCATCACTCTAATGGATATTCATTGATGAATGCAAGCCGTTTATGGTGAATGTGTTCATATAAGCATTGTGCATCGTTGGGTCAATAGATGTAAAAATGGTCAGGCGGGTACATCTGCCCTGTATGACCGGCAAAGAGTTTCACAGGGAACAATTTGACAGATTGATTCAGGACGATCGCCGCATCACTCGGGCGTTTCACAAGAGGATGTAGGTCATTTCTTGGTTATCGGAAGATCTCTGAACGATAGATATCCCGAATGTCGACGCCCGAAATGAAAGCTCACAGACTTGAAATTTGCCAGGAGCTTCTGTTGCGTTATGAGACAAGGTGAAGTGTTTCTGCACGCCATTGTGACAGGAAAATGAATGTGGGTACACCACTACGAACGGAAGACGAAAAGTCACTCCATGGAATATTGGCACAAAGACTGGCCCAGAAAAAGAAATTCAAGACACGGAAAACTCATGACAGCAGTGGTTTGGGACGCAAATGGTATTATCCTTGTTGATTTATTTCCACAATAAACTCAGAGCATTACATTCCAACGGTTCAAAATTTGAAACGACTGAGAAGGATTCGAAAGGAAAAGAGACATATCCTGGAGCACGACAATGCCAAACCACACACTTCACGTGTCGCCACAGAAGAGCTTCAGAGACTGAATCTCACTACCATAAGGCACCCATATACAGTCCAGACTTGGAAGTCGTGGGGGGATTTCCATCTCTTCCGGGAACTTAAGGAATATATTCTGGTACAGAACTGTGCATCTGATGAAGAAGTTGAGAGGGCTGTGAGAAGTAGGTTGTTGAAACAATGTTTGGGATTCATTCATGGAAGTTTCACGAAACTTGTTCATTGTTGGCAGAACTGTATGCAGTTGTTCGGTAATTATGTTGAAAAATCAGTATAGGTAATTAAAGAGAATATTCTAAGGATTATTTTGCATAAAATATCCCCATCAATACACGAGCTATGAAGAAGGAGGCATTGCTTTTCATTCAACCCTCGTGTATCTCACTCGTTTGCAAGTTTTCACTATCGTGTAACTACAGATAAAGTTGTCTTCATCCATTTATCTTCTTTTCCCAAATAGATGCACTGAGGGATTTTCCTAATATCTTAAATATCTTTAGCAGTTAACGACTTGTACAGATAAAGCTCCTCTTGAGTTATATATGAAAGAAGGGCTGGCAGACATTGGGCGAATATCTAAAATAAAGAAGCTAAATTTATTATACAATAAGTTTAATTTTGAACAGAATTTGATGTAGCATCACTTCAATGTTACTATTATCCGGGTATAATACATTTTACTTGTGTTTCTATCTACAATATACAAGTAAATTATTATATATCGAGACATTAAACATACTTAAACTAATTAAAAATAACTGCCCTAATTTATTTGTTATATACATTATATTTCAGTATAAGAAATGTTAAAACTGTAGATTGGCATTAGATAAGCCTACTATTGTATAATGAATAAATAGCTCCACTGAAGTATTACTGTGTCTAATATCTAGAACATAAAAACCGTAGCCTTAACTTGTTTTTAAGAAACATTAATAATTTATTCCATTCAGTTTTTAATTTTGTTATAATACACATTACCACAGAACCACAATGAATAAACCTTTAAAACTTACTTTGCTTCCACTGTTAATCTGTTCCTGGTTACCCCTTCCATATATACAACAAATTCTTTGTTATCTATTAATCTTAAATTACTTTTCAATACTAAGAATCAAAATGATAATAAAATTAGTACTCGAAAGAGGTGAAAATAATAGCAGCAATATTTTCCTTCCCATCTTATTTAGTCGGTCCTGGTGGTGTAATGGTAACCATACCTGCCTTCTAAACCCAAGATTGCGCGTTCAATCCCGGCCGGGATCGATGGATTTTTTAGAGCGTAAAAATCCTAAGTATGGCTTCCTTTGGAAGGGAAATAAAGCCGTGGGTCCAGTGTCGTACATTTACGGCACGAAAAAGAACCTCAAGCCTGAAAGAAGAGGCCTCTGAGCACAATTTGTCGGCCGTTTCACGCCTTGAATTGAATAGCATCTGAGATGTTAAAGAGCGTCCATAAATAAACCAAATCAACAACAACCATCATATTTAGTTATTGCCAACACATGACATACATTCTACACTCCTACTGGTGGGGAGGGTAATTTACCTTTGATAGTACACTGCTCTATGGTCTGTGTGCTTTCTGAACTCAAACGCGCTATTTAGTATGCAACTTAATAAGGATAATAGCATTTGTGAGCAAAATAACTTGTAGATGATGAAAATTTATATGTACAATATGGTAAATTCAATAATTCGATTTGACAAAAAACTACATAATGTGGTTTTGCATATATACTCCTCAAATGTTCAATGCATTGAATGCAAACCCAAGGTGAATAAAACAAATTTAAATATTTACTGGAGTTTGAATAGAAACTATTTACTTATGTTACTAATGATCCCATTATATTTCAGAGCACAACCACTCCAGCCTGCTGCCAAACTGACGGTACTATAGAGGTCGCCAATGAAGAAATACACACTTAACTTAAAATTAGACTTATTAGGCCGAATTCACCACTTTTTGGATAAAATAACTCCATAAACGTTCTTACGGTGCTAGGTGCAATCCGCATAGTTAGTACACATAACACAAAGTAAAGATTAAATGGAAATAATATCGGCATATTTAAAAATACAAATTATCTTAAAAGTAAATGTAAATTAAACTGTAGATATATGAAATCTTACCACTTCTTTTTATAGGAAAAGCAGTTAAAATAACTGTTACTAAGTTTTTCTAATTTTTTTTTTGTTATTCCTATACACTTTGATCTAATTTTTGTTGTTGGAATTAGTAACAAAGGAAACGACAATTCTGATATTAATAACATCGTCACGACTACCAGGTTTCAACATTAACCGCCAAAGGGAATTGAATTTTTGGTACAAATAATTCTGAATCATTTAGTGTCTAAAACTACATACATTTCTTTGAGTAAGATGAGAAAAATGCCAATATATACATTAACCACGCAACTCTCTCAAATTGAAAGTATGAATTCGGAACACGTCGCTGAAGTATAAAGAAGACAACATTCATACATATATATTTCTTTTTCAGCTGTATTAACCACCGCCACGGGTGGCCGGGGTCGTTAAGGCACGGACTCGTGAGCGGGAGGTCTGCGGTTCGAATCCCGCCAGGACCGTCCTCCCTGACTGGGGTTTTTTCCAGGTTTTCCTCAGTCTTCATAACTGGCAAATGCCGGGGAGGTACCTAAACTTAGGCCTGGAACGCTTCCTTCCTTAAAAAAAAAAAAAAAAATATATATATATCCTTTCCCAATTTATCATTTCATTTCATGTATCACCAGTGTCCACCGCCTGTGGTGCCTCAGTAGTGAAAACGGGCGTTAAACACTACTCAAAAAAAAGCTCTATTAACTGCTCATCCCAAATTCCTACTCTTGGATGTGCAACGTTCTCAAAGTGAAGATATTTTCTACTTCAATGTTCTTACAGCTCGAACTACAGAAGTATAGGAGTATGCAAATGTTATCATTCTTGTTTGCAAGAAGCATTCTAACTGTTAATATATGTGTAAGCCGCTAATCCACCCATACTTCTGAACGGATAGAAAGGACATGATTAACTATAAACATTGCACAGGTTTGCCAAGAATAATTTCCTGACACACACACGTTTAGTATTACTTCACGGTGTTAATTTAAAAAACACAAACCCAGTTTTCAGAGACGAAGAGAGATAAAGGGGTATCATTTTCTCGTTTCTCCAAAACAAGATCAAAGAAAACATGTCATTCTCATTTTGAGTGTCAAGCTCAAGAGTGTCAAGTTTGAATTTCAGTAACATCACGATGTATACACTACTTCATTGCTCATATAAATCAGAAGATATTGTCTCGAATTATAATTTACCACTGTGTAAATTCTTTGTTTTCATGTGACTGATTCTACGCTGTTCGAACTCAGGATTGTCTGAAAGTTTTCCCGTCTGCTCTGCATCTGTTGTTCATTCTGTATTTCATCAAAGTGGAGTTACCAAGGTAAAGAGGAGGGGGATTTCTTTAGGAAAAATATCTCTACTTTCTGAGCGTTACGCTCTTTAGAACTATCTCTTCCATCTACCCTTTTGTCTCTTAGAAGACAAATTCCAGACTAACCAAATGGCAAGTGATCTGAACCCAGCAACATCGAGGCATTTCCCGCAATAACCCATACTAACACAATTGCAAAAGTTGTCTCGCCCTACTCCTTTCATAGATAAAAGACAAGAAGTATTTCGAGAGATAGGCGATGATGTTGGAATAGGGAGCGACATTGAATCCATTCCTGGAAGAAGAATTGCAGTAATAAAGTAATATTTTAAATAAATTTAAAATTAGTGTTATACGCTGAAAAGTTCTGCGTTTCCAATTTTAATATTTTACCAAAAGAAGCAATGCTTTAAGACACTTGACTAGTTTATGTAGTGCATCATTACACTAATTTGAAACAATGTCCTGCATTTGGCTTAACTATTTACAAACCACACTCACATTTCTACTACCTTAGCCGGTACATTTCTGTTGATCTTTGACAGACATCGAATCCACGTATTAAATACTTTCAACATATTTATCAGTGGCGGCAATAGTTACGCGTATGCGCAAAATGTACTGGGGAGGTAGTAGTAGTAGTCCATTTTCGCTCGTATGCGCTCCACTATTACCCAAGTTCACTAGTCAACGGGAATGCAATACTTGATAGTGCATTTACAACAAAGCAGGGGCGAACATAGCAAAAGGAAATTGTAAATCTTCAAATAGTTTTAAACCTGAATGAGGGTTTCATTCCTTTTTAGGTATGGAAGTTGAATGGATATCCAAATGTATTGTATGCAAGAAGTACGTGATGTACATTAAGCATAATTGAAAATAGCACTATGTTCTATTCCATGCACATAAATAACAGTAATAATGGAATATAAATATAAAGAAAAATTACAATTCTTGTTATAACGGGTCATCGACAAGTTCCTCCGCAACGCACGTTCTACATTTTTGACATTCCTTCCTTCGCCACCGACTTTTAGCAGGAAATCCGCGCACCGTTGCTAAGGTTTGAACTTTGGAGTGTGTGTTTGCCTTGGTGGTTAAGTGAACACACTAACTATACGCTCGGCGCGCAGTCAGTGCTGCCAACCGAATTCGCTTCCCTAGTGAAATCTCCGTTACACAATGGCTTCGGAGCTAATTCTGGATGACCCTTTATTATGTTGGTAAAAATCAATGGCAATCTAGTTTGTTAATTTCTTGTGCAATAAATACGCAATGTTTCAAAGAATGGTTGTACTAATAATACATATTGTACGTAATGTATGCATCTCGAAGAATAAATTAATTATATAAGTAAGAACTATGGTTTATTTTGTACTACTAAAATATTGAAAAAAAATTTAAGGAAACAATTTATTTATACACATTCTTTACAACACAAATTATTCCTAAACTGTGATATGACTGATACACCGCACAATTGTTCAACCCTTGCTCACTACACTTACTTCTTCATCGGAAATGTAAACAGCCCTTACGGGAAAGTTTTTGCCGCTGCTGATCTTAATAATTATATATAAATAAATCAATTATGAACAACAACTGACTTACGGCATACACTTTATTGCAATTACAAATATATATTATGAAGCACCATTTTCATTGCCGATTCAGTTTTTCGATGACTTTGACTGAGTCAGTTGATGTTCATCGTCTACTGATGATGCCAACCGTAGATGTTGGTGAAAGCTATGGTAGCATATTAAACCATGGATCACAGTAAAACAGCCCGGGAGGTTTTATCCGTTTTCATTTATTTAATTTCTGGGTGACTTAAGCAACATAATGAGGAGACCTCCCTATGCTTCATGCCTTATCCATTGCTAGTTGAAATAAAACGTTTATTTTTACCTCACTTTTATACACATTGCCTTCGAAAACCAAGGCTCTCACACGTCTACATCTTCCTCAAAGAAGGGCTGTTCAACATTTTCACACTATTGGTTTACAGCCCCTTGACTTAATAATCTGATGAAATATTCCTCATTCTAAGGTTTTTGGGAGCTAGATCTGGAGGGTAACCAGAATGCTTCAGCATATCATTGCAATCAAGTCTTCCGGCACGAAGCATTGTGCTGTTGAATAAGCACATCCTCCCTGAACTTTCTACAACGTTTCTCCTTGATTACATCATGTAATTTTTAAAATAAAAGTCATATAATAATTAATTCTTATAATGGTTCTTCTCTGCAATAAATCAACCAAAATGACACCTTGTGCACCCCACAAAATACACAGCATGATCTTGCTTGCTGATGGTTGTATGCTAAATTTCTTACTGGGCAGAGAGTTCTTATGTTTCTATTCCTTACTTAGCATTTTGGTTTCAGGATCATAGTGATGAACTCGTGATTCATTCATTGTTACAAATATTTCAAGAAATTTAGGTTTTCCCGCACGAAAATGTATTAAACATTGCTTGCAAATGTTTACTGTGAACCTTTATTGAGTAGATATTAACACTCGAAGTATTTATTGTAAGTTATTTTTTTAAATTTTAATTCTTTATTTAAAATACAATATTAGGTATAAACTATGGCACGAAATGCTTGTTTCCTTTACTGTTAACCTGATAACTCACTCCATAACTCGATCTTACAACACTAAATCATTATTTATATCTTGCTCTGTTTTGGCAATTTTTCAAGGACCATTGCCATGCTCATCTTTATAGGATGTTGCAACACATTTAAAAGATGGTTATAATAATTCTCAAGTAATTTATATGGCGGATGGTAATGCGCATTCCCAATGGTGGAACAGCAACTATAAGGACAAAAGGGGAGAACTACTGGAGGAAGTAATAGCGGAGCTACAGCTAAATGCAGAGAACGAACTATGTAATCCACCTAATACAGCAGGACCTTCATCGAACATAGATGTCACATTGACAAATGAAAGAGCAAGCAAAATTGTTACAAATTGGAGAGTAGGTCAAATAAAATAAATTTTATTTCGAACTACAAATAATACAAACCTGAACAAAGATGGAATGAGAATAAAAGTTCCTACAATATAAAGAAAGCAAATTGGGATAAGCTAAAACGGAATTTAAATTGCCCACAATGCCTTGACCTGAAGATTACGTTAACAATAAAGCATTAGAACTAACCAAAGCCATCTAAAAAGCTATGAAGTGTAGCATATGCAGAACTAATAAAAGTAACACTTCACTAACATTTTTGAACATAAATCTGTTAAAATTAAGAAGATTAGTTAGAAAAAGTAGAAGAATTTATCAGAAATCTATCATTGCCACAGGAAGAGAAAATAACTTAAATAAATATAGAGAAATTAGATAAAATACAAGGAAAATATAGAAGAATATCACAAAGCTGCATGGAAAAATTTAATCTTTCCAACAATATGGGGGTACATTTTACAAACTAATAATGGAGAAAGTAAAAGCCGCAGAAGTAATATCTACTATTGATAAAGGAAATGACAAAATGAATGTAAATTAGATAGATTCTATAAATGTCCTGCTTCTAACACTACTATCTAATGATAACAAATAAAATGATAACCCAGAGTACAGAAAATTAAGAAAAGAACTCATTACTGGCAATATAGTCAAAGACATCATTTATCACTATCATGAAGTTGAATTAATGAAAAATATAAAGGAATTACAGAAGAAAAAATCGCCAGGTCGGAAAAATAAAGTCGGAAGTGTTACGACAGTTAGAAGATCAGATTACTCCGTACCTGTGTCAACTGCTTAATAACTGTCTATGGCAGGGATAAGTTCATTATTGCTGGAAGAAAGCGAATGTTATCATCTTAAATAAAGGGACGATAAAGATTTCACGTAGCCGAAATCCTATGGCCCTATTTTCTTACTAAATGTTAAGGGCAAAATTCACGAAAAAAGATTGAGCAAAAGAATAGATGGATGTAGATCAATGATTGGTATCGATAACAAACAGTTTGGATTTAGAAAAAGATATCAACAGAGGAAGCCATTAACGAGGCAATAGAGACTCGAAAAACAACGAATAAAAAATATGTAATAGCAATATTTTTGGATATTGCTGGAATGAATGAATGGTGTTTAAGGCCCGTTTTTACTATAGAGGTACCACAGGCGATGAAACACTTATGATACATGAGATTAAATGATGTGTTGGGAAAGGATTTATTTTTAAGGAAGGAAACGTTCAAGGCCTAAGTTTTGGGTACCTCCCCGGCATTTGCCATTTATGAGCACTGAGGAAAACATGGAAAATCTCAGTCAGGGAGGATGGTCCTGGCAGGATTTGAACCCCAGAGTTCCCGCTCACGAGTCCGCGCCTTAACAACCTCGGCCTCCCGTGTCGGTGATATTGCTAGGGCGTTTGATAACTTATGATGGCACTCTTTCAAATGTTAAGGGGAAAAAAATATTCAAAACTTATTTATAATCCGTTAATAGATTTTTTTTTTTTTTTTTGCAAAAACAGAAGAGTTAAAGGTGCAAACAATATTATTACAAAGGAAATCGCTAAAGGATGTCCTCAAGAATCAATTTTAGGGATGATATTATGGGACATAATTTTAGAATCTCTATTAGAAAAATTAGAAGTACTGGATAGTATAAAAGAGATTATCGCATATGCAGATATTACTATACTAATAATAATAGATGGAAATAGTAGAAAAGAAACAGAAGAGAAATCGAATATAATAATGGTCATGTAAACATAACTTTTTCTGCTCTAGTTCTTGCATTTTCTACATGTTTCATAAAATTTAACTTTTTTCATTAATTGATGCACAAAAGTAAAATTGGAAATAACTCCTCATAAATCATCATAAATGTTTTTAAAAGTATGCTTAAACAGAAACCCGATTATAAATTAACAATACAAATATAAAAAGCCAGTAGTAAATAAATACTAGGTAACCATTTGGATTAAAAATTAAATTTTAAGAAACGTGAAGAAAATGCAAGAACTAGAGCAGAAAAAGTTATGTTTACGTTGTATATTTCAATATACAAGCAGATGGAATAAAAATCTATCACAACAGCATTTTTGCAACCATATTAAACTATGGGCGAGGAACATGGGAGGTAAAGGCACTATAGATATATTTTAGACCCTCGTTAAGGAGCTCCCAAAACATTTTTTTATTGAGATGTACAGGGGTATTTTCCACATCTCCTACAATGGGACTATTGGTAAACTTGGGTATATGGCCAATGAATTATTTAATCAGCTTAAAATGAGCCTCTTATTAGCTGAAAAACAAAATAATTAAAAAATAATGAACATTATTGGCAAAATTTGTAGAAATAAAAAAGAAATCAATGTTTCTTAATTACAAACATGGCAACAAAAATGGGATGAAATGAAAGAAGGTAGAACGGTTTGTGGAATTTTCCCACAATAAAGTAAAGATTATAATTCAAACATATTCACGCCAGTAAGGGTTTAGTACATTATTTAATGGGACATGGTCCATATTGTTCATATTTGCAAAGATTTAAATTAAAAGCAAAAATAAATGTACGGTTTGCAACGTGATCGGATACACTGGAACACGTTACATTCGAATACCCTAAATGCCAGTCAATTATAGCTGAGGAAAGATGGATACTTGGAGTGAAATACAATTGGAACATCATGAGAGATGATTTTAGGGTATTGAATGATTTAACAAATAAAATATCGTGTAAAATGGCAGAAGAGTACATAAACAACAAAAATCAAATAAGAGAGAAAATCCAATTTTCAGAAATGGTATATTCCCTTAGAAGATCCCAGATAATCAGAGAAAAGTGAGATAGACATACACAAGAAGAGTCAGTTAAAAATGAGAAGATGAAGAAGAAAACACCCAAATTTAATCATAAGAAGAGAGAAAATGAATAGAAGAAGAGAATAATGGTAATCTTCGGGCGGAAATGAAGCAGTTGAGAGAAGAACAAATAGACCGAGAACAAAAGCAGGAAAATATAAGAAATAGAAGTAGAAGAGAAAAGAAGGAAGAAGCACAGAAGTGAAAAGCACCAACAAGCAATCCAAATCTATGATGAAGGTACAGATAAAAGTTGAAAAGTAGAAGAAGATGAAAAAAGAGAAGAGAAGGAAAATGCATTGTTAACACACCATGGCCCAGTGTAACTGCTGCTTGAGACCTGCAGCAACCTCATTGATGTCCAGGTCCTGTTGCCTGGAATTTCGGTGGAGAGCAACCCGGACACCGAATGTCAGCAGAAATGAAGATTGTTGGTAGTAAACTGTATAAAATTTTGTAAATTAATTAATTGTTACAGTTAAGGTATTTAAAAGTAGGTGGTTTGAAATATAAATAAAGTGTAAAAATTTATTGTAGGTTTAATTATACATTATAGTTAAAATAACCGTAGTGCTGGTCTCCAGTGCCGATTTATTTTTGTTCAGTTATAGTATTAGTACTGTAGAATTTAATTGTACTCTAAATTGTATTGATAAATGTAAAAGAGAAATAAATAAAAATTAATCTGGAGTACTATGTCCTAATATAGAATCAAGTTGCCAGGATATAAGTATTTCGAAATAAAATTAAAAACAATTAGAAGCAAAACCACTCCATGTTTATATTGTACCTTTTTGCGCGCATTTCCTTTTTACCCGATTCCTTCTCCTCTCCCCCTTCCTTATCTTGTTCACCTGGCCACATCAGGATGGTTCGCTAGCTAATCATTAATTCCTCATCTACTGCTTCTTTCACCTTTCTTTCACACGAAGAGGCGCCTCCGGAACAAAGTGGTTTATACTTCTTTCGGCCTTCTGTTTAAAATTGTTAGGCCCGGAGGCTTCTCCGAAGTGTAAGCCCTATAACCCAAGTACCATACATCTTAAAGTTTTATTGTAATGTTGTTGTTGTAGTAGTAGTAGTAGTAGTAGTAGTAGTAGTAGTAGTAGTAGTAGTAGTAGTATTAGTAGTAGTAGTAGTAGTAGTAGTAGTAGTAGTGGTAGTAGTATTAGTAGTAGTAGTAGTAGTAGTAGTAGTAGTAGTGGTAGTAGTAGTAGTAGTAGTAGTAGCAGTAGTAGTAGTAGTAGTAGTAGTAGTAGTAGTAGTAGTAGTAGTAGTAGTAGTAGTAGTAGTAGTAGTAGACAAGTATATATATATATATACAGTGGCAACAATACCAAGATATTAGATTAGATATTGAACAATAAACAGAAAGCACAAATATATATTTTTAAATTTTAAAAGTTCACGTACAAAATTTGGAAAGACACATAGAGCTAATTTAATTAATATGCTCCCCCCCATTCCGTAGCAAAAGGACTGTATTTGTGTAGTGTTGCTTTTTGTAATGCTCTTAATGAATAGAGAACTTGGCTTCGCAAGTAAATGAATAATATTAACTTGTTATTATATAAAATTATTCGTTATGTATATTATATTTGCAATTATTATTGTTTAATAAATCATGTTGGAACTGTACGTCATTGTTATACCGTATTGTAAAGTCGTCTTTTTATAGTCATATCCTGGGAGTTTTCCTTTCAGAACAATTCCAAGGCTAAAATTAGAACTGACATAGACAGGAGTGTGTCGAATTCTGGTTATTGAGTTACATATAGTCATACGTAGCAATAATTTAATTTAACATTTAACAGTTTGTGTATCAAGATTTTATTATTTAAAAACATGTTTTTCCTAGGATAAGAAGGGACGTAGACTTTCGTTCTTCAGAACACGATTAAACGTGTTTAAAACTGAATATATTATATTTAAAGGAATCCGATAAGACGGAAACTATTTAAAATTTCCTGTTTTTTCTGGGAGACTTTTACGAGAGTTTTGAGTGTAGGCGGTGATTAAGCCTTTCCGACATGGAAACAAGATGCGACCGGTGTCACAGATGGAATGGGCAATGTCAAAATGAAAATACGTGTGTGAGTCGGTGTTCTGATTAGACACTGGATCGGCTGGGAAAGACTATCATTTTTTGGCGGCGGACTTATGTGTGTCTTCCACTCGTTGCTTGCTGAACGCGAGCGGTGGCAGGGGAATCGCTTTTTGCGGAAAAATTGCAACCTAAAGCATTTTCCTCTAATTCACTCATGGGAGGTTCAGTTCTAGTAGAGTCTTCAGTTTCTTCACACCTGATTTTGAAATCGAAAATTTACATGTTTCAGTTTTGAGAGTACGTTACTTCCGCATTATTGGGGTTTTTGATCGTTCCCAACTTAAGGAGCTAATGTATAAAATGTAAAATTTGTTTACGTAAATTTATAATTTTAAATTTTTACGGTCTATGCAGCCTAAATATTTTATTAATTCAATTTAATTGCACAAAGTGAGCTATCACTATGTATTCTTCAAAATTTCTCGAAAACAAGGCATAAAATATAAGAAAGTTTATCTATAAAATAATATATTGCTCCTGTTGCATTTTTTCTTTCATTTTTGCTGTCAGTTAAAGGTTCGTCCCCCTGTTTCGGAGGTCCAGTAATTGGATTTCATATATAATATTACGAATGGTGTACAAATCAATTACACCTTACAAAATCTAAGAAGAAACAAGAGGATATCAGAGCTATTACTTATCAGAAACTGTACAGCTTAAGATAAAGTTATTTACACACACCAACAGAAATAGAAATTAAGCGAGTGTGCTTTAGAACTTACATGTGATGATAAGTGTGCTTCTGACAATTCTTCAAGAAACTAAATCAGTTTACTTATAATTGGAATAAAATGACGACAGAATCGCTCATCTAGTTGTAGAGGATGGCCTAATGTTAATCGTATCATCGCTTTGTACCTGATTGAAAAATGAATGTCTTTAAGGTGAATTCCTGACGAACAAATTTAAAATTTAGTACATTCAAACTAAACATTAAATATATGTTAATATTTTCACTATCCCTTGAAATATTGAGAGGGCGGCATTGTACCCCTTTTAGGTTATTCTTGATTTGGTTCATTTACGGATGCTTTTTCACATCTCAGGTCATCAGCGTTCCATTCAAATCAGGCCATGAAACTGCATATCAATTTTGCTCAGAGGCCTATTTTTTCAGGCTTGAAATTCTTTTACATTGCGTAAATCTACGACACAGATCCACGGCTTCACGTGATTAAGATTTTTACTCCTGACAAAATCCATGGACCCTGGCCGGTATTGAACCCGCGATTTTGGGTCTACGAGGCAAATATGGTTATCACTACACCACCAGGACCAACCCCCCTGTGAGCATAAGACATTCGTTATATGCCAGAGACATTTGTTTCGAAATAATATTTCAACATCTTCGCTCAGTAAACGGATACAAGCAGTTCCTGCCGCTGTAGTTGAGAATGTAACCTTCTAGGCGACAAGTGCATGGTATTGGTGGCTGCTGCTACAACTTTGTTATGATAGTTTATATTTTTCATGAGCTCTTACTTTAACTTCAATCTCTGAAGGAAGTAAACATTTGGAAACTGCAAAGATTACTAGTTAATTTTTATAATACATATAAGAATTGACTCGCTTTACGTTTTTTCTATTTTCAAAACATTTATAAAACCTACTCAAGAAAATCAATGAAAATATCAACAAATTTACAATAATAACTATAGCGGAAAATTGAATAGTGTTTAACACCCGTTTTTACCACTGAAGGACATTGGTGATACATGAAATGAATTGATGAATTGGGAAAGGATTTTTTAAGCAAGGAAACTTTCCAGGCCTTTTTCTCGCCATTTGCCATTTATGAGGACTGAGGGAAAAAACTCAGTCAGGCAGGACGTCATGGTGGGAATCAAACCCCAGCCCTTCCGTTTACGAGTCCGCACCTTAAAGACCTCGGCCATCCGTAGCAGTATAGCAGGACGTTGATAAACAGAAAGCTGATACTTCGAAGATAATATATATATTGCTAGAATACCTAATAAATGTACAACTTTCACCCCGGGAGAAAACTAGTGTTAAGTTTCAGATTATAGGTATATTTACAATTTACTCTTTGAAAATTGTTACCATAGGTGCTGTAGTAGATACGCAGCTGCTCCTAACTGGCAATGGTTCCTTTGTTACAACAGGATTTTTCTGTGCCACTTCTTATGGCGCGCTTTCTGGTGTAGAAATTATTCGCCTACATTGGCAGGTTGAACAAAATAAGACTGCCCTTTTTATATAAAATATCTACTACATATTAAGAATATGCGTTATATAGTTCATTGAATTCAAGAACTGGAGAACTGTCCGTATTAACACCAATAGCAAAAGTCGTATTACACATTTCTTATTATAAGCATTGTTGGAAGCTTTAAAAATCACACACACCAAGAAGAGCACAGAAAGAAACTTAAATTAGCTTAAGTCTCCTAGAGCGAAAAATAAAAGCAGTTCAAATTCACAAGGAATGAGCATGACCCCAATGATATACCCATATGTTTCTAATCTCACTCTCACGAACCGGTTTGCTCCGATTGGGTATTAATTTGACTTTGAACCACCATTGTTTATAACTAAATTTCCTGTTTGCATTCCCAGACAGATGCCTAACACCCTCCAACTTGAGTAACTGGAAATAATTAATACACTTTTCATTATAAAAACATTTCACCACTAAAAAATATGTCCTACAAACGGGTACTGTTATTATCTCTGATGCCTTTAGGAATCTGCTTATTGAATTCTAAACATTGAGAATTTCACGAGTATTTTAATCTGAGTCCCAAACGCTCCTTTCTTCTTCATAAGCTGTTTGGTTTAAGTGTACAGAGGTCAGCAAGGCATGCTTCCGTCAGAGGAATTTACTAATTGATTTCTTGTCTGTGGGCACTTTATAACGCACTTAAAACCCGAGTGCATTGTCTCCCACATTAACTGAAGCATTTTTTGTACGAAGCTGTGGTGATGACTTACTCTGTGTGGTGATAGATGCAAGTAACACCTACGTCCCCAAGTTAAGCAGCTGTGGAGAATAAAGAGACTATGTGGCTGTAATGAACGCGATCAGCAGGTCTGTGCCGCTTTCCTTCCTTCTGTTATGAATAGCGACCTCTTTCTTTGGATTTATTGCCGTCGCCACTTATACCCCACCACCATCTGTCGGCACAAATCCTTTGAAGTGAGAATAGCTCTGTGCTACTCATTCTTTACCACCATTGCCGCCTGCTACATAAAGAAAACAAACTGACTGACTGACTGACTGACTGGCTGGCTGACTGACTGACTGGACCTTCTCAAAGTCGTTCTGCCTCGTTTCCACTTTACATCTTGCCATCTCTTTCTTTCCAGTCATACAGATGAGCCTGGGCTGCAAAAGTGGGCGGAGCCGCGTCGGTCAGTGGGCAGGTCCATCTGGGATGACGTTAGGATGCAAGATGGCTTCTTCTCCTTCTACTTTCTTCACCTCTTCTGCCTCCGCTTTTGTCTATACCATGTTTTCCGGCTGTCCGTGGGCTGAATACAAGCCTTACCTTCCGTATGCGTGTTGAGTGTTTGGTGTGAGGAACAACGGGTCTAATGGAAGTGAATGTGGCGTCGTTTTCGGCTCAAAGCAATATTCGAGGCACAAGTGAAGGAGCAGTTGAAAAAAGGACACGTATAGGTATCTGTCACAAGCTACATTCCTTTTGCTAAAAAACAGTAGTCTGCGCAAATAAAATACGGAAGCAGAACTGGAAACCTTACTTCTTTTCTGATATTTTGAATTGCTCTTATGTGATTGGTACAGGGCATGTGGTAAGTTAAAAGGAAAGTTTTGTGTTGTACACAGTGCTAGAGTGTCTTAAGCGACACTAATTGTCATAACATGCCTCCAAATATCTTAACGGTCAAGTGACGTAAGATATAACGGTAACGAAGAGGGAAAAAATATACGAATACTACAAGGAAGAGGTAAGAAAACAAGAGCAAAATAGCAAGAAGAAAAGGCGAGAAAATTGTAGAGCAAGGAAAAAAGTTGTCCTTTATAATTGGTGATTAATAAGCTTAAAAGAGCTTGTCTTATTCCTTTTCCGTTGTTTGTTTTCTTTGATGTCGCTTTTTGTTAATAATAAACCAAAACATTAAAATGTGGAAAATTAAAGATATTTCAAATTAAAAATTATCACTTCACTGACAAATGGAAATGATATTATTATTATTATTATTATTATTATTATTATTATTATTATTATTATTATGTTAATAGTAATAAGAATAATAATAGAATTTGAAAATATTTTATATATATTCTATAGGGTGTTTTTATATATGTACTGAAAACTTGGAACAGGTGAAGATGTACAATGATACATCTATATGGAGATGAAATATATATATACTCAAACTCTTACATATAACAAAAAAAACACTGCTATTTGATTTATAATAAATAGGTCATATTACAAAAGTTATAAATAGCATCACTCACAGCTAACTAGATATTAGGAAAATAATAGGAATAAAGCAAGCCCTTTTTGTTTATTATACCTAATTACTAGGGATAGAAGTTCGAATACTTCACGTATTAATTTAACTACGCCACATGTTATACAAATAGTGTTGTTTACATCAACTGAGAGGACCCTTTCATATTCTATACGAACCTGCAGGTGCACCAGTAAAGTACAACAAACTACATCCTACATTTAGCGTTCCTTAAACCTGTAGCCGCATAAAGTCAATGTTACGTTTCCTATTAATTAAAATGTAAAGACATTTAATTATAGGAATTATTACAAAAACTTGTCTCATGTTTTTTCCCCCTAAATCATTAATGATGTAGTAAGACAGATAAAGAGACTATTAACTAACTTTTCAATATACAAATGCTTCAAAAGTGATCCATGCAATTCAAAATTATAGGTCATTGTTACCAAGATATTTTAATATTAAGTCTAGTATGCAAAATAGGAATTTTAAGAACTTCTGTGTAGTTACAGGCCCAATGGCAAACTGCAGGAGAACAGTTTAAATGAATAAATAAATAAGTGCAGGTACTTAACTCTAATTGCAGGTGAATGCAAATACATGAAAATGAATGTTGGAGTCCAGGAAGAAAGAGAGAGAGAATCCATAAAGTTTATACGAGATTCCCACAGTCTTAACGCAAATATTAAAGAAATTATACATTGAAATTAAAATTAATACAGAAAGTCAATATATAAAATGTAATAAAAATAAAGGAAACATAAGAGGAATAATAACAGCTAAATATCCTGTTTAATACTTCATGAATGGAAATCATTTTAACACAGAAAGCTAAATCAAGGAGAGGAATTTCTGAATGAAAGCAAAAATGTTGTATAGTTCTTATAAAAATATGAATGAGCAAAAGTTCAAAGAAAAAGCTGGTAGAATAATGCGCAAATCTTATTAAGAATACTAAATTTCATGTAAATTATTCTAATGTTGAACAAGTACTAGAGAAGTAGAAATAGATATAAACATTTAAATAGTTAAAAAAATACCTTAACTTCTTTTGCCTTTGAAGAAGAGCATAAACGATTTGAAATATAGTGATATTTTTAATATTAAAGTGCTTTATTTATTTCCGCTTCTCTACTTGCTATTTTAGCATTCTTGTTCCAAGAGTTACTTTATTTTTGGTTTGTATTTCATATATTAAAAATGAAATATAAAATGTAGCCTATACATTTACCAATTAACAATTAAGAAACACTTTAGCTATAAAATGCAGTGATAAATATTGTTATTGTTAGCACCTGAAGTTGCTTTATAAACATGAAGTAAAAAACAAGAAATGAATAAATGAGTTTTTATTGCGTTAATTCAAGAACTGTTATTTTAAGGTTGTCCAAATATTTTTTCTTGTCTAATATGTTTGCAGAAACTGCCAATCTGAATTTTCGGCTTCATAATCTTTATAAAAGGGACATTTTTATAAGAGAGAGAAATTCTCTCATCAAGTAAATACGACGAATTACAGTAAAATATACTGAAAAACAACAATAAAATTTTAAAAATTGTAAAACGACTGGAAACGTTTCGCTAGTAAAAAGCATTTTTGCAACAATATGAAGAACGTTTTTCTCTCTTTCTAAATGTTTCCTACTTTTATAAATAAATAAAAAGCAATATCGTAACGCAAGCGATTATGCCTTTATATAGAAAAAGCTTTGGTCTCAGAAATAAAAAAGAAGCTTTATATTTTGAATCGCTATGAAAGTGATTTTATTCCTATAAAATTTACTTCTCTTTTTGCATATCTGCTTACTTCAGAAACGAATGAAAAAGCTACTTAGAGGATGTTCCACTTAGAGGTATCAAGAAATAAATACTCTCCGTTTAAAAACACGAGACGATATTGTTATGATATGCACCTTACATGATACAGGCATGCTCAAATTTTGTACAACATAAATGGTATGAAGGCCATGGCATGCATGCTCAAAGGCAAATGCGTCAATGTTTAATGTGAAGACAAACCTAGTGCTCCGTATGCAGTCCAGTAACACACACGACACAGTAAGCACGTGGAAGCCACAACAAAAGGTCCAGCACATGGTGTAGTTAGTAAGACAAAAATCTGTTACGCGTGTAGAACGTGTTCGCGTGAATGAAAAGTGTATATAGGGGCAACCGGAGGCGCACACATCGAGTCGCATTTACCAGTCTGTTAAACTTGCTAAATTTTACTGTAAAAATGCATGTTAATAATTATAATTTAAAATTTAAAATGTCACTTATTTCTCGATACCTTTATAGTATTTTTTTTTTCAAATGATTTCCCATCTAAAATACCGGATTGCTGTTAAGTATATTTAAACAAATAAAAAGTAATATTAATTCAATTTTTGGGAATTTAAATAGGTCTTTAGATATGATTAATAATATAAATTTAAATGAAATGACTATACATAATGTACTCATAAACTGGTGGATAAAATCAAACACAGGGGAGTGACCATCGGCACACATTTAGTGGAGTGAAATCAAAGATGCGTCAGGTGGTCATGTGACTCCCTCATAAGCGCGAAGAAAATCCATTGGCAGGAAATAATGTGTAAAAGCATAAATGCAACTATTTAAACAAAAAGACGTATTTAATAGATATTTTTACACAAAGATTCATTGTCTTATGTTGGCATTTGTTGGCGCAACTTTAAAATATATGTAGTGAGGTATCTGTGGTAGCTTGGAGTCTTTGATCATTTAACCTTACAACGTTTATCATTTTCCAATACTATAAGACAGTGATGACTACAGTAAGCAGCTGCATGTAAATGGAGGAGAAAATTGCATTTCAGTCTATAATCACGAACAGCTTTTATCAATGAAATAGAAAAGAATTCTTATTCTAGCTATATTTTTTTTGTTACAAACCGGAGATGTTGCGACAATATTATGAGGGGGTGAGTGTGCATGTCGTCGACGTTCACTTCTACCACCACAATATGCACGGCTAGCTCACAGTTTATTATTATAGCTAGATTTTCCAGATTAATACTTCTGGGGTGAAAGCACTGTGGATTTAAGTATATCAAAATCACATTGGATAGTAATCTACGAAGTTTATTAATGTCTTGTCATTAATACACCAATGTACACTTTTGTGATAAAATGAGCTCTGAGAATATAATTAGATGTAGACAGACCTGATGGAATTTGTATTTCTCTTTCAACAAATGTTCTTTAGTGGCAATATCGTGGTTGTTAATACTAACAATAATCTGTTTGATACTCCACGCAAATTCTCTTTTTCTTTCTAATAGATCTTTAACACGCCTTATGTTATCTTTGTCCTGGTTTAAATCATATAATATATTCTTGAACTGCTACTAATTTGAACTCATTACTCTTAGTATTCTCCACGACTGGTAATTTGTAACTTCTTCCCACGAAATATAAATCGCAACTTCTCCCTATATAATATTAAATGCAACTTCTCTTTACGGAGTTCGAATCACGACTTCTTCTCAGGAGTACAAGCCACATCCCCTCCTCACGGAATACAAAACACAACTAACTAAATATTTTGAAACATAAACCTTCACTTCACTTATTACAATGGATCATAATAATACTATTGATTACAATGAACTATTTTCAACATAAGCATAACTAAAGGAATAAAATTCGTTAATTTCTATTTAGTCTCAACAAAGCTGTCTGTCCCGTATTTTATTCTTGGTGATCTGATACATGGAATCTATACAAATGAGCGTACTAGATTTATACTATTTAAACACATTACCAAGAAATATTTTTTATTTGAATTGAAAGTTAAAGCCTTTACATAACATGAAAAATGTGCAAATGAACTTGTTAAATTTATATGATTAAAAACATATTATGAATGAATGTTTGGAGCTTTAAATCGAATATTATGGCCTTTATCTAACGTAAATACATACGCTAATGTACTTCTTAAACTAACATACCTAAATAACTATTACCATTAAATGCTTGGAGCTTTATATTGAACATTAGAGCCTTTACCTAACACAAAATGAACATATTAAATGAATATAATTAAACAACTATTACCAATGACTGTTTAGGGCCTTAAATCGAAATTAATTTTTTATGATAGAAAAAGGGATGCTAGGAGAAAATAAAAAGATCATTTCTCGGTATTCGTGAAAAAAATGGCCATATTGCTACAAGAATATAAGAAAGTTAAAAAAAAGTAAAAAGGTATTAAAATGAGGTAAATGTTTTATTTATAAAGTCATGCATGGGAATGGTAAACGTTCAATAAGCCTAATTTCGTGTTTAATATGGGCGGGTTAGAAATGATACTGAACATTACTCCAAAATGGTGACGCTAGAAGGAGCCAGAGAAGCAATGAAATTGACAGTTGTGGGGAAAGGAAAGTTTGATTTCTCAGCTAAAATGTGGCGATGCACCGTCGTACATACTCTACATAGGTTGCATAATATTAAAGGAAATAAATTGACTATATAGTGGAGTAGTCAAGACATGTCTTTAACAATCATTTCGTAATAAAAATGTAGGTCCTACTGCGTGACCTGCACGTTTCCCAGCCTTAAATTGCTGATTGAGATGAAATGTACAATACTTCTTGAAATATTTTAAAAAATAAACACAGAAACATACTATTAACCTTCAAAACGAGAACAAGCAGGTATTAAGAAAATGAAAAAGGGGGCGTTTTAACTGTGTTCACTTTTACATTAAGCTTTAGAAAAGTTCAAATCGATGTTTATTTTAGTTTAAATACTTAGCTTATAGCAGTGTGTGGACAATTTATTACAGACAAAAGAACGAGCATAGGACCAACCCAAAATGAAAAATTGTTCACATTGCCTAAAAATATTTTGCCAAATTTATATTTTGGAGTTCCAAACCTGGAACCATCATTTGAGCTGAAAAATCAAAATCTTAGCTGACATTTTTTTGTCTTTCTAAGAAAATGTCTTAGTACATTTTCTTCAATAAATTTTTCGTATTTAGATGCATGTGGAAGAACTCTAGAGCTTTGATATTTTGCTTATTTTGCACGCATTAAGGTTTCTCGAGGTTTAAGTTCCTAAATTTTCATTTACACTGAAATAGTGGTTGTGCAATTCAATCTAGTTTGATATAAATGATTGTCAGTCAGACAGTCATTGGCAGTCACAACTGTAAAATAAAACGTTATAATAGATATGTTTTTCCATATTTTATTCCATCACTTTTTCCATTCACACTCTGAAACTCGGAGAATATGAATATTTCACTCCACTGAAGTTTATTCATTTGTTGGAGTATGAGGGGATATTGAACTTTCCCGCACGGTATCATTTGAAAATATTTTTGATTTGCATGATTATTGTGTTCCAGAAGTTTCCGACAGGTACAAGTGAGCTTTCGTTTCTTTCTTCCGGAGAAAAGAAACCACTAATGGTAATCCCATCAGCCTCCAGCTAATCCGAGACTAAATGTTTAATGCCAAAGCTTTCGTGTCAATACTCACACGTCGATTCTCCTGGTGACAGTTTGATCAACGTTCTAATGTTGCAACATGATTTGCTTGACCTGGATATGGAGCATCATCCAGTAAAGCGAATCCGTTTGTAAATATTTGCCCACACATGCAGACTTCTCTTTTTGGTAAATAGTTGAAATTACAGGCAATAAACATAACCTGGAAATGACCGTTTGTTTTGAGCAGTCAGTCATTGAAAGCTAGTATTTCCGATCCTTCAAGAGAAGCCCTCTGTCATTACTTACGTACAGCACACATTTTATTTCATCATTTCCTAATTTCCACCACTTTGGTGAATGTGAACTTTCTATTTTAAATGTATAGATTTCACTCCCTTTCTAGATTGCCAAGATTTATTTTTCATCGTTCTGTACTATATTATATTTGTCATGCCATTCTTTCAGTATTCTAATAATATTTACTTTTGACATATTTTGCTAGTTTTTTGCATAGAAGGCATCGATTACCACTTCCATAAAGAACATGGTTTTCAGACAGAGAACTATGCAGGATGTTCCGCTCAGAGATATTGAGAAATAAGTGATAACTCGAAGTGTAAATAATGTTTCATTAACATACCTTTTTACGTAACCTGATGCAGAAACTCTTCAAGTTTAGGAGAATTGTCGATGCAACTGCATTATGCGCTTGCATTTGCCCTGTAAACATTCAGATTTCATTCATTCTGCTCACGGCGAACACGTGCATATGTGTAACATATTCTATTCTGCTAATAAATAAGACACTGGTCTTTTTGCTGTGGCGTCCACATGCCTTACTGTAGCGTATCTGTCGTTTGCTCTACTGAAAACATAACGCCAGGCTTGTTCTCACATTATATTTTGGCGCCATGTGAATGAGCAAGCACGGTTACAGTTCTCTTTACACCATTTTTGTGTATAAACCTGTAGATTTTCTCCATCCTGTAAGATGTAAATCATGACAATATATTCCTCTGTTTTTAAAAGTTGATTATTTATTTATTGATAACTCTAAGTGGACCAGCCTATATTTCTGCTACCTATAAAATTTATTTAGTGTATAAATTCATTATTGCAATTAAAAATATGCTACAAACTGAAAATATTAAATATGCTGGGAAAAATAACAATAACTGCAAAAAAGTAGAGCGCTGGGGCCCCGAAACTACGAGGATAAACACATAATTAAAAAAATAAACAGATTATGGAAATTAAACTTCATATAAGAAAATTTACTAGGCATAATCTTCCTTCCAATTGCTTAAATTTTCAGTACGACCTCAAAAACTGCAACTGTACAGAGTATTAATGCAAGGGAAATGCAAAAGTTTAAATATTTTAAATAATTTAATTGCGTCACATTACAAATGAAAAATAACTCAGGAAAAAACTATAAACCCAAGAATGTAAAAGAAAGGAAGAACAAATTGAATAGAAGAAAAAAGTATTTAGGACAACTTTTTGTTTGTGTTATGTTATGTCACGAGTAAGCAGTGTCTCCTTGGAGAAACTAAAACCAATAAACTGAAAAACAGAAAGAACGGGTTAAATAGAATGACTTAAGAACATACTCAAAAGCCAATAGTTTTTGAGAATCAAAATATTTTTCAGTACTACTAGCTAATCTTGAGAACTATAGAATGTCAAAGCATTACGTAGTACCCAGTAACTAATGTATTTATTATCCCGTGCTTTGCGTTTTCAGAAAGAGAAACTCAAGTTTGGTTTACACTTAGTACGTCTCGATATGAGCGTCATTTATGGCGGGTTACACCTGGCCGAAACTAAAGCTTTTTAGTACTTTAAGTGTAGGATGCTGTAGGGTTTTGCATCCTCCACTCTTTTGACTGACTGCCAGCCATATCACGCAAGAAGCCTCCGATTGAAATCAAAGCAAAACTAATTGCTCATTTCTATTACTTTACGTGCAAGCTCGAGACAGTAAATATTAAGTTTTCTCAGATATAATTTCTTCTTTTTCACCGGGGTTTTCCCGTACATACTGTATTTCGCTTCGAATCAGGGTGAATTCAGGGAGCATCACCGCATTACCTTCCATCAACCACAACATACTATGCAACGGTTAAATTCAAGTGGATAGGTATGCTCGCAAACCCACAAGGTTCACTTAGAATCCATAAGAAATTTCATCCTCAGTGAATTCTGAAGATAATGTATAGCCCATTAGTAATATAATAATAATAATAATAATAATAATAATAATAATAATAATAATAGTAATAATAATAGTAATAATAATATTAATAATAATAGTAATAGTAATAATAATAATAATAATAATAATAATAATAGATCTGAAATACTCCATCCCCGTACATTGTTTCCTATACCGGGAGGTGTATTGCAAACTCTTGCACTTTTTTCTAAACTACAAAATTACATTCATACATTATTATTTTTCAGATAATAGTTATAACTAGGTTAGAATTAGAAATTTAATAAAATAACAAATTTGATAAATAACAAAATTACATCTCCCCTCAACTACTTCCTAATTACTGGAAACTAGATTATTCAAGTAACTGAAAACCAGCTACTACTTCCACTTATTCTTTAACTCTAAATTGATAAACTACTATTTACCGGTATCCGGTAGAAATTGTACTGGTGGCCAGAACATTTCTTACGTACTTTTACTTTACTACTCTCTATAAAGCTACATATTATATATCTATAACTTTTGTATTGTTTCTTTATTTTCCATATTATATCATGTCATCTTCCTAATATCATCTTTATAAATATATTGGTATGAATTTCATATTTATATCTTATATTAATCTATTTTACAACACTGATTAACCTCTTTGTTTCCAAATATAATTGACATTTACCCTACCAGTTCATTACTTTAACATCGTTAACAATAGTAATAATATTATCACAAATAATATTAATTGTAATTATATACAATTATTATAACAAGTTTATTATATTTTATTTTACTTCCTCTTTATCTTCCTATTCTTCTTCTTCTTCACTCTTTCACCATACCCCTTTTCCACTATCACTTTACCCTCCTCTTATTCTTTATACAAAATACTGTTTTATGTCCTATTAAATTTTCCTTTCGCTACTCCACTATACTTAACACTTCTCTTTTGCATTTGTTTATTGCTCTTTAAACTAACATTATTACAAGTTTAAAACTATTCTTACAATTTTCACCACTAGCTTCACTTCCCTTCACTTCACCCACATCTACTACACCATTACACTGCAATACATTATACCCCTCTCTATCTAATTATACTTCTTTTCCATTTATTCTAAACAAGCTCCTTTAACTCCGATCCTCTGCATCTTCGCTAAGGCCCCCAACAGCTCCTTCAGCTCCTGTTTTTCCTGCTGCCTCATCATATTCTTCCCTCTTCCTCTTCTTCTCACCATACCTTCTTTCTCTAACTGTAGGTTTGTTTATTATATAACTTCTTCTACCTCTCTTTCTCCATCTCAATCATCTCTCTTCTTCTAACGTGAATGGAATCAAGTTTTCATTGTGAATTGGGTGGTAAATAATTTTCTGGTTGTCTATATTTAATATTCTTAAACTTTCCGATTTTCTAACTTCCATTTCTTCTTCTTCCCTTGCAGCTAGAATTTCTTCTTGCTCCATCGTTTCCTCCTATGCTATTTTACTTATTTTATGAGCTAGGGTTTCAAGATGTTTATATAATTCTTTGTTCCTTAAAATATGGGCTACATGATGGCTACTTAAATTCCTTCTTTCTTCTGAAATTTGGTTCCTATAACGTGTGGACATTCAAACAAAACATGCTCCGGTGTATCCTGTTTTCCACATCGTAAGCAGGTATAATGTTCTGTTTTATAAGGACCATGTCCAGTTAAAAAGTGTATCAACCCTGTGGTAGGTATCACGTGTCTTAATTGTAATCTTTCGGTAATATTTTTAAAGATATTATAAGTTCGTCTTCCCTCTTTGATTTGATTCCATTCTTGTTGCCATATTAATTTAAAATTAAATTTTATCTCTGCTATGGTGTTACATCGTGTACCTATTATTTTTTTCCACTTCTCCATATTTTTTTTCCTTAATCCGATAGTTTGCTCCTCTTAATTTTACTAATAAGTCTATGGGCCAGATGCCTGTTAATACCAATAGCGCCATTGCAGGTGTGGTACTGACTGTCCCTGTGTAGCGTAATAAAATTTTACGTCCAGTTCTTCTTAATTCATTTCTAATTGGTATATAGTGCATTCTTGTGACCGACACTGAGCCCCACGTATAATTGTTGTTGCAAAGATATATTGCGATAAATATTAATACCATTTAATGATATTTTAAAATTTAATTGAATAATAGCCTGTTAGGAATAGTATCAACTTAGTTTTATAAACGCAAATAGAGGGAGCAGAAAGATTGAAGAGCAAGAAATAAAAAATTGATTGATTCGTTTTATTTACGGACGCTCTTTAACATCTCAGGTCATCAGCGTCCCATTCAATTCAGGGCGTGAAACGGCCGACAAATTTTGCTCAGAGGCCTCTTCTCTCTGAGGTTTTTTTTTGTGCCACGGGACCCATGGCTTTACTTCCCTTCCGAAGGAAGCCATACTTAGGAATTTTACGCCCAAAAAAAATGCATCGATCCTGGCCGGGTTTGAACCCGCGACCTTGGGTTTAGAAGGCAAGTATGGATACTACTACACCATTAGGACCGACAAGAAATAAAAAAGAACTTGTATTTCGTGATATATCATATCTCTGAAGACAAATTATAATTCAAAGAGGATATGGGTAAACCTAGATAAGTTTTCGTATATTTCATCAAAATATGTGAGCTAAGATTAAAATTTTATTTTTACAATATAAAAAGGGAAAGAAAAATATCTGTATTTTAGCTATAGTTATTTCATTCATATTAGGTACTGAAAATGATAAAAACATGTTTCATTTCTATTCCTGTTATCACAGCATGATCCAGTTTATTTCAGTTCATTCTTGCAAACATTACGTGTGAAATTGCAGTGCGCAAGCGGATGTTAATATTTAATTTAAGGTTGAAACTGGTTAGGGATATTTAAAGTTAATGTAAAAGTTAATCATAACAGTTTCATGTTAGAAAAAATTAAGTAAAAAAACAAGTTGCGTAATTTAGTTGCTCATTTTTTGTATGTTGAACCCTGTTATACGGTGATAATCTACCAACAAGTCTGTGGATTTGACCTTACAGACTTCCATATTCGTGCCTCCGTTATATGATCGCAAGGTTTGAGGAGCTATCGAAAAACTACTCTATTTAGCTCATGACAGCATTCATTTGCATAAAACTAAACTGACAGACAGGAGGACAATAAAGGGAATTTTCAACTCTAAACGGAAGACTAGAGCTATGAAAGTTAACCCTTTGCTCATAAAACCCATAATGTAGAGAGAACTACATAAACAAAATATTCTTGGGAGATCTGCTGCTGCCAAATCTTTGTATACCTGTATTACAAATCCTAAATTACCGATCAATGAATAAATGCACGGGGTGCTGAATAATGTACTAAATTTGAGCAGTGACACGTCAAATTTATGCATGAAAGTATCATCTCAGTACAAGTCTAATATTGGAAGAGACAACATGCAGAGTCTTCGTGTGAACCTAGTAAGAAAATAGGTGATTTGGAGCATCGATTGATGATACAATTTCTCACAAAGAAGGCAAAGTGCCGAAAGCAAGGCTACAATTTATGGTGACTCTGCACTATCATACTATAAAGTTAAATTTTGAAGCAAGCATTTTAAGTGAAGTACAGAGTCCATTGAAATTAACCTTCACGCTGGACGACCCATGGAAGCAACTTTCAGAGAAATGTTCAAGAAAGCCGAGTTTTCGTTTATGACTGAGCGGTGAATTGTTAAAGATTTGGTAATGCCGAATATTTGGAAATGTTTTCAAGATTAATGCAAGCTGCTGCTCCTGTGCTACAATGTTACAATGCACGTATGAGGCAAAACGCAGACTACGGTCGAAAAATGTGGGCTTCAGAAGCACTTGGCCTCTAGAATCATTTCCTTTTCCTAGTTTTCAAGACTGTAGTTTTTAAGTGATGATGTGAAGTAAATTTCGGGTTTTTAGATCAAGTAAAATTTTCTAAAGGCTGAAAGTCATTACAGGAAAGTGGAGAATGTGTGTTGAGTTGTAAAGGGATTACAGTGAAAGACAAAACAAAAATGATTTCATAATGCATTGATTGCCTGTATTAACGTGGCTGTATACGCCAATCTTTACAGTACTTCCTATCGCAAGACCAATTTGCTTGCAGAAGTATCATATGGCGCAGATACAGTCATGTTTTTGCAGTTATTTTAAAGTTTTAAACAGATCTCATTATCACCTTAAAAAAAAAGATGGCTGGTATACACTTTGAGATCATTTTGAGGCAACATGCCCGTTCAACGGCGCAGATGATAACATCATCCTTGATAGAAATGTTCAAGAGTGATATGAGGAGCAAGAGGACAAAACTACACACGTTTAATAATAATCATAATCATTAGACGTTAATATTTTGGATCCTCTGTAGTTGTTTTTTTTTTTTTTTTTTTTTTTTTTTCCCCAGATTGTCTTATACAATTGTAGTGTGGAATAGCACTAACCAAGAAACAGGATTATTATACGTCCATTTCTAGGAAGTGTCCGTTTTTGTAACAGTAGAAATGTGATATAGTTGTCAATTAATAGTTAGAAATATTCTGAAAAATCTATTATCACCATTCCAAACATTTTTATTTCTGCCATTCACTGAAGTAATGCCGTGCTCATGGTAATGTGACATTAAATGATGCATTTATTCCGTCCTCCACTTTATTGTACATTAATATGTTTTATTCCCGTCAACCTGTTCCGATTCTATACATTGTTGGGAATTACAATCTCACTTCACTTTTAGTCTACATAAAATTACAATGCATAGTCTGCATAGATTACACTGCATTACCAAGTGTAATTGTGTCGTGGAAAATAAATATTGGCAGAAGAACCAGTAAAAATAACCTATAATCCTTTCTGGGATACTTCAAACTTTCCTCAGCACATCAAATCATTTATTATTTTATTCTATCTGTTATCATATAAAAAACTAATAAGTTAATAAATACTTTATACAAAAATTATAAATCAAAGTTGCAACTCTCCAGGAAACAATCTGATTCAGGAGAGGATTACATTTTTGGATGTTGAGAATGAGAGATACTTTTCACTTCTCCACTGTTTGTGAAACATTCAACATATACCATTAAGTTGTTTTGTAGGCTTTAGTACATATATTGTGAACCCTCAAAATCCCATTCACGTTCGTGTTCTGTGAATCGAAATAATCTCTCATAAGAAATGTTATTGAAAAAGGAAGTCATTAGATTCTCCCATATTTTCAGTACCTACCAAATACTTAGGGAATAAAAGCAAGGAAAAACGAGGTTGCGCACATTGTTGGAAAAAGTAATTCTGTAATTTCAGATTGAATGTGTACAATTTCAATATTTAATGTGCCAAAGAAAATTAATTGAAGAGAGAAGGTAATTTATCCAAAGGGTAAGATAGCCAGTACTTTTTGCCTGATTCTAAAGGGTACTTGTACAAAATTTCGTTGAAATGGGTCAAAGAATTTAAGATTGCATGCAGACATTCTGATTTAAAAATAGTGGAAAACAAAATACTCTTGGCAGTGACCCTTTACCCAGTGTTATTTTTTAATGTTCTAACTATATATATTAAAAGGTTTTATGGCGAGCTGTATTTGCTACTCATGTACATACATTGGGCATAACATGACACATAAATGTGATCTAACACATTGGTCCATGCGCAAGAATACTCTTTTCAAATATTTTGCAAGATGTTTTGTCACCTTTCTGACGAGTTGCAGTTTTTAGAGTAAACCTGGAAAATGAATAGACAATAACGATTTCTTAGTTTATAAGCGGACATCTACAAAGTGATCAGTTTGATACGGAAACATCACGCACCATTTGCGTTCTCGGCGAGTGCATTGGCAGTAGCCGGCGAAAAAGGACTTTGCTCACGGAACGTCAAGCATAGCTTTCTGCAATTCACCTTTCTACTACAAATTTGAATTAATTAAAGTTATATTTCATAATCTAAGAATTATATTTAGTGAAAAAATGAGGGTTCTATTATCTACAAGAGAAAAATGGGTTTAGCTATGCATAATTTGTTAATATTATGAACAATGCTGAGTAAGAGAAGAAAATAGCTGGAGAGACAGAAATTTTAGACTTTCTTCATTCATTTGAAAGATTTTAAAGCTAACAAACAACTATTCATTAATTGTAAAGGAGGCATTCCAAATATTTTAATTAAGGCAGAGAGTTAAGCACCAATTCAGCATCACAGGTAAGTAACTGAATAATTCTCATAAGTAATGGCTTAATTCCCTTTTTATGACACATTAAATGAGTAACAAACGTGTATTGCTTAAATAACAAGTAACCACTGCAATTTGTTGCACTTAATATGCAAACGACCTAATTTTAAGGAGCAAATTGACATAGTTAAAATTTGTTACAACAACGTTTATCTAACTTTCACTTTAGAGAAAATTAATAGTTACATAGAGCTGAAGCATTTAATTATTGGGTACTTTCTAAAGAGAAATTGTAGTCATATTATTAAGGAAACTTTTGGATAATTAATAACATTTTCTTCCAAAACTGAAGTATTTCTTTAAATATTTTACGAACACGAGCTTGTGGCACAATAAACTATAAATATACAATCACTTTTGAGATAGGACATACGTGACTTTCAGTGTTTCTTTAAATCCGTCTTGTATATCTTATTAATCAGCCCCATATGAAGAATAAAAAAACACAGGCATAGAATTATACACAGTAATAAGAACAAGACACGCAGTTAAAAAATATGAACCACAATGAAACTTCATGGTTAACACGGGAAATCTGGCCACCAGATCCTAAAGCAAAATAAATAAAGATATTTGAAATGCACAAAGCTTGCAATTTTACACATACAACAAACATATCAGAATTATGATATTTGAGGAAACATAGCTGGCTGGATATAAATATATATGAAATCTGGCAAAAATAATCATAGGGTTACGTTTACAAATTGTGTATATAATGTGCATATAAGGCCCTAGTTATTATAATTAAAGTTTTTAGAACTTCCAGAAAAGTTGTAATTCAATGGAAAATATTCTGCAAATGAAATAAAATAGTATTCATTGCTGTGGAATTCATATAAATATCGACAGTGCTTAATCCTCACATTTTGTTTTATGTTTTTTTCTGTTTTACCAATACTTGATGATATGAATATAAAACCGGAATTTAATTTTTAACCTGATAAATCTTTCTCGGTCACTATGGCATTGTGTTTATAAAAATAATAGAGTTAAGCTTTCAATGATAAATGTTGTGCAGTCATTTGATGACATTTTTGCGCTAATATGGGCAATTGTCATAAACTGTATTTAAATTAATATTTATATAATGTATTTTCAATAAAATGTCAGTAAATTGGATGAAAACATTATTCAGGAATTGTACCCTTTATTTTTGCTACTTCAAATGCATCTAGAGTTTGAAACTTCTTGATATTTAACTGAAGTAATAAAAATTAGTATTTAGTACTGTGGATTTCATAAACAACGAATATATATATATATATATATATATATATATATGTATATAAATGTATAAAGCTGGTTTAATCAAATTCGTTTTCCATTTACTCTTCATTAGTAAGCGCTTCTAACTATTCGTACTACATAATTAGGTCCTGCATTAGCTAATATTTTTTCACTTAGCCACAGCAGTCGGGGAGTATGCGATCGAAACTTAACTGTATTTCATGTTAAAGCTGAAGATTTCACCTGCAGTTCTTCGCTAACTCAGACAGCTTATGCGCTTGTGATTTCTAGGCTCATTAAAGCAAAGTATCCGTTCGTCATTGGCATTTAACTGTATACAGGTATTAATGAGCAGTTTCAGGCAAGCAATTAGAAATAGGAAATCTAAGGTATACCTGTTTTAATGTATGACATTAAATCTCTAACGGACCTCAATATCACTGATTAATGAATCCTACATTTAAAATGACGTCATACAGTAACGGATGTAAGTTTTAGATCACGAGTTTTTGGTGCAGTTTGTACGATAGTAAAAGCGGGTTTTTTTTAAATCTTACACATAAGCATACGTCATTAAAAATAAAAAATATATAATTTTACCTGCTCCTCAGAATGTGAATACAAATTGCTCGCAATTACAGTATGCTACCTTACGCATTAGGCGACACAGTCGGGTGGACTGTTCGCTCTAGACAAGCTACATAACGCCTTAAATCAACTAACCGTTTTTCATTCGCACACTGGCAAGATTTAAGAACATTTATAGCACCAAATCTTAAAAACTAATGATGAGCTTTAAAAATCAGGATTTCGTTGCTTGCGAAGCGAGTTTGAAGACATTCCAAAACAAAGGTTTGCTGCATTTTTGCTTTAACAATGACTTACAAGCAACTAATTCAATTTTTTTATCACCGTAGAAATCCGTTATTTTTCCCCGTGGGCCACAGGCCTATTTCAAATTTCTCCTCTATTACCTCTGAAATTCACTAATGTCCGGTATATATCATTAATTTATGTCCATATGCGATAAGTGAACGCTTCTAGGATGTTTAATAAGTACTGATTTTTTAATAGCATACAGGTGTGGTCAATTCTGTTTTGTTCGTTGTGTATCCATACTGTAGTGCATTAAGTTATTCATCAACAACACGCGTTTTCTGTTAGCCAAGCTATTATCGGAAGCAGATATACACATATTTCTACTTCAACCCCTGAACACTAGGTACATGATGATAAATGCTAATCAAATCAATCAATGCTTCCCCTCAGTTTAGTATTTGCTGTATTAATGTTGATCACGCGCCGCTACGAACTATGACAGAATATACTGTTTATCTCTCGGCGTTGTCGCAATTATAGTTTTGTTGACCCACTTGCTTATTTTAATCATCTCGTAGTCATGAAATTTCACATTGAAATCTAGAAACAGCTGTAAAAGGAGAACAAACACGAGCTCTCAAGGCCGAATACACTCTCATGCGCTATTAATTGTTGTGGATGACGAAATTGGAGATATATTAAGTGCTTATTTGCATAGTTCACACTCAGATGGCATTCTCAATGAGAAACTACGTTGCAGATAGCGGTCAGTGTCCCATTTATGTGTTTATTTTTAGATTAATCCTTTACGAGCGTGTCAGATTTGCTGACACAGACAGCACCATACGTCACTGTTTACTGGCTTGGTGAGCTTTGACATTGTTTCGGATGTGTTGCATTTGTTTTTGAATTAACAACTTTTCATATTTTCTACTTGCACAAAACTTTATTATTGTAAACATGCTTTCTGTATTTAAATGTTTATTTGTGCTTACACCTATTATCTGATTGTTCCCTTTCTTAATGATTGCACCTTAACTTATGGTATTTACTATTGTACTGTGATGAGACCTATATGTACATCGTATTTTGATATCAGCTCTTGCATAAAGTTTCTAATGATTGGAGTACAGAATTAAAAGAAAAAAAAATTAAAATAATTTAATTTTTATTTATAAAATATGTAAATAAGCTTCTGTTTCCATTGATAACTGCAGCTCATTAAACACTTACATATGATAAATAACAAAATGCAATAGAAAACAAATATTTTGACCAGTGGAAAACATACCGGACTGTAAGACAAAATATTATGGTACGAACAGAAAATAGCCAAAAATTATTCAAAATAATCCGCGAAAGTTCTTCTTACCATTTATGTAGGAGATTGTATATCTATCTAAATAGGAAAATTTGGATTTTTTGCTTTTATAATTTTGACATTTAGTCTCAGTACTGCATCTCCTATTTAACTGTGATTGTTAGTAGTTGTATTTTTTAAGTTTTACATTTCACATTGTATATACAGGTTGTTTTAGTAAAAGAGTACAAAAATTAAACAGAAAATAGGGGTGATCAAATGAGAATTTGGAGATACTAAACCTAGGGTTCTGAAAAGCCAACTTAAGTTCAACATGTCCGTCACTATTACTATTTTCCTGCTTATTTTGGCCAATTTTTACGTGTATTTATTTGCATATAATCTCTATAATATTCGCAGCTAGTTTTCATGTGTATATTAACATATACGAGGGTTGGAACTTAAATAGTGGCAACACTACTGTGGAGACGCTATGCAACGGAATCTAATATTGTCGCTGATAGCACAGGTTGTTTACATACCTATCTTTTCTCAGAGCAAATGGATTCTCCCTTCCCACATCACCTGCGTGCGCACCATCGAGAGAAACACAGTCACTTGTGAGCTAGCGGTCTAACGTACTGTTGTCACTATGTTTTCGAAACAGGAACAACGGAGTTGGATCAAGATTGAATGTGCCAGAGGTCGTACAGCACGACAGTGTCATAAAGGTCTTCAAGAGGCTTGCGGGGAATCTGCATTTCCTTACAGAACAGTGGCACGTTGGGTAAAAGCCTTCAAATGTGGTCGGCAAACTGTGGCGCACATTCATAGGGCAGGTCGTCCTACGACCGTCAGTGAAGATGAAGTGCATGCTCTTGCCGCGTTACTGGACAGTGGTCGACGCCAGACGATTCGTGAGCTCGCCCAAGAAACCAGATTAGCGCATACGACTGTGCTTCACATCCTGAAGGAACGCCTGGGCATGCGAAAAATTGCATCACGATGGGTTCCGCATGATTTGACGGAAATGCAGAAATGGTTGCGTTACGACTTTGCTAAGACGCACTTGGAGCGCTATGAGCGCGGAGAGACTTTCTTGCGCCGTATCATAACCCTGGATGAGACAAGGGCCAAATCGTATGAATCAAAACTGAAACGCCAATCGAACGAATGGCGTCAGTATGGGTCGCCACGAAAATCAAAAGTTCATCAGAGCCCCAATATGGGGAAAGTTATGGTGATTCTCGTGTACGACTGTAATGGTGTTATCCTAACGCATTACATTTCTCCACGGCAGACCGTCAAAGCTGAGTATTACCATTCGTTTTTGGAGAACCACCTGCGACCAGCTTTGAGAAAGAAGCGGCAACACTTTCTGCAGAATCCACCCATCATTTTGCACGACAATGCTCGAGCGCATCCAGCGCAAGCTGTGGCTGATTTGTTCGAGCGATGGGACTGGGAAGTACTGTACTATCCACCATACTCCCCGGACCTAAGTCCTTGTGACTTTGATTTGATTCCGAAGATGAAGGAACCACTTCGTGGCATTCGCTTCAGAAGTGTTCCAGAGATTCGACAGGCAGTGGACCGCTCCATCTGCACCACCAAGAGAACAGGCTCTGCTAAAGATATACTACGACTTCCACATCGCTGGCAACGGGTTATCCAAAACGCTGGTGAATACATTGAAGGACAGTAAAGGTTGCTAACATGTAACTCTTTTGTATCGGTTGTAAATAAATAGTTAGCACTATTTAAGTTCCAACCCTCGTATTTCACAGTTCTTACTATCCAGTATCATAACATAGACAAACCTGAGATAAAATACCGTTTTGTACTTTACAACGGTTGCTCAAAATGGCCATCAATCTCGCATGACATCGGCACATGAGATTCTGCCGCAACCTTTCAAATATCACCCATCTACAGAAATATGCACTTGTCGTGACGGATACCTGTTCGGGAATTGTTCCCTATAAGTCTTTCAGCGGCTAGGAGACTGCTATGTACAAAGTGAATGTGAGTCAACTCTGCGCAACTGTCCCGGTACTGCGCCATCGTACTGTTCGATGCTTCGAATCGTATGAAAGGGCCTGCCGTTGATTCATAGCAGGTTTAGTCATGTGACATAGTAAATATGACAAGACAGAAGTCACTTTGTGGATGTTAGATAAACAAAACAATGCATCATAGGATCACAAATTCTTTATTTAAACGTGTTCAGTAGAACTTCCCCCCATTTCTGGCTTAATTTTCACACTCTTTAACTGAAACATTCATTATACACCGAGTTATTTTTGTCCTCCTTTCGCAGTTGAGCGTAGCACTAACTAGACCAAGGTCACGCCAGTCTACAGACAGTTTCCAAGCCGAAGGCTGCACGCGGACAGAAAATCGCAGTTTGCTGTTAAAACTATTGGTGCATCAGTATTATTAATTACAGTTTGTTAGAGAATAATTTTACTGTAGTGTATTGTATTGAACTATTACCGCTATAATAGAGAAAAGGCAACTCTACAAAAATATCACCCATATTATAGAGGAAAACAAAGAAAATATCGGGACTGAAGTGGGAAGAAATAAGGAAGTAGAGATGTTACGAGTGAATACAAACTTCACTAAATGTTGGCAGAAATATGTGACAATATGATGGTCTAAAATTAAAAAAATTATTAGCAAGTCTGATGAACAATATTTAGAATCAAAGATAGAAGCCGAAAAGTGAAAGATGGTAGTAATAATTAATATTTATAAGAAAGACAACAAGCGAATTGCAAAAACTACAGGATATCCCTGTTTGCGACAACATTAAAACTTTATGCAAACATTTTAAAGCATAGACTAACATCCATAATGGAAGTGGTTGTAGACGAAGGACAATATGAATGGAAGAAGGGTCCGAGTTTCACAGGTGCAATATTTATAATTAAAATAATTATGGAAAGAGTATAGGAAATACCCAACTATTATTCCTTCTCTTTGTTGACCTGATTAAAGTTGATGATAAAGTAGATAGAAGGAAATTGCGGGTTACTCTAGAAAGTTATAATGTTAATGTATTTGTTATTAAAGCAATCAAAAGTCATTTTTGGAAAACGATGGTACAGATTATAATAGTAGATGAATAATTTTAACAGTCGTTAGAGGCTAGCATGGGATTACGTAAGGATTGTGATTTATCCCTTGTATTGTTCAATTTATATTTAAATAAAATAATATATCTCTCGCTACAAAACTAATCCAGAGGAATTAAAATTAATAAGGGAAAAGTTATAAGATGATCCTATGTTAATGACCACCTCTGAAAATGACACATAAAGGGCAGTCACAAGTCTGAATAAAAATTTGAAGGTATGTAATATGGAAATATCTGCGGAAAAAATGAAGTTGATATGATTGCCATGTAAAAACTGGAGAAGATTATAAGCTATTATAAAGTATATAATTATAGATCAAACATAAAGTTTTGTGTATTTAGGATGTCATACATCCAATGTAATGAATACAGATATGGAAGAAAACATTAAAATATAATAAGTTAAGTGGGGCAATTAAAAGAAATTTAAGGAAAATGACATGTGAAGGAAAATAAAGAATACACAATATCAGAGCAAAATCAGCATTAAATTTTGGTGGCGAAACATGAAATTTATGACAAGTAGAAAAGAGGAGACTGGAAGTGAAACAGTTAGAGATTTGCTCGCCACCTGGTAGGAGTGGTAATAGGAGACAGACAAAATAAAGTGATACAACTAGAGAAACATTAAAAATAAAGAATATAGTTGAAGAAATCACATAATATAAAAATTAATTGAGAAATTATTTGGAAAGAATGCCTCCCAATGCACTACCAAAATTACCTTACAACTACAAGTCCCAGGGAGAAGAGACCAGACAGCAACATGACTAAATAGGTTCTGAATGCGGAATGGGGACGTATTTTCTAATCCTTGTTTAGGAGGAAGAAGAAGCAGAAGTGTATAACACAGAGGCACACACTTCGGACAGTTCCTATATCACAGGTTAGTATTCAAATAATAAAACTAATATGCAAATGGGAATGAGAGGGAAACATGTTCATCGATGAAGAAGGCCATTGTCGGAACCTTGGCTACGCGCAACTGGTGTTCAGCTGCGGACGCAAGCTTAAAATAATGCTTTATATATGTAACTTCTTCATATCTTAAATAATAGTTATTTCTATATTTTAAAATAAATTATCATAATAATTCATTTTCACTGCAAATATAAATGTTATAAGCCTGCGAGTTCCAAAACTCCTTTTATAAAGTTTTCAAACTAAAACTATATCTCGTCTAATGAATAATTGTGATTTCCAAAATCCTCAAATTTTAATTTGTTGTTTTAAAATCACTTTATCAAAGAATAGTTCAAACTTACACTAACGTAATCTTACAGAAGTAATAAAATATGTGCAAATGGATCGCAAAAGGTGATGACTAAGATATATTTTAAATAATTTTAAAACAGTACGCGAGAAACGTTTTCCGTTTTAAAACTTTACAAGCGTTTTCCGTTCTAAAATGTTACTATATGGAAGGTGGATTTTAAAATTGGATGCATCGTGTACATACGTGGTGAACGCAAGAGGATTTACGTTTATGACATCGGATTAGCGATTATTGTAAAAAAAAAAAAATAAATAAATAAAAATAAACAAATGAAATAAAGTAAAAGATAAAAACGTGTATTATGCTCACGAAGAGGAAGTACTAGATATAGAGGTATCAGAAAATACCAAAAAAAGAACACATACAAGAATATTATAAGTATTCAGGATATTTGAAAGCGATACGTATTTTTTTTAAAAATGTTCACCCAAAATTTCCTACCACTCACTATAACATGCTTATCTATACTTCTACTTTTAATAATAATGCAATAAGCTTCCGTAAAAGAGGCAAGCACAGAAAAAGATTTCAACCTACGATGCTTCAGACAAGTTTCCATAAATGAGTTTACGGTTTGTCCCGAAATTTGGGCGCACGGACTTCTTGTGATTCCTGGACAAAACGAGAGATGAAAATGTTAGTGACAAAATATCGTCAGACGAATTTTAATTGCAAAATATGACAACACTGCTTAACGCAAAATGTCTTAGTAGTCATCATTATTAGATACTCTTTACTTGTTAACTCACTTATGTAAGAGTTTAGACTTGGTGCATATGAAATGCAGGTTTGCGCCGCTTCGCTTTATATTTATATTTTTAATTTATTTATACGTCTGACTTTCAATGTGGTTCCAGTTCTATATTGTTTTCATAGAGCACATTATGAAATATGAAACATGAAAGATATGGCACAAATAATATTTCTTAGTAACAAAAGTTGTGGCGTACATTGGTTGATGACACAAGTACACGTGCTCAAAGACACCCAAGTACACTTCCGCTCGGCATATTACGTATGTTTGCTCATTGCTTTATTTGATGTTATGATGGCTGAAGTGTGACCTATGAGTATAGCTTAAGTATGAGCTTAGATTTGGTACATATGCAATGTAGGTTCAAGATGTTTCTTTTCTGTGTTTTCTTTTAAGTATATTTAATGCTATAATGACTGAACTAATACTTCTTAGCATATCAATAACCAATTTTTGTATGAAATAATACATACTCTATAGATCACAACTTTTAGTACTAAAAGTAGTGTATTTTTAACTGGTCATATTCCATGTCTACTTTACAAAACTAAACATAATGTTTCCAATACATAGATTCCATAGATTTCAGTATCATTAAGTCTTATCTTATCTTATCTTTGCGGCCGCAATTCTCTGCTGTTTGTGCTCCTTATATTACAAACGCCACCCAATGCTCTTTGGAGTTCAACCATGATTCTTCATTTTGAAACCATGGTTCTTCATTTTGAAACCATGGTTCTTCATTTTGAAACCATGATTCTTCATTTTGAAACCATGGTTCTTCATTTTGAAACCATGATTCTTCATTTTGAAACCATGATTCTTCATTTTGAAACCATGGTTCTTCATTTTGAAAACATGATTCTTCATTTTGAAACCATGGTTCTTCATTTTGAAACCATGGTTCTTCATTTTGAAACCATGATTCTTCATTTTGAAACCATGATTCTTCATTTTGAAACCATGGTTCTTCATTTTGAAACCATGATTCTTCATTTTGAAACCATGATTCTTCATTTTGAAAGGTATCTGATGCTTGGTGAAGCAGTGAGATGCGTGTCTGAATGCTCAGGGTGACTTCTCTTCATTTTTATTCCTTAAATATTGCTGCTTCTGCCTATGTTTAGTTGAATAATTATATTGATTTATATTAATAAATGAGCCCAGACCGTTTCAGTTGATTATGCCTGGTTTATATGATGGATTTATTGAAACATTAAGTGCGCTGTTCACACCAAAGAGAGCACTACCAATAAATTGACATTTTACTCATACCCTTTGAAGTGGTTTTTAATATGAGATGTTGACGTGTCGACGATGTAGTAATATCTACCCGAGGGTCCCACTTTGTACCCCGGGTCTTTTAGGGGCCCAAAGTCGCTTTTGTGCCCTCGTAGTCACGGGAGAACGGAAATGAAAGGAAAAGGTTCAAATCACACTACAGTGTTTCATTCAATGGCTTGAAGTGTTTATTCACACTATAATTTGTTGACGGCGACCTGGTTCGTTACCTCCTTGACATTAAAACCACGATCTACATACGCTGGTTGAAATTGCATCTACTGCCCTAAAACTGCATTGTATGCTTCTAGTCTTTCACTTGCCTACACTGCTGACTTGAAAACTAGAAAATGCGTGAACTCATAGTCGGGACTGTATCTGGAAATGCCTTCTGGAAATTACTCTACTGTATCTGGACTGCGTGCTTTTGCAAAGTTGTTTCCCCTTATATAGTAATCTCACAGTGTCCCCACGTGTTCGTGAGAGCTCACTGGGTTCACAGATTAACGTCCACGGGTTACTGAGCCTTCAAAATATTCAAATATTATTGTTTAACTCTTGTGTTCACCTGTGCGCCCACCTTAAATTCATCACCTCTCTCACTTCTCATTGGAGAGCTCATGATTATTCGATGTAATGACGTTATCGCCAACGCCTGTTCCCTTTTTAACTTTAACGAAGTTCGGAGCATGTCCAACAACTAAAGATATACCAAGCTCGACTCATGCCGGACACCTGCAAATACTTAGCTTTTGTCACAATAGAGAGACTTATTGCTCGAGCCATTATGAATAAGTGAGAACACAAGAGATTATAATAGGCAGCCTTTCACTTGCAACAAAAATGTGTGCGTCCAGATAGCCTAAATACATTTTTCTGATACATGAAATGTACTTGCTTGTTACTATAGGCCTATAAAATATTTAATAATTATTACTATTTAATTTATGTATAGACATTCACTCTCAAGCTACTATAGGCTATATAAAATACTTAATAATTATTACTATTTAATTTATGTATAGACATTCACTCTCAAGCACACGTGTGTGTGAGGACCTGTCACAATTTATTGAAACATTTACAGTGCTGTTCACTTCAAAGAGAAAATAGTACCAACAAATTAAGATTTTACCGTTAGTGATTTACAAAGTTGTCATGGTCATCATTTTTCTTCTCTTTTCAGTTAAATAAAAATCTTCTGTTTCGTATTCAGTTCGCCATTGTAGTCTTAGCCGGTCTTCTATTGAGTGTTTTTCTATCTTTTTCCTGGAGCTTCATTTTGGATTCAGATTCTCGATCAATCCAGGAACTTTATTTTGACTAATTTTTTTCTTTACAGTTCACATTCCACACTGGTAAACAAGCACTGGTGATGCAATTATTTTATATAAGCTCAATTGTTCTTCTCTTGTTTTTATTTTCAATTCCTGATTATTGTGTTACATAAAAGGTTGGAATTTTTTAACGCCCAATTTTACTACTGAGGCACCACAGGCGATGGACACTGATGATACATGAGATGAAATGATATATTGGGAAAGGGTTTTTTAAGGAAGGAAACGTTCCAGGCCTAAGTTTAGGGTACCTCCCCTTATTTGCCATTTATGAGGACTGAGGAAAACCTGGATAAAACCTCATTCAGGGAGGACGATCTGGCGGGATTCGAACCCAAACCTCCCGTTCACGAGTCCGCGCCTTAACGGTCTCGGCCACCCGTGGCGGTAAAGAGTTGGAAATGAACTCAGTACTATAAATATGGTTAGTAATAGGGTTTAATAATAAGAACAAGTATGAGCACATTTTTATCCATCTGTTAAAAGTTATTGAGAAAACAAATATTTTATCTGGAAACATATGGCAATGCTGTTTAATGTTTTGCATGATTCACTAATAAACTTAGAATGCATTAATAGTAGATATTCAGTTTGTGTTTACATAACCTTACTGCAAAAACCAGTTCATAAATACCGTTGATCATTTTATTAATATTACTATCATCAATGCTGACAATAACATTAAGTAAAGTAATGCTAAATGTAATTTTGCTACTCAAATGTTCACATAAAACCTTTGATGTGATTTTAGGACTAAACGCTCTGAAAAAATAGAAAAGAACATTATTTGCCCTACTTCTGTTTGTCTAGCCTTTATTTTAACCAGAATGTACGAATTTTGATGCATTAACTTTATCACAACATATGAAATATAATGCAAAAATGCTTTTTTGTGGCATCCAACACGTAAACGGTGAAAATTATATTAAAGCATGTTCCATTTACAATATGGAATGACAGCATAAAATTATGGCACTCCTAAATGTGTAGGCATGATTTCATGGTAATAACATGTTACATCACAAATTAAAAAAAAAAAAAAAAAAAAAAAAAAAAAAAAAAAAGCATTTCCTCAACGGTCCTGTTTGTTCTAGAAGCAAGCAAAAAGATTTGCACAGAACGTCGAACTACAGACGGCCATAGAGCTTTTGAAGCGTGGGCAGAGTGATAGCCCTTCTTGTCTATTTAAATGTTTAGTTCAGAACCTGCATTGTCAAGTGCAGTGACTAATTCATGAATTTGAAGGTCTGTTGAAATATATCGAAATACTATTGTGCAGTTTATGTGACCAAAGGAGCTTGGTACTCAGCTAATGATAAGAGGAATGAAGAATATTAAAAATGATCAGTGGCGAGCTATTTCGGATCACTTTGCCTAGTATCAGCAAAAATGATATCTTTCAAAGAGAAGTCTGATAAACGAGAGGTGCTGAGAAATTTGCAATAGTCTCTCCAACATCAACAAGTTACATAAACAGTAGATGAACTTGTTATCATAGTTGTGAAGGCCCTGGAACATCTTCCTGCAGGGACATGGAATAATGCCTTTCTGACCTTGCAACACGTCCTGAAGATTAATGGGAAGAACTTAAATCTATCTCATAATGATAAGCAGAGTTTAATGCCTTTAGTTATCCATTGCAACTCCAACATTATTTCCTCCCAGTGCTGCTGTACCCTATGTTGAGTGACTAGTCTGAGAATAATGCTAATCATCTCATTAGTTTTGATCAGTAATTTCTGTAAATAAGGATCTATATTCATTCATTGTCTTAAAACAATTCTCTAAAGAAATACAACTACTAAGGGTAAGAAGTAGCAATATTTTACTTCTACAGATATTTTTTTTCCTCCAAATTGATGTTTCGTTCTCAGATTTCAGTTTAAAAATAAATTGTTTACCTAAAATTTTCTTTATATAGGATTTTTCATAACTGGTCTTTATTTTCATGGAAAAGTACAATCTATAAACAATAAAACATATAACGCAGTTTCAAATGTAAATAAAATACCGTTTATGATAAATACGTTTTATGCCTGGAAATGTATTCAAATTAATAGCTATTAAGCTTTGAAGAAGCTTTCGGGCCCATAAATTGAAATTTTCTCAGAAAATGTTGGATTTGTATATAATAGATTAGCTCGTTAAAAATGAAGGCCAAATCGACAGTTGTTAATTTAGTACTTAGGTTGAACGTATTGTGTGGAAAATATTTGTTCTAACCTTCTGCAAAAGTATTAAGGCTACAAATGAAAAATAATTTAATTGAAGATGCCATTATCTTATGTACTAGATCTGCTTTTTCAAACTATTTTCTTTGTTGCCCAGTGCTACTATTACTATCCCTTAATTGTTTTTAGAAAATAATAACTAATAGAGGAACTTCTGTCAGTATTGTTGTTCGATGATTCAAATATGAACACTGCTGTCTTCCCATTTTATTGCTGTAAACTGCTTTTAAAAAGCTTTGTCTTTTGATTATTTATAACTACAACATAGATACTTCTGATGCAGACTTCAATGTTGCGAAAGGGAAAAGGAAAGATAATCCTAACCAGGGGAATGAACACAAAACCAGCATTTTGGGAGATGAAGAAAAACATACATAAATTAAACTACAGATACAAAACCAGAAAGAATTATAGAGCTAAGTGAAAGTGCGTGACAGGAATAAAAATCTGAGACTTTCATTGTAAAATAATAAAAACTTCCAATCTGGTATTTTCTTAAACTATTGAGGTACTTACTTTTATATTACTTATCTGAAATGGTAATAAAATGATAAATTCAAAGCTATGTATTATTCCTTTTACACATATGTTGGGAAGGCTATTTCCATTTTCATTTCGGTGTATCCTTAAGGCACAATGAAAGATAGCTGCGTAAAAGTAAACTTTGGAGGTAACATTTCAAATAGTAAAACCTGGAAAAAAAAATCTGTCCCAATACAGGATTTATATACGTAAGTACTACCTATAGTTTTTTTTTTTAAAAAAAAGAAAATTTACTCATTTTATTAGCAAAGAAAATATTTTACACGTAAATAATAAAATTAATTTTCATAAATTTTTTGCAGTAGTAAAATGGCTAAACTTGGTGGAATAAAAGTTGACTTTTACAAATAGATAGGATTTAAAATTCTTCAACTTGGTCTCCTTACATTCTGTTTTAAGCCAATATATTTTCTTAGGGTTAAAAAAATTTAAGAAGGCATAATTTAACTTCTTGTGTCACCTAAACTATTTTCAACTGTAAAAGTGCCACTTTTATGATGGCATATTCATTTATTAATATTTTGAAATATGCTGTACTTCTTATCAAGTGAAAATGGAAAATATCCTCTATGTATTTATATGGAAACACCTCAAATTCATGTGATAAGCATTTACTTCAATATCACAAATTATATATTATTCCCTTCCGTTTGGGTATAGCAAAACGTTTCGATGTTTTTAATAAATATGCAGAATACTGCAATTTTCGGTCAAAAGCTTACATCTGTAAGCAAATAATTAAAAAATGAAAACAATACGGTATTATTACACACATTAAGCTATAATATTTTCAAAAGTAGATACAAAGCGTGCTAATGAATTATACTGTAATATTTTCAGAGATTCTAGAGGAATCTAAGACAAGCAATTTGAGACAAAGAGCCTAAGATCATTAAGAAGATGAATTTAAATGCTAATAAATCAGTGTTTAAACAAAAGGGTCAAAATATGCGTTAAAATACCTTCACGAGCTAGAAAATTCAATTTTTCAATAGCTCCTCCTCGGTGTATTTAAGATTTACTGCTATAAACGCATAAAAACTTATCTTGTAACAATACGGCACTGAACAACGGTGAACTGCTTTAAATAGCCTAACCCAGAAGGACCGACAGATATATTTCACTGAAAAGAGTGACAGACTGTAGTTTTGGGTTCTGCTAGGAAGTTTCTTATTGTAAGCTAAAGTATGCCCATACTTAAAATGTAAAAGTAAAAAGAAAACAAAAGTAATAAAGAAACTCAAATTCCATAAAAATAAGTTTTACTTGACATACAGACAAGTTCTGTTCACTATCACATATCGAATTAAAGTTCATTTAGAAACATAATACCGTAACAATGAAATTTTACAGCCATTCTGTAACAGGATGTAATAATAATTTCTTGGTAACGTTGGAATTCTTAGGTTCACCGCCAGTATTTTGTGTTCCATTTGAAGGAAGGTAATGTTGACACGCGACCGGATCTAAACCTACTTGAGTTTTATTTGTGGGGGTATTTGAAACTTCCTGCGTATCGAACCCCGGTAGATGCAGAGAAGCAGAGAAGTACCCATATTGTGGAAGATGCGAAGCAATACGCGATTCTCCAGGGATACTTCAGGGAATTCCGGATTCAAGGCGATGGCGGGTTTGTGCATGTATGAATGCTAGCGAAGGGCGTTTTGAACGTTTCATATAAGAGAGAGTTTTGTGTGGTATGCTGGTAAGTTCTCCGGTATTTCTCATGATTAATGTACTGTGAAGAGTTGTGGAAAATGAGTTCTAACATGGAAATAAAGGTTTCTGGACCCATGTCCATGTAACATATTTTCTTATTCTACATGTGAGGAATTTGTCCTGAAAATTTGGCCGTACCTTATTGTTATACTCGGTAGATTCTCTATCTCAAATTGGTTGCCTAAAACCGCTGAACAGCCTCTGAAATTGTGGTTATTTAGTTCATTCATATTAGTATATAAACATTTAAAATGCAGAGTAAGTCTCTATTAAGCGCGCATGCCATAAATAGCATTTGGCTTTTAAGTTAAAAGCAAATATATACTATTAAAAAGTTTAATAACATATTAAATGCAATCATAATTCAGACTTGGCCATCTCCCTATGAAGAACAACTAACATTTGGAATTAACACATAGAATAGTTTTTTTATTCTTTTTATCCCGAAACATTAGGCAATTAAGAAATTTGTAACTTTTTTCTTCTGAATTTGCTCGGATAAATAGCCAGTCAGATAAAATATCTGATATGCAAAGAGACAATACATTAATGATTTAAATGCCCACAAAGATAGAAGGTTCTTCGGAAGGGAAGTTAAGCAGTGGGTAAAATGTCATGGATTTATGGCACGTAAAACAACCTCAATTGTAAAAGAAGAGGTCTCACAGCAAAATGTATTGACCGTTTGACGCCCAGAATTGAATGGGACGCTAATTATCTGAATGTTAAAGAACGTCCGTAAATTAACTAAAATAAATGAAAAACAGGTAGAAATCCAGTTCAAAGAGTGAAACTTATCATGCGACTTGCACTGAGCTGCGAGGCAGCAAAACATTTAAACTTTTTGATTTTTTGCTAGTCCCAAACATTTTGATATTTGAACCTGCAGGTGGTGCATATGTAGAGGTGAATCCATTTTCTGGTCTCTACACTCTCTTGATTCCCATCCATTGGTATACGCCACAAAGTGTTCCCGGATTTACACTGAACCGCTCAAGATTGGTTACTGATTTATAAGAACCGAGCTGGGTGGATCAGCCAATAGCACTTGAGACTCACATTCGGTAAGTCCCGGGTTCAATTATAGTTAGATTGACCATCCTAATATTGTGTTTGTAGTTCTGTTACAGGATGGAAAGTTCCAGGGTGAGTTGGACTGCGCGGTGTGATGGTGGCTTGCAATTTAAACAGGTATCTGCTCTGGCTTCTGGAATGGAAACGGATCTTCCGAGAGACTCACATAACTAGGAGGGGGGCCTAATCGACGTCGGGGCTTTCTATCCGGAAAATGATAAGGACCCGCAGTCTCCACCCGTAGATCGTGACCGGTTGGTAACTTCCTCACCTCATTCCTTCCTCCCGGAATTGCCAACATTGCGGCGTAGGTACAAAGGGCCAGCAATGAACAAGGCTCAAGTACTGAAAGTATTCTTCTTTGCCCCATCCATCCATACTTACTCCAATAAAGAACAATCCAATTATTTATAGCATTAACAGTTAGAACTAAATTAGTGGGTCATATTGCAGTTAAAATTGTGAGCATGCCTAAAACACCTATCTTTTCCAGATGTTGGTGCCTAAATACTGTTACCCTGGGGGTTTCAAGAGGTTCGCCTATGTATTTCTCTAATTACGGATTTTGCATTTGTTTATTGTATTTATTACACCTTATACCTAGAATGTTGAACTGTAACTACAGTTTTCAGTTCTTTGAAACGAGGCATATGTTTAAATATTTAGTAACAGGTAGTAGTTTTCAAGATTTGGATTATAGACACGGAGTAGCACGTGCTAGGGTAGGGAAATGAAATAGCGTATTAAATCACCTTCAAATGTTGTGATCTATAACTTGCAAACTTTGTCTAATCCAAAGCAAGGTATTTGTTCACCTTTTCATTTGCAATTCAGTGAGAAGGATGAATTGCTTTGTTTGAAATACTGAAACTATTCTGTAGCCATGTATTTAAATATCATAGAATTCTGTCTCTACTAAAATATTTCAAAACATTTTCATTGGCTAGTGTAAATTAAAGCTTGTGAAATATAAAAACTTGGCTTTAAAGATTAGGAATTGCATTAGAAACTCGCCTTTTTAATTTTGGAATTAACGTTATTAAGGAAAAGCAAATGTATTGAGTGAATTTTCCTTCGCGGGACCGCCCCGTACGTTAACAGCCGATCGGTCGGTTCAAGTTGGTATCGTGGTAAATGGGAATCAGAAAGTCCGCAGCTATGATTGTCGCGTAAGTAATTACTATTACTTAAAAACTTAAAATGTATATTTACTCACCATTATCAAGCAAGAAGATGCAACTGCTTCTCTTCACTTTCCATACATTTCTGATATCGACTTATGAAATTAACCATTGTTCTTTGCAGCTCCCTCTGGGAAATGCAAACAATTTCTCCACGAAATTTATTTTTCAGTTCATTTACTTGAGTGGATTTGTCTTATAACTATTGAATTGAATTGCATTTTATTTCCACTTAATAATACAACAAGCTTCCACAGCACAATTTTACCATCATTCGGTCATACAACCATAGTCACTCTAGTAAATCTTTCCGAGTGCCGTGTAACCAAGTGGCCCGAATAGTTTCAACCTTGCGGTTTCTCATCTATCAGGCAACTTACATCTACAAAGTTAACTCTATTAAAAACCAGCTTAAATCATGTTTCTACAAGATTTGCTTCCTTATTTTTACCTATTTTCTTCAAACATTTTCTTTTAACCTTACCTATGTAATTCCCAAACTCCAAGATTTTCTGCCTTGTTTCACATTCACCAACTTATTTCCCTTTATCTCTATTGGTAGGTTATCCGACTTCTCAATCCTAAGTTTTGCTCTCATTTATTTGGTTTCTCTACATTCCAAAATTGCAAGCCAATAGCTATCTTGCATTGCAGTACATCGGACTTTCCTCTAAATTTAAACGTCCTCTTATTCCTTTCAGATTCACTACCCTATCCGGGCTCGTGCAATTCACTTCCTCACCTGTCAACCTCATCTACATAATTCTCTCTGCCCCATATTTCCTTTATCCCCCTACAAACCCTCAGTAACTTTTTATTACTAAACTACCTAATATCTCCTGACTTTCCATATCATCAATTCTTTATTTAATTTCTTTACAAAAACCTCTTTCTTTACTTCCTCTATCATGCCACACTATACCAAAGGAGATTTTTTTCCATAATCTCATTGATTCTAATAATCCCAGTATTTCCTCCCCTCACTTTCTCTTGCGTCACTAGACAATGTTTCAAAATACAATTAACTTCTAGATTCTTAATCCTAAACCAATATTTGAGGATTCGTGTCATTATGTTTACTTTACTCCCTCCTCTGCCTAATTCAGCTTGTGCAACCCATTTGGTAAGCCCATAATTTGTTTGCAGAAATTCCTGTGAATCAAATCTACATATAGCCATCCCTCATCAGTACCCCAAATTTCTACACCAAACGTCATTTTATCCTCTACTACCACTGTATATATTTTTCTCCAACCACTTTATATGTATTTCGGGTACTTCATATCTACAGGCAGTAATAGCTTTCAAAGCTGGTCTACTTTGCTGGAACCTTTCTTTTTTATTTCCTCCACCCTCCATTCTTGCTAAGCCTCATACCCAAATAGTAAAAAAATTTAACCACCTCAATTTCTGCCCCTTTCCAGTATTATTTCTCATGATTATGCGAATTATTTCCATTCTTAAGTAAGATGATTTTTTATTTTCCAGTATTTATTCTTAGTCCCCCCACTTGTAACAAAATTTAGAGATTACTTCAATTGATTTCGCTAGACCTATGTTAGTAATTGACCCCTCTGCCTAATCATCCGCAAATAATAATCCTGGAATCTGGACATTTCCAGTTGTGGGCATATGGGTATTAACTTTGCTAACTTTCTTCTAAAATATCATTAATAAATAAGTTAAACAGTATGGAACCTAATTTACATCCTTGTCCTAGACCTGTTGTGTTCAAATTATTTGGAGTCAGCCTATCCCTGAGCAATCTTAATAGAGTATTCATTTTCATAATATAAATTTTGTATTGCTTTTATAAACTTATCACTAACTCCTATCCCTTTCAATTTTTACCATAATGCCTTACGCTTAATTGTATCAAACGCCTTTTCAAAATCTACGAGCAACAAACATAGTTTCCCTTTTCTTTGGCCTAGATATTGCTCTACCATTGTAATAATAATGGAAATATTATCCACTGTTCTCTTATTTTTCCTGAAGGCTGCTTGGAACTCAGATAATTTATTATCTTGTTGTGCCAAATTTTGAAGCCTTTCTGACACAATGCTCGTATCAGCTTACCTAAGGCCGATAATAGACTAATTTCTCTATAATTAGCTGGTTTGTTTATACCATCTTCCCATTTAAATATAGGTACTACAATCGCTGTCTTCCAACCTTTGGGAACTTCAGTCTCTTCATATATTGAATTAAATATATGTGCCAATAACATATCTCTATTTTCATCTTGACTATATGCCTTGCAGAATTCCCCCGGAATCCCATCAATCCGGCAAGCTTTGTTTCTTTTCATTTGTTCCTTTACTTTGCTTGTATCAATCTGTCTATCCAGATAATCCACACTTAATGTACGTGTCGCTGTCCACCTCACCTGGTGTAATATGTCCTCTGCCCTTAAACGATTTTTAAAGTATAACCATTATTCCTGAGCATTTATATTATTCTAATTCACTCTGCCATTATATAATCTCTTAACTATCTTCCACATTGTTTTATTGTCATTTGTCCTCGTTACCTCCTGTATTTTCTTACCAATATTCTGCCTCCCATGCTTTCCTTTTTGCCTCCATTATGGATTTATATTCCCATCTTTCAATCATGAAATTCTCTTTTTATGCCTGTTCCCCTATTTGTCTCGATGTTCTCAACTCTCTTTCCACTCTCCTTTTACCAAATCTACATTCATTATCATACCAGTCCTCCTGTATCTTGTTACCCATTTCTCTCACTTTTGTCTTAACTCCTAATTGTTTGACCAATCTCTCTAAAGACTCCATTATTTCCGCATTTTCCCTTCCATCATTAGAGCTTCTACATTCAGCTTAAATGATCTAAAAGTAGTTCCTAACTTTCTTGTGAAGTCTGGTGCCCTCCCACCATCCATTGATATCTATTTTATTCCATATTTCTTAACTTGCATCACTTTCCTAAACTGATTCTGAAATTTCTTTTTAATGGGAAATGACCCATTACTAAATGGGTACGTACTAAATGCATAATTTTGAAATCTGTCAGATACTCAACTAACTCTAATGTGATTAACATATAATCAACAATATTTTGACCATTATTATTTGCAAAAGTAAACTCGCCCCTAGAATCTTTCGCTATAGTATCATTACAAATTACCAAATTATGTTCGTCGCAAAAGTTCAGTAACTTATTTCCTTACTTATTATGTATTTAATTTTTACTAACCCTTTCCAACCTGTCTTCTTTCCCAGCATCATTTTCTAGGTCAACAAAATGTACCGAACTGTAGGGGACTATTGCATTAAAATCACCGTTATAATAAAATTTCTGTATCCACATTTCTTTTGTAGTATCTCGTCCTTTCCTTGTCTTTTCCTAAGTTATGGAACAAATTGGGGTTATAAAACTCAGAAGTATTTGGTGGGTGCTAAACACTTTTTTACTTCCACATATTTTACTTATTTCACACAATAGCGCTGAATTATCTTCTAAATCGCTAAAAACGCGCTGGCAAACTTTGTCTTACAAACACACCATTTCTCCCTTAAAATGGCCCTTTAACTTTCTTCTTAGCGCCGGTTTTACTATAGAACTTAAAGATGTTGAGCTCAACAGTTATAACTCTTTTAACCATGGTTTCACTATCGCCAACACATCAAACAAAATAACTAAATGCATTATTTCCCCATTTGACATTCTTCTTAACAAACCTTCAACGTTCCAACGTATAACCACCAACTCTCCCTATACAGACCCCTTTATCTCAAATCTAAACTCATGCAACTTAACTCTGTTTCTGATCATCGTGTTCGTGTCTTGTTTCTTTCTCACATTCATTATAATTTCACTCGGAGAAGACACAATACTTAAACCAGTTTACCTCCGCACAACCAGCCCAGCAGTTGCTCCCAAGGTCTCCTTACGTTTGTCTACTATCAGCTGACTCTCAGGTGATATACTTCTGGTTGATGACGTCATCTGCATTGTTCCTCCTTCCGCCTCTCTTACAGTGTTGCCATCTCTTCTTTCCACTACTACTACGTGTTCTCTTCTTACCGGTAACTGTGATGCCGAATTTAACTTCTGCATGCCGGGTTTCTGCCCTACCTTCCACAGACTAATTTCCCGCTTTCTACTATATATTCATAAATCGATTCCTCTCACATATGCCTGTTTCCCCTCTATACTGGCGTTTTTTTTTCTCTCTTAGAAGAACATCTCTCAGTTCTCTATCTTCCTTTCCATAGTCATTTTCAATAAATATACGATCCTTTTAACTTTTTTACATTTGCTAAAATTGTCCATTTAAATTCCATAGTAAGTTTCACTATCACTGGTGTAGGCTTTGACCGCATTCTTCCAACTCTAAACACATTCACAATTTCCCAGCCGACTAGTCGTAGGCCTAACTTTTTTGAAAGAATTTCTTCTACCAGTTGTCATCTCTTGATTCTTCAACTCCAAATATGATAATGTTCATTTTCCTATTCTTATATTCAGATCTTTCTAAATCAGTCACCCTTCTATTGCATTCTGTTATTTCTGCTTGCATTTGTCCTACCGAATTTATTATAGTTTCTTTGATATCTTCTATTCTTTTATTAATTTTGTCGTCCATCCTTTTTAAATCATTTAGATCTTCTGTGATGGTTTTAAGCATCCCCAAAATCTCGTTTATTTCTGGCCCCGGATTTAATTCGACTCCTGCTCTCACCAACAGCATTATCAAAACTAACGTATACCATATTAAAACAGGTAAGCCATCATTCTGTTTCTGTTTTACACCTGGTAGGGTATTTATATTGTTATTGTTATTGCTATTCCTGACCAATATAACTCTAGGTTCACGTCCACTTTTTCTTTCTCGATGAGAGATCTCGCAAACACGTCCGTCTCGTCCCTCTTGCAGTCACCAACTCGAATTGTCTTATACACATTTTCCTTTAATGTCCGCAGAAATTAAAATTACGGGGTATTAAATCGGGGGGCGAGGGGCCCATATGTTGTTAGTGATGACTCCGCCTTCGAATAATTCATGAATTGAATGCAAGGATGATTGTCGCGAACCTACATTTCCTCACAGTTAATTCACGGAAAAAGAGTTGCAAATATTCTGCACATACCTATCACTACTAATTGTTTCTCAAAAAAAAAAAAAAATAAAAAATAATAATAAAATAAAACACAGGTCCTATTATTCTCTAGCTGCTAATGGAGTACCACATCGTATCTTTTGATCATGTAAGGATTCCTCGTGAAGCAGGTTAGGTTTTTCTGAATTCTAGTGTTGGTTGTTTTGTGAATTAACATATCACATATTAACATACAGATACATCTGTTAAAAAAATTAGGTTAAAATAAATTTCTCCGTCATGTACGCCATTCACAAAATCTACCCCTGGACGAAGGTCACCCGGTTTAAGTCCTTGCACTATAGGTAGTAATTTTATAGGGTACTCGTTCGAATAGAGAAATAGAGGACTAGGAAATTTTGCTGAGAAACGCGTGGAGGTGATTTCTTGAGGGAACGTTCCAGAGCTTGTCCATTGTTATATAACGCTCTATATATACATTTTGTCTTTTAACTGCCTCACGAATAGAAATTAAAGAACTTTACGTCTGAGGTATCAAGTAGAACACTAACATTAACATCCGGAAGATGCCAGTCATCATTGAAATGTTTTTAACACGCTTGCAAACGCTTGCAAACTGATAATTGAGAAACATTTTACTAATTACTGTTTATTAATTCAGAATATTATGAACTATCTTAAGTAATTTTTATCACTGAGAATTTGTGTTTTCCATATTACCGATCCTAAGTTGACCTGTGTGGTGTGACATGCACGTAGGTACCAACTGTGGGTTTGATTCTGTTATGTAAAACAAGGCCCAAACAAATTAATGGTGCGATATACAGATTGAGGTACTTAAAACAGACCATGTGAATAATATGGGTGATAGGAGAAAAATTTTCACACAAAATTTGCTTGCATTGAAGGGGCGTAATGCGGTGTTATTTTTGTCATAGGTACAGTTTTTGAGAAGATATGATAGTCTACTTCTTATTTGAAATGGATTGATGTATTTTATTATGTAGCTTTTGATAGTGCGTTTGAAAACGCGTACAATGTATGTATCTATGAGACAACCGAGTCGTTTAACGTTTATAATGAACTGTAATTAATATCAAGGTATAGATAAAACATTTCAGTAATTGATCATAGCACGTGTTCAAAATGATGACCTATGAGAATTGATACCTACTGTAAAACGATTATATGCGGACGGACTTATCACAGAGCAAGCGAAAAATGTGTGGCTCAATCAAAATATCTTTCTGAACTCAAAATATTGCTGTATCAGTTAATTAACTTAGTGGCATGTTTTTGACGGTAACGCCACCGCTCATTTCTAAGTGGGCACAAAACTCATAATTTTTATCTTTTTTAACAATCAGGTTTGGATATAAACAGGACACATCCTAGGATTAGGAAATAAAGGGGGACCTTTTTTAATAATCATTCCTTTACAAGTGATATTTCAAGAAAACTTTGCAAACATTTAACGACATTTCATACACATAACATTGAACATACGAGTGTATTAGCACTTTTATGTCTCCTTAAGAAAGAAAAAACAGAAAAAAAGAACAATTATTTGTACGTAAAATGAGATACCATATAGTAGTTATACGTTTTCACAAACAAATTTGCAAACTGGTGAGCAACACTGCATGCATATTGGTTTCTTGCAGATGTAGCAGACATGAGAGACCTTCCTTTTCATGCATGCCGGGAAAATTCTGCACGTTTTCCTGTAGTTAGGGTGTTCACTACATCCATGGCTTCAGGTCCCAATAGATGACGTGTTGTCAGTCGCAGTTCCTGTGGAAGTCTTGGATTCTGAGCACTTCTTTGCAAGCGTTTTAGCACAAAAGAGTGAGCAAACTTTCAAAAATGTACCTCTGTCACCAGGAGTTTCGTCTGATGCACTTTTGAATACAAATGTCGTTAATATGTCCAGTAAACGGTAAAACAAAACGGGTTTGTGGGCTGCAGCTCTTCCACTTCTCCTTTAGTAGGATATGATTTCCTGCTTTTCACTGAAGGAATCTTCAACTGGGCTGTGATACAATGTTTGTTTATGGCACATACACAAAGGGTGATCTGTTTTGTAAAGTCATAAAAGGGTTAACCTACAGACCTGCGTTTTTCTGACTGAAATGTACTTGGAATATCTCTTTTATTTTTCTTTAGAATTCCAACAAATCTCAGTTCTTTCTTTCCCAGTTCCCCTTAAACCTGAATCAAACTAAAAGTTCTCTGCAGTTATGTTACGGCTAGTGCTGTAGATTGGTTGACAAAGTCGCAGGAAGACTGAGTGGGAAATGAGACTTTCTTTTAGATAAGGTTTCTACATCAGAGCCCTTCCCAGGATACAAATAGCCATTGTAGAAGTAGCTCACATTAGCTCACATAAGGGCATTATTCAAGCCGTATTTACTAGGATTTTTAGGCATAGCGAACATTTTCCAAGAAAAGGGAATAGCTATTGACTCCCAGTAACGCATGTATATAATTATTGTAACATTTCAGAAAGATTTCCAAAATATTTCTGAACACAAAAGATACTGCAGATGCTTTATGTCTTTGAGTCTTTCTAGTCTGCTTGAAACGTCATCGGAGCGTAGGCAATTCAGCAGTATGAGGAAAAGTTTTCTGGACGTGACACATTTGAATATTTCACGGCCTGAACCATCAGTTCAAAATAATATATTTTGCATTTAATGATTTTATTTGAAAGCAGAAAAATACACTAAGAGTCCAAAAGTGCTAGAAGTTCGTCCATATCCAGAGTTTGAAGTTCAGCTTTAGTCTGGTCAGAATACTTCTGTCTTACAAGTTTTAATGTGCATTTATTCACTGTAGAGTGTTTTAAAACTTCTCATCAAAATATAGATGCCATAAAGAAAATGGATCCTTTGGTGTGCCTTATTTTGCTTTGTGGTTGGAAGTTTCATTATTATGTAATGACAGAGTTCTAACAGCACGGATGCGGGCGCTTTTGCCAATTTTACTAATTTTCATCAGAGAAGTAATTGCTTCTTAGCAGATCATCACCTGAATCATATTGACCTTCGGAACTTGAATCTGTTGCATGATCCAGGCCACCTCTAACTTCTGATGCACTTTGTTCCGAAGGGGTGTTATGTTCATTCAAAATAGGACCAATACCTGCCTCATTTTCGTCACAATCACTATCCCATTCTTCTAATCTCTTATTTGCAATTTCATCGAAATTCGGGTCTGAAGCTTTCACCCGTAGCTGTTGCCCTTTATTTGAGTCGGAAGAATTGTATGCTTTTATACAGAATATTCTTGCTGGTTCATATTTTCAATACAAGACCTAAAATGAATAGGAATTTAGAATAAATTATGGAGAAAATCATTTTTGTAATGTTTCTACTTACGCTACAGAAGGAATACAACAGTAACTCACACTTTGTCGGTCAGATAACAAATGAACTGAAAGCTACTGAGGCGATGAGGGCAATAAACAGAGGGAAAGAACGTAATTCGCAATAATGGACAAAAGGTCGGTATCGAAGACCGCACCATGTTTATTAAAAGCTAACTTGATAATATTCGCCATATATTAAGATTAGATGAATTTTCTCGGCTTTCGTATAAGGCTCTGTGAACATACAAATAACTTAAGAAAGAAGTCGTCTCACCACTCTGCAGATCGAAGCGTTGAATATTTGTTTACATTCGATTTGCAGGTGCACAGGCAGTGGCGGCTCGCGGTATATAAAATTAGTCAAGCACATGATATTTTGTAATTAATTCTGAGGCGTCATGCATGAACCTCGTCAACTTTATATTGTAAACCTTACGACAATGGCATCACCTGCTGGTTTACCTCCAATCTTTCAAGCTACAAATACGAACTACTGTTCCCCTTAGATTTTCCACAGCAGAAGCAAGAGTGTATATTTTCCATGAGAGATCATATAGTTCTTTTAACTTTAAATGATGTTTTCAAATCCATGTTTTTGTGGGTTATACGATTTGAACTTACAATAAAAATATAACGTATAACTTCCTTTAGAGAAGCTCAATTTTCCTATCATTTATTTGAGCGAATTTCACCGCGTTTATTTGTACTATTCCTTCACTCAACAATTTAAATGAAACTTCAGATCACTGTACTGACGCACTATACAGAAACTTACAATAAAATTTCACTCTCCGAGAAAAATTATTTCAACTAACCGCATTTTCCACACCAATCATTTCACAAAGAATTCTGATATGAGAATCGCACTGGCAACGCCAAATTGGCAATTACCAATGGCCATTGGAAATGACTTAATGGATATTATAATTACCCGCTCTAACACCCCAAGCTGGTTAGCTTGAGTTCCAGTAGCCTAGCAGCGGTAAGTCATAAAGTTCTCAATGCGGTAGATAATAAGGTGGCTCCTATTGGTTTCTACTTGTTGGAGATATTTGGTTACAAATTCATCGTGTCCATTGAGTCCATAAAAGCGTACCTAACCATACTCTAACTTATAGGTCCGGAAGGCTAATACAGAACAAGTGGCTTGTCCGCAAAATACTTGTGACTTTCCGTGTATTTCCAAAACTCGTCAGAATTTCCAGCAATGCTACATGATGATATTAAAAGAAAAGGAGCGCTTTTTAAACGAGAGGAAAGAAAATATTAACTTATGTCTTTTTCATTTGCAATTGGGATGACATGTAACCATTTGACTTAGCGCAGAATCACCTCTGTGCACAGGCTTACAGTACAATTGGGGAACCATTTCCTGGAAATTGACTTTCAACTATATTGAATGACTGTCAAAATACAGTCTTTGTATGCCTCTTAAAGCACACTATTTAAAGGTAAATAGTAAAATAAATGAATCCATTTAAAACAACCAAGTTTACTTTCATACTTCTTTTACACGTTCAACTGTGAGAAAACTAACAATATTACATTATTGTTTAAGATAAGCAACAGTGTTTGAAGAATATTCTTTCCTATCACGAAGCTAACTGTGCTAATCAGCTGAATTGACTTAAGTTCATCATCCTGTATATCTCGTTAATGGAGCTTGAATATGTCCATTTTTCCTTTCTTTTTTACACTTTAAATGTTTAAGTCATATGGCTGAAGATGCTCTTTAAATCTAACTCAAGTTTTTAATGTTTCATGACACAATGGCAATTCCAAAATACAGTTTGTAATTTTATTTTAATAATGTTTAACGCCGGTTTTTTAACTACTGACGCATCACAAGCGGCGTGCGCTTATGATACATGAGATATAATGATAATTTGGAAATGTTTTTTAAGGAAGGAAGCGTTCCAGACCAAAGTTTAGGGTACCTCCCGGCATTTGCCATTTATGATACTGAGGAAAACGTGGAAAAACCTTAGTCAGGGAGGACGGTCCTGTTGGGAATGGAACCCCAGCCCTCCAGCTCATGAGTCCGCTCCTTAACGACCTCGGCCACCCATAGCGACAAAGTATGTAATCAATAAGACAACTTTAATGTCGCTCTTCCAGAAAATTTTTTGAAGATCTTAAGGCACATCACTTGTTCTCAAAGACAAATGGAATCTCTCCAGTGCCTACTTTGTAAAAAGCAGGAATTGGGCTGCATTAGATGGTAGTGCTTCCAATGAAGAACGTTAGCAATCTCCATTCCCAGTTAGAGGCCTGGGAGCTTAGCGATCTGTGCAAGACGTGATGGGGGCCTGTGTCTGACCAAACTCTTACCTCGACCTCCTGCCTCTTCGTTTTCTAACTTCATTTCATTGTTGTCCGGGTTCATACTATCACACTTTCAACTTCATTCTCGCATTCGAAGGGAATTCTAGCGCACTGCTTACTCACACCTTCTCAATTTTCTTTCTTTCCCATCCTTATATCCTGAGCTTTGCACAAGTTCCTACAGCAGACGTGCGACAAGAAACCGGCGCGACGCGGGAGACGTGGGGTGAAGCACAGAAAAAGTCTCTCAGTGGGGCCGTTCTCGTAATCCTGCTGGCGTTTGCCCTCCCTGTCCTCCAATAGAGTTGAGCACTTCTACGCGTAAGTGCCTCTTCAAAAAGAATCCACCAGTTGGCTTCTATCCCTTTCCCAAAGCCGTGGCTTTACTCTAGCGACACGAGAAGAAGCATAAACATGTAAAAAAAAAAAAAAAAAAAAAAAAAATGCTCGTATGCGTACTCTTCATTGTTATCTTTGTCCATATCCCATTGCTGTTCATTTCTCACATTTACACTCTTCGAGAGTCATAAAATGTTATATATTCATTACTCTTGAAAAAGTATATTGTTCCTAATGTATTCTTACATATTGCACAATAACCACCAACTGCTCTAACTGTGCAAAACCTAATTATTCCCAAATTTATATTTTCGTTTTACATCATGGATTAAGTAATTGTTTACTTTGGTTTCGATTATTTTACCACCATTTGCATCTTCCTTGAACAAATAATAAACTTTGAAGATATTTAGTATCTCTAAATGTAGAATAACATCTAAATGATGTTTCATATTTTATCTTATGCTAATAATGTTCCAGTTATTAGCTGAATATTCAAATCACATTTTGAGTATACAGCAATAAAAGTATTTTAAAAGGATTGCACTGTTGTTGTTGCATATGGCTTCATTGGCACTGACCGATTCCATTTGGCATCCTATTATTAAACAGACAATACTTTATTAACACAGAGTAAACTGCACATTAAAACGGGGAAATCACAAATGATAGGTACAAATTTATTTGGGACGGTTTTTAGCATCGCAATAGAAATAGCATACATTAACCTGCTACTGAGAGATATCTTCTAACCCAGAGCACACAAGAAGATGGTTAAATTTTATAGATACAGCACTCGCCTTTTGGGAGTATTCCTATCCTATACTATACTATAGCCAAACAATCACGACCTGTTGTCAATCTATAGCTAATGCTTCCTTTCTTGGCCTACTGTTGAATGACTTCCAGCTATCTTTCATTTTTTCCCCATGCTTTTACTTCACTGAGTCTGTCGTGCAAGTTTCCTATATTACGTATATTTTAAGTTTTACACTCCTCACGGCGGTTTCAAAATCAGGCTATAGTGTAATTAGTGATATTACACAATAACTGGTAAAATGATTTTTAAGAGTAATCTAGTTGGCAACCCTGAAACCATGTCAGGCTGGGAGAAGTAAAGTTTATTCCATCATTGCACGTGCCCAAATACATACTACAGCTTCTTTAGCGCGAAAATTACATTTTTAAGCAGCAACTTAGTATAATATTTAAAGAAAGAAAAAATTTAATTTATAACTTTACCCCGCCAAAATAGTTTAAAAATGCCTATTATCACCGCTGCAATATTGATAATATTAAACGGAGATTTAGGTAAATTTTTTCCTTGTTCGTCCATGAGAAATGTGCGAACTGTTTCTTTGAAACTTGCATTGTTTCCAAATGACTAAAATATTATTAAATCTAATATTACTAATATATTTATAAATATTAAATTCTGTTAAAAACAGTGTCTGGTACACGTGATAAACGTGATTGAGCAACAAGCCACTTTTAACAACTCTATATAAATAACTATGCTTAGTGTGCATTCTTGAATACCTCTTTTAACATTTTATTTAAATTCATTTTGCAAGCTACAATGTTGGTTTCTTCATAAACAAGTATAGTTATACAATATTTCAGTTTCACTTTGTTTTTCTTAGTGGGTTTGTGTGTGTGTGTGTGTGTGTGTGTGTGTGTGTGTGTGTGTGTGTGTGTGTGTGTGTTTCTACAAGATCTGTTCAAATTAACAGTTTTCAAATTTTAAGCTTGAGGAATTGCAGATGTAAAAATTTGAAACTGTCTATTAATAATCATGTTTGTAATAAATAAATAGCTCAAGTTTTGACAAAAATCACAAATTGTTTTTAGTATTCAGCTTTCACCAGCTTGAAGTTAAAAGGAAATTGGTGATGATAAATTTTAATTTTTTCATGGTGATATCAAATGTACTACACATTTGATGCTGAAATTATAATTTTGTGCCAAACAGGATTGTAGTCTGAACTGCTTACTGGAAATTAGTATGTATTTTTAGACATTAAAGTACAATTCAGGAAATGTAGTTAGCTCACACAGAAATTAATTTCAACTTATATGTCTGGAGTCAATGAACTGCGCAGCAATGATGTTATAGATTGCAGAGAAGTTTTAAACACGCAATTTTACATAGAAAATCTATAGTCCACGAAGAAAAATAAGGGAGTTATAAAGTGATAAAGCATTTGAAATTAAAAGCCGATTAGCCAGCGTTAAAGCTAAATGGGGGGAAATTTACCTTAGGGTGTCTTCAAACCTACTTTGTAAACAAGAAAGTTCCGATTTTTAATTTTTTTTCAATATTTATTTCTATTAAAATGTCTAAAATGTTGGACAGTAGTCCGCTATTATGTAGATTAGTCAAGAAGAAGGTGTATGGCCTGGACAATAGATGAAACTTGATTACGAATAATCTATATTCGAATTTTGCAGAGTAGGTAATTTATTTCCTTCTTATTATTTATGCTCATACATAACGTGTATATGTAAAAAGGTAATCGACGAGATTCGGACTCGATAAACCATGGTACTATTTTACTTAACGTTAAATATCATGCAGATTGCGCCAAAGAGACATATGTAATGTTACTTCGCAAGGAAGCTTGTACTGCTCCCGTAGAAACTTAATGCTACACCTTTGAAATTAGACCAGGCAGACCTTAGATAATTTTTTTATGGTGGTAGCATACGCGGATCCGAATATCATTATCATCAGTAACATTGAAGGGAGGACAAGAGAAATTTTCTTGTTCACTCTCCAATGTTTATTATCTATAACTGAAGTTCGTATTTTAAGATAAAAGTTGATTTGTTAGGAAGAAATTTGTGAATCAGTGAGAGGCATGGAAAGTATCAGTTAATGACGTCAAATGAATCACGCACATTTATAATCAGTGTTTTGAAGCAGTAATTCTGTAACTGAAATTGTGCTAGGGATTTCTTCTGCTACACATAGACACAAGGAAATCACGATTATTAACAGGTTCTGTAAAATATTTGAAACAAATCTAGCCCGTATTACATACATAACGTGGTTTCAGCAAATCATTCTTATTTGTTAGTTTTCTCTAGAAATGTGCAGGATGTCGATAAATCTCGCCACGATTTCAGAAATTGATGTGGTGCAGGATAGAGCGATGTGTTTTCCACAGAATATTTTGCTACACTTTTCTCTGCAATTTTGTTGTTTAATTTCTGTTCAGGAATGAACTGAAAAAACGGGAACACCAACCGAAATTGTGCTAGAGATTTATTGATGCACTTCTGTTTCGTGATAATTAATGAAAATGTAAAAATTAATTACTTTAATTTTTTTTATAAAACCTAGTGAGCGTAAGAGTTTGGTTTGAAATAAACCCTCCTTATTTGTTAGTTTTTTTTCTAGAAATGTACCAAACGATAAAGTCTGGTTATAATGAATAAATAAAACATGTGGGGGCTACAGTAGATAGAATAATGTGTTTTCCTGTTACACCGATTTGTTGTTAATTCTGTTGAAGGAATTGAAAAAATGGGGACACTGTAGAAAGCTTTAGATATATTCTGATGATGATTACAGTGCACTGTCAACATGTAGGGAGTTCTACTTCACAAGCAACCATATCAAGATGGATAAAGAGTTTTAAAGAGATATAATGCCTCAAAGCGAATGACCGGGAGGTTCACATACTGGGAAAGTTACCTGCGTTAAAGAACTTTTTTTAAAATAACGCATTTCTTTATATGGTTAGGCTACAGAATGATTTTTGGTACGGGTACTGTACAACAAAATAATTTCATTAATGACATAAAAAGGTCTTATAATAGCAAGTATAATTGCAAGATTCTACAGTTGGAATTTTGGAGAGGGTTCAAAATTTCAAGCTAATTTATCATTAGAACAATCTAACGATATTAAAAAACCATAATAATTATTCAAATAAGGGAAGAAAACGAGCAGTTTACACATTACAAAATCGCAAGATCATATAGATGCGAACTAAGCACAAACTAAGAGTACCAATTAAATAGCAGATTATCATATTAGTATGAATTTACAAGTAATAAAAGATATATACCTACATATTTTTGAAAATATGCTCTGAAAATACAAGTTTTTAGTAGACACAAATAAGGTATTTTAAGATGCTGCTCTTTGTTGCATTGGATGCAAGAGACAAATGGACATATTTTATTATTCTTCAATGTGCAACAAACTCGATACCTCTAGAATGATTGCACGTTACTCTGTAGCTGTATGAGGGCCAGTCATTTAAAAAGCGAACACTTGGTGAACAAGCACAATAACCTTGATTCAGGTAAATGTAGTCCTTATCTGTTGAGGCATTACCAACGAAATGCTGAATTTTCCTGTGAGAGAATTATCTGGGTTGCTGCTGAAACCATTATTGACTATGCACGTCTTGCGCGTCTTCGTCTGATGTGAATCGTTTGCCTTTGAGGGAAACGGGGGCAACAAGTGGATATGTCAGGGCCGTACGGAGGCTGCATCAGCTGCAGTTTGGTGCGGACAACATTGACAGTGCAAAATGACAACATCCGGGAGCAGCCTTGTACGTTTTTGACTTTATCACCAGCCGCATAGCGCACAGCATTCATAGTTTCCAGAAGTTCCAAGAAGAGTTGACCATGTTTATCGAGGAAAAAAAAGTCATTATTACCTTCGATTTTGCAGAACGAATGGCGCCTAGACATTCACCACTGGTGTATGACTCGTACACTGCGTGTCACATGACGCGTGGCGCCATGAGTGATCTGGTGCACAATCTTCCTTCCCGTTGCATAAAATCCGCCAGGATTACATATACATTTCTACAGAAAATTTACTTACTTTTTAAATCACTAGCTCTCAGGTATTTCCTCATTAAGCATATTCAGTTGTGGTTTTGATACATATTTGTGTAGCAGAAAACGTTCCTGTCGTGTACGACTCTTACATATCTCATCAGATATGTTGCTGCCAGTTTCTAGAGAGCGTTGTTCCTCTTCGGCCTCATCTACACGGAAAATATAAAACTGAGCACTTCAACAGGCTCACAAAGCTTGAAATATGTTTCTGCTTAGGAGCGTCTACATATGCTAATCGCCAGAAGTTTCCTGTGGATTACGGTCCAAAAGAGAGCTTGTACTAAACCTCGTAAAAGTTTGCAGTCTTGATAAATCAACAAAAAGTATATAGATTGAAGAGGTTAAGAAAAATAGGCAAAAATGTGTTATTAGTTTGAGAATATTTATGATTTAATGGGAAAATACTTAATTATAAAGTGCCATTATGTACTTAAAGCTTGATAGAAATGTTTCATAGCTAAATAAAAAGCAAATAGTTGAGGACTTACGGGGCCGATTGCTAAAACGAGGTTTAGACCACGGCCATGGTTTAAACCATGTTTGGGTTGCTAAAACAAGGTTTCCCTCCTATCATCGAGCCATCGCTTAATGCCATGGTCTCAAGCCGGAGCCACGTCTGGGGCAGGTTTAAAGCCACGGCAAAATGGAGGCGCTACAAATTAACGATTACCAAAGACAAATAAATAAATGTTTTTACAGCCGTAAATCCAAGAATTAGAGTACTCAGAGATAGGAATAACCATATAGAAATGTTCGAAGATCAATTCAACGCTGATGACCTGAGATGTTAAAGAGCGTCCATAAATAAATAAATAATAAAAAAAGATCAATTTAGAAGAAGATTCCGCTTTAGCAAACGATCTGTGTTAGACCTGACAGAAGAGTTAAGGCATAACCTACAAAGGGATGAAAGAGGGGCAGGTTTATCAGTGCAGTTTTATCATTAAAACTTTCAGTTTTAATGCAAGTTCTTATTACTGAAAGGTAAGTAAGACAAAATTTCAGTATACAGCTATTTAACTTGCGTAAATAAAAATATAAATTTCATGTTTTTCAAACGTAGTTTGTTAATGATATTTCCCTATGTCATTAAAAAATTTATACTAACGACTGTACAAGTAACGGAAGTGGTGCTTCATTTTCTAGGTTTAATGCCAGTGGAAGTTTTCAAATTATAACAGCAGACTTTTTGGAGTACACGAAAGCACAGCTTGTCGTGTTGTCAAGCGAGTTTCAAGGGCAATAGCAACTTTGAAACTGAGATATGTGTACTTTCCGAGAAGAGAGCAAATTCCTGCTGTTAAGGATGGTTTTTCAGGTATATCTAGGTAATTATTATAATAAATGTTTTACAAATCTTAAATCTTCTTGGTAATTTACAACGCAAAATACCATTATAGGTATATCAAATTGCTTTTTAGTTCTAACCTCATTCTTGTATACTCATGGGTTGTAGCAAATTGCAAATATCTACATTTGGAGCACAATTTCACCTAATCTTATTGCAAAACATGTACATCAATTATGAATTATGCTAATTGAAAATGCATGTGTGTGCATTAGCTTGTCTTTTTTTTTTTTTATAGTTATATTTTATTTTTGTTTACTTTCTTTCCCAGAGACAACTTTTGAGGTATTATTGGTGAAATAGATTGCACTCATATAAAAATTATATCATCAGGCCATCGTGACGCACAGCAATTTTTCAACAGGAAACAGTTTTATTCCATAAACTGTCAGGTTAGTGATTACCATTTACAGAAATTTTACGAACGCAGTTGATAAATTTTACATGTCATATGATTTGATATTTGGGGAAGAATGTTTTCCAGTGTTGCAAGAGAGATTCAAAACATAATAATATTAATGGCATCTTTAGTATAGTATGGGACAAGCGTTGATGCCTTTTTTCCCTGGAACTAAGAATGTGGTTACCCAGTAGCTCATTAATGTCATGTGAGGAATGGAATATAAGAATTTGCTAGAAAATTACACTTCTCTGCTGTACTGTGTTTAGTGCTAAAATAATTTGGATGTAGAAATGAAAGTAAATTATTATCTGCTTACTCTTTATTTATTCATTCTTAATTTTATCATTTTGTTGAAAAACAAAGCATTGTTTCTACTCGGCCTTCCACATACAAAAATAGTTGTAGTATCTGCAGAATTGTTGGGTATCTTATGGCAGAAGTGTCACTGTTTAGATGAAAATAATAACTGTATACACTTAGAAATCAGGGTTGGGATGAGGTTATTAGGTTTTGTCCCATATTTTAAGTTTCTGTAAATAGCAGTTTTGTTACTATACCTTTCTCATTAGTTATGCAGCAGTGCCCTAAACTATATAGAAGTGAGGTATTCAATAATATCATTAAGATATTATTGATTACCAGCATTAGCAAAGCATTTTTACATAGTTTTAACATATAGGCAGTTTTCATTATACCATACCTTTGTAAAGAAGATAGAATCATATGCTTGTTGTGTAGACCTTTAGATACCATTGCTGCTATCAGTAAAATTACTGGCTAGGTGTGAAACAAAACCTTAAACTATAATAAGAAAATTAAACTAGAAATATCTTAATTTCAGTTATTGGTGATGCACATTTGAACATAACAAATGTTGAAGCACGATAGCCAGGCTCAACACGTGATAGCCGTGTTTTTAGAAATTCTATCCTTAAGACCATACTGGAAAGAAAGAGATATGGTGGACATCTAATTGGAGACAGTGGGTATGCATGTAAACAGTACTTGTTAACCCCTGTCCTATGGGAACACAATGCTGCTGAAAGGCGGTATAATGCTGCTCATCGCAGAGCAAGAAATTCTGTGGAAAGGTTGTTTGGGATCTGGAAAAGAAGATTTCCATGCCTACAACATGCCCCAAGAACAAAAATTCTGACAACGCAATTGGTTATCATCGCTACAGCTGTTTTACAAAATTATGCTAACCAAAGAGGAGAGCCTGAATTTAATGATGAACTAATTCATGATCCTGAAGTTAATGACCCTGCACCAGATGAGAGGGACAATGTAGCTGGGCTAAACTGGAGGAGTCGCATCATCAATATGCATTTTACCTAGTTCCCTTTAGCTGTAATTATTTTTAAATTTAAAATATCTTAGGTATATGGTAGTTCAGTAGTAGTGAAAAAATTCTGTATTAGCATGTATTGTATTAATAAAATTATAATAAATTTTAAACAACATCATTTATTCAGCTCCTTTTCCAATAATAACAATTTCAGCTGTTCCTGCCTATTTTTCAATTTTAACATTTCTTCCGCAAGCTCTGTCTTGAGTTTTAATTCTTTCATTTTTTCTCTATGTTCTTCTTCTGCCATTTCCGCAGCTTCTTCTGCAACTGCTCCTCCATATTTCTTCTTTTCTTCCTGAAAAAAGAATACAAGAAAGTCACATGCTGCAGTGGAAAAATTTGACTTTTTATATAGGGTAGATTGAGATATGGGATGTCAAAATTAAAAGAAAGTCTAATACATGCTATACATATCATAAAAATGGCTCCACTCTCAATCTTAACTTCTTTCCTGTTATCTCGAAGTAGGGAAACATTTCAACTAGTCAATAAAAATTTTACACTATTTTGGGCAGGCTCATACTTGCAGTTTACTCCCATATATTGCTAAAATTTATACAAAATAGGAAATGTCACCAAGGTAACCCCACTTGCAGGTTTTGGGTAAAATAGGTAACATTTTCCGCATTACTTACAAGCTGCGAACATTTTATCAAAAATCTAGAGCATATACATATACTTTCAATGTCTTTTATATAATAATAATAATAATAATAATAATAATAATAATAATGATTTGTTCTAAAGTGAACAATTTTACATACATTTTCTGCCTGCTGGGGTTCTCTCGAAAGATTCCTTCAAATGGTCAATCTTGCCTCTTAGGAGTTATACTCCCATTTTCATTGCTAGGACTTCCTAAAATAAAAAAAAAAATTGTATTTCATTCATTATCAATATATATATATATATATATATATTTTTAAGGTTAAAGTAAGAAATAAAAATTACTTTACATTTGCTCAAAGCTTTATAGCATCACAATATTAGATATGCCAGTCACGTACCCTTTGAGCTTTGGCATATTTCTTATGATTAAGTGCACTTGTGCTAAATAAGCTCAAGTATTTATATAAAGTGAAACCTTTCATGATTGCATTATTTCATTATACCCATTCACCTACTTCTGGGAAATAATGTGCAAGTAAAGTAGATCATAATTCACACCTAGACCAACTCTTTGGAATGCAGATTATATAAAAGTTTAGGAATATGGAATGAACCAAGTTGCTTGATTTCTGCTACCTATGCCAATGATAATCTTAAGTTTTAGCTTTTATGGCTCTCCCATTTACATATTGCTAACTGGAATTTATATCAATTGTAGCTATTACTTACCTGAAATGCAGTGGCATCATCGTCCATTGTATCTGGAAGGGATTCGAAATTGCCCTCGTGCATTGTTGCTACAATTTCTTCTGTTTTCCAAAGAGGAGATGATGCTGGACCTCCTCCAGTTTCTTTTGCTTTATTTCTCTTCTTATCTATATCTGCTTTTGTTTTCATTTTTAATATTTTCCGTAAGCCTGTGTTTTGCATTGTAAATAATAAAAAGCAGTTAAGGTCATACATCTTTCACAAAGTTGTTAAAAAATCATGTATACTTACTTTACATTAATTCAAACAAAATATAATGATTTTTGTTGGTTATATAAGACTGGTTCTACCTTAAACTGCTTCATTGAAACTTAATTTGAAAAACAAAACTTTTCACAAAGTCTGCATATATCCACATGCACATAATTAATACTGGTGTCTCAATAAAATATATTTTATCCATTCTAACCTTTCAGTTGTCCAATCTCTCTCACTGCCATCCCTGATGTCGAGGCATTAAATTGTTTTAATATTATAGCCCACGCAGTCTTTTTTTATTAATTACATCTACTGTGTAGATACCGTCAGCTAAAATTGGATGTTGACGGCGTATTTCCGCCAACAGCAGCCTTTCACTTTCTGTGAACTTTGACATTTTTACCTATATATACCATTATAATCCTTTAGCAATATACACAATTATTTCTCTCGAAACTTAGACAAATAAACAAATATATATATAGGGCAGCTGGTATCGCAGCTTTCAACAAATTTAAATATTCTGTATACTTAAGTTGCTTTTAAAAATACTGCAACTGTTATCTGCAAAGTAGAAAAAATAAACCTAAAGTAAGTAAAATAGCCAAAATATTTTATTTTTAAAGCAGTGGTAACATTGAACGTGCTGCTTTACTTTTCCTCAAGCAATTCCTTACGTAACTTAACCTAGTTTTTTTTGAAAAATAATGTTATTGAGCAATTTTTAACAAACACAATGAATTAACACGAATCCTAATTTTGTCTCATGTTTAGTTTCGCTATTACAAATACAGCAACAGGCAAGAAAGGCTAATTATTTTTACCACACTTTTTTAAGTTACAGAACTCGGTTCCACGCTGCTCTGCCGTTTAGAATATTTTTTCTTCCACTTATATTTGCAACCAAGCTTAGCAAATGTACCCTCGAATTGCCGTCATACGATTGGTTCGGAATTGTTGTAACGGCACAGGCTCTAGAAAACACTTGTTCACGTGTCGTTCTTCCTTTGTTACGCGGCCAACTTCGATTCGAGTAGAAAAATATTCTAAACGGCAAAGCAGCGTGGAACAGAGAGAAATTGAGTATAGTCTAGACGTTCTACGGACAACAAACGGAGCACTTAGGAATGTGCATCCATAGAAACTTTATGCATTGAGATATCATTTGCAAAAAACCGCATATTTCGATCTATTATATATGTTGAGATATAATTATTCATAATCAGAGAAAGACTTTGTGCTCACCTGTATATTTTGCTGCGTTGCCAAACTTTAATTTGTTTGTAAATTTTTGTTTTGTAGATCTTGGGAAAGTATATATTTTTTTAAAAGGAGGAAGGGTTTCAGGCCTAAATTTACAATACCTTCCCTGCATTTGCCATTTATGAGGACGCAGGAAAGTCTGCAAAAATCCTCAGTCATGGAGGACGGTTCTAGAGGGAATCGCACCCAGACTTCCCACTCAGAGTCCGTGTATTGAATGACCTCGGCCCCCGTGGCGATTTACATGCTAATGTGCTATGTATTACGTGTGATGCTGAATGTATCATTTTAATATAATAAAAATATTAACATCTTAATTTAATCCTTAAAAAATACATATATAGACATTTTCTTATTGCCTTAGATGTCTGAGGAATATCGTAAACTTTCTAACATGATTTTTTTCCAAATTGTTTCATAAATAATCAAATTATCATATATTCTGAGTGATATAAAAGTGCTGTGAAGACCAGATTACTTTTTTGTTAATTATTTTCTGCTTTTGTTGGAAATCGGAAGAAAATTCAACAATATTTAGTGTGGAGCATTTGGAATACAAAAAATGTGAGAAATATTAAATTGGGGAAACAGGAATTTTATAATATAATTAGAATTTTTTATAACATTCATAACATAACAGACGTATAAAAACCCTCTCAAGTGAAAAGCGATATATACAGGTGAGCACAAAATCTTTCTCTGATTATGAATAATTATATCTCACATATATAATACATCGAGATATGCAGTTTTTTTTTTTTTTTTTTTTTTTTTTTTGCAAATGATATCTCAATGCATGAAGTTTCTATGGATGCACGTTCCTATGTGCTCCGTTTGTTCTCCGTAGAACGTCTAGGCGATACTCAATTCCTCTCTGTCGCGGTCTCTACAGCACCTGGTATTCATGATTTTAGGAGTTTGCACACCAGGAACGGATATACAAAATACTTTGTCCTTGACGTAACATCACAAAAAACGTCAAGAGGGCCATATCTGGTGAACGTGGTGGCCATGATTTGGACAGTCGGTCCTGGTGGTGTAGTGGTTACCATACTTGCCTCCTAAACCCAAGATCGCGGGTTCGAACCCGGCCAGGACCGATGGATTTTTCCGGGGCGTAAAAATCCTAAGTATGGCTTCCTTCGGAAGGGAAGTAAAGCCGTGGGTCCCGTGTCGTACATTTACGGCACGAAAAAGAACCTCAAGCCTGAAAGAGAGGCCTCTGAGCAAAATTTGTCGGCCGTTTCACGCCCTGATTTGAATGGGACGCTGATGACCTGAGCTGTTAAAGAGCGTCCATAAATAAATAAAAAATAATGATTTGCACCGTCTCTACCGATCCATCTGTCCGGAAAGGTTTCATCCAAGAACTTGCGTACAAGAAATCCCCAGTGTTGCGGTGCACATTATGGTGGAAACATTACCTATGGTTGAAATTGCAGTCATTGCGCATTAAGCTACACCAAATATTCACTTTTAGGCTGTTCCTTACGTGCTGTAACACAGCATGCAGGTTCTCCGACCTCCAGATCAGGACATTATACCTGTTTAGTTTAGTGTGAAAAGTTGGATCGTCAGTAAAACAACTTTATTAAGATTATCATTATCTGCATTAATTTGTTAAATACTTTCTTTTATTAGTAGACAGGTTTCAAATAAATTCTTCTTCCGCTCACTTTTTCTTGTTTGTTCCCATCACACTAATATAGGAATTTATTTTTACTGTATCAGTTAACATGTAACGGTGTGACTTGTATTTTATTTCTTTATTTTGGGCATGAGTTTGTCCCTACATACCATGAGACATTAAATGCGTAAATAAAGGAAATAAAAATGTGAAATGTTTAAAAGGTGACGCACATTTTCATTTTTAAAATCCGCGTTTTCTTATTCGTAAACAAGCAGTGTTACGGTTACCTTTCGAACAAATTAAAACATGCGATCACATATACGTTGAGCCAATCGATACAAAAACACAGCTAGTGAACGGATGAAGTTATACTCAGCGTTTAAATATTAGTAAGTATGTGTGTACCTAAGAAAACTGCGATCTTCTGTCTCCAAAACTGCTTTCTTGGGCATGAATGGGAAGGATGAAGTTCTCAGCAATACAATGAAGATTAATATACTTAGTTCAGTTATTTCAGCGATCCTGCCATGCCATTATCTCGACTATGAAGTGTTTTTTCTGAAGGCTTGCTCTGTAGTCTCATGTGATTTAATGAGAAACGCTGGACAGCAAGAAAGAATTTCAGTTTTGCGAATTAGTGAAAGTCAGAAGAAGCCAAATATGGGATGCATACTCCACCAACGCATATTTAAAATAATCTATTTTCTCCAATTAAAACGATTTTGTAAGCAGATTCAAATTTCCATCTCGTTGGTTTAAACTTTAAAAGATTTTAATCTGGTTATGGATTTACGCTTCTGAAGATGATCAATTAGTAAAATTCCTTTAGCGTCTAAAAAGCTGATATCATAAATTTTCTTGAGGATAGAACGGCTTTTGTTTAATTTTGGAGCGGAACAATCGGCTTCTGTCCCATTTTAATTGCGTTTTGATTTTGATGTGTGATGGTGGACCGAAGTCTTGTCCACAGATACGAAATTAGTTCTGTTACTGTTAAACGCTTTAAACACTTGCGTCATTTTCATATGAATGTATTCTGATCTATTGTTAGCAACGTGTTGGTGGTGTAGTGGTTACCATACTTGCCTCCTAAACCCAAAAACGCGGGTTCGAACCCGGCCAGGACCGATGGATTTTTTCGGGGCGTAAAAGAACCTCAAGCCTGAAAGAGAGGCCTCTGAGCAAATTTGTCGGCCGTTTCACGCCCTGAGTTGAATGGGACGCTGATGACCTGAGATGTTAAAGAGCATCCGTAAATAAATGAATAAAAAAAAAGTCAGCAACGTCTTTCGCAAAATGTTTTCGTAAGCAATTCGTGTGTAAAATATAATCCATATAATCCTTTAAAATATCTAGAGCCTCAACAATTTCATGCAATTTAGCTAGACGGTCCTCTATTAATATATCTTGCATTTGTTTAATGCATTTTGTTGTCGTGGCTAATTTTTGGACATCCTCCACGATGACCATCTTCAAGGCTTATACGGCATGTTGAAATTAAGCAGTCTATTTTTAATCGTTAAAATTAAGCAGAGGGTTTCCCATAAATGTTATAAATGTTGTATGGCTTTAAAGCATTTTTACAACGAACTTTATTTCTGCACGATAATAAATGTTATCCATTTTATGAAGTGCCTATAACAAGTATGCTTTATAAAATGATTAAATGAACTATTTGAAACAACAATTTGATATTTCAAATAAGCACTTGAAACAGATTCACCAAGTAAAATATAATTTAATATAATTATCTTAGCAATTGAATTGTCTAGCTGAGAACGTTTAAAACCGCACTCGTTAAAGTTTTACTAAATTCCGTTTAATATGACCAAATGTTTTGGGATACAGTTATCATAAGGCGTGCTTTGCCAGTTCGATGTCTGTCTTAAATACCTTACCTCTGACGTTACTGTAAACAGAAAATATTGCAACATCTTGTTTGGAAACAGCGTGACATTTTCAGGTCTAGGTTTTACTGCATGTTCAACATTAAGAATTGTAACATACTTTTTCCTTTGCTTTTCATTTTCAAAATAAATAACAGAAATAGCGACGTTCTTTTATTTTTAAAGTCGATACAAAAAGTAAACATACACTTGTTTAACAATTCATGTTCTTAAATTGAGAATTTATATTTAATTGGTGTTTTATTAACAAATTGATTACAGACTAGGTACTAATAATCAAAACGCATTCCAATGTATTTAAATTTGCTTTTAAATCAAATATGAAATATAGGCAATAAATAGCCATGTTACAGCATTCAGACTCTGCAATGGAATGCGTTGTTAATAGTCAGAAAATACCTAAGATATTTAGTTATTAAAACAGGATGTGATTTAGCTACGACGAAACGGCAGCAGGGACCAATCTGAAATGCCAGGTTTCTGAGCGAACGTAGTCCAGAAAAGAGCACGGGCCCCCCCGCATTGCTGCTATGCCACTGGGGGTGATAAAGTTTGATTCTCTTACACCGGCGACGAGCGGGGATAAAGCACCACGCTCAGCAGAACATGTTGCCCTCTGGTTTTGATTCCGACATGGGGGAACACCTTATCTGTGTGGTTAAGTATCCGACCGTCACGATGTTGTAGAGCCTGCCTGACTCGTGGGACTGCGCTGTGATTTATATTAAGTGCACAAGTGAAGATAGGCGAGAATATTGGGTTTCGTGGCATTCAGTTGCGTATAATGTCGTACCTGTCCTGTAAACTTTCTACGTGATCTACGTTTTTAGCCATTAAATTACAATACATTCAAATCATGTATTGAATAAGGTGTGAATGCCTGCGGATGTACATTTGCCAGTAAATAAAGTAGCAATGAACGGCCTAAAAATAAATAAATATATAAAAATAATGCAATTCTTGAAACAAAGTAGCTAAAATAAGTACTACAGATTAAAACACTTATATAGTTACAGAAATATCGTTATATTTATGTTACTATTTAAGTATTTAATCTATTTCTACTTGTTATATATTATATCTAAGAAGTACTAGAGAAGCCAAAATAGAGTGGAATAGTAATACTTGAATCTCCAAAGATACTTTAGATAAGCAATCTGCAGGAAATTTGCATTTCAAAAACCTCTCAATATTATACACTTAAGTCTTATGCGTTTTAACATTATACTAGACTGTGAAGTATGTAGTAGAAATTTGGGGAGTGTCAAAGGAGTGGGCAAAGGTTGATGTACATAGAACGTTTTTAAGAGAAGTTCTAGGGTTATTAAAAAGTTGGCCTAGGAGGGTGAATTTGGCAGAACTAGGAAGAGTAGAAAGGAAAGGTATAATAGTTGAGAGAATCTTGAAATATGTACACATGTGTTTGATATTGGGTAATAACAACGTACTAAAAGAAAGTCTTACATACCAAAGAGATGTACTGGGAAGAGAGAATTGGTTTGGGGAGATGGGGAGACTATTAGAAGAAATTGGAATGGGGGGGGGGTGTATTGGGTGAAAGTAATGTCACTGGATTTTGGAAAGAAGTGAAATAGAATGTAGAAAATATTCAGAAGCAAGTAATCTGGGCTAGTTTAAAGAATAAACGTTCTTTTGAATTATATAAAATAGTTAAAAGAAATTGGGGCGGCAGAAATATATAGATAATTGTGATCAATACTGAAGAACAAAAGTCTTGCACGGATGCGTACAGGGGTATTATTTCTAAAAGGATTAAGAATAAATTTTAAAGAACAATGGTTTATGCCTGCGAAAGTGGATAGTATGTTCCATTTTCTAATAGAATGTGAAATGGTAAAAGGTGGGGTGATAGCATCTAGGATGAAAAATGGGACAAACTAAAAGATATAGAGGCCATTAAATTGTTATCAGACAGGAGGGTAGAGAAAATAAACAAGATTGGAGAATCCTTCGGAAAAGTAAGTGATGAGATTGGAGAAAAGTAGAATAGAACAGCTTGAGGGCACACACAGTTACTAAAATGGTAATTTATTTTAGGAGTTCTTTACCATACATGGTGGTTAAGATATGGTAGAACCTTAGTTTTGGTACTGCTAAATTCTTAGATATTCTGTTTGTTTATATAAATTTAATTGTAGTGCTATTTGCTAAAATAAATTCATTCATTCATTCATTCATTCATTCATTCATTCATTCATTCATTCATTTAGCCGTTTTAGAATAGTTTGGAACTTAAGATTAAAAATCTATAATATTTCTTTACTACTTCGAAATCAGGTTTAAGTTTTGTGAATATAATTCTAAACGTTTCAAGATGTTTAAATTTTCGTTTTAATACTAAGCAAGTCCTGTTAGATATAATCATAGCTCTGATTACTCCAAACGTATTTAATATTTAATGTTTGACCATCTGTAAAATATTGTGCATTATTTCAGAGGGTTTCAAACAGAAAAGCGTGTATGCATAAATAAATAAAAGTTATTTAATCAGGACTCTTAAACTATGTGATAAAAAGGGCTTGTTTACTGAAGAGTTGAGGATAGTCGAGCAGGTTTCTAAGAGCACAGAGAAATTTTATCTATAACCTTGACGAAACTGGACGCTTTAACGTCTGTAAGGACATACACGCGCGTTCAGAAATAGTCGAACGACATAAACAAAGCGAAAGTACCGTACGTACCATAGACAGATCATTCTCTTAGAGCATACTTTTGCAGGTAAATAGGGGACATGTGGGAGGCAAGAATGGACTTTGCCTGGTGAGCTAACAGAATCTACCCCCAATATGAATGCAGCTGAACACGAAGAAATTCTCAGAAACGTGGTTCTCCCCAGCATTGGAACCGTGTTTCCAGTCCAAGAGGTTTCATTTATTACATTGATGCACAACACCGGAGTGAGCCGTGTTGGTCGGATCAGCCAATTTCACTTCTTGAACTGGCCCCTATAGTGGAATGGCAATTTGCACAGACGTAAAACAAAATGAGAAAGGAAAGAAATAAAGTCCAAATACTTGAATTACTAATTTAAAAACCTAGGCATTAGAGTTATTACCATCTCTATAATATAAGTGAATTATATTTGTAAATAAACACTAAATGGGTACGTTACATGAACTACTGTGTAATGTGGGTAAGTGTTTCATACTATAAAGCATGTCATTAGTTTCCTATAACGCTCTAAAGTAGGTTAATGTCATATTATTATTAATACAAACTTTCATTGTATTTCACTAATAAAAACATCAGGCATGTTAGGTTTATGGTGCATTACACCTTCAATACACTTGATTTACTCTGCCATGAACAACCAACTCGCCACTACACCTAGCTACAGCAAGAAATTACCTGTAACCCCATTCACTTTTCCTTTGTTTGCGCATCCTTGGGAATGGGGGGGGGCAGCAGTTGCTTTGTTTACATCCTCCGGCTAAATGGGCATGCGTGTTTAATATGAATGCATGACCAAGATTATTGCAAATATGAACAAACATTTGTTCATTAGGCACATAAGTGGTTTTTTGTTCTATTCAGTTTAGCTTATTTTTGTCTCTCACCTGGAAACTTTGATGATACAGAGACATAAAAATTAACATTTAAAGTACAATGATATAGTGTGCTGTTGGAATTACTGCAGAAGTATAAAGTAAGATGATGAATTATATTTTATATTTTTTAACTTTTCCATGCTCTGAGATACAGGGAGGGACGGAGGTTACTTCCCATCCAGCTAAGTGACAATCAGCTGTTAGCTGAAATATTTCAGTTGGCAACAGCAACCTAGCTGAGTCGTTATCATGCCGTTCAATGGAGATTGGTAGTTAACGGAAGACCGCCTTCGTGCTCTTATGGTCAGCGTGTCTGCCTGCAAAACCGAAGGTCCCGGGTTGCCTGGGTAGGTTGTCCAGAGCTTCTCCTTAACCTGGAAAGGAATGCCAGCTAACTTTAGAAGCTACGGGTTCCGGAGTCATTTATGTGCTCTTTTCATCAAATATTCATCCTTGTCTCTTGAGACCTTCGTTTTTATGAAGAGCATTAAATTGTTATAAAACTAGTTACCGATTTGTGAAGATTAGACAAATTTGGGGTAGCAGTTCGTGTTACCAACATAACTGCTTTTACCAACTAGCATTCCACTGCGGAGTAAATTTCCTTTCGCACTGTATATTTTTGTACAGCAAAGTAAACTTACATTCAGGGGTTTTAAATTCTAAATGGAACATAATGAAAGTCTGAGTACAGGTTAAGTATGTTGATTAAGTATTAAAATTTCATTATGAATTTATTATAAATATTTATGTTGGTGAATATTATTCCAAAATGGTTTGCTCAGTACCTTATTCCCAAAAGGTTTGCTCAGTACCTAATACTCTCACAATTGTCCAATATCACATTTTTCTCAGTTCTTTATTTTTTGCGCTATCTTTTAGTGAAGCAACTTAATTTTTGTGTTTCAAAATAGGAATAATAATAATAATAATACTAATAATAAATTAAATGTTATTGTGTATAAATAACTAAGTTTAGAAACAAACAGAGATATTTTAAGGGAAAGACTGCAACATATAGAACTCTTTATATGCTGGGAAGTAAACAAAATCATTTCTAAGAAAATTAATTAGCCTACACCAATTTGCTTTCAAGTATTTAAATTTTTAAGCTGCACTCCATGCAATCCCTAAGCAACAATATTTTAAATGAAATATTTTTTTTCAAGATGTTAGTTACTAGGCAGCATAGTATATTAGAAGATATATAAAGCACCTAAATATTCCCAATCATATTTTCATTTTGAAACAGTATTTGTGGTCGGCCTCCATTAAAATATTAATGTAAAATATATGTCGTAAACATGTTTATACTTTATATTTTTAATCAATAGTGAAAGTATTAGGTATATGTGTATTCTAATGCATTATTTTTAAACAATAATTGTATCATTATAAAAAAATCTGTATTGTTGACTGTTTGCAGTAGTCCAAGCTAGGAGGGAGGTGACAGGAAATAATAAATCACTGTTTTAATCGAGAGGAAAAGCACTAGAGACAAGTTCGGCTTTTCTTAATGGCCAAACATCTGAAGAGGGCAGTTGCACCCAATTCGCCTGCCGATATGACAGTTTTGATTTTAAACCAGCCAATTACACATGAATATTTTGAATCTTTGAGGCGTAGCAGGGGGTATGCGTTTACATTTGTAGACCCCGTTGGCGTGGTTAAGCCAAGCGCTTAGGAGATTTAAAAGGGATATATAAACAGACATCTGCTCCGCTCAAGGTTCATTTGTTCTAAGCTATCATTACTTACGGCGAACAAGGCTCACTCTTCAAGTTATCATGCTCGGACGTACAAGGCTCATTCTTCCAAGTTATCACACTCGGGCGTACGAGGCTCACTATCCAAGTTATCATGCTCGAGCGTATTAAGCTCATTCTTCAAAGTGATTACGCAAATACCTTTAGTCCACGGGTGTACGAGATTTATTTTGTCAAATTAATATGTTAATGGCGCGCTCGCGTGAAGTCCTTAAGACTCAAAACTGGATTCCAATTACCGTCTCCGCGGTGCAGTTAATTCGTTAAGATTGAAAGACCCAGATTATAATACAGAATCCAAACATTCTCAGAAACACCAGATGTTGTAAAAGGCATTACGATCAATAAATCACTGAATATATTGCATTACGCCGTGGGATTATTGAAACAATTAATATCTTCTCCCAGTCCTATTGAGTAGGGACTCAACAAAATAACGAGAAACACTCTGAGATGTAGTCGTTGAAACGTAGACAACCGAGGTATCATCAATTTCAACAATACCGTTTGAAAATTTGGCGTTCAACCCGGGACCCGTAACCTCCAACTAAACCGCTTAAATTTTCTATTGTGATTGAATGATCGCATACATTTGCGGGAGTGTATGTGTTTCTTTCAAAGGACTTTCTTTGATCACTTACATTTTTAAATTATTGAAAGATATATAAAACGAACCGATTTTTTTTTAAATATATGAACGTTTACAATAAAGCTTCCAAATTTAATATTCTGTAATCAACATTTTAGTCTTATGCTATCCTTTCATAGAATCTCTCAATGCAAGTACGAAAAATAATTTATATAACATAATTAAGAAACCAAACAGAACTTTTAATATATTGATACTTTTTTTCAAAGCCGTGCAATACTAGAGTAATAGAAAAACCACTAATCAGCATTAAAATTAAAATACAACCAGCATCTATAATAAGGGGGCCATTTTTTTCAACTTCAGATTGCTCTCCTACGTGACCAAAGAAGCACAAGACGGCGGATCTGCTCACCGTGCTACTGCGCTACTATCCCACCATAATGTCTGCCAAGGTCAAGTTCAATACATAATTGGAGCTGAGCTACAGGCACTTCAAAACGGCCGGCATGAATGATTCTCCCACCAAGTGTGAGTTGCGAAGCGTCATTTGTTCTCTACGGGCAGAATGGAATAATGCAGTAGAAATTCATCGCAAAATGAGCTGTGTTTATGGTGCAAATTGCATGAGTGAGAGTGTTGTGCGTGAATGGTGTAGGAAATTTAAAAAAGGCGAACTGATGTTCATGATGAAGGTGCACAAGGACGCAAGTGTGTCGCTACTGAAGACCTTATTCAGCGAGTTGATCAAGTGGTTCGCGAGAAACGGAGGTTTATTATTTTTTTTTTTTTATTGATTTATTTATGGGCGCTCTTTAACAGCTCAGGCCATCAGCGTCCCATTCAACTCAGGGCGTGAAAAAACCGACAAATTTTGCTCAGAGGCCTCTCTTTCAGGCTTGAGGTTCTTTTTCGTGCCGTAAATGTACGACACGGGACCCACGGCTTTACTTCTCTTCCGAAGGAAGCCATACTTAGGATTTTTACGCCCCGGAAAAATCCATCGATCCTGGCCGGGTTCGAACCCGCGATCTTGGGTTTAGGAGGCAAGTATGGTAACCACTACACCACCAGGACCGACAACGGAGGTTTACAATCAGTGAATTGTGTGTGGAATTTCCGGACATTTCAAGCTCAACTCTGTACACGATTGTTACAGAACACCTCGTCTATCGAAAACTTTGTACAAGCTGGGTTACCAAAAGATAGATCTCCACATGCTGGCGGCAACTCTCTAGAAGAGAATATTGGAAAGCTCCCTATCGATATATCTTCACGATGACCACATGGAAAAGTAACCATGACTGTAGTTGACTCTTGATATAAAACCATTTTGCGATTCACTTTTGTTTTTGTTTTGTTTTGTTTTGTTTTGTTTTTTTTTTTTGCTCCTTCGGAGGTTGAAAAATTAGCCCTGGTATAATATAAAATTCATAAATGTGAAACCAAAAATTACGACATATGGAATACAAAATCATGATATTCATGATGTAGTATCTTCAGAAGTTACTTACATATCTTTTAAAATATGTATCAGAATGGAAAGAGCATACCGCTACTTCAAAACAAAAATTAAAGTTTCTAATCTGATAGACCTCCATATACGGTATGGGTATTTTGGTGAGAACTGTTTAAGATTTGTGAGAGGACGTAGGGTTTAACGACCGGAGTCATAGATGTAATTACAATTCCTTCCGGGCTGAAGTACCGTGGTCTACTGGAGATGAGAATTCCATGCGTTTCGTCTACAACTACGGCGGACATCTTCGGTGGCGTGAACGAAGTCTTCTCGGAGAAGGTATCACAGCGTTTGAATTGTTGACTCTCAGGGTCGCTATATTTATACTGCCAGTGTTCTCGGCTGGTTGGTCCTGGGTGGGCGGTGGTCGATCACCTTAAGGGAGGAGCTTCGTCTTTCCTGTGCTGCTGCTCTCTTGTAATAGGTTCCCTAGGTTTTCACGTGTTGTGTGTTGTGCTTTGCTTTCAATTGCTGGATACCAGTTGCTGTTTAGTTTGAAAGCTTCTTCTTTCTTGTTGAAATTGTTGGGATATTGGTAAATTTTAGTGGCTTCTGGTTGCAATTTTGCTGGTAGTGTGTAATAGAAGAAAGGACGCTAGTGTCCTGAAACTTGATGATATGTTCCCCCTCCGCTCCAATAGCATGTTCTGCTACCGGGGAATTATCTATTTGTCCTAGAGAATAGTTCCTTTTGTGCTTTTGAGTCTGGTGCTAATGCTGCGTTGTGAAGTACCGATGTAAACCGAACCTCAAGAGCAGGAAATGCGGTAAATACCGGCAAAGGCTCCCGAGCATCTTTGACAGAGCGAAGTAGATTTGTTAGCTGCTTAATAGGCTTAAAGACCCTCTCGACCCTGTGACGTTGCAGTATATGTTTAATATGATAGGTGACGCTTTTGAAATAAGCTATAAAACCTTGCCCGTAACATGAGATTGGTCTAATTTTTGGCTGGCAGGTTTTGGTTTTGGCGGGTGGCAAACTCTTTTTACTTTCTGAATTGAACAGCAATTGGACTGTAATTCTAGTTCTAGGTGCTGCAGCTCTTTTAACCGTAACCGAGGCTCGCAAATGCGTGAAGTACGATTTACTAGAGTTTTCATAATGGCACGTTTCTGCTTTGGATGATGATCGGAGTTGTTGTTTAAGTAGCGGTCATTATGAGTGGGCTCACGGTAGAGGGTGTGTCCAAGTGTGCCGTTAGTTTTTCTGCTAACCAGTACATCCTGGAAGGCCAACTGTCCACCTTCTTTTTTTTCCCAATAAAAATTGGATGCGGCAATTGATGCTATTGAGGCGTAGAAGAAAATTTCGTAGAGCTGCCACCTGTAGAACCAAGTAACGAAAGTATCATCCACGTAGCGGAGCCAGAATGTCGGTATGGGTGGAGCTGTGTTCAGTGCTGTAGCCTCGAAGGATTCCATGAAGTTGGCCACCACCGGACTCAACGGGCTGCCCATAGCAACGCCGTCCATTTGTTCGTAAAATGAGTGAACCCACTGGAAGTAAGTCGTGGTGAGAACCTGTTGGAAGAGTGTTATTATGTGGTCGGAGAAAATATGTTTCAACCGTGTGAGAGCTTCCTGTACAGGAACCACGGTGAACAGATACACAACGCCAAATAAGATCGTCGGGTTGCTAAGTGAGGTTTTGGAGTTTCTGGATGAAATTAGTTGAGTCTTTGATGAAAGAATTAGTCTTGCCGACATGGGGCTATAGTAAACCGGGAAGCTAGGCTATGTCGTAGATCGGGGATCCTATCCCACTAACAATGGGCCTCAGAGACACTACTGACTTGTGTAACTTTGGTAGGCCATAAAGTGTGGGAGACTGGGCTTCGGATCTGGTGGTGCGACGCTTGTCTTGTGTTGAAAGGGAAGAGTTCTTGATAAGTAGGTTGGTTTTTCGCAGAATACGTTCTGTGAGGTCACGTTTAATTACGCGGTATGTGCCCGGTTTCAGAAGATGCAATATTTTATGCTGGTAGTCCTGTTGGTTTAGGATCATAGTAGCATTACCCTTGTCAGTTGGGCAGAGAATGATGCAATTTTGGCATTTAGGTTCTTCAATGTTATCCTCTCTTAGTAAAGTAAATTGCTGGGTGGAGCCTTTGCTCTTAGGAGAGTCCTGGCGGATTCACAGCGAATCTCTTTAGCTGCTACACTCAGAAGGCAACGTATCCCTGATTCAGTATTTGAAATGATATCCTCAACAGCTAAAGTTGGCGTGTTCACGACATAATTGCCTCCTTTTGCCATAAGTGCAGTTTCCGCTGCTTTCAATTGCTGATCAGATGGGTTTACTACCGTGCAGCTGGTATCCAAAGATGTAGATGGTTTGTTGAAGGACGAAAGATGTTCAAACTTCTTTTTATGGCGGGTAGTGGTGTTGGTTTGATTGTACGTCATGGAGCTGCATGTGATCCTGTCTATGTTGTCCCAGTCATATCTATGGAGTGAGTTGCTAACCCGGAGATGCAAGGTGAGTAACCATTGTTGGTAGCAAGATCTCGTCCGGTCTGGTCAATGCGTTCTCGAAGCATGGCCTGTTCAGAGCGGTTGTAGATGCGGTTCGTGGCCGCTATAATGAAATGGCGCCTCAGTCGAAGGAATTTAGAAATAATTGCCAAGTCACGAGAGCGTAGAAGAAAGGCCAGTGAGCACATAAGGGATGTTTTCTGCTTGTGGAGCACTTCAAGTTGACGTATCAGACGATATATCTCCTGCCCTTCCAGGCGAGTCATAAGAGAACGTAGGCTTTCACGGCCGGAGTCATAGATGTAATTACAAATTTCTTCTGGACTGTTGTGCCATGCTCTGCCATGAGAATTGCAGACTTTTCGTCCACAACTACGGCGGACATCTTTGGTGGCGTGGACGAAGTCTTTTCGGGGAAGGTATCACTGCGTCTGAAGTGTTGGCTGTCAGGGTCGCTACATTTATACTGCCAGTGCTCTTGGCAGGTTGGTACGGGGCAAGCGGTGATCGGTCGGCTGGTGGGAGAGCCTCGCCTCTCCTGTGCTGCTCTCTCTCTCTTTCTCCCTCTCTACTCTCTTAGAGTAGACCAGTCATTAAATCGTTTCTACAATCCATGTTTTTTTTTTTTTTTTTTCCCTCGAGATAACTCATCCTGTTTTGAATTTCTGTGTTCATTGTTTTCGAACCAAGGGGCGAGATACCTTTCCTGGCTCTAACTAGATCAGGTTATGGTAGTATATAACAGTACAGACGGTTATAATGGTTATAATGGAATCAGGATACCCAGGAGTAAGACCTTTCTGCCAAGATTGGAGAACTCGGTGAGGACTAATAGACTCCCACAAATATTTTAAGAGGAATATGAGTAAATGGCAATGATCTACAAAACGTAAATCTGCAAATTAATAAAGTGAAGAAATGCACAATGCATTGCTATTAGAAAAATATGATTATATTAACTGTTTTGAATTGTATACTGTAGATGGGCGAATTGTGCGCAGATGATAAGTATTATAAAATGCGAAATAGGATAATGCAAGGAAAGACGCTATGATGAGCATTATCCATAAAGAATATAATAATGTGCCATTTTACACCGAAATTAAATCTATAATGTGCTAAATTATACTAATGCCACACTTTAAATTTTTTATGCAATTATGATTTCAACACCACCTTCATTAAAAGTCTAATTGTCAATACATTTAATGCCAGATTTCATTGTTTAAATTTCCTAGCTAAAACAACTTTCAATAGGAAAGAGGAACAAGAGGAAATAACGTAACAGCGTAGAAAAAATAAACAAGTAAAAAACCTGCAGTAAGAAAAATTATTTACTGAAATTATTTTTCAGCACATAGGTAGGTTTTTAAGTTTCTCTGTTTATATCTGTTTAATTTTTATCTTTTAAAAATATTTGGTTATGGTTGTTCTATTTTACGATAGCGTGGTATATAGACTTAAATTGAAGGAATAGGTAATTCGTTCAGAAGCTGAAAGATGTATGCTAATCTGAAAAATATACCTTCTTTGATTACAAAATATTTTATGAACGAGCGATCCAGTTTCTTTGTTGTAAGTGAATTTTATGGTTACCTAATATATAACTTTTAAACTTGAGTTTCTAGAATGGAAATTGTGAAGAATATATTAATTAAATCATGAAGTACTAATGGAATGCTGTGATGTTGAAAAAAAAAACGAAACTAATTTAATTAATGCACTTAATATCATTTCTACTGATGTAAAGCATCTCATTGCTTTGGCGATAATATTTGAGAATGGAAGAAAGAAAGAAAGAAAGAAAGAAAGAAAGAAAGAAGGAAGGAAGGAAAGAAAGAAAGAAGGAAAGAAAGAAAGAAAGAAAGGAAGGAAGGAAGGAAGGAAGGAAGGAAGGAAGTGTGGAATGAAGAAAGAAAGAAAGAAGGGAAAAAGATTATTATTGAGTTTCGGATTTATATATTACATAACACTTCAATACAGACAGTACATAATTAAGAACATGATTTATGGCTATTTCTTTACGGAAGATGTTATTCAAATTTATAAGTCAAAGAAAATTCAGTAGTACATATTTGCAGCAGATAAGAGGATTAATATTGTGCATGTACACATTATAAAGTTCATGTGATGTACATGAAAAAAATATTTTTTCAACGGAGGCTATAAATGACCTAAAGATAATGCCAAAAGTATGGGCCGCTTAAATAAATACTTAAATACTTTCTGTTATTTTTTAAATAATAAAATGGTACCAGTTCAAATAAAAACAATACCAGGTTGTCCAAGTTCAACAGAATTAAAAACCACTTTTGATCAATTAATGGCCATAACAACTACCAGTAATTACTAACCTCATAACCACAAAATTTACTAGAATTAAAAAATATATATACAGCATTATTACATTATATATTCATAAACAAACAGGAATAAAAAAAACCAAATGTAGAATCTACTACACGAATGTAGTTTCAGGAAGGTATTAAGTGCCAGAATAACAGTGTAATATTATACTGTAATTTTATGTTTACCATTAATTTTCCATAATTGGTATCATAAAATGAACTGAAATTAATAAACTTAAATATTTTTCACAGCACAGTAAACTTATTATCATTTAGTGTCGTGGAAGAGCAAGCATTCGAAATAGTTATTAATTTATAGTGTATTTATAGATACATTTGTGATGAAAATTTATAAAAAAGCTAAAATTTTTAGTTAGAATACAGCAATGTTTATTTACTTTTAATGTAGAATATGATATGTAAGTATGGTAGAGAGTATTTTGCCTTTCAAGGAATTGAGACATTTTAATAAAAAGGAAAACGATATTACAACAACAACAACAATAATAATAATAATAATAATAATAATAATAATAATAATAATAATAATAATAATAATAACAGATGAGACAGGGACTGGGCACAAAATATATACCCACTGAATAACACAAAGCTGCATATATGCAGCAAAGGAGTAAATTTAATTATATCAGGAGACTTGGAAAATATAATGAACGTCAGAAACATAAGAAAACCCATGAACTAGTAGAAATAAATACAGGACTAATAAAAATTAGGGAACTGCTATTACCCATTAATTTTATAAAATGCATGGATAAAGAGAATCACACCAAACACCTAATTAGAGGCAGAAATTACACCAATGTTCAAAAAAAGGAGAACGCAATAAGAAAACAATTTATAGATGTATCAAAATTATTTTAATATAGGTAAATGGAATACTGTGCAATAGAGTTAACTGCTAGGATAACAATGTCCGTTCTTGCTCTGATAATGTATACGCAATAAAATAAGCAACTAATAAAAGGGAAGAAAATAACTTGCCTACATGCATAGTATTAATCTATTTTAGGAAGGCATTAGACGAGAAAAAAGCATGAGACATAATGTCATCTGAAAGAATCTATTAAAATAAATTTAATAATGCAAAAATAATTTTATATGATATGAGAAACCAAGAGCTGATTTTCAGTAACCAAGGAGTAAGACAAAGATATTCCCTATCACAGATTTGATTTGTTTTATTTGTGGACGCTCTTTAACATCTCAGGTCATCAGCGTCCTGTTCAATTCGGGGCGTAAAACGGCCGGCAAATTTTGCTCAGAGGCCCCTTCTTTCAGGCTTGAGATTCTTTTTCGTACCATAAATGGACGACATGAGACACACGGCTTTACTTCCCTTACTTAGGATTTATACACTCGAAAAATCCATTGACCTTGACCGGGATTGAAGCCGCGATCTTTGGTTTAGAAGGTAAGTATGATTACCACTACACCACCAAGACTGACCCCTATCACCGACTTTTATAATAACAATGACATTATAATATGGAAAATAATTGTTCAAATGAAATTAAACTTTATTAAATTAATAATCTATTTTTATTAGTGTTTAACGTCCATTTTCACTATTGCGGCACCACTGGTTATAATAATCTATATTGATTTGTACATGCAGATGATCTTTTAATTAAAGAGAGAACAGAGAATGAATTACAATCATCAGCACAGAAACTAAATTAAATTTGTAATGTCTCTATAGGAAAAAACGAAAAGCACAAACTTCATAGGAAACAATCGCACAGGAATAAAATATGTAAGTATGTGTAATATAATATAATGGATACAATATTTTAATTTCCTAAAATGTGATCTATGATATAAACCTGATGATTTAAAAATAAAACTGCCAAGTTCCAAAAGATGTGCGGAACTATAAAACGGAAATTGAAATACATACGAACAGACACAGGGGAATTCCTAAGGGCAGATAGAGGTTGTCCCAGAAGTGACAGGGTACTAAATACGCAAGTAAGAGATAAATTATGTAACTTTACAAGCATAGAAAATGGTGGAGAAAAAATATGTGTAGAATACAAGACGATCGTGCACCAAAAATATATCTTTAGATAGAAGAAACATAGAAAGACTCAGAATAAAAAAGGAATGGAGACATTAACAGGTAGAAAAATCTAAAAATTGATTGAAGGAAGAAGAAAAAGAACCTACCTATAGAAATGCTTTTCTGCAAAGTTTGATATTACTTGCAGCCAGTTATTTTCAATTGCTTCACATCTAAAAATTTTGCCAGAATATTTCCGGTAAATGCCGCTAAATACGACAAGAATTGTAAATGATATTAATGCCATAGATCATTGTTAAATGCATGGGGTATTTACCTTATGCATTAATTGTTATTTATGATACAAGTATGAAGACAAGAAACAAGGTGAGTTCCTAAAAATAACTTTAGGCTTGTATCATGCAACATTTTTCTACAGGAGCACAAAATGTACATTAAATGAATATTTTAAAATGAAGAGGTTATAAGGTTACGATTTTATTGATGTCTAAACCGAACATAATCAACAAAGCGATTAGGAAAACATGAATGCAGCATTCGTTAACTAAAGAATAATACGGGCTAAAATGTGAATGTTACATTTGTTACTTAATTGTATTACGTTGGCAATTCTTTTTCTGTGCTTTAACGGAATAGCAGTGCGTAATGTAACAAATTGATTAATTTAGGGACAAGAGTCTTAAATACTCGCCTTAGGCTCTAACCACAATTGAGCGAATTGCAATTTTACGTACTGGCGTGGAAAAAAAAATGTTATTTACATTTTGTAACCATTTAATGAACCAGAATTTCTTCCTTAAAGAAAGTATAATTAAACATTGCTTGTAGAGTGCTCTATAAGGCTTCAAACTTCGAATTCTGTGCAGAGTACACGTATGTTATACTTGGAACCAGCATGCGTTCTTACTTTTAGACAACACCCAACATCGGTATCAAAATATAGCAGTACGGAGCATGAGTAAGCACAATACCAGGTTATTGGCCAATGAGAATGTATGAACTGCATCAAGTAAATATACGTTAAGTATATGTGTAGCAAATAAACAATCTTGTTGAGCACTTTCGATATTTAATTATTTGCTCGACATTTAGCATTATTGAGAAGAAAAATGAAGTGCGTAATTATCGGAAAACTATTTACAGACACATTTCCAAAACTTGACTCTTTGAGCACGGAGAAAGACTAGCTAGCAATTGTTTTAGCTCTTAAAGCTCTCAGGTAAATCTTATGAGACATGTTTAGGGGTTTAGCAGCTCACTGTGTCGCATCGTTCCACACAGAGCTGATGGGAAGGTAAACCAGTTTATCATGGGATATGAATTTCTGTGGAGAGGGTAGGATTAAGCAGGGACCGAAAAGGATAGACAGAGAACACTGCGGAGAGAGGACGGGTGGGGTGAGTATTCTATTGGCTGGATGATTTACATACCGGAGGCGGCTCGGAGAGTCGAGGGTAAAGCATAAATAAGGTTAGAGGGGCTCATTTTCCTTTCCCAGAGGCTGTGGCTGGGCCGCTCGTAAAAGTGTCGTAAATCTCTTTGTGTGTGTGTGTGCGGGGGGGGGGGACAACGTGTAGTAAGGCCAGTCCGGCTGGCAACAGCAGCAACCCTCTGTTCCTCAATAGCATCAGCACATAAAATATGGTGTTTGCAATGACCGTCAGCAACCGAGCTAACTGCAGAGTTGCCATTTCTCTTCATCATCTATATCATGCTGCCATCGCAAGTACCAAGCAGAATCGCTACAGCTCCGACGTATATGAATCTATATATCTGAAGACTTTAAAGGCGGCAACAGTCAAACGGAAGATGAAGTGACCAAGTATTCCGTGATTTATAGGGGCAGAACCCAAAAATCCTTTGCATATGCAAGGCTTTGTCATGCTCAACTATTCGCAAAGAGAATACTGTTTTTGTGGAGTATTCCCTAAACGGAAAAAAAGTTGTTTAAGATGAAGATCGAGATAAATCCTGGTTCATATTGATGAATTTTAGAATATTTTTATAGACACTAGCACAGCATTCAGTGAGGGGAGATTTAGTTCGCATCGCTTCTGCCGGAACTGAAAAAGGAAGTACGCAAATTTTCCGCTGAAAAATTCCGTTGGAATGACTGCAGTGAGTTTTACAGAAAGTGCCTCTTCTTGAGCCAGACATTTGTTGGCGAAACACTCCATAATACATCTGGTGTTACTTTCAGCAATGTATTCTAGATTACTTTGCTACAATGAACGCTGCAATGCAAAATCGTGCGACCATGAACTGATATGAAGTGCTTCTTGTGTCAGAGCAAGCTCTGCATATCTCACTATGTTATAGCGTTGCGGGATAGACGGGAAATAGACAGTACTCAACGTTATCTGCAGTGGACTATACTACGGGATCCTGCATGATGCTTAGTGAGAGACTGGTTGCTACACACTTTGATAACTGGTGATGGAGCTGGTGGAAGTTTAAGGAGAGCTTGACGAAGTCCTGCATGGTGCCCAGTGAGAGACTGGGTGCTAAACACTGTAATAACTAGTGATGAAACTGGTGGAAGTTAAGGGAGAGCTTGAGTAACATTTCTTCCATTTCAATCCTAACGCTCTTATTTGGATTTTGAGGCATTATCTTCCTCGTTCAAAAATTTCTTTTATTTCAGTGCATTGTTGATCTTGCTGGTCTTCCTATGGTATAAAATTCTTGAATTAAACGTCGTAATTAATCCTCTTAATATAATTTAACGCTATTCTTTGCATTCTTTCTTTCGTACAATTTTCCTTTAAGTGTAGAAATATCTAAACTTCACTTAGTTTTAATAACATCTTTATCCTTTTTCATAGCCTTGTTGCCCTCCAGTAGCCCCATGTTAACTAAATCAGTAATATTATATGACAGTTCATATATTTTTAATAAAGTGAGAACAGTTTAAATGACCTGATACAGAGTTCAGCCGATCCGCGGTTAGGTCCCGCGTTTCTGCCGGTGTTTCTTGCATAGACTCGCGGCGCTTCAACATTTTAAAACTTAGGTACAACATATTAAATAACCGAATTTTTACTCACTCTCCTTACAGTAGGCAATGGAAATGTTACCCATTTTCCCTGCCACACAATCTTCATCTTCTTAGAAAATAATCACTGACATGCATTAGTTCATCTCTAATGGATCAAACCTCTTTTCCAATGTTTGTAATAAGTTCCATTAGTTGAAAATACTCTATATTCAATGTCCCTCAAGATAAAAATCATAAATCGCATGATCTGGAGAACGAGGAGTGCTTTAATGGTATCCTTTTTCATTAAGTTTTCCTTCTGTGAGCACGTTACATCTTCGTTTTATTTTCCGGTCAATCACAGAACGTGTAGCAATTAACTTCTATAGTGCCTTTAATTATTTCTTTGTTGGAACCGTGCTGCCAGGAAATTTACGCCTAATTGCCTGTTTCGTTATGTACTTGATGTATACCTTGAAGCAGAATATATGAATGCAATGAATATCTCATCGCTGCACAACAATTGTATCTATTAAACATTGCGTAACATTATATAGGATTTCAGGAGCATGACTACGCAGAGGGCGGTCCACTGTAACACTGCAGTTCCGTTTCTTTAGATGTCGAGGTAGCGGTCATTGAAAAAAATTAAAATAATTCAAAAGTGCAATTACTTATTGCTACTAATAAAAACTTAAACCTTCACATAATTATTAAATAGAATCACCGTAGTCGAAACATGTTAGAAATTTTTGTAACGTATATCTCTTAATGCATCACTATCACGCAGATTGTATTGGTAAACTGAATGCAACAAATGGGACGAAACTTGAGGGTCTGTTCCCTTAGAAGCTGCATCTTATTCTGGGTATCTAATGTTAAGGGTCACCAACAGATATTTTATTTCTTGTCAGTCAGAAACCAAAACAGGATGTCAACTTGCAAGAATCTCTGCCGGAGGAGCACTCTCAGAATATTTATTGTATTAATTGTTATTAGAAATCAGCAGTTTCGAAATTATTAAAAAAATAAAGCAAAGAACGATATAAAGAGGACAATATAAACTGCACATTTTACCTTTGAATATACATCACCTTCAACTTCCAGCGTAAGCAAATCATGTAAACGATGACATCATAGGGCTCGTCTGGGCGCCGGAAATGCTGTGCAGCAGTAGTACATTACTACTATCTGCAGTAACATTACAACGGTGAATATAGAGAATAGTTTTAAGTGTATTACTATTTTGCTTATTTCGTACTAATGTTTTTGTGAATAAAAACTGTGTTTGAGCCTTGTTCGTGTTATATACATTAAAGACAGAAACCTGCCCAAATTGCCTCACTACCAATACATTCATCAGTAATATCACGGAAACGTAAGACGATGCAAATGCACATTTTATTATATTTACAACATTTTCACACAGTTTCGTCACATTTCGACACATCTATGGCATGTTTCGTCATCGGTATCTGGTGCAGGGTGTGAGCAGCTCATTCCTCCCATTAAGACGGAAGTGTGCAAAACGATATAAACATGTCATAGATACATGTGAAATAAGGAACTACACAATTGTTTTAAAAATATGAATTTAATATAGTTGTAACTATTTTTGTTAGTTTAGGAAATGACGTTTAACATTATGACTCTCAGAAGCTGGACAAACTTCAGTAGCAGGGCAAATTAAGGTTTTCCGCATTATTCTGATACGATTTGAAGTTTTCTGTTACATTTTATGTGGAAATAATCCAACAGAATAATGCGATATTTGCTACTAAATGTTGTGCCCTGGCTTTTGCCCTATTTTTGTTATATTTTATATTTACAGCCATTTTTAAGTCTCCTTATTGCTTTTTGTTGGATTTTTTATTTAGATATATTTTTGTTATTATTTGCTGAAATGTATATAAACGTAAAATATATCCATAGTCATTTATACATATGACGGGACTATTCATTAATCCGAACAAAGAAGCATAACTACATTTCCTGTTACTAATGTTACTCTACCTATTCTTCTCCTACTATCTATTTTCAGGGTTTCTTTAAGTGGGCGTATATAATGCAAATACTGTGCATTGCATGAAGAAAGAATAGGTTAAACTTAACCGCAGCTAATGAAGTGAACAATAGGGTATAGTTCAGAAGAGTCCATTTCAAACCCGTGCCTATCAAAGATAAGTTGCACGAAATTTTGGATGAGTCATATGTTATTTTTAGATATTTGTTATTCGGATCACCTGAATACCTTGCTCTTACATGGTGTCTTTATAAGCTGTACATCACCTCAATACGCATGAATGTATATGTCAATTATATCTATTAAGATAAAATCTGAAGATCAGATGCACACACAATAAATACATAATATATTCGGTGCCCTAGAATCGCAGTATCATTTTTCGGAATAGGCAACCGAAATTACGCCGTAAGCAGGTATTGACTTAATACCTGACTAGTGAGAACGTGTGCTTCAGATACTTTGTAGATAGATTTTTCTTTGAAAATTGTTCCTCTTGTTTCACTAATTGTCATTGTGTAAATACTTAACTCATATGAACTGAGACTTAATTCAGTGGTTGAGAATCACGAAGAGATAAAATAAATATTCTTTATACAGGTACACGAGTAGAGGAGAAAACGAACAAACATTAATGATCTAGTAACTGTACATGAATTGAATATTAGTTTTAGTTTTGACAACTAAAATTGCGAAACGCTGCGTTTATTCATTATGGCCATGCGTGTCTAGCCTTTGGTTTGGTCTCCTTTACATCTCTGTGTTCTTCCTACCTCGATTCACTAATCTCATATTCGTTTCGCTGTGCTCGCATTCATCCAAAGCGAGCTTTAATTTCTAGGAATGACATTCCGCACTCTAGATATGCCACAATTCTCCCACGATCAAATTCAGGTTCCCACTGGTGTAACTGTCATATTTTTCACGAGTGAAGGCGTGGGGGTAGGTTTAACGGGTCTCTTATTGGCGTTGCAATTTTAACTGCAAGCAGTCCATTAGAAAAAATTAAATTAAGGAAACCTACATAGCTCCATTTCTAAAACTCCTCGAAGATGCGAATAAAATAGCAGGTGTGCAATGGATGTAGATGGAGGAATTATGACTTGAAAGAATTTATGGCAATTTTGGTACAACGTATATATAGCTAAAAGTAAATTATGAATCTCGAACGTAACGTAATATGTGAAAACAGATTAAACAAGGCACGAGAGGGAAAAATGGGTGAGGAAAAATAAGTAATCTATTATATTAACAATTAAATGAGATAATAATTAAGTAAAAATAGACATATAAGGCAAATGCGTCCTGGAGGAACGCCACTGCATTGGCTGGTACAGCCGTTACGCGTTACTTCCCTTGACATTGAAGGCATCCATAATCTTACGATGGCCGAAGATCACGTAACTGGTGCGCAATATATACTAGTCGTGGTACAATTGTTCTGTGGTGATTTGGCTGTAAAGAAATGACATTTTCTTGGAAAATGTTACATTTAAAACAAGTTTGCTCGTTGTACTAGAAGAGCGTTTATTGAAACTTTCAATTGTGCAGTGCCTCTTCAAGGATTATTATGAAAGGACTAGTGAATGAATTTGAAACCACGACAAAACACTTTCACGTAGACGAACGGTTTTTACAGAGGAACATTTGAATGAATTCGGAGCCAGTGCCAGCCTAGAGCGTTTGTCATAAGAATCAATAGCTAAACTTGCACAATACAAGCCAAATGTTTTCCATCTTCTGCAAGAAATGCAAGAGCATTACTAATATTAAAACCATACGATATACACAGGGTTGTTCTTTGTGTCTATTCTGAGGTAAGGTTCATATTCTATTTGTGCTTCCGATGTTGTAGGGAGCATTATAAATGCTGATGCTCGACCTATGGTCCAGTAGCCGGACCTCGTGCTACAGCCGCCATGTATATATTAATGATCCTGTATACATCTGTTACGGTGAAGTCGCTCCTACCTTTTGCGCAGCATGAACTATTCCATAAAACGGTTCTATTTAACGGTTATTATTGCCGTGCTTACCAACGCTCTTGAAAGCAGAGTTAGAGGCAGGGAAACAGCTGCCATTTTTCTGCATATTCAACCCGTTCTTAACTATAAGCTTTAATCTTCGCTTTCTATTTATGTTCATTTATGCATGCTTATCTAGTACTCCCTCCATGATATCTTTATTCATTTGAGTGCCCTCACCTTGCTTCCCCGTCGGTCTTGGTGGTCTAGTGGTAATAACCATACTTGCCTCATAACCCCTAAATCGTGGGTTCAATTCCGGCCAAGATAGATGGATTATTTTGGGCATAAAATCCTAGGTAGAAGTAAAGCCGCGCGCCCCGTGTCGTAGATTTAGGACACGAAAAAGAACTTCGAGCCTGAAAGAAGAGGCCCCTGATCAAAATTTGTCGACCGTTTCACGCCATGAATTGGATGGGACACTGATGACCTGAGATGTTAAAGAGCGTCGTGATTGAAACAAAGCAACAGTCAACCTTACTTCCCTGTCCTCTTCACCATACCTGACGTGACCAATGTGTTACTAGGAGGGTGCAGTTTTGAGTAGCAATGTTCGTTATTGATTGATTTACACCTCAGAGGGTACTTAGCTATCCAAAATATAATGTTAATTTTTAATTTTATTGTTTATGTTTCATTTAATACAGAACTTATGCATAAAAACTATCCCGTATGCGCAGTGTTTTGAATCTCCTCGGCTGCGAGCGGCGCTTCGCACTCTTTCCCCTCCAAGTCTCCCCTACTGTCTTTGAACGTAGCAAGAGTGCGTCATTGTGAGTGATTTTCCTTTTCGTCCCCCCTATTTGAGAATGAAGGTTTAATGAACCCAACACTTCTGTTATTTTCAGATGAGACCTAATTTCACCCAAACGGTTGTGTGAAGAATCAAAACATGCGCTACTGGCATACCGAAAATCCACATCATGTACATTTTTTAATGGTGTTTAACGCCAGTTTCTACCACTGAAGCACCACAGGGGGTGAACACTCATGATACGTAGGATGAAATGATATATTGGGAAAGGATTTTTAAGGAAGAAACGTTCCAGGTCTAAGTTTAGAGTACCTCCCCGGCATTTGCCATTTATGAGGACTGAGGAAAACCCGGTAAAAAACCCAGTCAGGGAGGACGGTCCTGGTAGGTTTTGAAACCCAGACCTCCAGGTCACGAGTACGCGCTTTAACGACCTCGACCACCCATCGCGGTTCACCATGTACAGAAAACATGTCTTTCTACATAGGGAAGCTGGAGTTTGGTGTGCTGTTAACGCAAGGCATATTATCGGTCCGATTTTATGAGACGAAAATTGATGCATAAAGGTATAGGAGGACATTTTGACTAAATTTTTTCAATATCTTACAGAAGAAGAGTGTGGTTTCAACAAGATTCTGCAAATGCTCATACAGCAGCGGAGTCTATGAATAAAATTAAGAAAGTGTTTGAAGTGAGTAGTTCTGGTGTATGACCTCTCGCTCACTAGATTGTAAAACAAACCCTCACACATTGGAGGAAAAGGTAAGGTTTTATACTTAATTTTAGAAGCGAAGACAAAAATACATTCTTGGGCTGCCGCAAGATGCTCAGGATAGTTTTTAAGTGAAAGTCCTGTTTGTTTACCAGCTGTTCTTGCTTTTAAGAGGGTTTTCATTATTTTCTTAGTTACTATATAATATATACACACCAAAGCTGTCTTTCAAATGTTGACTTGAATGACTTAAAACGTGAATGGCAAAAAATGTCTTAAATTTCATCGCATAGGTTCTTTTATTCCTGCTCGAGTCTGATCTGAAAAATTGAACTGAGATTAGTATTGTTCTCATACGTAAGCACAACAGTGTCACTATGCATATTTAGTGAGCAAGCAGAATCTTTCACGGCATTTTCACAGTCCTATCTGAGATATCTGCTGGCTATTTGGATCAGTCCTTTCACAGAAGCTGCTAATTCTGTACTGGCCATAGTTGGGTCATCATCTCGTCTTGCAGCATTATTGTGTTAACGTACCCATCCGAATCGTTTTTTATGGTTTTATTTACAGACGCTCCTTAACAGTTCAGGTCATCAGCGTCCCATTCAACTCAGGGCGTGAAACGGCCGACAAATTTTGTTCAGAGACCTCCCTTTCAGGCTTGAGGTTCTTTTTCGTGCCGTAAATGTACGACACGGGACCCACGACTTTACTTCCCTTCCGAAGGAAGCAATACTTAGGATTTTTACGCCCGAAAAAATCCATCGGTCCTGGCCGAGTTCGAACCCGCGATCTTGGGGTTAGGAGGCAAGTATGGTAACCACTACACCACCAGAACCGACATCATTTTTGCTAGCCAAATTACACGCAATATTTATTTTCATTTAAAATGATTCATAAAGTCCGGAAATTAAAGGTTAAGCATTAATATACGTATTCTGTATTTGGTGGGGTCATAGTGCAGTATATAAAGCATATTTATGTTTACTGAGAGACATTTATTAACAGAAGATAAAGTACAGGAAGCGGCAGAGATAAGAAATTTATCTGGCGGGGATGGCTGGGGCATAAGGTCAAACTATTTCCTACAACTCAGCTTGAGCTTAAACTTTGTTTGACTTAAGTGAGGAGCATCGTTTCAAAAATCAGTTTTTTTGTAAATATGAACTTTTAAAAAATAAATAAAATCTACAACAACCAAACTAAAAATGATTAAGAAAAAAAAAAGTCTTCATCTCGAAAGTTGCAAGGCTATAAGCTTAAAAAAACAACAAACTCTGTTATACAATCAAAAAAAAAAAAAAACATGAACAAGTTGGCATTTGTATTGAACATATGGACTTTTTAATGTTTGAAACAACACACATCAATTTTAAATGCTAATTTTATTATTTAACCACTTTTAAGGAGGCAGTCAAACTACAACATCCCCAATCCTTCTTACTCTTCAAGGCAATCACATGTAACTTCCTTATCGACACGAGTATTATCTTCATCGTTGTCTTGTACGTCTGATCAATGACAAAAAGATAAAAATTCACCGAGTCTAGGCTTCTCCAATCGTCACCAAATCTCTGCTCCAGTAACATGTCTACATAATTCCTTATGACCGGTTTAATCTTGGATATCAATGTCACAGTCTGTGTATCACAAACAGTTTGCACTGAATGTCCCCTTATCAAAACTGTTTGAACTTATTTTTAGAAGGATCATCTAATTTATAAGTAAGTTCCATTTTTACAATGACATTAACCTTTCTTGCCTTTTCTGATTTCTTTAACAAGATACTCTTCATATCTCTAATGCCACCTACATTTTTAGCACATTAGATAAACACTTAAAATTCCAAACAGTCCAATCTTTACCCAATAAATGGACAGTTCTCACTTTTCCGCAAGCTTCATGGCATTCTTCTTGTGTTTATATTCCAGACATCTTCCGGAACTCTTTTTGTCTGCAACTCCGAGCATTCTATCTGGGAACACTATTTTTCTACTAGAAAAATAATTGAAATGCGCTTTATCTGTACAGGAGAATGTTTCAAAAGCCACGTGATTGTTTAAATTTTGTCCACATACCACACCACACCCATAACAGAAAAGTGTTACAATTGTAGTAGAAGGATCAAATTGGAATTTACTGAGGAAATGAGAACAGAAGCTACTTCAACAATCCCACAACCACCCTGCTTTTCTGTCTAGCAATAGAAGCGTGGAAATTTATTTTGTATGTTAGTTTTGTAAAGAACATAAAATGAAATCTGCCATGAATAGTAAGTCTCATCTATGGAAAGTAAGTTTAGGGAGAGGATGAACTTGCTGGAGATCAAAGGAGAACAAGATACTATTCATAGGCTTCTCTTTATAATTTTATGGAAATTTTTGCCCTCATATTGTGATGAGCCAAGGCTGATCTAAGTTCAGCTTATTTGTATTCATCATTGGTGGATTTCAAAAAATGCACAATAGCTACAACATCTGTTGTTGGAGACCCAAATCCCAGATTGAAATTGTTGGAAAAAAATATTCTCTAAAACTACTTTTTCACTTTGAGCTGATTTGGATAACTTATTAATTTTTTGTTTTGAGGGTAGATATAACCTATCACTTTTTAGTACGAGTAATGACTTCTCGTGTTTCCAAGTTTAATAGGAACCTAACTACAGACTTTTTATAATAATCAAAAACGTTACTCTTGCGATCACCCTCGGCAATGGGAGTCCCTGCTTGTACTGTGTCCATTATAGTGTTGAATCGACGCTGCATGACACCGTTGACAGCACGGAACACTTTGCACATACTGGGACTTATTTATCATGAGTTCTTATGTAAAATTGAAACAATAACAATAATAATAATATATATGGAACAGTATTTTAAATATGGACAAACTGTTTTTTGAAACGATGCTCCTCAAGTACTAGGGACATTAGAATTGTTTTGTTTCATAAGAGGCACTTCGAATTTAAATTGTCAATGTTATGGAATGTTTTGCCTTCTTCTAAGTATATGTTATTTTCCAATTAAGATTTTTGAAAACATAATATATTTTTATATACTATTTTACTGTCAGTATGCTTATTATTACAAGCCTAAATAACAAGGGTCAAAATGACGGTACTAATCTTCTTCCAACCTACAAGATCAGTATAAATGAATTGCAAGTGGAAGGTGTGTGAAAATGCCCAAGATAGCTGCCAAAATTCTTAATCCGATTTGACTTCTAAAATGCTGGTGTGATGGTTCTAAGTTCTTCCTTATATATTTAATATGAAATTCACTGCTTTCCACATCACAATGGATTGTAGAGGTTGTTAAGATGCAGATTGATAAACTGAAGGCCTGGGTTTCAATTCCCGACAGAACCGTTATCCCTGACTGAGGTTTTTCAAAGGTTTCCTCAGTTCTCATCAATGGCAAATGCCAAAGAGGTACCCTAAACTTAGGTCTGGGACGCTTTCTTTCCGCCAAAGAAAAAAAAAATCCCAATTTGTAATACCTCATGTTACCATCTGTGTATCTGGCCGTGATGCCTCAGCAGTAAAAACAGGGATTAAACACTATTAGAAAGTATTGTTGTATGCTACTTTAGCGGTCATTTACCGGAAAGACAAGCATTTAGATAATTTACATAATCAAATTCTCAAGTGGCGAGAAAAATTCTAGAAATATCCCAGTCATAAATTTAATTTGCAATACAATAATCTTCACGCTGTCCGTGGGTTTCCCCCCCCCCTCTTTGATATGGTAGAATATATATATTAACTGAAATGGATCATTAGTCGAAGAAAGACGGAAAACAAAGAAATTAAAAGAAACTGTGAATTACTTTGTACAGTTGAGAACCACAAAATTTACCTTTCGTTAGCTGAACATATTTATGGGGTATGGTGATTCCTTCCATATCTTTAACATATAACTAACACTGAACAACCTTAAAAAGGGTATTTTCTCAGTTTATATAAAGACGGTAATTCTATTCTAAAACATAAATGGCTAATAGACCAACATTATTATAAAACAACCGTGATATTCAGCTATTAAAATATTAGTTTTGTTCTAATTGTTAATCCTAATAAAAACGATATGCAATTAATGCATTTTTAAAACATATGCTATCAAAACTTAAACAAATGATTATAAAATTACTTTCGAAAAAAGCTGGAGTAAGGTTCTACCCAGGCACTTAAAAATAGATATTCTGCCTTAGACAGAAGAAGCTAATTACATACAACTTTTCATGTTTGTAAACGCTACATGTCGCTTGAATGAAATAGTTTGCAATTAATACAATTAAGGGAACAACGATTCCATAGAATAAATAACATTTAAACAGGGAATACCGATGTTCTTATGACGTGAAAAAATATAAATTTTGGAAGTATTTACTGATGTACATCCTCTAATAAATTAATCTAGATAGGCTAACGGTAGCAGACTGAAAGCTTACATTTTTCTAATGCACGTAAAACTATGACAGCTGTGTAACCTAATTGAATAAATATTAAACTGCAATCCGAGTTATTGATTAACTGCAAATGAACAAATTTGTATTTCAGGACGCTTCGACATATCTGACAAACTCCACAAAGCTGCAGTTAATACTCGCTAGACAGAGGGTCGAGATGTATGGAAAGAGAGATAACACTTGAATACCCTCATCAGGGGGCTACTGAAGACAGAATCTTATATGTGAACCTACAAACTATTTAAAAATTTTCCAGAAACTCTGCATTCCAACTCATAATGAGAACCAAAGCATAATAATTACAAAAAAAAACAATAAAATTAGGTTTAAAATGCATTAAAATATTTAAAAACAACGCTAAAGTGCTAAATAGGAGATATTTATAATATATATTCTGGTGATTATATAATCCTCAAAATATATAATTTAGATAGAGATGCTTAAGTTTCCTTTTAATCTGCAGCTTACGTGTATTTTGCACACAGTTGTTCATATGATGGGATTATAACCTTTTAAGCATGTGGACCCACATAACTTACTTCTGATTTGAGACTTCTGCACCTTAAGTTCAGCTTCCAGTAACAAGAACAAATGATGACATTGACAAGAAAATAATGACATTTATGATTAAGTGACATACATTTCTGATGATTATAAATTCATCTGTATTTAATAATAAATATGGCCACTTTATGGACAACAAAATGTCAATCAATTGATTGTGTTTAAATTTCCAACGTGTCTGAATAATATAAATAAATTAAAATGTAATTATAGGTTCTCTAGCTTTATTGAAATTGTTTCTCTTCTGTTCTTTAAGAGAAAATCATAAATGAAATGCTTTGACTGTATCACATTTTATTTCCAGTATTTAGTTCATTGAATATATAGCTTTATTCCAAAAGAAAAAATGTGGTTTTTAGCTAGCAGATGAGTGTGAACCAAAAATGGTATACTCTATAACAATTATAATCCTACTGCCCTATTTTCAGTGGTATTACAAATCGTTTAAACTGTTATATATAATTCATTAAAGTCTTTCATGAAAAATGAAGATTTTGAAGTAAGATCCTTTCTAAATTGAAATGTGAGTATAGAAATTGAAACCAACAAATCAACACTGCAACAATCGGTAAACGATACATCTTCTATCCGAAAAGAAAATATATACTCCGGCAAATCAGTTTTAAATTTGTATATTTGTATATACCGCAATTTTGTGCCAAAATATTTTGAAATAGACAAAAAAAATTATATAGGTAAGGTTTATAATTGTCACTATAAAATTCAGTAAATTATGCCTCATACTTATTTTCTGGCAAGAATATAAAATTACAGTGAGATTAATACATGAACAATATTCAGAATATATTTTCTTTCCGTTGTTTAGGAAGTTTTTCTACCAGTCATAAGTTATCTGGTTCTCGTATATTGACATGTTATTTGGATTAAAACAAGTAGACCGCTAACCTCATTATTTTGCAGCCAACTCTGCCAACATTAAAGATAATTTAAATCAAAGTCGGCTTCTGCTAAAATCGAGAACAATGTGAGCTGTTATGTATGTATCATAGCAACTTTTTGAATATCATGGGCTTTCAGCATATGTGAAGTAACAACTGAGGAGGAATATACTGCTGAACCTCTAAGCAATTTAACATCTTATTATGTATGCGTATTAATGTCTCAAAAGTAAGTTACACTATTTTTTTTAAAATAATAAATTGTTCAAATATTTCAAAAAGGGTATATTTTGAAAGCTACATTCAATAATTATTTTTCTACATAATCTCCTTGAATCTCAATACATTTTTTGGTACCGTGATAACAGTTTTTTTTAATCCAGTGTCAAACCACTTTCCTGCCAAATTGGCTAGCCATTTCTTATTTTAAGTCATTTTCACTTACGAAGCGCCTTCCCCCGAGATGTTCCTTCAGCTGCGGAAAAAGGTGGTAGTCGCTCGGTGCAAGATCAGGAGAGAAAATTGGATGACCGAAAACATCCCATCGAAACTTCTCAAAGAGGGCTTGAGTTTCACGAGCTGCGTGTGGGAGAGCTTTATCATGGAAAAAAAGAAGAACAAAAAAGATTTGCTCAATTTTCCCCTCCTTTTGTTTTGAATCGCCCTTCTGAGATTTCTCATACCTCACAATATCAAGCAGCTGTGATCGCGGTCCCGTAATCGATCAACAATACTCCCTTGGAATCTCAGAAGATCGTTGCCATGAGTTTGCCAGCTTATTCCAAAACTTTCGCCTTTTTTGGCGTTGAATCAACCTTTCCTTTCAACTTCATACTTTGTCTTTTGGATTCGTGGGTCCAGTGATGGATCCATATCTCGTCCCCGGTCACTATTCGGTCGAATAAACCGTCTCTCTCATCCTCAAAAAAACTGCAAAAATTGCAATGTAGCGTTAACCCGAAATTATAGCTCCATAAATAATATTTTCATAAATGCTAATATTAGTATCAAAATTAACGTTTCGTGGATGAATATTCCAAATGATATGTTTTGTGCAGAACAGAATTCCTGGTGGAGACATTCTTTTGCCGATTTATGTTAACTTGTCTCTAAGTCTTATGACAGGAGAAGGATTTATTGGCTGTATTGTATTATTTAAGAGTGACAAACTGTCCCGGGAAAGACCGCTGAGTTGAAGCAGTAAGAGAAGGAGATAGAGATAGGTTGCGAATTGTTCCTTAACACCTATGAATACTTTAGAGCGGATATTGATGGCGTGTTTTTAAAAGGGTCATTTCTACTTTCAAACTTCATTGTTTATCTAACGGAGCAAAGGATAAAAGACATAGAAAGTACAGATTTCTGAGAATGCATCCGGGATGGAAGATACGAAATAGGACAGGGCACCAAAATGCAGTTCGCCTAAATATTCCCAGGAAGTAGAGATAGCGAACAGATGGCTGAAACGTATTTTATCTAAAAGTAATAGTATACAGATCTGATGTGACGAAAGGGTAAATCGCTAACATAATGGAATAGCATAAAAGGTGACAGCCAGAATTTATGGTAGGGATGCTTCTTCGAAAAGACCCGGAAGAGGCAATAAAGTTAAAATTGTAGGTGGGGAGAGAAATGGTAACCAATAAGCATCGTCCTCAAGTCTACGAATCAGAGCCTATATGCATAGAAATCTGTATTGAATAATTGCCAATAGGGAAGCTAGAAGCAGAGTTTCATTCACGGCAATAAGAGAAGTATTTTTCGCGAAAGGCGTGACTTATTTATAGTAAAGCCAGAACTTGAGATCAGATGGAAGGCAGTCTGTAAGTCAAGCAGTGAGTAAGAGTCAGCCAATCACTCAGTAAGAGGTAAAGAAGACTCAAGTGTTGTTTAATACTCAGATAGGTAGAACTCATGTCTCCGCGGACAGTCTTTTCAAGTTTTTATACAGTTTTGTTAATAAACTATGAGATAAAGAAGCTGTTGTGCTTTTCTTTGTGACTAGTATCCGAAACCTTCTCGTCCCGTTGACTCCAAGTCACAAAACATCCAGTGTAGCAAACCCTGAGATCCTAACATCCACAACAGAAACCCCATCAAACAGAGCAGCAGTGGGCCACAGTGAAACTACTACTCAGCGGTCATCCGCATCCGCCGTACAACCCTACGTACATTCAACCATTAGCTCCTACCCACATACTAGTCTTTTTTTCAAATTGACTCTCCAACGTGGGGCATTATAATTATCCAAACTATTAAACTTATGCCACCGCAAATGCAAATTTCCCTCTTAAAGTGTCAACTTTCTGCTCTTTGTGTTGTTCTGAAAGCACGCGAGGAAACCATCTTGGACACACTTTTGATAGACGCAGATCCTGTGGTGTTGCACGGTTTATTTCAATATTCGGAGGAAGGTAAAACAGAATTTCATCAAACACAATACGCAGATCGGTGTCCATGACCCTTCGGATCTCGTCAACAATATTTGGAGGGCGGTAAGTGGAAGGTCGGCCGTTTCGTTGCTCATCGTGTAACGTTCTCCCTTCAATGAATGATTGGTACTAACGAGAAACCGTTGGTCTTGACGTAACGTCTTTATCGTACACACTGCACAACTCGCGATGAATTTCAGAGCCACTTTTATTTTTGCCATTAAAAAAAAAAGGTTAACTGCATGAACTTCGCAATCGGCGGTAGGAGCAAGTTGAGTCTGCATTGTTATTGACACCTGAATGGCCAAGCGTTAAAGGTAGGCGCATAGGAATTTTACAGTGCTGCCACTACACCCAGACAAAAACTCCATGCACTACCGGACTTTTGCCACCTACCGCGCGGATTTAAAAAAATAGTGTAACTTACTTTTGAGACTTCCCTCGTATAATCATTGCACTTCACAGCATTCCAAACCTTAGAGGGTGCTGGTGCCCGAGTATTATCTTGTTCTAAAGGAAAAGGATTGTAGTGGAGACAGTTTCTTAATTGCACACCCAGCTTCACCGCTTCATCTTGCAGTTTGTGGGTGAGGGGGAGTATAAGAGGCAGTGCTTCCATGTAACTCTATAGGAGTCGCAAAAAAATTGCCTCCTTGTTTAGAGCACGCATAGCGGAAAAGAGAGAAAGACGAAGAGAATGACTTCCTTGTTATCCAATGGCTTGCTATGCATACACTGCAATAATGGAAAACGTTGTTCTAGAGAAAACCGTTTGTTTTCATTGTCAGTCCCCATAGAAAGCAGCAAAAACTCGGTTGAGAGTTTGCTCACGGTATTTCTTTAGATTAGTGGATATTTATTGTCTCTCTGTCACAGTACAGATAGACTCATCAATGTAAAAAATAAATTTAAAAAAATCAAGTTAATTTATAAAAAAAGTGTCGTAGTTAAAAGTTGTCTCAACATTCTTTAAAAGCATTGACACGTTTTATGTTCAAATTTTCACACATGGTTTGTTAACAAGTCTATGAAGGTTATTTGGAAAATTTAAAAGTATTACAATTGCAAATATACGCATTATTCATTTGGCTCTTAAATATTTCTCCGCTTCGTTTTTAAGATAAATATTACTGAATTTTTGTTATAAAAATATTGCATTGTATATCAATAAATATTTTATATTCCCTTAAAACACTTCTGAGTAAGTATCTAGGTTTAAGATTAGCGCTCTCTTTTGTATTATAAACACCCTCCGAACACGCAGCATTACTCCCATTCAGTATGTTGTACGATAAATCAGATTGCACAAAATCAAAATAAATAATTATGAAGTTATTAATATCAATACAGCTTTTAGACGTAGCAAAGTATGCTTTCAGAATAAATTTCTATCGAAGATTTTTTGAATGGTGTTTAACGCCCGTTTTTATTCCTGAGGCACCACATGCGGTGGACATTGATCAAACGTGAGATGAAATGATAAATAGGAAAAAAAATAACTTTGTGAGAACTGAGGAAAATCTGGGGAAAAACCTCAGTCAAGGGGAAAGGTTCTGGTAGAAATCGAAACCCAGACCACCCGCTCACGAGTATGCGCGTTAACTACTTCGGCCACCCATGGCGGTACCGCCTAAGATAATGCTGAATTATTTTGTCATTGTTGAATATACAGTAAAGTTTTTGCAATTAAAAGTTGCAGGAAATGAACTCTTATTGCTAAAGTAAAAATATAAACAAGCTGTTTTTTTATCTACATTCGCTAATGTATTATAACAGGGCTTTCACGTAAAACTATTCCGTGAATGGCTTCTTTCGGAAGAGAAGTAAAGCAGGGGGTCCCGTAAGGCATGTAAAAGCATCTCAAGTCTGATAGAAGAGGCCTGTTAGCAAAATTTGTCGGCCGTTTCACGCCCTGAATTGAAAGGGACACTGATGACCTGAGATGATAAAGAGCGTCCATAAATAAACCAAATCAACAACCCCCTCGCACGGTGTTTGATTCTTGGCGGGAACGGGGCACGTGCGGTTTTAAGTAAAAGCACTATAGTTACACACCAAAATGTAAATTAATTTACAGCACTTGTTACCTTGAACCTTAAAAAGTTCAATACACTGGTACTCACTGCTACTGATGTATCATTTTCATACATGGTAAGACATTCAATACATTAACATGATCTCAAGATTATACAGTAGAGGAGGCAAAACGGAACCTGTGGGACCCCATAATCAAGAGACATTTCTTGGACACTTTGTTCATGATTTTCATCTTTTATTTTCTATATTTAACAAAGGATAAACGACAAAATCAATTTATTGGCTAGACCTCTTAGACTGATTTTATTTAACTATGAAAAAAATCATGACTTAAAAATCAAAGGTACTGCTTGGATCAAAGAATACACTGACACGTTAAGCACATAGCAGCTATGCATAAAGTAAACAAATTTAACGCATGCATCGCTGGTTATTTTCCTGTCATAAAACCACACTGATTTTGGAGAGAAAGTCGTTCTAATTTAAATAATTTGTATTCCTAAGAAACAACAGTTTTGTGAATATTTTGGAAATAGGACTAAGGTAAGGTAAGGTAATTGCCCCATAGTTGCTCACATCACTAGAATCACATTTTTGATGATTGGCACTATCAACCCAACTTATAAGGCATCAGGAACTTGTCCACTATGCCGACGACAGAAAATAAAGTGGAAACCAAACCTTGGAAAGCTATGTTCCTGTTCAAAATATAGCACATTCATGAAAATATAACGATAAAAATATTGTGAAAAAATTCAAATGAATTAATTTAGGATGTTATATGAGGCAATTTCCCGCTATTCCTCTTTTTTTGTTGGGGATGTGTCTGCTAAAAATGGCTTATTTAGGAATTAGAAAATAAAAAGCCATGAAATGTCTAAAAACCACGCTCACTCACAGTTAGAATTCAATCTTTTGGAAACTCAAGAAATTAGATCGCATTCAACCAATGCTTCTAGGCAAACTATATAACAGAAAAATTGTCAGGTGTGAAGAAATTGATACTATAATCGAAAATAATTTACTGCATGAAAGTTTGTGGTGCTTATGAGCTTGCGTTTTGAGGTCACCGCTCATTAAATCCTGGTTTTCCAAGAGACTTCTTAGTTTCAGTGCTAAACTGGACATAGCTATTAAAGACCGCATTACCAGTGCAACTCTTTTAAAGGGAATTTCTGAAGAAGTTCAGGATGGTAAGCAAGGGTACGTTTTAGAGGTATATCAACAAAAACTAATGTCTAATGCTGAATCTATATTAGTAAATGAGGAAGAAATAGCAATGTGGCAGCAGTAGACAATTAGTAATTGTTTTTTGTTAAGTTTTACCTTATGGTATTCCAATTGAAAGGTCCTGGGCACTCACAATTCCCTGCCAAATTATTATAAGGTCTATTCGCACAATTTATATTAGATATTACCTCTCCTGAAAAAGTAATTTCGCAAAGAGTACAAAATTTTCTTTGAGAACTATTCCAATACGCTCATTATATATACTGTAATGCACATGTTTCATTTTATTTTTTCACAAACATCCCGCCAAAACACATGTGTTAAAATATTCTTTTCAAACCTCAATGTAACTTCTGTTTTCTTTTCCAGTTCTTCCCAAAGAACCGGCATGTTGAATGAAATAGTAAGTGGAGAGATTCCTCACTCTCCAATTGTATATGTAATTTCAAATCTAAACTTTTGCAAGTTGTATAATAAAATCTAGATGGCTTAATCGAATGCCTTGAAATGATAGAGAACACATCCCGAGTAAGTAGCTCAGCTGTGCAAGCTAGGGGCTTGAGTCCCAAATTAGAACAAGCAACACTTGAATTTTAGTTCTTAGTGTTTTACATTATTATGCCCCATGTAAAAATCTTATACAGCCAAATACAGAAATGCAATACAGAGCCTCATATGCTTTCGAAAACTTTGCAACTAGTTTATGGAAGATTTAGAGATACGAAATTTTATAAGCTGTGGGAAGAACTTCGAAGAAATGCTACAGCAACCCAAACGAAGTTCAACATACACAAATTCCGCTAAAATGTTGCTGCCAAAGAAGTTTGTGATACAAGTGAACGAACATCTAATTTTTAGAATGCAATAATTTATATAACATTACAAATGAATTTCGTACGCTATTTTTGTATACCAGAATAATAAAGGAATATTAATAACATTTATACATTTTCTAATTTAGGGAGGTTGGAACCAGCCCTATGTGGACAATTGGGAAGCTGCCAGATAGAGGAGTAGCGACCTCTGGTTAAGCCGCAGCGTGATAGCGAACGGTGGGATAAGGTGTGCTGATCATATGTCCTCCTGCAAAACTGCACTGTACCAGTGATGTCACAAGACGGAAGTAGAGGACGCAGAGCTCACTGCGGTAGGCCAAAAGACATTAAAGAAAAAAAAAGGTTACTATCGATTTGCTAATCAACTTCTCTGCCTTCTTTTGTTATACTTATGACTTCATCATCGATAGAGATTATTTAATTCCTTTGTTACTATAATTTTTGTTAGCGAAGATAAATTTAGCGTGAGAAAATATAGCCCAAACTGAAAAAGCTGAATGTTCGCTCACATACCTAGATAATTTTGTGTTAGTTATTAGAAGGGATACTATAAATGCATTAATTGGACGAAAAAAAAATATTAAGTATATTTAAGAAATTTTAGTATTGGCTTATTTTTCAGATTAGGTTAGTATTACGAAATTCTAATAATTCATTTGGTAGCCAATGTTAGCTTATTTAGTTACTTTATTATATTTTGTTGTATTGTAAATTTGAGGAAACCGGAGAATCGTTAGACTATAACATAATTGCACATGTGTCGAAATCTGAATTTACTGCATTTTCTGTCAAAGTTCACTTTCACGTTCACATTTATGAGCAGGTCTACGAGATTTTTTTTATCAATTATGTGCTCTGCAATGAAGACGAAGCAGCGATTCTGTTTTCCGTATTACATAAAATGTTTTCTTAATGTTACAGTAATATAATTTTCAACTGAGGACAGCATTTTAGCAGCAATGAAAATAATTTATTTAATGCAACTAGTGTTATTTTATTAGTGAATTTGACTAAATTAAATACTGTTCATAATTCTGGTACACATAAATTTATCTAAATTAAGTAAGTCTACCAGCTGTGTTTTACCTAATGCGCATTTAAGTTGTATCAGGGATGATATGGATGATAAGAAGGTAAGAAAATAGTTTTTGTGTGCATGTGCGAACCCCAACTGAAAATATCTCGAAGCCCCGGTGATTAACATTGAAATATCTTAATTAAAACTGTCGATTAACATTTGAATTCAATAATTCACTTCACAAAACCAAACATTAAAAAATCAATTTTTTTTATGCAAGGGGTTGATTTTACTGCATAGAATGTCAACATTATAATCTCCAGTAAAATTACTAAACACATATGATCACAAATGTAACAATGTTATCAGGTGATCTATAAATTCAACATATCTTTAGTGAACAGTAGCAATATAATAAATACTTAACTGTGATCATTAAAGAATAAGGTGCTTATAATTTACAGTTTCAACCCTTACATAACATGCAGTGGGAAATAGAAATGTGATCTCTCAATAATTCTGGCTTAAAATTGCAACTGAAATGTAACAGGCACTATAGTGCTACAAGGTATCGGCGCTAGTCAGTTGAACATTAGGCTGTGAATCCCTCTGTATTTCTAAGGATATTATGTTATAAATGTGTAATATTTTCTTTTTTGAGTGCTATTATTTTATAAGAAAACAGTCTTGTACCTAAATATGGACTTTCGATCACAACACGAGTATTTATTATTATTATTATTATTATTATTATTATTATTATTATTATTATTATTATTATTATTATTATCGCTATACTATACGCCGATTGCACAGCTGAATTGTCAATGTGTGGTGTGACCTTTATTCAGTCACACTATGAATATACTTTTTGTGAACTTCTGCCTCTATAAGAGAAACAATAATGATCATCTTGTATTACAGAGGTAGAGGTGCATTGCAAAGCTCTAACTAATAAATATTCCAAACAACAAACATAATTTTCTGCGTTCACATGCCTATGATAATATCTTCTTTGATGTTTTGACTTATAGATATGTAGCGCGCTGAGGAAAGACATGAGGGCCACCTGCATGGGGAATTATTAATCTCTTCTCTTTGGGAGTCAGTAGTAGCTGTCACCGCTTGAATGTTTAGTTCCCACATGAATATTGTGTGTGTAGGCTTCATCCTGCCACGACAGAACGATCTGCCCTACCTCCCGCGGTTTTCTTTTTCAGAATACCTTATTCTTCTGTACCTCATTAACGTGTAAATTATAATTCCTTCAAAACTGGCATTAAGTTAAGAGTGGCCATCACTTCAGTTTAGACATCTTCCTTTACACTTTGATACAATGCAAATTGGACAGTTGCCTACGGAGAAAGCTAATGAATGATGAGGGGCAAAGTTGAACGGTAGCTAAATAGTTGTGTGAAATACAGTTTTTCACCTTGTTAAAGTTCAGCCCATATTTTAACCCCCCCCCAAAAAAGAAAGAAACATAGTTACCGCGTTAAGAGCTATTTATTAAGAAGGCATTTAGGGCTGTTACCGATACTTGAAACAGCTTAAGTGTTACAGCTCAGGTAAAAAAAAAAAAAAAAAAAAACAGTTGGTAGTTTTTGCCGTTGTTGCATAAGTAACATCTTTCAGCTAAAGAACGATTCTGTGAATTTATTTACCAATGAGTATCGAATCACGTTGACTATTTCTGACTATTTCACTCATGTGACGTCACCTTAAAATCGATCAATAAAACGAAACAAATTTTTTAATTTTGACCAACCACAGCCGAAAAACGGAGTGAAATTATCGAAAAAAAAAAATATATGAAATTCGTTTTATCACCCGACGTGGATTTGTCTTGTGCTCAGTGTAGCCAACTGTATACCTCCTCTATATAATTCCTGAACACGCACCACTGACCAATTTTGCTAGAGGCTGATAGCAAACAAAAGCATTGGCAAACGACAATCATAACGCAAAATGAAGGGTTCTTCAAAGCGTTTTGGTGATGCGTCAAATATTCAAATTGATCTTATCATTAGGAATTCCACACCACAGAATACAAAGAAAAATAGAGACACTGTATGCTATCTTTTTTTTTTTTTCCCTCAGTTATTATTAGAACATCAAACGGCAGCGATTGTAATAGTCCAACTTTTTCCGTTTTAGTCTCACCGTTTCTGTATAGTATTCATAGTCATAAGTATAACAAGTGTTATTATTCTGTGAGCGAATTTCACATTTATATAACTTTTATTCTTATCCATTCATGAAAATGACCTAAATCCGTTTTGCTCTTCTCTATTAGCATTACTTACAATCGACATTGTTCTGTCGCAAGATTGCTTGAAAAGGCTCAGTACAAACAAACAGTTATTATAATTTTGTAAAAGTTTAGAGGAAATATATTTAAATTCTTATTTTATTCGTGAAATACTCCTGATAAACATAACTCAAGAGTCTGGACTTTCCAGGTAAATTCAGACCCTTTCGTGACATTACTTTAATAATAAATAGCATGATACACAAAAGGAACAATTTGTCCATCCTACATTTATCAGCGCTACTTCAATTCGATTCCTGAATGAGAAAAACGAAACTCGAGCAGTTTTCTGTTTATTATTGGTGGTCATTACAAAAAAACATGACAAGACTTGGCACGGTAAATATTCAAAACAAACATTTCTATTGAGGAATCAATACAAAAAAATACAAAAAGAAATAAAGCCATGGTTTGGAATTATGCATTCAAATGTTCCTTTGACTTTTATTTTCCCAGACTTTATTAATATAACTTGAACTATTTATTTGTTTATCATACAGTGAAAGGCCAATATGGTTCTTCTGGAAAAGCTAATCGTTTTCCCGATGTAATTTATTTACTTTTTTTTATGTGTTTAACGCCCGTTTTTACTACTGAGGCGCTATAGGCGGTATTTAGATTTTGAACTTATATTTGTTTGTTTGAGAACCGAGAGTCCAGATAAAATTATCACAATAACAAAAATTCTCTAAAAATATTGTAAAATTATCAACACTTAGAATAAATTTGCAAACGTTGCAATTTTTGTTGTTTTTTTCAAATGAAGATCACAATGGAGTAGAGACAGCTTGTATAGGCAATTTTGATGTTCTTGCTCCTAAAATGCGGCTCTGATTTGACTGTAGTTCTCAATGAATTTATTGGAAGACGCTTTATCAATGTAGCTGAATTGTGTTTAGCAATCAGTTGTAAATGTGCAAGTTACACATTCGTGTATTAAAACTTTAACCCTAATGAAATGGCATATTTTTTTTCAAAACATATATCAAATTTCCGTATTTATCATTGAAATAAAAGATAATTGAGTAGAATACCAAATTTATTAAGGTCGATAAGTAGTGTTTTTAATCTGGTTTTGGGTTTTGGTTTTTTATTGGTGGTTTTTTATAACTGGCAAACATTTTAAAACATTATAATTCTTATTATTTTTTTTACTAAATTCCTACTTTATGTGTGGCTAAGAAATTATAACAATGTTCTTGAATATTAACGTTTCTGATTAAAAAGAATGGTTAACAATCTGCAACTATAGCTTGGTTTTATAATTAATCGTAAATAGGCGATCTCTGAATCTTGTATATTCTGTTTTACCATATGATACCCATTACTCGATAATCAAGCGAGGGAAGGAGCAAAAAATATCGTAAAGAGATATGATAGGCGTTCTGCAAAGTTACTGTATAAATAAACAATTATTCAAGGGCAATTTTCTCTGCACAAATGCCACCTCGATTTGTTAATTTTTCTCTATTCTTTTTCTACAGGATACCAGTATACATTTTCGCCGGAAACCGATGGAACAGTTTTTGTTTTAATTTAGTAAGTAAATAATGGTGATGATTTGTAATTTTTATTTTTGTTTTAGCAGCTGGTTTACCAGTTGTAGTGCTGGCTTCCAGCATGTATGGGGACTTATAATTTAGTTTAGCTTATGTATGTTTTATTGTATATGTTAAAGTAGATATTCTTATAGTAATTTTTCCTTTATTCTATCTGCATCTATTTTTGTATTTTTATTTATTATTATCATTATTATTTTATTATAATGAATATTATTTTAGTCGCTTTCTATATTTGGTTACTTTTTTAGATTTAGAAAAATATGAACAATAGTAATGTAATAAATGTAAACATGCAATTTTTCAAATAAAGAATAAAAGTTCTGGAATATACGTTCCGGTGTAAAAAAACAAAGTAATAGGATGTAGTATTACAGAATTTTTATGTTATATAATTTTATATTCATATTATTATATGTATTCATTTTCTAGGCAGCATTTTACCACAATGAATAGCCTAAGATAACCTGAAACAACAACAATAACAGTAATAACAATAATAATAATAATAATAATAATAATAATAATAATAATAATAATAGCAATCACGCGAATTGTTTTTTAATAGTATTAATTATTTTCGCCGGAATTCTTTACATTGTTTCTAAGATTTTGCCGTAGTGAAAAAGAAATAGATTTGGGACTTCTAGGACCATTCGATCAAAATTATTCAGATCAATTCCATTCAGCATAAAAGTGTATATTATTGCCGTAACCTATAGAGAAAATTATCTCAGGCTATAATTCGCACGGACGGGTAATGCCAATATAATAACCAACCACCGCCAACCGGGTGAAATTTTTGCGTCAACAGTACATTTTTCGGAATCATAATTATTATTAGGATTTTGATGACATGTGCATGCCTAATAGCTGTTTAATTTATTAAAAAACAGCTGTGCACATTCTCGGTTTGTATTCTTTTATTTCTAGGAGTAAACTGTAAGAGATACAAGTAATATTCCTGACATGAGCACATTTCAAGCTCGTGAAATAGCCAAGCCATCCCTAATGTATATATTGTGGGAATACCATCTGTACTTGTTTACAAAGCAAGTGAGTACCAACATAATCCTGGCTGTATTTAGATTGGAGAGAGTCGCCAATATCCAGTTTGTTTGAATTTTACGGTGCGTTGATAAAATGTAGCATTTAGTTTGACACGTCATTTATTGATGAAATACATTTTTATTGAATTAATTAGCAAAAGATTGCGTTGTGTCTGAAAGTACAAAATTATTAATTTTAATCAATTGTAGGTACGATATAAAGCAATTGGATATCTTTTACATACTGAGCTAAGCGTAAGTATGAGCAAATAATTATAAGTTGACTTCACATCTGTTAGTTTTCATAGACAATCTGGATGAGGATTCTACATAATCTACATACACTTAATCATAATCCTATGCCCTCACTTTGAACGATATTGAGAATTTAAACAATTACATCAGTTTTAAATAAATGTTTATATTATGTATTCATATAATTCTTCGTTCTTGTGCTCTGGCTAATTCCAATTGAGCCAGTGATTTGTCTTTTATTTCACTTTTTAATGTACTTATTGCATAAGAGACGTCCATAATACATGGAGTTTTTGAGTAGTGTTTACTTGTAAACACGAATGTTTTGCAAAATAATTTAATGTAGCACAAAGTACTGTAAGATGCCTTTAATTACGAATGTTGCAAATATAAAATTGTGCAATAGTCATAATAAACAACTTTCGAGTTCAAATCGATAAAAGCTATAGTCACTACTCTCGCTTCACTATTTATGAAAATAGTTCATAATCATTTAAAGCAGAAAAAGTTCGGTAAAATTTAAATTGTTATGTAGGTAGCTATTCCCCAACAGAAAACAATTCAGAAATTGTTCCATGTGTATAAATATATTATTGAGGAATTGAGGCTCCAAGTAAGTGCGGTTGCAATAGATAACCTGTTAAGAATTTTTGTAGCTTTCCTCGCAAGGAAGTTAAGATGTTCTCTGTCTAGTATAACTTTTAAGTATTTGAGGTTATTAGCAACTGTTAGATGCTGCTGAATTTTCTGTACCTCTTCTTCTGGTCAGTTTTGGCGGCGGCATTAAATGAAAGTTTTTTGCCGAGGCCCCAACTAGTGAATGAAGTGTCTTTGGCGCCGAGCCCGTGATGCTTTTAGTTGCAGTAAGTTATGTTTCATAACCCGGAACTGCAAGACGATCTTGTGGACATCCTCTAGTCATAAGCTGAGTAACTGTAGATCCGTTACCGTTAAAAGTGCCTTTCTGTTTTCCATGTTAGTAATTCACGACCATTCTCAATAAGTATATCCAGCATTCTTTTTTCTTTAATTAAAATAAAATCCTAGTCAATCCTGCATTGCTAAAACTCCTTTTATATCGAAAGATATCGGAAGGCCTGAAAGAACATGAAAAGAAGAAGAAAAAGTATATACCATTTTACATTTAAAATAATTTACAGTGTATAATGGAATAACCACCAGTATAATGTGTAGACCTCTTAAATAAGAGAATTCTCTGAACATTTGTGGAAAGTTATTAAAAACTTTGACAGAAAAAATAGCTGCAAATCTACACTGGATTTTAAGAGTATTTGAATTTATTAACGCAAAGATATAAACTATTACGTGTCGAGTAATTATGAATATTTGATCAAACTGTAAAACCATTTATATTATCCTTGACATATAATAAACAATTAAATGCATATATTGATAGCATAGTCAAAATACCCAAATCAGTATAAAGTGGCTTACATATTTGAAATGAACTCCTCAAATTTGTCTAACAGCCTTTTTTGTAAAATAAAAGTCTTAAAATCCTAAGGATGAATATCCCATAAAACAATGCCATAATTAATACAAAAATAAATATGAACTAAATAAATCTTCATTAATATGCACTTTATAACACTGTAACTTAATTTTTTAACATAAAATATCCACTGTTATTTTTTTTAAATATAATTAATAAGAATCGACCAATGAACAATGGAATCAGTGGAATAGAATACCTAAGAATTTCATGGTAGTTCCAATGCGCATATTAAATTTAAATTAAATGTCCATGGTTTTACCGTTGTTTATACTTAATTTGTTGGTATTATACCAATCATTAACAATAGACTTTATATATCATTTTGATTTTGCTACATTTTCAACTATATCATATAAGATAAAGGCTAAATCGTATCATACAAATAGGAGTTCAAATTTGGCTCACAAACAGATAAGGAAGATCATTAACATAGATAATAAAAACACAGGCCCTAATATGCAACCCTGAGGAATGAATCTATGAGTGTAAATTTGGATAAACTTCCTTTGAAATAAGTTGCGTGGTATCTATAATGAAATAGGACCTTAAAATCAATATTTTTACTCTGAAAGCCATAAAAGCTAAATTTCGTAAGAGTGTATGGTGAGAAATAGTGTCAAAAGCCTCGGAAAGATCAAAGAATTTACTTATTTAATTACCATCGTTGATATTTTAGTAGCATTGCTTAAAAAGGACGTAACTGCATTTATGGTACTTAGTACATTTCTAAAATAAAATTACATTTTGTTAAACAAAGAATTTGATTCATAATAAGTAAAAACCTGCTTACATAAAAATCTTTCCAAGACCTGGCAGTTATAGGACGTATGTCGATCAGTCTATAATTATCATAACAAGTTTTTTTGCATTTCTTAAAAATTGGTATAATTTAGCAAATTTAAAATCATCAGGAAAACAACCAACGTTAAGACAGAAGTTGTAAACGTAAGTCAAAGGTTCATTTATATTTGGAGTAGTTAATTTGAAAATTCTAGAATTAATTCCGTTCACTTCTATACAGGCAGTATTATTTAATTTCATAACAGTAGAGTAAACATCTTCGACACTATGGAAGCTTGATTTATGTTGTCTATTGTGTAGATGGGAAAAAAAGCATTGCAAAGAGCTGTTGCTATTTAAAGAGATGTTTCAGTGAAATTGTTTCCAGTATCAAGCTCCATTAAAGTCTTAATGCTTTTAACATATTTTGTATACAAAGTTCCATGGATTTTGGTTGCTTTTGTGAAGAGCAGATTTTTTTTCAGCTGTTAATCTTGGATCGTCTAATCACTTGTTTATATTTCAGTTTTACTTCCTGATATATCTTTTCATATAATTATTGAAGAAAATGGCATTTCGATCTTCTCATGCATCTTGAGCAAGCTAGAAGCTTTTTCCGTACATGGGCAGCTCAGGGGCAGCAATACGTTTTTTTTTTTTTTTAAACTGTGTTATGTTGCAGTTTTTCTAAATTGGATTGGCATGTTCTGTTTATCAATTATGTAAATTTTTAAATCAGCTTGTTCAGAGCATCAGCAAAGTGGGAATTGCTTATTTTATCCTCAATAAGACTCAAGTTTCTATTTATAATTCCTTCGAAGCGAGTCCATATCACATTACGCGTTTTGTATTTTCGAGTAATATAAGCATATTGTGAGAGTATTGCATTACACTATTTCATTGTTATAAGTGTATGGTCTGAAGCAGTTTCAGTCTCTTACATACGGCAGTAATAATGTGATATCAACAATGCTGTCGTAGATTCCCCAGCTATAAGCAAGTTTGTCGCCATAGTTAAGAATAGAAGTTATGATTTCAACTCCATACACCACATGCATGGTGTTTGGAGTTGAAATCTCCGGTAATGAGGCAAGGGTATTTTTATTTCCTTGTAGACATTATTGTAGGTGTCTACGTTATCGTTAATTGAATCCCCAGAGTCAACATATATGTTTATAATATAAAGTAGTAAATAACCGAATGGTATACTCGCCACTATGCAGTCAGGCAAGGATTGCTGTGAATCTTTTAACGCCGATGTAAAGTTTGTTGCAGTATTTGTTTTGGGTCTCCGATTATGATCATTGCTGCAATAGGTAGATCGTCGCATGCCAAAACCACTTTCATAGTTCTTTCGAATCATTGCTTCTGGTACGCATTACACTTTCATCTCGTGGTTGTTCGAGTTATATGCCATCCCAGCATTTTTCAGTAGTTCATTTGTAGCAATTATGGATTTATACAATTTTTATATGTGCATAACTCAACCATGGCTTATTTTTGACTTTATTAATTCAACAATTTTCTTGTACGGTGGTCAGTCATTCGAAGTCGCGAAGTGGTTTGTGTACCAGCATCTGTCATAGTCTCTGTTCCTTATCAACTGCAAACAGTTGGCACTTGCTAATTTAGTTTTCGGACAAACGTGTAACTTGTGCTCTTCTGAATAGTTACATAAGTTATGGAGTATATTCTTTCGCTGGGCATCTGCTATATATACAATGTATATTTTCTAATTATTAAGCGTGGCATGATAAATCTTGGAAGTAACTTTGATGATGACGCATTGGGAATTTTGGTCACGAGAGCGTTTCAGTCATACACTTCCACATTTTGGGAGGAACCAGAGAAGCATTGCTCTAGGAATTGTTTTTGTTCTCAGATTGACTTGCGCAAATCTTCCCTACAATATGACAATTCAATTCCGTATGTGATCAATCGTGGATCGCGTTTCTTGGGTATCTTAGCACAAAGGTGCGTGCTCTGGGTCATGATGCTGTTCAAAAAATGCTTCCATTCTTCTGCTGACTTAATTCAACAATGGCCACCTTATTTTTAACCTTTTCAACAACGTCGCCCCCACGCGCATTTCTTTGGCTGTCAGATTGCGTACTAGTTGTAGTTTGTTCGGTATCTGGTTTCCTTGAGGGCACGAGCACCACATTTTTCCAGCTTACAGTGATGTGTTCTTCTCTTCCCACATAGGCATCAGCATAGGTCGTCTTGTGTTTACCGTTTATGATTGATGTATGTACCAATATATGTCAATAGCACATCTTTAATAGTTGCTGCGAACTTCGGTGCATTTTCACACCATTCCCCCACCCGTTCTATTATATTTATTAACGACTTCTATAAGTAGATTGGTTTCGTTTTCTGCCCTGCGATAGCTGGCGGTTGCATCAATTGTAGAAGTCATTTCGAAACAGTTTTAAATCTGCAACACAAGTAGATTCTCCCGTTCGCAACTCTAGCACTGCTGTATTACCGTTTCCTGGGCCCTATTCCACAAAAGTATTGTCTAATACATACAATCTCTTGTAAAGTGTTTTTTCAGTAGTATTTAACGGCCGTTTTTTTTTCTACTGAGGCACCACAGGCGGTGGACACCGTTGATACATGAGATGAAATGATAAATTGGGAAGGACATTTTTTTAATGAAGGAAGCGTTCCAGGCCTAAGTTTAGGGTACCTCCCCGGCATTTGCCAGTTATGAGGACTGGGGAAAAGCTGGAAAAAACCCTAGTCAGGGAGGACAGTCCTGGCGGGATTCGAACCCCAGACCTCCCGCTCACGAGTCCGCGCCTTAACGGCCTCGGCCACTCGTGGCGGTGTTGTAAAGTATGATAATATAGCTTTCTCTTCCACGAAAAAGTGCAACACTGGTAAAGTATTAGTAAAAAGTTACAAGTGATGTCACATAACAGCAAGATGTAAGAACAGCTGTTTTCCACACGTCGCCACACCTTGAATTAGGTCATATCCACTACTTAGGGTTTTTAATGTACAGAGCGGATTATTATCATTCCTGCTAAAAGGGTGTTGTATTTTTTCTGGGATATAATGATAATTTAAATATTTTACCATGCACTTATCAATATTTAAGTGTAATAATCCACTTTGTGTGGACGGTTTCTTACAGCTACCTTTAGAAGCATTAATATCAGTCGTCGAGAGATGGCAGAAGAATCGGGTTTACCGATTGCTCTCGGTCATTTATTTTATTAGTCTATTCGATCAATAATATTTATTCATTTGTTTATATTGCTTGATAATCAGATTCTCGTTATATGCAAAAAAATTGGGAAAATTTATTCAAAAGAGATTCTTTTAAAAGAGAAAGAACAATGAAAGGAATTTGTTTTCGTGGCATTTTTTATTAGTGTTTAACGCCCGTTTTTACTACTGAGGCACCAAAGGCGGTGGACACTGATGACACATGAGATGAAATGATAAATTGGGAAAGGACATTCTTAAGGTAGGAAGCGTTCCAAGACTAAGTTTAGGGTACCTCCCCGGCAATATACAGTTATGAGGACTGAGGAAAATCTGGATAAATCCCAGTCAGGCAGGACGGTTCTGGCGGGATTCAAGCCCCAGACCTCCCGCTCGCGAGTCCGCGCCTTAGCGATCTTGACCACCCGTGGCGGTTTTTCGTGGCATGTGGCAAGAACCTTAAAAATACATCAATTAAAATTCTGGCCTGAAATTTGCGTTTAAAACAGGAAGGGCCAATATTAATCATAAGCACTAAACCTAACTTTATCATTGTACAGATATATTTATTTATTCTTTCTTTATATATATATATATATTCATACCCATCATTATATTCACTTTCGCTAATACTTAGCACATTAGGGTCAATGACTCCTAAAGTCATTAAAAATAATAAATTTTGTGCTAGTATGCATTTGAAGTTACCACTTTTCCTACATTTGTAGAAAAATTCATACAAATTACCAGTGCCAGACTAATACTGATATTTCTGGATAACAGAACAACAAAAAATTACTTGTGCATTTGTAAGTATGGAGTTGTAAAGTACAAGTGCAGCAGGAACCTTTGTGGAACAGAATTTTACTAATAACTACAAGTTATAAGTCCATACACCTTTATACTTTTGTGGAACCAGGTCCTGGACTGTGAGGGAGCGTAAAAATCCTAAGTATGGTTTTCTTCGGATGGAAGTAAAGTCGTGGGTCCCTTATCGTACATTTACGGCACAAAAAAGAACCTGAAGCCTGAATGAAGGGGCATTTGAGCAAAATTTGTAGGCCGTTTCAGGTCCTAAATTGAATGGGACACTGATGACCTGAGAAGTTTAAGAGTGTCTGTAAATAAAATGAATCAATGAATCGTTAATGAACTGTGAAGGATGGTATACCTGCTGAAACGCACTCCGATCCGTATATATTTACTCTGACGTCACTTCCGGTTTTGGAGGATCGGGGTACACAAGAATTTGTATAAAAACTGCCTAAATGTAGCTCGAACACTCTAACACGCATAACCTCAATTTGCGATATTGCAAATTAACTGATAATTTGCAATTATTTTGTTGTTTTACTTACTAAACTCACCAATGTTTGCAGGAAGACGCGGGCGTTTCCAGTCTTGATCGGAAGAATATCGTGGCTTTATTACCTTTCTGGTTTTTAACGCAACAAATTATGCACTAAGCTTCCCGCATCCTCTCAATCCTTTTTCGATACTCTGGTAGGTTGCTACTGAAACAGTAATATTAGCCAAAACTGTATAGCACCTACAAGAGCAGTATAGCAAATTAATGAGAGGATTTCAGTTTAAAGAAGATTATATAATACAAATAAATGCGTGAATTACAGTAAATCGTAAAATGTTTTTGAAATTAAAAATTTGTTCCATGTTGATGCCACGGGTATTATAGTTGACAAATAAAGTGAATTTATTTCAAAGTAAATCGATTTGCAGACGCTGTCGAGTGACATCTAGGCAAGAAGCTACTTTCGAGAGCAAATACTGGTAAACGCGGCGCCGAAGGTTACAAAGCATTAATGCTTTACTCAGTTAAGAGCAATGATCCATTTGTGGTAGGTTTTTAGAGGTCAGTTTTACTTTAGTTAAGAATCTCTTTTATTCCCGAAGTAACATTAAGAGCTTGGGGACCAGTTAATGGGCAAATTAGAGTTTCACAATAACAGGGAAAAAGATCCCTAATTGTCGCGATTTAACATGTGGCTGCCATAAGGTCGTAAAAGAGCTATTCTCTTTAACCGTATAGTCTCTCTTTCTGTCTGGAGGCTAACGTTTGCTAACAGTGGAAGCAGAACCAAGCGGTCTTTATGTGACAGTCGATCCTTTAAAGGCAAAGTCATTTTGCTCTTCTTATACTTCAGGGAAAGCTCGCCAAGTGTGCATCAGCTTAACAACTGCGACCACAGCTGCACAATCGTCTGTTCGTTTCATATGAAATAATAACCAGCAAAAATGAAAACTGTAAGGGGAACGCTCATTGCATGCAAATATTTACATATTGTGGGAAGAACATATTTCGATAATATTTACAGATAAAAGTGGGAAAATGTAAAAATAAATGAATAAATAATTATTCAATAATCGAGGTGTGCACTTTTGAACACTGACGTAGATTACTTTAAAGCACCCAAGCCACAACACAATTATTTCAAGTAATGAGAACAAGGTATACTAAATTTAGTAATACAAGGGCGTTCTGACAGGTTCTTAACCTAATGCTGTACGAACAACTTTTAACTTCAACATTATTTTTGTTTTATAACAAAATTAAGTTCAAAGCCTTTTTTTTCCAGCATTATTCCAATGTCACTATCCCGTCTCTAAAGTGGTTTTACGTAAGATATGCAAAATAATTTCTAAAGCTGCAGTTGTCTTTTCCTTTGATGAAAAAGGCTGGCCAGCGAGGAGGAGTTTCAACTTTGAGAACAGATCGAAATAACAGAGGTCAAATCTGGGGAGTAAGGTGGATGCTCTAGCAATTCGCACATCCCATCTCTAAAACACTTTCTTGAGTAGGTTCATTGTCTTGTTGAAAAATTATATATTTTTTTTTTTCCTTTTGCAAACCCGGATTTTTCTTATGGATTTTTCAAGTAGTTGGCCTAAAAAGTTGACATTGCACTCTCCGGTTATATTTTTATCATTCTGAAGTTCATTCCTTTAGTGTCCCAAGAGATCGATGTCATAACATTTTCTGCAGAAGAACCGACATTGTCTTCTTTGGTACTGAACAATTGACTCCAGTCTACTGTTTTGCCTGCCGTTTCAATTTTTGTGTGTGCGTGCATGCCTGTGTGTTTTTTTTTAATGGTGTTTAATGCCCGTTTTTACTGCTGAGGCACCAAAGGCGGTGAACACTGGTGTGATACATGAAATGAAATGATGTATTGGGAACGGATTATTTTTAAGGAAAGAAACTTTTATGCCTAAGTTTAGGGTACCTCCTCGGCACTTGCCAGTTATGAAGGCCGAGGAAAACCTGGAAAAAACCTCAGGGAGGACGGTCCAGGAGGGATTCGAACCCCAGACCTCCCTCTCATGAGTTCGCGCCTTAACGACCTCGACCACCCGTGGCGGTTTGGTGTGTGTTGGTAGATACAAGTAGAGTACGGAGCTGGAGAGATGGCTAGTCAGAGGAATGTGTTGATAACTGCTCACTATTGATATTCTGTTTTTGCTAACGCGAAGAGCTGGACCGACACTTAAGTATTTGAATAGATCATCATACACATGCAGTGCGTGATGTTTTAACGGCGGATAAAGTCATCTCTGCAGCTCTACATCGAGCTCTAAGTCGACTAACAAAATCCGTTCTGTGACTGTTAAAAAGCTCCAAACACATCTGCTATATTTTCATTTGAATGAATTTTTATTTGCTGTTAGTAAGCGCTGCACATTTCTTGCACAGTTCTATTTCATACGCAAATTTTTATGTAAAATGTAATTTGCACATTCCTTTAAAATGGCTATAGCTTCATAAATTTTACTCACTTTAACTAGCCGATCATCTAACACCATATCATGCATTTTCTTAATAATTTCTGCTCTTTTGTACTTTTTGGACGTTCTTTATGTGGGCCATCTTCAAAACTGTTTAAAATCAGCATTATAATTGATGAAAATGAAGGGGAATTGTTCCCATAAAAACTTGGAAAGTTGGTACGGGTTTTCCTTGGCGTTAAAGCATATTTTACAAATAACTTGATCAATTGGAGGAAATCCAATTTTATTCGTTTTATGAATTACCTATAACCGTCTGCTTTAGAAAGCTTCAATAAACCATTTGAAACAACGATTTTATATTTCAAGTTAATCTTTAAGACAGATTATACATGAGAATAAAGTTATCTTGCCAATTGCATAACTACCTAAGCCCGAGAACTTTTCATACCGCCTTCGTACAGCACAGTAAGTAGGAAAATGTAACATCTGGCAACGACATTGAAGTAACTGTTATGTACCAGGCTAGTCTTTCCCTTCCTGCAAATCTTCCCTTTGACCTCCTGTGAATCTTGTAAACAGCATGACATACATTAAAGCGTAATGCTTACTGTCAGTGCCGATAGAGCAGTCATCCCTTTTGTTAACACAGTGATACCAAATCTAAATGTACAAAGACAAAGAGTTTTACACAAACTAGAAGACAAATTTACATCAAAACGCTGATGAAAAATTGAAAAATAGATTTTTCTCTTTATAACATTCAGTATGTATGCAATTTTGACATATTAACATTACTTAACATAGAAAAAATAAGACATAAATTCATACCTTTATCAGAGGCCATTGTTGCATAGATTTTATTCGTACTAAATCCGCTTTTATTCTGAATATACTCTTGTTTGTTCCTTCCTAGGAGCATTTTGTTTCTAAAATGTTGCTCACTTAGATCATTTCCTGGGTCTTGCCTTGCACTCACCAATTAATAACATAAAACTGTGATTCAATCCTACAATTAGGTTATTACAGCTCTTTAGAATTACATTATCTGTTATCTCAGAAGACTGGTCTTCCGGAGTATGGGGGAGCAGTTTCCAATTCCTGATTATTAACCCAGCGTATTATGAGGTTAAAACTTTTTAAATTTATGAACCAAATTATGTACCATATGAAAATTAAGCATGTGCCAGACTCATATCTATCTCATGCACTTCTCTAAATAAAACATTATAGTGCTGGCTAAACGGAAATTATAAGTCAACCATGTAATATTAAATGATAGATGTATCATATTGATTGTGTTGCTCAATAATCAAGAGAACTAATTTTGAAATATTCAAAGAAACAAGAGATGTGAGCAATTTGCAAAATTGAGAGCTATTTCAAACTTGAGTTTCTATTTTTCTCATGCCTCATCTCTCTATTTCAGTTCTGGTTTCACTTAACGAACAAATACCTGCTGGCAAATGGTTGAATGGATGTCGTTTTTATATTTATAAGTTATCATTTAAAGCACTTTTACTAACATCGATTTATTTCAATTATATTTCAATTATATTTCATTATATTATTCATTTGTCTTTAGGATAATTTGACTTGTTTTTGGACATTAAATAACACACCTGCATTAGTAGCTAATAATACCATTGCCTCGAAGGTGTCCACAACTCCTGAATGCCACAGACTACTTAATTGCTACCAACTTCCTGTACAACAGAACGCACTTTCATTTTAAATTGCTTACTTTAAATGGTTAACAGAAAACAACTTCCTTCTAATGGAGCCGCGCTTCCTTTTCTGAAACACAAAACAAGAGAAGTATGCCATCAGTGCGGTATCACTTACTTCTTCATTTCATGTTGACTGTTGATTTATCTGATAGAGCAGCATGTTTGCCGGCCTGTCCATCGCGAGAACCACCGTCTTGCTTTTCAATCAGTCCCATAGCTCGCTCCTGGTCTTGCCACAGCGCATGACAGCTCCAGATGGATGAGCTTACCATCAATCAATCACATGCAGTCGAGGCTGTCTAGCGGTGGACCACCCATTTACACCGTAATGAGTAGTCGTTTTTGATAAAAGTGGACTCTGTTACCGGCATTTTTCTTTGTTAAGAAGATTGTGCACCTTAAAAAAAATATTTCCATGCAGAACTCCAGATAGCGCCAGGAGAACAGTTTTGCACGTTGTATGCACTAAGGTATTTAGATGTGAGTTTTTTGTGACTAACTCAGTTCTTGTTATAACGGGACAATCTTCCTGTTGCCTAACTTAACAATATTTTTAGATTATACATTACAACGCATTATTTTCAACACACCTACTTATTTACATAAAATCGGCATTTAAATCACTCGAGACGCATTACTATGCAAAATATTAACTGTGTTACTAAATATATAGCATATTATATTAAAATATTCTATGATGGGTAGTCTATAAAGACAAAGAATGATTGCTTTACTTACGAAGTACACCAGGCAGGATCAAGGTTGGTATGGTCTTTTTAAAGCAGTCCCAAATGAATTGTACTTGGCCTAACGTGTCTGTTGCTCCTGGAAGACGTTCTAGAAACCACTTTTTGACAAATCTTCAGAACTGCCTTCGTATTCTTCACTAGAGCCGTTAATGAAGTAAAACGCTGATCATGAGAAAACAAAAATGACAACGGAGCTAAAAGTTTGGAGAATGTGGCACACATGCTATGTATTTATGGTCAAATGTTCAGCAAGAGCATTGCATGCCTGGGGATTTGTATTATTATGTTCAGGGCTCCAACCAGATACATGCAGCTCAGAGCGACTTCGATGGATGTGTTCGATTCTCAAAAAGTAAGCAGATCAGGCGCTGAAAAATGTTAAGAAATTCACATACTAGAGAGTCACTCTATATATGAACGGGAACTGGGCAAGACACATAGGCAACACAAAACCCAAGTGCATAATTAAAAATATAGAGGCATTAAAGATTTCAGTATAAATACCGGAAACCCGGGTGAGAAAAATGGAGTTGGTTTACAGAGCAGTGAGGTCAATTATGATGTACGGGGTCAAAATTTGGGGGTGGAAAATCATCAATAAATTGAATCAGGTACAAACGCAGTTTCTAAAACGGTTGTTATAAGTAGGGAAGGTTACATCAAATTGTGGGTTTCTTACAAGTTTGATATTTCCAACGAAAATGTAAATTTAAAAGTAATAATCTTAAGAACTGGTTAAGAATAATACACGGAGATCAAGCTCTTCTTCGAGCAGGTTGCCTGAGGGAGCAAATAAAGGTAGGTTATGATACTTGTCGAGCATTAGAAGTAAGGAAAGGCTTAGAAAAAATTGGTATATTTGGTTAAGGGGAGAGGACATTACACGAAATAGTTGGGAAATAGTTAACAGACTTTGCGAGATATAGATAGCAAAATACTGAGTCTCAATGCGCAGAAAAAGTATCGCTTAACCTGCAGGCTCAAATACACCCGGTGTAAGGGAGGCGGGATTATCTAGATATCTGTGGTTGAGAAGAAGAACTGGTGGCTCAGATTAGGGGCTTGGAAAGGAAATAAATCGATTAATGTTCTCGGGAAAAGGATATGCCCATTGTGCGGGGAAAGTGATACCTGGAGGCATTTTTTTTTTTTTTTTTTTTTTTTTTTGGTAGAATGCAGGGAAACAGAGATTTTAAGTACCGAGCATTTACCGCCGAAATTTTTTAATGCCAATAGAATTTTGAACATTTGCCAGGAAGTGTGAGTGCATGCGAGTTAGACAATTTGGGAATATTTCTAGAGAAAATCCCACAAAGGTGGAGAGTGGGTGTAAGCAAATGGAATGGGGCTCAAGAGTAACGGTTCTATTCATGTTTATGTATTTGTATATAAACGTTCTCATAGAAAACGTGTGATGCAAGTATTTCGATGTAGATGTATATTTGTATGTATATATGTAAATCTGTATTATGTCGTTATGTGGGTATGTATATGCATGTATTATGTATGTATGGTCATTTTGTTTGTTACAAGGACGATATTAACATGTACGCCCATAAGGCCCATGAAACAACTGGATTACTTGAATGTGTTTTAAAACTGGTATAATAAAAAGTCCGTTATTACTACCACCAAACACTGAAGCTCCCGACACGTCTACTCTTACCATATTCTGTTCAGGCGTAAGCAATCTCGGCACCCATCTGACACACACGGATCTCTCTTGTAAGCAATCGTGCAGAATGGTGAACGCAGTACCACAGGAAATTTGCAACATGTCTGCCAGTCTGACTGCTGTTAATCTTCGATCTTCCCGAACAATGACGGCAGCTGTGTTAATCATGGTCTCATTCATCGCACTGGTTGGAGCACCTGGACCGAATGATTTGTTGTCGAAACGTTGCTCTCCTTAAACTTTTTGAACCACGAAAGTGCGATTATTTGATTGCTATATGCTTACTGTAACATTGCATACGCTTCCATGCAGACGGAAGCAAAATTTCAGAGCAGCACACTACTCGTTAGCGACTCCATTCAAGCAGCCTGCTGGCAAACCCTTTACTGGCGTCTTATACTAAGACACATGCACAAAAGCACTTCTAATTTTTTCACCAATTACGTGAGATCTGTTCTTCTCAAGAAAAATTATTTTACCATCGTTTCTCCACTGTGTGATGAGAAAATAAGTAATGCTCTCTTTATTGATTAGCCCCCGTACATTTTGTAATGCTTATAAAAGAGTGATGTTTTTTTCGTTAGAGAAACCTGGAGCTGTATGCTTTATTGACTAAGCATATCAGTCTATGTAATTTTGCCATCTGTGCTGTCCCCTTTATTAGTACAGCGCATCACATAGGTCGTATTGATAGATAAACATGTACTGTTGACACTTAAAGCAATAATATGATCCAAGTATGGAAATATTACTTTGAAAACGTGCCGCGATTGTAGCATTGAGGAAGATAAATTCGTCGGTTCGTCAAGTTGCTAAAAAACCTGGAAAATCTGCAAAAGTATGGATTAGGATCACCAATAAAAGAAATTGTTTAAAACCTGCATCACTATTATGTGCAGAGTTAGTAGACATTAGGAAGAAGATTGCGTCTATTACAACATTAAAATGGATACTTTTGGAAGCTAATAGAGGCACGTGGCAAAACGGAAATAATAGCTAAAGTCAATTAATTCAAGAAGAGACTCCAATGAACTACAGCATCCACATTGGACACCTGGTAATTGGTCTGAGTGCTTTTACACGTACGAATCCAAATATGAGCGCTTGGTACCAGAAGAAGTATATTCATGTCCACCGACATAAAGAAAGTGTGCGTTCAAATAACGGGGAGCTATTATAGTTATTGTGAAAGTTGGATGAAAAGTGGATCAGTGAGGATATCATAAAATTCTTCAGTATCATGTAACCCTATCTGGATTGCATTTAGTAGGGAAAGGTTTCCCCTTGCAGTAAGATAACATTCTAAACATTGACCCGGAACCTGCATAAGGTACATCGCATCTAAAAAAAAAAAAAAAAAAAAAAAAAAAAGCAGGGGATGCTGAAAGACATTGCTTGGCTGCCCCAAAGCCTGAAGTGCAAACGCACATAATTATTATGGGACAAAGTAAATAGAGATACCCGGGAAATGCATTTACTATTATGACCCAACTGAAATTAATGAATGTAGTGAAAAATTAAGATGTAATACAGTCATGAACTGAAAAGTAAAAGCTAAATTTTCAAATAAAGAACAATATATAACTTTTTAAAATTAAATATTTCAACACAATTTAATATCCATTGCTTTTTTATTCTAAAAGCATTTGTAAAATCAAATGATACTATTAATAATTAGAATAATAAAGTTTTGCACGTTTATACGTTGGGGGTTATAATGACCTCTTTCCGCCATTCTAGGTATGTCAGATTATTATATTTATAGTGTTAAAATGGATATATAAAGAGTCATTTGCTATGATCGAGATTCATTTAATCCAAGTTATTACGCTTGGGCGTACGAGGCTCACTCTTCAAGTTATCATGCACGGATGTACAAGGCTCATTCTTCCAAGTTATCACACTTGGGCGTACAAGGCTCACTCTTCAAGTTATTACGCTCGGGCGTACAAGGCTCACTCTTCAAGTTATTACGCTCAGGCATACAAGCTCATTCTGCAAGTTATTACGTACTGGGGTGCGGCTCACTTATCAAGTATCATCACGCAAAGCGTACGAGGCTCACTATCCAAGTTATCACGCTCGAGCGTACTAGCCTCATTGTTCATAGTGATTACGCAAATACAAGACTCTTTATCTCAAGTCCACGGGTGTGCGAGATTCCTTTTGTCAAATTAATATGTTAATGGCGCGCTCGCGTGAAGTCCTTAAGACTCAAAACTTAATTCCAATTATCGCCTCCGCGGTGCATTAATTCGTTAAGAATGAAAGGATGCCTAGATTATAATATTGAATCCAAACATTCTCAGAAACACCTGATGTTGTAAAAGGCGTTATGATCAATAAATCACTGAATATGTTGCAATACGCCGTGGGATTATTGAAACAACTAATATCTTCTCCCAGTCCTATTGAGTAGGGACTCAACAAAATAACAAAAAACATCCTGAGATGTTGTTGTGGTTGAAACGTAGATAACAGAAGCAATCATTATTACAACAAGACAGTTTCAAAATTTGGTATCCAACCCGGGGTACGCATCTACCAACCAAAATGTTTAGTTCTATAAAATGAATATACAGTGTAGGATGGTAATAAACTACCAAAATAATAACTTATAATTGCATAAAACAACGGCAAATATTATCTATGCAGTATTTTGCCGTTCTGCATTTTGTAAACTTTTCTGAATTCAATTTATATATTTTAAATATGTCTTGAACTTCTAATTTGAATTTTCCTTCAACTTGATGCAAACTCAGAAGATTTCTCTCCCCAGGGTTCTGCTTTTTTGAAACAATTTTCCCAATCCAAATATTACATTGAGCTTTCATAGTGTTGCATATTCTGGCACAAAACGTACATCAAATAACCAAGATAGGTTATTCAGCATCGTAGACCAAATTGCATACGTAGCATTCTCCAAAGCGTGCAGGAAATTTGCCACTGCAGCTAGTTATTCACCAAATACGTGAACTTTAGATTACATATAGTAATGTGAGGAGAAAATCGACAACAGTCTTGACTTTCAAAGTAAATAACTTATATGTATTTGAAAAATCAACATATCTCACCAAAAGGAAGCAATTCTGTGCCTAAACTCTGCTTGGGATGTACAGAATAAGAAGAACAAAAGGGGAACATGCTATTCATTTCGCATATATTGAGTTTCATCTTCCACTAGGAGCACTGTGAGCTATTGTAGATAGTATATATTCAAATGTGTGGCCAGAACTTTAAATAAATCTTTTTACTTATTGAGCATCATATTCATCAACACCCCCCAAACTGCTCTTTTCGGTCTGTCAATGCTGCATTTTTCTGTTGCAGTGCAATTACGTATAACTTTTGTGGTTCTCAGTTCAATTGGTTCCTGAGCACTGTTTAATTTAATTTAATCTACATTGTTTTATTTCATCTATTATACTGGTACTTTAGTATATATCTTAGGTGAATAAACCGGCTACTACTTCAATTATTAAGGTTTTACTGTACTCTGAAAGTTATCTATGAAGCCCATTACCCTTGTTTCTTCATTGGAGAAATTTAGACTGTATTCTTTCTCAAATTTTGTTTAATTTAAATACTTTTATTTAAAATTGTCTTTTGAATCTACACACATAATTTAGTTATCAGTAAATTGTAAGGTGTTTGGTATTAAGTGATTTCCCAAAACTGGAACTAGATATTCGATACTTTATATTAATCACATACAATACACATTTCTCAATGTATTATTTTGGGAGTATTAACATACCAAACAAATAGACCTGCAATTTCTTATACAGAGTGTATTTTTATTACGACACATTTAAGTCCCTGGAGTAGTTCAAGCTTTTGAATCAACTTCTTAAATCCATTATTTTCTACAGTTGTTTTTGTGTAATATGTATTCTATTTTCCTGATAACAGACTTTTATCAATTATCTCCCTTTAAATCTGGAATTGCTGTCCAGAAAAGATGAAAGTATAGGTTGACTCGAATAGCATGATGAGGTTGCTGATGACGGTAATTAAGATGATGACTTCGAAAGAATGGGCACAGGCTTGACCACTGTTGCTTCTTCACTCTCTCAAACTTTTGTTAGAACGTTCAATAAAACAATTTTATGAATTGGTGCTTCTTTAGGTTGCCTATGTTGTGACTTTTTTCACCTCACACACACAAAAAAAAATTAGAACTTCGGTAAATGACACAGTTATTACAAACAGGCTACAATTGAACTAAATTTCATTCATAATATCCGAAAAGTTAAAGCACGAAACGCACAGTTTTTCTGTCACTAGAAATTAAGAACTAATTAGTAATTTAAAACTCGCTTTCATGCTAAAGACGCTTAGGTAGATATTGTTACAATAACTTACATGTGATTAGATACTTTAACAGTTCACATGATACCGCCAAGAGTGGCGAGGTCGTTAAAGTATGCTCTCGTAAGGAGGAGGTCCAGGGTGTTCCATTTCTACCAGGACCGTCCTACCTGACAGAGATTTTTCCCAGGTTTTCCCCAGTCCTCATAAATGATGAATGCCGGGAAGGTGACCTACACTTAAGACCCGAATACTTCCTTCCTTTAAAAAAAGCATTTCCTAATTTAACATTTCATTTCATGCATCATCAGTGTCCACCTCCACCTGTAGCGCCTCAGTAAAAAACGGGCGTTAAACACTATTAAAAACACACACATGCTATATTTACCAAAAACTTTTTTGTTATTGGTCAGACTCTGAACTGAATTCGTTTTATAGGCGGGGTGTGGTTTTTCCATATCCGCAAAAAGTGAAAAACATACTAGAAATGTATGCAATAGAAAGTTAAAAAAATATTTGCTTCAAACTGCAATTCAGCACATTTTATTGGGATGATAAATGATTTTTAAAGACATTTGCTGATCAGACACACTGTCATCAGGTCATCTGCAGAAATATAAGGAAGGGCAGAGGGGGAACTTTATTACAGGTCGCTTAGAAGCACCCAATTTCTTGGTACCTGGTAGCCGTTATTTAGAAACTTATGAATAATAAATTTATTTCTTGCAACCACTGGTGCTATTTGTTGACAATATTTAAAAAGTTGTTGTGTTAACAAAGTATAGCTTAAATATCGAGCTAATGTACAAGAGTGCCGCTCGATATCGGACGATATTGAGAACCCATTTCTAATCTTCATTTTTTATTTTAATACATGGATTAACTTAAAGACATTTTATTTACTTTCAACAAGTTCCTTTTTTTCAATATGATGTTTAACATTAGATTGTAAATTTACAAAAACAAAGAATAAATTTACTACTTTTTAACTTACAAACTAGGCAAAACAACATTTACTGGTTGATTAAAACATTTAAAATTATTAGGACCTCTAGAACATTCTATTACACACACCATAATCCAGTGCAAAAGTTTCAAAATCTACCTTTTTCCTTAAAAATGACTTTCATGGACATATACCCTTCTTGAAATCCTCGATTCAGTTAATGTTATTATCCTATTAACGAGTTACTACTTTAAAGCATGTGATTAATTACAGAAAGTGGATGACGTCAGTCATTAGCTCTTCTGGCACACAGACGACACAATGGTCATTACTGTGAGCAGCAAGTAGCCAGAAATTACACTGTCTGTGAAATAAAAAGCCATGTACTTAATGCGCATTTCCTGGCATTTCCAGTGTCTGTAAAAGATTGCAGTAAGATTTCCAAATGTATAGAAATGGCCATATGGCCATATGGTCATATACACCGCCACGGGTGGCCGAGGTCGTTAATGCGCGAACTCGTGAGTGGGAGGTCTGGGGTTGGAATCCCGCCAGGACCGTCCTCCCTGACTGAGGCTTTCTCCAAGTTCTCCTCAGTCCTCATGGCTGGCAAATGCCGGGGAGGTACCCTAAACTTAGGTCTGGAACGTTTCCTTCCTTAAAAAAAAATCTTTGCCAATATATCATTTCATCTCATGTATCGTTATCAGTGTCCACCGCCTGTGGTGTCTCAGTAGTAAAAATGGGCGTTAAACACGATTCAAAAAAAAAAAAAAGGTCATATATGAAAACGTACAGGAATTATTGAAAACACTTCTCACCTTTTGGTGGCATTAAAGCTACATTCGAATCATCTTCGTGGTCTTGCAGTTAGCGTATCTGTCCATAAACGTCCCGATTTCGAATTCCCTAAAGTCAGAAGCCTCGGTAAGATTTTTTCTGGATTTTTTACTTACCCTGAAAAGATGAATACCAGGCTAGTTTAAGCGTTGTGGGTTCCGGGTTCAATTATGCACTCATTTCACCATAACATCCATTCATCATATGTTTGACCTTCGTTGCTAATAAATAATTAAATAAATCTAAGCTACATCCACTGTAGTCATTTCTTAACAAATGGCACAGGTTACGAATAGAAAAGTGTCTTGATAATTTTCGTTAAAAATGAAAAGTTTTAAGGATAGTCTTATGGGTTGGTATACACAACCACCACTGCATTAATTAATTAAGTTTTCAGAAGCCTTCATCTATTAAGAAGATGCCTCACTGAGGTCTCGATATAAAACCGGGGTTCAGATTTTTGCTCTGAAATTTAATCAACGTGTACTGCAGATATGTTTTTGGGAGCATAGTGATTTGAAACGTTCTCTGCAGATATTTAAATGGTTACGTGCAATCTATTTTATAGGTCGTAATCCCGTTCTACAAGATAATCTTCTGAATCTCACAATGTTTGGCATCTGAGTATGAGTTTCGCAGGGAGTGTATCACTAATAACAACTGCTGCATTCTCCTGTATATATGTCTTGGGTGTATATTTAGCGGAGATTAATTTTTTATTTCACATGGTATTTTCATTTTGTTTATCAACGTTTCTCGTAGTGGGACTTGTCTTGATTTTATAAGCACATGACCCATTTTAAGGTTGGAATTTGGAGTTTCCATGTAGGTCAATTGTGTTTGGCTTGAATATATGACGGAGACTATGCTGCTTTATTTATTTTTAGTTATCATTATATGTGATGTGAATTCTGTTTTCTTGCAGGGTTATTAATTAAACGTATAGAAAACGGTTTGTTTTTGAAATACTGAAACGATGAATTCATATATTCCTGTTGTGGTATCAAAGTTTGGATCTACTTACGAGAAGTACTTAGATCAATTAACATGTGTATTTTGACTATTAGCGTTTGCTTTTCTTTAGGTAATAGGCTTTAACAATACTTTCCTTGCTGCCACATGCTTCTCAAAGAGACTTCTTTACTGTTGCAACAGACATTCTTACTATTCATGTCCACTAGATCTGCACATATTTGTCGTGCAGTTTTAAATATATTCCTTTTACTTGTAATTTGAATGCACTCGTATAATCCTTTTTATAGTTTTTCAAGACTGTTTTAGTCTTGGTTGCTACCAGTATTTTAGGTGGCGGGCAAGGATACATTATACTCCCCTAATAGATAGTCACGTTCTTTAGCAATTTGACCAATCATCAAATCTACCTCACTCAATGCTGAAAATGGAACACTTTTTCAAGTGACATTTCTACTCTTGGAACCATAGCAATCATGTTATCACTTTAACAATAACCAAAAACTACACTGGATTACAGCAGTATTTAGCAATATAGGCTTGATCGTATGATTGATGGTAGTACAAGGAACAACACGATGTCTAAGTTACTGTACATTGGCTTATAGATACATATGACCCAGCTCCAGATTTCTACAGATATTTAACTAAAGGTAAAACATCACAGTTTTATAAAATCTACGTCATTATAAATAACGTGCTATTTTTAGTAATTATACATAATTTTCAGCACAATAACTCCAATTGATTTAGAATGCCGATTTCGTATAAATGGAGGGTACATTGAAATTAATGTATGGTAGTACCAGTAATGCAAATACAAACTTTTTTTTTTTTAAATCTGCAATTATATCTTCAGTTCAAATATCCTGTAACACGTATGTTTATCTCAATTCTCTGTTATTATGTGTGAAACAGCAACTTTTGGAACCTTTCTTCACACGATTTTTCAATCTGTCTATTTTTGCTTTAAACAGAGCTAGAGGAGAGATGGAAAATCCAACCAGTTAACGATGTTTAAAAACAATTACCGACGGGAAGATAACTACAATTTTCTCATCTGCATAAATAAAATCAGAAAATAAACGTGAGTGGTCATGCATCCTTTACTTAACCATGGGTGGGTGTAGAGTTGCTAGGACTGTTCTCTTCTGTACTTGTTGGTATACCTTTCCTTGAATTTTAACTCGCATTTTTTTTCTTTCTGCATCTTGGCAGGAGTATGTGATGGTGAATAATTGAGCAACTGAACAACATAAGCATATGTTGCAATCAATAACTTTAGAAAACTAACAGTTACAGAGAAGGTTAATTAAATACAACGAAATAACAAAGCATTCCAGAGCAAAATGGGCAGATTCTTTTACCAGAGCCCTAAGGAATATAGAGCTATTGAAGTTTACCCATGGAAAGTTTTTTTTCAAATCTGCATCATTACGTACCGACAACTAAAAAAATATTTAAATAATGCAAACACACACACACACACACACACACACACACACATATATATATATATATATATATATATATATAGAGAGAGAGAGAGAGAGAGAGAGAGAGAGAGAGAGAAGCAGAAAAAGGACACACTTATAAAGTCACAGATTTTATATGCTATATTTCTTGAATTACTTGAATTTTTCTAAGGCCTTAGAAGAACTCAAATATTTCGAAGTATTGTTTTTTCTGCTTCTCTAGTTATTGTTATTTTAGTTATTCATAGTGTTACATTTTTCATTGTTACATATGTGTGTGTGGCTCCGTTAATGCAATAGTGGTAGCAATTTTTGTTATTTATCTACCTCGGCATGTAACCATCAATTAACAAACGATTCGTCAAGTTTGTTAACCAGCAAAATAGGACCATTGGGATTGGGGGTAAAACTAAAGCAAACATTAAAAAAAAAAAAAAAAAAAAAAAAAAAAATGAGAAATCGCTCCAGCGGCCAAAAATTTGTTTTTTTCTCAACGAAACTCGGTAAATTTCTTCAAAATAAATCTATAAAACTAGTTTCTGAAAATAAAGGCAATCGGGCCATTCTAAAAACGATTCGTGGTTAAAGTGAAATTTAAAAATCGCTCTAGCGGCGGCAATTTTAAATGTTTTTAAAAGAAGCTCGGTATATGTCATTGAATTAAAATAATTTATGAAAATCCGTGAAATCAAACATTTAAAAATCGCTCTAGTGACATTAATATTCGTTTTTCGAAACAAAACTCCATATATAACATTTAAATAAAATAGAATTATAGTTTCTAGAAATCAGGGAAATCGAGCCTTTAAGAGTGGGTGTGTACTTGAAACCCAGCATTTGAAAATCGCTCTAGCAGCATCAATATTTTTTTTCACAACAAAACTCGGTACATACCATTTAAATCAAATAAGAACATTAATCATTATTGAATATTGGAAGTGAGCGGTTTACCTGAAAAATAAGCGGGGATAAAGCGAAATTTAAAAATCGCTCTAACAGCTGAAATTTTAGGTGTTTTTAAGAAATTCAATGTGAGCCATTGAAAGAAGGAAACTATATTCTGAAAACCAGTGAAATCGGACTAATAGCAGGGGGTTTACCCAAAATTTGAAAACCACTCATGCGGCATTAATATATATATATATATATATATATATATATATATATTCGCAACGAAATTCCGCACGTAACGTTTTAAGAAGAATGAAAATCAAAGAAATCGGGCTCTTAGGAGTGGGAGTTTACCTAAAACCAAAAATTAAAACTTTGCTCCAGTGGCACCAATATTTGTTTCTTCAAAACAAAATTCGGTATATACCATTTAAATAAAACAAGAAAAATTGTTTCCGTAAAAATAGGGTAATTAGACCATTAAGAGTAGGGGGTATACTTAAAAACCAAATTTTAAAAAGTGCACTTGCCTTCAACTTTCTCTTTGTTGTTGTAAAATAAAAGGACAAATTAATTCAGCATCTAAACTGCGCTTATAACAATGCACGTGTTTTATATATAACAAAAGCATCGTCGTGAAGATAGCAAATGTGAAGTATTAATATAATATGCGTTTTACAATTATATTTGTATGTTAGGGCGCTCTGTAATAACCTTCAGAAAATATTTGCATTACATGTTTTTAATACAATACTATTTAAATGAAATTTCAAAGCCAATGAAAATCGAGGTAGCTTTCAATATTTTTTATTTTCTTTGTTACATTATAATTGTATCTGAATAGTAAAGTGTTGTTGTTTTATTGAAACATTTGAACATTTTCCTTAAATACACATTATAACTCGAAACTTTCTGTTATTTTTCTCTATTTTAATCAATATATAGATGATATCAAGGGCTCAGCTCATAAACATGATTACATTTAAAAATTATTAAAAATTCTCACATAGTATATCTTTGTTTATTAGTGATCATACGTTTCATTTATTTAATAGTATACCATTAATTTTTGTTTTTAATTTCAAAAAAGCAACAATAACAGTAATAATAATAATAATAATAATAATAATAATAATAGTAATATAATTCTAAAAATGAGTTTCTCTTTTGTAATACATATAGGTTGCAAGAATTCTAATTTTGTTTCCCTAAAACCACAAAGTAATGCCATAAGTTATTTCATTTGATTAATTAATAAGTCCTAATTTGGATTTTATATTAAAAGTTATTCAACTCTATGAGAAACTCGCTTAGTTCATGCAGCTCCTGCAAGACGGACCTATTTATTTTTTACTATTTTTTTTTAAAGATCTTTAAAGCGAGAAAAGCGTCTCTCCACTTCACATGAATAGGAGAAAAAAGGACAACATATGACATCCTGAGTTTTGTAAATAATATTATTTACTTATTTGTTTACCATTTCACTGATATTTCGTGGAACTTAAGTCAATTTAAAACCAGTAGTTTTGAATACATTTAACGAATCCCTAAGATGGAAAAAGTGATAAATGTTTAGATATACCTATATGATAGGTTGCCTTTTAATTAAGGATTTTTAGTGCTTCCTGGCAATACGTGAACTATTGTAATTGACCGTGTTTCACTTTTGGCATAACAACAAGGCAATAAAACTAAACAATGCACTAATCAACATATGTAATCACAACTCGAATATACTGAGTATGTGAACTGACTCACAAGAAAAGAAGTGCTTGAACTGACCAAAAATGCAACCTAGCGTTACTTCCTAGCATCATCTTCGTACAAACATTAATATCCATTTTCCTTACAAGTGCAGGAATGGGAGAGAGATTCTTTTAGCTGTCATTTAGTTGCTTTATACAGTGTGATCCGTGATAATCCCCCCCCCCGTAGCATGGGGTTTTTCCTCTGAGCGAGTCCCCACTCGTTTGCGGTGCCATGGAGGGGGCAGCTAGCCTGCTTGCTTACTTGGTGGCCTTTCTGACTGTTGCAGTCGTAGCGCAGTTGTTCCTGGGTGTGTGCTGTGTTGTTCGTTTCTTAATTCAACTGCATACATAAAGTGTATAATGCTTCGTGTATTTACTAAGTGCCTTTATGTACGATTCATATGTGTTAATTCAGTGGTGAAAAAAATCATAAGACCAATTTTTTTAGCATATAGTTGATTTTACTTATGTGAATACCATATTTACCACCATTTTCAGATAGTTAACTGACAGAGAGAGTGATCATGCATTTTTTCAACAGGACTCTGCCACTGTTCACACTACGGATGATTTCATGAAAATAATTCACAAATTGTTTCTACAAGACATAGCTATTAGTAGGGATCTGTGGTCCCCTTGACCCCATATTTAATCATCTGCGACTATTATCTCTGATGCAAATTAAATAATGCAGCGTACAAGGCGAAGTCACACACCATACAAGAGCTCAAAAATAATATTCATATGGAAATTGTCCGAATATCTCAAAATAAACTACAGCGAATGATAAATAATTTCGTAACAGATTCCAAAACGGGTGGAGAATCAAGGCGGGCAGTTTTAACACCTAATTTGATAATTTGGTAAGCAATGAACCTCTTAAATTGGTTTGTGTATTGTTGTATGGTTGGTTTATTTTAATGTTTTACCTTCCTGCTAATCATCGAGACCAAACTGGCCGTCTAATCGCCTAACGAGGAGAGCGCTCGCCTATAGGCAAAACACTGTTGGGGAAAACAAAACTGATTACGTGGTAGTTTGCTTTCAATCGATAATGCTCTGGGGAAAAGATTTAAATTGTAAAGGGAAAAATCTTCTGAAAACATTATAAATATATACCACATAGGCAATAAAGTATTGAAAGCATGATGCATTACAAAACTTGTCAAAATATATAATTATATGCAACTTAATACATTATGTAATAAACTGAAAAAGTATGTATATCACTTCCCATACGAGATGATAGGATTTAAACCCAGGAAAAAAGTATGTCATGAATTTACAGTCCCTATACATCATTGTCGGAAAGGTTTGGTGCCACATTACTAAATATTGCAGTCAATAGCATTAAAAATTATGTGCGTCATAATTACCAGCAACCTTTTATCTTTATTCAAGATTTTTCTGTTTTGCAGCATCCTGTACCGGGGGTAATACGCCATTATTATTTTTTCTTCTTTTTTTGTGATCGATTAACGTCTAGTCAACTGCCCAAGGACTTTCGAAACGATGACTGGAATAAAGGAAACGATTCCGGGAATTTTTTAATGTAACCTTATATTTAACTTTTCAGGGCAAGGGAAAACTCTGGAGGAAAAAAAAAAACAAAATAAAATAAAGTTTTACCTAATTCCTATTCACCCTTAAAGTGATCCCGATCAAAATAATATCACGTGACGTGACGTCACAAGCATGACTGTGTGCAGCAAGTACAACACAGTAACAATGCATGCAAAGAAAGTAGTTCCATTTTAGGAATTTGATGACAATTTTTATTTTGTTTTATTCTGCAATACTTACATACTAATATCCTGTTTCTACATCAGGACATAGTACTCCAGATTTATTTTATTTATTCCTGTTTCTTTTTCAATACAATTTAAATTACAAGATGAATTCTACTGATTTTAATATCTGCAATACTAATACTATAAATAAACAAAACTAAAACTTCAGTAATCTAATCCGGTATTCGGATACATCTACCATTGCTAATGGTACCCAGTAGAAATAATTACATTTAAAATGAATTAATTTGCAATTTTTATCCAATTTAATACCTGCAATCTTCATTTCTGCTAACGCTCGGTATCCAGGCTGCTTCCCACTGGAATTCCTGGCATCAGGACCAGGACTTCAATGGATTTGCTGCCAATCTCAAGCAGCAGCTATACTGACCATGGTGTGTTGACATGCAGTTTCCCTCTCTTCTCTCCTTATTTTGCTCTCTGTCTACTTCTTCTTCTCTCAACTGCTTCCTTTCCGGTCGAAAACTGCCATTATTCCTTTCTTCTGTCAATTCTGTTTTCTTCTTCTGATTCAAATTAGGGGTTATCCTCTTTATTGATTTTTTATTCAACTAATTCTACTTGTAAATATCTTCCTTTCCTTTCCCTGATTCTCTGGGATCTTCTAGGGGAATATACGATTTCTGACCTTTGAACTTTTTCTCTTGTTTGATTTTTGCTGTTTATATACTCTTCTGCTATTTTGCACGCTATTTATTTGTTAGTTCATTCAACACCCTAAAATCATCTTCGTCTCTCATGATGTTCCAGATGCGTTTCCCTGCAATTAGTCTTCTCTCCTCTGCTACAATTGACTAGTATTTAGGGCATTCAAATATGACATGTTCCGGTGTATTGAATTGAATGATAAGTTCAGTAATAAATAGCATATACTTGTGACTTTAATTTAAATACTTCTGACTCAATGAAGTTGAACCTCTAAGTTACAAATTGATGCGCCCAAGACGTAGCGTGCCAGATTCATTGGTTGTTTAAACAAGACAAGCCGTTTGCAATTATTATGGCTGACGCTAATGAATCATGTGCTGCTGTTTCTACGGAAACATATTATGTAAAGCATAAACCGGTCAAACCTAGTGGAGAGAAAACAAGTATTTTAAACGTGTTTTCAACGTTCTCTCAAAGTATTCTGCACTCATAATAAAGAGGTAGTAAACCTAACCTGAGAAATTACCGGTCTCTTGTCATTACGTCGCTTACACTTGTTAAGCGTTTCTTACAATCGTGAGTATTCTTGGTGCGAATTGCGAAGGATACATTGTTTGTTTTTTGACGTTAGGATCACTGCAAGAGTCAATTGATAATAGGCAAAATATTTCGCACAGAGATCGAACTGATGTCAACCAACTGTACTAAAAGAACCTGGTCAATCTTGTGCTGATTCCACCTGGGTCAGAAACGGAAATCCACATGTGTCAACAGTTCAAAATATTAAAGGTAAAAAGGACAAACACTGAAAGTTGTGTGATACAGGTTAAATGAAATCTGCAACTGTTCAATCTTTTCTGTTACACAATTTTATTTATTTAAATAAAATTTCTCCTTTGTAATGCTGCATGAAATTAGTAGACTCTCGAATCAACTCTATTCACGGCATGTCTCTGAGTGCAGATCACCCAGCTTTCTTTATCCTCAATTTGTCATCACCAGTCACATCGAGTTCTCCAGACGTACGCTGGCAATCGTAAGTGGAAGTTGCTTCACAATTGAAACTACCGAACCTCGAATCTTACCCATGTATGGATTATTTTATTTGCTATTTTTTGCAAGTAAAAATAATGTTTAGCACTCATGTGATAATATAACTTCAAATTGCAGACTTATCTTAATATTTAGCAATTTACCTCAGAAAAAATATGTGAGGTTACTTTATGTTCAAAATAAATAGGACATTAATTTATTAATTTTAATGCCATAAAGAAATTTTATATTTTATTTTAGGTTTTCAATTTTGCATTTTCAAATGTTAGTAATGTGACATTTATTTTCACAACAAAGATGCTTAATTTACATTTTGTATTTAAGCACAAATGCCTTAAAATTCAAATATATATATTGTACATTAAAATATGTATTATATATAGCCGCTTATTAAAAGTTAGTTTTACTTGCAAAATTAAAGCATAACTGGGATTGAAACTAGGTACTTCTTACTACTAGGCAGTGTTTTCGTCCGCTCAGCTATTAGCGCACACGGTCCGGCCAAACGCATTTCCTGTTTATTGGTCCAGAGAGGAGGATGGTTGGGATCTAGAAATGGAAACCAAAAAATATTTTTAATATATTGCTAATATCAAAATCCTTTTGTACTTAATCTCAGTGCTTTCAATTTCGCGAACCATTCGTGACCTAAATGAAACCTGCAATATTTTAAAGAAACATTTGACCAAACATATAAAATTGCAATATGAATGGATTTTTGATATCTCCAAAAACTCTGAGATGACACCAGGTCACTCCTAGTTTACTACAGTCATTAACTATTACTTTGAGTGCTTGTGAATATCAAAAAATGGACTTACCAGGCAGTAAATAAAAGGAACGGAAATATAATTTCAATTCATTATTCTCTGAGTTGTACACATTCATTTAAACACATCACTTTTACCCTTAAAAGTTCCATCAACAAACACATACTGACACTGTGATAAAAATATAATTTGATCTTAACAAAGAACACTACAAATTTATTTCCTTTATCAATAGTTAGCATTAAAATGAATATTTTTTTCTACAACAAAGTTCTCTAGACTTTTATGCGTCTATGTCGAATCTTGAGGTAAATTTAGCGATGAATAATGGCATTATTTAATGAACATTTTTAGGAAGTAACTAAAAGCCATAGCTTGCTAAAACATCATTTTGACAGTTTCTTCATTGTTACGCCTTGAAAGTTGGATTTTCCTTGCCTTGGGTATCAATGCAATGATTACTTTCTGCCCATTTTGTTTACCGGCATAATCAGTTACATTTTCAAAAGTTCTCAATTTGTATTTCTTTTTAATATCAACAACACCTATTATTAATTTCACGAATACACCGACGAATAATCTATACTGTTAAAATTAATTACAGTTGTAAATAGCGTAACTAATATGGCAATCATTTATAATTAGTATTGACAATGCGTTAAGTATACTGCTCTTTTATTGTATTGATATCTTTTATATTGCAACTTAAACATTTATTATACAAATTATTTTATTTAGGGCTTGTATTTATAACAAGTAATATCACGAGAGGGTCTGAGAATCCGGTAAATTTACGAACATATTGGGTGAATTTATCTGGAAAGCTCAGACCCTCGAGGATATTTATTAGGACTACATCAAGAATAAAATAATAATTTAAATATAATTCCTCAATACTTGGCTTACAAAATTGTAATAATTGTATATTTGTGCTTAAGCTTTTCAAGGAATCTTACGACATAAGAATACCGATTGTCAGAATGTCAATAGGGAAGAGCAAAATACGGGTTTAGGATCATTTTATGAAAGAATAAGAATAAAAATTATATATATATATATATTTGAAATTCGCGCATATATTATTAACTCTTACATAAAATGTTATACTTATAAATATCGATTCTACTCAGAATCTGTAAGATTGAAATGGACAAAAGTCGACTATTACAATTGCTACCTTTCGTTTTTCTAATACCAATTGAGAGAAAAAAGAAGATAACACACAATGTCTCTATTTTTCTTTGTATTCTGTAATTTGGAATTCCTAATAAGTTCAATTTGCACATTTGACTCATTACCAAAACGCTTTGAAGAACCTTCTATTTTGCGTTATGATTGTCGATTGTCCATGCTTTTGTTGCTATCAATAGCTCCCTAGAGCCTTTAGCAAAAGTGGTCAGTGAAGAGTGTTCAGGAATTATATAGTGAATGTATAGAGTTGGCTACTCTGACTACAAGACAAATGCACGTCCCGTGATTAAAAGTATTTCATATTTTTTCCCATAATTTCACTCTGTAATCCCGCTGTAATTGGTCAAAATTCAAAATTTTGTTTCGTTTCATTGGTCAATTTTAAGATGATGCTATCGTAATTATTTAAATGTAATACAACTTTGTATCTAGAATCCCATAGTTTGTAAATAAATACTTGTTTTTAAAGGGCATATAATGTATTTAAACTGACCAAAAAGAAACAAAAATAAGTCCGTTAAAACATATATTATAGAAATATTTAATCTAATTTTTTTTAACTGTCAGGTTTATTTATCAATAGAATATATGGAACGTTTTTCAATTATCTGATTAAAAAGTAATTTTAAAGCGCATTTAAAGAATTGGACAATATTTTTATAATTAGGTGATGAACAATAAGAATTATACGAATTAAATGCTTACGCTGTATTCATGTAAACATAGGTGGATTAAATTAATTACAGCAAGATATTTGAAGGACTGGAAATTCAGTCTGGTATCCTAGTGTTGTATGTAGCTAGGAGGTGCCTCCTTCCTTTCTCTTCCCTTGGGGGAGCCCGTCGTGACAGGCAGGCACTGAGATGTATGGGCGCGAAATGACAAATGTTCCAGCTTGTCTCGTGGGTAGACACCCGAGAAAGCCCTTGCCATTTGTTTCCAACTTTCTTTCAGCATCACGGTGGTGGCAGCACTAGGAAATCCATCCCTCATCCTGGCAGCTGAGACAGCTGCTAGAAGCCGCAGTGACTCGAGTTAACGCTAAACGTCTCTAACAAATAGGCAAAAATAAGTCAGTTTGGTTAATGCACTAGCAAACTTCAACGGTGCAAATTTGATTCTTTACATGAACGAATAAGTACACAAGTTGCTCACTGCGATGACTCAGGCACTAAGGCTATGCTTGTGAACTTCTGACAAGTTGCTCATTTTTCCGGAGTTTTCCCTCACGCTGAAATAACTTGATCCAGGGCTCATTTAAACTACCATTAATTTAGTCCATTCATCGTCGCGGAGGCCTATGACATCGTATTGTTCTGAGTAGTCACATAGAAAAGTCTGTAATCCCCTTGAAAGTTAACGTTGTTTGCTGCTTAAAGTACACACAGGACTTTTATTTCAAACCTACTCAATATGAATAACCATCTGTTAAACGTAAATTAAATTTAAAAAAATTAGATATTCGAGAAGACCTTCGAAGCCTTATTGATTAAATTTTAGGTTTTATTTCAGCACTTCCAGCCACTTCCGTTGAATATATATATTTCAACGGAAGAGCGTCCTTAAATAAACAAATAAAAAAAATAATGCGGATATAGGGGGCACAACAGCAACCGTCCTTTGAGCCCCATACATATGTCGGAAGCTTATGATTATTGTGGTGGAAAGCAGGTACTTCATATACTAAATCACTTTCCTTCTACAGCAGTTAGTACTTTCTAATAAAATGCACGTTTACTTAAATGAAAAATGAGAAGAAATATATATTTATAAATCAAACCGTTTTTTTTTTTTCTCGTTTATTTCGTGGATTTTGTTTGCTTACAGGCGCTCTTTAACATCTCAGGTCATCAGCGTGCCATTCAAACCAGGGCATGAAACGGCCGACAAATTTTACTCAGATTCCTCCTTTTTCATGCTTGAGGTTCTTTACCGTGTCGTAAATGTACGACATGTGATCCACGACTTTACTTCCCTTCCGAAGGAAGCCGCACTTAGCATTTTTAAGCCCGAAAAAAAAATTATCGATACAGGCCGGCTTTGAGCCCACGATCATGGTTTTTTTCAAATGCAGAAGACCTGTTATTGTTATTTGAGGAATTGATGAACGAAAGTTTAAAAATAACACAAGTGCCCTATTTGTGTCACTGTTTCAGTCTTCATTCATTTCTGCATCTTTAGTTCTTATTATTTTAGTTATATTGTTCTTTACAAATTAAGTCAAATAGTGTAGTATATTTTATGAAGCATATAGTCATATCAAAATTAAAGGAACTCGAAAAGAAATATCTGTAATAATAATTATAATATTAATTAGGGAAAAATTAATAATATTCACAGAAGTAGTGGAACATTAATAATATGAAATATATCATACATATTCCAATGAAATATCTGTGTTTTTATTAATTAGGGAATATCTGTACATTCCCAAAACTTGACATGCACACACACACAAATATATATATATATATATTGCGTTTAACCCGATATCTTCATTTCTTTAAATAAATATATTAGCATACTTTTAAACTAATTTAGGAAATTATGCACTTTAAAATATTTAAAATATTCAGACATTATTGATACAAATAACAAAGGTCCCGTGTAGTATTTAAGTAATATAATATTGCAGAATGATTGGAGACAGAGAAAAATAATGGTTGGAATGCAGTCCTGTGTTAATAACGAGTACTCTACTGAAGATAAGCTGAAATATATATATTGTGTTTAACATGCTTTGTGAAGGGAATTATAGAAGTAAGCATAGATAATATTAATAATGGTTGAAGAATTCTCTAAATTTGTATTAGAATAAAACATCTCAATATTAATTTATTTATTCAGTCATTCTGGCGGAGCTATGCCAATGAGAATTTCTCTTCCACTCTACAAATCTAATATAAATTACATTTTGTTTCGGTGACAATATCACAATTATAATATAAACAGCAACAAGGAGAATACTAGTGCACATATAAATATGTGTAAAATTGAAAGACAGTAAAATAAATTGTGATAACACTTAAACATGAATGATGAACAAATATTAAGGAAATAATAATAAAAATAAGAACAATAATAATAGTACAAGCAGTAATAATGACAACTCACACCCGCTCACATAATATGTAAATAATAAAAAAGAGCGGAAACAAACATACTAGTAAAAACATATAAAATGGAAAACACTAGCGAAATTATGATGTAGATATAAAGATTTATAAGAATACCACCATTAGAATGAATAATTCTAAAGCAACATAAAACAAATATCTACATATATCTAAATCAATGTAATCTATTATTTCTAATAGCATTTAAAAATTCTATATGAAATGCTAAACAATGTGCCGCAACGTATAGCAACGTATAGCAATTCTATGTTTTCAACAATATGTATGAAAATAGATGCAGATTTAATTATAGACATCAATGAAATTTAATGAAAGATAGCAATGGCACAATATTGGTGGGGTCTGAGAGTGAAGTTAATGTAAGATTATAAAAGCAAGTAAAGGGAAAATAAAATAACTAAAAATGAAAGATAATCAGTATACTAATAGAATAGGAAAAAACACGTAGCAAGGGAATTTTATCCAAATTTTCAGTGTTTTCGAAAAAATGTATTGAATTGTTTAAATAAAGCGAGAATAAAATTATATTGGAATGAATTTAATAATTGTCTTATATATGTGTTCAAGAGTAAACATTTCATGTTAATTACAACAGGAAGGGTTGAAAGGAAAAACAGACCCGTTGTAACTTCTGACATAACATATCGTTCCAAAAAATACCATCTTAGGAACTAAGTATGTACGAAAATAGAGGGAAGATATGAATATACGAAAGAGAAAAACGTGAGTCAAAAAGAAAATTAAAACCGTGAGAGGAGAAATATTAGCACATATTAACAGTTTAACCCTACATCAAAATCACTGTTCTAAATGGCATATCATTCACAAATACTTATGTAGCAAAAATATCTTTAGGAAATAATTAAAAAAGCAGAAGCTAACATGCGCCATTTCAGAGATGTCCTCAATACACGAGAGTTCCTTTTTAAGCATGCTTTTAAACTGTGTAGAAAATTTCCTACATAGTGATACAAAGATACATAATGTGGAAGAAAATCAACACTTATCACAAGTGCATTGAGCATATAATGTAAAGAAAGACAAAGCAAAAGCAGCTTGAGGTGACAAAAGAAATAGTTTTTTATCAATATCTACTAGGTATTATATGTGCACAACCTTGAGAGAGAGAGAGAGAAATATAACACAAATATTAAACACAGTTTCAAGCGGCTTAAAGGTAAATCAGGATGGGGTTTGAACAAATGACATTATTAATATTATTATTATTATTATTACTATTATTATTATTATTATTATTTTATTATTATTTAGTTTATTTAAGAAACCTCCTTAACTTCTCTGGTCTTTACCGTTTCATTCTAATCAGGGCGTGAAACGACCGTCAAATTTTGCTCAGAGGCTATTTCTTTCAGGCCTGAGGTTCATTTACTTTCCTTTTGAAGAAAGACCTGCTTAGGATTACAAATAACATTATGAGCGTAGCTGATACTAAAACACACATGCTCAGAGCACGTGATGCTCAAAACGGGAATATTAATGTGTTTTTTTTTATATGAGTGTAAGAGTAGAAATTCACTCTTCGTTACAAATTGTTGATTAGAAAATTGTTTTTCTCGAACATACATATTTGTAATGTGCCAAATAGATAGGGTCAAAAAGGAAAACACTCTTTTCAGATAATGGTATCCAGAGATTGATAAAACTGTAAATCAATGCGCTATCAGTAATTGCAGGGATGGGACAACCTTCTTTCTTTCTTACTGATATTTGCTATCAAATAGCATACCAAGGAATACTTAATGGCTAAATATCAATGTCTCCGTTAAGAAAATGTATCCACTCTCAGGGAGTCAGGAACATCACTCTCAGCAGTCATAACATCCATGTGGTCTTTAATTTATGCTTTAGTGGAAAATATTTTCGACATTATCAAACGTTATGTGAACCATCCTTACACTCAGCTTTGATTTGACTGTAAAGCTGTTTGTCATCCAGATACTAATCATTTATACCGCCTGTGGTGCCCCTGTAGTAAAAACGGGCGTTAAACATTACTAAAAAATCATTTATGAGTAATACACATTTAAATCTAGGATGAATCATTATTTTTGAATATTTTGTGCAAGTACGTTATCACCGATCTAAGTTTTTTCTATATTTGACGGTTGGAGAGTCATTATTCGAACTTTGTACTGTAGCAATTTCTGTCATCCAATTTCATTGTAATATTGCACATTATATTTTGATAAGTAAACAAAGCCCAATAAGGATTAAAAATTAAGCAGTTCATTAAAATCTTAAACTGTACTCAACACTTTTCACTTATAAACAGCGACATGCCAGCAAAAGAAAGACAACTGGCTACGGTTTAAGCTAATACCTGGAAAAGAAACCGGATTGGAGACATAGCAAATTAGCAGTTTGCACTCTACCATTAAGGGATGTTACTTCCCGGTGTAAAATTACTGCTTGCTGCAGGCTAAGTATTTCGTCGCAAGCGTTAGTATGTGTTACGAGAAGTGGTGTTCACACTGGGTTGGGCGTCATATCTGACGTGAAGTATCCATACAAAACTGAAAGGCGTGGAATTAAATTATAAATTTGTTTAATTCTAAGTGCTGGACCATTATGTAATTTTGATATAAAACGAAAGACATACAGCGATAAAATTAACAATAGAAATTATGGAATCATAATTGTCATTTTGGGGACATTTGGGTATGCACGTATGTCATTTGGACATAGCATACGGAAAAAATAAGTGCAGAGAAGTTACGAGTTGAAAGAGAGCTTAACAGTATGACTCTTGAGAATGGGAACGAATGATTTCAGACGATATAGGCATCGAATAATGTCATAGATAAGCTGCAATGTGACGTGTGTTCGTAGCCAGTAAATACAAACCAGTGTCATTGGGCGTAGGCTGCATATAAATCTAACCACCAGAACTCAAGGTCTTCTTAAAAGTGGTAAGTGGGAAGCATCCGAAATATTTGTTTATAATCCTGAAGTGATTATTTTTAGATTCCTACTCTAATCGCAAATTCTGTGAACATAATATTTTCTGCATGCTGTAAGTTGATTATTATTGTATATATCGAGTGAGTCTTATTCCGGATTGGGAAGTTATACAATCCCATAAACACGTTTCCCTCTGTCGTATAGATTTTGACTGGATTGACTGATATGTGCCCTTCGACATGTTCTGATTCGTGTTGCATTTTGCAAACGTTGGGCTTTAGCGGTGATGGTCCGGATTTCAAATACAGGTCCATAAATGTATACCGTTTTATTTTGGTTTCTGGCACGGAAGAAATAAATAATGGTTATTCTGTGATGCTTATTAATATAACATCCTAATTAAGTAATTTAAATTGAATTAAAAGTAATTATAAGAAGCAGATTTATTGAACATAATAAATAAATGCGAATAACTTTACACTAATGTGAAGTGACAAACATAAAATAATAAATAATATTTCACTCGATGTAGACATTCTTACCTACTAAAGAACTCCCTTATAGGAATGTCTGTTGAAATAGGCGGGTCACTTGAGAACCTGCATTTCCCATCAACTGTAAAATGCAGTTTTACCTAGTTACCAATTCGCAGGATGAGAAGACTCGCCCGGTATATAGATTTTTGATGTGTTGGTTGTTTCTTCTTGAGTGTTCATGAACCTGATATACAAATACAGTGTTTAAACTGTTCTCCCTCTCATTAGGTCTGATGTGCCTAGATACAGTGAGCCGCCTTAAGGATAGCCGGACCATTCTGTCTTGAAAAACGAGGCCAAAAACCAATGAATAGAGCAATACATTAATTTAGTGAAAAAGCTATCTTTTTTGTGTCTACCTGTTTTGATACTTTATTAAAACTTCAAATATAGTAATTTTTAAGATAATTACTTCAATGTATTACTTTATCACTGTCATTTAACCTTTAAACAGACAAAATCTAACAAAAATTTATAAAAAAAACCTAAATATAAATATAGTTATAAATGTGTATAAACAAAAAATATAAAAAAAATTTAACGTATATAAAACCTGTACTTTTTAGTACAGAATTTTATTTTAAATTCAAATGTGCAATCATAATTGTTTCATTAGACATTATTTTTTGTGACAAGTCACTCTTTATAGTGCTTTCTATAATTAGCCTTTCTTTATAATCATTTTAAGTAATAAAGAGTGAATATTATCTGTCAAATTTGGAAAAATTTGCTCTCACATGATCAGAATGAACTAGCAGCACTTACAAGTCTATTCATGTTTAGACATGTTTAGATATTGCATTGCTATAGTTATCGGTAGTGAGTAATGAAGTTTTTGTTTCTCTTTAATCTTCTATTCTCTGAATATAATGCTCCATTTTTAGTTTCATTAGTTTTTATAACAGGTTTTACTTGACAAGAAAGTAGTTAAATCATCCAGGCATTTTTGCTACTTGTGGGTTGTTGTTGATTTCGCTTATTTATGGACGCTCTTTAACATTTCAGCTTATCAGCGTCCCACTCAATTCAGGACGAGAAACGACGATAAAATTTGCTCGAGGCGTCTTTTTTCAGCCATGTGGTTCTTTTTCGTGCTCTAAATCTACTACATGGGACCCACGGCTTTACTCCATCGATCCTGGCCGGGATTGAAACCGCGATATTAAGTTTAGAGCCAAGTATGGTTACCACTACACCACCAGGATCGACCTATGTGTGGGTGAGCTAACGTTCATTTCATGTCTGAGATTAAATTTCACGTCACTTGTAAAAAAGAGTTTCTTTTGATTTTGGATGTAAAGTTGATGATTTTGATAGAGCATGCTGTGTGTAATGTGTTGAGATTCTCTCTGGATGGAAAATGTGGTACACATAATATGCCATTTACAAATCCTATGATTTGCAGAGAGTAGATGACCGCTCAATTGATTGTTATTTTGTTTTAATAAACAGAAGAGGAATCACATCTATAACAAAACATACAGCTAAATATCCAAATGTTTAATTTGCAATCATACCTGCATTACATATCAAAGAGAATCTTGTACCAAAATTTCCAAATTTCTTGGCCGTAAGTGATAACTGCAACTTTGTTCTAACTGGTATTTACTGGAGAACAAAGGAGAGGGGTCAAATATTCAAAGTTGTAATCTGCAATGGGACATTTTACGTACCAAAGAGTGTCTTGTAACATTTTCTAGATTTTGTGACCATAAGTGACAACTGCAACTTTGTCCCAAATGATACTGGAGAACAAAGGAAACGAGAGAAGTGATTTTACATTCAAAGCAAGTTGTTCATCAGAACCTCAATTTGTAATAATCTTGATGTCTTATTTGCGATTTAAAGGTGTCTCAAAACTAGCTGAATTTTTAAGAACCAGACTCAAAGGTTGACATGTGCAACAAAAATATATTTATATAATCACAATGTGATTTCAAAGATATCTTTCTAAAGAGAAAGGTTTAGTTTTTATTAAGCGTTTGTTCAGTAATGGAGACTCTTGGATATTAACAGTAGCCAGACGAATGGCGACTGTTCATAGATTTATGAAAAGTTATTTTGAAGTCTGACTTCTGCATAATGGAAATGAATTCCCATCAATATCTGTGCCGCATACTTTGATTTGAAAGAGGCATTTGTCAATAAAAACAACACTGTCAGAAAAAAATCCAGTACACAAAACACAACCTTGAAGGTCATATCTTTATTACTGAGCTTGCATCTTGAATATACTAATTTCTGTCGTATCTATGGAACAGCAAGGATAGGAATTCTCCCCACATTTAGAAACAATGCTCTAATGCGAATTTCTTGTTTTTGGCTATATAAACCTGTCAAATGTCACGTTGATGAATTCTAATAAAAGAGTGTTTGCCTCCCCTGGATATAAAAGTGGGACTTATGAAAAAAATGTATAAATACAAGGATTAAATGCCGCTGCATTTATATATTTGAAATGTAAATTTACCAAAGATAATGATAAAAAATTGAAAAAAGGATAAGGCCACAAATAAGTTCGGTTTTCAATCATGACAATTCCTTAAAATTGTTAAATCTACTGAAAACAGCAGCCTGGAAATCATTAAAAACATCTGCTGTGCCTTTCTTGGAAATCATAGTGAAATAGTGAGTGATCTTGTGTATTCATAGAAAGCTTTGGGATGCAACATGCTTTTTTTAAATACTTCACTTTGTGGACTCCGACTTTTCTCAGAAAATCTTGGAACTGTCAGTGATGAACATGTTGAGCGATTTAAAGAGAAGATTTCTGCCATGGAAAAGAGGTACCAAGGCAAACGGAGTCACAGTGTGTTGACCAATTTCTGCTTAGATATCAAGAAACATCCCAGAGACAAAATATGACCAAAATATTCATATACAACATTATATGAGATGTTTATTTATCATTTAGTGTTACGTAAATACTAATTCCACAACGTTTTAATACTCCCCCCTCCAAAAAAAAACACTCCCTTATGAAAACTTGTGAAATCATATTTGAAATCAGCATTAAAACTCTAAGATTGAGTTAATTTACTTAATGTCAAAAAAGAAAGTTTCATTTTGTAGACCATTGTTATTATTTGCAATGTGGGTATCTAGGCCACTATATGAGTCCGAAGATTTAACACGTGACTTACTCACCTCCATTTGAAACTGACAGAAATGTCTGCAGCATTTATTTTTCTTTGAAATTAAAAAAATAATATTTTTAAATTGTGGATAATATGTATTAGACTTAAGAAAAATCATATCTATGATTTTATAACAAACCTTTAGGAACTTTCATGCACCTGCCTCCCAAATAAAGTTTGAAGCTCTTCGAGGTTTGGGACAATAAACGAAATGAATTACATTAGCTGTAATCTTTTGAGACATAGAGCTTCTTAGGAAACTTAACATTGATTGCTTACACCAAATAGTTAGAACCTAAATTTATTGTGTCGCACGTTTGTTTATCACATGAATAATATGCACATGCTGTAAGTGAAGAAATGAAATATCGGCAGAATCTATCAACAGGAAAACATTAGCTGCTGATAGAGAGGTTTCACGGTTCAATGACATGCAATGTAATATGCAAATAAATACTTTTATTCTCTCGATTTGAAGGACCAGAGGGCAAAGTCACTTGTATTTGCGCTGTAATGACGTACAATAAAACGTAATTGGCTTCCTTTAGTCGCCCTTCACCTTTAACTGAGGCTTAACACATACATCTATAACTTCAACTGCCATTGTCCAACAGTGTCGTCTCATGTTAAATGAACAGATCCAGGAGGTCAATGCTATCTGCTTTAATATGAATTTTTGTCAGGTAAATAGCACATTTTATCTAATTATAACAAGAAATCAATATCTTTTGAAAAAGATACTTGAGACATTTAAAAATGGCTGTGTTAAAATGCTTTGCTTAGACAAAAGTGATTTAAAAGGAGAAATCCATAGTTCTTGGACAATTTAGGGTGTTTTCCTGCGGAACCTCAAGTCATGGGTTTTCCTGACATTTCAGAAAATGTGCTTTTAGGTGTTTTATGTAAAGAGGAAATTTCTTCCTGGAATGCTAGAGAATAAATATTTTCTCTTTTATTTTTCTCCTAGTCCAGATAAAACTGGGAATATATACTTTCATTATATAGGACGCATTATGTACAGGGCATATTCATCGTTCAAGCAGATTAAATTTGGTGCCACTAGTATCCAATAAGCAAGGTAATTAAAAGATTGAGAAGCCCCGATTCCATAGTGTACTAATTTGTGCTTGAATGCATTGTTATATATAAAACTTAAAAAATGTCCAATAAGTAATTCTCTATTTGTAAATGATAGCACCTTTATTTTAAGACTGATTATTTAATATAATATAATATACCACGATATATAAAACTTTAAAACTTCAAATATAATTCACAATATTAAATTTGATTGTTTTTACAGATCGACAGGTATATTGGATTTTCAAAGCGTCCTCATATATGAAACAGAGTCTTATATTAAGCACTCTATTGCAAAGTAATAATAAATTTAAATAGAATATGAAATAACAATGATAATTTATGAGAATCAAAATGCAGTAAATTTCTGAAATATAAGCTTCAGTAGGTAGCTACTGCTCTTTACAGCTCGAACAAAATTATAAAAATAAATTTTAAGTAAAATTCTAAGATGTATGTATATATGAATTTATTGCCTTGATTAGTAATAGCTCTGTGGAAAGTCCTTACAAGAAAACTCGACTTGCGGGATGTGATTGGAAATGTTATCTGCTGATCTAATTGACGACATTACAAAACATTTTTCAAATCCAACAGCAAACAATACTTTAGTATTATTCATTGTGTCCCTTATGCATTCAATGCTGTGAACGGTTAGCAATATTAAAAATATTGTAGATAGTTTTAGTCTACTTGGAATTTTTAATAAAGATGGATTTTTATATTTTTGTGCAAATTGTACATATTTTACATTACATTGTTTTTTAGTTATCAACTTAAGTAGAAGAGGCAAATGAATCCCTCCAAGAGGCCTAAGGTGTAGGGAAAAAAGTACGACATCCAGGGAATGGAGAGAAAAAATTGTAATAGAAATCTTACTTTGTCGTACAAGAATTACAAAGATAAATTCGTTTTTGCACGCTGTCACTTGAAGCTCGCCAGACCCTCGAGGAATCTGTAAATTTAAGTGTAAAGAAATTGATCCTGAACAGAGAAAATATATCTTTCAGAGAACTCCTTATTCTGTATAAAGCAAACCACAACAATCCACGGTACCACGAAGTCTATGAAAACCTTGAGTATCTTCGGAAAAAGAAAAAAATGTGAAGGTGAAAAGGAAGAATACATTGCTTACACTAATAATTATTACATGTTTTAAATTTCGTCAATTATATGAATTTCGTGAATACACTGATTAAGTATTGTGGTTTACATGAATATTAATGTTTATAATGTTAACAACGAAAATCATTATAGGTCATTTTGTTCAATTGTACGTTATAATTCATTTTGTCAAAAAGGTTAATTACATTTGGTGATATCTAAATGTGCTGAAAATTAATTTTTATTTCAATTCGGTCACAAATGAAAGAACTATTGAAGAGATTAGTGTGAACAAATAGCAAAATTATTCTTTGTTACAATGTGAACGATAAAAGTACACATTTCTCTAAACCATTTCAAGCACATCTGACATTTTGCCCATGTTTCTTCTTGTGTGGCACATGTTCTTAAACAAACGCTTCCGTAAACAAACACGTAGTATTGCTACCGCAGCCTGCAAAACGATGTTGATTAACTTACTAATCTCTTTATAACTGGCATTACCAGTTATTATCAAATGCTGATAAAAAATTAATTGTTTTCACATTCAGAGGCACAGGGATTGCACGTTCTGATCCTTTTGTACTCATACTACAGTCCCCCAAAACTACTAATGGGCACTTCCACACTTAAAGGCATCATATTACACAAAACCTTAAGGAATAGAGCGTATAACAGCGGTTTAAATGAAATCGGATCAAAATTAAAGAAGTTATTATAATTTTAAAATAACGAGTGCTTTATCAAACATCCTGAATACTGGAAGGATTTAAAATGGTCACAAAAGAGTATAAAACACACCAATATTGAGAGCGATATCATAGGTGCTACATAATTAAGCACCTATTAAGGTCAATTTAAATGGAAACGCTTTAATTTATGGTGCATGATAATTTCTTCCCGAATATTGCATAGGACAGAGTATCACCAGGATTCTAACTCTGTATGCCTTAGTTACTTATCCGACTATTGCATTCCACTGGCTAATGAGGAGGAAGAAATTACTAAAAGTAGGCGCGTCTAAGGCTAATTTTTCTTTATCCACAGGGCCGGTGCCGTCAAGCTTGTTGTCTTAGTTAGTAGATTACTGCAAATGATCATTATTTCTGGAAAAAAAAAGTATAGTGCTAAGCATATGTGAGCTGTATATTAAATATACTTAAATAAATTTAAAGACCGTCGTTAAAATCTATGCCGTCTATATAATATCAGAATGTTTCGTGTTGTACTTTTATCCTTTTTTGTGCTAAAGGGATATTTTTAACTTGGATTCATCTATTCTTGAAAATTAGACAATAAGTGTTTTGGTACACGGATTTGCAATAAATTCAGCATATACTACTCCATGTTGAATATTTAGCTAAAGAACATTGATATCATTATGTTAAAATAACATTTCTATGAATTTCGCAACAAAAACTTGTCTAGCCCCCCCCCTTTAGTATTATCACAGTATAGTTATAATCACCGTAAACCGCCATTTACGAGCATATGATAAATGAGGGTAAACCTACGTTGCAGTGTTTGTTTCACGATACTAGCAAAGATTGCTGGGATTAAACAAAATCATAGAGTTAGCTAATAGCAGGGAACTAAGGGCGCACATAATTGGAGCCAGACTGGCTCTGTTAGTCGGCACCGGATGGGCTGTCTATGTTATTTTCCCGCGAGAAGTTCAAAGCCCCTTGTTCTACAGCTCCTGCACTATGGTATAATGGAATCAAACTTTTCTTCTTTAGAGCATATCATTTTTCCTTGTTAAATGGAGCAAAACAATGAACAAATGTACAATTAGCCACCATTGACAAAACCGAAACAACTGTCCATTTGAAATATTTACAAACGCAATTAGTTGTAGATAATACAGAGTGAAAAATATTAATAGTCCTGATTAAAATAGATAAAAAGAAAATAAACAAAGAATGCTGGTATTGGCAAGTCATATTTCGCGCACACATTAGTATATAAATGACTAAAACAGAAATTGAAAAAGTGACTTAATTGATATCTCTGACGGTACATCACTAAATTATTATAAAGGATATTGGTAAATAATAAACAGATATAAACAGAACAAATTTTACTTGGTCATATATGAATCTTATAACTTCTGAAGAACAAAACTTATCATTAAATTCATTAAGCAAATAAAAAAAACGGACAAGCTAAATATAGACATGTTTAAATATTTATTTGAAGAATTAAACAATAGTCGTTAAATCTATAGGTATATTTGGTGGTTTAATGCAAGAATACCACAATACCACAATAATGCATTAACAGTTCCAACATTTAATAAGGTGAAAAGAAATTAATGTAAAAACTACCACGAAAAAATTACTTTAAGCACCGTATTCGTATAAAAATTGTACTCTGAAACGATAAGGTGTATAAATGTAATTAACAAATCAATTCTATCAGAGCAACAATGAGGTTTTAGGAAGGACTTCTTTTGTTCAGACTATGTCCTTACATAAAAAATTAAAATTTAATTTATATACTCACAAATATTTAATGGATTACGAAAAAGCTCTTGAAAGTACTAAGAAATAAATTATGGAATATGAGACACATTAGATTTCTTGAATACTTAGCCAATTTAATAACAAATTTGAACAATACTATTAAATCTAGTATTGGTAAACAATTTTTATTTATAAGTCACGGTGTACGAAAAGGATACTCGATATCAAGACAATGTTTAATATAGATGTTAATGAACAAAAGCCAAGTAATTTGAGATAGGATACCTAGAGTCACTGACGTAAAATGTCCAATTTATGGACAATTAAAGTAATGGCAATTGCTACTCAAAAAGTCATACTAAATTTAAATAGCATTACAATTTGTATTAAAAGGATTCACGCCTTCTAAAATCGAAATAAACTTAGTTTTTATTAACAAATGAAGAGCAAACAATTTTCAAATTTCAGGCTAATCTCATGATTGCACGCTACTGCGTTGGAATGCAATTCAGTTGTTAGAAGTGAAAATAGTGATTTTACTTTTTCCCTAATGTATGATATTGGGAATTTGTTTCATGCAACAGTTTGTTTTGTAATCAACATATATATATATATATATATAAAGTAACACTGTTAACAATGTAACAAATTAACAGTAATACTAAAAGATTTAAAAGGATAAAACACTAAGATAAAGTCACACTTGAAATCGCTGTATTTCGATCTTGTAGAGTCGGTCCTGGTGGTGTAGTGGTTACCATACTTGCCTCCTAAACCAAAGATCGCGGGTTCGAACCCGGCCAGGACCGATGGATTTTTTCGGGCGTAAAAATCCTAAGTATGGCTTCCTTCGGAAGGGAAGTAAAGCCGTGGGTCCCGTGTCGTACTGAGTTGAGTTGAATGGAACGCTGATGCCCTGAGATGTTAATGAGCGTCCATAAAAAAACTAATCAAAAAAAAAAAAAGTACTAGTAGAGCTCTTCTATGGCAAGAAGACAAGTCACTTGTCATAGAAGGTTCATAGAATACAGCGATTTCAAGTGTGACTTTATCTTAGTGTTTTATCCTTTTAAAGCTTTTATTATTACTGTTAATTTGTTGTGTATATATATATATATATATATATATATATATATATTGTGTGTGTGAGAGAGAGAAAGAGAGAGAGACAGTCAAAATAGCATCAAATAAATTACTGATTGTAGAAATACAGAACGATTGAATTATTTTCTGAATTTCCCGACATGCACCTGATTAATGGGGAAACAAGAGGTTGTGCTGCAAGTGCTGCCGATATCTACAGAGAAGTTATTATTATCATACTACATTTCAATATGTTTATAGGCGTTTGAGGGAAATGCAATGTTTTAACGTAAACAAGTCAGTGACTTGCATACCCTTTTGAAACTTTAAGTATTATCAAGTAAGTTTGAAACCTTTGACCCTGGGTTTCTTGTTTCAATTGCTTGTCTAATCGTAAGACTCTTCATTAACATTCTGTATATACATTGATGCGGCCGATCAGCTGGAAGATTATTTTGAACTTAATGGTATTGTTTTAAATACTGCATTATTTTTCGACGATAAAAAGTATTACCTGTCTCAGAAACTGAATTACAAAAAGCCAAAAATAAAATTACCAAAATAATGTTTGATCTGAACTTGAAAATGTCTTATACTAAAACTAAAGTATTCACTGATCTTCATGTAAAATATATATAAATAACTTAATGGACGTGTGGTCATTAAGATATAAAGCTACTTCCTCACTGAAATGAAATTTTATAATACATACCATTAACAATTTTGATATATTGCGCAGAAAACTAAAATCTAGAGAAAAACGAAAGATTGAGTTTACAGAAATGAGATATTTACACCCATTATTCAGGTATTGTCTCAAAGACCAGGTGAAAAAAATAACAATCACACATGAACTTTAAAATGTCAATCTTCTTAATGATATAAAAAACAGAAAATAAATTGATTTGAACATATGAAAAGAACGAAAAGTCATCGTATACTGCAACTGACTGTCAATTATAAATCAAAAGACAGCAGAGATATCGGTAGACCATGAAGTAATTGACAGGATAGTTTCGTTTGAAATTGGAACAGGTTGACAAAAAGATCTAATTCTTGAAGTACAAGAAGAGGAAACTGCAATTCCAGTAAGTGCATAACTGAATCTAGTCATTTAGAAAACGTTTTGTATGCACTCTAAGAATGCATCAACTACCGACAGTCGATCTGCTGCAACAATGCTAAAAGGGAATAAAGAAATTGCCCATGTTCACTTTCTATTATATAAGTGGTGAAAATAAGTTAGTATTAATTAAGAGCTTTCGAAATTCAAACATGGTTGTTTACAGGAGTATGAGGTATTCTATTATAAGTGAGATATAGACACTACCTAAATAACTCATTTATCTATAGATTAATTACTGCATTCTTCATACTGCTCAAATTATATATGATATTCTCGTTCGTGTTTAAGATGATATATCCATGATATACTTATTGGAGATAAAATAATGTCTTGATACTTTCTTAGGAAAAAATTGAGCAATCTAGATACATTCTGGACACCCTTGGAATTACACTTTTAGTAATTTACAATATGATATTTATAACATTAACATCTAAATTTACTCAAAATAATTTATGACCACAATCAGTGTTTAAAGCTAACGGATTTATCTATCGCCAAAAGAAATATACGAGATAGAAGTTAAAAAACTGCAAATACAGCAATCCTTAAAAACATTTCATTTTACAGAATGACATGACAAAAGTTGATGATTGTACAAATGTGTATACATTAAAGGAGTCCTAAACCTAAATCCTAACAAATGACAACTTAAAGAGATAATTTTCAAAAATCAATATTTTTTAAATTGTTTTACAGGAGATTTTAATTTCTACAGTTTCCGCTGTACTTAAAAACTGTTTTAATTACATTGACTGGATATTGCTAAGTTAAAAAAAAATCCAATTTTTGGTTTGAGGCAGAACGCACCAAAATAATTTCTCATATTGTTCAGTATGCACTGTAAAAAAAACATTCGTTTCTATTTTCAGCGTTTTCTAGACATGTTATAGACATACAGATTAGAGAAAAATTCTTTATAATGCTTATCAGAGAATATTGCAAAATTGTAATTGATCTCTAAAATACTGCACACGTGCTCTTTTTTCTATATTTTTAAATGTTAAGATCATTATAAAACGTTGCTCTGATTATGATTTATTTGCACTTATTAAATTTTAATTTAATAGATTTAATATTTAAACGTGGTGATGATTATAAGCTAGTCTTCTTAGGTAGTGAATATTTGGAGATTGGAGACAAAAATAGTAGCAAAACTGTCGCCAAGCTACCAATGTACATGTGAGGGCGTTGTATTCTCAGCACGACTAGAGGAAAGGCATAACTGCTCAACACTCAGCATCGGTAGTACACTTTGGATAGACAGAAGGATACGAAGATGTCAAGTAGTGGTGCAAATTTGGGCCGCTCTAAACCAATATTTTCTAAATGTAAACAGTGTGCATGGATTTCTGTTGAGTGTCAGTCTTTAGACAAAGATGTAACATTTTAGAAGATACGATAGGTGTTCTCGAAGCACAATGCGTTGATTTTATTAACTGCTGTAGGTGGATGTGCTATGGACAGTGAAGGAGTTTACCTTAGAAGTCGGAACAAGCCATATTACAGTGTTGGAGTAGGGCGCTCTTTCTCAAACTTTAATATTAATGTTCGGCATCTTTCAGAAGTGTGAGAGTGGATTATATTGGAGGAATGTAAAAGCATCCAGTTTCTAGAATATATTGACTGCTACTTATTAATTATGTTACATTCCCTCCAGTCTTCGTATTAAATAGTTCTTGTTAATTTTCTTGTATTTGTATGTTTCTTACCACCTTTTTCCTCATAATCAAACTTCTCTTATCTAATTTAAAGTGCTAATAACTGCTTGTCCAATCGTCTTTTACAGCTAGAGCAAAAGACATGTTTAATTCTAAAATTAAAACTTTAGTGAATTAGAGATTGCTACATAATGGATAAAATGACTTAGGTATTTGCAAATAAATTAGGAATAAATTATGTGGACTTTGCAGGTGTATTTATTCTAGCAAGTTGTATTATCACAGAAATCGATAAATATTACCAGAGTGTTTTTTTTTATATCACCTCTTCCCTACCAACAAATCTAAGATTAACCCACGGGAAACTGAACTAAGGTTTACCACTAAACTGATGTTTACATAGCTTAAACAACAATAGTCTTGTGTATATCGCTATGATACATAACAGGGGGTTTGAAATGTTAATTCCCGATCTATAGAATGACCATGTTTGACTATGTTTTTAGTATGAGTTGTAGTTTAACATGGGCAGCTTAACCGCAGTGTTTGCCCCGCCCCTTTAGCCTTTTAAGTGCGTGATCGTGGTTGAGCCTTTAGGGGACCAACTGACGCCATTGTAATTTTTTGACGGGGCCTTTCCCCCATGTTATTTATTATAACGGATCTGACCGTGACGAATGGCTTCTTGATTCAGCTTTCGCGTGCTTCCACCAAGCAATCGGAATGAAATATTATTATTGCTTGTCGCCTAATCGTCTAACCATGAAAGTAAATTTCTCTTTCGCTAATAGGAACTCGTCATTGTCACCTAGGCAACACGTTTTTGACAAGGGAAATCGCAACCTAACGACTCTTCCACGATGAAGTGCACGAAGATATTGCATGTGCAACGCAAACTGTTCAGTGCTTAATGAAGACATACGTCATCTAATAAACGTTCGAAGTGTAATAAACTATGACACTTGCGTTGGACTTGAACATTAAAAAACATATAATTATCTCTTGTCTAGTTTCTTAAGCATTACTCCAGTTGCTCCCTGTGTTAAACAGAAAATGTACTACACCGTACCGAATGCCGCTGATATTTCATTTACAATAAGTAAGTATGAGAAACAAGGAAAAACTGGAAGAAGTAGGCGGAAAAATAAACACGCATGGCTGATGGTGTCATGTTGATTTGATTTATTTACGAACAGCCTTAAACAACGCAGGTCATCAGTGTCTCATTCAATTCAGGGCGTGAAAGGGCGAAACATTTTGCTGAGAGGCCTCTTCTTTCAGGCTTGAGGTTATTTTACGTGCCGTAAATCTACGACACGGGGCCCACGGTTTTAATTCCCTTTCGAAGGAAGCCATATTTAGGATTTTCACGCTCATAAAATCCACCGACACTGGCGGGATCGAACCCACGATCTTGGGTCTACGAGGCAAGATAGTGTTATGAAGAGTATATTCTTTATAGTAATGAGTAATGTTAATATTTATTGCACCATTATTTGGTTGCATTTGCTTATCTTTTAACAAACAAGAGGAGTTTTTACGTAATGAACCTTAACGTATAATCGCCCTACTTCTACAGCTCTAAATTTGTTTCTGAGTATATGGCCTGAGTATATGGCTTATCTTTTTAAAATGTTGAGCGATATAATTTAATGATGATAGACTGCTGTCAGTGCATCATACATTTAGAAAGCTCTGAATCGATATGTCACCGCAAACACTGCCGATTCAAATTTACCTATACCCAAATAAACAGAATGGAAATGTAAGCTTTTCCTAGTTTGGACTATGGATATGCATGCGGTGTTAAAACAGGTATGTGTCATTGGCTGTATGTTGCAGTGATGAGACCACAGGTAACATGGAACTCTGGTGTTGTGGAAGAAACCGCAACAGTTACATGCAAACTTACAAAGACTCGCTTGTTTTTACATTACTAGTGCATTTCGCAGCTTACAACAGTTGAATTGGAAAATTTACTTGAAATTTGGCCTTTAGACTAAATATTATAACAAATGCCAGTTATTGTGGACAACTGGAGAGAAAGTCATCATAGCGCTGGACGTTCTGCAATAAGCACTACAATATTACATAACACTATCCTTGACATACCACCTGATTACGTCTTACAAAACACAATTTTACATAATCGATCAGGGTCAGAACTGGAGAAAGATCTGACTGGATGGGAGAAAAATTATGTACTCTACTTAAGAATCATCTGATCTTCATTGATAGCTCGAGAGTAGGAAAGCTGGTGTTTATGGATTATCCCCAAAAGCAATATATTTGTAGGCCTTGGGAAATTTATTACAGTTTTTATGTAAAAACAATTGCAGTCCTGGCCTGCCTTAATTTCTATGAGAAGAAAACATTATGTTAACCAACGTATATTCGTCTTCACAAACAATCAAGTCACACTTGGTGCATTTAAATCCCGTTAAGTCAACTCTAAACGTTTTCATTTCCTCAATAATCTTCCCATATAGAATGAGTTAGAACTTTGTTGGATGCCTGGACATCCGGGTATAGAAAGTAATGTAGCGGCAGATAAACTGACAAAAGAAGCAACTAAGATTGATTTCACAGGACCAGAACCTTTTTGCAACATTAGCAAAAAGCTGTTAGAACTGCAGAATATTAATGGACTGGGAAAGAACATGAGATAAAATTGAAGAACTTTCCCTGCCAAGAGCTGGGTAAAATTTGTATCAAAATACCCGACAGAACCCTGGATAACTACCAGGAGTAGGGATAGGAAGCAGACCAGGAAAGATATTGAAATGATGGCTAGACATTGGTCATTCCGGAAACACATACAACCGATGGGATTCTAGAATGGAAACCCTGCAGGTGCAAATACCTCGGTCGTCAAGTCTCTATAGAACGCATTGTTAAAGACCCATAAGATTTTTCAGTGTATACGTCTCCATGAACTTAAATTAAATTTCTTCTTATTTCATGACTTTAAACCGTAAAATCTATTTTAAACCTACTCCAAATAATATAAATATGTAATATAAATGAAAAATAAAAATAAAATAACACTGTTAACAATGTAACAAATTAACAGTAGTAATAAAAGTAGATAAGGATAAAACACTAAGATAAAGTCACATTTGAAATTGCAATTTCAAGTGTGACTTTATCTTAGTGTTTTATCATTATCTACTGTTATTATTACTGTTAATTTATATTTATATATAACACACGCGCGCGTGTGTGTGTAAAAACAATATCGAAGTTAAGCTTGCCATTTAGCTTTAGGTCATTCTGGTAGCTTTGGTAGCATTTGCAAAGCTAATTTTAATGTTATTCGTAATATCCTTGTTTTATTCTGAGAAGCTATACTACAAGCAAAATGCAGCTTCCTCTAAATAATAAATCATCATTTTTAAAAATATCTTAGACCAGACGCTGAATAATCTTAACTAATGGCAGTAAAGGGTAAACCAGAAAAGAGTTCATGACATGGTACTTACTGTGAGGTATGTGTTCTACAAAACAAGTTTCTGAAAGTCAGATGTCTATGCTGTTCCTAACGGTGTTTGAGACGCAACGCTATGAGCATAGTTGTTGTGAGCAACACGTTCGCTCTGTGAGGGGAATCACAGCGTGATTGCCTGCTGTGGCTGCATAGAGGATAGGTCATGTACTAACTACAAAATATGGAGCGAAAACAAATAACGAAAGAAATATTTCCTATTAAAATGCAACGCTTATGTATTTAAAAACCGCCCAGTATTTAGCACTATGTTTTTCTATGTTAGTAGAGGGAATTCGTTCATTGTAGTGATTTGCCTTACATTAAACAGAAAAAAAAGCAGAAAACGAATAAAACCAATTCTTAAACCTGTGAACACAATTCCATTTCACAAACATGAACTTTTTTCATTATGCAATTTAAAAAATAGCTAAAGGCTAAATTAAACAATTAAAATAACATATAAAACCATTAAACAATTTTAACGCTTATTAATTGAATATTGATATAGTAAATGTTAGACTGCTTTATCAAATTTCAAAATTATGTCCAACTCCAATCCAGTTAACAACAATAATATGCCTATTCACCCCAGAATTTAAATTACTTCCTTACAAATTTTGTCATTGATATTACATTAAATATAAACTAGAGTGCTGTTTCATGTTTATTTTTATCTAATGAAGTGTAAATAAGCAACCTTTTTTGTAAGAGAGAACTTATGATAAAGTGTTAAATATTATAAAATTAATGAAAATTTTAATAGCTTGCATGTATATGATACATGCAATCGTTATTACGGGTGATGTAGATGATTTTATAATGCCAATTACTTATATTAAACATTTCTGTTTGACGGAGAAAGTAATTCCAGATTATTTGAATATTTAAAACGCGTGAAAGGTGTAACATCAAATTTTGGAATTTGTAAGCTTTATCTCTTAAATACCGTTTTACCAAAGTTGAAGAATATGTTATGTTTAACCAACTGTTGCAATGCTTGAGTTTTACAATTATTTTAATACTAATGAATTTGCCCTTAGAGAATAATGGGGCATTTGATGATTTACTAAGAGAGGATCTCAGAAATTGTGAAAGTAAATCTGCCTATTTGAAATATTTAATTATGTGATTTAAGTTAGGCTTTGATTTGTGATCTCCATTATTTCATAATGGAAACTTTAATAATATGGAGCAAATGCTATTTTCTTTTAAAAAAATTACTGAGTAAAATAATATTGTATGTGTTCATGTAATATATTCTAATTTAGTATCTGGTATTAACCACGAAAGATGTCAGAACTCAATCACAGGACTTTATCTTTATCTGTAGTTATCTATAATTTACCTAACAATGCAAATTCATTAAATCGTGTTTGGAGATTATACATAATTTATAGTTAACTGTCCATGTTATAATGAACTACAAGAGTTCACGAAAACAGCATTGCAAGAGATATCAGCATGGTGTCAATCTAATGAATTTTGATTAGATAATAAGAAAACTGCAAAATTTATAATATGCTTATATAAGAGTATAATAAACCAGAACTCTGTCAGTGACACTAAATTTCTTGGTTTGGATACTCGTTGTCATACAGACTACATAATAGAAGAATTATGCAGAATTGTATACTCTTTTAGAAACGTAGTGAATTGTGCACCACGAACATGAGGTATTTTTTGCATTTTGAATTTTTTTTAATCTATAATGGCACACGAACTTATATGAAACATTTTCATACTTGCCCTCCAAAATTAAAAACGAAGTATGATAATCGTGAGCAAGGTAGACTTCTCTTTAAGGAATTAAATGTTTAATATAAGAAATATGCATTTTGATGTAATTAGTAATTGCATATTTGGCGAAGAAAAATTAAACGAAAATAATGGGTTTCACATATCGGGTGTAACAATAAGTTACGGCTAAACTCTCAGAACGCCTTCTCCACACATAGAAGAAGAAAATATGTAATATGGACATGGATCCGGAAACGCTTTATTTCCGTATTAGATCTCATTTCCCACAATTCTTTATAGTACATTAATCATGAGAAACACACAGAAACAGCACGTACCAGCATACCACATGAAACTTATATAAAATGTTCAAAATAACACAAAGCATTGGCGGTGAACCTAAAAATAACCAGACTTAACCAAGAGGGCATTCTGAACATTTCAAGCAAGAAACAGTATTATGTACCAGAAGAGCTGTAGAAAATGAGTTCTAATATGGAAATAAAGCGTTTCCGAACTCATGTCCATATAACATATTTTCTTTTTTTTTAAATATGAGGAATGTGTCCTGAAAGTTTGGTCGTACCTTATTGTTGCACCAGATATATATGGTAAGACACTTGAAAAAAGACACCTCACATATCTCCTATATTATTATTGATATCAACGAACTGTTTAACCCAGATTTAATAGCACACAAAGACCCCAAAATTTAGTCAATAGAAAATTAAAACTGATGAAAAAAATTACTATTTTCAGCACGAAGTTATATGTTTGTATGGACATTTATCAGAAATTTTTGACACAGCCGTTAAAAATTCTTATTAATTATGGGATTCGGTATCGAAATAAAAGCATTTTATAATACATTTTTAAACTTTTATGCAAATTTTCCTTGTAATTAATTTTAAGTGAAAAACCTTGGCATTTAAAAATGCATGATTTCAAAAAATTATCCTTCTATCCTACTAATATGTATATTTGTTTTTGAGTTATGCTTTTGAAGATTTAAATTAATAAATTTAAATCACATATAACATATGGTAATAAACATACAATATATTTACAATCCGGTTGTCAGGCATTTAAATGATTAGAATTGAAAAATATATCAAAACAAAATAATTTTTCAGACCTTTATGTTTTTGAACTCAAATCACTTCCGGATGTCCTTAAAGAACAAATAAACAGAAATGAAACAACAAGGGAATTAATACATGTTGCGCTTAGCTGCCAGGCTATATGCACAACTTATAAGAACGATAACGTGGTATTGTTAAGTGCGAATACAGCTGCAAAACATCTGTTCTCCTACAGCGGCTCATCACTGTATTCTGCCAGGATCTCTTAAAGGACGGTAATGGACATTTGCTGTAATGATGAAACCAGTTAACCAACCGGTGGCACAAACAATAAGGAAATTCATTATTCATGTTAAAAGGAAGACGAGAAATCATCCTAGTATTTTGTCTTTGATCCAAACACGTCATTTGCTGCCGCAATGCTTATGATGTCATAAAAACACCAAGTCACGTTTTAACAGCAATTACTCTTTCAAACATATGGACATAGTTTATACGTTGCCTTTTATGCCACAACGAGGCGGCTGTGCTTTTGTGTCTGTTTTTCTTTTTCATGTCTTCCCCTCCTTCACTCTAATTCTACTTTCTGATCCCTCCATCGCATTTGTTTGTCCCGTTTTCTTCCGACTAATGCAAAGCTTCTGCTAGAATGGCAGTTAGCTTTTCTTGGCGAAGAAAGTGAATCCTCTGGGAGAAGCCGTAATCCGCTTTAAGGAGTAACTTTTCATAAATATTTACATTGTTGAAGATTGTTAAGCCCTGCATTTCAGCAAACATGGGATGTTTATAGCTATTACTGAAGAATACAGATTTGATATGGAGGATATACGGTAAAATGACTTAGACATTAATTTCCCGTGTCAGTTATACGAGTCTAGAGGGAATATTAGGCACCATAGACCCATCCCTACCAATGCTTAATGGTCCTTCAACAAGTAACAGCAAAACTAAAATGTGCACATTGGCACGACAGCTGATTATACGCACATAGTTTCCCTTCACAATTTAACTTAAAATTTGAAACATTGTAACTATCCTCACTTCGTGCCAGTATACGCAACACTAAAGTAAAAATGCATTTTCAGCACTAAGCATTCTCTTTTAAAATACTTGGCATAGATTCCATTCCCGTCGAGAAAATATAGCGGGGATGATATTTTATATTCTCTCTGTTTTCATAAGCTGCTTCGGAAATTGTTGATAGTTCGTCAAAGGATGCTATAAGTTGTATATAAATGTCCCGGATTACGTTCAGGCGTTTCACTGTTTTCGCTTACTGACGATCAAACGTTAATCTTATCGAAATATACTGGTTACCTCAAATACTTTTTGCATTACTTGTGGTCTGAGGTGACACACTTATACCTTATAACTAGTGAGTGAAGTACTGACTAGCATTACAATTCATGGAAAACAAAACTTTAATTAGGGCATTGTGCTGTCATGTACAGCTGGGGATGGGAAGGAACATACCATGGGCAACAAAATTAAGAAATAGGCTGGAAACAATAGGATTGGTTTCCATTTTGATGGTGGATCAGAGGAATAGAAGGAGCGCATGGAGGAAGGTTAAGAACCGCTTGAGATATATAGATAGGCAGCAGAAAATTGCGCAATGCATAGAGAAGATTTAGCTGAAAGTACAATGGAGACTAAAATCGGAATGGGAGATGAAGCAGTACATCAAAACGGAGTAAACGCACAGACAGGAGCTTGCGTGACTCAGACTAAGGGGCATGGCGGATGATCAGAATCACTGACGAATATGAGCGGAGAAATTGTCCCATCTGTTAGAAGGAGGAATCATGGTCACATACTGACCGGATATAAAGGTACGAAAGAATGGAGGGAGAAGTTTCTATTGCACTCCTTTACGAGATCGAACAGAAAGAGACGGCCATGCTGGACTTTGCTGGCAGGCGAGGAAGGAGAGGAGAGAGGAAAATTTCTGATGAAAGTGAGTCAGCTTAGGTCTGAAAAGGCGGTCAACCAGGGAAGGAGTTGGGAGAAAACAAATTTACTGAATCCAGCTGTGTGTTGTCCATAATGTAATTTCTTAATATTCTATACGTAATTTTAATGATTTTAAAATTTATTCTTCTACTATTTCTTATTTAATTCCATATTTATTATATTTGTTTATTTATTTTTATTGTTAAATATATATGTTATGTATCTTACTGTGAATAGCTACGTAACGTATTGTGCTAAATCAAATATACCAAGTGTATCATCCGTTGGACCCGTGCGCCTTTGAAGTTGTTTTGTTTTATTCCACCACCACCACAACCACCGCCGCCGCCGCCACTACCATCATTTTTCCCCATTATAATATTAGTGTTGTTCTTTTTCTCATGGGATCTTATACTATGAGTAAATTGACAGATTCCTAAGCTTCTAGTCCTTAAGTAAGTGTATATTTTGGTATTTTAAGTGTATACTTGACATTTTAAAACGCATACTAACATGCATATTTTATGACTTTAAGTGCGTATTATTCTCAGCACCACTTGTTACTTTACATCTGGTTGCTAAATTATACACTGACTGTTATATGATATGCAGACTTAATTTTTCTCGCGCTAAGTGGAGTTTGCAATCGTTCCCATACTGTCTTCTTACAATTGAGGCAATTTCCCGCTTAAAGGAAAACTTCTTTAATGTGTCTATAGTATGTTAAAACACCAGCGTGAGTATTGAAAACTCATATTCTTCATCTTATTATCATCATCATTTATAGCTAGGGATGCCTGCTGGCAAATAAAATATTAATCATATTAGTATATATGCCTTCAATATGGTTTGCGTTACTAGTAGCCCGAGATAGAATACTTTTATTTATTACTTAACATCTAATTATTAACCTATACACTGATATGAGTTATATGATAGTGTAGCTTGTTTTTAGTGTAAATTTTGTTCCTTGTAGGATAGCAAAATTTTACAATAGATCCTGTACGTATTTTCATACAATTGTGGGGCACAAATCACGGATTAATTAATTTGGTTTATTTGCGGACGCTCTATAACATCAGCATCCCATTTAATCCAGGGCGTGAAACGGCAAAAAATTTTGTTAAGAGGTCTCTTCTCTCAGGCTTAAGATATCTTTACATGTCGTAAATATATGATAAGGGACCTACGGCTTTATTTCCCTCCAGAAGGAAACCATACTTGGAATTATTACTCCTGAAAAAATCCATCGATCCTGGCTGCGATCTTGGGTCTATGGCGCAAGTATGGTTACCATTATACCTTCAGGACCTACATGTAGGTCCTGGTGGTGAATTGGTTACCATACTTGCTTCCTAAACCCAAGGTCGCGGGTTCACTCCCGGCCAGGATCAATGGATTTTTTCGGGCGTAAAAATCCTAAGTGTGGCTTTCTTCGGAAGGGAAATAAAGCCGTGGGTCCCGTGTCGTACATTTACGGCACGATAAAGAACCTCAAGCCTGAAAAAAGAGGCCTCTGAGCAAAATTTGTCGGCCGTTTCACGCCCTGAATGGAATGGGACGCTGATGACCTGAAATGTTAAAGAGCGTCCGTATATAAACAAAAAAAAAAACAAAAAAAACAAAAAAAACAAAAAAAGGACCTACAAGATCACGTAAATCCTAACTACCCCCGATGGAATGAAAGCTCATTTAATGTATATTAAACCACCAAATTGAGTTTACTGAAAGCTAATAATAATAAATGCAAATTTTTATTAAATTCAATTTTGTTCTCCTAAACCCTTCCTCCTATTCCTTGATTTATTTCTTTAGTTTTGGCAAGTTTTTTACTTTTACCTATATTTCCGTGTACTCTTACTGTTTCAGCCTAGTGACTGCATAACATAACTTCTAAATATTTTGTCCTTTCTTATATCGTAACTTCTAAACTTACATACTGTACAGAAATGGATTACAGTTACAATACATGTATGAAAATGCGTACGTATGAAATATTATGCTATTGCATCGAAGTTTAAACATTTTGATTGTAAAAAGAACAGTAACAAATAAACCGAACATTTTCCCTTTGTATTATTTGACTATTAAAATTTTTTAAAGTAATTGCACTTAAGTGCTTGTATGAAACTGTTCTAGTTTGTAAAATTAGGCTTGATATCACTAAGGAAACAAAAAGCGTGTTTATTGTACCGGCACGGACATTGAAAGATACATCTCCTTTGTTTAAGTATATATGTCATATTGTTACAGTCAGTAAATCAAACCATATCGCAAGGTCAAAGGAAGGGAGATAGAGGCACCTGTTATTACAGGACACACAGAGTAGCTTTAATTATATTAGTTAACAAGGTTTATGCCACATAGATGAAAATAGGCATATTAAGTCAAGTTTTGTTAGCAGTTAACGAATATGAACATACAAATGTTCCATCATCCTCCATATTTTGTAAATCATTAAAATATGTTTAAAATGGTAAAAATTGGCAAAAATCTAAGTGAACCATGGACCTATAAATATTCTAGATGTTCTCTAAAGCAGTTGTCACAAACATATTTTATCTTTTCCAATGTTTAGAATTCAGATTTAATAATAATAACTATATTACGGTATGTTTGACTTGCGTGCTTTAGTGCTCTCTGCATCAGATCAGCAGGAAATGACAAAGTCTCTCTCTTCATGGAGTAGCATATTTTAGGTTTAGTTCAAATTTTGTCTTGCTTGTGAAAAGTGGCTTCAAGTAACTTTCTTCATCTGTAATTTCATTTTCTCTGCAGTGAAGAAGTGTCGTCGAGTTTGTGTAAATTCGCCAAACAATTTCTGTTACGTATGTGGGCAATTTACTATAAAAAGTCAGTGTCGATCTTTGACAGAAACTTTGAAAGGAGTTACCTAGGCTGTTATACTGGAGAAGAAGACACAGAGTGAGCTCCTCGTGTGTGCTGCATAAGATGTTATTCAATCTTATTAAGTGGATAAGTGTGACAAAACTGGCACATGCTTTTTGCAGTGCCAATGGTCTGACGTGAACCAACTAGCCATGCAGAACTCTGTTATTTCTGCCTAACAAAAGTTGGGAAACATTCAAAAGGAACAAATTCCAAAATTGAGTATCCTAATGTCCCATCCGCAATAAAACTTGTTTCACATGAACCTGAGTTCCCAGTTCTCAGCCCACCTTCAGATTTAGAAGAAATTGCTGCAGGAAATGAGCAACTTGATGATCTCATCCCGTCCACTTCCTCTGATGCAGAACACTGCCCAGAATCTGAAAATAAACCCCGTCCTGATCAATCAGTCCAGACTAAATGACTTAGTGAGAAAAAGCAATCTCACGAAACAACAGTCTGGGGTGCTGGGATCACAATGACATTTACTAGCTCGCAGTACTAGAATTTCAGTTTTCAGAAAGAAACAGGTACAGTTTTCCAGTTACTATGCTATGAAACGTTCCCTTTGTGCATGCACAGATATAGATGGTTAATGAATGAGCTAGCTTTCAGCAAATTCCAGGAGAATGGAGGTTGTATCTTGACTCTTCTAAGCCAAGCCTCAAAGTAGTGTTGCTCCACAACGGAAATATAAAGGCATCAATACCAGTGGCACATTCAGTAGAAGTGTAGGCAACACACGAGTGTATGACGATTATTTGCAGCAAGTACGGCTGGCAAACTGTGGAGATTTGAAGGCCATTGCCATTTTATTGGACTACAAGGAGGATTTAAAAAGTACAGTTGTCTTCTATGCATGTGGGATAGTGGGGATACTGGATCACTCCACACTGCAAAAGAATAACCTCTAAGAGAAACTCATATGCCAGGACAGCGCAATGCCAAGTATGTTCCATTAGTAAACCCAATTTAAGTGTTCCTACCTCCTCTGCGTATAACATTAGACCTAATGAAGAATTTTGTTAAGGCTGTAGACAAAAATGGAGAGGCCTTTGTTAATCTCAGAAGCCAGTTTCCAAAATTCAGCGACGATTCAGGAATGTTCGTTGAAACCCACATTCGGAGGCTTTTAAAAGACAAGAGCTTTGAAAAAATGTTAAGTGCTAAGGAACTAGCAATCTGGAAAGCCTTTCGTAAAGTAATGAAAAGATTCCTAGGAAATAATAAAGGAGAAAATTACCGACAGATTGTTCAAGAACTCCTGGACAGTTACCAAAAGCTTGCACTTTCTCTATTCACATCTGGATTTTTTCCCCGAGAACTTGGGAGCTGTGAGTGACGAACAGGGTGAAAGATTGCATCAGGATATTCAGAAGATGGAGCACAGGTACCAGGGTAGTTGGGCAACTACTGCTGATTTTTAATTAGAGAAAGTGGTACATGCTACAAAGGAAGAAATAAATCTGTATGTGTTACAATAATTCTCGTACTCAAGATATATTTTATCATAGCTGCATGTTTCATCAGTTTACCATTACAGGTCGTTAAGGCGTGGACTCGTGAGCGGGAGGTATGGGGTTCAAATCCCGGCAGGACCGTACTCCCTGACTGAGTTTTTTTCTAGGTTTTCCTCAGTCCTCATAACTGGCAAATGCCGGGTAGGTACCCTAAACTTAGGCCTGGAACGTTTTCTTCCTTAAAAATAAACCCTTTCCCAATATATCATTTCATCTCATGTATCATCAGTGTCCACCGTCTGTGATGCCTCAGTAGTAAAAACGAGCGTTAAACACTGTTAAAAGAACTTATTACTCTCTATCTTTATCCAAATAGTTATCTGCACTATTTATGTTATTTTCTCTTTTTACGGTTAAAATCTTTCTAATTAATATTTTCTCATCGAAATTTTCCCATTTTGATTGCCATATACGTTTATCTCATAATTTTGTTTACAATATAATAAACAATGAAAATCTTTGTTAATTTCTCCACACAATGTACATATTTCTATATCTATACCATGTTTTAAATTCATTGCACCCGTGCTAACACATGCAAACCCTTCACGTCTTGCTTTATCACATAGTTCTATAAAGTTTTCCCCACCTAATACTGTTTATGTTTCCCTGTAAAGTATTAAATAACTATTTTCTCTTATACTACCAAATATTACTTGTCTTTCAATGTAGGTTTATTTTTTTTTCGTAATGTTCGATTTTGATGGTCCCTATTTGTTTACAAGTTTCCCATATGTTGCCAAACTTCCTGCATTTTGATATAGCACTCCATTTCTCTTGGATATGGAAACATCTTTAATAATATCATTATAATTCTATAAATTTATTTCAAAATTCTTGTAATTATTTTTATCTCGTTGGAATGTCTACCTAGCTCTAACTGCGCTACACCATTTGGCGATACTATCGGTAAATCCAAAACCTGTAAACAAGATACTGTGCATTTGTAAATTCTTTCAAGTCATTTAGCTCTTAAATCTGGAACTTTTTTAAACATGCTCTTATAACACTCATTACTGCTTTTCCTTTTCCTATTGCCATTTTTTTATAATTTTATAATTAGTGTTGCTCACTTTTTTATCTTTGTTAACATCAACGTCATGACAACTGTGAAGCCAGATATAATTTTTGAAACAAAATTATTCTCCCATTTATGTTTATATATATAATGATAATGATAATCGAAATGTGCGAATTCCAAATCATTAACATTAGCACATAGTAGATAGCAAAGAAGCTACTTTTTCGGCAAATCATAACATCAGTGGTCAAAATGGTATTAGAAAAATTTTTCCATTTATGGCATGGTATAAAAAAGAAACCAATATTAAAAACACAATAACATAATAGGTCCATCCTATTATTCTATTAATCAAACCAATTTCACCCTACAAATTTAAGGAAGGAGGAGCTATATTACAGGACAACGGCAAAAATTATCATAAAGGCATTCTTTACCTCACAAATTATGACACCGAGCTCCCTCACAATCTGTATATTTCGTGTTTGTTTCATTTCTTTATTAGTAACATATTACAACTAGTCAGCATAGCTCAGTTAAATTATTTACATTTATAGCTTGAAAAAATGAGTTAATGTTCAGTTAAAAAAGAGAGATTGTAAATGGTGGTTATAGTAAATATGATGATAAAAGAATATTTTTTAAAAATGAAAATGTTAAAACCCAAACAAATAGAAAAATGTTGTGCTTTAAATAAAGAAAACTATTAACAATAACAGAAATAATAATAACAACAATGAAAATATATAACGCAGCTGATACTACGATAATTTACAAACACCATGTTACCAACATAAATGTCAATTACATTTAGTGCCTGTTGCATAATTAGTTGATCAGAGATTAAGCACTAAAATTAAACTTCAGTCAAGCTGAACTTACAACTTTGGTTCTCTAAAAGTTGATCTAAGATCATTTCACCTTGATTTAAGATTAAACTTAAACGGCAAATTTTCTAAGAGTAATCTGAGTGAACCTTGGTTAGCGAAGTTACTAATTACTCATCTTGATTTTTAAAAGAAAGTGAAATGGTGAGTCATTATTTTAATTGTAGCATAGAAGAATATGCATGAATGTTTCGTGCTTTAACTATTCGCTGAATGCATAACTGTAAGTTTATAAGTTACTCATAAGGGTGGGTTTTAGGTTATGTTATTTTAAGATTTCAGATTACTCTAATGGTTTATCCGAAAACCAGGAGTTTGAATTTCAACGGAAGCCTCGTGTATTTCAGAACGGACGGAGTCCCATCATTGAGCTTAATGAAAAACAGTTTAAAATGAAATGTTGACTATCGAAACATGTAGTAGAAAAATTGGAACAAAGACTACATTTACACCTATGAACACTAACCTAACGAAATCATGCGTTGAACCCTATGTTTATGATTCTAGTCCTACTACGATTCTTTGCAACAGGTAGTTTCAGATGGTAATCGGGGATATATTTAACGTGGATAGCCATACACAAAACAACAAGAGAAATTGAAAGTTTAAAACCCCAGTTCATCAAGATGCCTACTCGGATGAAATAAATCGAATAATACGAGACTTTAATGATATATGTAATTTACCCAGAGTTCCAGGTAGAATAGATATACACACATTCTTATCATATGGTCTGGTGGCAAGAATGCTAAAGTTTACATAAACTGCTATGGTTGGTTTTCTCTAAATGTCCAAGAGCTCTGCGATTCAAAACCTCGTTTTCAAAATTTTATCGCCAGATGGTCAGGATAGGTATATGATTCCCAGAATTCATGCCCAGTTGAAGTAGGAAAATTTCTACAAGGCGTGCTATTGGAAGACGGCGCATAGTACTGTTACCACCACCTGCTAACCTAGAAACTCCTGAAAAAACGCGCTTACAACAGAGCCCAAAAGACAAGGTCGGTATGGAACAGTGATTTGGGGTTGCAAAGCTATATTCGGCGGCAATTTCTTTACAAGTGTCATTTTTTTCGTTTAGCAGTAATGCTATCCGTTTTCTTGTTTTCAAATACTGATTTCTGTTTGAAAACAATATAAATTAAGATGCCTCTTTCTTACTTTTTAAAATGTGCTGTTCAGGATCCTTTCCTTTTCGCCATTTTGTTTATACATGTAACAGTATCGAGACAAAAGAAAATCTAAAAACATAGACAATTTACTTCGATGCGATATTATTATCCTTTTCCCTCAAACTTGGAGCTGTTGTCTAACGTATTTCCATATCTTTGGTTAGCATGAAATCAAATTCGCGTTATAGAACACGAAAAATGAATTACAACTAGGTTCCTTTCTGAACTTGGATTAAAATTGAACCACTTCTAGTGATTTTTATACAACCGGTTCTTAATTTGCCTGTAGAACTTTTCTTTTCTATAGTTTTACCACTGGAAGCTGCTAGAAAGTAGTTCCATTTTAAAAATTACGCGCTGTAAACGAGGCGATCTTGTAATCTGGCCAACAAATGTAATTTAGAAGGAGAAAATTAATATAAAATGTTTGATGTAGTCTATACAAAACATCTATATGTGCTACATGCTGAATCAAGGATTTCTAAAAATATTTAAAGGAATTCATATCTAGCATTAATACAATTATTATTATTATTATTATTATTATTATATAATTATCATAATATTGAAACATTTGTATTAATTAACAACTGCTTAATAGATAACATATGTTTCACATGAAAGTGGTTCAGTAAAGAATTATAATAACGTTCCTTTACTCATCTTCATGATTTTGATGATCTTGCACAAAGTTTTCCACGTTGGATCCAATGCACGTTTATGCCATTCCTCAAACACATTCTGGAAACCATTTTTGACAGGTTCTTCAGAATCGCATCCACAGCCTTCACCACTCCTGATATTGAAAAATGTCTCCTAACAAAGCATTCCTTCAATTTTTGTGAAAAGGAAAAATTCACACTAATAGGCTAAATTTGGAGAGTAGGGAGGGTGACGGAAACATTTCACACAGATTTCTGTGAAATATTCAGTAACAACATTTGCAGCCCTGTATTATCGCGGTACAGCACCCAGCTTGTTGCATGCACAAGTTGCCCTTTGCGTTTAACATGGCCTCGCAGAGTTTTTAGGACATTCTGCAAGCACGACACATTGTAAAGCATTCCTTGAACTATCGAAAAATTGTAACTTTCCCAGCTGAAGCAGCCACGTTTGCTTTTTTTTTTTTTTTTTTTTTTTTTTTAAATTTGATGTTGGTGACAGAACTTTGTTGTTTGCTCTCAGGATCGAAATGATGTAGCAATCAGCAGTGATTGTCTTTGAAAGATGCTACTCACCTTCCTGTAACATCATTTTCAACAGTTGCATACAAAACTGCAATCAGCAGTTTTTGAGCCAACCATACACAAACACATCTCATGTACAACTTTTCAGTTACCAACGTGTTGGTGGCACAAAATGATATTTTCAGAATTTCTGAAAGAGTTTTTGACGTTATTCATCGATTCTCTCTCACAATAACAGCAGCAATGTTAATATTTTCTGCCGTTAAAACATAAACTGGAGCGTCGAGTCTACCTTCCTATGAAATTATTTGCCCATTGCTTTTGAGCTGAGCTATAGGGCAGAATAAACTCCTCACAGATCTCCTGTTACATGTAGGTAGGTCTCAGGTGAAAACTTGTTGAGATGAAAGCAGAATTTAAGGGCAACGTATTGTTCGTCGTGTACCACCTATATTTTGCTGTAGGTGGAAATGAACATGTCCCAACTTGCACATCTCTCATAGGCAGGAAGCGGCACTGACAACAATGAAATTACTTCTACGTGTACTTTACACATTAAACTAACAAAATGTTTTAAATTTAAATAATGGCGCCAGAAATTATGCCAGTAAAAATTATGATTATTCTTTATTGAATATCCCCTAAAGATGTGGCTGTTTACATGTATGGCAAACTCCATTCCATTATATTGCTGTTCATTTTATAGTTCAGTTTTACAGTATCAGTAGTGTCCATAAAATCTAGGGCAAATAGTCAGTTTAAAAGTTTTATTGTTATACCTGATAAAATTTATTTATTATTACCTATTTCCACTACTAAGGCCCATTAGAATTACTGGGAACATATTTGTTTTTCTCATCGAGGCGTATAAGTAGTTTAGGATACATTTTTGCCAGTACAACCCGATTAAGTATACTTTGCTGCTAAGCGTAACGCTAGTGTACTTTTTGATAAGAAACTTTTGGGAAGCGAGACTAGCGACGGCGTCGAATGCATGCTATAGTTGCGTATACGTGAGTCATTAACATCGTACAATATACTATATAATAGTTACAACGTGTTACACATTTTATATACATAATAATGGATCATCGACAAGTTCCTCCGCACTCGTGTGATGCTCACCGAACAGGAGGAAGTTGGTACTCCTACTTTTATGACATTTCTTTCTTCGAAACCGATTTTTAGCAGGTAATCTTCCCATCGTTGCTAAGGTTTGGACTTTGGAGTATATGCTTGTCTTGGTGGTTAAGTGAACACAATAACTATACGCTCGGCTTTTCAGTTTGCCACCCGAATTCCCTTCTCTAGCGAAATCTCAGCTAGACTGGCTGTGAAGTGTCTTCTCGATGACCCTTTATTATTTAACATGCCAAACGTGATAACATCTGTAAACAAGTGCTTGTGCTTCAATGAACTGGTGTTTCAGTAGCAGTGCACGATGTAAGCAATTAGTTACTCTGTTCGTCTCCGGTAAAGTAAGCCGAAATGGTCATATATGTATATAGCTTATGACAAAATACTGAAAACTACAGTTTTTAATATGCCCATTGTTTTTCCCATAACCATTATCACTGCCAACAGCATCAACATCCCTTATTCTACAAGGATCGTTCAAACATAAACATCATTTTTAAAAACAAATTTAATACAATTACAAATCAAATTATGTTAATTCTTACGTAGTTTCCTTTAACAGAAATGCTTTTTAGACCAGATGGCCAGTTTCTCTATTCCCTCATCAAAGAAAGAAAACAAGACTCCTCAACCTATGCGTCACTGCTGAATACTTTCCCTTCCAATGCCTCCTTCAATGGCCGGAACATATGGAAATCACAACGGGATAAATCGGGACTGTTGGAGGGTGTTATAGGGATGTTCAGTTGATGTTCCTTGATTGATCCCTGGTTATAGCTGCAATATGTAGGTTTGCGTTGACATGCAGAAGCAGGACTTCACAAATGGGCAGCATGTTTTGTAACGATAGACCGCTCGCGCGTGGTCAACAGTTTAACAAATATGTTGCATTTATTGTCCCCTTCGTTCGTGAAGAAAATCGATGAGCTACTAGTCTGCCTTTGTAATCCCAAAAACACGGTCTCGAGAACATTTCCGGCTGACAGAAGAGTTTTGGTCCTGAGCGGAGCACCGTCCTTCTCCTCCTGCATTCCATACTCGTTTTCTTGTTTTCGGGGACGTAATGATCTACCCAGGTCTCATAACAGGTTTAATTTCGGGTCAAAAACTGTTCATCTTCTTCCTCAAACTGATTCAGAAGCCTCCGACTGATGTCCTATCGATATTTTTCCTGTTCATTAGTGAAGAGACTGGGTCCCACATTGCCGTAATCCTAGTTTTGCAGAAAGAAGGGGTGTGCACTTCCACAAATAATGTCCATCAGGCGTCGAATACCTTCCAAAAAGTCACAAACGGCCTGAGTTGTCCCGAGTGATACTCGTCCGTGGCTTTCATTTTCCACTGGGTTACGACTGCTGAGGAACTTCTTGGTGACAGTCAAACACTTGAGGTCCGCGAAAGCGTAGCTACTCCAAAATATGCGCGAATTCTGGACAAAATATCAGTCAGTTTGATTCTTTATTTGGTTAGAAAACAAACGGTGATCCGCTAACCTCAGGACGGTGCAACCTCTTACTCAGACATAGTGCTACTAGCGATGGAACGATCTGTGTGAGATTATCCGTTTGATCGTTCCTTTCACATATTCCCGCCTAACCATCACTATGGCTCCATATCCCTCTTGTCACTCTTTCCCAGCTCAGAGAACAAAAGTACAGATAATATTTATTATGACCCTGTTGTATTTTATTTCCGTTATTAAGTAATTGTGTTCTTGTTTATATGATTTTTATGGTTATATCTATAGTAATGATTTAACTGTAAACAGTATTTGTAGCAGCACTATATTATTATTATTATTATTATTATTATTATTATTATTAAAATTATTATTATTATTGTCCTCATAGCTGCTAATAATAACCTACTTTCGAGACAAGGCATTGAATTTTCGTACTTGCACGACCTAGTGGTATAATCAGGTGTTCAGTCGATCCTGGTGGTCTAGTAATAACCATATTTGCCTCCTAAATCCAAGATCACGAATTCAATCCCGGCCAGGATCCATGAATTTTTTTGATCATAAAACTATTGGTATGGCTTCTATCGGAAGAGCGGAAAAGCCTAGGTCCTGTAAATTTACAGCACGTAAATGGGCCTCAAGCTTGAAAAAAAAAACAGATACCACCACGGCATGCGGAGGTTGTTAAGGCGCGTACATATGAGCGGATGATCTGGAGTTCGATTCCAGTCAGGATCGTCCTCCCAGACTGAGGTTTTCTCCAGGGTTTACTCAGTCTTCATTAATAACAAATTCAGGAGAGGTATCATAAACTTAGGCCTGGAAAGCTTCCTTTCTTAATATATATCCTTCCCCATTTTATAAATTCATCTCCTGTATCATCAGTTTCCACCGCTTGTGAGGCATCAACAGTAAACAGGCATAAAGAACTATTAATTTTTTTTACTCGGTTTATTTACGGTGGCTCTTTAACATCTCAGGTCATCAGCGTCCCATTCTATTCAGGGCGTGAAACGGCCGACAAATTTTGCTCAGAGGCCTCTTTTTCAGGCTTGAGGTTCTTTATCGTGCCGTAAATGTACGACACGAGACCCACGGCTTTACTTCCCTTCCGAAGGAAGTCATACTTCCTTTTTACGCCCGAAAAAATCCATCGATCCTGGCCGGAATCGAACCCGCGATCTTGGGTTTAGGAGGCAAGTATGGTAACCACTACACCACCAGGACCGACAAAGAACTAGTAAAGAAAAAAAGAAAGAAAGAAAGAAAGAAAGAAAGAAAGACGCTTTTGAGCAAAAAAAAAAAAAAAAAAAAAAATTGGCCATTTCATGCCGTGAATGCAATGGGACGCTGATGACCTGAAAGGCTAAAGACAGTCTGCAAATAAATTAAATAAATATTGAAAAAATAAATTAGGTGTTCAGCCACGAACAGCATACTCTGTTAAGTGATAATGGGGATATGTGAAAGTTAGCTTAGTGGAACCGCTTTTTCCACAAGTAACACTCGTGTTCACGACCTCGCAAGCGTTCTAATCGCTGACCACTGTCGCCCTTTTAATTATTATGTTCATTATTGTTATTATTTTATGAAACCAGGCACTCTGGCTATTAAATGTGTGCTTTGCTGCCATTCAGAACGGATATTTTGTCCGTTCTTGCTAGCTCACCCGATAAAATGAGTTTCGTAGCCAATGTGGGCCTCAAAACATTCCCTATGATTAGATAACCGTTAGAAATTATTTACCACTGGAATGTGGAATAATTGTTTGTCGTGGAAATGAGCGTTCATGCTGAATAAGAACTTGCCGTGTATTTTCTGGGCTACTACAAACCTCAACAATAACGTGCAGGTAGGGGTTTTGCCGCCAAGCCTGTATGGCACACCCGTTCTGGGAAAACGGTGAAGGCCATGGATTGAGGTAATAGCCCACGTTATTAGGTAATAAACCGAGTACCGTTAATAACAGTCTCCAATGAAACACCCGTTCCATTTCATCAGTGCAGCTATTCCTGCAATTTTTTATTATTTACTTTTAAGTCTTTACAAAACATTGGATAAAGTAACAAGCGAAGAGGAATAGTTTGGATATCGGTATTTTGGCTAGAATTCGGCGTTTTACTACATCCTTTACTTCACTGTATATAAACTCCCTAATTTAGTTAAATATGTGCAGCTTATTTAATATAGAAGGATGTAGAAATTTTTGTTTACCTGGTTTCTGACGTCATCGAAGTATTTGGGACATGTTAATAGTCCGATTATTACCTTTCTATCAAATATTCAGAGCTTCATCGTTGCAGATGAAAAGGAAAAATCAGAAATAATAAATGCGTATTAAAATGCAACAAAATATTACTAAACTTGAAGACAAGTTTTATGTCTTCTATGACTACATAACCAAATTTGGCGGACATGAGAGAAAAAAAATAACGAGTTAATAATCACAGAAGTATTTTGCCAATTTATTCTTATTCATACTGTAGTAAACATAATTATTATTTACAGATTTTGGCCCTAATTTAATATAATGGCACTTTTCACGCAGAATTGTCTAGAGACCAAAACTAATGTGATGATGATGTCGTCACGTCAGATATTAGAAGTGTAAATTATTGACCAAAGTCTTAATCCAACGCTGTCGAGCCAGGCTAAAAATGTTAGAAGCTTAGAACAAGACGAATTCAAAAAATCGCAAGTGATTGTGACTAAAATCTACTTAACTATGCAGGAGGACGGTAAAAATCTCATAGAATGCAAGTAAATAAATAATATAACAGAAAAGTGGGCTGACCTTATTTGGCGCGAATTTATGCAACTAATTTGTCGTTTTATGCTTGACACAAAGCAGCTGTTTGCACCAAAATATGGACACCTTACAAAGGAATGGTCATCATTCTAGAGAGTGAGAAACCATTGGCATGTTCTGCAATCGAGACACAGTTTCTATTGCATAACAGAATGCTAAATAAACCTGCTTGTGACAACAATTACAAATACTGCAAAACCAGTAATCAAACCGCAAGCAGAAAAAACAGTAAGAACGGGTTATACACTACCACTGCATAAGACAAAAGTCTCATTTACAGAATGGAAATTATAGCCAGTCCTTTTGCTTCCTGTAACTCGTGACATTTCTTTAGGACAAATTGCTGTGCTACTACCATCTGTTACAAAATCTTCTAATTTATGTTTGCAGTTGTCACCACGGAGAGGAGTACTGTAAATATAAAAAGCCTTGGATGTGCCATGGAAAAGTGATATAGCAATAAGAAAGAAGAGGATAACCTAATAAAATTCAAGGGCACATTTTAAATACGAATTATTACATGTAATTATTTTAAACATTCCAAAACAATGGATATAGATTGTAGCATATTTAAAATTTATACTATATGAATAGATGTACAACATTGATGTTAAATTATAAAAGATTAACATTACAAGATTACACGAAGGCTCTCATAAGCACCTATAGCAAAATATAACCTATTTACTACCGGATACTATTAAATCTTAAGCACCGCAATAAGCCTTAACTGGGCTACAACGACTTCTCAAGAAAACAATCTAATAAAGATGAAAAGTATGACTATACAAAACATTTCTAGGGCAAGAACACCCTAAAACAACACTTAATGGCCTATACATTGGTTAAGATAGCACTTTTAAAATTGGCTAAATAAACCTTGCTTTACAAAGTACTAAAATCTAGAAATAATATAAACCTACTGCTTTTATAACTTACATACCTGGTTCACTGGCTATTATTATTTATATTATTACTTATGAATACTAATATTAATTTTATAACAATATAATAATAGTAATATAATTCCATTTTAAATTAATTAATGCAAGTAATAAAACTTAAAAATATCATTCATACAAAATGTTATTTTTATATTTTTTTAAGCACCATTATCTTGATCCACCGTCACAACTGTTAAACTCTTGCTCACTAAATCCATCGTCCTGGGCACGGTAACGTAAAAAGTTCTTATCGGTATTACGCGACACATTCGGGAGGGTCTCTGGCTGTGTGCGCAGGCTGTGTTTACACTCCGGTTGTAAACGCAAATTAAGCCTCTATACACTAATAATAAACGGAAGAATCTAACATGTAAATGTTTATGTTTAATACTAAGATCATTGTATACGATATGCCTTGCCTTCATGTGTCTTTCCCTTCAAGGTTCTCCTTATACGAGAACAAGTGAATTAAACTGAGTTGATATGACATGTAATCGTTGTACGCTAGCTGCTACAGATAAGCCACCGAAGCATGTTGATGCGTTATAGCATAGAGTGAGGTCGCGTGTGTGAGCAATTGTATTTGCAACTACTACATTTAATTACTGGAAGTCCTTCTTATGATTTTTGAGTAGTGTTTAACGCCCGTTTTAACTACTGAGGCATCACAGGCGGCGCACACTGATGATACATGACATGAAATCATAAACCGGGAAAGGATTTTTTTAAGAAAGGAAGGAAACGTTCCAGGCCTATGTTTAAGGCCTCCCCGGCATTCGCCATTTATGAAGACTGAGGAAAACCTGCAAAAACCTCGTTCAGGGAGAACGGTTTTGGTGGGAATCGAACCCCAGACCTCCTGCTCACTAGCCCGCGGCTTAACGACCTTGGCCACCTGTGGTGGTCCTTCTAATTATGAATCAAATGAGTGCATTATGTGACAAACAAGTCCGGAGACTACTATCACCTTATTTAATGGAGGTAGTGCTTCAGGAGTAGTGCCATTGTGCCATGATAGAGTCAAAATCAAACTAAGCTTCACATTTATGTCTTGCATAAACGGTGTTCAAACATTGTAAAGGACTACAACCTGGGTCAGGAACACTCTAAAAATGCACAGATCACCGTTTTCTTACGTGCTACCACCAGAGGATTTGTCAGCAAACAAGATGCGGTGAGAGAGCCGGTCTAAAACCGAGCAGTAACAGAGTATATTAAAGATTAATCGTGCGCATATAGGGCATAGTTGGAGCATGCTGAAGTGTAGAGCTTTCGTAAAATGTCCCCTTACAGTGCATGTTTTAAATATATAATGCATGTTTTAAATATATAATGCAGAACATAAAGATAGCCATTCATGATGAAACTGACACATCTGGACCCATTGTTGATGGGGGCAGGGAGAAAAATTTTGTACAATTTTAGTTCCTCAAGTTAACGATAGACCCCGTTCCACAGAACGTTCGGAAAGAAAATTTTCAGCAGAAACATCCGTCATTTCCCCAGACATTTGTACTTGCTTCGTAGACCCAAGATTACGGGTTCAAACTAGGCCAGGGGTGAGGGATTTTTCACGGACTAAAAGTTCTAAGTATGGATTCCCTCGGAGGGAAGTAAAGCCGTTGGTCCAGTGTTGTAGATTTATGACACATAAAAGAACCTCTAGCCTGAAAGAATAGGCATCTGAGCAAAATTTATTGGTCGTTTCACACCCTGGATAAAATGGGATGATGATGATCAGAAATGATAAAGAACGTTCTTAAATAAAACTAATAATAATAATAATAATAATAATAATAATAATATTAAAATAATAATAATAGCCTAGATAGTTGGGTAGTATACTCGTATTGTCATTTTTTCATTTTCTAGTCACGATATACACAGACATTCTCCTTGAACTGTCAACCAAATTACCTTGTATTTGTCTTTACTGGTTGAGGAAAAATTAAAACCCAAGTCGGACATAAGGTCTTTGTTAATAAATGAATGCGCTAATGCTTGGCCCACAAGAATGGAAAAGTCTTTGTGATCTATTATTGAGTATAGCGTTGCACGCCAACTAATCACCCTAGGGAACAAAATCAATATAAGGAAAGAAGGCAGATTTGGCAAGAAAAGTAATACTTATTCATTTTTCCCCTTAAGAATGGAAAACGTCATATGCTTGCAGTCTTTGATGCCGAGAATTGTTTCGAATGTTAGTGAAACTTTCCCATTACAGTGAATAAAATCTGACAGATAAATTATAAACAAAATATTGCAGGTAATGCAGAATGATGCATTATGATTATTATTATTATTATTATTATTATTATTATTATTATTATTACATTCCAATTTTATGTTTTGCAAATTTTAAGAAAGCTACTCGAGAACGGAATAGTATAATTATTTTGGGTATCGCTCTTTTTGGTAAATTACTAAAAGAATTTTATTATGAGATTTTTAATTTGGTTCTAAAAATTATAAATTATAAATACTACAAATATTGGTTATATTTAGTATTTTCATAAAATATCTAAGTCAGTTATTTCTAATAAGATAAAACGACTGTCGCAACTTATCGGCTGTAGAATTGCATGTTACGTATCTGGGATAAGTGGCCCCAAACATATTACATTTAATACTTAACACTTTGGTGTAAATGTTATTTTCATCAAAACATAATAGAAACTCTTGCATTCAGAGTTAATTGTTGTGCTCAATGACTCTCACCAATTGCTGCTTTAAAAATGCAGGAACTTTATTTTACAAATACAAATTACAGTTGGGTGTACAATAGTTTACCCGTAGTGCTGAGGGTGAAGTAGCTGTTACGAAAGAACAACTTGGATAATGCAACAATGGGATAGAAAATTTGATGTGAAATGTTCTCTTAATAAGGGCTTACAGAAAGTCTGCTGCCAATTACCGCAGAGTTTATAAGGTAATGACACGCAATAGGACTTCATCTTGCATTCAAATAATTTTTCTAAATGCTTTGGCTGCAATTATTATTGGAGTTCGGTTTCTTAGAAACCGGAAGTGTTTGTCAACCAACCAGTTCTGTAAACTGTCAGTGTCAGTGAGCAATACTGCTTTGTTGTCTTTGAGTGCAGAGCTTCTACTTCTTCGTTCCAAAAACAAAGACAATGGTGTAGTAAGATATGGGTGCAACATCACGGAGACCGTCTCTTTCCAACACAAAGAGATCTTAGATGACAGCCAACTGTGTAAGCATACTTTAAAGTAAAGCGTTGCCTTTATTCTTCGCCGATTTCCATTTTTATGTTAATGACATATAACTTTACAGGTCAAGAATGTTGTAACGGAAGATCCAAATTCAACTTCCATATGATTAATAAACGCAGACCATGATTCAATCCCGTATAATTAATAAACGGTTATTATAGTATATCCTATTTAATCATTTATTAACATGTAGCTTATAATATATATCTATATAGAATGTTATGAACTGAACTAGAGATAGAAATAGAATTTGTGCAGTAAGGATGAAACATGTATATAATAATAAAGCGTGTCCTGGCGCCATGAGCAAGGTCAGTTTTTGGGAATAGAATAGGAACCTTTCTTTTCATCTCTGTTAAAAAAGGATCCTTGAAAACTTTTAGCTCGCTTTCACCCTTAGGTAAGCGATCCCTTAAAAAGAGAAATCCTCGCTACGTATAAGGTATCTAGAGTACGAAAGAAATGAGCCCAGCCAATAAGCACTTGAATTTTAAATTATATCTTCGATAATCTTCCATTCGGAAAATATTAAGCCAAACAGAGAATAAAATTTAGGACGCGTCTAGAATGTTCTATAATTTGAATTATCGCGGAAAGATGTTAAAGAAATCATTAAAAAGCATTATTTGGAGGCATTTTGATGTCAGTTCGTTTTGGGAAAAATGAGAAAGCAGTTCGTTCCAGCAGTCGTAAGAATTTAGTTCAATTTGGGTGACGTAATATTGAATTTTGTTCTATTTGGGAGAAGTGAGAGAGTTCGATTTAGGAAACGTAGCAGTTCGAAGTCGGGAGATGTAATAAATTGAATTCGATTTGTGTAGTTATGTTCGACTTAGGAAATGTAAGAGTGTAGCTCGTTTTTGGAAGATGAAATAATTTTAATTCAATTTATCTAATGCAATCGGAAGAAAATCATTGTTAGAAATATCTTGGTGCAAAGCAACGGATATTAAATAATTCAAAGTCTAGCTGAATTACAAATAAATAACGAGATAGCTTGTGATTTATATCATTAGAAAATTTACCAAAATATTACGGCTTCTTGCAAGTGGTCCAGGTGTGTCTTGAACGAGAAGTGACTAATAAAATAAACGAAGTGAAGTGTGGACATTGTTGTTATTATTTAGTGAAGTCCATCCTGTATCTTTTTCCTCCCCCGAGAACATTCTATAAAAGGTTTAAAACATTTACAGAATCCCTGAGAAGATCAACTTTTCAACCATTTTACAAAATCGCCGCAAATTGACGCTTCAACGTGGTGTTTATTATTATAAACAACCAAGCACAATAATAAACACATAAGCCTTGTTAATTGCGCTGCAATGTTCATGTGCTCCACGAAAGCTGATGTATGTTCTGTCCTCTGCAATACCGCGAGCAAGAAATGATTAGTCATCTGCAACATATGAAGAAGGTAAGAAACAAGTACGTGTTCTGTCGTGTGGAAAGGGAGTTGATCTTGATAGATGAAATATTAAAAGGAAAGTAAATAGACCGCAAATAAGATGAACGCATTCTCTCAGGCAGGTTTCTTTAAGTTTATACTTTCTTGCTTGCTGTTTTAGCCATTGCACACTGTCCATTATTTGGCTATTACAATTTACGGTCACAAATTTTCTGCATATTTATTAATTATTTTGCAATTTCTATCGATTGATAGAACATTCAATTTATCTTCTCATTGCTTGGAGCTTCAGACCAAAAGTCAGGTGTCACTGGCTTATTCCGTGGTAGAAATGACAATGCCGCACACATACTGCACCCATCTAAATGTTTTCAACATTTTTGTATTTCCACTGCCGAACACAATTCTTGTGTCTGATATATGTCAAGGAAATTGTTATTATCATTATTATTATAACTACTACTATTGTTATTATTATTATTATTATTATTATTATTATTATTACGTGCTGCCACTTCATAATGTATTTGATGACTATTTTGTATACCATTTCTTAAATGGAGTATAGCCATTCATAGGTTGCTTGCTTTTTATTCGGAAACAAATACATTTGTTTCTTCTCCATGCTTCCAAAGTCTACGTGGATTATAGTTGAGCAGGTGTCCAAAGTTTCGTAAGCAAAAATAATTACCATGTTGCAGTTAGAGACAGTTCTGCCATAAGTGCCCTCCCAATAGCAAATGAAATGGACATTAATTAATATTTTCTTCACTCTCATTTGAAAACTCCCTTTTATTTAAACATCTCTGTATAGCGTTATTGGAATGTCTGACGAGAACTGAGAACATAGGGATAATCACTAGTCTTTGCGGACACTCCACGTGTTCAATATTTGCTTTCAGGGATCAAATCGTTTAGTATGGCAGATGCGCTTCTATGAGCTCAATGGTCACGATGAATTCGTTACCACATATCTCTAAAAAGCAATCACTTTTGAAACAAGAAGTGCCACCTTAATATTAACTGCCACATTGAAAACAATATGACACTTTCGCTAGGCCAAGCTAACCAGCATAAGCTGTTGGAGGGAGTAACAAAGACATGCGGAAGTTAAGCGGCAGTCATTGCCAGTCCTTTTGTTAGTTACGGAATTTTTTGTGAGGTGGCTGGTATGGAAACTTTAGTTAGTTGCAATAATCTGTCTCGTGGAGTGAAATATTATCCTAAATCTCTGTGTAATAACACGTGCCTCAATACAGTAACCTGTAGTTTCGTTTAAATTGACTAGTGAAACAATAATACAATTTGTGTATAAATGTAGGGGAATCGCTAAAATAAAAAGCAAAATAATTAAGCTTCTCTACAAGAAATTATAGGTAAATTTGTTATACCATGTTCAATTCTTTGATACCATGAATGAATTCCATAACCCACAGATACACGGTTTTGGGAAACAATAATTTAAAGTTAACAGAATTATATGGTCTTTTATGGAAAGCTGTACACGTCATCTTCTTTTGTGGAAATACTGTACCGATTACAGGAATTGCATTTTGTGAGATTGTAAGTTAATTGATTAGAGATAAAACAAACAGATGACGCCATTATCTCAAAATTTCAAAATTTGAGGTTTATGATGTTTATGCATGGTGCCGCAGAATTAATTATAAAATGACATATGCTCACTACAGACCGCAAACCGCTCAAGTTGTAGCATATTCTCCAGTACCCAATGCTTTTCTTATTTTTTCTTTTCTTTTTCTTTTCTTTGTTTATTTATGGACGCTGATTACCATCTTTTTCGTGCCGTAAATGTACGACACGGAACCCACGGCTTTACTTCCCGTGTAAGGACGCCATACTTAGGATTTTTACGCACGAAAAAAAACCCATCGATCCTGGCGGGGATTGAATTCGCGATCTTGGGTTTAGGAGGCAAGCATGGTTACCACTACACCACCAGGACCGACGATTTTCCTTTATAAGGCAAAGCGAGTTTCCTACACTTTCATAGTTTGATAAGTTAGCAACAAATTTATATGCTTTTCTTCATAGGTATCCAAGTTCTTTATGCTCTAGAAAAAGAACAATGATTTCTTTCATCCACCTAATATTTATCGCACTTCTGCATCTTCTGTATCTGTAAGACAGGAATGAGCAGTTTGGCGAACGATGCAATCCATTTTGGTGTTCCTCAACAGCGGCAACGTGTTTGTTCCTCGTTGTTACATGCCCATGTTACAAAATTGTCGTTGCTGCGATGTATTCGGTAGCAAAACCATTAACGATGAGTGAATGTTTTGCTCGCTTCGTTGTAATAATCTGCACATTACCATCACTACATCCACATTCACTCAAAGTTATTGTAACTAGAATCAACCACAGGTGAACAAGTCACTAATTAGTTATGGTTTTCCCACAAACTTTGTAATGAATGTGTTTAAAATCTTTATTTCCAAGTACCAACAACATATCAGTATTGCTATGCGTCGAAATTTCTAAGCGCTAAAACTAGAATAAAGCGCAATGAAGTTATTTGGTACTCAACTGTATACAATAGGAAGGATGGATAGAATAGGTCAAGAGCTAAAAACACCCTCTCCCCTATAGGCCTGTTACTCACAAGTTCTTGCTTAGTTGGCGGGCGGTGGCTCACAACTTGTGTTCCTGCTTTATTTGTACTGACCTTAGTAGTTTCGAGATGTGGCGTCATACCGGTGAGAGAAATGAAAACATTTTTTGATGGGTCGAGGTGTACCAGTTGGTGAGAGTAAATGTTTTGGTGAGCTTCCAATTTGAAGAAATTTGTAACTTCAAAATATATATGAAAGCAGAGTCAAGCCGAGGTGCTATTACATGAATTTTGCAAAAAGTGAAATACGTATTTAACATTGTGAAGATGGTTCAATTTCTTTTTGCAATATCAGGCCTTATTGAAAGATTTTTTTCCTTAATATAAGCACACAAAGAAATAGGCTTACCATTGATTCTGTGAAAGAATTGCTGTAGTAAATTTTAATTTCAGACATTTTACATGAAAGTATATATATGAATCTTTATATAGTAAAAAGGAATTTTAAAAAGTGAAAATAATTAATAAGTTCCTACATAGAATGCGTTTTAGAAGGGAAGCGTATCAGTAAAAATAAGGCAATTCTATTTAAGGTGGACCGGCGCATCCCATTATGTACAGCTTTGGAATTTTCATTTTCTTTTTGAGGCTCTTTACTATGTAGATAAACGCTTATCGACTGATCCTCTGTTATCTTTGGGAATGTTTATGCTAGTAGAATGTTACAGAATATTTCACTTTCTCTCATTCTTTCTTCAAAGTCGAAATGCCTATCGTTCAGCTTATTTCGATACATGCTTAAGAGATGTGTTTATATGTTAAAGTTTTTCTCATTTACCTGCCATGCTCTTTACTCTCTGAGGAGAAAGTTGAAGAGTTAACAGAAAAAAGAGAATAAAGAATACCCTTAATAAATTAATATCACCACCAATATTAATAATAATAATTAAACATTTAACTAACCATTGAATAATATTATAGACGCACAAAACTTTTTTGTTGAAATGTTTTGAATGAGACCATTCAACTTTTTTGCATTCTCAGATTTTGTTTTACAATTGAGAAACTTTCTGGAAGTATGGTCTATAGAAAAATGTGCCGGGTTGAGATATATGCAATCAAACATTTTATTCAAAATTTCTTCTCCTTCAAGCCTGATTTTTCCACAACCCCATGTGGTCCTTCGGCTTACTGCGACGATCGCTGTGTCTTCTACCTCCATCATTGGTAGAGTGTAGTATTGCAGGGGAATATGTGATCGGCACATCGCATCCAGCTGGTCGCTATTTCGCAGTTTACTAGATCGAAGATCACCACCTCTCCATCAGGCAGCTTCCCAATTGTCCTCACGAGGCTAGGTGGGTCCCGTTCCAGACCTTCCTAACTTAGAAAAATTCCTAAGCAGGTACTAGAAATCGAACCCGACCGGTCAGCAGTCAGCAATGCTAATCATTAGACCAAGGAGGTGATTAATACAAATTTTAACAATTAAAAATTAAATTTAAGCTGTATGTATACCAACATTTTAATATGTTGGAAGTTTGTAATAAATAATAATGTATTTTTTAAATTAAAATACTACCATCTTGAAAATATAACAATAATAATACATTTGCTGTTGGGCCCTTTTTCCATAAATCGAGATTAAAGGAGTTTTAAAAGTGTATATAATATTATAATTCGTTTTATTTTACATGCTTTTTCAACACTCATTTTTGGAATGAAATGAAATAAAATCCGATCAAATTGTCACTGCCTCTACCTAACCATATACAGGTTTATTGGTCCCTTTATTTAAACATATCACGAACATACTTTTTATTTCACATATTGTACTGGTGCCCGATTACGGTTTCAAGTTCAATATCTTTTAGCTGTTGGATGCTGTAGGTATTTCTGCTACTACAGGCGAAATGGGTAAAGTGTACTTAAGTGTGTTAGTGAACAGAGAGTTACTGTGTATTTCAGTTGTCTGCATGGCTGTTTCAAATGGCAAAGTACAGGTTTTGGTCTCAAGTATAATTTTTTTCTCTATAAATTTGAGGCTTTTTACTGAAACTTGGAAAACCTTAGAAGGCTACATAACAAATTTCAATCTTAGATCCCTGATATACATGAGATATGTTTCCATATGTAATCCCATGAGTTTTTTTCAATTTTTTTTTAATTTTCAGTTTTTTTCCCATTTGATTTTTACGCTTTAGTTCCATAGCACTAATAAATATTAATCCAGTGATTTTTACTCTATCACTTAAAAGTTATTAATATATATATAGTGCTCGTTTGGTGTCACTTTCAGATGACAATTTTTCCTGGAACATACAACAATTGGCAAACAATCCTTTTCCTAACTTCAACAATAGTAATTTTTATAACTTTCTTGCACACTTGACCACCTTCTTTTAGCTTCTGTCTTCTTGAAACTGGCGATCCAGTAAAACTTTCTCCTTCTATTTAGATTGAGTTCCATCTCCAATTGTTTTTCATAAAAATAAACTTACACAAACTACAATGCATATAGAGATAGCTGCACATCAGTGCTGCCATTCGTTCAGCAAGTAAGAGTCAGAAACGAAGCTTGGAGGGAATATTGCGTTTCCCATATAATGATTTATGGAAAAAGGGGCCATAGACCTAAAATGTCTTCTTCTAGAAAGCTCTTCACAAACCGTTAATAATTTAATATGAGGAACAAGAGGGAAATGTGTTTTGTCCTGCAGTCGATACGATTTCACTAACTTGCTTATTATTAGCTTGTAGTTTCTAAAAATAATAGCGGAAACGTTCTTAAAATTCGAGACAGTGATCCCCGTTCACTCTAGTGGCTTACATTGTACACTTACAATGATTCAAATATGAGCAGGAAAACTTTAATGGAGTATTTTATAATATTATTACTTAAAATTACAAAAAGGGAGTATTTGAACTGTCTATGGTTGCAGCAATAACAGATAGCAAAGCAATCCAAAATCTTTATACAGATTTCCAAAAAATAAAGGAATGTAAGTCTAAAATACAACTTTTTGTATGTGTGTATTTACGGGGTTATATATATATATACTGACTATTGTTATTAATTATTTTTAGATATACACAATGGATTATTCTCAGTAGAAGAGCAAATTTTGAGAATTTCAGAAAAGATGGGACGGAAAATTTCAACAGAAGCTGTGCTGTGTGTTCAGAACATTTTCTAGAGAACTATGGCTGCAAGATATATAGATGAAATCTAGTTTTTCTAGTATGGTTCTTGATTTTCTACAACTTAAGGGTAAAAGACTGAAATCACAAAATAAAGTTATTTCAGCAGTAATGGGTAAAATGACCGTTATCTACTTTTGTTCATAACGCATTTAATAATATAACTGAAAGCTTTAAAGACTGGTCTGGAAATTTATTCTGACTTAAATATAACAGAACGGCTGTCGTGTCAGACTTTAGTGATAATGTTTGTTTCTTAATTTAAAGTAAAAGGTTTAAAAGGTTGAAAGTCCCAAGGTTTCAAAAATGATTTCTTTTGTCACATCGCATTTTTGTTTATAGACAAATTAATACAAGTTAAAAGTACACCTGAAAATTCATTTTCGTTTGTTAGAAATAAAGAATACTGATTCAAATATGAAACAAATATTGTAAGATATCATTTGGTGTGCCCAATCTTCCGATAAAAAAAGGTATACTATAATTTTTATTTACATAAACGGCCTAACAAATGTTTCATATTACATTTCAATATATTAACTTTTCAATAAGAAAAGGAAGGATTTTCAAAAATGAAGAAGATTTCATGTTTTTAATTCTTAATGGACTGCATAATACAGTGTAGTTATAACTGCGAATCGCTAGATGGCATTGCGGCGCGCCTCAAGTGAGGGTTTCCTCTTTTATCTTTATAAACAATTTGTTAATAATATCTCTCCCTAGAACCAGGGGAGTGGCATACAGTTTTTGCTTAAATGAGACTATTAGAGTCGTAAAACAGGTAAGCACGCAGAGAAATTGATGCGTATAAGCTGTTTCAATAAGGGTGTAGGGGCAAAAGTAGAAAACAGTCAAGTGAATGCCACATCTACAAAGCAATACTATCATGTGTCTTCTAACTCTTCTGCTTTCTCCTCGTCTTCTTCAACAGTGTCGGCCGAGGTTGTCTAAACCGGTTTGTACCTAGACCGCAACATACACACAAAGGGGAAGAGCGGTCTGCCGCCGCCACTAGCATTTGCTAGTGGGTAGACCCCTCATCGTGCGGGGCAGGCTCCCTTCCATTAAATTAACACCGATGAGAAGTGTCAGCTTTAACAAAGGAGATTGTTTTGCCTCCTCGCCCCGCCGTCATTTATCTAACTTCAACAATACCTGTCCCAGATTTGACACATCTATCAAAGCAGAAAGAATAGGAGGGAGAGAAAAGGCCACGAGAAAGAATGGCAACGGAGAGAGGAAAGAAGTGAAAGGGAGCGAAACATGAGCAGAAAAAAGAGCGAGTGAGTGGGTAAAAGAGCGAGTAAAAGGGAGATAGAGGAAGAGAGAGATGGACGATAGAACTCCAGGAGGAATGTGCGGACTGGACGTGCTGGATTTAGAGTGAAGCTGGACAAGAATGTTCCACTTTTACTCTCTTGCTAGCAACTCTTTTCAAACTCACGTGCGGAACAAAATTAGCACTTTGCTTTCATATATAGATATGAACTATTAGAAACTTGAAAGTATTGAACATCTTTATGTACTAAGTTCATTGAAACACTTGCTGGTCCTATCCCATGTGAATTATTTTCCTCAGGAATCTGCAACTGTCAGTCATTTCCAAGAATCAAACGGAACAATGTATACAGGTTATGAGATCAACTGCAACGAGAATATTTCCCTACACAGTTGAAGAATTTGTATTCTACCTATCCTCATGTGGCTACTTGAAAAAACGTTGTCAGAACGAAGTTCATAAGTCATTTAAGCAGATATGAGTTCCGAATTAAAGACTGTTATTACACAAACTAAACTATCTATTCGCGAAAGAATAACTAAGCAATGGTGAGTTCCGTTTTATATTTTGTACTAAAAAGAACGATTCCATACAAAGAAGAAAAGCAATGGGGAAGGTGGGGGTGTAGAAATCACTTTGTCCTAAGTGCGATTATGGAGTACAAAGTGTGACGTCACTAGCTGATTTTTAATGACTGTAGGTGACTCGGCCAACATGCTGCAGGCAATTTCTGCTGAACATCTGTGGAAATACATCATATTGAAGGATTCTTTCAATAGGATTAACTCTTAAATCTGCTTATAAATAATTAAGTGGAAGGCTAAATTTCAGCAGATATAAGAAGTTCCATAATTAAACCACGAGTTCCGTAACTAGGTGTTGTTGCCCACGCTTCAATGACAACAATTTCTCAGGGTGAATTCTGCTATTTTGTTGACTCGTACTCAACAGAGGAGTTCAATAGTTTACACAAGCATGCGATGCGAAATAATATATGGTACTTTATTATGTCCAAAATCTTTCGTGACCTCTGGTATTTTGCGTACGATAGACACTTACGCCGATATAAACTTAATTGGCACATTTGAAACTTACAGATGAGTGCCGTGACGCATGAAACTGAAAACTTATTAACTAATGTTTCGGAACTGTGTAACTGATGACTGCTTCTCAGCTATGTATCAACTTAAAAACTTCTTACCTGATGCATCAGATCAGCGTGCCCGCGTCCGAAGTAGAACTTGTTGCGTCTGAAAACTGAGTTGCGTCTCACCGCTTCTGGAATTTACTCTGCTTTTGTCTCGCAGCTTGTAGAACTCCAAACTGCGTACTGAGAATGAGCAGACGAGAAATTACTTGTCTCTAGCCGCTTGTAGATCTTACAACTGCGTGCCTCAGCAATGTCAAACTTAAAACTGCTTGCCCACGTGTCAAAACTGAGTCCTGAGGAACGAGCAAATGATAACTGCTTCTTAAAACTACTTGCCGCGTGTAATCAAACAACTGAATACTAAGAACTGCCTGTACCTTGCCGCGTGTAGATCTTATAACTGAGTCTGAAAAATGCTAATTTAGTTGTTTCTCGCCGCGTCTGGAACTTAGATTGCTTGTCTCTCGCAGCGTGTGAAACTTCAAACTTAGTGCCTCAACCGAGCAAAAGCTTCCATATATATTAAATTCAAAAAAATAATCGTTGACTTAAAGAAGCCACACGGTCACAAGGGCACGAGTAAATTTCGCGCATATCTTTAAAAGTTCAAACAACATACCGGCTGGTTTAAATTCACCTGCCCCATGAACTATTCGCTACTTTTGAAAGTTTAAAACATTTTGTTGACATTGGCTATTTTAAAGGCTAACAGTACAACGCTTGTCGTAGTCAAAGTCCCAAACGGATTTAGAAATCCTTCAGTTTATTAACCTTGCAACGGCAGTCCTTTAAAAAGGATGGGGGCTTCACACGCGACCCTTGGGGTTTTTCCTATTGTGTAGTTTTATGACCCTCTTGTCTACCTTCCAAGCTACCCTAATCGAAAAAAGAAAATCAGAGGATATATCTTTTGTACAATGCTTACATTAAAGCATATTTCACACATATATCTATTATATTTATATTACTAATTACAGTGCCAAAATATGATGATTGGGTTTATATAAATATACATTATAATTATATTTCAATGGGGTGGATCGGAGGAACTATTACAAACTTATCATGCTAGATTTAACTACATTCGTCATGTATACCCAACGAAAGAGTATTCGTACTTGGCATGTAATCGAGAGCTTGGCCAAATGGAACTAAGTAAACAGCTGATGATTTGAAAGATAGAATGCAAAACTTATCAAAACATCTATTCAGTTAAATGGAATAGGGTATGACTAAATATTTTAAGTGGTTTGGGTTAAAGATAAGAAATTTCTTTCTGACACTAAGAAGCAACAAAAATAGAAAGTGACATGTTACAAAATAAATGAATAGAGATAAAATATAACAGCGAGTGACATCAAGGGGATTAGTTATAGAACCATTCATAATTAGAAGAAAAACTAAGTTTAATGAAAATAGCTTACATACGAAATTCCCCTGAAAGCTGCTAAAGCCAGAGATATTAAAAACGTCTTTCCTCAATTATGTCTGAAAAACAATCTCATTTTCAAATGCTTCTGAAGCAATGGAAAGAATTGGGTTCCTCATGCTGAGGGTTCAGGAAGTAAAGTGTGCGACTTTAAGTTAAGAGAAGAGAATGACAAGTTAAATTTTGTTATTACTTGTACGATATAATTGAAAAACTAAAGAGTGAATTTATGCAAAGTAATTGCTTCCAAACACTGTTGCACTAAAATAAATTTTTTTCTCTTTCAAATGAAAATTATAGTGTCTGAAATCAATAACATATTCTTCTTCCAAATCAATATCAGTATCTGAAAGCAATGGTACAAACTAGTGAATTCTATTACAGTACAAGTCAGCATTTCATGACTTTATTAAACGCAAAACAGCTGGGATCATCGTTATTTTAATATTTGGTGACATTTTGAAATAAAATGTAATTGGGAAATATTTCTGATTTTTTAACTTGTTAGTTTTAAGAGAAATTAAATTTTTATTGATTTTCTCAAAATTTATTCAACTGAACTTGTATGGTTATGAAAAGCATGACTTCAATATTAGTTAATACAAAAGAAGAGCCTGCAAAAATAAACTTAAAAACCGTAAATTAACAGCGTGGTAGATGGCACGTTCTTAAAGCTTAATGCATAGCCACAAAGCAAAATGAATTAAACACTGAATCTACATAATATTTCATATATTTTTCTTCAGCAATACGCATTCAAAATATTCTGTTGTTTACAAATAAACCTTAAAACCTAAAGTACGCTTTAGAAACAGTGAAGATGACTTTTTGCCGAACAATAATTTTATTAGTATAACTCCAATTTAACTTCAATTTGGAGAAGACTGTTATAGCTTAAAACATGAGTTAACCTAAAGAAACAATATTGGCTTATCTGAATAAAACCGAAAGGAATCTTGCGCGATTTATTCAACGACGCCGTTAATTGCTGGAGGTATACTTCAGCGGGTTCTAGTCCTTCGTGTAACAATAGCTATACTTTCTGAGACAGCACAAATCCATTACTTAAGCTAAATATTAATAATGTACCAGCGCTTACTTTGAGAGCACAGAGTAAAAGGACAGCCAAGATGAATAGATATCCTGTGAAATGGAACTCCGTTTCTTTTAAAAGAAATGATGGTGAATTATTAATATCTGTAAAAATGTTTACAAATTCACACTTAATAAATGAAATAACAAAATAACAAAACACCCAAGTACTTAATGAAGATCCTAGTCTGGTACATTTGGTAAACTGAATGTTAATTTTCTTTGAATTCCTCTCAGAAGTTTCACTTCAGAGAAAAACTCTGATTTGTATCTCTAAGCTCTTGAACATTTCTGTTGTATTAATTTAGAAAATCAGTTGGTAGCAGGAACACTTCATAATTCCGTGATTGCATTTGCATATGCCAAAAATTCTTAAAATGATACATGTCTGGGAAAATTTAGGTAACCTTATAGCTCTGGTTTCTTCAATTTTAGGAGCCTGACTTACTAGTAGACCATAATTTTATTTAAATGCAATAAATAATAATGTAAAATTTATGTTTATATAGGGTGTTTCATTTATATTGACCAACGATTTTCCCTTATAATTTTCTAAGTAATACACAAATTTAGTGAAATTCAACACCAACATACTTCAGTGTATGAGAAGCAAAAACAAGTGACAAGTGACAATACGATTCGTATTCTCTACGGTGGATTCCGTAGTGTCTAACTTTGTTTATAAGTTGGAACACAAGGAACTCATACTATATTTTCAACACCATAATGCTTCTTTCCGCACCCCCAATTTTGCTTATTTGAAAGATTTTCACTATGAAAATCGAGCAAATTTGCCCAACTGGGTGGGAAATGGGAAATTCTAAAAGGGAAAGCATATCGAAACAAACCAGGGACTCTAATGAAATTGTAATAAAATATTCGTAAGACTTGAGTCCGTGCCTCCCAATATATTGTTAAATACTTTTCCTAACTTGAGAAGCGTTTACAGGCATATTTAATACTGATGGCAACCACTTTCAGCACCTGCTACAAAATCATCTTGCTTTTTAAACATCAAAGCGTATCCTAGTGCGGTCACTGAATTGTGTCTATTAGTGTGAAAACTATAAGGGAAAATCAGGGACCGAGAACGAATGGAACATCTCATATTGTAAGAGACTGCAGGCAGCTATATGTAATAAAATAATTAACTAATTATTCTGTTTATACCATACACTATTTTAATCAATTATCTGTATGCAATCTATTTTATAAGAACGTTAACCTGCAATTCTACGTCATCTATAACAGAGAAATAACTGCAGATAAAATTACTACCTAGCATTTATTAATCATGTGTGCAGGTATGTTTTACAGTTCAGCCTTTAAGTGCATCCTTACGAATGTCGTGTAATTATGTAGCTAAGCAATAAAAGGAAATTAACTGCACGTAGAGGTACCCAATAAGGTAAGATCGTAAATACCAACAATTTATTGCTAGGTTTATAGCTGTTACTGCATTTAAATGCAGCATTGTGAATTTGTTTTGTAAGTGTTGTGTTTCTGATTGACAAATGCCGTAATTATGTCGTAAAAAGTGAACAAATAAACTGTTGATTAATAGTCCAAAGCCCGGTGAAATTAATATTATCTTATTTTAGTTTTTTATTGAACAGTGACGTATTACTTCTGCCACAAGAAACACTATACTGTATGAACAAAGATAGACACGAAATGTCGGAATTTGAATGTGTTTCAGGTCTGTTTTATCTATGTCAAAAAGTAATTCACTTATCTTTGTACCCTAATTGACATTTTTAGTGCAACGGAACTAATAAACCAAAGAATGAATACAACGATATTTAATCGTTACGGAAGTCGCTTACAATGGCGACTTGTAAATATACTTATGATCTTTTTTGTTCCATTGGCCATTTAGACAGCATTCAGTTCTACCAAAATAGGTCAAGGGTCTATTCTTTTATCTCTTTTAATTTGCTATAAAACTAAGCAAATTTTCCACAGCATGTAGCAACAACTTTAATTTCCTGGAATAAGTTCCTTTCTTTTCAATTGGTTTTGTCTATCTTTAAAAAGGACAATTATTCCTTGTTGCACTTCGCTTTTCATCGCGGATTTCCGTATCCCGACGAACCAATCATGCATATCCCTAGAAACATTCTTCAACCTCCCATGAAAGCAAATCGGCATTTCACCTTCCGCATTCAGCAGTACTATCATAGCTCGCTGTCTTACACATCAAGTCAGTCATTTTTAAAACTATGCAGTACTGTCATCTGTTGGCTTAGTAAGCTGTTATTTCCAAGAACTACAGAAGAAGGATTGGGGAATTACGCCTTATTCAAATTTCTCACATTATGAACTTTTTAAAAGAAAAATAAAATAGGAGGCATTACTATCTAACTGATCTTAATATACGAGAGGTGCCGCGTGATTCTTCCTTCGCGGTACCGCTCCAGATGCAGTTAGCCACAATCTCGTCTCGTTTCCACGCTTGAAAGATGATCGGGGATTCGGAGGGGAGGTCAGTACGAGTTTAAATCTAGGAACATACGGACGAGTTCTTGTGCGTGGTGTGACAGTGTTAGTAAGACTTCATTAGGCGGTGTCATACAGTCTATAAATTACATTAATATGATTCAATTTAGGTACTGTATTCTGCAAATGCATTTATTTACGATTCCTAGTACGTATATACTCGGCTCATGATCTACGAACATTGTATCTAGAGCGATTCCCTAATATTCAACTTTCAAATGGAAGTTCGATTCACAGATTGGTAAAGAAAGTTCGTGAAACGGGAAGTATTCTTGATAAAAAGCGTACACAGCCACGTACAGAATATTAGATAACATTAGACATGCTGTGGAACGTTTCCCACTAAAAATCACTTCAACATCTTTCTCAGAAATTGGGAAACACTATTCCTATGTTCGAACGGCTACAAAGCTACCAAAGTTCAAACCCTATAATGTTACTGTAGTGCAAGAGCTTAAACCGAGCGACCCCGCATTCAGGAGTAGATTTTAGGAATGGATTTTGAATAGTTGTATGAGGAAACATGTACTGTAATCTAATTTCTTGGTTCCACTTAAGTGGATATGTTAATTCACAAAACGACCGATACTGGAGATCAGAAAAACCTGAATAGTTTCACGATGATCAAAACATATGAAGTGATGCTCCATTAGCGGCCAGAGAACAATGGACCCTATTTATTATTTCTAAGAAGAAACAATAGCGATAGGTATGTATAAAATATTTTGCAACCCCTATTCCGTGAATTAATTGTGAGGGAACGTAGCTTCGTGACTTTCCAACAGAAATTTCCAACGTCACGTGCAGCCCATGTCTCTTGCATGCAGTTCATGAAACATTCGACGACAGAGTCATTCCTTATAACACATGGCCTACTCGATCTCCTCATTCAATGCTCTGTAATTTTTAACTCTGGGGATCATTAAGGGGAAAAAGGTACAATACAAGTCCACAAACATTAGATGAACTGAAAAGTAACATTCCTGAAGAAATTTCTTTTATTTCCCTAAGAGAACTGCAGAGGGTAATGGCTAATTTCATAAGTCGATACCAGAAACGAAGAGAGAAATTCCAGCATCTTCTTGCTTTATATTGATGAGTAAAGCACATTTTAAGTATTTAAGTGTTAGTAATAGTTCACTCGATAATCATAGCTGAAGACTTTCTGACTCCCGTTCACCGGGGTATCAGTTTGAACCGACCGACAGGCAGTTACGGATGGAGCGATCATGCGAAGAAAAAATCACCCATAGCTATTCTGTTCTTGTGCAAACGTTCAACTATACTGGTTTAAAGTATTCAGGAAATTTTCCTTCCAGGTAGGAATAGTTTGTAAGATGCTCTAGAGGAGCAGTAAGTATATATTTGCAGTATTTCAGCAAGTCCCATCATATTCAGTTTCATTTTGTTAGGTAATTTTATGGTATACATTAATACGTACTATCTGAAATTGATCTTTATTTTCTCTTAATTGTATTAATAAAACCCTATGCAGGTTTAATATTAATTTAATTCTGCATTTTACTGAAATAATCTTTTAATTTAAAATCCCTGAATGCTAGGTATATTCGTTTTTAAGCATTTTATACTTGTTTCAATAATTCACTGATTACGTTGATTTGACACATTTTTTTTCATGTATTTTCTAATTTGTGTAATTAAGGTAATTTTTTGGACAGATTTAAAATGCACAAGAGGGCAAGTGAGAGAGAGCGAGCATATTCTTAAAAAAATCAAAAAAACATTCAATTTATCGTAGACAGTTATAGAATGAAATGTACAAGTCAGATTAATAATACTTATTAATGAACTGTATGTTTATTACTGATAATTGGCTTATATTTACTTCTATCGTAGGCGAGAAGAAGAACGAGCGGCCTCAATAACTGGAGTGTGCAATTTTGAGGGACGCGGTAAAAGAGGTTCAATATCAATCTGTTAATGTTAATCATCCTCAGGCTTTCCTCTCATTGGTCAGTTTTCATTAAACCAAAAGGTGATTGCTATTGTAGAGGAGTGTTTTTTAGACTTTCAGGAAAGAACTTCAGAGAATGAATAATGCCATTGGAGAATAACTGGATTAAATATATCGGCTTTAAAAAGATGATCAAAAATAGTATTCAAGTTAAAAACTTGTTCCTTCATTTTAGGCCCAAAAACATTGCAGATTGAGCTCATAAAAATTTAAATTCGAGGGCTATTCGGAAAGTAGGTTCCGGTCTCGTCATTCTCGAGCAAGAGAGGTAGTAGCAGCGTTATTCTTGATTCGCTGTGTAGTTTCGTTCAGTACTCACGTTGGCAAATGCCAGGGAAGTACTTTAAACTTAGCTCTGGAACGCATTCTTCCTTAAAAAAATTCTTTCCCAGTTTATAATTTCATCTCATATGTCGGCAGTGTCCACCGCCTGTGATACCTCAGCAGTTAAAAAGGACGTTAAACACTGTTAAAAATGTACGTTCCTGGCAATGTCATTGTGAGGTTGCATTCGATTGTTCCTTTCACCAAAACGGGCTTGTAAAATGTGTGCAGCAAGAGAAGCTCCCGCCGAGGTACGTGCAGTGATACGGTTTCTGTGAGCAAAGAAACAAACAGCAGCTGCAATTCATCATGATATCACTGCAGTGTACGGAACATTATGAGAGAGAATATAGTTCAACGTTGGTGTCATCAATTCCAAGGTGAACGCACTAGCATGTATGATGGTTCAACCAATAAGCACATGGCAACAGTTTTGGGACAGGCAAGGTGTATTGTTGGTGTAATTCATGGAACGAGGCACATCAATAAATAAATACTTCCAATGTCTGCTGTCAGATATAAACAAAATAAATGAGAAGTTCAAGGAGAGCATCACATGGTGGCTACAAGCACAGACAACCGAGTTCTACCAGAGGGAATTTCAAATCTTGTGAAGCTGTACAACAAATACTTGAACGTAAATTATTCAACAGAATAATTTTTACCTGTGTGTAATAAAAGTTCCAAAAATAAAGTAGCATTTCTTAAAACAATTAACGGAACTCACTTTTCGAATTGTACTCTTATATAACGTAAATGAACTGCGAGTTTAATTAGAAGAAATTGTGACAATGCTTGAAACCTGTAGATGCAATTCTATAAGGTGAATAATAATAATAATAATAATTATAATTATAATAAATTACTGTTAACTAACTAACAGTATGTTTATTACTAGATAATAATTGGCTTATATTTATTTCTATTGTAGTCTAGAAGAAGAAGGGCGGCCTCAGTACTGTAGTCTACAATTTTGAGGAATAAACCCCCCCCCCAAAAAAAAACCCAACAAAATGCGTTTATATTTTTAACAGAAAATTTTCATTGAAAATAGGGTAATTTAATAGTTTCTATGCTTAGAGTACTTTTGAACTTTCGAAATAAATTACTGAAATGTTTCGGAATATATAAATGAAAATAATATTAATTGAAAGCTCCCCCCCCCTTTTTTTTTGCAAATAGCTCTTTATTAAATCCTATTTCATCCTAGGGGATTGCTTAGATTAAGATAACACTTTTCATATTACTGGTATCTTTAACAGGATATTAGACAATAAATGCGGAATAAAACGATAGTTGTTTCACATCACTTCTGCTCGCGCACAGGTGTGTAGTTGTGCAGCTGGAGTGTGCGAGCCCAAGTCACAACAAATAAAGGTCGCCTATGAGCTGTGTTCTAACAACCCTTCATCGCGCGCAAAAATAAAATGTTAATTTTTGTACCATGTTACTGATATTTTTGAAAACAGATAATTAATATATTTTAAGGTAAAATATTGAAATGAGCGTTTCATTATTTTAAAGTAAATGCACTTCCTTAAAATACGTTATAATGAAATAATAGCCCCTTGGTTAAATAAATAAAAATTGGTTATATACCACAATTAAAGTTTCAAAAAGGAAGAAATATAATAATTTTGAATGGCGTATGCTCACTTTTCACAGTTGAACAAAACTTATTTTACTGAGGGCATTAAAAGTTGGAACGTCTTTAGAATGTAGCTATTCTTAAAAGGCGACTATGTTGAAAAATTAAAAATAAAACATTTCTATTAAATCTTGTGTATTCTTGGTCAGGCCGAGAACTTTTAGAACGCTCCATGTAAAATTTTCATTTACTTGCTGTATTCATCTTTCCTGTTACAATTCTTTGCTAATAAGGCACAGTCTTAGAAATTGTGAGTGGTTATAATTACTTAATACTATATTTGAGCACTTTTCTTGTCATACAGAATCTTCCTGTTCTCTGTATACTTACCGAAAGCTATTTTTAGTCTGCGTCCGCAGCTGCGCAAAACGCGTGCTGGATCAAGGTTACGTCAATGGCCTGTCGTAATAACAGATAGTTTCCATGATGATTGCTGCAAATGATTAGTCATAATTTGCCATTATGAGTGCATGCACTCATTATTTCTGTCTTTGTGTTATTATAACCTGTTAAGAAATAGGTGTAACTCAAGTCTTTAAGTCCTTGTGACAGAAATCAGGAAAGGAATTGGGAAAAATGGGGAAACAGAGCTATTGCGAGTGAATGTATATTTAACTAATAATTGTCAAAAATGTGTAAAAGAAAACAGGTTGGCACTAGTATTGAAGTATGCATGTATTATTCATCAAAGTTGTGCGAATAGAAATGCCAGAGATAAGCGCGCCTTTCGATCCGCGCTGCTTGCTTTCAGCTCTAGACGCAGGCCAAAAATAAAATTCTATAGAAGTAAACTTGGGAACTGTTTCTCTTGCTATACTCAATAAAGAGATGTTATGGTGTTAGACTGCACCAAAATTTTACTCGTGTAACCTGTCGTCTAATTCTGCTACCAAAGTTTTTGTGATGCTCAAATCGCACCCTCTAGTTGATTCCTAGACAATAGATTAATTTGGAAGTATGCTCGAAGTAAAATCTTCAGATGTGACTGAAGAAAGGTAAGTCGTATATGGTAGAAGATAAATTACAAATATTGTGATTTATATAACAATAAGCAAAACTTGATTAACATGACAAAATAAGTTTAATATTGGCTCACACACAATAATATACTCAGCAACATAGTTTGAAAATTGCCCCATATAATGCAGAATTTTGAAATTTTAAGCTCAAATCAATTATCGGGCTGATACACTTTACAAAATTTCTATTTAAAGAATTTTATAAGACCTCTAATGTCATCCTGATTTGACAGAGTCGTCAACATTTTACAGCACATAAGTTCTCGTTACAGTTAAATGAAATAAAGAGCTTAAAAGCAACAATAAAACCGTTACATTACAATGAATGAACTTTAACTATTCTTCATAATACCAAAGTCACTGGGTCGGGCTAATGGAAAGGGCTTCGGTCCCTCCAATGTTGAGTAAAGAGGTAAATGTGTGTTATACCCTTTAAAGAACAGCAGGAGAGTAGTCCACGCTAGAAAGATTACGTCACGCTATTCTCGAAAACTTTCCATTCCTTTCCCAACAATAGGAACAAGATTTAGATAACAGCCTTCCAGCTTAAACAGTAAGACGAGGTTGGGATTAGGTAGGGACCAGACAGGGACAAGTGCAAGAACAGTACACACTTTAGTGTATAAAACCTCGCCTTGCGAGAAGTTATCTCTTGCTGTGGCTCAGCTGAGGCTTCGTAATACACTGAAATAATTACCATAAACATAGGAAGCATTTGGATGATAAATATAAGGCCCTCATAGCTCTTGCTCTTTTCGGTATAAGAATATAGCATTTTATCCACAACTCGTTAAACATCAGTATTCTTAGCTCCTTCTAGCTCATTCAAAAAGTATTCATCATTGAACATATAATCCTAAAATTCTCTTCTACCATCAGCCCTCTTGAGAGCAGGATCGAATGATTTGGTGCATGTAAGGAGCAAAGGGGAGAGTGGATATGCAGGTGAGGGGGTTTGGTTCACGTTAAAAGAGAGAGCTAAAACGACAATATACGTAATTTAAAAATTAAATGCAATAACTGTGAAATATCTGTTGAATTCGAGTGGTCTTGTTTTGTTTTCTACTATAACACATGTCTCTGGTAGACTTTTCTGAAATTTCAGCAACTGCAGGTGTTAAAGAATTTCAAGCTAATTTGTTTCATCGAGTTTTCCATTTATCGCCTCGAAGGTAGCAGGCCAATGCGTAAAATGTCTTCTAATAACAGATCTGTTATTACCTAAAATTCCATTTGGTAAATATGTACATTACTTTTTACTTTCCGCTCCTTATTCTTTAGCTATATATCATATTCGCTAACAGCTGAGAAAGTAAGTCAATGTGCAGGGTTCGAGAGATGATGGCCGCCTGCTCAACATAAACCTTTTTTATGACCTTTAACTTGACGGAGAAAAGACACTGACAAGGACATATTTTTTGCGTTTACTACCTTCCAAAATATAATAGGGGGCACCGTATATGTATAGCGAACATGTTACAACATTGTGTCCACGTCGACAGTGATAAATGTGTCGCCATGTTTATGTGGTTTAGAATATTTGTGGGTTTCTTTAAGGTTAGGGTGTGCCCTGGCAAATTCATTGCGTCTGCGACATTGCAGTGAACAAGCATTTGTTGCAACGGAAGATAATGCAGGAGTCAGAAAATGTTACCAAAACGTTCAAGTTTGTATAATATGCAACCCGAAACCACTCTCAATAGCCAAATAGAATGTAACTTACCCACATTTAACTATGGGTTGTTCAAGCGTCTGGCGACTTTCTATTTATTAAAGCCATAGCACAACGGGAGCTACACCACGCAGCAAGTAATTATATTTTAATAATAATAATAATAATAATAATAATAATAATAATAATAATAATAATAATAATAATAATAATAATAATAATAATAATGCAAAAATAATATAGTCCGATTTAAGATATTCAGCTACCTAGTTTGGCCACAAGTTCTGTTACAAAGTTTTTATAATAGAAATAATATAATTTTCTGTTTTTAAAATTTGACTTCGACGCTTAGTGCTCATATGCATCCTACACATGGTGCACATAATAAATGACTCATTTTGCGTTAATACCGTACCTAAATTATTTGAGAGACACAATATTCGGGTGATTTTTCTTACAAACAGCACCCTGAGGCACTGCCTGCAACTTGTGGTCCGAAGGTTGAGGTCAGGGTGCTAAAGGGACAGTTTTGGGCAGCAATAAATACAGGAATATTTCTCTCAAGGGAAGAGTAAATGGACACTTTGTTACGTGACGGTGCTAAATCTTGCTCAAGTCCCAGTTCAGTGTTCAAATCTTTCACATAGGCTCAAGAAGAGATACGAGTATTTCATACACTCTGATCGTTGTCTTATCTCCTTATGAAAGAAATGCAGCTTCGCATCTCGCTTTCATCAAATCATCTCAGAGGTGGATTAATGTCTCCTCTGGATATTTGGAACCCTCTCTTGGGAGTTTTAGTATACACTCTATCGCATACTTAAGTCTTAGAGTTAAAAATTTGCCGTACTCCGGGGAAAAGCCTTCATTACAAGGTCTTGCCTGAGCAATCGGGACATTAACCTGCTAGAGATGCTGATTCACGTGCTTCCGAACTGAATTTCGCCTGATACGAGCCCCACTTCTTTCACCACTGAGCTAGTGAAAGTCCGGAGCTTGGACGAACGCAAATGTCCTATTAGTTTTCAGCCCCTTGAAAGTGTGGAAATTTCAGGTGGCAATTTTCCAATTTTATGGAAGATTATCACAGCAACAAGGTTTCGTAATCTCCCCACTCCATGACTAATCCTTTAACTGACATGCTCTTTTTGCTGCAGTTGAATGAGAGAGCTCAGCAAAAGTTGCGTTATCAGATTGTCTAAACACCCTGTACAATTCATTTTAAAACTATGTAAGATACTTTATGACCAGACAAGGTATATAAATCGCAGTTGAAGTCTGACTGTTTTTGCAAAATACAGCAAAAATGGTGCATGCTCAGAATATGAATATTACCAAGCAAAACGTTCCATTGCGCCTGTCGTTGCATTCAGTTTGAAACTTTTGTGATCGGAACATAGAAATGTTAATAGAGGCGAAGGTGAATCAAATAAGCAACAATGACTATAAGGAACTTGCTTTGAATTAGGAAGGAATTTTGGTTACTTTAGCCCAGTTCAGAGACTGGCATTTTGAATAAGTCTTCAATAGAGAAGTGATGTGGTGAGGGAAACACCGGTTGCCAGAATCCTGGATTGCTGAGGCACGAACGAAGACGGGGTTCCTAACATTGTTTCCAGATAGAACACTGGACACCGGTGGAAGCCCCGCCCAAAGAAATTTGGATGTGTTGCTTAAACACTAAACGCTGAGACAGATCATTTCCAAAGCGCAAATTACCACCCACCTGTTTAATCTGGCACTTTCATTCCTGCAACAAAAGAAAAGGAAAGGAAATATTTATCTCATTGACGAGGGGAAACCACCAAAAAGCCAAAGTATATTTGAAACACGGATTTTCAGAAAGCAAGTAGCAAGCTCAGTTCAAAAATCTTAATAAAAACTTATCTTGGGAAACAATCACTGAAATTTTCAATAAAGGAGGTATGTACTTTCTTTTATTAAACTAATTACAAATATTTCTTTAGCAGAAACTTCCTTTCTGTAGTAGGTATCATTATTTTTTATGGCTTCTAGAATTTTTTCTAATTCTTGAACAAATGAAAATCTCCAAGTTCTTCTCTAGCGATATTCATTGAATGAATCCACTTCCACCACTTAGGTTTCAAAACCAATGTAGACAATAGCAAAGGCTTTGCTTCCTTGCTTTAGTGAAGTATCGTAGAAGTATATTGATAGTGTTTGGTGTGTACATGTTCATATCTTAACTTTCGTTACTGCATCTTAAGTATGCGGTGGCCTTAATATCTCAATGTGAGTAAAGCATAGACGAAATGCAGCGCTCACTATATTACCAACTAGTGCCGTAAAATCCACCTTAAAGATTCAGTAGTTCACGAAACAGCACACATTTAGATATCCTTATAGTTTCACTAAATGATACCTTGGTTGAATTGATTTATTTATGAACGCTCTTTAACATCTCAGATCAACAGCGTCCCCTTCAATTCAGGGCGTGAAACAGCCTATAAATTTTGCTCAGATGCCTCTTCTTTCAGACATGAGGTTCTTTTAAGTGGTAGATCTACGACACTGGACCCACGGTTTTACTTGCTTTCCGAAGACATACTTAAGGATTTTTACGCCCGAAAAAATCCATGGACCCTGGACGGGATTGAACCAAATATCTTGGATGTACAGCCCGAGTATAGTTACCACTGCACCACCAGGATCTTGGGTGTATAAGGCGAGTGTGGTTAGCACTACACCACCAGGAACGACTCTGAATGATTCTCTTCTTACAAAATTCATTTCGCAACATTTGAAGCCAAATGGAGTTTCATTAAAGCTTCTTATTTAAGTTTCCATGTTACATCCCATTTTTCCTCCTCGGTCAAACTTATTCATGTGCATTTTATAACTTAAATTTTGCCTCTCTGCAACGGTATAAAAGAATTATTCTTATAAAATGAACAACATTAGAAATGATAGATGGGATTTAATGCTAATTTTAATGAATATTAATTTATTGAAATAAAATATATTATGTTATCTCAGTCTTCTACATTTCTTTTCATTATAGGTAAAAAAATGCTTAGATAGCTTTTACTAGAATTAATTATTTTAACACAAAATAAACTAGATTCTGAATTTCATAGCACTCCAGTGCCACCAAATTTTAATTTCAAATTTGGAGAAATGTGAATATATTTATGCGGATACGAGCCACATATTTTGTTAAATATTAAATTTCTTATGTTGAATTCGAAATCAGGCAAAAGTTCAATAATTCAGAGATATTACATAAAATATTTTCTAATAAATAACCATGTCAACCTGAAAGAAAATTAATTACAGCCAATGCGATCATTGCGCATGCCCAATACGGAATGATCCAATGAACTATGAACCAACTTGCAGAGTTTTTTTTCACTGAGCGTGCGCACACGTATTTACCGCCGTTGAATGGAATAAGATTTCGTTAGCTTCTTGCTGTCAGTGTGGATTTGATACCAGTTCAGTTCAGTTCAATTCAGTGATCTTTGGTTTTAGGGACTTAGATTTCTGACGTTAGTGTGTGTTCGTTCTGTATTTAAAAGCGAAGTGATATATGGCTAAGTATATGTTTTTACTGGATGATATATACTTATTTATGAGTCATATGTTAACGTTCAATTGGTCAATTAAAAGACTAGTTGAAGAACACTTCCTGATGTAAAAGTTCCAGGCGGTAAAACAATGCATAATATTTATAATAAATTTCAGGCTATAGGTAGCATTCAGTCTAAGAAATCTAACAGACAACATAGGGAACATTAGATGACAGCGCTCATCTTTTGCAGAATTACCCACAAAAATTACTTAGACATCTATTACTACAGACATTACTTATGTTTCTGCACAAAGGGTTGCTTTCAAAGATCTTAGGCTTTCACGGCCGTTGTCATCTCTAGGAACAGTGTTTTCCGGACTCTACTGGGAAGAAGAAGAAGAAGAAGAAGAAGAAGAAGAAGAAGAATAAGAAGAAAAGGAACAGAATAGACCATTGCCCACAAGCCCTGTTCCTAGTAAAGAGTGACTATGTTGTTAACGTTAAACCCATATAAAATTACCACATACGTGAATACAAGTTTGCTCCTGTTTTTAGAGAAGGATCGCGATTTTACCATTCTTTAACAAAACTGTGCCACAGCTCATACAGCGAGTACTTTAATGACAGAAATTGAAAGTGTGTTTGAAAATCACAGAGTTAGAAAGGATTTGTGACCCCTTGGTTCCCCAACCTAAATCATATACTCTGAAATTTTTGAAATAAAGTATTCAACAGAAAATAGCCAGCATTACTTCACATGAACTCAGCGAATGATGGCTAATTTTTTAAAAAGGTGCCAAAAATGTATTGATGACTATGGTGGCCAGCTTCAGCACCTTCGGGAAGTAAAACCTTTTAAAATTATTGAGAAAACTGTCGCATGTTTGTGCCATTGCCACTCTCTCCACCATATCTCCAAAAGGCGCCAATCTTGCCTATAGGCAAAACACCAAGAGTGGTTTATAGTTTATTGGGTCGCTCTGTATCAGATTATTTCATTTTTTACGCAATTCAGTATAATATAAATATCAAAATAAAATGAAACTGCAATAAAAGAAAGCTTAAAATTTAAATTTTACCCCTTCAGAATACATTTAAAAACACCAATTCCCACCGTTAAGCTGTTAACATTACCAAGAGAATTAGATAACGTTTCTTGCGTGCTCCTCCTAGTGAGAAATACGTAGGCTATTTCTTTAAAACAAAGAACGTTTTGGAAAGGTTAAAATGAATTTCATTTATAATTACTAATTAAAGTTTGTCTAAAATAGAATTCACTTTAAGAGAAGCTATTTAGGCACGGAAAGTAGTATATGAATTGACACGGAATGGGATGGGGTAGGATTGGTTAGGGAGGGATAGTTTGTAAGGTGGATTTTGGAAGATGATTAGAATCAAATTGGAGGATAGAGACAGACAAACTTTGTATGAGGATACAAGAGAGAAGCTATTTCGAGAATTGAAAGAGAATTGTATGAATGAGGTTTATATTGATAAATGTAATAAGAAAGAGAGGGAGGTTTTGCATGGTTTAGATTAGAAATATGGAGAATCAAGTGAATTAGAATAAATCTGGAAGAGTGTGTGTCTAATGTGTAGTAATGAAAATGACATTTAGATCCTATTTGAATGCCCAGAAACAAGAGAGGTGAGGAGTCAGTTGGTCAATGTAAAATGGATTCGGATTCGTATAAGATCTGAAATAGCAGTAAGGAAAAGTTTTGAGGACAAACCTCAATTAAGGAATTTAGGGGATGATGTGCAAAGTTAAAAATAAATGGGTATGGACAATTAATAAGTAAATTGATCTTTGGTTTTAGTGATTTAGATTATGGCATGGTGTGGTTTGAATGGGATAATAATCAGGGGTACAGTTTTGTTTTGTGGATTTAATATTTTAAGGTGTTAATTGTAGCATTATAGTAGATATTTGAGAAATAAAGGAATTAGTAGTTTGTAGAGACTGTAGCTGATGTAGTGGAGTAATTGAAAGGTTCTTATTCTAGTCCCCTGGGTTGGATTGGAGCCTGGCTGCGTAGAATTCGAGTAGGCTACTGCTGATGAATGGGGTACTGCGATCCGATGCAATCAAGATGGAAATTTTGTATTTTGTTTAATTATTTAGAATTTAGATAAAGAGTTAGTATAAAATCATTATTGTATCAAACATTTTTTTAATTGTGAGGGATTACACCTAAAATGGCATGGGCCAGATAGGTGGGGACCCCTTGTAGTTTGTATTTTTCTAAGCATTTCAATAAATTTCAACATAATTAAACTGTTTTACAAAACTCTGGGACTAAACAAATTTATAAGACAAATAAAAGTGGAGAGTAACGAAAACAACGGCGGTCTAAAATAGTGTATGATACCATGTTAAAAGTGATTTTATTTTATGAGTAGGATGTTTGCGAAACGATTTCTTTTATGTTTTAGTATTTACACATATTTATTCTGCTTTTCTTGATATGCTTATGTTTTTTACGTCTGTAAGTGGTAAATGATATATATGCAGATACTGTTTTCCTTTATATTACATTATATAGTCATATTCTTAACTACAAACACGAATATTTCTCATGTATCTTTCACTTTTCTTTGGTATCAAATATTCAACTTTTATAGGACCGGTACTACTTCATAGGCTGAGCATTATTTTTGTTACTTAAGGTGATAATTGTAGTGAATATCATAGCTTTACAACAAACTAGCATAAGGCTATATTAAAAATTTCCAAATGAGTTTTTCTCATCTGTGATTTGATTTTGTTTTTCAATTATATTAACAGCATAAAAATATGAATTATATTATTGTAATAAAATTTTCAGTCGTGTCCATTTATTTGTGTTATATTAAGCGATTATTAATTTTTTAAACTTACATTTACATTTAATTGTGGTATATAAACACAATATCACATCAAGGAATATTTAGGATGTTTCTCCTTCTTTCTCTCTCTTTCTGCTGTAATCATGCTTATTATCAGTAATAAATGTTTCACTAACTTCAGACTGGTAACTTGTATCAGGAAACTTGCGAAGTAACAGTTATTAACACTCACGTTTTGATATTAAATTACAGTTTAATTCCCGTGACAAAACACACAAAATCCTAATTTTGTTTAACTAATCCAACAAAATTAATTTTGATTTTTAATTAGGATTTTGAACAACAAATGGGTGCTCGAGAAATTTATATTTTTAAACCAGATTTATAAATATTTGCTATGTATTTTTTTTTGTAAATATATGTAAGTGCGCATAGCATATCCAATAAAGCTACTTTGTTTTAGGCATTCCGCAACACTATTATTGCTGGCACCATCACCGCTACCACCACCCCACAACAAGCTATTATGATGCTAATGATAGAAGTTAGGGGAAACAATTTTCCCTATTCTAAACAATAAAAATGTTATAATCAATACATTACATTATGAATTTCACATTTCAAGAATCGCCACGGATGGCCGATGTCGTTAAGGCGCGGACTTTTGAGCGGGAGGTCTGGGTTCCATTACCCCCAGAATCGCCCTCCTTAACTGAGTTTTTCCCAGGTTCTCCTCAGTCCTCATAAATGACAAATGCCGTCAGGTAGCCTAAATCTTAGGTCTGGGACGCTTCTTTCCTTAAAAAAATTCTTTCTATTTTATTATTTATCTATCTATTATCAGTGTCCATGGTGATGTCTCAGAACTTAAAACGGACGCTAAATAATATTAAACAAATAAAATAAAATAAAATAAAATTCAATGTTCATTGATTTGTTTTAAGTGCATAACATATTGGCTAATTTAATTGAATGATTGTGTGTTTTAATACAAGGAAATTGTTTGAAAACACAACATTATTGGTCAGACATTGGGAACATATTTTCGTTATATACTTCAACTCTTTATTTCATTATTTATTTGGTTTATTTAGGACGTTGTTTAACATCTCAGATCATAAGCCTCCCATTGAACAGTGCGTGAAACGGCCGATAAATTTTGACCAGAGGCTTCTTCTTTCAGTATTGACGTTCTTTCACATGACGTAAATCTACGACACGAGACTCTAGGCTTTATTTCCCTTACGAAGGAAGTCATACTTTGAGTTTTACGTCCGAAAAAACCGTTGACCCATCGAGACTGACAGGGCTATTACCTTAGGGGCGATGTCATTGAAACGAGGTTGCAGAGTAGGAGCAGCAGCGTTGGGTAGTTCGATTGAAGAAGGCCGCGTCGTAAGGCTCTGCTATACCTCCTAACACGACTGCTTATGGGTGTTTACATTCTGTTGTAATATTCACCAATTATAGTTTGAATTATAGTGACCAATGAAAAGGGAGTGCGTAGGTGTTAGGTTCTTTCCTTAGATCGTTCTAAGTATAGCATGCTTCTGCTTGTTGCTAAGCAGACGATTGAGTCACGGTAAAATCCCTTAAGCCATCATAAGAAGTGCTAAACCAAACGGATTTAAATAAGTTAGAATTTCTGATTCAACTAAACTATGTAAACGTATAAAATACTCAAGCAAATAAAATCAACTGTTCTCATAACCATTTTGAGCATTTATTAAATTAATGCACACTCGGCCGTACATGTGGCAATATATATCCAGAGCATTCGAAGTGTCGCAAAACTTCTTCGTTTGGAGAACCCACACAAACATATTCCTCATAAGCAGGTTCCTTGGGCTTCTAAAGATGCTCTCTCTTGAACTTCCCGTCGAACATCGAGCACATTGCTGCTTCCGGCATGTTCATGCCAGCACTAGTGGAGAATGATAACCTTAATTATAGCTGTCTGCATTGGTCGTAATAAAGCTTGTTGTGAAGCTGACATGACGGAATGGTTGTTACAGCCCTTTTACTGTTGTTGCGTTCTAGCGTTCATAATTGACAAATATTATTATACATTACTGCCAACGTGGAAATCCTTGTACAAAGCTTTACATTGATTCTCCAGAACCACGACATTAGAGCAACTATATATAGCTATTTCTGACGCAGAAGATATAAATCCTTTATTTGTACATGTACAATACGTTGCACAGATGAGTTTAAACCTTACTACGGAAAGAACATGTCTCATTTAAGCATCCCAGGATTTTACTAGGGTTATGAACATTATCCCCGTCTCACATTTTCAACCTTCTGCGCAATCTAATGCTTGAGATTTTTAATGGAAATACTTTTAGCATTGACATGAGTATTTGTATGTAATACTTCCGTACGTGAATGAATTTTTTGTAGAGCTGTATTAGTAGAGCAGCTAAAACTTTTAAATAAAATTCCAAAATGTTATACCAACTTTAATAGACACAGCTCAAGCCCTGTTTAGAGTTGTGAAAGAGTATATAATAATTTGCTATCATATGAGTATCTTTAGAGAATGTTCTGACAATTATTCTATTTTCCCTGTTATTTAAACGTTTACTCAAACGTTGTGCTCAGCTGTGTAAACTGGTTACTGCATTCCCACTGTTATCAGAAAGGCATGTTTGCTGTCTTACGAGGCTATGTTGCTATAATTTATGGGTCAAAAATAATCTAGAGCGCAACCTCATTACCAGCACTAGGTTTCATTTTCCTATTTAGAACAAGAGGCTTAACACGTGTAACTCTAGCAAAATCAAACATTGATATTATCTTAAATGGTACAGAGATCCAGCAATGCACCGACAGAGATGGCTCGTCAAGTTCGAATACTGCTTGAATTAAGATTCCCTCCCAAAGCTTTAAAGTCGTGAATCATTACACCCTAAATAATTAAAAAAACTTTACATTCTTTTATCTATATGCAAAAATTTCAACTACAGCAAGACACTAAAAGTGCAAGGAGGAAAAAACTTGAAAAAAGAAATCAACATCAATTAGATATTCTTAACATTCGATGCAAGTTCCTCTTCAATGCCAATCAAAACCAGTAGATCAAGGAGCTATGTGGCAGTATGGTATCGGCAGATATGTCATTTTAAAACAGTAAATTAAAAACATAGAATCTTTGTTTACAAAAACATACAACATAACAGTATAATCTGAGGCAATTTAAAGGAAATCTTGTATCAGAAGGTATAGAAGTTAGTAACACACTAGAAGGAAGGGCAAAACCTATTACAGGAACATGAGCTACAAATTATAGCATTAATAAGGCTGCTCTCGTCACATTTGTGATGAAGAACGAAGCAGGCAGTTCTGTCTTACTGTCTTTATCCAGAAATATGAAGAAAATGCTTGCGATATACTTGCTTTCAAAATAGTCCCAACAAATACATTGTAAAAATGTATGTATGAGTATATAGATGAAAATAATAAAATACTTAATGCTAATATTTCAATTTGGATACGGTTATATCTTAATTATGTAAAATTCTTTCTCTTCGCTTCTAAGTTGTTATCTCGATGTGCATTCCGTTGAAATGGAAAAGGCCGCTGAGGGAAAATACTTGTATGGATGTCTCTAAATGTTATCAATGTTTTTATTACTCTGGGCATATAAATTTCTTACAAGTACTGCTTCATAATGCATGTAACATTCTATAATACAATCTACCGATAGTTCGTGGGATAATTTCCGGCAGAGAATGGGTACGGAATTGATCCAGGTTCAAATTATAGACAATCGTCGTGACACAAGCGAAGATTTAATCATTTTCAAAGTAGTACAGAAACGATGTACATATAGGCTTCGAATAACATATAAGACGAAATGATAAAGAGCGTGACATTCTCTTTCTGCTTAAAGCTACTGACGCAGTCCGTTATTTATTCATTTTTATGGGACTCTCTCTCAATAATGATAATGCATAGTTGCACAACCCCTGTGCAAATCTGCAAGTTGGATGTTAATACTGGATGCAGCCCGCAATTGAACTATCGTCTCTCTAGTTAGCTCGAACATACAGATACAAATTATATGATAGTTTCATATTTGTTCTGAGTCAACAATTCGAGGTTCCCTTGCTTCTGAATGAGACGCATATATCCAGTAAAGGTTTAACAGTAATAACTAATTCCATGTTAACCTTGCTTACCAAAATAAAACACAAGACTTTTATCAGGCTGCACTAGGTGATGTATTTCCCTATCACTTACGCATACAAATGCAACTAAAAGAAACTCATAAAATCCTAACAATGAGAAATGATACGGAGCGATCGGGAAAATCCTAGTGAAAAAATAAATATATCCCAGAAAGGAATACATATATTTTCCGGCGGCTTGTATGTTCAGAGAGAAAAACTCAGAAAGTTTTGTTTATACTCTAGAATATGTCGATACGCGTACCATTTGTGGCGGATTACATCTGCGTGAAACTCAATCTTTCATGTAGGATGTTGTCGAGAATTTGTATAGTGCCATTTGAAAACGAATTGCACTCTTTGATGACTGTATTTTAAGTACTGAGCCTTCTCCTGTTGCACCACCTCCTCCGACAGTGATGAAATCAAAATTAAATTGCAAAGAAAACAAAACTCACAACGACAATTTTATGCACAATGTCAATGTTACAATGTTCACAATTCCAACGGGGGAGAAACAAAGCAAAAAGATATACGCATGCGCATAGCTCGCTGCCAATGCATCGGAGTAAATATTTTGTGTTTCTCTTTCTGAAGTGTAAACTGAAAGACATAAAACAGTAGTTTCTGAGATATAATTTTTTTTTACAATCGCTACGTGGGAGAGTAAAAAAGAGATAAGGGTGTACGTATGCTCAAAACTCACTGCTACTGCACCCAAAATATTTTTATTCGAGTTTCTCCTCCTTAATGAGCAAATCGTGAGAGAATAAATCCATTAGTTTCTGCAATATGATTTCTTCTTTTTCACTAGATTTTTTCCAGACATTCTGTGTAAGACAACCAGACGAATAGTGATTTCTTATTAAATAACAAAATATAGTTTAATAGAATATTTCGCAGTAGTAAAGTAACGTCATAGTGACGCACAGCAAGTCGTTTCATATTTATCACTTTGCATTTTATGCAAATAATAAAAACAGAAATACCTAAAACGCACGGGCAACGAATTAATCTTGTAGTTCAATTTTAAGAAAAATTACAGAATTCATCACTCAAGTCTCAGAGTCTCCATTTCTATGTGAGCATTCTATTTTCCCCATTTTTCTTTTCTTATAATATACAGGATGAAATAAATATTAGCGAATAATGTGAAAGAATACCAAAACCGACGATTTACCAACAGATACATATGCAAGTTTATCTCAAATACAACCACCATGCTCACTGTTTAGACACCCTTTCACTTTTTTGTTTGCGGGTTTATCGAGTCACAAAATCAAAGTAAGAGGATTCTAGGACATGAAGAATAGTATTCGAGTAGTATGCGTAGTGATTTTAAGCGATATACTCACGAAAGAGTTTTGGGCTGCATTTGAACATTGGACACAATGTTTAAAATGGATTGTGGAAATGTATAATTAAGGTAAAAAGTTCAAATATACAAGTCATAAAAATTTCATTTACAAAAAAAAAAAAAAAAAAAAAAAAAAGGTTCAAAGTATATGTATATCCTATATAATGAACGAATATAAATAATTAATAAATTAACATATATAACGTATTTCTCTATTCAGAATTTGTTTTTAGGCAGATCAAGCAAGCGGCTCGGTCTTAAAGTGAAGGTACTAGAACATTATGCTCTTAAGAAGATGGGTAAGATTTTACGCCATACTTCTTCCTATTCAGGGTTAAAGGAGACCTATGGCTTTCCCTTTATCTTGAGAAATATGTTGAGAATTTTTTATCAGATACATTTTTCCATAGCGTTATTCATTCTCGAAGTAAACGCTATTTTATTTTGTACAGTCTTGCAGCCTTACTTGCTGTTAGTTGCTTAACTTATATAGCTACCATTAAAACGAATTAAAGGTCGTTAATTGGTTCTCGCTGCCTACGATAGGCAAGTAAAGGGATTATTCACAATAACAATTAGAGTTGACATATGTAAACATAATAACTTGAAATTAAACTGTTTAACTGACTGTTTACAATTACTTACATATTAAGCTGAGGAAGATTACTTATAGTCTAAAGATACGGCACTGATGTCTGGGACCCTTTTTTCTCAGATTTCTATGTCGTTGCAATAAATGAATATCATTCCATGTTAAACCGTACTATATTACAAACTGGCGTCGTTTGTTTCACAGAAAACAAGCAGCTGAAACTAACTATTAAAACAAGCAGCAGAACAGTTGAAAAGCACATCGCAAAGCGTATATCGGAAGACTGTGGAACTGCAAAATAAGTATTAAAGAGATTGTCCTGCCACATCCAACACACCGCCACGGGTGGCCGAGGTCGTTCAGGTGCGGACTCATGAGCGGGAGGCCTCAGGTTCGAATCCCGCCAGGACCGTCCTCCCTAACTGAGGTTTTATTAAGGTTTTCCTCAGTCCTCATAAATGGCAAATGCCGGGAGGTATCCTAAACTTAGGCCTGGAACATTTCCTACCTAAAATAAAAATATCTTTTCCCAATTGATCATTTCATCTCATATATCACCAGTGCCCACCGTACCGCCTGTGGTGTCTCAGCAGAAAAACGCGCGTTAAACACTATTAAAAAAAAAAAAAAAACAAGCACCACCTCCATATTTGAACAAATTAAGTAAACGCTTAAAAAGTAATCAATTGCCAATATTCTCTCAAAAAAACCGCTCCAAAAATGCCAAAAAAATAATTAAATTTTTGCATTCTACTTATCACAAAATATCAACAGTGCCTATTTCACGAAGCCAGTAATCTAGAAAAACTAGTCTCTTATTTATTTTAAAAGGGTATACTTGTAGAACTGATGAGCGTATACTTCTAGTTACTGGTGTGGCAGACTGATATTAATAGCGTGCGATTTTGTTTTATCCGTGGTCTGTTTCACGAAACATTTGGTCTTGAAATATTACATATTGTTAACTACTGGAACTCTGCCTTTGAATCTGGAATGGTGAATTTACATACTAGGGTACATATTTTAGGTGAGGTATTGATTCTATCAATTAAGCTTATCGCATTTTAATTATAAAGTTCATTAAGGATTATTAATGCAATATGTGGTCTCAAATCCACCAACCATTCCCGTACTTTCTGAATGATCTATTTTCGCCTGACAAATTACCATAGAAACTGAGTTACTTACACCGTTATTTGCAGATATTAATATGAATTGTATACATAAAATAAAAACACTTTTCATTATAGCTTTCTTGATGTTTGGCCAAAATGTGCCCCTCACATATGCGTAATCTTTCTCCGATGTAATTAACCCCAACGCTTTCAAAGTTTGCGTTATTTTTTCCCACATTTTGGCTATGTCTTTCTTCGTAATTTTGTCGGAGTATTGCCCAAATTGTACTTCTTTATGCTAAATCTTGGTTTGAATATACAATTTAAAATACATGCCGAGTAAACAAAATTGCATCAACAAACAGTCCACGAAACAGCCTTCTCGACGTTCGGTTACAGTCGCTATACTAGTACTTTTGACAAATGACCAATGATAAAATTATACAATTCTACCAGTTTAGAATAAATTCTCGTGAAACACGTTTTATTATAACTGGTGGAATATGGCTAGTAACTAGTAAACTAGTATATTGTTTCTTAAAACAGGGCCCAGGTCTCCCTTTAATTCTATAAAATGAGCTGATTGGATTAGTAACTGACCGATTGTGGTGATTATTGTTTAAAGGGTGCAAAACACCTAAGGTCATTAGTGCCAGTAACTGACTAATAAGAGTTTTCCATGTCCTAGAAATTAACAATGTTCATTCTCAGCAATTAACATTTTAATCCTCTCACTTTAACGTAGGTAAAATTAAATTCTATTCTTAAGTTTCAGACTTAAATTAATTTCTAAGCCTACCAGAAGTCATAAATAAAAAAATGCAGGTAGAAAGAAAAAAAAACTAAGTGCAAGTGGTGTAAAGTGTAATTTTTGCTCTCATGATAACTTTCAAAAAATATGTGGACATTTAACAGCTGTCTGAGAATATATAAATTGTTATTTTTGGTTTACAGGCTAAATGTATGATGCAGATTTTACATGATTGTAGCTAATTATGAAATTATACATTCCTATTGCAGAAATTCTAAATATTTCATAGTTTAACGTAGTCAACCATTGAAAAATGTTGGCTTTGTGAACAATAATTCTTTTAATTATAACAGAAAAGTCTGCAAGTGTTCAAAAGATACTTTAGTTATCTAAAAACAGGCAAGGCCTGTTAATTCATATGAATTTTAGCCATGTAATGTATATTGATCTTCATACACTGGTTTAGATACCATATACATTTATGAGAAAGAAGGTTTATGAAGGTTTTATTTAAAATGTTATTAGTGTATAGAATTCTTACAAAAATTTCCTCACTAATGACAGAATATACCTACTCCAGAATTTCTGTACATTTAAATTTCGTGACGTCTTATAAAAGGATACGGTTTTCACCGACTCAACTTACAGCTTCATAACAAGGGTATATGTCGAAATATTGTCAAGTTCCATGTTTAGAAAATATTGTTATATTTATCGCCAAAATAAGGACATGAGCTGACGTTCTGAAAGCGCCACCGGTAAAGTTGTGTAAGACGAATTTCTTCTGCTCCTGGCCCATATTTTAACAATTGCTGCTGGTTAATTTAATTAGAAGTCATGATATTTAAATGCCCGTGCACGGAATTCGGAAAAATATTGAGCATAAAGTATAAATATTATAAACATTTAAAGAAAGAAAAACTGGACGGGATAAGCAAACCAGAAACACTATGTAGTCTGCCCTTCTAAAAATTGAGTTATACATATAACAAAAGTTTATGATTTTAACATTACAAACATTGAATCACTACTACATATAGTTACAATAAAACGTTCATTATCTAACAGTAGTTAAATGTTATCTAAATGGTTAAAAAACATAAAATGTATTTAAAAATAAAATGACAAATCTGGTATTGTAAGAGTTTATGTGCACAACAGTACAAATACTTGTTACATTTATTATGATTAGGTTTCGGAATTTCTAGCACTAAAACCAAAATGAAGCGGAATGAAGTAACGTTGATACTGACTCTAAATAACAGGTGGGAGGAGTACGAGTTACAAATACTCTGTCCCCTTACGCCTGTCACTCATCATTTCTTGTCTACCTGTCGGGCGGTGGCTCATAACTTGTGTTCGTGCTTTGTTAGACAGTTTGAGTGTACCTAATTTAGTATCAAGTCCTTAAGAATTCTATGCTTGCTTATGATTAATCCTCAGCTTTAGATAAATGATGATCAATGATGCCAATTACCACCACCTTCATGGACGGAGTACGGCTAAGAATCGTACAGACATTAGTTACTTTATTTCGTGTTAGGAATTTAAAGTAGTCGTAATAGAGTGGTAGTAGTAATGGTAATAGTAGTAGTAGCAGTAGTAGTAATGGTAATAGTAGTAGTAGCAGTAGTAGTAGTAGTAGTAGTAGTAGTAGTAGTAGTAGTAGTGGTAATAGTAGTAGTAGCAGTAGTAGTAATGGTAATAGTAGTAGTAGCAGTAGTAGTAGTAGTAGTAGTAGTAGTAGTAGTAGTAGTAGTAGTGGTAATAGTAGCAGTAGTAGTAATGGAAGTAGTAGTAGTAGCAGTAGTAGTATAGTAGAAGTAGTAGTAGTAGTAGTAGTAGTAGTAGTAGTAGTAGTAGTGGTAATAGTAGCAGTAGTAGTAGTAGTAGTAGTAGTAGTGGTAATAGTAGCAGTAGTAGTAATGGAAGTAGTAGTACTAGCAGCAGTAGTAGTAGTAGTAGTAGTAGTAGTGGTAATAGTAGCAGCAGTAGTAGTAGTAGTAGTAGTAGTAGTAGTAGTAGTGGTAATAGTAGCAGTAGTAGTAATGGAAGTAGTAGTACTAGCAGCAGTAGTAGTAGTAGTAGTAGTAGTAGTAGTGGTAATAGTAGCAGTAGTAGTAATGGAAGTAGTAGTAGTAGCAGTAGTAGAAGTAGTAGTAGTAGTAGTAGTGGTAATAGTAGCAGTAGTAGTAGTAGTAGTAGTAGTAGTAGTAGTAGTAGTGGTAATAGTAGCAGTAGTAGTAATGGAAGTAGTAGTACTAGCAGCAGTAGTAGTAGTAGTAGTAGTAGTAGTGGTAATAGTAGCAGTAGTAGTAATGGAAGTAGTAGTAGTAGCAGTAGTAGAAGTAGTAGTAGTAGTAGTAGTGGTAATAGTAGCAGTAGTAGTAGTAGTAGTAGTAGTAGTAGTAGTAGTAGTAGTAGTAGTGGTAATAGTAGTAGTAATGGAAGTAGTAGTACTAGCAGCAGTAGTAGTAGTAGTAGTAGTGGTAATAGTAGCAGTAGTAGTAATGGAAGTAGTAGTAGTAGCAGTAGTAGAAGTAGTAGTAGTAGTAGTAGTAGTGGTGGTAGTAATAGTAGTAGTAGTAGTAGTAGTAGTAGTAGTAGTAGTAGTGGTGGTAGTGGTAGCAGTAGTAGTAGTAGTAGTAGTACTAGCAGCAGCAGTAGTAGTAGTAGTAGTAGTAGTAGTAGTAGTAGTAGTAGTAGTAGTAGTAGTACTAGCAGCAGCAGTAGTAGTAGTAGTAGTAGTAGTAGTACTAGCAGCAGCAGCAGCAGTAGTAGTAGTAGTAGTAGTAGTAGTACTAGCAGCAGCAGTAGTAGTAGTAGTAGTAGTAGTAGTAGTAGTAGTAGTAGTAGTAGTAGTAGTGGTAATAGTAGCAGTAGTAGTAATGGAAGTAGTAGTAGTAGCAGTAGTAGAAGTAGTAGTAGTAGTAGTAGTAGTAGTAGTAGTAGTAGTAGTAGTAGTAGTGGTGGTAGTGGTAGCAGTAGAAATGGAAGTAGTAAGTATATTTATTGCTATAAAATTCTACATACATATTACAAATATATTTTATGCATAGGTCATCGACCGCAGGTGCTCAAGTGTGTGTGATACACAATTAGAATGGGGAATGAATTAATTGTTAAAATAGAAATAACAATATTTCAATATTTACAGACACATGAGTGGAAATATCTTAAATATTATTAACAATTACAATAGTTGTAACGTTCTAACCAGAAAATAAATTACTCTAAAAACAAACATTTTTCTTTGGTTAATAATGGACATTTTTCATATGAACAGGAATAACAGTTTTTCATGATTTTCCTCTGCTGCACGAGCTTTGTAAAAGCAAACAAATGCTGATAAGATAAAAAGCAGTCATTACAGAAATTGCAAGTAACTGCTGGATAACAACGCCAATGCTCTGAGGTTAGCAGAATTGCAAAGAAGCAGGTAAAATAAAACGCTCTGGTCCTTCAGTAATAAATACTTACAATGTGTATGAAGCCACTTTCAGTTCTCAGACAAGGAAAGAAACATTTAATACTCAGTGACACGAAACAAATTAATACGTACGTAACAAGGACAGTCATGTAAATACTGACATTAACTTTAGCGCTAGTTGACTACTTGAAAATGTGTGCTCCCCCTTTCTCTTTATATAACACTATTAAGAACATTCAAGCTTCTGAAAGATTAGGAAAAATACATTTATCAACTGATGGAAAACGCTTTTTTTTTTTTTTTTTTTTTTTTAATAATTGAAGACCAGTCAACAAACTTAAATACCACGCTGTATATTTTAGTGCATTTGAGCGCAACAATTGTAGAAAATTACGATGAAAATATCATTTTCATCTACTTGCGCCTTAAACATTTACGATACGCAAAAGGTTACAACATTAAACTTTACTTTAATACAAAAACTTTCTGCAGAGTTGCCAAGTGGGAAACAAAAGTAACACAAACGATAATAATGTAGAATGTGTTTCTGCAATCCTTTTTTGCAAGTACAAGAATTGAATCACAAAGATTACAACGAGCTACATGTAACAAATTAAACAATATACGTTACCAAAATTGCTCAAAATAGCCTCCTCACACTTCGACGCATTTCCTGAAGCTACATTCCAAGCTTGGTGTTTTCTGTTGAAAATTCTGGAGTGTTTCAATTTGCTCAAATGCATTTTGGATACACCATTTCAGAGCGTCAACATCAGGAACAGCAGTTGCATATATTAAGAATTTTAAATGTCTCCATATTGGATTCAAATATGGCGATGGAAGCTATTCAATGAATTCCCCTCGCACAATCCATCTTAGTGAAAAAAGGTAATTAAATAATGACGAAATATTCCACTAAAGTGAGATGAAATATTCTTTGCATGATGTTCAGGGTACATTTTCAATGATATGGCGAAGCTCATTTCTGAGATGCTGCAGTAAATATCTCCTGTCAGGGGGAAAGACTAAGGACCAAGAAGCTGATTATGTTTTCGGCTCAAACGTATAGAATGAATTTCTGTTTGTGCTTGTCCTGTCATACTTAAGGTTTTCATCAACCCAGATGTGATTGTAATGCTATTGAAGATACTGTCACATGTAAATCCAGTTTCATCAGTCATCAGTGAATAAGGTAAATGAACACAGTACATTGCTATAGAATGCATTGGCAGAATTTTCTTCGTGACTGCAAAAAATCCTTGCACCCTTTGAAGGCGATAAGGATACATAAGATTTTCATGAAGAATAATCCAAATAGTCATATGACTAACTCTTACCCTTAATCGTATTATCTGATGGGTTACGAACCATTCTTTCAAGTTCACAGTTTTGTACATCTCTGGTTTCTCAGCATCTGCAATGCTCCTCTCAAATGAACCTGCCTTTCGCAAGGTGTGGTGGATTAGTGAAAATATTCTTGCACAAGGTAACTGCCTGGCGGGTATCTTTCTCCATAAAAACCCACGTTCTTCTAATACATGCAATGCATATTTGCCATTTTACTCATCGAATATATTTTCTTGTGATTTCTTCACTCAGCAAACAAAGATAAAGGAAAATAAATAACATGGGGTACCTTAAAAAAATTATTACAAAATGAAAGCAACTGCCTTACCTTCGGGGATAAATACGGAAAAATCCTTAAACAAAGCATTTTCAGGCCCATGTTTATTTAAGGCTTTAATGTTTAGTTTTTAGAAACATCCATTTTTAGTACATATTCCTAATTTTAGGCGAGTTTACACACACCTGTATATAGAGAGGTGAAAGGGATGAAGAGAGAAAATAAGGAAAAGGAACATGTTTATTCTTCTCCCTTTCATTTTATTTTACCTCTTATTTTGATTCTTTAACAAAAATCTCATTCCATTCTTACAAGCGAGCACAAAATATCCGAGAGTCTTCTTTTTTAAACATATAATGTGCTACTTATCACCATTTTTTCAATTTATTATCAATATTCCGATTTTTTCCTTTTTTTAACTAGCACAATTAATTACGTAGACAGTGAATGGGAATTGTTTTACTTCTAACTTTTGTTACGTCACACACAAACATAACATTGAATAACTAAATTATTGATGCCTAATTATTAATAAATTTTCGGTGTATTATCAGGCACAATTATTTGTTGTAAAATTGTGTTGAAACTTTCTTTCTTACATTTAAACCAGTGGAATTACACTCCTAAAAATCTTTGGGGAAATTATACAGTGTTCTTGTACACAAAAAAAACTTTTTCCTTACTTATTAAATTTAATGATTTTTATGTATTTTACACAAGGTGGAAAATGCATACTTCTTCTCTGAACATCTAGACGTAACAGTCTGCAATCACTAACTCTGTAATAAAGTTTAGGCTTACATAAACTACAGAAAACTTGGGAATGAATTTTCAAACGTAAACTATCATTATTATTATTATTATTATTATTATTATTATCATCATCATCATCATCATCATCATCATCATCATCATCATTATCGTCATCACCAAAATTTTAAAGTTAAGTCATTTAGACTTGTTCAATTTATATGGCCACTCATGGCCAAAGCTTTTCCTGTTATAAACTGTTAATCGTGATTTGGAAAAGGATAAGTTTCGAATGTATATTAGACGTTCATAATGCAAATTTCAAATGTAAATATTATTCTAGAGATACATTTAAGAAAGCTTGCTCGCACAATGTACATTTGTAGTTGGTAACTTTTTCTTGACCACAATGAACATCAATGCAGGTCAATGGATATGGGATGTTAGGGTTTTATGAAAGACAAAACGATATCTAATTTAGATGCAAACTATTTACTTTGTAAGGTTAGAAATTAAAAATCTTAGGAGAGGGTAATTATAAAAAGCTAAAGAACGGGTAGCATTTTGGAGAAATTACTAATATGATGGACATTTAGATAATTCATAAATACAGTTATTAATGGGAAATGCATTCATTTTTAAACCTTATTAATTTTGAAATATATAATGCGAGAATATTGCTTTCATTTTCTTAAAGATTATTGTCCAGATAATGCACTTAAAATGGTTAGCCACAACAGCAAGCATTTTACTTGGAGATTTTTATATCAACTGTAGGAGAACATGTGATCTGAAATACGAGGCACATTTTAAGCATCTGTAATGTATGATGTTTTATTTGGTGATTCCTCGTAATTGACTTCCGAAAATATTTTATACTTTTGGATAGTCCTACACTATAAGACTAGTCCTATCAAAGATTACACTTACATTAAATTCTAGAAATTTATATTTATTTGTATTGGACCGGATTTTAAGTGATGGAAAAGGATATTTTGGTACTTCAACCTAGCTCAACGGCTGGCCGTTTGTGTCCGCGCCCTCCCCCAGTGGGGGTATCTTCAGGAGAAAGAAATGAGATAAGGGATACCCGGGCGGCCACAGAAGATTCTTTTCCATACACCGGGCAGAAACATTTCCAAAGCGCAAACTATCGTCATGCCGCACCAGCCCTCCTCACTGTGTCACATGCACCATGTAACAGAACCAACGGAATAAAATGGGGAATTGGAAAATTCCTGGAAAGATCTATCCCAGCATTCGCCTAAGTGACTTGCAAATCACGAAAAACATTAAGTCAGTGTGACTGGCACCAAAGAGTTTGAATCTGGGACCTCCGAAATAGGAGTTTGTGGTGTTATCGCCTGATAATGTATATTTAAACTGCCGTATTACTCCAGGATATTTTAAGTGCTTGTTAACGCTAGAATATAATAGAAATTAAATACATTTCTTTTATTGAGTAGTAAAATAAACGAATAAATTACTAAACAAATGTGAAATATCAAATACACCTCTGTCTGCAATGGCAACTTACTAGTAGTGTTATTCGGGTTCATATTTGTTTTGCGCACGCGAGCATGTGATAGCTGTTCACATGTTGTGATTAATTGCACATGTTATTTTTATCATTTCGAGTTCCATTAGTTATATGAAAACGAATGCATCACAGTGGTACAGTTTCTCAGTGTCTCTATGTCTAAGGCGACAGTGATGCATATTCCAAGTACACAACTGCACATGCCCCTTTTAACGACGACAAGCGACTTGCTCCCAGAGGCGGCTATCATTCAGAGGAGCGTGATAAATGGGTATCTTGTCTACCTTTCATCTAACAATAGGGGCTTGAATTCCCTTACAGTTTACCTATGGACGCGAGACGAATACAGCAGCAGGTTTTTATAATGCCACTCCTCTCCCTCCTAACTTACTTTTCATCCTTCACCTTACTCGCCGCCTCTTTGTTAAACCGCTCAGCTTCCATCCTTTTCACAACTTTCATTTTATTCTCCACGTGCTCCGGAGCACTCACACTTAACACTGGAATCACCACTTCAAAAGTCTTCCTATTCTGTTTGGATTTCAGTTGATTTGTCAAAAGCAGGGCAATGCCCCTCCTTGTTAAAGTTGCTAAAGTTCTATGTCTGCAAATGTTAAACTGTTAATATTTCGTGAAAGATTCACATATATTTACAAAGCACAACACTATAAATTGAACTGCTTAATTGCTTTTTGCCTAACGTGCGTTTGTGCTTGTGGAAAATTTCTCAAAATATTCCATTAGCTTTGGCAGTATCTGAATATGTATTTCAAAATATTCTTCGTGGTTGTCGTGAAATAAAATTACTAATTTGAGTTTAATCTTTGAACTGCATGAAAAATGAGGGATACTTTCACTGAGCAAGTGTGAACAGTTCTTGCGTACGACCATAGATGGTCCTATAACTGTTTAATACGTTGGTGTATCTGTATTAAGCATTCCTTTGAAACATCAAGTAATTGTTTCAAATAGTTTATTTAATATAGCTTTTTAAATCAGAGCTGTGGGCATTCCATAAAGTGGACAGCATTGAGTATCTCTCCATCTTAAACGATGAAACATTGACTGCTGAATTTAAACAGTCTAAAACATGACGCATATGAAGAACGTCCAAAAAGTACAACACTCGAGTTTATAATATAGATACATGACATGGTATTTAATTACAAATTTGCTCAGGCTATAGGAGTTTCAAAGAAATGCGTACGTTATATTAACATGAAGAATTGCATATGCTCAGGTTGAGTGCCAAGCTTGCTTACTGCAGATCAGAAACACATTTGTATAAAAACATTGCATGTGTTTGGAACATTTAACAGCAACCGATCTGACTTTGTGTGTCTGCCTATAGCTGTGGACGAGACACACCAGAGTTCAAACAGCAGTCATAATAACAGCTGCAGGAAAAGCTAGGCATCAATCAGTTGGAGCGTTGAATAACTGTTACCAGTTAATTAAGTTATAAGGGTAAAAATTTAATAGGAGAGTTACATTTGTGAGAAAAGACCCGGTTTACAGAATAAAATATAATTTTTCGTCCAGAAAATGCAATTATTCACAAAAATGTTTTAGCGATGGGAAAATAGAATTGTTGGAACATCCTGTTCCCTACGCCCCATATGTGCTTCCTTCTGACTTCTATCTGTTGTCAAAGGTCAATCTGTTCCTTTTTTAATTTAATTAAAAGGAAATTATAGCTGTAGAGATATATATTGCACGCCTTTCGCAAAAGAACTTCAGAGAGAGAGCATCGCTAGAATAAATGCTAACTACGAAAGGTATTCTGTTGAAAATTAGATATAATCAAGTTTATATTTTGTTCCTTCAGTATTAGAACGAGAACTTCTCAGATTTCAATCACATTTTGTAACAGTTTCAGAAGATATGCTGTGCATGTTTTCGTCTGAATAAAATCATTAGCCAAAAATGCTTCCTTGTTTTATTATTGTTCTACTTTTCAAAAGCAGAATATAATTTGCATGGTGTCCCAGAATTGACATTACAACTATAGAGGAGGAAATAAATATGTATTAATAAGTACACCTCGATTGAATATTAGACTTGCTGCTTATTCGGAAACGAATAAAATATATTCTCGGAAAACCTATATATTAATATGAGGGGATCAGAAATACATGTATTGCACTTGTTTTCTTCTATAACAACGACAAATTGAGTCAAATACACGTCATCAAAGAAGTAAGTGTTAAGTATTATTTCCTTCTCAACGATACTTCAACTACAGGATTGTGATATTTAAAATATTACGTGCAACAGTTATCTTGTACAAGCTGGTGTAATTGTTCAAATATAGCTTTGGGTACCAGCACTAATAGGCTTTGCTTTACATTATGGCCGTGTAATGTATATACAACGCAAAAAGGATTGGCATTATACTATTTTTATTCCGAAATGCAGATAATTATTTTAAATTCATTATGATATAAAGTTTTGAGGGAACGTTATTTTGATGCTTTCTGCGTTAAAACTCATAATGGGCTCACATATTTCGTAATCATATTTTTCAGAAAGGACCCAAAGCGTGTTATTGTACATAATGGTGACCAACACTATATTACATTTTTGTTAAAATTGAGTTAGCTACAGAACAAAGAATTGTGATGCTTCTTCCATCTATATATTTGCATTTTAGCTTGTTCCAACAAATGTCAACAGCACCAAGAAATATTTGAACATTTAATTTAGTGGAGCAAAGGTCTTTGTCACATATTAAACAATTATCCCACGCTAGATGGTTCTTAAATTCTAAATGTATTATTCCTTTCCTGTATAATTTTAGTAATTTATAGGTTCTCATTTGAGGATCTTTAAAGTAGATATTTATTGCTTTATATTTGTGCGTAAAATTTAAGTTCGATTTATGCCACAAAAAGTTCACGCACTGCAGTTAACAGTTCCTTTTTCTGAACATACGCGAAACACAAATGGATGTTGTTAGCGGTTATGCTTCAAAGCAATTAAACTGATTAAAGTTTGTTAATGCACCAGATATAGTGCAGCTCTTTAAGAAATAGTTCAAAGCTACAGAATTGAATCATTTGCTCTAGTTAGGACGCAAAGAAATTAAAATAACAGACTAGTCGGTATTATAGGCGGTACAATGCAGTAGGTCATAGTTATTAAAATTATCACATGCTGTAGCAATGAATTATTTATTTCCCTTAATAAACGCGCCCAATTAATAATGCAGCAAAGTATATATGTTTACATTTTGCGTGTGTATTCACATATGACAGAGAAGCTTGTAAGCGAAATCATTGCAATATTGCTCAACTGTGCACCTTCAATGAGTTGAATAGTACTGTGTGAATTTCGAGGTAAAAAGTGATTTCACTGACAATATGGGAATGGACTGTGCTAATTTTTCGTTCCCTTCTCAAGTTCTGCTGTTATTTTACATATATTTGAACTATTTACAGTACTTAAAATTCCACGTACAATAAGCCACTGCAGATGAAGGAAAATTTAATGTCAGAAATGAAAGATACCGTTAAACTTCACGTGTTTTCATATATGTATAAAATCAAAGAGCTTATTAATTTTGTTCTCTGACGTTTATTCCAGAGAACGAACTAATTTACTGTAACAGACCGTTCTGACAATAGCTAGGTATATGGAGATACTTAAAATGTTACATGATGTATGAACCATAATTTAATTAGGAAATGTACAACTTTGGACTTATCTACAAACTCAATGGATTTAAATTCATTATATCCTGCAATATTAGTTGCAAGCGAGTATCTTTATTTCAAATTCAACCTTTATCAATTCAAATTCAAAGTTGATCCTGGTGGTCTAGTGCTAACCATATTTACTTCCTGAGCCCAAGGTCGCGGGATCGATGCCACCCAGGGACGATGAATTTTTCGGGCGTAAAAATCCTAATTATGGCTTCCTTTGGAAGGGAGGCAAAGCCGTGGGTCCCGTGTCGTAGATTTACGGCACGTAAAAGAACTACAGCCTGAAAGAAGAGGACTCTGAACAAAATTGATCGGTCGTTTCACATCTTGAACTGAATGGGACGCTGATGACCTGAGATATTAAAGAGCGTCCGTAAATGAACCAAATCAACAAATTTAACCATTCAACAACCAATCAGTTTAAATGTGAATAACCTTAAATGTTTTAACAATGCCTAACTTGACTGAGTCTGTTCTTTTCCACATTTTTTTTCAGCTGGGATTTTATAAAATATCTCTGTGAAAATCTTAATATTCCTTAACTGAATCTTCATAACAATAAGCAATCTAGAAATAATGTTAACACAGAACGGCTCTTAATGTTAAAGGGTTTCTGAAACTTTAACTTCGTGCAATTGCTGTGAGGAGGAATTATTAATTCTGACGAGGCGCTTAGTTATATGTATAAAAATATATGTCTAGAGTTCCCTTACCGTTATAGAAAAAATGTTTAAAGCCTATTCGCGCAAATTAAATGACAAATATCAAGTAGAGAGTTAGTTAAATATATATCCGGGGTTTTACGGTGTAACTGCAAGGACACTAATGAAGCTCTCGTGAGAAAGTTAAACAGAGTTAATAAACGTTTCACGTCTACGTTGGTAGCACTGTCGTACACGCCCCTCGCCGAATGCATCAGACGTGAGCACGGTTGATTTCCTCTTGCACAACCAGAAACTAAACTGGGCATACTATGTACGAATAGACTTGTCTGTCGGTGAAGCCTTTCCGTATTCTACTAAAAATCATGTTGAACTGTGATTATTGACTATTGGTCAGCTGAAATTCTAGCTTAGCTATCATTTTCACAGCAACAGATCAAAATGTGTTTATTGAGGGCAATATAAATTCAAAAAAATGTCGGAGTGTTTTCGTGTCACTGTATAAAGTACACTAAGAATAAGTCAGAAACGCTACTTTAAAACTTAGGAAATCTTATTGGCTAACCCTTTATTAAAGGAATAGCCTGTAGCTTTTAAGCAGGATTGTCGGTCCTGGTGGTGTAGTGGTTACCATACTTGCCTCCTACACCCAAGAACGCGGTTTCGAACCTGACCAGGACCGATAGATTTTTTCGGGCGTAAAAATCCTAAGTATGACTTCCTTCGGAAGGGAAGTAAAGCCGTGGGTCCCGTGTCGTACATCTACGGCACGAAAAAGAACCTCAAGCCTGAAAGAGTGGCCTCTGAGCAAAATTTGTCGGCCGTTTCACGCCCTGGTTTGAATTGGACGCTGATGATCTGAGATGTCAAAGAGCGTCCATAAATAAATCAATTAAAAAAATGTAAGCACGATTTTTAATTTTCATTTGCAATTGCACTCCTGTATCTGCAAACAAGTGACTTTCACTGTTTGGACTATGAGTTCAATTAGGTTTACAGTGAAATCATAAATAATATTTTACCTAGTTTATTCATCTTATGAAAATAAAAATAAATAACCAATTAATGGTAAAGACACACTAATGCTCATATATGTATAGCATTCCTATATACGTTTCAAATTGTAGGTCTACTATGCTCTGACTTGATGAGATTCTATTGGTGCAGCACGTTTAGTACTTGTTTTCTTATCTTTGGAAATATATTTTTTCATTTTTTCTGTATGTATTTTACTAATGTTTTTCTTTTTTAAAATTTTTGATGGTGAATATAATATTGATTCCCAAGTGAACACTAACGGTCAAAATATTTAATAGTTTTTATGGTAGATAGTATGTTATTTATGTTAAATGTCCTGTTTCGACTGCTTAGTTGAACTGATCTGATTATCTGTTTCTCATTCATTGAGAATGGTCTAATAGAAAAGAGTTTAAGAAGATGCATTTGAGATGGGGTCGATTGAAGGTCCGATTATCTTTGACATTGCCTTTAACCATATTATTTATGTTAAATGTCCTGGTTTGACTATTTAGTTCAGCTAATCTGAATATGTGTTTCTCATACTTTTGAGATGGGGTCGATTGAAGACATCTTAGACTTATCTTTGGCATTGCCTGTAAGTCATTAATAGGTTTTATTGACAAAATGTCTCTTTCCATCCATTCTACTTGCAATTTACGGCTAGCACACAAAACACATTAACTCAGTCATATTAAGTCAAATACTTGGCCACATTCCAAATAAAAATAAGCAGAAATCATAAGCGTATGTAAACATTCTACAGTGACCGACACACTGACGCCAAAAGCAATGAAATACTTCACTAACATAGAAAAACGGCAATCACTATTATGAAATGCATTTATATGACACAGATTCTCTGTCTATGTTTTAATATTTATACAAGGGAATATTAATAAGTGTTTAGTCTAGCATTTAAATACAAAATTTTATTTGTTCATCACAATCAATGGAGGGACTAAATGTGCGGAATTGGGAGGATTGTCACGCAATTCAAAATTAATTTCATTATCTTTTTGCATTGCAATAGGGGACCGTAATGCATTGTTATATAAAAAAAAATCTTTGAAAAAATTTTCTATGCGTTTTTTCAAAGTTTGTTCAGTAATGCAGAATAATATGCCCCCTTCCCCATTATACCCTCTTCTAAATAAGCTGTAATTATAATTCCTACTTTGCCCCCCCCCCCACACGGGACTTCTTTAGGAAGGGTGAACGATCATGTTTTCATTCCTTTAATTTTTCTTTTGTTTCTGATCGAATAAAGAGGTTTTGTGTGTAGTTATAATACCATTTAATTTTTCTCATACAAAAACCATGATGTACGATGCCAAAGCAAATGTTCATAGTTCCTGCTATGGGTTTCAGTCCAATTCTTCGACACTAAAAAATAATATCATGTGCAGCATCACCATTTCCGGAAGTGGACATAGAAACGGGTCCTCCTCCAATACTATGTCCATCTTTAACATACCGTCACGGGTGACCGAGGTCGTTAAGGCGCGGACTCGTGAGCGGGAGTTCTGGGGTTCGATTCCCACCAGGACCGTCCTTCCTGACTGAGGTTTTTTCCAGGTTTTCCTTGTCCTCATAAATGGCAAATGCCGGGCAAGTACCCTAAACTTAGGTCTGGAACGCTTCCTTCCTTAAAAACCCTTTCCCAATTTATTATTTCATTTCATGTATCACCAGTTCCACCACGCCCTGTAGCAAAAACGGGCGTTAAACACTACTCACTTTATTTTGACATCTGCTCTTCCTCTCTTATACACCGCAACCACATTTTCTATGGTGGCGTACGAAGGATAATTATTTTTCAATGTATCTATCATGTCCGCATAAATTTCCTTGCCGGATAAGTCCTTCAAAAATAAATACTTTTTCACTGAACGATATTCAGGTGTTCTGGAAAATCAGATAATTCTTTGCTATATTTAATTGTAAAATTCACAATATAAAATCAGCAACACTTACGATAACCAAAATTTGAGAAAGGATTTATAAAACGACATTCCTATTGACATGGTAACCGCTTTTGGTTCTGAAAAGAGTTCCAGGCTAAGAACTTACCAAAGGCCCCTCGCATTGCTGGTCATCCCTCATTCTAAATACTAAAAATAAATGAGACAAATTCAGATAATTATTGTACAATTAGTGCCCAGCTAATAACATGAATTGCAAAACAGCGTGAAGTTAAAGAAGATGTACTAGTATCCCTTTTCTTCTATAAAGGTTAGGGCTGTAAAAATATACAACAAGCAGCACAAACCTCTTACTAACTTGTATCCATTTCCAATGAGCACATTGATATTGAAATTATAATGCTGGTCAGATTTTGTCACTTCCTTTTCTCTTGATGGCCTTAAATATACTTAGAGCATTAATATCTCTCGATGTCTTTCCTCACTGCTCACGTTTTACAAGTGTACTGGAACATAGTAATGCTTAGCAATACGAGGAGGTTTGTTGAGTAATTTACATACCTTAGCGTTAAAGAAAATAATTAAAACAATTTTTTCCCCAATATATTTCACTTTTCTTGCAATGAATTCAAGCCCTTATAAAATATCTCTGGTTGGTCTGCAAACCTGAAATTTACAGTCTCACAACTTCTTCATCAGTTGGAATGTGCAATCCATGAAGATTCTGAAGAGTAAACAAATCAGGAATTTAGGGTGCATAGCTGAAACTCACATTATTTTCTGGCAGCCTGCTCAATCTCTGTGGAGGAACAGGAACCTGTATTCATTTTAGACATGCTGAAACTGCTGTGAATTATTTTACAAAATTTATCTGCTGAAATGGTCATTTTGTCTATTTTTCGGGAAATCTAACTAAATTAAATTCTCGAATATCTTGCACATTTCTCTACAGTTGCTTCTTCAGTGATGGCCATATTCAATGAACTCTGTATCCCACTTAAACGACTTAAAATCCACAATTTGCATTTGTAGTGTAACAATGCAGATTCGCCATAAACTGCAGTTATAATTCAACACTTCATTTTTGTGAGAAATTTCATCACTCATTCTGTTACTAAGTTTATACGAGGATATCCAGACATTCTCCCCACTTCAACGTTGGGCTTACGCTGATAAGGGACGCCCTCTGGTTTGAACAAACATAATCGCAACAAAGTTGAATTATAGTCCATTTATTAACCTCTTAATTTAATGGTGATATTCTTTTTTCGTGTGGATTGCTGCAGTTGCTCAATAGTCTCCCTTGCCTAGACTTCTACTATGCCAGTCAAGATTGTTCAGGTACTTATATCGCATGCCTTGTTTGTCTGTGTACGTTGTAAAGCGATAAAATTGTTCGACGATTAACAATCAATCCAGTTAATATATTTAGATTGGTTTAGCTGAAAGTATGACTTAATATAGTATTGGTCTGTAAGATAAGCTTTGATCTTTTGTAGAAAGGTTAAAATGCAATATAGAGCTAAATGATGACCTTAACTTGAGCACATTGCTCTATCCAGTACCCAGTATGAAACGTAAAAACGCCACGCTTAGCTTTTATATGAACAGATATAGAAACACGTTATTTTAAAGGACCAGCAAGCTTCGCGCAAAATGACAAACGACAGCATTAGGTTTTATGCTATGCTCATCTAAAGTGACACTCGCTTTTACACTGCATTTTAACATTTCCATTACGAAATAATTGTTGCGTTAAAATAGTATGGAAACTTTTCATTATTCAACAGCCTTCAACAAGTGAAAAATTTAATTTCCAATGCTACGCTCTACTGGCGCTGAGTACTTGAAAACGATACGTGGCGTTGTTGAATCGACGGACTTGTATTTTTTTGTCCCACCCTCTCCACAAAGCTAGTTAAAAGGAATATTTTATGTCTTTTAATTAGCTCAATGCAGAACCACTGTCTGTGGTAGTCTCATAAAATTCACAAGTTATTAATATTTGTTCCATAAAAAAGAAATATTTTTCGTCAGACAGTATTTCGCCCTCGCTTCCATTCTCCAACTCTGCTTTCCCATTTTCACTTTGTCCGCTCGAGCGTTGGGAATGACTAAAGATTATTTTTATGGCCTTAACTGAAATGATGTGGCCGATTAAAAAACACATTTTTACGGATGAATTCACAGCTGTTCCATTAGTTACGATTTCACTAAAGGAGGGGAAGATTAGTGAGGGGAAGCTGTGATATTTCTGGGCTGCTGCCACTTAGGGCTCCGCAGAGGTTCAAAATGTTGGCACGGATCCCGCACACGCACACACACACACAGCTCGATGAAACAAGTACACTTATATTTTTCTTTACACATGCATACACACATGCTTCCTTCCCTAAACAAGTGGGCAGCTTGCATATAGTTTTAGCCTAATTTGCATGGTAACTCACGAAAAGCTAGCGAAAATATTTGTAAAAGTAACAGAACTGCAAAAAGCAATTAAAACCAAAAGGAAAATAGCCATTACAAGGAGAGGAAGAAAGGGAAATGCTACAGAAAGTATCAGTCAGTTTTACAGGACAGAAGAAGAAACATAACGATTAATAATTCTTGTTCAATAAAAGCAACCTTTCAGTGAATAAGTATTGGTGATATTTTAAAGTTTTAAGTATCACGAACATTGTCTCAAAATTTGAAAATATACAAAAATTAGCACCCATCAGACTAATACACTTGGGCTCATTAATTTCAATAAACCACGTAAAGTGCTCATTCATCTAAGTCAACATCGAAATGTGTTTAATAAATAAAAATACAATGTTGCATACTTATTAATACTAACAAATGTTCATATAAGTATCAACTCTACTTTGCAAACACCAGGGATTTGTTTTAGACGTACTCAGAGATATTTTAACCCTATATGTCGGTCCTGGAGATCTAGTGGTAACCATACTTGCCTCGTAAACCCAAGATCGCTGGTTCCATTCCAGCCAGGGTCGATGAATTTTTTAAAAATCCTAAGTATGGCTTTCTTCGGAAGGGAAGTAATGACATGGGTACCATGTCGTACATTTACGGCACGAAAAAGAACCTAAAGCCTGAAAAAAGAGGCCTCTGAGGAAAATTTGTAGGCCATTTCACGCCCTAAACAGAATGGGACGCTGATGACCTGAGATGTTAAAGAGCGTCCGTAAATAAAACAAACCAAGAATGATTCCATATACTTCCATATTTGCTGGGTAACTTTACAGAGATAATTAAAGCCTGTTAAATGCAGTTCATAGATGCACTTTATCTTATAAAAATTCTGTGGGGTTGCAGTATAGATATCGAATTGGGCCAGCCATGTCTTTCAACATCCTCTGCTTTTCTTTAGATGCAAAGGTCTCACGCAGTTCCATCATTATGTAATTTCAAGATGAAACTTCCCCTACTAGACTCAATCCTGGTGGTATTGCATGATGCTGAATAGTTTATGGCTTGTGTCTAAATCATATTACTCCCAATTTTCACAATATCCCCCATTTTATTCCCCCCCCCCAAATGAGTAATATATTCTTCCCCGGGTAACAAGGCACTTCGGTATTTTGGCGTAATCTAAAATGTACTTATATTAATCAGCAGGAATCCAATGCCTTACATCAGCCCATTGGATGCTCTTCTTTATGTTGAAGCAATGGTTTCCATGTTGCCACATACTTCTTCACATCAGTCTATGAAATTTTCTTTTATATTGTTGCAACAGACGAGTTTTCTAGTTCATTGATGCTGTTTTAAATATGTTACATTTAATGACAATTATTGTGCATTTGCCATCACTTTTTGTATTTTTACGATGCTATGTTAGTCGCGATAAACCTTGGTTACTTCCAGTATTTGTGCAGCGGGCAAAGGTGCGTTTCACTCCCTCAATAGAAAATTACAAAAACTTTATCATTCTAACTTCTTAAATATTACAATTGCAGCACTGTTATTAAGTGATATTTACATACATGGAGTCTTAGCTCTCATGTAATCACGTTTGGTCTCTCCCCGAGGGGGCTCTAGGTCTCATAGTCACGTACCCACTCAACTAGAAATGAATAAGGACACTAGTTAATTGCTTCTCTTTCTTTTGAAGAGCGCTCCCCTTTCTTTAACGTAAATGTGCTGCGTTGCTAGAATGTCTGACGAGAAGAACCAACATAGCGTTGGTCACACGATTTTGGCGAACAACCCAAGTGTTCTTTGTTAGCCTTCAGAGCCTAAAGGGTGTATTTGGGTAGGTACAACTTTACAAGTCCAATGGTCACGATGAATTTGTGGCCACACATCTCCAAAACATGCTCACTTTTAAACCGGAAGGCGCCACCAACTATTAACTGCCACATTGAGAATATGACTTATGTCCGGCGGGCTATTAAACTTTGAACTAACGAGCTCGGGGTGTTTGAGGTAGTAACAAAGACACGCAGTTCAGCGGTGGTCATTCCCATTTCGACGTTGCCAGCGTGCTTCTCAGTTTCTGAATTCTTTACGTGGAAAATGTAGTCAGTTGTAATAACTTGTCTTGTGGAATGAACCTATTACTCTCGTTTAATGGAATCGCGGTTGGTGATTAAGAGTTGAAGTCTACACATGATTCTCAAAAATTTAGAAAAAATTTAGAAATTGAGGATTATGAGATCCGTGGCTATGTGCTCTACATTTTAGAGGTCACGATCCGTCTCGGGTTAACATCAACAAATTAAACGGCATACAGCAGACTTATCCAGCAACCAACTGCACGGTTTATAATAGTACAGAGAAAATCACTAATGTCTACGTATCTACATTTCCCAGTCAACAACATATTGCAAAAAACATTATCTTCTATAAAAACAAACACACACACATTGTAAAAGAATATTCTTTTTACTTAGTAATTAAACTTATTTTGCACAATAATACAGCTTAATTTATTTAAATGCAGATTTCATCTAAATGACTAAATGAAATTAAATTAATGAACGATAATATAATTTCTAGTACTTAAGAATTAAAAACAATGAAATCACAAACGCTTCAAACTGCAACCATTAACGTGCACTACCAACCTGTATAGCTTTCATTTAGAAAATTGGCCATTAGATAAAATATTTTCACCATTTCTCTGCTCTGTTCACATAGTAAAGTAACAAGTGGCGACATTCAAATAAAATAGAACCAAACTGTTGATTTTATCACTGGAAATATTGTAATTGCTGTCCGGTATGCAGAAAACAATAAAGTTTAGAAACATGTATCAAGTCCAAGCAGCCTGAGTTACTCACTGAAAAAGTTCTACTTTTTATGATAACGCCAGCCAACACACTGCAACAATTGTAATTTTCAAATTTAGTTTTTTTTAATAGTGTTTAACGCCCGTTTTTACTTTTGAGGCACCAAAGTGGGTGGACACTGGTGATATACGAAATGAAATGATAAATTGGGAAAGGATTTATTTTTAAGGAAGGAAACGTTCCAGGCCTAAGTTTAGGGTACCTCCCCGGCATTTGCCAGTTATGAGTACTGAGAAAATCCTGGAAAAAACCTCAGTCAGGGAGGACGGTCCTGGCGGGATTCGAACCCCAGTCCTCCCGCTCACGAGTCTGGGCCTTAAAGACCTCGGCCACCCGTGGCGGTGTCAAATTTAGGTGGTAAATTACAACCATAACACATTTTGACCTCCCGACCCTTACATTTATGAGGTGTTGAAGAACCGATGGTTTCTCAAGATAACAAAAGTAAGTTTAAAAGTGAAATTTAATTACCTTGGGAAAATGTGAGCTTTTAGGTGTTATATTTGACAACATAATTCCAGAAGAACTGTCTTAATATTTAAATTTATTATAAACGTTAAGTATTAATGGTTTTTATAATAAGTTCGAGAAAAATAATCGATCAATTGAGGTTATGTTAATAAATTCCAAAAATAATGGATAGGAACGAAAGCCTCCAGGGATTAAAACCTACTGAGCACTTGAGGCTATAACAATACTATATTATGAACAATTTTATTAGTTGAGGGTAAAATAACAATTCCTTGTGACCTTTTACCATTATTTATCATAATTAAGCATGTTTAGTTTAATTGAGAATTAGTTTGTTTTATAGCTTTCCTGTATCTGCCCATAATAAGCAGAAAATTCAAAGAATTTTGTTTTTCTTGCTCAGTAAGCGAATCGAAGCAGAGATTATAGGATTAAAACAAATGAATTTTGAGGGGAAATACTGTCACTTATAGTACTTGAATATCATGATACCTCAGTGTAATTCAATTCTCATTGATCTATCGAGTATCAATGATTTCATTTATTGGCTGAAAGTGATTGCATGACATTATCACAAATATTTCGTAAACACAGACAGCATCACTAGAGATTTACTTTCAGTTTTTATTTTATGCATTCACCAATGCATGTTTTGTTTGGTAATCAGTTGATATCAGTTTTGTAAGCAAGTACGGAATAATAATAATAACAATGATAATAATACATTTAAATATTAATTGTTGCACATGTTCTTCATTCATGCTACATTTTTACATTTTGTATACAATGTATCCATGACGGGAGAGACAAGCCTTTTGTTCAAAAGCTTTCCTCATGTTTATTGCAACCCAAGGGAATAAATTTTATTGCTGCTCCCTCTGGTTGACCTTCCTCGAGATTTCGGATTGTGTTTGGCAAAGGCATGCCTCTGGTTTCTTTTTGCCGCGAGGGAATACCATGGATTCTATTGCTCTTCAGCTTACATTTCCGCAACACTGATGCAAACTCTTTGTTTTCGTTAGGCGTAGCGTGTTCACTAAATTCTTTTACTGCGGAACGAAGCACTGTTTATGGAAATGGACGCACAATGTATGCACTTCAGTTAAAATATAGGTCAACATACTGCTTTATTTCTGCAAAACATGTTAAAGTAATAAATTTGACAGTGCAGTGTTGCGAGGAGCGTATTTTGTTTTACACTCTAAGAAACGTCTACTGAAATACTCCTTACTTTTTCTTTTCTTTCCTTCTTTCTTTCTTTCTTTCTTTGTTTGTTTCTTTTTATAACACTAACTTCGGAAGTTGAAGGTGTTAGTTCCGGCTAACGAATGCATTGATCTTAGTAAACCATATACAGATTTAAAACATGCTTTTCATTTAAGGAACATGTGAAAAAATCATTGCATTCAGATGTTTAAGTGGTTCAACAGAAGTTCATAATTAACTCATAAAAGTCGGGTCTGCAGATTACGCAAGAGAGAAAATCCAAAACTTGCTGTGTTTTTTTTTTTTTTCTTCTTTTTTGGTAGTGTATAACGCCCGTTTTTACTACTGAGGCACCACAGGCGGTGGACACTGATGATTCATGAGTTTAAATGATATACTCAGAAAGGTTTCTTTTTAAGGAAGGAAACGTTCCAGCCCTAAGTTTAGGGTACCTCCCCAGCATTTGCCATTTATGAGGATTGAGGAAAACCTGGAAAAAACCTCAGTTAGGGAGAACGGTCCTGGCGGGATTCGAATCCCAGACCTCCCGCTCACGAGTCCGCGCCTTAACGACCTCGGTCATCCGTGGCGGTACTTGCTGTGTGAAATGGATTTGCTGGTGTTCTACTGCTTGTAAGCAACGCTTTCTTTATGGTCTTATTTTCAGTTTAATATATTTTCTTAAACAGTAACCTATGATCAAACTACCGCGCGACTAGCGGTATGCGGTGTGTTACTCAAATGCCCGTCTGCAACACTGCACACTACCGGGCCAGTAATGCCGCATGCCGAAGGTAGAGTAAACAGCGTTCACTGGGGTAGGCCAAAATCCTGTAGTGGCTAAAAAGGTTTTGAATATTTTTTTATGTTGAACTAATGGTTAAATTACCAGTACCTTTTTAACTTCTCCTCAATAAAATTTAATAAAATATTCATTGTGCAACTTAAAAAAAATATTGAGTAATATTTTCACAATTTAAGAAAACTACTTTCTGCAATTCACTTTGTTTAGTTCCTTCCTTTCACTGAAGAAGCGTCTAACAGGCTTGAAATGCTTGTTTTTTTCTTTGTGGCTGTATGGTGTCACTTATCTATTAACACCTAGTTCACCTGTATATATTCGAAAGAGATATTTTTAAAATGTTACTTTGATTGAAAAACCTATATATAAGAACTATAGAAGGAACATTTACAAACAACGGCAATGGTTACGCCAATAGGGCAATATTTCATTGTTTTATTAATTTCTGCTATTCTAGTTTTTGTTATTGTAGCAGCATTATTCCTCCCGAGTTACTGTAATTTAATTTTATTACATATGTTACTTTAATTTATGTATACGAGGTGGTATACAAAATATTCGGGACTGGTTGTGCCATCTGGTCAAAAACTTACTTTGAGACTAATGACCGCCGTCACCCTCGAAGTAGTTCTCTTCCACACGTATACACCGGTCCCAGCGATTTTGCCATTTTCCAAGTGCATCTTGGAAGTCATGTTCTTTGAGGGTGTTTAGCACAGAAGCGTTTCTTCTTGAATCCTCTCAATTGTGTCGAACCGACGTCCTTTCAACTTGATTTTCAGTTTGGGGAGTAGAGCGAAGTCGCAGGGTGCCAAGTCAGGTGAGTACAGTGGGTAGGGGACAATTGTCATGTTGTTTTTCGTCAAAAAGCTCCTGGTGAACAAGGAATTATGACAGGGTGCATTTTCGTGATGAAACAGCCAGTTTCCTTGCCACCAAAGTTCGGGCCGTTGTCTCGGCTTATTTTCACGGAACCGTCGCAAAACGTCACGGTAGTACGTGGAATTCACTGTTTGATTTCGTGAGACGAATTCTTTGTGCACAATCCCTTTGGCATCAAAGAAAACGAGAAGCATCCTCTTAACTTTGCTCTTCACTTGTTTCGCTTTTTTGCTCTTGGTGAGTTCGGACTCTTCCACTGGGAGGATTGTTGTCTTGTCTCAAGATCGTAAGGGTACATCCAGCTCTCGTCGCCGGTGATAACCCTGGACAAGAAGGTTGGGTCATCGGATACGGCTTGACGAAACTCGGTGCAAACTTCAACACGCCGCGCCTTCTGAGCAGTAGTCAGGATCCTTTGCACAATTTTTGCGGCGACACGATGCATGCCCAATTCATCAGTTAAAATTCGTTGGCATGTCCCATAACCAATTCCTAATTCATGAGCAAGGTCTTCAATGGTTCGACGTCGATCCTCACGAACGAGGTGTTGAACTTTGGCAACAATGTCAGGCGTTGTGCAGCTGAGGGGCGTACCGGTGTGCACATCGTCTTCAATAGCTATACTGCGGGCCCTGAATCGAGCATGCCACTCAAACACAGGTGCACGGCTCATGCTTTGTCCCCCAAATACTTGTTGAATCATTGCGAGGGTCTCCGTAGCACTTTTCCCGAGATTTGCACAGAAATTGATGCACACTCTTTGTTCTAATCTTGGGTCCATCGTAAAATCGCCACACACTACACAAAGAGTACCATGAAAAGTACTATAGAATCTCAAGACATTTACCCAGCTGCATGAAACTTTATAAACACTCATCAGATGTACTACTGTTGCCACCTAGCGGTACAAAACTCTACTGCAACTACTGTCGAAATGACAGCACCTTGTGGATACCTTCTCATATATATATTCCAATTAAGGAAGTGAAAGCAGAAATTTCCATTTAATATATATTTTTTACACTGTAATATAATTTATCACTATTTATTTTTAAGCGTACTGTTCTGTGTTTCTTAAACTGGTAAATATTTTCCGGGATAAAGATAACATAAAGTGAACCAGTTCATTCCTCCTAAATGAAATGTAACCGAAACAGTGTAACATAACACTTCGCGGTTTATTCTAAATTCACATATCTCTCATGATTTTAACAACTACGTTTGTTGTTGTTAAACGTGGCAAGACTATTTACCACAGTACAACGAGAACTCAGTCTTTGGAAACAAAACAACCGGGAATTTTCTGTCTGTTACAGCTATCTCTATGAGCGGGAGTCGTATCGTGTTGTAATATGTAACATCGTAAATGCAGACAAATAAATGTAGGACTGGAAACTTCCAAAACTTGGTGTCTGTGAATTGGTGTATTGGCAGTGATTGTGTTATAATCGAGAATTTTGTCATGGAAAAGGGTGCAAGTAACAAAATTTTCAAAAATGAAATTTTGCATGCAAAAGAATCTGTGTTCAAACACCTGGGACTGTAGGTCAAGATAGATTTGCTGCAAATTAAAGCAACATGTAGTTTAAGTGAAATTAAGCATTGGAAGACAAAGGAGGTTTTCAACAAGGGACGAAATGCAGAATTCAAAAAATAAAGAGATTGGGTAGAGACAAAAACGTTTTCAATTAGTGATGGAAAAAAGGATTTACTAAACATGCTGAATTATATGTATCCTAAATACCTTAATTCTTACTGGAGAATTTGTGCTATGCTTACACAAATGTTGTATTTGTTATAATTATTACTACTACTACTACTACTACTACTACTATTTTTATTATTATTATTACTATTATTATTATTATTATTATTATTATTTTACTTATGTTCAAAACAATAACCTCATAAAACTGGGAGAGTACAATAAGATACTGATTTAATGGTATAACTTCGCCAATAAATTATTTTTCTGATCTAAAACATATTTTACATCTCTTGAAAAAAGTGTAACTTATGTCCGTTTTCATGTCAACTAAATTATGTTCCAGCGGCGACATGACACGGCAGCCAAATGCAATTTTTAGAGATATTGGTATGCTAGTATTTTTGTTTACTTATTCCCAAAATAGCAAATTATACTTTTGTTTGTTGTATGCATAACACATGCCGTTTGGTAGATCAATATCAAATTTGAAGATGAATAAGGACTTCAATAATGTTAACAAGACCTTGTGATCAATAAACCGTAATTATCACATGATTCTGTATGAATTCGGCTTGAAAGAACCCAGTAGTAAATTAGTACTTACAGCAAGGTAACTCAAAATTTCTCTAGTTTACAGTGTAACTGCTCATACAAGAATTGAAAATATCATGACAAAGTAAGCAGACAGAAATAGTGAATCTTTTTATTCATTTAACAAAGATTCAATGTGAATTTTCTGGGCTATGTTGATGGTACTGTCGGTCCTGGTGGTGTAGTGGTTACCATACTTGCCTCCTAAACCCAAATCGCGGGTTCGAACCCGGCCAGGACCGATGGATTTTTTCGGGCGTAAAAATCCTAAGTATGGCTTCCTTCGGAAGGGAAGTAAAGCCGTGGGTCCCGTGTCGTACATTTGCGGCACGAAAAAGAACCTCAAGCCTGAAAGAGAGGCCTCTGAGCAAAATTTGTCGGCCGTTTCACGCCCTGAGTTGAATGGGACGCTGATGACCTGAGCTGTTAAAGAGCGTCCATAAATAAATGAATCAATCAATTGATGGTACTGTCGCACGCGCTCCAAGCAGTACAGAGGTAGAGAGTGCATGGTTGAATTCCTCTTGCACAGACAGCCGCTGGTAGATCCTTCCTGTATTCTACATGAACCGTGCTAGAGGGCTTAGTCGTATGGAATTCCAGTACACAAAATATTTTATCCATTTTGAAAAGCACCATCTGGTGGTCAATGAATCAAACTATGTTCCTCAAAAGCAGTGTAATTGCACATTTCCAAGGTTTCTTTGCGTTTCTGTGCAAGGTGCACTAAGAATAAGTCAATTGTATTTTAAAACTCTGGAACTGTACAGCGTTATGCCAAATGATTATTCAGTTTTCGAAAAATCACAGGACATATTACAAATAAGGTAGGAATACAAATTTTATTTTATTATGTAGCAATTGCTCTCATACGTGTATCTTTTGTCAATCTGCAGACACGCAGGCGTTAGTTAATTTCTTCCCACACACGTCACAGCTTGAAGACGGTGATGTATCTGACTAGGAGAGACATGTAATAGCACCCTGTCTCCATAAATTCTGCACCTGTGAGAAGAATTGTCTGAAGGTGTACTTTTAATCAAATTGTATGAGAAAGTGAAGCTAGCAAACGGAAATGGACAACAATTCTCCTTACAGTCAGTCGTTATTTTGTTAGTCGGTCCTGGTGGTGTAATGGAAACCATACTGGCCTCCTAAACCCAACGTCGCGGATTCGATTCCGGCTCAGAATCGATGGATTTTTTTCGGGCGTAAAAATCCTAATTATGGCTTCCTTAGGGAAAGGAAGTAAAGCCGTGAGTCCCGTGTCTTACATTTACGGCACGAATAAAGAACCTCAAGCCTGAAAAAACAGGCCTCTGAGCAGAATTTGTCGTCCGTTTCACGCCCTGAGTTGAATGGGACGCTAATGACCTGAGATGTTAAAGTGCGTCCGTATATATATATATATATATATGTTAACGATTGACACCTAGCGGCCAAGCGCTTAACTTAAGGATGATGGGCATACAGAACTACAATTTGAGTGATTCGCTCCCCATTGGCGCAATAATAATAATAATAATAATAATAATAAGAGAAATAACTTTTCTCGGGCTATCAGCCAGGTGAATTCTGGAAGGAGTTTCAAGCATTCCAGAGCTTGGAATTCTTTCCAGAATTCACCTGGCTGATAGGCTGAGAAAAGTTATTTTCATATCGCCGCCAGGAAATCTTTAAGTCATGGTTCAATAATAATAATAATAATAATAATAATAATAATAATAATATTAATAATAGTCGCATAATTAATGCATAGTACAAAATACATTCACAAAATCCCAATATTTTTTTGAATAACTTTGAATGTGGTGTTAATTGTTCTTTGGAGAAGACCGTAAGTGTATTGTCCAATACTTGACCCACATAGGTATTAGTTCTTGTGCCTCTTCTTAACAATTTTAGCATTTGTAACTTATTTTCCCCAGTGGTGGAGATTAATTTGTAATATTATTATACAAACTTCGTCACGATACTTAACGATGTCTCTCAGACTCATAATTAGTCAAATGATCTGTCGAAAAGCTTTACTGTTAAGCGCCATCTCGAATATGTAAGAATCAAGCACAATATTAATTCTAAAATACTTTTGATTTTATTATTTGCACCATATTTAGGTATAGTGATTTAGAAATAATGTTATTATTTCCTTCTGAAAATTTGATTATTAGAATTAAATAGGAAATGCTTATCGCTGAATCACATTATTTAGATAGCCAATAGGAATTCTGCAAAAGATGTTTGATGATATGATAACTTCTTAGGAAGCGAAACCTATTTCAATACAGACTGAGTTCATAGATCAATATTTGACGGGCGCATTCCCTTTGATCCCAGTTTTATTAGAATAGGAATATATTGATACTAATTTTCTGTATAAAGACTGGATGGATATAAAACGAAGAGAAATCCTTTGTTGTAGGTTTTATCGCTGCCCTCGCTCATTTGTCAGCAAGGCATGATTGTGACCGACTTTCGCCGCAAGCAGGGCTTTTCCATGTGATGACCGTAATATTTGTCTCTTTTTTGCCTACTGAAGTATCGATTATTGATTTCTTTGAACTTATTGTGAAACAACAGAGTCAGTTTACCTGACAGATTGTGCTTCGTTTGAAAATAACGTGGTAGTTCTACAAGATGTCACAGATTCGTTTGATAAAGGTCAAATCTGTAATATCCATTAGAGAGATATTTTCTGTTTTGATATTCAAAGCAGAGTGGTCATGTTGCTAGAAGATATTTACATATTTACAATACTGTTTCTTCTGTTCCACAAGTCCCCAATGCTAAATGTGTCCATACGACAAGAACATCTGTTTCCATTGCATATAAATCATATTAGTTTTTTCTGGTACGAACTAACATTCTGCACCATGTCCTTGTACATACTTGCAAATCAATAACTAAATTAATATAACATTAACAGGAAAATGAGCGTCCTTTCGCGTTAATGTTCTGTGCAGCAATTGCGTGTCTTATTGATTCAGGAATTGCTGAACATTAATTAACTCTTTACTGACATTTTCATGAATCACTCTTGTAACTAAACTTGTTTTAACATTTATATGCTTGGGGTGCATTAAAAATGTTTTTCTTTATCTTCTCAATGACATTTATATGCTTGGGGTGCATTAAAATGTTTTTCTTTATCTTCTCAATGGGTAATAAACAAACTTAACTAATATTAAATAATAAAAATAATTTATAAATAATTTTATAGTCACAGTGAATATCCATGCCTGAACTGGGAGATTTTTGTTTGAACTATTTCACTTGGCCTTGAGTGTTTTACGCATGAAAAGCGATTATCCCAACCGTATATATCATGATCTCGGAAAATTGTCTTACAGATATGAACTCCGGATCTTAACTTTGATAAAATAAAATAAGGAGTTATAAGTAGCCATTTTGATAAAAAGTAGAAAAGAAGGATAATTTATTATATTTAACCTGATAACTTTGAGCAAAAACTATGACACGTTAGGAGATGTGAGAATTGATAAAAAAAGAATGCTATCGGTTTTTTAATATATTTTTCTCACAGCTTGTACTTCCATGTACAGAAAAAAAGAGATTTTCATGCCTAATACCATTCGTCTGCCGTTAATAGAAGTGTAAAATATCTGCATTTCGTAAACCACAGAATGGAAATTACTCGAGTAGTATGCAGCAATACAACTTTTTTTACTGTTTAAATTTACCACTGGAAAAGGTAGCACGCTTCTAGATTTAGTTCAACTTCGGGTAACGATGGTGACACAGTTCGGTAAAGCTGGGATGAAAGTAGGGCGAATTTGTTTTCGTTTCCTGCTTTTCCAGTGAATGTCATGCGCTTCAAACACATCATAACGGATGATGAAATTAGCCTACAGTTTAGATTTAGTCTCATCTGATTTCCACTTTCAGGCCCACTCAATAAAGCTTTAAAAGGCAGAAGATTAAACTCCACAATGGTGTGAAGGCAGCGATGCAACAACGGTTACGCACCCAATCACAGATCTTCCTTTTTGATATCACCTTTAAGCTAATAGTAAAATGGAAAAATATGTGGCATAGTAGGGCGATTTCGTAGAAAAAGTATGCATTTCGTTCGCTAACAATCTATAAATACAGTGAAAAAAATAAATTGCGTAAACTTTTTGAATGCCCCTAACATAAAAATGTTAGTGGGACCGAAACTTTCAGACAGATATGTTTGTATTGCATGCATAATGATTCCACTCCAATCAAATTGCCACGGGTGGCCGAGATGGTTAAGGCGAGCTCGTGAGCAAGAGGTCTGGGGTTCGAATCCTACCAGAGCCGTCCTCCTGGACTAAGGTAATTTCCAGATTTTCCTCAGTCTTCATAAGTAGCAAATGCCGAGGAGGTACCCTAGGCTCAATCCTGGAACGTTTCCTTCCTTAAAAAAATCTTTTCGCAATATATCATTTCATCTCATGTATCATCAGTGTCCACCGCCTGTGGTGCTACAATAGTAAAAACGGGCGTTAAACACTACTCTAAAAAAAAAAAAAAAACTCCCAACCAACCACAACATGATTGCCGTCTGGACACACAAGACAAAACGTCTAATCATGTTACTGCAACATTTTCTGCTGCTAAGTCCAAATAACTGTTAACTCTGTTAACGTTAGCAGGTTCTGGGAAGGTGACTGCAACACTCGCCGCATTTATCACATATGGAAAATACTCCACTGGAACGACCAAAAGAAGACCAAGTTATGAAGTACTGTAAATGCTGCAGCCGATTGTTCAATCATGGAGCAAACAATTTCTAATAGATAACTGAATCAGTCTCCTTTGTAGCTCATTGCATGGCTGTGTCTGCAAGCAGAAATACCAAGTCGTGCTGCATTCGAGTGAACGACTATGGCGTCGATGATTTTCATTTTCAGATAAGACTCTTGCTTCTCTCGTGGAAAACGTAGATTTTCGTATACAATGCATTAAGAATGGAACGATTTTCGTGCAATTGTCCAGCGTCATACAGGTCCTTGAGATAATAGTCCGCTAATTTTCCTACAAAAGCGGAACACTCTAGCTTTCATCAGAAATTTAACAGGTCGCCGATAAATAGACGAAGCACTGGATCCAGTTGATATTAGCTACTGCACATTTACTTTGCAGTCTTCAGCACTTCATGCCACCTTGGAGCATATGTAGGACTTGCTTACTTCCAAATGTATTCCGTGCGTACAACTAGGGATCATTGCAGTAATTAATGTTACAGACAGTAACAGCAGGTACATAAAATTCCTATAAATGACATAAGAGAAGAAATTATTTAATGTTGCAGATAAAATAAGCTTTTAAATATTCTGCTAACCGTTATTGCTAAAATTTAATAGATTCTGAAATGCCAAAGTTTAGCTTCCTCAAAAACTAGCATATAGATTCTACCAAATTCAGCTGTACTTACAATTTACATGACAGGAAAGGTTTGTCCATCAAATGTACTTATTTGCATTAGAAACACTTAATAGTTTTTCAAGGGGAAACAATATAAACCATGTTGAAAGAATAGGTGAAAAAGCAATTTGTGTAACAAAAAGCTCTTGCTATGACATGAAATACGGAGGAATGTTTGCTATCTATGGTAGCAAGTTTGGAGGTTCACAGTAGCGCCACAAATTATTTATTATACCAAATCTAACTTCGGCAGTGTGAACGGTATGTATGTAGCTGGTGTATCCCTTGTGCCTATCACTTAAAATAGCCCCGAAAATATAACCATTCTAGGAGGGAAAATTACAAAATACCGTTATTTCGAGATTATCAAGCAAAGTAACAGGCATGGTTTCACCATCTCTTAGACAAGTATCTCATGCTTCTTAACAAAACAGGGAAGACCAGAATAGGGCATAGTTTAGAAGGCAAGAAACAGGCAAATCCACGACCAGATACCAGTGTTCCCCTGAAATAATTCGCAAGGTTAAGGCCCATGTCTCCGGCCCGATTCCAGCAACACAGAGAAGCATTTTATTGATACTAACGATAAGGATCCAGATACAACTACAAACACTATATATACATACATACGGGATTTGATCTAATAATCGATCTGACTACATTCAGATAATGCTTAAAGTTTTGCATGTACTTCAGCACATCATTATCTTTTTTTGACAGATATGAAGAGAAAAAAGGAATACATTCCATCCCTTATTGAGTTATCCTTGTTAAGCAACCTGATGCATCGCCAATGAATTTTTGTATAATTGGATTATGGGAAACAGAAAACCGTGAACTGTGACGATCTCTGATGAAAAACCTACTAGGAGGAATGGAGTAAAATACACATAACTGTAATTCCCATCACCTAGTTTAAGTGTAAACTGCAAAGCAATAGCTCGCGCTCAAGTTAACCACATTTTTTCATACTGAATTTGTTACTATACCTTGCAAACAACATTCCGTACAACTCATATTTATTTTCAATACTTTTGAAGTTAATAATTTAAAAATCTCTAAAACCCCGAAATTGATTTAAGAGACTCATCCCTGGATTTGTAATACGTAATTTTAATGATGTATCTTTTGAAACGTTTCTAAAACTTACGCAGTACATTCGAGCCTATATGACAAACGGAAGTAATACACAATAATAAGTTACCGCCTGTGCTGCCTCATTAGTAAAACAGGCGTTTAACACTACTCAAAAAAAAAAAAAAAAACAATAATAAGGTAGAAGAACTGAATATATGAATGAGTTGTCATAAAGCAGAAAAAAAAACAGCATTAGAGTCCAGGCTTGAAAACTCTGAATCAAAACTACTCATAGAAAAAGGGATTTCCAATATTTTTCCCAGAGAAAGCCTATTACAAATAAAGTTTCTTTTTTATTGTTAGATGCAAAATTTCCTGATAGTACCTGTATATTTCTTGGTAGTACATACTATAGAATCACATGACTTTATTACTAGTATTCCTAAGGAGAACTGAGCTGCATGTGTTGAGGAACGTTCGTGTTAACGAACGAAGATTATGAAGTACAAACATCCATCAAGAGAGGATGACGCTCTGTTTGTGGGTGGTGCTTAAGATAAAATCAGCCTCATGTGTAGGGGAACAGAAGCGCATTCACCTCGTGGGCATCCGGTTTCGTGCCTTGGTAATGCCGACAAAAAGAACTGTGTTTTGCAAAATACGGGCTGTGAAAAATGTATGGAGGGTAACCTCCGAGATGCGAAAATAAGTTTAGTCTCTGTGCATTTTCTTCATACTAACGAAGTTGATAGTGCAGCTTGGTGTTTTTTCAGTCCCCCCCCCCAATGAAATATAATCATAATGTATATTTCATGTATTGTAATTAGTAATGTAGATATCAAATATGTATAATACGGCATAATGCTAACACCCATCAACTGAAAGAGAAAGTTTGTTGGTGTTTTGTTACGGTAGCTTGGAAAGCCAACAAAAGAGTCATGAAAATTGATTGAATAAACCCGAGAGACAGTGTAAAGCCTTTTCTTCTTTTTAAAAGGACTGCAACTATAAGGTTAATAAACTCAAGGACTTTTAAATTCGTTTGGGGCTTTGACCCCACTGACTGTTGTACTGTTAGCCCTTTAAACTAGCCAATGTCAACAAAAGTTTTAAACTTTCAAATAACAATGAACGGTTATGTATGGCAGGTGAGCTTTATCCAGCCAATGAAAGATATATATTTCAAAATTTTAAAGAAAGGTGCGAGGTTTAGGCGTGCCTTTTGGTGTCTCCTAGACAGCGATTTTTTATTTGAATTTAATATATAAGGAGGGGTTGCTTTGCTGGGGCATGCAGTTTTCAAGTTCTACAGGCCGCGAAAAGCAGTATTAAGATTTATAGGCCGTAAGATGCACGCCATTATAAGTTCCACTTTCAATTTCACAAGCCGCGGCACTCATCTTAAGTTACACACCGACAAATAAGTTTGTATCGGCGTAGCCTAGTTTATTGTAAGCAAAATACCAAAGGACGGAAAAGATTTTAGACATAATAAAGTTATATGTATGTATATATCCCCTGCTCATTTACACCATTGAATTTCTCTCCCAGTCCTGTTGAGTACGAGTCAACAAAATAGCCGAATTTAGCATGAGAAATTGTTGTCATTGAAGCATGGGCAACAACACCGAAGCAACCTATAATCCATCTACAAAATCACTTCAAAATTTGGCGCCCAATGTGGGGCTGCCATACTAAACCGCTTCAAGCTATAGCATTATTTCATAACTTCCACTATACTACAGATATTAAAAAGCATTGGAAAATGCGTACCCAGATATTAAAACTGAATGTTTATTTTTTGCAGGTTCGAAAAAGAAAACTGAGAGAAGAGAAACGAAGAAATGTGATTCATATAAGAGGAACAATCGTAACACTGTGTTGTACTACAGGAGGGCAAATTGAATAAAAATAAAATAAGATAAAATAACATTTAAAAGGCGAAATTAAGAGGAGATAAAATACATTTGAAAATTAGGAGCTGAAGTCCAAATTGACTGTGATCGACAGGGAATTAGATGAAAACAAACTATAGCTAAGGAAGGCCGGAATAAGCTGCAACAAGTTTTTTCATTATTATTTTGATTTGGTTTATTTATGGACGCTCTTTAACATCTCAGGTCATCAGCGCCCATTATTTCAGGGCGTGAAACGGCCGATAAATTTTGCTCAGAGGCTTCTTTTTTCAGCCTTGAGGTTCTTTTACGTGCCTTGCCTTAAATGCACGACACCGTACCCACGGCTTTACTTCCCTTCCTAAGGAAGCCATAGTTAGGAATTTTATGCCGGAAAAAAATCCATCGTTCCTGGCAGAGATCGAACCTGCGATCTTGGGTTTAGGACGCAATTATGGTTATCACTACACCACTAGGACCGATTGCTCTAGAATGAAAATGAATACTGTCTTCTATATCTATAACGAGTACTAATGAACTACAATTAATTTAATTGATCTGAATGAATGTTTGTTGTCTTGATAATTATTTAAAAAAGAAGATTTAAAAGTGAAATTAAATAACCCAGGGAAAACAATCCCCTTTTACGAGATGTGGGCGGCAACATGATTATAGAAGAACATTATTTACCTTTAATTTCATTACCAATATAAGATAAACAACTAAATATTTGAGATTATTTTAAGTTCGAGGAAAACAATGAAATCGAATCAGAAAAGAAAGGTAATGAAAGCCTTCTTGCTATAAAAGAAGAACTGAACATTTGAGGTTATAAAAACAGCTTTTTTCTGAATTTCTTTATCATTTGAGGGTACAATAACTCTTTTATCATTATTTATTTAAAATTAAACATGTCCAATTTAATTGCGAATTATTTTTTCTACGTAGTTTTTTAGTAAGCGCCTATAACAAACATGAGATTCGTTTTTCTTCCCTCAGTAATAGAATCGAAGTAGAGATTATAGGAGTAAAAATGAATATAGGGGACTTGAGTAGTGTTTAACGTCCGTTTTTACTACTGAGGCACCACAGGCGGTCTGTGAATATAATGAGAAAAAAGGCTAACACTTGTTAGTTTTTGAGTACCACGTGGTATCAATGTAATTGGATTCTCATTGCTCAATCAACCATCAAATAAGCTCGTCCATTGACTGAAAGACGATCATATGGAACCATTTGCTAAACTCAAGAGAAAAGAAACGGGTACATGAAGATTGGTAATTTATCCAGTAACTGAATATATACAACATAAAGAAGAAATATATAAACGTGAAAAATGGAATATTCGTGAGAAGCCACTGAAGATGAAATATTTGCAAGCCGTCCACAACGCATCGCTAATAATAAGGTGGAATTTAAGCAATTTATTAGAGTGACGTTCTTTACAATACTAATACTTACGTTCACATTTCTTATATAAGAAATATTTATTTTAAACAATGTTTACACAGTTAGGTTTGACTGTATTTTGTCAAATCAGTCAGTTCTACAGAAATTATTAAAATATTTTGGTTGTGTACTCCAGTACACAACCAAACATCATGCTCAGCAAAACTAGAGAAGAGTAATTATAGGTAATTCATTGCTGTAACCTTGTTGAGAGCCTATTTCACTCCTTTGCGAACTTGATTATACGTGGTTTAGACAAGTACCTAATCGATAATGCTTTCCTTTGTAAGCAAAATATCAGAATGCCTTAAGCTTCACGACTGGATTCTATAGCCTGAAGATTTAAAATTACACCAGTAGGGAAATGTACCATTTGCTTTATACTATATTTTGTTAATTTGATTTTCTGCTTAAGCATAGTTTTTTCGAATATGGAACTATTTAATTTGAGCAATAAGCAAAGAAAATGTCATAAGTTTACTAAATAAGTAATATTCCATTACCAGAAACTGGTAGACAGAGCATATTACTGTTTTAAAAATAATCAAAATAATAACACACAAACAACAGCATAAATTAATTTAAAGCAAATAATAAAAATAAATAAAATTGTGGATATGTTTTACATTATTTAAACTTTTATTTATAAAAATTACATTAAACGAATATATCATTAGTTTTCAACAATATATGCATTAGACAATTCTTAATTTTGCCTAACTAGAATATCCATTGGTAATGTGATTCCCTTAAAAAGTATTCTAATAAATACTAATCTAGTGCCATTTATAATAATAATAATAATAATAATAATAATAATTATTATTATTATTATTATTATTATTATTATTACTATTATTATTTGCATCATAATTTTTATTATTCTGCACACCAGAACTGTTTTAAATTTTACCACCAACATGAAATATACAAAAAATAGTTCAGGTTAATTTCACATCCAAACTACATTTTCACAGACCGTAAAGCGCTAAAGCATTCTATATGAATGAACTTATTATTTCAAAAACAAATTACATAAATTTGTCAGGAATGTGTCTTTTTGGTCCCTGTTAAAATTAACATGTTTATAAGCATATTTTCATAATCACCGGAAAATCTTCGCAATAATTTGTCAATCAATATTTTTTTAACAAAACAAAGTATTAAATTAAATAAATGTGAGTTAGTGAGTGAATGAATTTTAAAGTTAATTCACTTGCAGGATAGACATTGGAGTTTCGCTCAGGAGTGGCAGAGGCAGTGGCGAAATCCATTTTATAACGTACGCATCGATAATCGGTGGACCACTTACGCTGAATGATGAGGGTGAAGATGGGGATGAGATGATGATGATGGAACAACGGCGGAAGTAGTGACAGCGGAAACGGTAGTACCCGGGAAATCTTTCCAGGCGCTGCTTCGTCCTCCATATACAGAAAAATGTGCAATAATCAGTTGCCATTTATAAAATTTCCTTCAAATTTTATAGATATTATGTATTTTAAAAATAATAATCACATGAAATACAACAATATACAAAATAAATACAAAATTATAAAGTTTAAGAATTAAATAACGATATTTTAATTTTTATAAATGAAGATATAAAGTACAGAGAAATTTATACGCTGCATTATTACATAATACGCTTTCCACGACCTGTTAGGCGATAGGTTAATATCTAGTTTGAGATCAGTAATTTACGAAAAATTCTGCGCTAGGAAACTGAAAAGAGGAATAAGCTAATGAAATCGGTTTCTTGTGATAGTTCTTTTGTTTTGTTCAACCCTTTTCTCCATTTTTAAGACGAGTTCTTTGTAAAAAAAAGTGTAATGTGGAAAATGCTGCATTCTAGTCTATTTATTCTGGTAAATATTTTGTTTGTTTGTTTTTCTTTTTATAGAAACATAAAATTTCGATCCATTTTCTTGAAATAATGGTTTCTTGTAAGTGAAAGTTATATGGCATATATGTGGTATGAATAATATAGGGTATAAAAATAAAAACAACAATGTGTTCAGGACTTTATGATTAAGATACAGTACTATGAAATGGATGGCGGGCATATATAAATAGTAACTCTTGGAACAACATAGCTAAAATTAGGAGAAAGCATAAAAGATAAAATACTTAAATATAAATACTCCTATATTTCGAGTCGCTTGTGTTCATCTTCAAAGGCATAAGATATTCACCATCCATCGTCGTCATTTCTGTACTAAATGTTCTCAAAGTTTTCTAAACCTTTAGCAGCTTGCTTGCTTAATACTCATTCCCCAGCCAGGTTACCATTTTGGATCAGTCAGCATAGTGTTCATCCCAACTAGCAGATAAGTGTGAGTCTTCTGCCGAAAGATTCGGTTGTTTGAGATGACACTGGATACCCAGCTCTCTGGTAACAAACTCGATTGTTTCACTGAAGTTCTTTGTGTATTCAAAATTAGATAAAACCTCACCCAGAAATTCAAACTCTGTAAGAAAAATGAACTTCAAAGGTTACAGAGCATACAAAATAGTTTTGGGTAAATTTGGCTATATTTAGGACCAAAAACAATTTTAGAAATTGGCAAACTCAAACAAAAAGAATTCGATTCATTTAAGATTTTTATATCTAAATTAAAAATTGCAAAACATGTCTATAATTGCACTTAAAACAGGCATAAGCAAAAAATATGTACTTTTAAAAACAAATATTTACTTACGTTTTAATAATAATTATTATTTGTTTAGTGAAACCGTTATACACATGTTTCTGTGCGTTCTATGCATTGTTAGTTCTTTCACTTAAAGACGCCAACTATTGAAATAATACCCCAAGGTTTTTATCGTGGACAATATAATGTAGACAAAATGCACGATATCTCTGTACGCAGTTTACGTCACACAGCTGGAAACTGCTTCTCTATTACCTGCTATAAGACATTCACTTTGCTACAACTGTCGGAACATCGTGCAAACTAAACTGCACACTGCATTCTAATAAACTATTTGGACGCCTATTATATTTAAAAAAGGTAATTATATAATTAAAAATTGGCATATAAACACTTTCACTTTCACTTTCACTTATTTCCACTTGCGTACTTTTTTCACTCGAGCACATATCTAATGTTTGCTTAGAAATGTTAGCCGCTACAGAAGAAAGTTGTGCGTGTTCAGTCTCTATTCCTGAACAACTTTCTCTGTCCCAACTTATCTTGCGCGAGGTTTACACACAGGAGGAGTAAGAACAGAAGATTGAAGTCTAGGACATCAACAGTTGGTGAACCTCATACTAACAGCCCTTCAATGTTTGAATTTTTGTGGTTTTGAAGGTAAATTTTAGCGTTCCCTAGAGTATAAAGACTTTTTTTTTCAATCTATCCTTTTCAACAGTCCCACACTGACCTGATAGAGCATTGATTTCAGTTACCTTTTACCTCATTTATTAAACGGACTCCTCTTTATCCAATTAGCTAAAGTAACGGGGCTTTAATTTTATATAAATAAATATTTACCGACAACAAATTCCATGGTGACTTAATGCCTCTTTCCTATTTGATTTTATTTGTTAATTTGGTTTATTTACGAACGCTCTTTAACATCTCAGGTCATCAGCATCCCATTCAAATCAGGGCGTGAAACGGCCAATAAATTTTGCTCAGAGACCTCTTCTTTCAGTCTTGATCTTTCCGATTTACACGAACTAATTGAACTATAATAACACGGTTAGTATACGAACATATTCATAAGTAACAAACACATATGATGTACTACTGTCATATTTATAGACAAACCTTACACAATTTGGAAGGCTTATTAAGTTATTTATAACATGCCTCCATGAAAGAGGGCATGAAAGAGGATAAATAATGAAATAATTAACGACAAATTTCGTTTTCTGCTAGTTTCGATCATTACTTATCATGGTTTTCTTTTTTCAGTACTTTAAAATGTTTTAAATAATTTCAATTCCGCATATACAAAAATTGGCAGAAAAACGCAAACGCTAACGAACCCGTTAAGAACGATTAACTGAATGGGTGTTTTATGGATTTTTCTTAACTGTGACGAATTAAGCGTCAGATGCCTACAGACTTCCAATTCGCTTTCATTAAACATATTTTGAGATTTATAAAGCTAAAGGCACGTTAAACGCTCACACCAAAATAAACTTACGCATTATGTAAAATTAAAAAATAACAAATATTTTTAAATGCCTTCACTGCAGGTAATCCATCAAGATATTCAAAAGTATACCTATTTAAATATAAAAATATATCTGATCTCTATACAAAAAATTCTTACTATGATGTAGACTACAAGTACGTTACACCATATAATTCATTTCCTACCATTATTCCTTAACTCTTTTTATGTACATTAATGAAGGTTCGCAAATATATTCACTTTCTTATCTTTGGACTCATTCATATATATATATATATATATATATATATAATATACCTCCTTTCTGACTGCGGGAACAACCGAGAGAGAGAGAGAGAGAGAGAGAGAGAGTACAACTGTATTCAAATACACCGATATTCAAGATTAGAACTTAACCCAAAACTTTCAAGTAAACATTTTTGTTTATTATTTACTATCTGAAGTTTTATTATTATAACGTGCAATCTGAATGAATGATCATCCTTCTTGACAATAAGTTATATCAGTATTTTATTTAACTGCATTAATAGGGTATACCAGCCTTGTTGCCATAAGAATAATACTAAATCGTAAGATTTCCTGCTTTGATTTCATTTATGTTATTCTTCTTCAACAGGAAATATTTATTACTTTTTAATATTCTAAAGAACATTGATTTTGAATCCAACTTTGTTTAGCCAGATTTGTTGTATAAAACTGCATTAATTTTCAAGTTTACTGATATCGTATAATGTGTTATTTAATGTTCGGCCGTTGAAAGGATAAATATTGAGTACTTGATAGCGGGGCAGAGACTCAAGTGATTGTACTTGGTTGTGACGTCAACTTCCCTTTCCTATTCTCTCTTTAATGGTTGTCTATTGCTCGATCTAGAGGGTCAATTTTGTGTAGATACTTAATTCGACCATTGTACCATATATCTCGGGAGAAGAAAACGAATGGTCTAAAACAACGCTCTCCAATATTTAAAACATGCATTATGAGTGGATATTTTGTTCAAATTCGTCTTATTCCCGCTTTGCAAGAACCGTTTTCATTTATATATCCTACTTAGAAACTATTGTTCCATTCTATATTTATTAGTGGCTTAACTAACGAAGAATAATTATCACACAATTTTCACAAAATGAAAGCACCAGGTAGCACACTAGCTGACAAAGCCTCCCTCAAACTAATTACAAGCTGCTACCTGCAAATGCATTCTTACATCTTGAGAACTGGCTCCTTTCAGTAAGCTGCCGCACTCTGCCGACCCGTAACTCAAATAACCTCACTGCCAAAGCTGAACTGGAACCGTTTTAATATATATATTTTTTTTTTTTGCACAAGCAATTTATGCAATTTGAAACATCGGCATCATTTCCTTTTGATTTTAAGCCTGTTTCATTGTCTACTAATATTTTGATCATCATTAAGAAATGGTATCTATATTGATATCATTTATTGCTATTCCTTTTGGTTTGCTGTTCACATCAACGTTTAAACTACGTTATTTAATAATATTAATGACAGATCACCTTCTATTTTAATCTTTACTCCAAATTTGAAATTCTACAAATAACGCTTAAGCGGTACTTATCTATACTGATTCGCCTCTACAGGTTTTGAATGCGTACAACCCATTCTTCAGCGTCATTTATTACATGTAAACTAGATAAATAAACTATAAAATATTTACTTCAGTAGGAAACATGTAGAATAAACTTTTACGCTTATAACAGTCAAACTAAAAAGGGTTTTCTTTCCAACTATCTCGAAATCGTGCACGCTATAGCTATAAAAAGTGATTTTCAAATGTCATTTTGCAAAAATGTTTGGTGCTAAAAATATCCTTCCAAAATATATTTGGAAACATTAACATTAACACATTAATACTGATTCCTTTGTAATAGATCCTATACCGTCACGCAGTGTATATTTCTTTTTACTTTACCGTCAATTTTTTTCCCTTGCTTACGTCGTCCACCGTTCTGGAATTTTCTTATACAGTGTCTACCGATAATTGGTTAGACCATATAGCGGTTACATTGATATGAGGTGGAGTCATCTTCGCCAACTGAATCATTTTCGCAGTTCGTTTCATTAAAATCGAAGAGTTTATCGTGGGCTTTTTTGAGGTAAATACCTTGCAGATTTTAGCCAGGGAATCGCGTGAGCCTCCATTCTGTGTTAGCAATGTGACAGGTCCTCACACTCACGCGTGCCCAAGAGTGAATGTATTCATATAATTTAAATAGTAATAATTATTAAATATAATATTACCCGTAGTAAGAAGCAGCAACATTTCATGTATTACGTCAGTTTGATTTCATTTACTTACGGAAGCGCTTTAACTTCTCAAGTCATCAGCGTCCCATTCTATTCAGGGCGTGAAACGGCCGAACACTTTTGCTCAGAGGCCTCTTCTTTCGGGCTTGAGGTTCTTTTTCGTGCCGTAAATGTAAGACACGGGACCCACAGCTTTACTTCCCTTCCGAAGCAAGCCATACTTAGGATTTTTACACCCCAAAAATACATCGATCCTGGTCGGATTTGAACCTGCGAATTTGGGTGTAGCAGGCAAGTATGGTTACCACTACACCACCAGGATCGACTTTCACATGTCACGAAAATGTATTCATGGTTACCTGAACCATGCTTCTTTTACCATAGGGAAAAGGCTGCCTTTTTAATCTTTTGTGCTCTCACTTACTTATAATAGCTCGAGCAATGGGTCTCTCTATCGTGACAAAAGCTAAGTGCATGCAGGTGTCGTGTTTGAACCGAAAAATAGGTCCTTTGTATCTTTAGTTGCTGGAGATGCTACGAAATTCGTTAAAGTTAGAAAGGGAATAGATATTGGCGATGACGTCATTACATCGAATGATCATGAGCTCCCCAATGAGAAGTCAAAGAATTTATGGGTTTTAAGTATTGGAAACACAAGAGCTCACCAATAATAATTTAATATTTTGAAGGCTCAGGCTCCATGGGCGCTAGTATATGGACCCCATGACTTCTCATGGTCACGTGGGGACACTTTGAATTTAGTATATAAGTGGAAGACCACGCAGTCGGGTTCAGACAGACAGTGGAGGACAGATCAAACAGCAGGGGTGGTCGCAGTCCCAGGCATTTTCTTCTTCATCAGTACCGTACAGTAGAGAACAGGTCAGTAAAGGCATCCCCAATCAGCACAGCACAGTAATTACCGGGACTCAGTCCCAGATACAGTAGGACAGTGTAGACAAGAGGCAAACAGATGCAATTTCAAGTATGTAGCTCGTGGGGTAGCAGTCTTAGGGATAACGAATCAGGTGGCCGCAACAAAGTTTCGTGTGAATAAACACTTTCAGGCATTTAATGAAACACAGTATCGTTGAACCCTTTCCTTTCCTTTCTCCCCTTCCATGAGCACTAAGGCACAAAGGGCCACTTTGGGCCCCTGAAAGAACCGGGGTACGAAGTGGGACCCCTCAGGCAAACAACATAAGTATCCATATTATAAAATCGCTTCAGTATTAAAACGTTGCAAAGGGCGGCACCTCCCTGGTGTGGTTATCTCATATTTTTATTTCTTTAGAAATAATCAACTTCTTCGTTACTGTGCTAGTGATCCACATATTCCGTTAATCTTCGTTTTAGGGGATAATTTCCCACCGAGGAGTTCCTGTGTTAAACAATTTTAATGTGGATTCTATCCTGAAGAAAGCAATTCCTTTTACTGCGAATAAAACCATGGAATAAATTGGCATACTTTGTGAATTTTGAGTATTGTTGTGTGGTATTTTTAATTGTTTGGGGGGGGGGAATAAATAAGGCTTTTTATTTTGTGTGTGAAGCTATGGAAAATCCATTTGGCACACTTTTTTCAATTTGCGTATTATGTTTTAAACAGAAAATAGACAATTCTTATTTTTTTGATGTGGGTAAAAATATTGGAAATTTCTTTGGTACTTTATCCTAAATTGATTAATTTTATATTTATGCAATAATTAAGAGTTTTGGGATAAATGTCTTGTTCAAATGTGCTTCTCTCGTTCTTAAGAAAATTTGTCAGTTAATTCCCTTCTTGTATTTTAATGGAATAAATATTTGAAAAGGCATTAAAGGAAATGTCTTAAAGATCTGTTTGCATATTGTAATCATACTCTTAGTGTTATACTTCGGTGTTATTTGGCCTAATTCATTTCTTCCACTACCAGAACCTAGGTTTATTTTATCATGTATGTAAGCTATCTGCAAAGAAATGTATAATGCGCGATACTAACGGAAGTATGCCGATAACACTAACAAGCTGCTGGAAAATTTATTAGCAATATTCCGTTTATTATAAAAAGAAGAATGTGTAGGAACTAGACGAAATCGATCAAAATATAAACTGTTACCAAACATAACAAAGCTCAAATGAAAATATATATAAGCATGTAGGTTTGTTAAAGATGCCTTGAGAGTATTTTAGGCAACATGAATGTACTTGCTGCTCACAACCAGATTGCATAGAAGCATTGCTACTGATCATTATGATACCCTTAATTTCCACTTTATTTCCTAACTTGATGTGGAGACTTTTCCGCGTGTTGGGGCAGAAAGTTGACAATCTGTCAGAAGTATATACATACCGGCTAATGAAGTGCCTGAGCTGAAAATACTGCCGGTGCATCTCACACATACATACACACGATAATACACAATGAGGCGCCATCAATTATATCCACTCCATAACGCTATAAGGGCATGAGAAAAGGGGGAGGGAACTAAGTGCAATTTATGTTTCTCAAAGGCTGCGTAATTTACAGTCTGAGCTAATAGAGCACATTAACACCATAAACCAGCCTTACAGTAATGGCAGGCGGGCGCGCCGCGGGATGGTATGTGTGTGAGGGTACTATGTCTCTATTATCAGTGCAAGTTATTGTGCGGGCCCTGCCTGTACCATGCCTCACGAACTGCGCGTTCTAGCACAAAACTGCCTTCTATATAACATGCAGGGGTGTATGCGCACGCCTATATACGTTAATGCTTCTGGGGTCTAGGAATGAAGGAATGGGAGATTTCTCCTTAATGTAAGAGACATCATCATCATCACCACCATTGTCGTTGTCTTCATCATCATTACCACCATCATTCGACCACATTAACCCTTGCGCCTGCTGCAGGCCTTGTGAACCAAATGAATCAAATGAAACGAACTCCAACCTCTGCAAGGGACATAGACCTCGAGTCCACAAAGTTTCAAACGTCAAGCTGGTTTTGGTAAAATGTTTAAAACAAAATTATATGCAGGATTATATTTTAAGGAGAGATATTAATAAAAATGGTAAAAAATTTTTTTTCATTTTTATGTTTATTTTTTTACCTAAATTATAATTTCTTATTTTTAAATTCCATTAGGGAGTGGTCTAAATATTATTTAAGTGCTCATAGTGTCACGCCTCCTTTTTTGATGATTTCTTGCATGCAAATGGTAAAGAAAATAGACTTTTATGTTTATTGAGTAGGCAAACTACCAACAAGTTAGTCTAAAAGGGAGTAAGCTTTGTTTGCATTTAGTTGAAAGTCATTAATTTTGAAAACAGTAAGCTAAATTTGTAGGTGGAATTTTATTGAAATTATGCAAGATTTGCAAATAAAAATGTTGGAGAGCAGTAAAAGTATTTGTGGCAAGAAAAGGCTTACAAAGAGGCATCCAACGCTACTATGGAATTGCTATTAAGAATGATATACCAAATGTACAGGAAATGAGAGAAGCAACCTTTGTCACCAATTTCCACATCGTTCAGCAGGAAGCTGAGTCAAATGCTCAGTCTAGTAAGCCCTACAACCACAAACCTTGCCTTCCAGAAACAGTGAGGAATGCTATAAAGCCCAGGTTCAGAGCAATGTTAGATGCTCAACTCTACTCGTACCATAACACAATTCCAACGAGGGCATAAACAGTTTAGATGAAGCGATGACCCAAGACTACCTTTGCTTTTAACAAATTGATGAAAACTGCTACTTTTGTTGCCGCACTAATATTTAATGATGGAAATGCAGGTAGATGGCTGCAATGGAGAAGTTGGAGTTCAGGAGTACATATGAGCCAGTAACGGAAGCGTATTGTAGGAAAGAAGAAAGAATAAAAAAATCATCGTTTTTGATAAAGCTGTTAAAAATATGTCTAAAGATTTCCAGAGAACGATAAACCCAAGAGTTCTTCATATGATGACCAGAATGACTCTCACTATTAATATGGGGATTTTTAAGAATCACGTACAGGAAATGCTTAATTTTGTGAACGTTTTATTTTTTACAGCACATGTCCTTTATCTCAGAAATTATTTGATGGAATTCCATGAAATTTTGAACACATATGAAACTATATATAAGCTTTATTTTCATATAAGGAATGCGGATGCATATATTTAATTTAATTAAAACAATGTTAACGTTTTGTTAAATAATTTGAGGAAAGTATATTAACTGAAATAAATACAATAGTTAAATTTCTTACTTGGAATTTGTTCTATTATATATGCATTAAGGGTGTTCATTATTTCATATTATTATCCCTAATTGTTTTTAAAAGATAGACAAATATATGCAACAATTAAAAATGCTTAAATCAGTTCCAAATACTAATTTGCTTATCCGGAAAATTATAATAATGTTTTTCACGTTATGATGTGCATTACATCCTAATTTCTTAAAACTACAACATACACGAAGGGCGTTATGCAAATTTTTGTAAGGTGTTGCACTTTGATTGATTTCTCCAATTAAAAAAAAACTTAAAATATCAAAACAAAACTACAATATCCTTACTTTTAAGGAGTGTGCGATTAAACTTTGCAAAACGGTACTATGTTAAATATTAGTACTTTCATACAGAACATTATAAATAGGCAAACTCGTTTAATAACTCATTTTAGATAAGTAACCTCTTTATAATTTACATTTAAAATTTCCTCGGGTATGTTCAAAATAAAAAGTACCTAAATAATCGAAACCTATAATAATTCTAGCGGGAAATAGAAATTTAAAATTTGTAAGCAATGTGTCATTTGTTCAAAAGTAGTATATGCATATGCATAAGTAAACCTATAAGCAAGATATAAAAATGGTGTTAAATTACAAGACTTTTTTTTGTCTTTTCAACAAATTTGTTCCCCGGAAGAGTTTTTTTGGCTTCACAGCGACGACTTTAGCAATAGATGGATATTTTATCAGTTCCACAGTACGATATAGAAATGAGTACGGTAAGTTGGGTTATGTGCATGCAGCGAGAAGTGTTAATACGTGGTAGTACGTACGCCATCGACTGTGCATGTGTTATTGTTATTTATTGTTATTGTGGGTCATATAACCATAAACTTTAACAGAGCTTATTATAGATAGATATCACTTGGCTCTGATGTTCTAGTAGATGCCCAGCAACTTTTAACCAAGTCAAGCGGTAGTAGAAAGTCAAAGGTGCAACATCTGACAGCTGAGTGTTGTAATGGTATTTGCTACAGTTCAGGAAATTTTGAAATGAGTAGTGGGGTGGCTTAGACGGCAACATTTGGGACAAGCAATTAAGGAGGTTTCACGTTCAAGCTCCTGACCTTGGAATTTTTCTTGGTCGCTTAAGCGAATTCTGGGATGGTTCTTTACTTTCCACGAATTTTCTCATTTCATATCATGTAATTCCGTGGATTCTGTGCCAGAGCGAGGTGAACTGGCGCGGTGTGATGGTAACTTGCACTTAGTAAAGGTTTCTGCCTAAGCGTCTGCTATAAAAGTGGACCGTGAGTGGGAGTTCTACCGGCGTCGGATTGTTCAATCTGGAAATATGTTAGGGACCTGTCTACGCCCGGTGTCTTTGTCACCTCACGTCTTCCAGCAATATGTACCCCTCTTGGAAGCGTAGGCACAAAGGGCCATCCATGAGCAAGACTAAAGAACCGAAGTTGTTACCCTCCCCTCAATTAATTCATTCCAAATCAAGCGTGCTATAATTAAGTTTCAGGTAAAATATTTGTGTATTTCTTGGATTTGGCACCGTGCAAATATGCAATACGGCCAAGAGGCGTGTGTTGATAATATGTTACTAAAGAAGGTGAGCTACAGTCACAAGCGCCAGTACTATGAATTTGAATTGAGCAAAATCAAAGGCACTCTTTTACTAATAATTCGATTGCAGGCATTTGCTGTTGGGATGTAGTCAACCTTATTTCATATTGTGAAACGAGTGGTATATATGTGCTTCATATAGAATTTTTATACCACATTTTCAAACAACATACGTGACAGATTTCTACACTACATTTTCAAACGCAGGGAGTATGTTATTACTTCTTGACAAATGCATGAAGATATTTATGATATATTTCATTAACACAAAATGTAATTCAACATATTTAATACAACTTGGTCACGATAACATGAGTATAAATGAAGGACATGATAGAGATTTTGCCTTTACAATTAAGATTGTATTTGCTAATATTCAACAAATCCACTAAACATTTAGATTCATTTACGTGTTGATTATACCAAACGGCCGTATATAGTCATGTTTACAATAGCAGTTTCATCTCTGGAGGAAATTATATTTCCAGCAGAGGTTGTCTTTAAGCGGTGCTTTCAAGAAGTTCTTTTCCACTGATGAATTAGCTTCTTTTCGCTTGAAAAAATGGCATTTTCTCCGCGGAATATACTTTACGTGAATCATGTTGTGTATCTCTCCAACCTTTATCACATACTTGTATGTTGCACTGACTGTGATAAAAGAGCAGCTTCGTCATTCCGGTCTTTTGCAGGCCATAACACCTGCAGAGTATTTCTAATTGCACACGACACAGAACTGTGATTGATTTTGTCCAACATGCTGAACAGAATGAGATTGCGGTTTTCCAGGTCCGGCTATAACTGATTTCCCCACTATACCGTTGGCAATGAAATTGCCACAACTGTGGGTTGCTTTATCTAATGAAATTCCAATGAAGCTGTCTACCAACAACCTCCATTCCTCTTGACACATTATTTGCAGCTAATATTCTTTAAATTGATTCATGTGACACATTCCCCTTACTACATTTGTAATTACAACATTTGATTTTGCGAATGTACCAGCATTTAAAACATGTATATTAGCAAACATGTAAGACCTCGCTTAAAAGTGTATTTACATTTTCTAAGTATTTATCAAAGGAGAAGGAAATGGACTACACTTGTTTGATGGTATTTCCTTTCCATTTGATGTTACCAATGTAATGGACTTCCCTTCGGATTTCTCCTTTGAACGTCAAACCAAATAAAATCAGTTAAATATGGAATTAACAATTAAATACATTTCATTCATGAAATTAAACTAGATAATTCCGCTTAATCCTTAACCAACCGGGCATCTTTATGTAACTGAATTACTGAAAAATAACAAAAATATTAATAATATATTAGCAATGTGCAAAACTATATCCCCTAATTCTATCTTCTTCTTCTTCTTCTCATTTGACGCTACAGCCCGGGGTAAGCCTTGGCCTGCCGCGGCGACCTCTGCATCCTCTATCTCCGTCTAATGACTTCAGTGATAGAGGCAGTATGGCCTCATTCGCAATGAAAATTAAACATAAATATAATAAAATAAGACGTAACACGTAAATTTATGTATGTAGGCATTCACAATGAAACACGCAAGCGTAAGTATTAGCCAATCAAAAAAAAAAAAAAAAAAAAAAAACGAATATCAACTAACACCTGATTGAAAATGGCTGCCTCTGAGCAGACGGTCTGTTTATGCATAAGCAAAGTGCAGTAGCTAATTTGCCTGGAGTACTGTATAATTTAAAAAGTCCATTATCTTGGTAAAGACGATGGTGGGTCCATCCGCCGAATCAAAGAAGAATTGATAAGGGAAATTTCCATAATCTATTACGCGAAAGAGAGAAAATAATCCTCAGCAATTTCGAAAATACGTAAGAATTAATCCTGTTCATTTTAATATTATTTTAAATCTACTAGACCATTGTTAAAAAGCATAGATTACAAATGTCCCTGCCTGCAGTGCTGCGCCTCAGTCGTATACAAGCAAGGATAGCTTTGGTATAATGCAATTAATCTTTCGTTCATTGACGCCAATCTGTCAACAGTGAACAGAGCAGCAATGCGTTCTGATTGGCTGATTCCGTAAGTTTTTCTTTAGACGTAGACGCGAAACTTTGGAGTTGCAATCTTCTAAGTTTACGTCTATTTTTATGTTTAAGCAAATTCATTGTTAGCGGTTCCATTACAATATATAGCATCTAGTTTTTACGTTTAATTTATGTTATGTTTATGTTCACTGTGAATGAGACCTATTGCAGGGAGGCTTGTGATTCCCTGCCGGTCGCCTATCACGTGGCTTTCGTGAACAAAAAAGTTACCTCTCTATCATGTAGTTTCCACATTTATCCTCATGAGGCTGGGTCGACCCCGTTCCAGATCTCCCTAACTTGGAAAAAGTCCTAACTAGATACTAGGAATCGAACCCGGGCCTCCCGACCAGCAACGCTAACCACTAGACCAAGGAGGAGGTCTGGATGATTATATTCCTATACTAAATAAACTATAAGCTATTATTTTCAGCTAAAGTGGAAGAGGTGTATTTTCTGAGCAGAGAGGAAAAACCCTAAATCTGACTGTGATATGATTAAGAGATTTAACTTTCTTTATGATACATGATTGAACTGATTGACAAGAAAATCATACCCCAATTTTATCGAGCGCTATATCTGATCCAAAAGGCATTTCATAAAATCACTGATAGCGCATGTGTTGTTAGTTGCCAAATTTACAATAAGGTTATTGAGTTACGGGCCCCCTGAGTGCGGCTGCTTATTGGGGAAGTGCAGCCTCCGCGAATGAAAAAAAAATATGGTGGAAAGTTGTATTTAAAACAGAAAATGATAAGCGCTAACTTGTGTCACAAGAAATGTAAACAGTGGTGCCCTAAGCGGCAGTACATGTCGGCATCTGCGTAAGAAATTCCTACATTACATCTAACTTTTCTTCACGGAGGTTCGGAACACGTTTCTTCTTAGTAAAAACTCCTGTCTATCAATTTTAACAGTTGCCTATCAATGTCGGGGCAGCATTGACCCCAAAGAAGATTTTATTACAGGGAAATTTGTTTTGTTCTTTTATGACTTTTATTGCTGTCATATTATACACATTGTCACAAGAAATGAATTTCGGCGGCAATTAATAATTGATACATGTGTACACTACCTTTGTTGTCTTGATATTTATCACATTCCCTTCAGTAATAATCGCATTTAGAAGGCAATTTCATGCAACGCAATGACATGAAGGTATGTGAGGATAATTCGGATATAAATATTTTTTACAATTCCACTAAAGCAGGAGTGGATGCTCTAGAAAAGTGTGTAAGAACATAGTCTTGTCAATGACACGCATGGTCGAGCACGTTAAGGGGAAATCGTGAGCAGGAAGTCTGCGGTTTAACTCCCGCTAGAACTATCCTCCCCGACTGCGGTTTTTCCACGTTTTCCTTAGTCCTCAGAAAAGACAAATGCCAGTAAGGTATCACCTCGAACGCTTCCTTCTTTTAAAGAAATTATTCCATGTATCATTAGTGACTACTGTCTGTGATGCCTCAGCAATAAAAAATGAACGATAAATACTCTTAAAAATTAACTATAAATATATCGAGTCGTCGAGGAACGCAACAATGGTTAATGACAGTTCCGTTCAACTAATATTTCAGCATATAATTCATAGGTCTTGTTTTCATGAAACTGATGACCGATAGGTTAAACAGCATATAAGAGAGATTCGGAAAGGAAATATTATATTTGAAGGAAATTAAGAACTTCGCATAATAAATATGAGGCGTGCTAAAAATTGTGTTGGTTTATATCCAAAGTACTATAAATGCTTTACGTAGCTTTGGATATAATTGCAATTAAGGTCAAGGTGCTGTACGCAAGGGAACTGTACTCACAGAACTGAAAGGAAAAGTAACTCATAATGCGGTTTAAAATATTCCGAAGAAAGGTCGCTACTATGTCGCCTGCTCAAAATAATAATAATAATAATAATAATAATAATAATAATAATAATAATAATAATAATAATAATAATAAGAACAATAATAATAAAACAGTGCATTCCCATTAGAATTTGTTCTCTATGTGAGTCATAATTATTGTTTTAACACATATGATTTCTTATGTATGTTTAATTACTGTGTAGTGTTACAATTTTTTCATATACTTTTCTTAGAATATGTCTATATCTCCTTAAAACGTTATACCTTTTGCAAAATGAAAATAAACGCATAGTATTTGAATCTAAGGACCTAATTCTAAGTAGGTTCTGGTAGCCATATTTGCCTCCTAAATCCAAATGGATCGCGGGTTGAATCCCGGCAGGATCGATGGATTTTTTCAGGCGTAAAAATTCTAAGTATGGCTTCCTCTGGAAGGGAAGTAAAGCCGTGGGTCCCATATAGTAGATTTACGGCATGTAAAAGAACCTCAAGCCCGAAAGAATCAGAGCAAAATTTATCGACCGTTTCACGCACTGAATTGAATGCAATGCTGGTAACCTGAGATGTTAAGGAGCATCCGTAAGTAAACAAAATAAAAAAAATCCCTTCATGGAGTTGTCCGAATGCGCGTTGGACTCGGCGGAGTAGTGCGTTCCCGCGACTCATGAGTAGTTGAGTATGCTGCGGCGCAGTGATGCTCCTGTGTCCTGGGATTGGCAATTCACCAAAGAGCTTGGATTTCTCACTAACAGATTTGAGAAGGTCGATCTACATTAGGCCGCCCTACCAATGTAGCTGAGAGGTGAACTGGATGGTAAGCTGCGGGTGAGCAGTGTATGTCCAGGAATCGGGGTGTTGTTTTTGCTGATAGTCTGACAGAAGAATGCTGGAAAGGGAGGTCACGCGAACAATCATTTATTGCTAAATTTTCCTCAAACCAACAACAATCTGCAATAAACAAATAAATGAAGCCCTTTGCCGCGTCCAGCTCTTAACAGGATTGTGCCACATTCTGTGCACTTAATGCACTCGTTACTGAAAACAAGCGATAAAACAAACCTGAAATTTATTTATCTTTCTCAAAGAACACTACAGCAAGAATGGACAATTTTTACACAGTTGTCAGTTATTTGTGTACAACGAAGGCCGGCAGTTTCAACAGTTGCCTTTTATTTATCAAAGTGTTTTATTTTATTTTATAAATTATCAAGGAATCATGTTATGACATGGCGCTCCCAAATAGTCACGTACACTCAGGATTCTATGAACCACTTTGTAAATAGCTATAACGGCGTTTAACCTCGCAAGTAAAATACTGAAAGTTCACTTACAATGCATACGATGTATGTGTTGCTTTCTCGTTTAAAAATCAAGAAGTTGCCGAAAATGGCTCCTTGTCTGAACACGTCACCATTAATGAGTATGTTAAATGGGAGTTCCACTTGGTGACTAAATGAGACAGTGACTGTACTCTTCGTAGCAGTCCTCTACAGCTGCTCATCTGATTGCGTCTCTACCTTTCAGTCTGTTCTCGATTGTTTCGACAGTAATTTTAATTACATTGCAGCTTTGTTACCCTACGGTGTGAAATGTGCGTAATTGGTTTTCATTTTGTTAGCTAAACGAGAATGTGCATGCACATAAAAAGTGTTTAGAGTGTTTGCACTATAAAATAGCTCTTAACTTTGCAAATATTTTGATTATCTTGATGAGAATTGCATTAATTAGGCTTAATGCCCATGCTTTGAACGAGAATGTTCCGATGAAAATATAACTTCTATATAATATTCATAATAATGTATTTTATCTGGCGAAGTTTACGCCTTAAAGTTCACTCTTTTACTTCACCAGGAACAATTACGATTGCAATATGTACAATACATTTGGAATACAGCTAATGACATTAACAACATGTTAAATGCTGCATTCTCCAAATAAATAACCTTAAAAAAATATGCTAAACTGTCGTTGTGACTGGAATATATACATAACATGAAAAATGAAAATAACATTAAAAATTCTACACGAAAGAAGTTATGAAAACTTGTTATGTGAAATATTTTCCCCAACTTTCATCGTAGAACATTTGAACTTGACTGGCAGCTTCATACTCAAGGAGCATTTTACATCTAGAAGCTTTCCCACTCTAGAAAGGGAACAGAATCCTTGGGCAGATGATGCTTTGGATGTTTCGGCAAAATTTGCATCTGTGACTCAAGAAGAAGAAATAATACATTACGTGATTCTTTTAGTGTTACTTCAATTCGTCATATATTTATCCTTACCATTAAATAATCAACATTGCCAACATGTAAGTCATTACAATGGCACATTGGTTTACAGTCACCATCCATAATTATTTCTATTTGAGGCGTGATAATTGAAAGCCGTGAAGACCTATTCATTTATATAAACTAATGCGTTGCAAACCAAACAAAAAAAGAAGCAGCAGTGCTTAAGGAATAAAAACAACAGTACTGACTCAGGAGAATTCACGTTGGCAAATCAAAAACTGTTCTCACAGCTTCCCTAAGCATCGGATACCATCCGAAAAGGAGGATCGTAGTTGCCGCATGAACCAGTAATGCACCGCAGCCTTGACTTCATAAAGGAAGTGAAGGAAGTTATGGAAGCCTTTACCCTTCAGAAATATCTTGAGAGGTCCGAACAATAGGTGGAGAATGTTTCGTGCAATCTCATCTATCAGTTTCACTCTTATGTATTTCATTCTTAATGTCTACTTTTCTGATGATTCTGGAATCTGAACAAAGAAATGAAAATTATAAATGGAAATTCTTTGCAGTTCTATAGTTTTCTTTCATTATAGTATTAACAAAAATGTAGTACAATTTGTAAAATATTTTTCCTATTAAATAGTAGCCTCACGGCCCTGAACCTATGATTCAGATGATAGCTAACTTTATGAAACAGGGAGGTTTATTCACCCTCGTTATCTGCCTTCTTCAAATTATTACCATAGTTTAAACATTTCCTAGACTTAAAATAACATTCCTTTCTCAGTGAAGATGGAAAATGTTAATCTCGTAGTAGTGAAATAATTTTTTTTATAACTTATCCATTTCATATTTACTTTCCACGTTTTAATTGTATATCCTTTTTAGGTAACAATTAGATGTATTATCGTATTATCGTGTTAAAAGCATGAAACTTAGGCTGTAGTTATTATTATTATTATTATTATTATTATTAAATGTGACATATTAGTAAAAGTTCAAATCAATGAATAGCAACTAAAGACGAGAAATGCATTAGGTAAGTAGATGACATACTTATTTACAATTTATGACGTTCGTTAATGCATGTCAGTAGATTTCAGATGTACTTGGGTTGTCAACAAGCTGTAAATCTTGTCTGTCATGCAGTGTTTTTCGTCTGGGATTCCAAGCATTTCGCAGCCAATGACGTCCACACTTCAACTCCGTTTAATTACCTCATAGAAGATGTTGGAAGTGTCAGCTACACGGCTGGCACTGTATGACCTCTTTGAGACACGATCAAGTTGGGCTACCATAATGTTTTTAATGCCATTACTAATGCTTTTCGGTTCATTTCAAAACCATACACATGTTACAATTTTGAGAGTGATTTTGTTCGGAATCGTTCAAGATTTGTGCCAATTTCGTCTAGTTTTTTCTGAGTTAAAACTGCACGTTTTCGTTCTGTTTCCTTAGTTTGCACTTAATCAGTTGATTAAATTTTGTACCAAAATTGTGAATTGCACAGTTTAAAAAGAAATTCTGCACGTACACGATGTGCTTATTTGTATTTAAAATATCGTTACACACTGTTTTAGAGCCAACTGTCTATCTTCGCAAATGAACGTATACTACCATGAGGCCTGCAGGAAACAGTTTCAAGGGCATAACGAAGGGAAAAAAACGAAATTGAAGTACGGGTGCTGCCCGCTGCGATACAGACGTCAAACACCACGCGAGCGAATAATTTTTGTATGAAAATATACACAACTTTGCATATTAGTGAAAGTAATACAGATGCTTCAACATTCACGAAAGCAATTAAGCGCATAATAGACGTTTATTAATATCTTGAGCAAAGCCAAAATAATTCTTTGATGCTATTTAATATTTGCAATAAGGAAATCGTAGTTCTAATAAGAACATTTTACAATAACAACTTTGCTCGCAGGTGAACAAATGACTACATTAAACAAAGAAACCGTATATTAAAATAAAGATAAATTGTATAAGACATGAAGCGTAAGACCTAAGCCTAAACCTTAACCTAAATAAACCTAAAACTGACATTTTAAGGAGAAATATACTAATACAGTATCTATATTGAACAATTGAAACATTTCAAATTCCTAGGTGTGGTGAGGAACTCTTATTTCAAATAGCTAAACTAAAAGACATAAAATGTTCATCATAATTATAACACCGAAGAAATGAAGTATTATTAACATTTTACTAAAATATTTCGTTCCAAATATTTTATAGGAAGTAATGTCGGAATTATGAAACAAAAATAAACAAATAAAAGAATATGAAATAAAATTTCAGAGATTCAGAAATAAAATATCAGAAATTCAGAAATAACTAAATAAATTTCACGTGGAAACAAACACGTGAAATAAAAATAATCAGAAAAAAAACTTAATTTCCTTAACCCAACAGTGGACGCGTGGATGACAATAGTCATCGAATATTATACTTTCTCTTATTGACTTCTTCCATTTATCGACAATGGTGCGCTTGTGAGTTAAGTTTTTACTTTTAATTAAACTGTGCCTTTATTCTTGCTAGATAGCTGTGAATTGTTCAGGTGATATTTAACGATTGTTCACTTGGATGGCACGCGGCTACTCGCCTCATTGTTTTGGAAGCCGTTTAAGTGAGAGGTTCTATTGAAAATTTATTGGTGTAAAAGTAGTTTTCGGTTGTTTACTCTGGTGTTATGTCTCAAATGTGGAATGATCCAAATCAGTGGCTTCAGTGGTTAAAAGAAATAGATGAGGAAGAAGAAAACGAAGACAGTGAGGGTGAGGAAGAAAATAATGATGCTGAATGTGTGCCTAGAGTGTTTGTCTGACGGTAGACTGTATACGCTATTTTTCTACAAGTAAGGCATTCTGCATTGCTTTTGTTAGGCAATACGAGTGTATCCTCATTATAACATATTACACACATTTTTTCTTCTAATTTTCTATCTCAACAAAGCAGATGATTTAATTGATTTTAATATTTATATTTTTACTTGTAAACCAAGTGAGCTCTTAATGATTTAAATGATTTGTTATAATTTAAAATTGTATTTCTCTAACCAGTCAGAGTGCTTACATTCCTTAGTTACATGTTAAGATCATGTTCCCTTTTATTTCTAATGTTATGTTTTCTGCTCTGAATGTATATGAATTATGTATTACATTTATTAAATAATCATCATTTTTAATAGAAATATCTGACAATATCATGTATTTAACAAAACACACTTGGATGACTATTGTCATCCACGCGGCTACTTGTGTTACAATAATGGGTGCGACCACTACAGGGTAAGGACATAAAAGAAGTAATGGATGCAAAATAGAGTTGGTATGTTTTATTTCTATGGTGAATAACCAATGTGATATATTTTTTGGAAGTATAAATAATGTTTGAATAAATCTTAAAGGCCAGACTACAGTAGTTGCTTGGGGAAAGTGAATTCCTGTAGAACGAAGGATAAGATTAGTTGGGACGGAGGAGAATAACCGGGTTCCTCGGCCACTCTAGCGGCACTTTTAGCCACGTCCCCAGGGAGGCACCTGAGGGAGGAATGCATATTCCGGGGACGACGACCCACAAGGCTTCAACACAGATGCCAACAGGCCTGCAAATGGGACCATCAAGCAGAATCCGTCAGACGTAGCACAGGAACTACTCCAAGCGCGCTGGGCCACCGATTGCCGCAACAACGCTACTAACCAAAGCGAGGCCCATCCAAATGGGTAGCACGGTATCTCAGATTTCTGACAAAAGAGATCTGCTAAGCTCAAGTAAAAAGCTGTTCTTTAGATGCATTACGCTAACTTTTGAAACTTCCGCTTGACAATACTTCCTAAATTCAATATTCAAACTTCTAGGATACTGGAATAGACCATAAACAAAAGTTATTTGTTAAATAACCATATGTCCGCAACTAATATTGAGTAGCAATTCTTCGAAGAAAAATTTGGAATTGGAGATGTGGTTGAGAATAAAAAGATTGCAGTTTTCTTTAATTATTACGACAATCATTAATCAAAAACATTAATATGGTCCTAATGTGATAAACAGTCATGAAGCCTCAATGGTAATATTTACCTGAGTTTTTTTCAAGACAAATTTTTGTGTGGCTATAGGAATTTCCCCTTGATATTCAGAGTAGCAAGTTGTATCAGAACAATGGTGCACCACCTCGTTTCTTCTTTGCCCTTTGATAATATTTAAATCGTACACATACTGAGCAATGGTTTGACCGCGATGGCTCCATTGCACAGTTTGCTTCTTCTCCTGACTTCATTCCATTATTTATTTGTTTATTGTGGGGGGACAAACACCAGTTGAACCAAAGAAGACGTTCGTCGTTCAGGTGCATGCAGCTACTAACTACATATGCAAACTGTCTGGAGTCTTTGAACTTGTGAATCACATCGTTGCAGAGAGGCCGCAATTTTGAAAAGTGTCTGTATAGAATTACAATTTAAAATTTAAATTAATTGTTTTTATTTTCAATCACATTTATAAAACATTTTAAATGTTTAATCCTTCAAAGATTGACTCACACTTAATTTCAGACCTATGCTTTACCAACAAAAAAACTTTAACCATTCAGTCTTCTATTATTCCTATAACCCTGAGTATTAAATTTAGGAACATTCTTTATAAGGGAGCATATTACGAGAGTTGATGTAACTAATCAACTCAAAATATTTCTACTTTGTTTCAACAAAGATATTGCGTGTTTTTTCTGTGTAGTACTGACTTTCTTCCATAGTAAGAATACATTATTGTAGCCAATGGAGAAAAGAAGACTATGACATGGTAGCACATGGCTTACATATTCTCTGCTTTTTCCTGTTTGCACAGCGCGTAGTGTTCTAGGCATAGAATACTCTTGTTAATTTTAGGAAACTTTTCAAAACCCATGCAGAAATTTATTAAGAACACAGAAAAAGATGCATACTCGTAAAAATATATAATATTTGTTGCTCTTAGATAGGTGTTCCAACTACAGGTTTACGTTATTGTATTTTTAGTAATACCAACATAATCATTACACTTCAGTTCTTATACTGATTAAAAGCTGTCTATATCTATCACAAGCGAGAAAACATAAAAATCTCTGCCAATTAAGCATTTTCTGCAAATATATTGATCGTTAGTATGTAATTATGGCCTCCACTTTAGCGCATAAATCTGTTTCTGTATTAAGCGTTCAAATGTTAGTCAATAAACAAGCGAGTAACGACAACCAAGGCTTTACGGCAGATTTCTCACAAGTGTTGCGAAAGAATAACCAGTTACTTGAATCTGAGAGCATAAACTGGCATGGTTATTGAATTAATTGCATTCCCCCGGCCTGTTAAGGAAAACAGCCACAAGATCAGGGAAGTGAAGAACATAATTTATGCCCGTTTTAAAGCTTTTCCACTTCTGTAAAAGATAAGAAACATTTCTGTATGTCAAGTTTCTCTACCCCACACTCTGCTAAAAGTTGTCTTGGGCACTAGTCAAGAGTTCTTTTATGTGTTGGCGAAAGAAATAAAACAGTTATCACAACTCGCTGGACGTGCTAGATTAATGAAGCTGTTCTCTTTGACATGCTATTTCCTGGGGACATGCAATTCTTCTCTGAACAAAACATAGTACCTTGTTTACTAATGAGCCTTCACTCGTCTAAGGTTTATGAAGGTTTAATTTATGCGAAATGGCTCTTAAAAAAGAAAGAAAACCAATTGGGCTCGTGCCTGACAGACTTTAGTTAGAAAGTTACTTTATAGTATAATAAGAGCGTAGTGTTGACGTTACGATGTTCCTTGTTATGCTATCAACATAGCGATATTAACATGGTAACATATGTATATAACACGGCTATGCTAATTTCATTATAAATTCTTAGGAACAGACAAGAAGTGGATTTATAGCTGAAGTTATTCATTAGAGAGATGTGTTCTCTTATGCTTAGTACAACTAAACTTAAATAAATGCTTTATTTTACTTAAAATAACGATATATAAAAGACAGTCACATTTTGGTGTTTTAACAAATATTTTAGATCGCCTTAGGAGTTATCAATGTGCAACCCAGTATTGGTATACTTTTAATAAGAGGCCATATTTTTTTAAGCTATTTATATGCGTCATTTAAACGCACAAGACAGGCAAAAACGCTAGTGTTTTGTCCTTTCTCTCTTAACTAATTTAAAGCAAATTTTAAACGTTAAAATATCTTTTGAGACTTATTTGCACTGGATATCTGTATATGTACATAATACGATAAGTGCCCAACTAACACCACCTTAAAATTTAAAGTGCTATAATTCTGGAAATATGTTGTGAATAAGCAATAAAAATATGATAAAAGAACTCAAGCTTTTTTCAGACAACAGCATAACACAGATGGTGTGCAGGTCTTGTGTTCATACATCTACCTAAATCGATATTTTACTTCGGTCTTCCCTAATTTCCGGTACCATATCGAATCTTAACTTAGGAATGACCTCATGTTGGCAGCGTTCGTCAATTGGCTGATACTTGTCAACGAATACAATATAAGGAAGCGGGTCTTTCTATGCAAAGCGAGAGGACTCTTCCTAGCCTTCTTCCAAAGCAGACTCAGTCAAGACGCTCCAGGGTTATATTTGACTTTCGTAATTAGAAATTCAATAAGCCTCTTGACTGGGTATTCAGTGACCCAGGTATTAACGTGTTCGCTGTAAAGACAGTATGTCGTATACTAAAGGGTTTTCTCTTTTAGGTAATTTTAGTGTGTTTTGTCAGCTGATTTTGAGAGGATTATGTTACGTAACTAAAGTGAACTTACTTAGCAAGGAACTTCATAATCATCCCCTTAAAACAAATATTACTATATTGTTCTTTAAAGCATATGGCACATCGTATTTTATTACCCCTTTGGCAAAGATATTTGCATAGTCAAGATTTTTAAAATTTTCTGTAAGGGCCGTTCAAATCTTTCAATGTTAATTGTTCCCTAAATTATTACAACAATTGCTCTTGTACGTTCAGTGCGTGTTATACCAAGATTTATTATACTGCATCTTATAATTGCTGTTTTTTTTATATTTTAACAATGTTTCTAATAATTTATATTTAAAGAATTTTTCTGAATAAGTTTATCAAGCTATCCTTCTGCCTACAAGTAAGTCATTTTTCTCGGGTAGCAGTCGGTGTTTAATTTCATTACGTTCCGGCATAGTGAAGCCTGCTAACATCAATGGGAGGGAGTGAAAAAATAAATAAATAAAAATATTATAAAAAGTGGAACAAATATAACAATGATAGAAAAAAAACTGGGACAAAAGGCGAAACAATGATAATTTTAACTGGATATCAAATACAACTAAATTAGAAAATGCTGGCGTTATTAGGAACGGTTGATCAGTTTAACGTCATATATTTTAGTACCAAGAATTAAAAATTATTTTTAATAACCAACATTAGGCAGCCAAGAAATAGACATTATCCATCTAAATTTGAGTTTTTGTTAAAAATTAAAAACATAAACTCAATATTAAATAAAATGTTCTTGGTGTGGAGATTGCACATCAAACAGTTTAGACAATGCCCTTAAATGACGTGGGAAACCTAAAACGTGTGCACACCCTTAGGGTCACTATGACGTCACATTCTTATCGAAAAGACTTTATCATTATCTACCTGTCCCTCTTAACATTTTCAAATTGTACACACATCAGCTAACTTCTGCTTATAGGGGAAGCTTCAGGAATCAGCGCAATATATTGCTATTCTTAACTGAATCTACAAAATGAAAATAGTTTATCTTACCTCGTTATAGTTGCATCCTTTTAGTAGCTATATAAAATAACGAATGACGAAAATAACGCTTCAATACCAAATAATAAACTAACTTCCGATAATTCATTTAATCATTAGAAGACATGCAAATAAGACTCCTGTGGTGCATTATCACAGTCTGATATCGTTTCCAACTATTCGTTTATTGACGTAAAGCTTCTGCATAGGCCCATATTATGTTACAGAAGACCTGTGGATAGTTTGCAGCAGTACTCGAAAATGGTTTAAAATGTTTAAAGAGGGGATACGACACTTTCTAAGGAATGCGCACCCAGAACTGCAGTTTGTGCTGTCACGAAAGAAAACATTTGACACCCCTGCTGTCATTGTGAGAGAGGATCGTCGAATAGCATTAAGAAAATTCTCAGAAATTGTTAATGGTTTTCTTTGTGCCACCCACATGTTAATATCTGAAAAGTTGCTCATGAAACTTAATTGTGCACGATAAGTCTCAAGACTGCTGATTACCAAACAAAAGGACGTTTTCGTGCAGGTTTGCATGCAGTTGGAGATGATGTTACACGGAGATGCAGAGTTTCTTTCAAAAGTAAACACTGCTAATGAAACTTGACTACATTTTGATCTGGAGAGCAAACAACAAAGCTCTGTGTGGAAATCTTCATCATCACCAACACAAAAAGTAAAAGTGTAAAGTTATGCTCATCTCGTTTTTCTATATTCAAGGAATGATTTACCAGCATGTCCTACCTGGACACACAACTGTAACTGGGAAATACTAAAGAGATATCTTGAAAATGCTGCAAGTCCCTATCACACGCAAAAGGTCACATTTCGTGCACACGATAATACAGGATCGCACATCGCAAATGTGTTGCTGAATATCTCACAAAATATCGATGTAAAATGTATGCTTCCCTAAAATCCAGATTAACCCCCGTGTGACTTTTTCCTTTTTCACAAATTGAATAAACACCTTTGAGGGAGGCATTTTTCATCATAGAAGCAGTGATGAAGGTTACGGAGATGATTCTGAAATATCTGTAAAAATGTTTTTTTTTGGGGGGGGGGGAATGAACAAATGCATTGTATCCAATGGCACTACTTTGAGAAAGATCATCAAAATTATGAAGATGAGCGAAGATATGTGTAAAAAAATACTTTATTTTACAGCCCTTGTAAGGTTGATTCAGCTAGCACGGCTGCTTGTTTCCAAAAAGGGTGATAACAAAGTTATGAAAGAAGGCAGCAATGCTATTGCAACTAAAGAACATTTGGATTTTTTCTACACCTTAGGAAATTAAGGGGCGTTTCGATTTTTCTACACCTTACGAAATATCGAGTGAATGAAAGAAAGGAACAGAGGCAGGAGAATTTATTGAAGGTCAAATATAAGACATATAATTTATTTATTTATACTGCTAAGAAGACCTCACTTACCACCAGGAAGCTCAGCAATGCACTCAAGAAAAGAGAAAAATTAGAACGTGAAAGAGAATAATTCAGACTCCAATTAAGAAAATCAGCTTTCAAATGGAAGTATGCGGCTCAAATCCTCCCTAACCTTCAACCAGCTTCATTACTGGTTGTGGATAATGCTAGTTCTTCTCATTCGGTGCTGCAGCCCGGGCCTAGTCTTGGCCTGCTGCGGTGACCTCTGTTTCCTCTGCCTCCGTCTTACGACTTCATTGATAGAGGGCAGTATGGCAGAGGGGCATGTAACCAGCATGCCGGCACTCCACAGGTCGCCTATCACGCGGCTTTCATGATAGCAAAACGCCACCTCTTCATCAGGCAACTTCTCAATTGTCCTCACGAGGCTGGGTGGACCCCGTTCCAGAACTCCGTAACTTAGAAAATTTCTTAAGTAGGTACCGTGAATCGAACCAGGACCTCCCGCCAGCAGTGAGCAGTGCTAACCGCTAGAACAAAGATGTTGTGAATGGTAGTTTATAGTGTGTAAACAGCCAGTTTCTCACTGAACAGCATAGTCCAGCCCAATAACTTAAACATTTCTGTCTATCTAGTAACACTATAGTTGAAGTTCTCATTATTCAATTGTTTTTAAATGAACACCTAAAAATAAATCGCAACTGCAATATGTCTTGCAACAGCAAAAATCGTTTTCTGACATAAATTTTCCGTTAGGTTTTAGTCTTTTCGCTAATTTAGCATTCTTTTAAGTTTGCGGGTGGAAGCAAATCATAGAAAATCATAGAATTCACACAAATACTAATGTAACTCCAGTTGTTTACAATGGTGCACATTTAACAACCTGAATTGTATCAAAGTTAAATAAGAAATTTTCATTATGAGAACATATTTCAAAAATAAAAACTAGTTCCTTCTGATTAATAGCTACCAGTGCTTAGAAGTGGCTTAGAATCGGGTGAAGATCTTGCCTTATACCTATAATTTTATGGGTTGACTGTGCTAAGTTGTATAATAAAAAGTTATGTGCATTATTTGGGTATTTTTTCTATATTAAGCCTTGTGCAGACAATTGCAAAGGCCATCCAAAACAGAGAGCTGGAAAATTTCATTTGTCCCTTTTGTATTACTAACAGCTTTTTGTGTTGTAATTTCTTACGTTATCTGCTAGAGATTCTACCGGCCAAAATCTAAAATTCCAGCGCAAGATTTCTAAATTAGCTTTACATTAGTTCAAAATGATTTTAATTAGTAACTTTATCAATAAGATAAAGACATATTTAATTAGCAATATATATATATATATATATATATATATATAGTATTGAAAAAATACAGTTTGTTTCATGCCTTTAACTCCGGAAAACGCAATGTTTCTAATTTATTGCTAATATTTTTCCTACACATTCCTAAACAGCCGCTTGTTGTGCCGGTTTGAATGGTGGTTTTGTCGGTGAACGTTCAATATTTCGTCAATTTTGCCTGATTTTTTCCCTGTGTGAAAATTGTAAGACCTGTTTTTCATTGAACCAAAGAGTACAAATTTATGCACAATTTTGGGCATTGTAGTTCTAGAATAAGTCAATAATCAAGGAAATTGTCAATAAATTTCGCTTGCACATGAAGTACTAATTCGCATTTAAAATAACGTTTACAGACAAATAAGCAATGCTCTAGAGTGAATTGTCTAAACATTTCCGGGAATGCATGTACATTGCTGTAAGAACGGCAGAGAACATTCAGAAAGTTGTGTTTAAGGACAAGGCAAAGAGAAGGAAGTGGAGTTGAGCTGCAGTATTCCTAGAAACTGAGACGCAAAAATCTGCTTGAGTGGAGAGGACATGTTTTATTGCTAAAGCTCTATAGACTTTCATGAATATCAAATAAATGCTTACATATTGTAGAATGCCCGTTAATTTTGCATAATGATATTTGCTTTAACTACGTTTAGGCCATACTGTGCTCGTGTAACCATGTGATTAAATTTCAATACATTGTAAAGGATATTGCCATGTCTTGTAGAAGTATTCCTTAGCCTTTTCACTGAGTTATTTACTTTGCTCTTGATTGTCATCTGTTTATAGTTCTCACGGACGAACAATTTACAGAGATAAAGGATGTTTCTCATGAAAAAATGTGTACTCACAAATTAAAATTTATTGCTCTTATTATTACATTTTAAAAATTATTTGATGCTTCTTTGATGAATTTCGAGAACACAATTTAACCAATATTTTACTTTATTCCGTTATTAAACGGTGTTCTGAATGAATTTGATTCTGTTTCCTCTGACGTTGATTTTGCCATGAATGTAATGAGAATTTAATATGGGCATAACTTTCATACCTTCTTACAAGTCATTTCTCATTTACCAGCAGTGGAATGACCGAAAATCTAGCGTTAACATCGCGTGTGATGTCGAAAGTGTAATTTTGGTCATCTAGGTATGCATGTATGGAATGAAGAAGAGATTGGTATAATAAGCTGGTATATACTTTTTATTACGACGGATATACACCTACACCTTATTAACTTCAACAAGTCATATAATTTCCTGTTTTTTTTCTAACAGGAACTCAAACAAATCGAATAAATCAGCACAGAAATGTGATTATTAGATGAAAATTATGATGATGGATGTAAAATATATTCCCTTTCGCCATTTTCACTTTAATAACTGCCTAGTAAACTCTAAGTATTTGGTTTATAAGTTTTAGGAGTTATTCTCTGAATCTATACACTTCCATACTTATTTGGTAACGTCCCAGGGAAGACCTAAGATTTTTAAATGCACTTTCTGGATACTTCTATCCACTTCGTCGGATAAAACTTTTAGATAGCCAAACTACATCTTTTGGTACCCGCTTCTTATAATGTACCTCTTGTATTATACAGATCAATCTTTAGAATTGTTTTCTTGCTGTAAAGTGAAAGCTGACCCTACTAAATGCGATCCATAAAATTGCACACAGTTTATGATTTATATTTCATTCAGTTCGGATTATATATCCAATTTCATTTCTATAAAAACATCCACAAACCATAATAGACATCCACCAGCAGAACATATTAGTGCGAAACATTCTCTCCTTTGCATATTCTTCTGGTCCAAAAACTCTTATATTTGGATTCATCTGTGAAAAATCCTTAAACCAATCAACAGGTTTCAGTGTTGATGTATTCGACAGGGTGGCAGAGATCGTTAAGGCATGGACTGTTGAGCGGGAGGTTTGAGGTTGGATTACCGCCATGATCTTCGTACCTTACTGAGGGGTTTTCCAGGTTTTCCTAAGCCCTCATAAGACAGATGCAGAAGAAGTAGCCAAAATTTAGGCTTGGAACGCTTCCTTCCTTAAAAAAATCCCTTTCCCAATTTCTAATTTCATCTGACGTATTCTAATGTGCAGCGCATATTGATGCCACGTGGTAAAAATGGACGTTGAACCTTAAAGTTGCCTAGTCCTTTGGAGTGTCTTTAGGTTAACAGGCTTTGGCAATCGTTTCCTCACGGTCACATGACTCTTAGCTTCCAAAAGTCTCCTTTTTACTGTTGCAACAGATACAGCCTTTTGTTCGTTTCGATCACTTCTGTGCATATTTGTGGTGCAGTTTTAAAACCGTTCATTGCATTGGTGATAATAGTTAATTTACCATCACTTTTTATTAGTTTTGGACCCTATTCTACAAAAGTAAGGTCTAATACATAAGAAACAAATCCGTATAAAGTATGGACTTGTAACTTTCCGTTTCGTGAAAAAAGTACAATATATGTAAATATTAGTAAAAAGATACAGGTTCTTCATATTAGAGCAAGATGAAGGAACAGCTCTATACCACACGTAGTCATATATCTTGAATTAGGTTTTGTCCACTCGCATTAAATAAATTCATATTTTTTTAATGTACAGAGCGGATTGTTGGCATTTCTGCTAAGTGAGTGTTGTATTTACTCTCAGAGATAATGATAATTTAAATATTGTATTATTAATTTTTTAATATTCAAGCGTAATAATCTGCTTTTAGACGACAGTTGCTAAGGCTACAGCAGCATCAATTGTAGAAGAATCGGCCATTTATTTTATTAGTCTGCTTGATCATTTATATAAATTTCTTTATATTGTTTGACAATTACATTTTCATGCAAAAATATTGGGAAAAGTGTGTTAAAAGAGTATTTTAAAGGGGAATGAGTAATGGAAAAAAAACATTTTCGTGGCATGTAGCAAGAACCTTAAAAATATTAAGACGCTGTACTGAAATATGCATTTGAAATAGTCATAAGCCGTACTTTAATTGCACTTAACCTAACATGTTCAATATACTCGAATGCTGATTTATTTTTACTTTATACATTTTTTCTATTCTCAGCATTTTCATTACTTTCACCAAAACTTCGCATTCTTAGATCAACTAATTGCAAAAAGTATTAAAACGACATTAAAACTTACACTGGCCTTTGTAGTTACTGAACCTTTAGAGAACTCTATAGAAGTTACAAGTGCACGACTAATACTAATATTTGTGAGGAACGAAACAACAGAATTTCACTTTGTAAGTACGGAGTTATAAAATACGCCTGTAATACAAACATTCATGAATAGAATTCTAAAAATACCTGCAAGCTATAAGGCCATACACTTGTAATATATTAGACCATACTTTTGTGGACAGGGCCCTGGTCGTGATAAATGTCGGTTGCTACCAGCATTTGTGTGGATGACAAAGATGAATTGCATTCCCCCAATAGATAGTTACATTCTTTAGCAATTTGACAAACGAATTTTTGTACCTTCCTCAATGCTATAATCGCCCCACTCTTTAAGCCATAGCAATTAGTAATCACTTTATCACCAATAAACTAAACTGTACACAGTGGGTTTATCTAGCAATACACCTTGGTGCACACAGCACTGACCCTTAGTTATATCGACTGATATACACCGGGTGTTTCCCTAATGATGATACAAAAGATCAGAGATGATGAAAACGGACAAAGGTATCATTTTGAGATAGGAAACCAAAAACCTATCAGTCGCAGGTTATACACCAAATATTTTGTTGTTTGAACTGTTGTTCGTCCTATAGCTTCAATGTAAGCGTGACGCCGCAGTAAGTTCTATTGCCTGTAAGTTTAGCAACCATCTAGGGCATTTCGCTAGGGCTGAAGTACTGCATGGTTCAACATGCAAACACCAAACACTCGTACATCTGGACTAACCGTATTAGATACATATGATATCATTTTAATTGCATTTCTAAAGTTTAAAACTCACGCTATTTTCATTCCATTGCATTAGCCGTGCTATTTTTACTTGTTATACCTTCCGCAACCTACGAAAAACGGATTTGAATTACACCTTGCGGCTGAGGAGTTTCTGGACCGCAGTTCCCCGTCTCAAATTTACACATTTGCCCTTCTCCAGCATACCGGAAAGTTTGTATCATCGTGGAAACATCCGGTATATTTGACCCGCCAATAAAGCATACAGTTCCAGATTACTATAATGTATGTTTTCTTAATTCAAAAACACCACTCTTTCAAAAGAAAAATAAAAGTGTAGAACGCCATTTTAAAATATATATTATTTATTTACCAATGACACAATTATCTGCATAGTAATACATTTCAATAGAATTAAATATAATTTCATGTGAATGAGCAGTTGTATTGAAATTAATTAGCACAGTGTAAAATATTAAAACCAAAGTGTTCTACTGCACACAAAACTCAAGAGTTGCACTGCCCGCCTTATTTTATATCTTATACGAAATGATCCAACGAACTATGAACATCATGGTGTTTTTCCACTTAGCGTTTGCACCCGTGTTTATCGCCGTTTACTGGATCAAGGTCACGCTAGCATCTGGCTGTCAGTGTGAGTTGAGTTATTTCGAAAGATTTTTTTTTCTTCAGCATTCAATCTCAAAGTGAAATTTTACTATGTATGTCCTCTACTGCACAACATGTATTTATTTATGATCTATATGTATTTATTCAGCCAGCACATCGAATTCAAAGACGATTTGAAGAAAGATTGTGGGATGTAAAACTTCCAGGCCGTATGCAGCCATCCATGTTCTTTATAATAAATTTCAAGTCACGGGTAGTGTTCAGTATAAGAAACGTAAAATAACGTAGGTTTCTCACCGAAGGAACATTAGATAGCATAGGTAATCGTTTGGAGGATATCTTTTACAATAAACAAGCTCTATGCAGAGTTACTACATGTCAATGTTAAAACCATACAAAAATCTGTGGCATACCTGAATACAATTTCGTTCCAATTTTTTTAGAGAATCCAATTTTCACTTTTTCAACAGGAATCTGCCACAGCTCATACAGCGAACATTTTGATGAGAGAAATTGAAAGTGTGTTTCAGAATGACAGAGCTATTAGATTTGTTTAGTGACCCCCTCGGTCCCCCGACCTAACCTACTGAAACTTTTATCTCTGGGAAAAACTAAAAAAAATTCCACATACTCTGAAATAATTGAACGCCAGGGAATAGTCTCAACGTGGACTACAGCGAGTAATGGATAGGTAAGTATGGACAACGACTGTGGTCAGTTTCAGCATTTTTTCATACATTTAGTAAGTAAAAACCTTTGAAATTATTCAATGAAATTGTTGTATGATTCTTCGGCTCTGTTCTACGATATTACACCCGCAGATGGCAATGAGCGCCGCTCTTGCCTACAGGTAAAACACCGCAAGCTGGTTCATAGTTAATTGGGTCCCTCTTTATTACAAGAAACATAATAATCATTGTCTGTAGTGTAATCGCAGAAACATTTGGAAGAATAAACCGAATAAGAATTTATTGCCCTTTGAGCATTTTAAGAAGTTAGACATTGTAATTTATTTTCACAGTTTAGTAGCAATAAGTGTTAAACACAACGTCTTGACTGATTAATTTCTCTCGCAAAAAGAAAAAGAAAAATGCACAACAGAATGAAGTGTATCATTGGAGCAGATTGATTTTGGCTCCTCTACTTTGTTATGAGGATGCTGAGCATACTGTACATTAACCGTAATTCCATTGCAGTAGAAGGGTAGCTACGGAAGTTAGAGCTCGATCATTGTATGTCTGTCAGAATGATGGATTACGGCATTGTTTGCCTTGCCATAAAGGAAATGATTAGTATATGTAAGCGGCAAGGTTGCTGAGTAGGTCTTTACATTATACATGGGTTCCATACATGTGTGAGCCAGGTAAGTATTTCTGAGTACTATCATTCTGCAAGTTTTAGCAAAGCCTAAAATTAGCAGGTTCTGAGAATTACATGTCACACCTTTAAGTTCCCCCCCTCATTCATGAGAAGGTATTTTAAAAATGCTGGAAAATCTCTTAAAATTTGTTTAGTGGCATCACTGTTGACAAGCACCATTCTTGTTATTTATATCAAGTTTTCGCCTGACGGAAATATACGAGTTTTGTGAAGTGATTAAACAATACTTGAATAAATAGGCAAAAGTGGATCAACGCCGAACTGAATGAACTATATGGACTCTCCAATAGAATTGGATTTTGGCTATGTTTAATTTCTAACAGCACATACCATAAATATGGACTTGCTTAATGGCGATTTAAGAAATGACACAGCTCCAAACGTGTAATTTATGAACTTGCTCTATAATATTTTCTCTTATTACAAGCTATTTCCATAACATTTGTTCAGTTCAGAAATGAAATGTTGCTTATTACTGTCCTAGTTAGATATAAGTATATTGATTTTGTCATTAGCAAATAATAATGTCGCTGTTTAAAATGATGAACATAACGGAATATTATATAAGGTAGTAATGTTACATTTTATTGCATGAATAAATATTAGAAATGAGCTAAGTGAATAGCGTAATCAGTACAAATGCATTAATTGTATAATATCATAAATGAGTTTCGTTAGCTTTTTGTAAGCCAGCATTATAAAAGAATGAAAATATAATAACATTTATATTAATGTCCATTTTATATTTAATTACTCTGAAATCAATTCTTTCTTTTGTTACACTTATGACGTCATTGATAGAGAATATTTAGCTAGTTTGTCTGTTGTTAGCAAAGATAGATTTACCAAAAGAAAATTTAACCCATGCTGAAAAGGCTGAATTGTCATTAATTCCGAGAAAATCTTACGATCCTTATTGGAAGAAATACAAGAAATTTATTTGCTGGATGAACAGTAAAAGTAATAAGAATATTTCAGAAACTTTAGTGTTGGCATATATTTCAGAACATGTTAGTATCATCAAATTCTACTAATTTATTTGTCTGTTGAGCTAAGATTAACTTATTACTTTTAATTCTGTAGTTATGCATTCTGCAATAAAGACGAATTTTCAGTAATACATAAGCTATTCTCTTAATATTAGCGTAATATAATATTCGGTTGATTACTGAAATTTTATTAATGAAAATAATTTAGTTGTGCAATTAATATCATAATGTATCATTTTGTAAGATTTTGACCAACAATAAAATTACTTATAATTCTGAGGAATAAAAACATGTTTTTATTCATTATTTAGCAATTTCATCCAAACATAATAGAGGTAATATATTGCAGTCCTATCAAAATGTCGGTCCTGGTGGTGTAATAGTTGCCTCCTAAACCCAAGATCGCGGGCTCGAACCCGGCCAGGACCGTTGGATTTTTTCGGGGGTAAAAATCTAAGTATGGCTTCCTTCAGAAGAAAAGTAAAGCCGTGGGTACCGTGTCGTACATTTACGGCACGAAAAAGAACCTCAATCCTAAAAGAGAGGCCTGTGAACAAAATTTGTCGGCCGTTTCACGCCCTGAGTTGAATGGTACGCTGATGACCTGAGGTGTTAAAGAGCGTCCATAAATAAATGAATAAAAAAAAAGCCTATCAAACGTTTATTTCTTCGCAGATTTGGAAAATTGAAATTCTCTAATTAATGCATATGTGTTTATTACCTATACCGAAGGAATTTACATTGTTTCTTTGTATTAATGTTTTGTCTTATTTTTCACTGTAGTTCATTTTCATTCAATCAAAGGATTTGATATAGTATATAAAACAGTGTTTAATTACTATATTTTCTGTTTTTCAATTTTTTGGTATATTGTGAACAAATTGTAATGGATCTGGCTTTTCTGAAACTTATATACTCTTCTTATAAAGTTTCAATAATCTTTCTTTCATAATTTCTAAACATATTTTGTATTCGTTGTATGTAATAAGTAATTTCTCTACAGTTTCATTGTTTGCTCTACGTTCTGGTTTTATGATAGGGAGTGAATCTTAATAAATAAGCAGATAATACACACAGAATTTCGTTTGTTTGACAAGATCAGCCTACTGAAATCTCAGTAAAGTATACCGTAAACTTCATTATTTCCGTAATAAGCATGTTCCCAGCTAATTTGGAACGGACGGTATCTTGTACCAGCACGCGGTGTTATACGTCTGGGCTACTAGACATATCGAAGTCTGTGGCACCCATACTTGAACGTCGCTTTTTAACCTGTTCCTTGCAGGTCCCGCGGCAATATATGCTCATTCGGAAAATAAATTAAACGTTATAACGAATATTTGTGTGTAAATGTTATTTTAAACACGAAATTTATCCAGACATGTCCTGATATATTGCCTATTTCCAGAACTGCAGTTCATGATATTGTTTACAAATTTGAATTTATTTATTCAGTATAAAACATAAATCGCGAAAATGTACAATTTTAATAGTAGGAACCTGGATGTAATTTGTGCAAATTTTGAACGTTCGCCTAAAATTAGTACAAGTGGAGGTTTTATATGTAAAGGAGACCTTAATGATGAAATAAAAATAAATGCTACGGTGGTCGAATTTAAATTTGGTACTTAAAAATGCGTTTTCTCGACAAAATGTCTGTTTAACCGAAGGAGGACGACAGTTCTTCTCTAAGGTAAGAGAGTATTCATGTTTTAGGAAGCGTAGGTGAAGTGTGGCGCCGACAGCTGTGGAACTCTTACAGGTCGAAGGTAAAACACTTTGTAAGCGGACAAGGCCTACAACTAAAGACCGGTATTTTTACTGTTAATTCATTTCAAAACGCACTAGTTTTACGCACTTGTAATAAATGCACTCTTACTGTAGATTAAAATAAGTTGATAATATCGCCAACAATTCCAAGAATGTTTTATTAGGGGATACACTAAATGTGGTATTTACTTCCCTTCAATCCTCATGGGCCAGGAAGATTTTGCAGAAACTCTGGAATGGGATTTTACATATTTCAGGGAATTACGAGCATATTTTTCCTTTCATCTTTGCCTTCTCGCCAGCAGTAGATGCTAGACGAGCTGTTTTGTACGCAAAAGAACGGACTTGAATCCAGGTAAAGGAATGCAGCAGGCAGAAAAAACTTCAAAGCGTAGCCCGCCATGTTCTTGTATGCATCTCACCCGCCGGTGGAAGATACTTTGTTTTCCTGCCAAGTAAATCTCATGCAAGAATCTAGCTTGGATAAGCATTCCTTTATACATACCTTGTACAGACATGTTGATGAGCTGCCACTCAAAATGGTATAGAAGTTGGACATGTTTATCTTGCGTATGACAACATTGGCACATTGTGCTGGTCCAAATTCGTGTGTGGCATATCACAAAATTAAACACAGTTACTAATTTACTAGAGGTACTCGCAAGTCATTACTGAGAATCCATTTGTGACGAGCAAAGTAACTGCAACTAGGTCATGGGATGTTATAGGCTACATACTCAGGCTTGTAAAATGAAACGCGATTCATATTTACTATGTATGGCATCTGCTATTCACTTTACGAAAATTCTAAGTAATCGTCATAAGATGTTTCCCTCTCTGATATCGCATTGAAACGTTCTCAAATTGGCAGGACTGATAAGCTAAAAGTTTAACGGAACTTGTGTTTCTCTAAGTACAAGCTATTTATGCTCTTACATGAACCAAGGGCATCCACAGGGCGTCAACATACGCATGATACATTGGCATTCATTAGTATTGTCGAGTCGAAGTTTTTATCGCCTTAAAATATTATTGTCTCATGAGGACTTCGCTTAGGAAACAAAGTATACAAAGGGCATTGTAATAAACTCTAATATTGCTCTTATCATAACACCACTCAGCTTGTTTGTGTATACCTTTGATAAACTATGCATTTTAGAAAACCCCATATCTTATACGTCAGATAATGTCTCGTGGACGTATCGTAGAAGTTGGGAAGCAGGCCTTCCTATTCCAATGCCGTCTAAACGTTTCTAAAATCTTAAACCGAGACCGAAGACAATCGAAGAAAACCACACCGGAGGAAAAAGGAGCAATCTTAAAATCAAACAGAGGTGATTCTTTTAAAGACACAATACTGTGACCAAAAATAGATTTTTTTGTTTTGTTTTTAGTATCACACTATTTCTGAAGTTTCAAGTTCAAGACAATATAAACATTTATGACTATTTTCAACTGTTGAAAATTTCAAGCTAAATCTCCCCAAAACTACATTTTTGTTTAATGTTCCTTTTTCTCAGGATCTACTAAAGATAAACAGCTGAAAATGTCCACATGTTAATAAGTATTTTGAGATCTTTGTGGATCTGTAATGAAAATAAGGGGAATGTCTAAAAGAAATTTAAATTGTTTTACATTTTTTTAAAAGAAATATTTTTTAACATTGGTCAGAATCACTTAACCCATTAATAATAGTGAAAAATACAGTCAACTATGTATATTGAGAATATGTATGAGCATTTTTGGTTCTTAAATTATCTGGGATACTGAGAAAAAGAAACATAAAATCACCCATATTTTAATCAAAATTTGAAGACTTTTTTTTAGGTTTACTAATTTTCATGTTACCTAGAAATACAAACTACTGTATAGCATGTAACACTATCAGGATTTTTTTTTTTCAGAACTTGGTGAGTTATAGCTAACGAATCTCATTGATACCAACAGCATGTGCATCCAGACTACGCTGTTCTCTGTTCTCTTAAACCTGCAAACTTTAATCCGGAGAGATCCAGCACTAATACCTTAAGGAGACGTCTGAAATCTTCTCCATTTTTAACAAATACATTCGAATCGGCCTAAATGTTCCACAGAGCTTTTATTTTACGTAAAGGTGAAATATATAGCTAAATGTTTCAATGAGATTCAATATAAGGTTCTGTATGCACATTTATAATAAAATTTGTATTTTCCTGTTATAATAATATGAATGGCAATAAGCCTTATTTATCGAATGTAACAATGACATATAGATAAGTGTAATAGTACATAAACTGCAAATTTTCTATTTTAGTGTAGTATTCTTATTAAAATTATAAAATAAAGGTATGAACAATTTAAAATAAATGTAAAATTAAGAATTTGACTTGAAAAATTCGGGTCACGGCTGGAATTGGAACGGGATATTCAGTCCTTCGGCCTGACCCCCTACCAACTCAGCTACCGTGTCCTCCAAGCACGGAACCGCAAACCTCTCTATACTGATTCTATACAGAATGTCTTAAAATTAGACCTACAAAATTTGTGATCGGATAAAAAAAGATTTTAAATACATTTTTTTAAGAAACTCATTGCCTGCCACATTATGTTTCACTGCAAACACTTTATGTCTTTAACCTGAGCGACCTTACATTAGAGTATTCAGATAATTCGTTACAAAAAGTTAATTAATGAATTTAATAAATAAATAATATATATATATATATATATATATATTTGACTGAAAATACAGAATAAAACAAACAAATGGAGAAAGCACTTACTTCAGTGTTAAATTATCAATATTAATCGGTTACTTCACTGTATTCACATCATTACAGCAAGTGATGGAACACGCCTCCATTGACTTCTAGACAAACAGCACATCGACATACTACAGTCTGCCATATTCTCTCAAAGGCGCCGGGCATTTCCGGGAATTTCAGCTGCTGCATTGACTATTGACTATGGCTGCTACAAAATCTTCTGAATCAATAGGGGTTCCATAAAGTACAGACTTCATAAACCCCACACAGAGGGGAGAGAGCGCGGCTGCCATGCAGACCTATCCGATGATTATCGAATGTAGCTACTTCATTCCCAAGATGAGTTGGTGCTGCTTGATATTGAAACCACGTTCTTTGACTAACGTTCAATGTGCTCAGTGAATCACGTTGAGCACAAGAAGACTGGTTAGCAGGGAGTAAGCAAACAGTAGCACTAATACATACGTAGATAGTCCCAGGGACGCGATTAGACCTTGAGTCACAGAACAAATTCGCACAGACACACACAACCTGTTACATCCGAACAATGCGCGCCTGCGCCAGCGGTGGAACAACAGTCTGGGCAGACCAGTCTAACACGATTGCTCTTGGACAGATCACCACGGTAAGGGTTGAACCGCTTGTAGTAGCTTACATTCTCCTCCCAGCCCCATCCCATTGCTAGCGACTATCGTGCTCTCGCATTGAAATGAGTGCTTGTAGCCCACGGGTTCCTTAACAAAAATTGGTTAAAAACTATTATTTATCTCCTCACAAAGCATGTCGGTCTAATTTATAAACACTGTGTATATTCCGGAAACCTCCCTAAGGTTTCTCTACTATGAGAGATAAATTCCTTAAGAAGCGACACGCTCTACCAGGATACTGCCACGGGTGGCCAAGGTCTTTAAATCGCGGTCTCGTGAGCGGGAGGTCTGGGGTTCGAATCCCACTACCACCATCCTCCCTGACTGAGATATTTTCCAGGTTTTCCTCAGTCCTCATAAACGGCAAATGCCGGGTACCCTAAACTTAGGTCTGGAATGTTTCCTTCCTTAAAAAAAATCCTTTCCCAATTTATCATTTCATTTCATATATCACCATTGCTCACTACATGTGATTCCTCAGTAGTAAAAACGGACGTTAAACACCATTCAAATATATATATATATATATATATATATATATACTCATAAAAAACACTCAGAGTGCAATATAAAAAGGTTCACATAAAATTTCACACTAAAAACCATAAAATTGAACACTAAAATCACACTATATTTCGAGCTTGGCTCTTGGTCACGTGATGAAAGTTCATCTCTGAGTGTTTTTTATGAGTTTTTATGCTTTTTAGAAGTTTTTATTACTCTATTAATAGTATATAAATATATATATATATGAGTACTTATAACCCAGGCTTCTATTTCATTTAATACTTGGTGGTGGCTTAAGATACGTGGTAAGAATCCCGAATTTTTCAATTCTTCATTCTTCATTTCTAACGTATATCCCACATGATTAGTGTGATAAAAGCTTTTCCATATATACTTTAACATTAATTCTAGTAAAACAATCATCCAAAATGAATATTGCATTTACACGTTTTTAAAAGAATTCATCTCAGAAATAGAGTCTCACTTCGCCATGTTTCCTAAAGTCCTCGGAAAATGATATAATATCGCAAGGGCAATCTAATGAAAGGGAATGTAACTTATAATTGACATGTCTGAATTGTATTATTCTACTCTCATCTACCCTCTTGGTTTTTTCCTTGCGCTTTATAAGTACGAGTCTCTGAATATGTTATTGAATGTTATAACAAATCAAACACACATGCTGCACTGTCTACACATGTTAAATGATTTAGATGATAATTCGATACATACAATTTCATAAGGATTCATTATTATTTATCATTTCAGTTAGTGTGATTCATAAATTCTGTTAAAGTGAAATGAGAAGCCTGACGTAAACAATTTCTTATACATTAAATTAAAATGCAGTTTGAAAATTAAATCAAAAACTTATTTTGTCGCGTGACAATTCCATTGTAATAAGGAGTAACATTGCTCTATTCACTTTGGCTACTTTCTGTATTGTTCTATTATTTTCCCAATAAAGGACTACTCTGTTATTTTTCATCAATGAACTGATTAGGTACATTAACCGCTGTGACGATTTGTTGTCATGTTGTTCTTAGTCATGTTTTCAGGCGTCTTAAAAGTACTACGAGTAAAAATTATAAACTCGTAATTTTTAATTTTTGTGCTAAAATTAGTATTTAGAAGAAAGTAAACGTCTCTTGGTGCACTAAACTTTGAACGGCTGATAATGAATTGTTACAAAATAAAAGTTAAATATATTCACACCAAGATATTCCGCCTGTTCACACATGTTCCGTAATCGGATTGATCAACTTTCTCTTTTTTGCAAAACTCAATATAAAATGAACTTTTATTGGTTGGCCTAAATTTTAAAATGTATCATCCCACTATACTCTCTAAAAGTTATTGCCCTCATAACTGCGAAAAATGTCCTTTGATATGCCGACGTTAACTTAAAGTGTCATATAAAATATTGCTGTGTGACCATTGTTGGGAAAGAGCTTAAAATTTCCAAATATTTCTGTCTGAAGAGTAATAAAACTGTTTATACTCTCAATAACATCTCCTCACCCTTATTGGGGGTACGTGAGAAACTACATTTTCTGGAATTCAGACAGTCTGGCAGCAATATCCACAATATACCATTTCTTTACAAACCTACCGACAAAGGGTCCACTATTATTCACATTATTTGCTGGGGGTAAGACGACCGCAATAAAACCTATTCATTCTTATGTTTACGTCAATTTCGAACGAAACCCAAAGACCCAATTGCTGTAAATGGCCAGCCCCTTCCTCTTCTCCATCATACTGTAATTGTAAACTTGAGTAAAAAGCGTCCCTTTCAAACTGAATAATCTCCAGGCGGTGAAGTGCGCCTTAACAAACAGATCTCAAAGTCTTTAATGGTTATTATTGATGTACGAATTGCAGGTAGAAAACCAAACACCATTTAACTTTCCCCATTTACTGCAGAAAACCTAACGTAAAATATAATGTAATTGTCTACCTATACACAGTAAATAAAATATCAATAGGAGCGATTGGCCCTAATGCCTCCCTCCATTCTTGCAGTCACCTTTAATATTGACAGATATTATTTCCGAGATAACAGACGTAAAACTTTAACCGGCTGACGCAAAGCAGTTATAGCGGCAGAAAACTAAAATTCGTATTTTCATACGGGATGCGGAAAATATGTGAACAGAATTGGAAGATATGAGTATCGGTTCGGCCTCACGGAAATGCACGAAGTGCACAGTTGGTTCACACGCGAGCGTACATTCCGTTACAAATCAGTCTTTTAAGGTAAAAAATAATGTATAACGATATGATGTAAAATATTTATTGAGAGTAGTTTAAAGAACGATTTTTTTTTACTTGGACGGTTAGTTACATTAGCACATAAACAAAGAGGGGTACTTTCTGATGTTGACATGGTTCAGTCCCATGGTACTGGATTAGAAATTCATTGTGATAACCAAGGAGAAGGATCGAATACGGCAAGCACGCATTCTTCTTGTTATCATTATTAATATTATTCATATAATCACTCAGAATATTCGCGTAGGTTATGTTTTATGATACTATGTTCTCTGTAATGTAAGTAAGATTTTGTTTGCTGTTCTCGCAAAATATAAATAAATAAAAATAAAGAAACAAATTTATACATGAATCCTGCACAAAATGCACAAAAAGGAAGAAAAGAAAGAAGAAGAAAAACAAGATTAATATTTTGCGCAATTCCGGTGATCTTCTACCACTACCGTGAATCTTTGAGACATGGAATCCACCAACTTTCTAAAATAATTGAGTCCTCTGTTAGTTATTCCCAAATATCTTTTATGGCAAGCCAAACCTGCGCAGCATTTTGAACTTGGAACCTTCAGAAACCCTGCTCTTGATTTTCGTCCTCATATAATCTATTTGGCTCAAATATGGTGATTTCGGAGGCATGGACATGCGATGTGTTCCGAAAAACTCTTTCTCGCAGCAGCCTGTCACCTTTCTCGATAAAGTTTCACCTACCTACTCGCAGTGGACGGTGGGACGCCACAGTGCTGCCTGCGCACTTGTCGTATATCCTTCTGGAATAAAAGTGAAAACAACAGTAAATTTGTCAAAGGCTTCTGCTATAGCTGGAAACTGAATAAATGCGTCATTGCTAAGTAAAAAGAGTGATAGATGACCTATGTCGGTAGTTTTTTAATGGCATTTAACGCCCGTTTTTTACTGCTGTGGCATTGCAAGCGGTGGACACTGATGTTACTTAAGAAGTGATAAATCGAGAAAGATTTTTTTTAAGAAAGGAAATGTTCCAGACTTAAGTTTAGGGTACCTCCCCGTTACTTGCCATTTATGAGAACTAAGGAAAACCTGGAAATCACCTCAGTCAGGGATAAGGGCCTGACGGGACCAGACCTCCCACTCACGAGTCCGCGCCTTAACGACCTCGGCCACCCCTAGAGGTGTGTCGGTAGTAAGTGGAACTGAGCATAAATCTGTAAACTTGACAAAAAGAAAGAAAAATTCTAAGAGAGGAATCAGACTTTATCGCAAATCTATAAACAAAAATTGTGAAAATTTTATGTTAGTTTAATGTAAGAATGCGAATTAGGAATGAAAAACACTTATACCCGTTGCGCGGTCAATGTGAATGTCAATACGGCATTGGCGACATCAAGGGAAAAAATTAATAAAGTAATTTGAACTCCCAACGCTCAAAGCTCGTGCTTTACCTCTGAGCTACGTTTATAATATTTACACATCTTATGAAAAGCAAGCAGCATATTCGACGATACCGACCCGTGTGAACCAAGCTCTCAAACGAGGCGGTGGTAGAATATTTCTGCCCCTAGAGGGCGATTTGTAATTTTTTCCCTCAAAGTCCTAATACGTAAATGTTCAAAATGAACTTCATCCTTGTAACGATGTGCCATATTGCTCCTTTGAGTCCATACAGTGAATACAAATATGTTATTTAATTAATTGAAGTTCAACTACAGTAGTCGTTCAAAAAATCTAGTCTTATGTGTTCTTAAAACGCCTTACAACTTCCACAAGATATACACACTGAGCTACAATACGTGAATTGTGGTTAGGGTGAGGTGCAGCCTGCTTCTGACTGCTTTACATTTGACTATGAACATACGTCACATCGCAATGTAGCTATCGCAATAACGCTCCATTTTGAAGCCTCTGAGAACATTTGCTCCCGCTCTCAGAAGGTTTAGTGTTATATCCCCTTTCTTTTAGTAAATTCTTAGTACATATTCTATTTCCACACTCTACGTATAAAAAAACGAAACCATTTGGGACTTTCATACCTGTTTTATGTACATCATGCCATTCAAATGTTATAATTTAGTAACATTTAAAATCAATTTGTTTACATACATTAAGAAACAGACTTGGGACATAGTATCTATTGATAAGTAAGGAAAAATAAAACAGCTATAGAAGTGGATGGAATTATAGTAGCAAAATCCACCGTTTCTTACTGAATGATTTTGGACACAGGATCTTAAACTTCAGTAATAAAATTTATTTAAATTCTGCTGAAAATCTAAGGACAATAGTATATGGAAAACGTTGTTAGGGTATGCGAAAGAGAAGGGCATAGGTTCGAGGTCAAGATACCTGGCCGATGCTTCAAACCGGAACATTTGCAGAAATTTTAGGAAGCCTTATAATTTCTAATACCGGAGCCCAGAAATGTTCTCTTCTTTTTAACAACACTACAGCTCTGAGGTATCAGCGATGGAGAGATACTTTAATGGTAAATAAACAAATGAAATATGTCCGTATCATTACGTTACTAATCGCATACGTAATTGAACCTCAGTGATCACAGTTCCAAAAATTTAATTTTCGTAGTACATGTTTCTATTCTATCAGTTTCGCTGCAAGCGCAACCGATTTCTGTCTTTTTTTCATCTTCCGCTACCGTCATTGTTCATTTATCTTCTCACTGTAAGCGGATTATGACTTCACGCTCTAACAATTATGAACCGAAATGTGTAAAATATTCAGTCATATTAACCATATATAAATGGTTTACAGTGTTAAGCTGTCAATTACAACTTAGATGACAGAGCGCATGTACACTGACGTTGTACTGGGTGACGACGATTCTGAGTATTTTCTGTATTAAAAGACATACTGGCAGATGAAGAAGTCCTACAAATTAATGATAAACACGAATAAAAGCTAAAGGAGCAACGAGACCAACATTGGATTTAGGGCAATTGTAAGATTTCTATTTACTATACATTTTTACCTGGGAATATCATTTTTTACACTTAATTTTATAATGTGTTGTAAAATATAAGAAGTTGAATAATGATGCAATACAGCTAACATTAAATATAAAAGCATCTACAATATACATTTAAATATTTTTTTTCCTCAGACCAGAAGAAAAATATATAAGATGAATGTTTCCGTTTTATTGCACAAATTAAAATATTTCATCTTTATTTAATACATTTTAATATGTGAAAAATATTGTTACTCAATTTCATTAATCATAGTATATAAAATGCAATACTCTTTTCACACTCTTAGATAACATTTATAGCAGAAGATTGATAGATTCTGAATGTTCATAAATGGGTTTAATAGCTAGTTATGATACAAGTGTTAAATATGAACAAAATAAAATTATTTGACAGCTCTTGATGTTTACAAATAAATTAGTAATAATAAATTACATTTATTCAATCACTCCAAAAAGTTGCTTGTTTCAAAGAAAGTTCGCATATTTTTCACTAGCAGGAACATGCACAAACATGACCTAATCTCTGAGCAATGTTACTAATATCATAATGATGGTAATTAACATTAAAAATCTTGGTGCGGTAATATTTCAAATCAAAATAATAATTATTAGGTTTTCTTAATATGTTATAATATTATACTAAGTTGCCTTTTAAATGTAATTATATCACATTGAAAAACTTACACACGGTACGCGCAATGGGATCAGCTGTTATTGGTTCTTTTACAGCATGGCATGGTTCCAGAATTTTCAACATGGTAACTTTTGGAAATACTTTACAGAAATCGTTTTAATAATTATTAGGTAATATCATTAAGTGCACAATGAAATGATTTCGAAACCGCTATGAGTATGTAAAAATTAAAAGCAGAAACATGTTATTGTATCTCGTTTAAATAGATTAATAATTCATTATCACAATCCACAACCAGTGGTTGGTAACACCGAAGTGTTATAAACATTTTATAGCAATGAGTGTTACAAAATGCAATTTCTAGTTTGAGCGCAATGGGAAAAAAGATTTCTACGTACGTGCTGCTTAAAAACAATTTTGCAGGAGTTCAGTTTTAAAGTTTGCATGTCTCTCACAGGGGAGTGGCGACTTGTTTCATTAATCATAGCATAGAGAACATACACTAAAATACTCACACTCATATCACAAAATTAGTTGGAAAATATACATTTTGAACATTCTGAAACGTGAATAATTTTATGGGAAATTGAATTTAAACTTTTTATTGCTTATTTAACTTAATTATTTAACATAAGGCGCAGTATTTTAAATAGACTTTATTAAATGAAAAATACAAAATCGCGCTTTTCAATTATTGTCTCGTTAATATCTATATAATTTACCCACTGCATTTCCATTTGAAATTAGAAAGTAATTTCATAAGTAGTAAAGTTAACTTTTGCGGTTGGATTGGATTGCAATGGATTGGTTGCGACGCTTTGACCAATGGCTGGCCGTTTGTTCCTACGTTCCCATTGGAGACACCTCTGGGAGGAAGGTATGAAGTGAAGGAGACACCGAGTGGCCAGAATCCACGGGTAAGGCACAAACGTAGACAGGATCTCTTAATATTTCCAGATAGAACCTCACACACGGCTGAGTTCTCTGCTAAAGAGTACGAGTACGTCAGAATGGCTACTTCCATACCAGATGCCGAGGCAGAAAACTTTCCAAAGCGCAGGCCACCGTCACACCGCACCAGCTCACCCTCTTGCATTTTCGACCGCACAACTTATCTAAAGGAATGAAACGATATGAAATTTGAGAGATATTCCTGGATAGGAAAGATCCATCGCAGCATTCGTCTAGCAACAAATAAGCCAATGTCAGGATTGCCGGCACCAAAGGATTTGAAGCTAGGGCCTCCAAAATGGGATCCCAAGCATTACCGACTGAGCTGCCACTGGGCTTCGCAATTAGTATCACTTTTAATTGCTTTTAACTTGAAAATAATATACTTTTGGAAAAAAATCACGACAAACACACAGAAAGTAAAATCTAGTAAAAAGTTATAATGTATATTTCTACATTTTAGTAATGCTTATTAGTTCTTTACTGTATCATTACTAACCGCCATAGTTGGCCGTGGTCGTTTAGACGCGTACTCGTGAACTGGAGGTCTGGGGTTCGATTCCCGCCAGGACGGTCCTTACCAGTTTTTTTCTTTGTTTTTTTCGGTCCTCATAAATGGCAAATGCCGGGGAGGTACCCTAAACTTAGGCCTGGAAAGTTTCCTTCCTTTAAAAAAATCCCTTCCCCATATATCATATTATTTCATGTATCACCAGTGTCTACCGCCTGTGGTGCCTCAGCAGTTAAAACGGGCGTTAAACTATTAAAAAAAATCTCATAACTGAATTAATAAATGAATGAACACATAAAATGTTTCAATTTAATTACTTTGCGGATCTCTTCTTTCTTATAAAACTGCAACAAAACTTTCGTCGTATTTTTGAAATGATAGTACTTTTGAAAAAAAATTTTTTTTGATCCATCTTGTACAGCAACAGGAAGAAAATCCCACAATGCTCTTGGTGCATATAGGTCGACTTGTTGTGGCCACAGAATGATGCTTTGTGAAAACGGTTGCCACAACAGCGGAGAGGCATGTTCTATCCTAGAATTCCATGCGACTAATTACACAATTACTGTATAACGTTGTTTTCGAGCGGAATATTCACAGATAATTCTATCGGTGAATGGTATGTGCAATTAAAGGATTCTGTCTGTCGTGCAAGAGGAAATCAACAGACGTGGAGCATGTGCAGCAGTGCTACCAACTTAGCTCTAAAACCCACATAAACATCTTTGAAATAAATAAAAACTTTCACAGTTGCTGTGCCTGTTGGAAATTACTTTTTATGATTATTTCATTAGTGTAAGCACGGGGTGGTTCAAGGGGTAAAATTTGGGACGCGCATTTGGTAGGTCCCGGGTTCAATACCTGTTGCGCCAACCATCCTAACCTAAGAGTTTTCCGAGGTTTTCTTCGGTCAATCAAGTGAATGCTGGAATGGATATTTATTTTCCACCTATTTTCCGTTTTCCCATTTCTTGTCATTTCATTCCATAGCATCAGTTACAGGGTCGGAGGCGTCAGGCTAGGCGGGCTGATGTCTTGTGGTGTGGTAATGGCTTGCTTTCTGGAAAGTTTCTAGTGGGGTCTGCATAAGGCTTCTTCGGGCTACATTTTTGGTGGACCGAGGAGGGCTCTCATGGCGTCTGAGGAAACGTTAGGGATGCTACCATACTTTACCGTGCATTGTCTCCTCGGATTCCTAGCCGCCCGGCGTATTCTCCATCCCTCGTGAGCATGTATACAATGGGCCTAACTAGAGGTCTCGGTGCGTAAATCCTATTTGTAGATTATCCTATCATATCCTGGAGGTGCCCGCGTTGCATTAGGCAGAAGTGCGAAGAATCCTGCTGCACCCCAAATCGTTCAATACAATTCAATAATGTGTATGCACTTTCATTGTTTATGGAGATGTTTTTGTGTAACTAAACCCTTTAACATATCTTCACAAAATATAATTTGTGTTGTTTTTCTGCAAACAGAAAAGAATAAGATTTGAAATCTTACAAGACTACGTTATCCCAACTCTCCTTTACGAGTTCCAGACTTGGCCGTTTACTAAAGGTTAAACAAGGACATTGCAGATATACCGACATAAAGCGAAGAGGATAATGGACATGAATATCATGGGAAAATTCCAGAACGAGGAATTGAGAAGAAGTGGTATGGAGGATGCAGCCACCAGAGCATATCTCCTCAAATGATATAGCCAGGATGTTGAACGTCACGACAGTTTGGGCACAAGGAGCAGAGGGCGCCTCAAACTCACATGATCGCAAGATTACAACACAGAAAGTGTTGCTCAATGTACTACAATAGGAAGAGAGAAAGATTAGGTTTATTATTGTAAGAAATAAATGTATGCGCGTTTAACTTAAGGTCAAGGTAAGCATGTGAGTCCTGCTTAAACTAGGCCTACCAGTTGGTAGCAGACTTTTGCCCTGAAGGGATCCAACGGAATTTTGTTATTATTTGAGCAATTTAATTGTTAGTTTTCTTTAATTACGTTATAGAAATTAAACATCCCGTTCATTTACTGGCAATGTTGGAATGACGGAAAATATAAATCAATGTTGAATTACAGTACAAAATATTGATGATGATGATGATGATGATGATGATGATGATGATGATGAATCAAATGAAAGGCTTGGCAAAGTGAATTATCCTCAAACTCACAGCTAATCTCCAAAATCAAGAATTTCTAATGATCGGTGTCAGTGTTAGCAAGTTTTTGTTTATTTTTCACATTGGTTTTCTTCTATCCTTCGCTTTACTGTCAGTTTGCATGATTTCCAATTTTTATTTCAATCTCAATATTCATTCATAAAATTTATTTTTGTAGTGAATGTTTCCACTTAATTTCAAACAGTTCTTCATAAAAATGTAAAGTCAGTTCACTTTACCTATTTTATTTTACTATTTTACTTCTGACTGGTCAATTTCGCTACAAAATACTCTTAAAACTATATTAATACCAAATATATATGCCAGCAAACATGGAACGGATATGAAAGGAAGTGTACAAGAGCTGTTCTGCGAGAAAGCATGTGGATAGCGCTGTGTTGTTGATAACTATCTATAACAGTAAATGTATATATAACAGAAGTAAATAAGGAATTAGTGAGCAGGGACTCGGTCAGTAACTTATCGAGCTAAGTCCACTAAGAACACTTGAAAGGAAGTACATAGATGACTTTAAGTTTGCAATTAATACATCATAATTTACACTGTGATAATATTCTGGATTAAACAACTCATATTATGACCTAAGGATTGGGTAAAGCAACTTCTGATTTAACAACCATTAATATTAGATTAATCGGAACAGTTATTTTCTTTGAAATTTGTTACCTTTGTTTCACTGTCGTTCCGTAAATACTTTACCTACGTGAACGACACTAAATTTAGAGATTCGGCATTATTAGCCAAAACAATAAATATATTTAACATAAGTATTCAAGCACAGCAAAAAATGAGCATGTATTAATAGATGTGCATCGATTGAATATAAGTTTTGTACCTTATTCGTCAATGAAATATTAGAGAGAGAATTAAATTGAGAAAATTGCATATCATCTAATTTTGTGCATCCATAAAACCCCTACAAGATGGAACCAACATAGTGTGCGTGCCATGAGAGTGCATGAAAATATAACTTAAAAATTTACGGCGGTTCGGTGATATAGTGCATTTGAAAGAGAATATTTGTGGAAATAATCAATTCTTATAGTAAAACTTAAAACAGAAAATAATAATACTGGTGGTACCACACTCATTTTGAAACTACTTACGATTATAAATAATCTTATCTAAACAATGTAAGGTCTCCTGTAGTATCTCCACATTGGTACCAACATGTATACACACTTTCACATAAATATCTATTTAATATATTTCTAAGTTGGACCGAAAAACAACAGTAATGTGTAGTATGATGTTCTGTAAACAGATGTGACTCACATACATTATGATAGCTTTGCTACGTGACAGGTAACTCAACAATGAACGAATAAAACCAAATTATCGTTTGATGTTCTGTAACCAGATGTGACTCACATTATGTTATGTTATGCTAGCATTGCTACAACAAAATGGAGCTAAGGTTATCATTTGAACAGCGGAAAGCAATTTTGAAGTGGTACTGGAAAACCGAGAATATTATTTAAGTGAAAAGGCAATGGGGACGTGTATGCAGAACAGAGCCGCCAGCGCGAGTAACAATTGCACGCATTTGAGACAACTTTGAGACTCACAGTACGATGTTCACAAGAGCAGATCTGAGAGACCTCGCACAGCAACAAGCCCCGCATCCTCGGCTAAGATTTTGGAACGATTTTGAGCACTCACCGCAGAAATCTACAAAGCAATGTGCACGTGAGACTGGAATTAGGAGAACCAGCGTACATCATATAATTAAAACAGCAAAGTTGAAGGTTTTCATACCAAGATTTTTTTCATGCATTGCATGAAGATGACCCTGATCGGAGAATGCAGTACTGTGAGTGGTTTCGGAACGTGGTGCAAGAGGATGGGAAAATTGTTCGTAGGGAAAGTTGTTTGGTCTGATGAGGCACAATTTAATTTGAACGGTACTGTTAACCGATATAACTGTGTCTACTGGTGTGCAAACAATTTACATGTTATTTTGGGAAAAGACTGTTAATTTACCTGGAATTCATGTTTGGTGTGGGTTGTCATTTAGGGGTCTAATTGGACCATTCTTTTTTGAAGGAACAGTAACTGGTCTAGTGTACCTGAACATGATAAACACATCCGTCTTACCCATCATACACACTATGGAAATGAGAAAGTTTTCTTCCAACAAGATGATGCACCACCACATTACCACCGAGATGTACGTGCGCACCTTGATGACAATCTTCCAAGACACTGGGTAGGACAAGGAGGTCGGTTGAGTTTCCACCGCGTCCTCCGGATCTAACTCCTACCTATGGGGAACTCTTAAGGACGTATACCGTAGAAAAGCAGCTACGCTGGCAGCACTTCGGGAAGAAATTGAAACGACATGTGCTGCAACAGCTGAGGAAACTTTCGCAAACGTTGTTCAATCAGTATTTGAAAGTACTCAGGAGTGTATCGACGCAGATGGTGGGTATTTGAGGAACTGTTCTAACTGTAAATGTCTAAGATGATTAGTACTCATCCTTTTCTGTTTGTATGAATTCGGTTTTGTTATGTTAACACAGTTTTTTCTTTGCTTGAAGTGTGTATACATTTTTGGTACCCTGTGTATCATACCGGTTGTGATCCACGTGTTCAAATGATATAACAAAAATTGCAAACTAAGTTGGAAATAAGTCAACCAGATCTCAGTTACTTTCGTTACCGCCTTCCTTATACTGAACAAGAGCCTAGTTCAAACCCTTATGTATTCAAAAGAGGAATTTCTTCATTTAACTTTCATTGAGAAATCTTAACTCCTGGCCATTAAAATTGCAACGCCCATAAGAGACCAGCTAAGCCTACCCCACATTTTCTCAGAAGGAATGACTATGATTCGTTGAAAACACGACAGCAATACCAGCAGATGTTGGAATTGATCAAGGGAGAATTGTGGCATACCGAGAGTGCGGGATCTCATCCCGAAAAAAATTGGTGCTCGTGTTGGATGAAATACGTCCACAGCGAAAGCGTATATGAGATCAGTGGAACGAGGTAGAACGAACACACGGACACGAAGGCTCCATACGGCCTCGTCAAATAACAAAACTAGAAGACAGAAATATTTCCGCATGATAATCATGTACACACGTGTGTTTGTTGCAATTTTAATGGCCTGAAGTGTACCATATATAGATTTACCACAGTAAATAAAAAATGCAGTAAAAGATTTGTTTTTATATATATACACACGCTGTATCTAGTGAACGTTGCCAGATAAGCAGAACTATCTCAAATTTCTATCCACGAGCATTAATCAACCCAATTATCGTGGGCTACTGCATTTACGGCACGAAAAAGAACCTCAAGCCTGAAAGAAGAGGCCTCTGAGCAAAATTTATCGGACGTTTCACGCCCTGAATTGAATGGGATGCTGATGACCTCAGATGTTAAAGAGCGTCCGTAAATAAAGCAAAATAATAAAATGCATGATAATACCTCCTCTTACACTGCAACAATAGTTGCAAATTCAGAAAACAACTATCTAAAATCCTGTATAGAAGACTGTTATATATATTCTATTGTGGCTTTCACATTTTGTAGGAGTTAAGATTGTACCTCTGGGATACGACGGAAATGATCAGGACGCTGTCTGGAAATGATTCAGTTAATAAACCTGCAACTACTTATGCATAAGGTAGGCGAATAATGTGATCAGTGGGCATTATTTTTAAAATTCCTTTAAATTACCTCGATAATAAGTAATTAGCTTGTAACCGTAGTTATTAAATAATTTCTTTTACTGATAACACATTTTTTGTTATTTGTGAGAAAATATCTGTTAACTTCTATTAATTAATACTACTTATGTACATTCTCTTTGCTGCGAAAAAAAAAAAAAAACAGCTTTGAACAGTGTTCATCCTATGTCGGCAAGGTATTTCCTTTGAGAATTTGCAGATGTTTATGCAGAATATATAATTCCGGTGTAAAGGAAGTTCGCTCATTGTTCTCCTTTCTCTTGAAACACAAGCATAAACGCAATGAATGGAGCTGGGAGTGTTCGCTTTTCCTGATTCCGAAGATGTTCGACTGGAACGAAACACTCACGCCAAACTTAATTCCTGATTTGCCTATAAAGTTCGTTATATTTGCAGGAACCATTTTGCAATAGCTTTCAGTAAAAGTGCATCGTTTTGAATTCATAAAATATCACAGCACGCTATTCATATTTTGATCCTTCCATCTTCAAAGTAGCGTGTTTCTTTCTTAATTTATTCAAAGCAACAATGATGCAGATATCAACGCCCCATACAAAAAATAGCACCATGAAGAGCGTATCCAACACCCTAAAGAGAAATTCGGATGATGTTTCTATAGCATTCAATACGCCTACGATCTATTTTCCTCTAATTGCACTATATAACGTTTTTACGCATTTCAAATAGCGTTTTTAGAAGTACAAAACTGGAGCAGAATATGTTTCTAATCAATTACATACAACCATAAACTTTAATAGGTTAACAACTAACGAGATCACATCTGTATACAAACTGCAATCTGAAGCTGTAGCAAATTGCATTGCTAGGCATTACTAGGTTATGTACGGTCGCATTAAAGAAGCTCCTGTGTCAATATTAATAGAAAATAAAATATATCAACCAAAAATATTTTATAAACGTCGAATTAATTTCTTAATTGTAGACATGATTAAATAAGCTATATTTTGTGTTAAAAATTACAAACTCCACCATTATACGTCACCCTCAAGTAATCAGCGTTACTCCGCCCTTTATCCCTTCCTCCTCTTTCCTTTAGGAAGTTCACTTTGGGAACACTTTCTATAATGCAGATTATTGTGCATTGGTTGGAGCACGTGATGTCATGAGTATTGATCGGTTCTAGCTCGTGATGTCTTCTTTCTTCACTGATATCCCGCTTTTTTCGAATAGCTAGACAGAAGTTGATCATATGATATGGGAGAAATAAGTTGTTTCGGCTAAGTAGGTGAACCATTGGTTAAATTATCCATGTGGATGCCTTCTTGCTACGCTTACCGCCATAGGAAAGATGGTCAATTCTAGAGTATTGACGCAGATATCCAGGTAAATAGCTTTTTCAGCTATTTAATTGTTGATTATTTCCGTTGAAATTTACGCTCTTGGAAATCTTATTTTAATTGAGTAATTAAGTAACTCCTGCGTTAGCTTTGAGATCAGGCACTGCTTAAATTTTATATTCAGAGATATTTGGATCTCTAATTTAATGGGAACTTATTTCATTGTGTTAAACGATAAATATAAATAGACAAAATTATAAACTTAACTATCGGCTTTTATAAATTCCACAAATTGCCACCCTGATGAGTCATTTGTTGAAAGAGGAACCCTAAAGGGAGAGGTTTAAAATAAAAGGAATTTCCAGTATCGTTGTATATTTATAAACAACTACAGCACGGCCAACATATTCACAAATGAAATTATATAACAAATATAGTTTACAATTTCCTCTCATGTGGTTTGTCGTGTGGAAAGGTGATGTTACTGAGTGCGCTATCACCTCCTTTTCCATTCCTTCTCTCCCTCCCTTCTCGGCAACTTGTCGGCCTTGCGGACAACTCCATGAACATCAATGCCATTACCAGCAACTACAATGCTAGTATGCGTGTTAATCGCTGTATTGCATGACGCAAGAGAGGGTGAGAAGCCGGTGGCGTGGGGTGAGGTAGGATGAAACAATGATGGAGGGCACACATTCTCTGTGTGTAGCGCTTCCACGGCATTGTAAGGCCCCGACGCCATGGATCACTTGCCCCTGTGCTGTCCGGGATATTTGGATTGTGATGTATGAAATAATTAGGGGCAACCCAGGCCATTCATCATTCGAGTAAAGCTGGCTCCATACATCATCAGGCGTAGCTGCCATTCCGCATACCTTCCACTGTGGAGGTAGGAGTTGGTGGTGAAATGAAGGGCTTGTTGACGAGAGAAGGAATATTATTCGATGTCTTGAAAAGCAACACAAATTCAAGGAGATTTATCACCCTTGCCATGTGCTAGAAATAAGCTTCGAGCACATGTAAGGAACAGGAAAATCGCGTGCAGCTGCTTTTGTAATGACGGTTAGTGTACGCAGAAAATATCCATGAGTTAACACGTTTAATCAGATGATCGAACGGAAAGTTTTGGAGAAGTTAAGTTATTTTATCTAAATGGGGAACTCCTTAATCTTTGCTAAGGAAACGGGTTAGCATTTTACTATTTTATTCACAGAAAACCCGTACGTTATGACGCTGTTGGATACACAGATTGATGTAAAATTGTTTGACGTTTTATAGAATAGAGCGCACCGCTTCATCCAAAGACAAGGAAAAGAATGAAATGGCCACAGTAAAAATACAGCAGTCACTGATAGCCTTACCTTCATAATGTACGATAGTATAAGTTAGGACTTCAGCAGTGTCTAAAGCATGTTGTATTTTTAAGTTCTTCAGCGTAAATGAAATGTCTCCTAAAATATTAAATTTGCACAGCTTTACGCTTATCCTTTGTGTAAATGGTGGATTAAGATGAATTTTGAATGAAAAAGTTAAATTATTTGGTCTGTTCGACCTTTAAATCTTACATGATCTGGAGGTCAGATTAATTCTAGTTCAATTGTAGGAGTAAGATTTCTATGAAAAAAGGTTCAAATGAATGAGATGAAATAAAAGAATTTTTCTTCTCCATTTGTTATTAAGTTTCTTTAGAATTGAAAAATTGGGCAAACTTCCTAGTTAGTTTGTATTTTCATCATAACCAGCATGTATAATAAACAGATTCACGTTGTTTCAATTGATATCTTTCTAGCCTTATTATGCTTCTTCCTATTTCCCTCTACTATCCTCCCAATGTCCTTGTAAAACTTTTCTTGTGCATTCCGCTGCTGATTGTCTTGTGACACTTTATTCGCTAAAGTATTGTTTTCAAAGCTAGTTAGTTCTCTTTAAAAAATTAGTTGCTTGAGCTTTGTGGTAAATCAAAATTCATAAGCAAATGCACTAAAGACTATCTTTTGTGTTTGGTTTCAAATATTTTAATGCTATGCATTTTTTGCACATTTCTTAATTAAATGTTAGATTATATTTAATTCAATGGTAAGTAATTTTATGAGTAGATAATGTAATGGGTAGTTTTTGTGATGCAGTCAACATTTCTTTTCTTATAAAAGTCATCAGATCTAAAAATCGCGGCATCTTGGAAAACAAAGTTATAAATTTATTAGGTATAATATTAAACTCAAAAATTGTAAATGGCATATTATTAATACAGATATACGCCTACATACTATATATATAGCATAATAGTCACACAAATAGTGTTTTATTTATTTGTTCTTCGTTAATTCTCTTTAAGAGTTACTTTATTTGTAATTTATATTGTATGAACCTCTGGTGTTACATTTTTCTCCATAGTTAATTTTTGCATATTTTTAGGTGTTTTCCTGCTGATTGTTTTACTCTTTTTCTTATACTTTGTTATTTTTGTCTTTCACTTTCTCAAATGGATTTCATTTTTATGTATAAGCTTTTTGAAATACTTATTCTTTCTATTTTTTACGTCTTCCACTTCTCCTAGTAATATGGAACCATACAAAACGCTGTATGTGTGACGGTTTCAGTGTTTAATTTATTTATGCTTCTTTATTAATTATTTTAGCTGAGTTGTTTTATTTTTCATTTTAGTGCATATAGAGTATATTTATGTACATAATAAGCCTATGGAATGAGCAATATCCCATGCAAACTATAATAATATTAGTAAGAATTAAATATTATAATTAAAACAGTTGAAGATTAATTTTAATATTTCATATAATAACAGTTCAAACAATAAATATAAAGTAACATGGCGAACATACAATAAAATCATATACTATTTCAGGAACACAATGATGACATGATTTAACAACTGAAAATGGTTCAAATTATTTTATAAATTCAGTTAATTCAATAATAAAAATGTAAACAAATACAATGATAAGGCGCCATCTTTTTAAATAAATTGAACGTAAGCAATTCACATCATTCTTCTAGCTTTCATGGAGCCCAATTTCTGAAAATGAGACATCAAGAGTAGTAAGCACCTTAAAAAGCCCTACATGTAAGGAGACATATGACATTAGTGCAGACATGATTAAACATGCTATTATATGTTATGAAGCCCTTAAAGAGTGTATTAACCATTATTTAATATTGGTGTTTTCCTAATTAACTAACAATTTATAAAGACATTTTTATTTTTAAGAAAGTTGTTCAAAGTTAACATTTCTATAGTTTTCATTTAGCTATTAGTGTACCACAACGGTCAGTAAGGCCCGTTTCTATTTTTATTATGATAAACAAATGAAATTTTATAAGTGGATAACACGACTATCGTTCTTTCAAATAAAAAAAACATCACTACTAACTAGAAATGTTAAAACGTAATTTTAGAAGCAACGAATTGCTTTCAAGTCAAATACTTTTTTAAATTAAGTTAAAACTCAGCGTAAATCAAAGTCGTTAAGAAATATTACTGTCGAGAAACACAGTCAAATGTAAAGAAATGATATTAGACAAAAAACTGACATGGGATCAACACATAAATAGGTTATTTTGTAAGCTTTTAAGTGTTATTATTTATTAAAACATATAAAGCCCATTACATCAAATTCCATACTGTACAATTTTTATTGCCCTTTTTTAAATTTATGTTGTTATATGACATTACCATTTGAGGAAACGGTATATACAATAGTATTATATCAAGAGATTTATCCCTTACCAAAAAGGGCAATATGTATCTTAACAGGGTCTCTATGATGCACATTATACACCTTTGTTTATCAGTGAAGATATCTTAACAGCTGTTAACCTGTTCAAATGTAACCATGCGTTCACAATGAAGGAAAACAGTAATAAGTATTGTTCTATATATCTCACATCCATCAATCTTCAAGATATCATCTCTTCTCCAAGAATCTAACGTCAGACTAAGTAAGTCAAAATGATGGTTAGTTTTGCAGCAGTAGAGACGTTTATCAATTTTCACAGTATGCACATGAAGAACATTTTAGCCCCCTTTATTTATGGTTAGAAGAAAACCATTTTTACAGTCTCAAAGAATGTTTTGAAGTTCCTGTAAATATGTTCAGAACAATTGATTACACAATGCATTTGCTGAATGCCAAAATATATTTGTAATCTTTATTAACATATGTTTTACTTTTTGTAAATTTGTATTTTTTATTGTCAGTCATTATACATGTTGCTTTTGGAGCTCATGATTAAACAAATAAACATGTGTCAATAGTGTAAAATAATAAAAAGTAAAACAGTTTCATTGCAGTTCCAACTGAAAAAAACTTCTATTACCTGCAAATGTCTATTAAGTACCTGATAAAACTCTATATATATATATATATATATATATATAACATAAGGTTTTGTTTTCAAACATGGTATTATATTTCCTATACTATCACAAACAAAAATAACGTAGCTACTGTTGGATATAACATTATATCTGCAAGTTGATTTGAAGTATAAAACTCATCTATAAATGTGCAATGAATATAAAAAATATAGCTAGTTTTAAAACCGCAATAAGGTAATATATTTTAAATATTTTGCAATACCACAATCCTTGTTTAATACATTTAAAGTGAATAAAGATTTACCACTTTATATTCCCATTATGAAAATATATTTTTGGAAATGATCAAAAATTTCCATATCAGCGTTTTACCCTTAAGTCCATTTAAATACTTGTAGACACCCACTAATGTATAATATTAATTGACTACTTTAAAAAACAATTCCTTAGAGTATTAAATGATATGATGATAATTTGAATGTATTATTTATTTTGATGTATATCAACAAACTTATTTAACTTTTTCCCAAGTAAACCAGGTTTTATCAAGTACTCTTTGAATCTGTCGGTTTTCAGCTTATTTTAATGATGTACATCACAATTGTACCGGCAGACCAAAATACGAAAATAGAAGTGATATTTGCAGCTTTTAGGAATGTTAAGGTGAGATAAGTAATAAATGACACGGAGTGGACCTTTAGAATGGTGAAATTTATAGCTGGGTGTTGCTCTACATGCCCCTGTTTATTCCACTCCATTGGCCAAATTTACTCAGATTATATTTAATCATTTGCAAATGTACATATTTGTTATTGTTCTTTTATCATAATCCTTCATGCACATACAAGTTCTCTGACAACCAGGAATGAACACCATGGTGACACTGCATCGCCCCACAAGGAAAGCTCTTCATAAACCTTTCTTGGTAATAAAGAAATAGGGAAAAATAGAATATGCAATGTTTACGCTAGCTGTCAGCTAAATTAATTTCTTTACAATCATTTAGAATCGTCACGAAACACAATAAACTTTACAGTGCAGTATTTTTGGAAATCGTTCATTATAGTTGTAAGATATTTAATTTTGCCGATATAAGTTATAGTGACTATATTTCTTTGAAACTACAACTATTAACTAATAATATTTAACACAATTGGATAGTACAGCAAAACTTTAAATTTGGGACTTTCTAAGAGTTTTATCCTTTTCTGCTTATCTAGTTATATGTATATATATAATCATTACAATATTTAGCATTACATTGCATCTATGATTAGTATATTGCAAACTTTAAATGAGTATACCAGATACAGCAATGCAATGGTAATATAAATGTAGTTTTTGGATATTCATGTAAATTAATCAATCATTTGGAATTATGAAAGGATGGAAGTATAGCTTTCTCCTCTATAATTGTTCATTGGAATAGCATCACCAATGACTTCAAATAAAAGTGGAATGGTACTAACATCAACAAAAGCAATAATTAAAATACCAGATCATGGCAAAGAATTTTCTCATTATTTTCAACATAGTATTCCTTTTTTCTTGGTTGGCAGTCAGTTATACTATACTGCAACACTGTTTTCAGCAGGTTTGAATAAAAACTATAATTTACTTCAAGATTGTTTAAAATAATGATATAATTATTCAAGTTATCTTGTTGCACATCGTTGTTTCTTAGTTTGCTAATTTAATATAATGGATCAATTAAGATTAGTATAAATAAAAATGTTAATTCTGTTTGTGTTAATGTAGGGTTTGACCACTGTAGACCTGAATTTTATTTAATTACTGCCTGTTTTTGCTTACTTTGTCATTAGTGGCATTGATTAATATAATATATCATTAAATTGCTCATACATTTTTATCTGATTGTTTCAATTATGTGACGTCATCACCAAATCGTCCAATGAAATGAAGCAAAATTTTGAATTTTTGCCAATCACAGCCCAATATTGCAGTGTAATTATAAAAAAAAAAATTATCACATCCCTGTACCACCAATTGCATTTGTCTTCTGGTCAATGTAGCCAACTCTACACCCCCAATATAATTCCTGAGCATCATACAGATTAATCAGGAGCATCTTTCGACAATACTAAATAAAATGAAGAACTGTGCCTCCATATTTTCACCTAAAATTTCCATATATCCTTTGTATGCAATGAAATTGCAGCCCCTTCATTCAAATTTGATAACTGTGTTTTCAATAACTACACTATTAATTAACTTAATGTGTATTCATTCAAACAATTGCTTTTGCACATTTAGTCAAAGAGTCTGAAATAATTTTGTAAATTATGTAACAATACCTGCCTAAACAACTAAATCTTAATAAACAATATGTTCAGATTGGTGAAATATTATCTCTGTCTTGTTTTTCTCAAATGGTATTAGTAAATCGAACGGTAGCGATTGTAACAGCAGACTCGTCTATTTCTGAATAAGTATAATATTTTATAAAATTGTTAATATTCTGTAAGCGAGTTTCAAATATATATATTTCTTTTATTCTTATTCTATTCATGAAATAGTCTTAAACCCGTATTTGGATCTTCTCTATTGGCATTACTGACCGTCTGTCGCAAGATGACTTAGAAAGTATTCATAAATGTGCAACTATTATAATTTTGTTAGCAACGTCTAGGGGAATTATATTTAAATTCTTATTTTATTTGTGAAATAGTCTAATAAATATCACTGGATATTATTGTGACAATTTATTAATTATCTGTTGCTTGTTTTCACTTTTCGATTGTTATATGACTGTTTTGTTATTTAACTTTATACAAGCTGTTATCACTGTAGCTGTTGCTAGTAGTAGGAGTAAATAAATAAGCAAATAAATGTGAGAGTTGTAACGAATTTAAAGAATATGAGAAAAGGTACCCAAACGGAAGGTCTTCTGCGACATCCTGTCACGCCTATCAATCCTGGCTTCCAGGCTGTCCGTCACAGTTTTACTGCAAACCCAACCCTCTTCATAACTGATTGCTTTATGGGACAGCGAGTAATTATTAGCGTCCGAGAGAACAGGGGATAATGAATGATGACATTTACTGCTAGAGGAGAGCTGTTCTATTATGGCGTAACACATTTGGAGGTCAACCTCCTCCCGCCGCCAAGGTAAGTCCGACATGGCTAATCCATGCTTGTAATCAGCGCACAGAATTCATGGGGCCGTTATCTTCATTGTGTGTGGATGATGACAGTGAAATCGATGGATACCGCAATAGATGGTGACAAGGTATAAATTTTATCGTCTCGAGAGTGGAAAACCTGAAATGTTAAACCTCCGTTTCAGCAGTATGACCTAGCCAAAGAACAAATTTGATCATCCTTTGGTTTCATACTTACATAGCTTTCAGTTAAGTATAGTCGTGTATGTTTGCTGATTTCTTTATTTGTTAAATGAATGTGGCAGACAGAAAACATTTGCATACTTGGCATATATCTGATCTACAAATTAACTTACTACAAAAGATGATTGCTTATACTTTCCGAGAAATTTCATATTGCGATTACTACCAATAAACACAAACCAGATAGCTATCTATGGTAGTGGTAAAACTTTTTTGTTATAACTGAGAAGATAAGCGAAAAGTTTCAGCATTAGAGAGTGAGGATCGCAACCAGCAGAGAGAATTAGGGGCTGTCATCATATTATCAGGGATCGCACAAAATTCTACCTTAAATTGCATGATTCTTTGGACATTAGTAAAATAGGAAATCATAAAGTGAGGAGAAAGAGCTCTTCGATGAAGTTCTGATGCACCGTGTTGTTTGATTTTTGGAAGAAAATTTGTTGGAAATATTTTATATTTAATAGTTATAAAGCTGTCAGTTTTTAAACTACAATATCGCAGTTAAATTGTCTGTGTAAAGAACAGAGAGCAGCATTAGAACAAGGCGCGGTGTGCCTTTGACATTGATCAAATTCGCCATTGGATATATTCATCACACAATAACAAATTGTGGCGTTGGTATTTAACTACTGAACATTAAACGAGTATTTATTTTACATGGAAATTATTTTTACTGTTTAGACTACGAGTTCAGAGGTAACGACAATAACATGAAAAAACGAAGCAAAAATAAAATGTAGCGAACACAAACACGCATCAAAAATGAACTTGTCCTTTGTGCTAAAGCCACAGTAATAATGAAAATAGGTTGGATTCAAAAATGCAATAAATGAAAAGCATACAAAATGAAAGACACAATACAATTAAACCTATAATAAGAAAAATAAAATAAACTAATGATTGCTAAAAACCATAGATGTAAAAGTTTCAAAATGTTCCGATATAAGTCTGCAAGTTAGTATAAAACATGGCAATGTTCAGCAAGAGTTCGTCTGTACGAAAGAATTCGCTCTTATTAATTAAGACATGGAGCTACAGAGAATGTGCAACTAATTGATATTAAATTACATGTTAATTTTTCATCTCCCGAGCATGAAGAAAAAGTTTCTTTTTCAATGTAGTTCCCTGAAATGGCACTTTTCTTGCATTGACTTTAAGTTCTTAGAGCATTTTTCCTTTGGTTGGTCTGAAACACAACCATTTATAATCACGCAAAAACTACTGTTCATGAAGACATTTCTTCAAAACCGAGGAGAAAAAATATTTTCAAAGGCCAAGTCAGCACTATAGGGTGCATGTTTAGCTGCTGAAAGCCGCATTCTTTGATCTTTTTTTTTTTTTTTTTTGATTTGGTTTATTTACTGACGCTCTTTAACATCTCAGGCCATCAGCGTCGCATTCAATTCACTGCGTGAAATGGCCAATAAAATTTGCTCTTCGTTCAGGCTTGAGGTTCGTTTACAAGTCGTAAATCTACGACATGGGATACACGGCTTTACTTCCCTTCCGAAGTAATCCATATTTTGAATTTTCACGCCTGAAAAATTCACAATTCCTGGCCGGGAATGAACCCAAGATCTTGGGATTAAAAGGCAAGTATCGTTACAACTACACTACCCAGGACCGACACATTCTTCGATGACGGTTTGCGCTTGAACTAGCGTATTGTCGTCAAAAATTTCTGAGTAATTTTCCAGACTGTACTTGCCTTAATGCCAAATTGTACTATTCGGGAAAGCTTACCTTTTCTATTGATCAAAATTAAATCTTCAAATTGCTTGAACGTTTCTCCGGAAGTTGCCTACGGGCCGTCCAGGGTGACGGTTACCACACTTAAAGTACTAGTTCCAAAATTTAACTTTATACCTAGTATGAATTTGTACACTTCAAATAAATTGCAGCCATTAGTTCTGTATTTCCGTTCCCTTGAGAGAAATTGTATCTGTAAACGGTGCTGTAAAACACAGTTTCTCTGCTGTGTTCACAGGTGGATTCTCCAGACATTCTGCTTTTCCTAATGTTAGTTAGATTTTTAATGAAATATATCGCAACATTATCACAGTCTCTTTCCTACTCAGGTGCATACATTACACTGGTATGCAAATGTAACTTTTCCCCTGGGATTTCCATTATAATACCTGAATATGCCTAATTCGACCATGCTAATTGTTTTTTTTTTTTTTTTTTTTTTTGAGCAGTGTTTAACGCCGGGTTTTTACTACTGAGGCATCACAGGCGGTGGACACTGATGATACATGAGATGAAATGATATATTGGGAAAGGATATTTTTTAAGGAAGGAAGCGTTCCAGGCCTAAGTTTAGGGTACCTCCCCGGCATTTGCCAGTTATGAGGACTGAGGAAACCCTGGAAAAAAACCCCAGTCAGGGAGGACGGTCCTGATGGGATTCAAACCCCAGACCTCCCGCTCACGAATCTGCGTCTTAACGACCTCGGCCACCCGTGGCGGTATGCTAAATGTAAAATATACAATGGGAGAGCAGAAATTTCGAGGAAAAGAAATGTCCATTTTTAGCATTTGCTTAAGCGAAAAAGGAAAGCCAAGAGAATCTCAAAATCAGGGTGAATGATCGAGGAGTTTTTTTTTTTTTGATTGGTTTATTTATGGACGCTCTTTAACATCTCAGGTCATCAGCGTCCCATTCAACTCGGCGTGAAACGGCCGACAAATTTTGCTCAGAGGCCTCTCTTTCAGGCTTGAGGTTCTTTTTCGTGCCGCAAATGTACGACACGGGACCCACGGCTTTACTTCCCTTCCGAAGGCAGCCATACTTAGGATCCATCGATCCTGGCCGGGCTCGAACCCGCGATCTTGGGTTTCGAGGAGTTTGAACCGGATAGCTCCTGAATGGCAGTCTCCATCTGAGTGACTCCGCACGGTTTACTAAAATTACCTTTATAGTTAAGGAAGTTCTCCTAGCACAAAATCAATTGCTTCACAAAAGATGTTCTTAATGTTTGTGATACCTCGTTTGGTTCCTGTTCGTTCCGTATTCCCTGTTTGAGTTGCAAAACTCAGAGCTTGGTGTGTGCTATCAGAGTTGAATCATGCCCAGCTGCATCTCATAAACTCCTTTACAACTTCACTTGACAAGTGTTAGAAAGATTTCCTGATTTTGAAACCGCCACGGGTGGTCTAGGTCGTTACGGCGCGGGAGGTCTGGGGTTATTCTCATCATGACCGTCCTCCCTGACTGAGATTTTTCCAGGATTTACTAAATTCTCATAAATGGCAAATGCTGGGGAGGTTCCTAAACTTAGGTCTGGAACGCTTCCATCCTTTAAAAGGTCCCAGTTTATCATTTCAGATCATGTAACATCAGTGTCCACCGCCTCTGATACTTCAGGAGCTAAAACGGGCTTTAAACACTATCAAAAAAGATTTTGAAGCAAGATGTTGATTTTAAGCTAAGCAAAACCCATACATTTTATACTTAAGTGCAGTTAGGAGACTGTAACTGCAAAAATGTCACAATCGACAAATTCATAGTTTCCATTAACTTTCATTAACAAAGAGGAAACTGCTGTGTCTGAAGATTTTGACTTTTCACTATGTCCTACCGTTTGTATTATTACAGTAAATCTATTGCTTTCTCAAGAAATATTTCATTTTATATGTGTGTTGAAAAAGTCTTGTTGCTGCTCAATTTGGTGCAAATATAACGCACAAAATTGCTTTGCAATGAGAGTCACCTAGCATGCACCTTTTGAAAATGAAACGTACGAAACACTTGTTCCTGCAGAATTCTACTGACCTTGGACGACTTAAGTTCAATTGTCAGCTAAAGCGCCAATACCCATAGAAGGATTGCCATTTACTCGCCGCAACACTGCTTCCTCGGCCGCAGAGTTCATTCAGATTGCCTCCGTCCTTAACCCTCCTCTCGTCTATCTAATGCCCCCAGTTTGCGTAGTCTGGAATCAAAGTTAGCAAATGTAGTCTGATGTAAAACTCGTCGATTTGGAAATTGTTCCCTTAAAGCCCCTGAGTGGCACAACCAGAACCGTAAGTCGCTCCGTATGGCAAATGCATGTCCGTCAGCTCATTCTGTTGATAATGTCTGCATCCTAGAAGTGAACAAACCGAAACTGGGAACAAATGAGGTACTACACCGCCTGGAAGTACTTATGATATTGAGCTTAGGGAGTAAACAAATGAAAAGGAATCATGATATCAAGTAAACATACTGAATGTAATTCTTTTCCCGGATGCTCTTTTCTTTAACATTTCAGGTCAAGAATTCCATTCAATTCATGGCGTGAAACGGCCGACAAATTTTAGTCAGAGGCCTCTTCTTTCAGGCATAAGGTGCTTTATCGTACCGTAAATGTACGACACGGGATCCACGGCTTTACTTGCCTTCCGAAGGAAGTCATACTTAGGATTTTTACGGCCGAAAAACCCATTGGTCCTGACCAGGATCGAACCCGCAATCTTGGGTTTAAAAGGCAAGTATGGCTACCACTACACCATCAGGACCGACAAACTAAATGTAAACATGATACTGAACTGAAGGGGTAAACATACTACGGGGAAGCATTAATGATATAACGCCCTGTAATACAGAAATGAGCCATTGCAACCCATGGGTTCCTTGACTAAACACGCTTTAAATAACGTTATCTAGCTTACCTCAAAATTTGTCGCTCAATTTTTGGGACACTCTGTATAGCGATGACAGTTGCTGACTCTGCAAACTCCTTGATGAGTTAATACTGGCAAAAAGAAACAAATGCAACACACTACTTTTAGCAGTTTGTCTGAAAAGTTCTAATATTTATGCTGTTACATAATATCTCTGATAAGCGCTTACAGAAGAAGATTTGAACAGAAATGAAGTACTGAAGCATTTAATTAATACATAACCATAAACTTGCGATGCTACAGGTCTGCAAATCTTCCAGGACAATGTAAGAAATTGTGTAGTCGGGAGAGTTACTCAAGCTAGGTTTGCTTTATTTCCGAAGCTATACCACCGTAGATGCATGATAGAGAATGAAAACATAGTGGCGGCGTTCCCCAGTAACAAAAAGTATATTGCATAATTCACGTTCTCCTTTCCGTTTCCGAACTATTGTGTCCTACCTTTCTATACGGATTATCGCAATTTAAACAATGGAAGGTACAATATATTAGCGCATGTATATATTCTTAGGCTTGATTATTTGAGAAAAAGTTATATTATTTTCTTTATAGCAATTAAATTTGCAAAATTTTACTACATGTCCCTTAGTATATAGTTTTCTTATAAAATATTCACATTTCAGAATACAGAAGTATTTGGACAGAACAAAAATGACAAAATGAGCTTAACGGACATTTGCAGGGCGACCCATTCAAGTAAGAGCTAACGCATGTTACTGTTGCTAAATTTGGATGTGTAGTTGGTTGCCACATGGTCATGAATTGTGTTCTGACGTTAGTAGCCCAGTGACTGTGGAAGTGCGAAGACTTAATATTACAACTTGAGCTTTCATACATTAACAAAGCCATCGACTAAAGATGTTGGTTATTTCATAGCATAGGTGCTGATTTTTGCAATATATGTATATGAAACATAAAAATAAAGAAACACTATTAACAATGTAACAAATTAACACTAATAATAAAAGTAGATAAAGATAAAACACAGAGAAAGAGTCACACTTGAAACTGCTATATTTCGAACTACTGCGAGTTCTTCAATGGCAAGAAGACTTGTTTCTTTATCTACTTTTATTATTAGTGTTAATTTATATATATATATATATATATATATATATATGAATGTATGCATTATTAAGCAGACAAATTAAAACAAAGCAACATATTTATGAAATGTAGTAAACTTAAATAAAATTTGTTAATATCTGTACAATCAGATTTTGTATAAAAATCTATAAACAGGAAACATGCAAATCAATAAAAATGACTTAAGACATAAAAGGAATAATTATAAATTGAGAATATTAACATAATTAAAAACGTTTGAAGAAAAAATCGTAAGAATGGCATATTTTAACGAAAGCCGAACGAACGTCTTTTCCGCCGCAATTCATATCTTTCAATGAATTGGTCAGTTCCAGAACAATCAAGATTCAAACAGCTGGTTGTTTTAGTGGCAGTTAAATTTGGCTATTGTTCTAAGATGGCTCTGTCCTTCCAATATTTTTATGTTGCCCTTCAGCTTTTTGAAACTAAAGTATGATCTATCAGCTGTTCAAGATGATATCAGAACAGTTAAAACCAATTGTACAAATTGGGCGCACATTTATTTCTTTTCAGAAACTGTATAATTGAAAAGATATCTAGGGAGTTCTTGTTCACCTTTAATTCTAAAACATCCATCACCATGCCAACGTGTCAGGATCAATATTGTCATTAAAAATTCTCAATGTCTGTCATATCAGATCTGTTCAATTTTACCTAACAAATATTGACCATCACTTTCAAATCAAGATAGAAGAGGTTAAGAATAAACATGCATTATTTAAAAAAAACATTAAGCTGTATATGGGTTTAGGGTAGGAAAGCTGCGAGGAACAATTCCAAAATCTAATCCTTTTGGAATGTACTTTTAGCTTGATAGCTATAGTTATTATAAATGTAGAAATTGGACATTTTAAAATTTATTTCTTGCCAATTTAATCCTCAATTTCACCGTTTTCTTCTTCAGCATAGTATTAACTTCACCAATAGGACCAAATAGCTTGTATATCACTCACACAATGGTAGAAATAGAAATTAAACGAGTGTAATTAAAAATCATTTGCTTTAGAGCCCATATCTTGCTTCGAATAATTCTTCAGAAAAACCGAAACTTTGCTCATAATTAGAATCAAACGAGGCAATAATGAGAACCAAACCGCCTATTTAATTGGAGAGAATAATAAGTTTAACGTATTATCACCATGTAACTGCTGGAAAAATGAATGTCTTTCTGGAAAATTCTTCAGAAAAAAGTATATATTTTATCAAATTTTGCCTATTCAAACTAAAAATTAATTATATGCTGTAATCATCTTTTGAAAATATTGGAAGGCTGAACTCACTCTGCAAAAATCTTGGGGGCCCAAGTCCCTCCGGCCCCTGGAAGTCCTCCCTATGTTTCAAAGAGTCTAATTGGAGGACTCTCCATGTTTTGCGCATTCCTTTTAAACAATACCTGTTCGGTTGCAACAAGCTCTTTAGTATGAAATTCTGTATAAGCAGTCCCAAAAGCGTCTAAATAGATACGGTTTACTTAAGAACTAGCTTTCAGTGACGAAGTAAGGTAAAGTGCAGAACAAATCATAACCGCGCCCCATCCCACCGAGTTCCTTGGAACGCCACGGGTGGATGAGATGGTTAAGGCACGGACTCGTGAGCGGGAGGTCAGGGGTTCGATTCCCACCAGAACCGTCCTCAGTGACAGAACTTTTTTCCAGGTTTTCCTCAGTCCTCATAAATGACAAATGCCGGGGAGGTATCTTAAACTTAGGCCTGGAACGTTTTCTTTCTTTTAAAAATAATACTCCTCTCTCAATTTATCATTTCATTTCATGTATCATCAGTGTCCACCGCCTGTAGTGCCTTAGTAGTATAACTGGTGTTAAACACTTAAAAAAAAAGAGTTCCGTGTATTGTATAATGGCTTTCTTCTAATCAGTAATACAGTACGACGAGATGCCTGGTAATTCTCCAGCATTGTCCCTGTTATTTTCGTACATCAGATATTGAGTAGAAAGTATGAATATTTTCTGTTTTCATATTATTAAAATATATGAGTGTGCGTCAATTAATGAATAATGAATAAACAAAATACGTTATTTACTCTCACTTGCACACCTAATCTCTGTTAGCACTAAATTTGAGCTGAAAGAGATTTCAGAGATGTGACAACGTTATTTTCCTGAGCGAACTTTATACATCTAATTCCTCCCGTGTGTCATATCAATGTAACATAAGAAGAAACTAGATAATTTAATCTCAGTTCCAGAAAGAAAGGTCATCAAAGCTTGTCCCAAACTACACACTATCTTATTCTTCCATGTCTGACTGGTTTGGTTCATGTTGCCATATAAATGCTGAAGAAACTTACATGCATCGCATAAATAAGATTCAGTGGAATTATTTTGTACGTTAATTCCATGCAATAAAAACATTTTCAATGTCATTTTTGCCGTTGAGGTATTGCGTAGCCGAAAATAAATAATTAATGTGTTAACTTTCAAGTGCCATAACAAGCTAATGCGCCGGAACTCACATATTCCGATTATAATAACGGATAGATAAGCTAAAATAGAATAAATAATGCTCGATTATATTTGTTCATAACTTGAAGCATTTTGATGGAAACTTACCTGAAAATGTTTTTGTGAATCATTTGCATTCGCAGAATTAGACTTTACCAATGAGCTAAATATTATTGTCATAGCATTGGTGTTAATAAAGATAAGAAAACTGAGCAATAGTATATTGTTTTTGTCATGAGGTTATGCAAACAACATATTGAGTATGTGCAATTAGTGCGTTCTAAATGTATAAGTAAACCCATGCTGAAAATTAAGTAGTGTTAGCATATTTCTTAGATCAAATATTTATTTTCTCAAAAGTTCTAAAAGATAGAGAATAAGGTTTTAATCCTTTACGTAATTACTAGATTGGATATTCTTTCTTATCTAAATTTCAAAATGTGTATAAAAGAATCGGATAATAGAAAAATTCAATCCTACGTATAAAATACTAAAAAATGTGATGTATGGATTTTAATCAGATGGTTATGTTCATATGACGTAAATAGTATAAAGGGTTTCATTTTATATAATGTAGTACACTGATATCTGCTCTATGTTGTGTAGTAACTGAATCTTTATTGAACTACAAAAACGTAGAAAATCGTAAGTAAATTGCAACTGGTTTGACGTAACATAGCTTTCTCAATCCTCACGCAATCTTTGTCAAACCGTAGTTTACTGAGGCATCTGCCTGCGTCAAACTCATATTGCCTCATATTACTTTTTTATTTGGCTTGGGAGTTCTCTGAAAGAGTTCAGTTTGCCCGGTAAATGCTCCTAAAATGGAGGAGGTTAACCTTTTAGCGCCAGTTGAAATAGTTTACTTTAGCAGCCTGGCCCTTGCCAATAGTGTCAGACTTCCCCTTTATTCTGACTGACCCTTTTTCTCCCCAGGTCGTTAAATTACAGGCCCCAAGTCCAACGTAAGAAAACAGGGAAAGCAGCGGTTTTACAGGGGACAAGCTCATCATTTGTTCGCTGGGCGTCATTCTGGCGACACGGGTGTTCTTCTACCATACTTTTCAACTTAATCTCCTGCACTTCCATTATGCCCCATGTTTTCCCTTTCCAACTGCCTTTCTTTCCCCTTCTCTTTCACGGATGTTGTTTGAAGGACATTACGTTTCATAGTCTTCTTTCAAGTTAACCGCCTTTAGAATGAAGACAATTGTAAACAGTTGGAAAAGGGTTAGGGATAGGGTATATACCTTTTGTCGGCATATCCTGAGGTGTGGATAGGTTGTACATCATAGGCTTTGAACTGAGTGAAGGGTTGTTGACAAGCTGTCTATCTTGATTTGCTATGGTACATCACCCACCACTCCAACTAGGACCCGTCTCATTCTCTCTCGCAAGAACGAATCTCTGTTCCTCATATTTACATTATTTTGTTAGCCTTAGCACACTGTAACTTAAACATTCAGTCGTTTTCATCAGTCAGGTGTTGTTCTTTAGACTCAATTCTAAACTCTCCTTCACCTGTAAACGCTAACCAGATTAGTATAATTATTGCGCGATATGGGCTACCATCCTCTAAAAGCGGTATAAAGAAATTTCAAAGCATAGTTCATTTTAAAACAAATGCCAGTATGTAGAATATCAGTGGATAACCCATTGATGTTATACAGTGAGATTATTTTTAGTTACGGGCTGCCCGACTAGTTAAAGAAATGCAGTTGCCGCAACCGGAAAAAGGGAAGTAAGGATCTCAGCGCATACAAAATTAATTTTATTTTAGAATTTATATTTTTATTGAAAGCATGAAATGATAATTAAAACTGATTATAAAAATAAGCATTAACTCGTGTTATAAGCGATGTTGAAGATGATGTCCCGCAGCAGCAATACATTGCCATCATCTGCTTAGCAGATTCCTGTTTTCCATGCAGTTTTTCTTCCTTAATAACATTGCGGTTCAGAAGAGGTTTCTTGTCATTGGAAGATCCTATTTCTTGTAACTTCTGAACAAGTTGGCGAACAGTTTCTCTATCTAAAACATGAATACCACGACATTTTCTTGTGGTATAACTAACGAAGAACAATTTGTACATAATTTACACATGATGAAAGCACCGAGTAACAAATTAATACACAGCTACAAGCTGACAAAACTTTCCTCAATCTTAGTACAATCTGCTTCCTGTACATGCATATAGGCTTGACAACGGACTTCTTGTAGTACAAGGCCGCACCCCCGTAACTCAAATAACTTCAATATAGATTTCAAATTAACTCAAGTTTTATTCCAACATGGAAACTTAAGAAAATATGTTTAAAATTAATTTGTTTATACGAACACAAAACGAAATACCCTATTGGATTAAAGATGTGATTTTAAAAATCACGCAATTGTCTATAAAATCAATTTTGATGTCTTGGCAACCGACACAGATGGTTGAGGCCGCCAAGGCTGGAACCGTGAACGAGAGGTACAGGGTTCAAATTACCTCAATACTGGATGGTGCTCCTCTTTTAAAACGCCGAACGGAAGATTTTTTTTTTTTGAATGGTGTTTAACGCCCGTTTTTACTACTGAGGTATCACAGACGGTGAACACTGATGATATATGAAATGAAATGATAAAGGGAAAGGATTTTATTTTTTAAGGAAGGAAACGTTTCGGGCCTAAGTTTAGAGTACCTCCCCGGCATTTTCCAGTTATGAAGACTGAGGAAAACCTGGAAAAAACTCCAGTCAGAGAGGACGGTCCTGGAGGGATTCGAACCCCATCCTCTCGCTCATGAGTCCGCGCCTTAACGACCTCGACCACCCGTGGCGGTGGAACGGAAGATGTACTTACTGAAACCCGCCACTGCTTGGGGCGTCACATGACTACCTGGCATAAAGTGGTAGAGTTTTTAATAATATCTGCAAAGTTATTAAAGAACGCGCACATTCATCATATAAACTGTAACACTAATGTTTTATCATTTCCTTATTTTGGAGGTTTTCTGTTGGCATCTTAGGTGTAAACCCAAGCTGATTATAGTTTGAAAGGTTAATACTTTATAGTTACAGAAATTAAGTGGCTATTATATCAGGTTATAGAGAATTTATAAAAAAAAGATATTTTTATGTTGGTTGCCAATTGCTAGCTTCTGAAGGAGAAGTCCTGTATTTATTGCTTCTTATTTCCATTTGAAAATATATTCTGAAGGCATTTTATTTATTAATATAGTAATTCTGCTACGGTGACTGTAGTTGCATCAAGTAATCTTTCATTTACTTTTAAAACACAGAATTAGAGGTTTTCTAGGTAGGATAACATTAAATTTATTTTATTTTGTTCCTTTTCCTTATGATGTCTCATTATTAAAAAAAAATATTTATGTTTTCATTGGTGCATATTTCTGTAAAGCATTTTACTTCAAACTTTCTTAACATTTGTAATAATAATAATAATAATAATAATAATAATAATAATCTTGTTCTCTTTCTAAGAGATGAAAGCATTATAATTAAACGTTTCTTGTAGTTGTAAGTAAAAAAATCCTAAAAAATTATAAACAGTTATATTTTATATCGACTTTATCATTAGTTTTGATATTTCACTAAATTGCAAAATAAGTTCAAATGGGAGGATATGTGAGTACATTTTCCCTTGTAACCCGTGTCTGAATGCTAGTATAAATAATTTTTCCCTGTGTGTACGTATAATTATCTGGTGCCATTACCAACTGTGTGTTTTACTTGCGATTGTTGATCTAAAGTACAGTCTGATGGCGATTCTGCCTAAAACATGATTCTACGTTGAAATTGATTGTGTGTTATGTTATATACTCGTAACTAATCACATTATTTTCCAGGCATATGATAGAGCTGGCATATGTGGAGAACGAGCAATGCGTGTACAACACGAGTGGAGGAAGTTCTCTGACAGACAACAGAAGTGAGAGATGAGCTTATTGGTCTATAAACAGCAAGTACTGAAAAGCAGATTAAGGAAGGTGACAACCAACAACATGAATGATCACTGGGAATCCTTCCGCGTCATTCACCTAACACCAAGAGCCAAACTTCTACCGAGAAGAAGAACTCATAATTCTATTAATCATTTAGAAAAATTTAACGAGCTGAACGAAGATGCACTTGCAAAATTCCGTCACTGTTGTGACTTCGTGACTACTGTAATTCGTGTCTGGCACAAAGCAGTGGAACTTATAATAAAATGAAGCATTCGCAATGCTCAGTTTGCTCGCTTCCTAAGACTGACTTATTTGTTAATGCAAAAATGGATCCCAACACAGCGATGAATGCAACTCTAAACTATGTTGGCTTAGGCTTGATAGGGATGGAGGAAGGTATTTCGGTACTTCAGACTTTCCCAAAGACTGGTGGTTTGTACCTGTGCCCCAGTGGGGGAAACCTTTGAGAGAAAGGGATGAACTGAGGAAGAGGTCGGCAGTGAGGATCCAGGGGCAATGAGAGCGGACGTAGACGGGGTCCCAAACATGTTTTCTGAGGTAGAACACACCGATGCTGGCGCAGCATTCTTCCAAGGAGTTCGAGCACCTCAGAAGAGCCACTTCCTAGTCAGACGCCATGGCAGGAAAATTTCCATAGAGCAAGCCACGGTCACATCGCACCAACCACCTCGTCCTGACACTTTCAATGCAGAACCAACGGAATGAAATGAAATGGGAGGCCGGAAAATTGGTGGAACGGAAAGACTCATCTCTGCATTTGCCTAAGTGACCAGGTGAAACCACGATAAACTAAGGCCGGAATGGCCGGCCCCAAGGGACTTGAACTCGAGGTTTCCCAAGATACAAACGTTACCTCTTGAGCCATTCTGCTCGAGTCTAAACAGTAACAAAACACCATCTATCAATTTCAAACTGATTTCCTTCACAAATAAAATATTATTCCTAACATATCACTGCCAGAGTGTTTGAGTATCGAAAGGAAAAGCATACCGTGTCATTAACAACATTTATTCCGAAGGTATAAAACTCCATACTTTTGCAAAAAATTAAATACCAATTATTATTAGACCTAACGCAATAAGAATGCAAACCGCCACGGGTGGCCGAGGTCGTTAAGGCGCGGACTCGTGAGCGGGAGGTCTGGGGTTCGAATCCCGCCAGGACCGTCCTCCCTGACTGGGTTTTTTTCCAGGTTTTCCTCATTCTTTATAACTGGCAAATGCCGGGGAGGTACCTAAACTTAGGCCTGGAACGCTTCCTTCCTTAAAAAAATATCCTTTCACAATATATCATTTCATTTCATGTATCATCAGTATCCATCGCCTGCGGTGCCACAGTAGTAAAAACGGGCGTTAAACACTATTCAAAAAAAAAAATAAGAATGCAAGGAACCATGACGTACAAAATTACCTAACTACTTATATCACACCTGCTTGCAATATCACTATCATAAGTATTTGATCGTAATGAACGAAACGTGGGAGCAATGTGCCACTGATTTATCATTTTCTATGCAAAAGGTCGTGAGATTTGAACCTCACGTACAAAAACTCGATGCAAAGAATCGTGTTAACAAAACAACAACTGTGGCGGTTTCAGTAGAACTTTTGCCCTGTATTTTAACAGGCATATGCTGAACATCATATAGTCATCTACTCTCTGTTATTTGTGCTGGGTCTATAAACAAAACTCTTAGAAAAGGAGAAAAACTTGTTTATTTTAATACAAAACTATATCTTACAGTTCTGATGAGGATCACTAATTAATATAAGAGATTTTGGGAAGTAAAAAAGGACTCAAAAGACAGACATTTAGTAGTGATATTAAATAGTGCTTGACGATTCTTTACAAATTTTATCATTTTGGGGAATGGAATCGAATATGATGTGCGTTTTTATCATTTAATGAAGAAAAGTATAAAACTTCAATTTATGATGCCAGGAGATAGGTATAATGTTTTAGAACTGCTAATACTATTTAAACATTTTTAAATATTTTTTACATGTTACTTTAATTTTCAATGTTCCCTAATACACAACATCCCATAATAGCTTCTTCTTCTTCTTCTTCTTCTTCTTCTTCTTCTCCTCCTCCTCCTCCTCATTTAGCACTACAGCTTGGGGAGAGCCTGGGCCTGCCGCGGCCACCTCCGCTTCCTCTACCTCCGTCTTAAGACATCATTGATAGAGGGTAATATTGCAGGGAAAATGTGATCAAGATGCTGGCACTTCGCCGGTCGCAATAGACAACCCGCTATTAATATAATGCATTTGAATAAAATAAGCAAGCAAATAACTGAATAGAAGGCCTTTGTTGATAATAAAAGGAACTTCTATATAAAAAGGTAAATATGATAATTTAACCCTATCACAGCAAATGCGTGCAAAATTAGTTTAAGAGTTCCATATAAATCCGTGAAAAAATAAATTAGTAGATTACAATAAAACAGAAAATAAACGACAGTATATACAATGTGTTTTCCAAAAGTAAATACTCTTACAGTGTGGACAATTTAAAGTACTTTTGTTTTCCCATGATTCTCATGAGACTACTAAATGTACATCTGACCTTTTTTCTATTTGGATGTGTTTAGATCAGAGCACAGGGTGCAGGTGGCATCATCTTCGCACTCATCAGGATCAGAACAATGAAGAATAAGCTCTTATCTAAATCATTGCATGAATCATGTTTTCCCGCTTTCCTTTGGCAGTTTTTTTTTTTTTTTTTTTTTTTTTTTTTTTGTCTTCTTGATAACACAGGTTTACACATTGAAACGTTTTGAGAACTGTTTTGCTTATGAAATGTGATTCTACATATTTCAGTACCGCTGACTTTAGTTTATCTTCATCATATCAGAATATTTTACTAATTAAGAATTAACTTATAATTTTACATATTCAACACTTCAGTAGAATCTTGTTCGTTTGGTCTGGAATGTCCTTCTCTTGCAGTTTCTATCGTGTGTTTCCATAGAATCCCTACAGAGCATCCAACAGTAATCCGCAATCAATGATGTATTTCATCGCCTTTTCATTTCTAGAATATCTTGATGGAATCTCTCATCTTACTCTTTGCTAAAGTCCCCAAATACATTTAAATGTGAGAAGAGCAAGTTTAATTTGAGACTCTTATTGAGAATCTCTGTAGCATGTTGTTCACAATTTTAGCATGATCACGATGTTTAATGTTTCCTATAAACTCCTAAATCAGTTCTTTAAATGCAACCCGAGGGGACTTAATAGTACTGTAAATTACATGTCTTTAACTGATGTTCCGATTTGCTCACTTACTAAGATTTCTTCTTTTATTTTTGCATCCGAAATAGCAGAATATTTGTCGGTGAGATATTTGAAACAGTCTCCATTTTTGTCAAGCGCTTTCACAAATTGTTCCATCACACTAAGTTGAATACGAAGACGAGGTAAAAAAAACTTTATTTAAGACCCAATAGGTTACCCCGTATTATAATTTTACTACCTTGTGTTAAACTGTTTCTTTGTGTTTTCCTTTGCTTTATAACAACAAAACTGCAGCAAACATAACAAAACATTGAATTATTTAAACGACACTTCCTCTCCGTTATTCTTAGTCATATATATGTGTGATAAAGACAGTAAAATTAAAGAATTTATAAGGAAAGTTCTTCCTTTGAACAAATATTTAACTAGTCCAATAAATGCTTTACAATACATGATACCTTAAGCACCATGGGATGTTGTCAACTGTATAAAAACAAATTGCTAGTTCTTTAAGTACACTTATTGCAATAAATGACATTCGTATAAGGGAAAGCACTTCATTTTTTAAATCATTACATGTAAATTACTACAAAACGCTTCAAAATCTAAATAGGCAAAATCACTGTATACCTATGTAATTAAAAACTATTTTAAGATCACGTTTGCACACTGCATTGTTAGCCTAAAATTATAATTGATAATTGTGTTAGGTGCTCAATTCAAAAGGCAAAATGCTGCCTTTCATCATATGACACAAACCTTCACGAGGTACAATTTTAAAATCATTGTTTGTTATGGACGCTCTTTAACAGCTCAGGTCATCAGCGTCCCATGCATCTCAGGGCGTGAAACGGCCAACAAATTTTGCTCAGAGGCCTCTCTTTGAGGCTTGAAGTTCTTTTTCGTGTCGTAAATGTACGACACGGGACCCACGGCTTTACTTCCCTTCCGAAGGAAGCCATACTTAGGATTTTTACGCCCGAAAAAATCCATCGGTCCTGGCCGGGTTCGAACCCGCGATCTTGGGTTTAGGAGGCAAGTATGGTAACCACTACACCACCAGGACCGACTAAAATCATTGTACACTGTCTCTAAATTGAATTAAATTTTCCTGAATAAAAATAATCGTAATCATAAAACAAATTTTTAAAATGTTTTTTTCTAAGACCAACTTAACCGAAACTTTCTAAAAGCAACGAAACTAGTTTTTTATTAAAGTATTTTCAGAAAATAACGTACACTATCAATATCAAACTCGAGTTGGTTTACTCTTGACCTAAGGAACAGAAAACCAGCTTTGATTCCTTTACTTCGGCTCTCGACCGAAGGTTTCTGACTTCTGTAACAAAAATACAATATTTTCAAGGAAATGATAGCAGGCGTGACAATTGCCCACTACCTAAGGGTAAAAGTACAGTCAAACCATGGAGGCTAAACATCCAACTGTCGCCTCATGAAGAATATGTTACCCGATGCTTCTCTGTATATCCTACTCAATAGTCACTACCGGCATGAGTGGCCGAGGTCACTAACGCATACACTTGTGAGCGGGAGGTCGGGGATTCGATTCCCACTAGGACTGAGGTTTTTCCAGGTTTTCCTCAGCCCTCATAAATGGCAAATTCTGTGGAGGTACCCTAATCCATGCCCGGGACGTTTCTTTCCTTAAAAAATCCTTTCCCAATGTCTCATTTTATTTCATGTATCATCAGTTTCCACCGCCTGTGATGCCTCAGCAGTAAAAACGGGCGTTAAACACTAAATACTAAAGTTGCCAATATTTCAGAAATTAAATTTATGTTATCACCACTGCATTATTAATGTAAATGGGTGTCCTCAGTTCCGCATTAGTTCCAAACACAACAAAATTTTCAAACACACACACACACACACCCTATATATATATTGCTACATCTAGATGCCCACATAGAGTTATAATATTAGATAATAGTTGCTTTCCCTCTTAATTAAATATGCTTCAAAAGTCTATGGCTGCAAATCTTTGTTACTGATAATGTAGTAACCTCAAAGCTGGACGCTCACAAACTGATGTAACGACTGCAATTTTCTACTCCTTATTGCAAACATTCCATTTCCAAATAGGTACCGTGATAACTAGCATATGACAACACAGTTACAGTGGTATCTCATATTTGGATCTAATAAAATGTTCTGTTAACTATAAATTTCATGTTCACAGCAATAAAAAGAACTTTAAACAAGCAAATCAGTGAGGCGAAAAGTTGACTGTAGTTTTTAGGGCATTCAATGGCTGATTGAGTTTTCATATTCTCAAATAAAGCTAAGCTTGAATGGCGGCAACGGTAACATAGGTAGATGATGACGCACGATAATTCTGTACTCAGCCTGCTCACACACCTGAGACAGCTTCTCTACTATCTTCTATGACGACGTTTACCTATTTAACAAATGCCGAAATACCATATAAATGTGCTGATAAAATAGAACAGTTTTTCTTTAATAACCACGTTCTTCCTTTTAGCTCGTTTAGATCTTTCCAAGGTTCAAATAAAAGGCAATGAGATAGGACGCTTATATTACACTAAACTTTGTGGAGAGATTAGAAACATGCCCTTGTATAGCCCTGCCGCCCTTTGTGACTTTCACGGAAAGTGGCTGGTGTGTAACTGCGACGAGTAAGCCTCAACGGCTGTAATGAAGTGACCTCGGCGGTTTCAATTAAACCTTACCGCCCGCCTGCTTCTCCCAACATCGCACACACCACACCTTCGCTTCCACAAGAGGAAGGAACAAGTTGGTTATTGCCAAGAGTGCCTGTTGGATTTAATGGACCTCCCGCCAGGCAGACCACCCGACCCGCAGGGGAAGATGCGGCTCTTCTTACCCCACAACATTTCCAGAACGTAGCCACAGTGTCTGTCCTTCCCCCTCCCTGTTAAACACACACACACACATGCTCCTTACCTCTAATTCCGTCCTTCCATTGTGAAGAAAGCGACTGCGAACATGGAGTGCGACCTAATACCTGCCAAACTGTGAACACTCTGCTGAACACATAGGCAGTAACTATGGCGCCAGCTTGTTATAACGACACGTCTACCAACAAATTAAGGAAAATTCTGGTTCATTTTCTTTCCCTTGTGGTTACGATCTTCTTGAGATTGAGCATTTCACAACTGCTCTTTTCGTTCTTTTACAGTCTTTAATGACTGGGCATGAGCGCGCTGGAGTTTTTCATGATGGATGTAGGACAAGATATAGACTCCTGGGGTGGATAGCAGGAGTTTCATTCTAACCCCCTACCTTTGTAGCAAATAGCTGAGACATAAAATTCATTGCCGGTATTTGCCAAAAGGGTATAGCCCAGAGCTGTGTAAACTATATGTATCGCATTATGTATCTAATTATTTATTAAAAGCATAGTCTGCTGTTATATAAATTATTTATAGTTATATAAACAAACTTTCATCATTTATTTGTATTAAGTTTTCACAGAATGGGAATGATATTTTGGCCACATTTTAATGCATTTTTGTCATTGATGAGTGGATGCTCTGTGTGTATTTACCAACGTAAAAGTTCATTCTGATAAAATTACTTGTAAACGTAAAAAATGTCTTATACTATAATATTTACATTTTGAGTTCTTAGCAAGAAAGTTCGTAAATGTCAGTATTTACGCTTAGAGTGGCAAATGCAATCATAATATTATATACTTATTTTGATTAAATCGTTCTACTCGTTTTTGAAACTATTTCATTAAAATATATAAACTATGCAAACACAAATATCGCTCTCAATGAAATAATAACTTTTAATTATTGTACCTGTTTTTCTTTTACAATGTTTACATTTTTCCAGACTCCATGATTACAAGTTCCTAAGTTGTTCTTATTGTTCCTTATATTTCTGTCTTTTCTCACAAATGTTCCTGTTCTTCATTGCAGCGTTTAGTGTCTATATTCGACTTAGGGTATCCATTAGTTTTTGTTAAATGAGATCATTGATTAAATGTGTAATCTACTATCTTTCCTTTGGTACAGATGTTCTTTCAGATCTCCAAAGTTCATTTCTGCTGCTTGTAATTGAAATTCTAAAGCTATTCGTCATAGTACCTCAAATGTTGTGTAAATGCTGTTTAATTTAGATCTGTAAAATAAATTTTACATATTTATACTTCCAAATATTCCGTACAACCCTTTTCACTGCTTAGACATTTATTCTTACTTCACAAATAATCTGTTAACCTACTTAAATTCCTAAATTTTAATAACTTGTCATCAAAGCGAATAAACTAAGGTCAATGTACAACACAAACGTTCTTATAACGGACAAAATATATTTCCTGTCACATAAGTAAGGAAAATGTGCACATGAAGTAATTAGCATCTCTCCGTTCACTGGAAAAGGCATATCGGATCGTGACAGTGACTATACAGCAGAAAGCTGTCTGAATCAACATTTACGAAGCCGCAAAGCACCTGAAGAAACAATAAGGGACGATTACAGGCGTCACCATTAAAATCATCACAAAGACTCCCAAGACTCCCAAATCACGCACATTTCACGTGTAACAGAGCAGGAAAAAACCTATGCTCTCACCGCGTCACGTGCTCAAGAACTGTGACCTACAAAAAAAAAAAAAAAAAAAAAAAAAAAAAAAAAAAGTGTTCTGTTTATGGATTAACATTTTTTTTTTTTTTTTTTTAATTCCTGAATTTTATACTCCCTTGGTTTACAGATGAAGCATGGTTTCCTCTGAGCGAACGCGCAAACCTTCAAAACTGGTGTGTATATGGGGGACATTAGAAGGGGATTCCTCCCCATTACCATGGGATGTTGTGGTGTTCAATCTTTTCACAGAGGTCTGCGCACCCGTAGGTTTTTGCATTAGGACGGCACCTAGAAGCTATTCCGACCCGCCGTTCGGCTGCAGACGTTTGCGACGCCCAGACTCTTCAAGCCAAGCGCACCTACCTGCCAGTATGGGGGACAGAAAAGCTTCATGCTGGGCACAAAGAGCCATTCCAAAATAGAAATCGGAGCGTTATAAGTCCTATTTTATTTTAACAAATAGTTGCCAGGATGGCTCATCTGAAAATATTCAGCTAGTTTGTCAATCAATGCATGATAAACTAACTGATTAATGTACCAATAGACGGTGCAGCATATCACACTAGAAAATGATATTTTTAAGACAAAAATATCTTTAAAAAATGGCTACCCAAATCTCTCAAACTACCGCATCCCGTCTTTCTTTCAGGAAGGAAATGTGTGCAAAAATAAACCCCGCACGCTTGAATAAACCAACAAAGTTATACGACAACAGATTAAAAGTGTTGACGACGGCACTTTGAGAGAAGTATTGCAAAATGTTATAGAGACGCATGCATGCATGTATGCTTAGTTCAGTACAGATTATGATCAATTCCTGTTTTGCATCGTTGAAAGTATGCATTTATAAATGTGCACATCATTAACTAAAAGTCATAAATTGTTATATGGTGTTTGCGGTTTCTAGCTAGAGAATCAATCTGTAGGATAACGCGCAAAACAGAGAAATTATGAGGGGAACATAAAAACTAGTCTCACGCTTAGATTAATGCCTCAGTCATTACGGGAACTGCAATAAGAAGAATGTAATAATCTCGGAAAACAATGGATGTAGCATTAATTCAATTTTAATGCTGTGTATGCAGAAATGAGTTTTGTAATTTGACTTTTGCAACGAACATATTATCAATTATAAACTTGCTGTTAAAATGCAACCAATAAAATAAAGCAAAATAGTTTACATAGCTCAGCTTATTACTCTTGTAAATAAATCAAAAATCAAAATACTAAATCATTCTTTTATAGAAAAACGAATGTGTACAGTCACATACCTTAATGATTTCTGCAGCTTATAGATGGTTACATCAACACCTACTGGTTTGTATTTGGAGTGCAGATTTCAATTTATTTTTCATTGATTAAGCATAGGGGAAAGAATGGTAAACAATTGCAGGAACTGTCAAACATGTATAACCACCCTTACGCTCAGCCATGTACTTCCTCTGAGGACTATTTCTGGTGGACAGTGTGGAGACCGTTACCTATAGAGGCCCCATAAAACCCTACCTATAAAATGTTGGTGCTTGTGTTGACAACACTTTTACCATAACTTACGCAATGATTAGTAGCTACAAGAGAGCTACTTTTAGCCGTGGAATTCTCTAAAGAGGAATTTTCACTGGAAGAAATGCGATTTCTCAATGGAACAGTGAATTGCACTCCACTTGTGGGCGACTGTCTTTTGACAAGTTTAACAAAGGCATTTATGGAGCTCCATATCGCATTCTCTGAGAGTGAATTCCTCATTTTTAGCAGATGCACTTCAGTTTGTGGATAGATTCTCACTTGTCCTCTTAAAATAAACATTAAATACATTAATGCAGTAATTTGTCTCTTCACTGAACATACTTATACAAAAATATATTGTTTTAAAACCAAACAGATGTACTTTTTATTAATTTTAAATTCCAATTTAGTTTGAATTGAATAAATATATTTTGACTAGATATACAACCACAAAAGACAATTCTGTTAATGCCGGGTCAGATTTATGCAATTCTTTCCTTTTATATGCTTCAATTATATTAGTTCCATTCATCATTTCAGCTACATAGGGAAAATGTTATTAGAAAATACAACAAAATGTTTACAATATATCAAAAATTATGTTAAAAGCTTGTTTCTGGTTAGCTCGAATACTTTCATGTGGACAGATACCGTAAGAGCTAAAACAGTTTTAGATGGAAAACCCATTAAACAGGTGAATATTATTAACTATTTGAAATTTAATATCTTATATACAGAAAAGATCTTTCCAATTATCCTAGAAAATTTAACATGATATGCGGTACAATTAAAACAGTAAAAATGAAACCAAATTAAAGTTATATAAAGTTATAGTGGTCCCCACATTGTTGCATAGTTTTGACTTTTGGGTTCTAATCAAAAGAGATGAGAAGATAATAGAAGCGGCTGAAATGAAAATTTTGAGACGTGTAGCTGGTTGTACTCTCTTAAACAAATGAAAAAACGAAGAAGTAGAAATGAGTTGGATATTTTTAAATTGATGAATAAAGTATAATAATTTAGAAATAATTGGATAGTACACGTTCAAAGAATGAAAGAAGAACGCATAACAGAGGGTATTTTGGATGATCATCCGAAAACGAAAGAAGTGTGGGTTGGCAAAAAAGCAATGAATTCAACTTTTTGACTTAATGGTGAATTATTTCGGGTGTAAAAATCGTATGTATGTCTTCTTTCGGAAGGAACGTAAAGCCATGGGTCCCGTTCCGTAGATTTGCAGCACATAAAACAACCTCAAACCGGAAATAATAGGTCTGAGCAAAATTTATCGGCCGTTTCACGCCCTGAATTGAGAGGGACGCTGATGACCTGAAATTTAAAAGTCTTCATAAATAAACCAAATAAATGCATTTTAAAAAATTCGGCATTCAGTCCATATACATGGAAAATGCAGGGAATACCTAAACTTAGACTTGGAATGCTTTCTTCCCTAAAAATAATCCTTCCCCAATTTATTATTTCATCTCATGCATCACCAGCGTTCACCGTCTGTAATACCTTTGCAATAAACGGACCTTAAACACCATTAAAAATCAAAGCGTAATCAAAGGATAGTAAAAAATTATCTACCATGTTTAAAGGACCTTATCTCTTGAACCATTAGACACAGGGAAATGTATCTTGTAGCCTGTGGTCATAAAGTTTCGCCATTTTCTCATGCATAAAATTATTAAGCAGCAGGAAAACACTTAAATAATATTGTCTGCTAAATTAGTCCATGTGTGTACTGAATGTAAAAAGAGGTTTTATATACTGTTATTTCCATGCATTTCTGTTATAACATATCTTTGGGTACACCAGCTGACACTTTTACTGATGGCTCAGTTTTGCATCGTCTTGCTCTTTTGCTAATGTGTTCTATGACTTCAAGTTGTCTTCACGAGCAATACCTTTTTTGTTGTGCAGAATTTTGTAAAATTTGAGTTATTATTAAAGAAATATACACCAATCCTCTGCCAAGCCTTTCCCACATTTCTATGAAAATGTGCTGTATATAAAGTAGTAAAAAACATCCCAATTTGCAGGTGAACAAGACACGGTTACACATTTGTATATTCCATCCAGTGCCAACTTTGCTTTATAATTTGCTTTCAGTAATATTCATTCTCCTAAATAACATTGCGGGTGCTAATATCCACTTTGATTGGAATATGGTGTTATGTGCATAAGTCGCTTTCTTACAAACATAACGCATACACAGGGCTTTCATTTCAAAACTTCTCAGTCTGAATAACTATCTAGATAATGTAAATTAATTTAAACAGAGAGAAACCACATTGATATTTCAACCCCTAACTTTTAATTCTTAAACTGTGAAGAGAATAAATACAATTGCTGTCACGATTTCTGTGTTTTATCCTTGCCTGGCAACTTGGAGTTGGACAGAGTAAAACTGTAAAAACTATTAAGCTTTTAATGTCATAGTTGTGTTTTGGTAATAAACTGTTTCAAAATGGAGCATACCTTACCAAAGAACAAAATGTAAATGAGTTAGTCATGTGTTCCAAAATAAGCTGTATGAATAACCGTAATTTTATTCAAGGTAATTTTTCATCCTACAATTAACTGATTTGTAATAGCGATTGCACCCTCTTTACAATTTCACAATGAAAAACATGGATGCTATTTGAAATTTCACAGGCTCGTGTCTAGGGGATAAAATCTTAAATATAATAAAAATTGGTTTCAAACATCAGATCGTTATTTGATTTTTGTTTGAATTTAGACAGAATAAAAATATGTTAATTGTAAGAATGAAATTATGTATAAAAATTTCAAAACTCCTGATTTATCCGCATGCATTGTACTATTTTGTTGGATACACTTACTTTTAAAGTAATTTATTACCAAAACACAACGATTACATTAAATGCACTAGTTTTTATAATATTATTCCGTTCAAACTCAGGGAAAATAAAAAACAGTCCAGGTTGCCAGGCAACGGTAAAATACAAAAGATATGATTATAACTGCATTCTTTTTAAATTTAACCATAAAAATATATGGGTATCATTTAAATTTTCAATGTGGTGGTGGCTGCGGAGACAGGGTGAAACTTAAAATATAATGAAAATTTTCCCGCAATAACTAGATTGATGTGTATTTGTTCTGCGTTGAATTTATGAAATAATGAAAAATTTGAATTAAAAGTCAAGTATATTCTTTATACCATCCAAACCATGTAGTAGGACTCGGGGTCGTTCCTGGTAACCATACTTACATTTAGAGCCCAAGATCCCGGGTTCAGTCCCGACCAGGATGGATTTTTTGGCGTAAAAATCCTATTCCTTCTGAAGGGAAATAAAGCTGTGGATCCCTGTCGTAGATTTACGGCATGTAAAAGAACCTCAAGCCTGAAAGAAGAGGCCCTCAGCAAAATTGTCAGCTGTTTCATGATCTGACTTGAATGGAACGCTGATGACCCGAGAAGTTATAGAGCGTCCATAAATAAACCAAATCAAATCTACAAAAAGACTTGGGGTTGCAAAAAAATGACATTAGTGGTAACTATACAGATAAACGAGTTAACGATTGATTGCAAAGTTCATATGCAATTATCTCAATTAAAAAAAAAAGGCTTTCGTATGCATCACGTCTGTTAGTTCTCCCAAAGTTCCCCTCAATATGGCGAAGAGCTACTTTAATTTTGAACACGTCAGTTACTGCGCAGCCACAAGCTAGAAACTTGGGTTCAGGGGTTGTCTTTAGGATTCAACTAACTGATAAGAAACGAGCGACCACACCTAATCATTTGCTTTAATAAGGGTAACATTTTGTAATATATAGAGGAAGAGGTACAAATGTGAATACTATTTTGTTTTCGGCTGTTACTATCAAGGGAGCTAGAAAAATACTTATGAAATACTCCCAATTTGTAGTCACATCAGCATTTTATAGAGCATATGGCATAAAATTTGTGTCATGACTAAAACAGTAAAAAAAATCTATTTTAAAGAAATTGCATTTGCACTGTTTCAAAAGGGGATACAAGTATGGAATGCTGTTGAAGGTTTGGTTAAGTTAAAACTATTTATTAAAGTGATGAAATGAAACTGTTTTCTGTTAATTTGACAAGAAAAGCATATAAATAAAATCACTCAATCTACTCTTGTCTTTCTTCATTTTCGTTAAACACAATCAACATGTGTCCACAACTTTTACATTTAACACAAGAGCTGATCACATTTTCCCTGATCGCCACGGATAGCCGAGGTCATTAAGTCGTGGTCTGGGGTTCGAATCCCGCCAGGACCGCTCCGTCGGTCCTGGTGGTGTAGTGGTTACCATACTTGCCTCCTAAACCAAGGTCGCGGGTTCGAACCCAGCCAGGACCGATGGATTTTTTCGGGCGTAAAAATCCTAAGTATGGCTTCCTTCGGAAGGGAAGTAAAGCCGTGGGTCCCGTGTCGTACATTTACGGCACGAAAAAGAATCTCAAGCCTGAAAGAGAGGCCTCTGAACAAAATTTGTCGGCCGTTTCACGCCCTGAGTTGAATGGGAGGCTGATGACCTGAGCTGTTAAAGAGCGTCCTTAAACAAATCAATCAAAAAAAAAAAAAAAAAAAAAAAAAAAACCGCCAGGACCGTCCTCCCCGATTGAGGTTTTTTCCAGGTTTCCCTCAGTCCTAATAAATGGCAAATGTCAGTGAGGTATTCTAAACTTAGGCCTGGAACGTTTCCTTCTTAAAAAAAAAATCCTTTCGCAATATATCATTTAAACTCATGTAGCTATCATCAGTGTCCACCATCTGTGGTGCATCAGTAATAAAAACGAGCGTTAAACACAATTAAAAAAAATAAAATACACTTTCCCAGGTAAACCGGAAAGAAGTAGCTGCGTGTTTACTGAAAGATATCCTGTCCAGTGTCTCTTCATTAAAAGCCGCAGCCTGCCCTCTCACTTAAAAATGATGTGAGGTTGTTTATGTTTGCTAACTGATGCATGGTCCTCAAGTCGCTTCTTGTTAACCTAAAGAAACTGTTCTCCGTTGTAAGAGCATATTGAAGTCATTGTTCTTCCATTTCAGGAGGTACGGCGGTTTTTGGCCTAATTTTTAATTGAGTAGCCTCACTTGCTGACATTTTGTAATTTGTCAAAATAAACAGTATCTTTCTGTCGCTTTAAGCAAGCCCATCTTAATTTTGTTACTTGTTTAATGCTTTCTGCATTGCGTGTAATCCATGGAGGGTAATGAATGAATGAATAGTGTTTAACGCTCGTTTTTGCTACAGAGGCACCACAGGCGACGGACACTGATGATACATGAGATGAAAATGATAAATCGGGAAAGATTTATTTTTTAAGGAAGGAAACGTTCCAGGCCTAAGTTTAAGGTATCTCCCCGGCATTTGCCATTTATGAGGAATGTGGAAAACCTGGAAAAACTTTAGTCAGGGTGCACTGTCCGGAGGGATTCAAACCCCAGACCTCCCACTCACCAGTCCATGCCTTAACGACCTCGGCCATCGGTGGCGGTCCCATGGAGGGTGATTACTAGTAATTCATATGAGTGACACTGCAACCTATGAGTTCTAATCTCAAAACATACGGAAAGGCGTGTAAAAGAAAGGACGATGATGCCCGATATGTGTACTACAGCATGATTCATCTGTTAAAATTGATAAACATTGTTAAACCATAATATTTATTTACGTTCAAACATTCTTGACTATTCAAAAAAATAAATTCACTTGAGATTGTAAAGTATGGCTTCCACTACCAAAAGGACAATTTGTAATTGCCGGAATTCATGCTGTTTACCATTTCGTTTGGCCTCCATCGGAGTGCAGCATCTATAACGCAAAAAACCTTGGTATTCCACATTAGCACCCCCATTCCATTTCTATTCCCTGCCGACTCCAAAATTTACCTGCAATTGAGGATCAAGATCTGAGTTCACATTTTTCATACTGTGATCCTGATAATTTACATGATGTCCTGCGCTTTACTAAGGATAAGTGTGGAATGAGAAGAGTGTAAGCGATTCTTGAAGCTCTTGACGAACTCTCATGGGCGTGAATGGAAGAATGGTACGGCACCAAAAGCCCAATTTGTCAGACCTTTGCAGACATCGCTAGTGAATCCATAGCGCTTCCGGGAGAATCCAGTCCTTTGGGAATTAGGGTCAAGCTCCCCAGTTGCCACTACCCGGGTTCAGAGATTCAGAGTCCCCAAAGCCATGACTAGAAATCAGAGCTATAAGTTCAAAATTGCATAGGAGATGGATGAAGATATACATGCAACAGATACCATGGTCTTCGCCAGTCATTAAATGCAATAAACATTTGGAATGATATCGAGGGGATGTCTTTTGCTGACCGGACCTATTCTTTAACCTCATACACAGCAAACGATGTCTTCCTGACAACACGAACTATTTATCGGTGAAAACGGTCTCGCTAAAGTGAAGCGTGACTGTACACCTATATTTCTTCATTTTCAGAGACATTTGTGAATACTGCCAAATGCCTCTCTGCGATTAAGCAACGGTATTTATACCTTCTCTAATGAATTCATGTTCCTTGGGTTATCACGCAGTTTATGATCATAATATAATCTCACAGGAGTCAAAAATCCTATGTCTCTTTCAGCTCTCCGTTCAGACCAGTTTTGTGATTCTACTTGAACTGATCTAACCTCTTTTGCATAAGCAGTTCTTTGCTGCTAATAGTTTTGAAATATTTTAGCCATAGATATTCGGATTTGTAATCTTAACTATTTCATCATGGCGGAGGAAATTGTTACGCAATAAACAAGGGATAATTATCATATATAAGGAATAGATTTCAGTGCTTTTATAATAAAGCGATAGTACTCATAATTTCGTTTTCGTATTAATCGGTTTAACTAAGAGCAAGAAATTACTAAAAAAATTTGAATTTCAAGGTTATTTCACATTTTGGTCAAAAAGTTAGGAATACAGGAATAAAAGACCAATAAGAGACCAATGTATCTTTGTTTCTCAACCAGCCCAGGACCAATTTTTACACACATTTGTACTTCCCTAAATTCTTGAAACGAACAAATCCAACTAGTATTAAAAATCTAGTATTAAAACATTTTATTGTGAAAAGAGGGAGAAAAATTGCCCAGATAAATTAAAATTTACAAATATTAACTTATTCACTAGTTATAAAAATACACATGAACACCATAAGCAAAAAAAAAAAAAAAATTACATTTTTAAAAAATAATATAACATATAGTGCCATTCTACTGAAGCACTTTATACACAAATAAAATGTAAGGAAAATACATTTCAGCTATGCAAATCAAGATAAAGAACAAAGTAATGGCAAGGAAGGTAATTCATTTTCATCATTACCACCACGGGTAGCCGAGGTCGTTAAGGCGCGAACACGGCTTTCCTCAGTCCTCATAAATGGCAAATGCCGGGGAGGTAACCTAAACTTAGGTCTGGAACGTTTCCTTCCTTAAAAATGTTTTCCCAATATATAATTTCATGTATCATCAGTGTATATCGTTTGTGGTGCCTCTGTAGTAAAAACGGGTGTTAAACGCCATTAAAAATATTATTACAGATAAAAGTATTTCAAACTTAGGCAGCATTACATCAACAGAATAGCATTTGTTTGTAGTCTTTGTTGAAATAACTGTAGATGATTAGTGAAAAATTAGTGTTGCTGAACAAGGTAAAAAAATCTAAAGTTTGTAATATGACAACTGCATAAAACATAATTAGAACAACGAATCAGTGATTATATACATTTCTTTTGCCTATTACTGTAACTAAATATAAAGATTGCAGATTTTAAAGAACTTTTTTGTCTCTAAAGCTCAAAATTTCTTTGCATATCAACCACACGAGTAACTAAAGTGATTTTTTATAATTAAGAAAACCAAGAGTTAAAAGAATAAAGTACCTACCTATAACATAACTTATATTCTCAAAAAAGTTCAAACATCACGGTTTATCTGTAACTTAAAAAGTATTTTTAGATTTAAAAATATATACAACACAGGTAAATAAATAATCACAATATTAGAATATATATTAATTAGATTGTTTCCATTTAAGTTCCTTTTTTATATTTACGTTTTGAAACTACTGGTGCTTCGTTTACGTTAAACGAGTTAGATGTAATTTGGTTCGTAAGTTAAAAATGCTAACGTTTACAAAAAATCTCTTTGTGATATGCTACGTTCTGCGCCTACGGTCTTCATAAATGGTTTTATATCTTATTTCTAAATACTATATGCCTGCTTGAGAAACTTTAAGGAATCTTGCAGTTATTTTTGTTTGTTTGCTTTTGTTTTGTTAAATGTGATAATTCTTTTCTTTGAAATAGCACAGACTGGTTTGCCATAGTGAAATAAATAAACTGAGAAAACTACTTTGATGAGACGCTAAAAGCATATTTAAGTAATTGCACGTCTAGTTTACCCATTTGACTATCGCCACCTTGCCTTTCCTGCTTTGTTGTAAAGGCAGTTTGTAGTGGCATGGTCTTACATAATGATAAATTCAATGTGTTGCAGAATTCATCATAGGCTATTCTTGGCTGTTCTTAATACATGTAACATTTCATAGATAAGCCTATAATTTATCGATATTCCTCATGACATGATATACTCAGCATCAGATTTTTATACGTTTATAAATAAGGTTGAGTAAGCCAAACGGTAGAGATAGTTCCATTTGTTAGCAATACTTTCGATGTTTGTACATCACTATTAATTTAATTACTTCTTAAAATTATTGGAAATAATGAATGATAAATTAAGGGATGAAAAAAGTGTAATTGAGAAAAATTTTTAAAGCTGAGATTTTTTCTTTTATTTTGAACCAAAGTTTGGAGCGAAATACTCTGTATACGTTTTCAAGTTAAAAATTGCGATTTATTCATTTCATATCCTTTTGAGAGTAAAAATATGTTAACTGAATTGTTTGCACCAGAAATTTAATCAGCTAGCGGGATGGCTTAGGTGGTAAAGCCAAAGACTCACATTTGGGAGGTGTCAAGTTAAAATCCCTTGGGCCAGATATCCTGACCAAACGTTCTTTTGTGGTTTCCCTTGACTGGAATGAACTTTTACTTTCACTAATTTTGCGCTCCCCCACTTCATCTCATTTCATTCCGTTGGTTCTGTTACAGGGTGGAAAGTGCCATAACAGGTGAGATGGTGCTATGTACGTTTTGAAGGTGGCTTGCGATTTGGAAATATTCCTTTCCTGGCATCTGAAATGAAAGAGGTTCGAATTAGAGACGCCAACTCCTTGGAGAGTGACTCAGCCGGCGTCGGAAATTTCTCTCTGGAAACAATGATAAGGCCCCTTCTTCCCGGAGGTGTCCCCATTGAGGACATAGGCACAAATAGCCAACCTTTGAGCAAGCTAAAGTATAGAAATGTTTTCCTGTTCCCCTTTCAATCCAAACCATTCCAAATCATGGGCTGCAGCCATCAAACCTGTCTAAAGTTTTCTGAGTTTTTTTTCAATACATTTTCAGAAAGAGTAAACGTGGAGTTCGTGTTTCTCAAAATGATTGCGTTTTCAATTTCACCATTAATCTTCATTACTATTCTTTCTTTGTATGTGATGTCTTCGAGGGGCCCTGGCATTGTACTGACCACTCATTCGGTGTGTGTCCAGGTGACTGACCTGGGCAATAAATTGGTTTTGTTGGGATTGAGGAGGAATTTTCATTACTTCAGCCATGCTCAAAGAGTGAACTTTTGTTCCTTCACCCGCAATGTAATGATATATGGTGAATTGGGAGAGCGAAACTTTCGCGCAAATGGAAAAAAAAATTAAAAAAAATAGAGAAAGAAAAAAGAAAAAAGAAGAAAAAAGACAGAAAAAAGAGAAGAAGAAGAAGAAGAAGAAGAAGAAGATGACCAGCCTCAAGGAATTTAAACCCGGAACCTCTCGAACGAGAGTCCCTCATGATTCATACCGCTTGGTTTTTGCCTATAAGTCCTAATACCAGATATACGACAGCAGTCAAAGAAGACTATAATTCAAAAAGCACACACACACATATATAAATGAGTATCTGTTGCTTATTACAGTATCTGGACAAGCTACTTTTCTATTTTGTACCCTAGCTAGAGCTACCTGCTGCCTGATTAGAAATGTATTTCCCAGATTATATTACATATCGCTTCTTATAGAGTTCATACTGGTTAAATAATTAATTTCTTTCATTATAGCCTTACAATATCTAGTCTCCCAAAATGTGTACAGATCGCTAAAACCTTAAATAAATAAATAACAACGCATTCATAATGGTATTTTCTTTAGCATTTATGAGAAGTGTCTTAAAAGTTAAGTGAATGCAAATATTTTTGTTTAAGGAAGTGAAGTAGAGGATGCTGCCACTTAAAACAAGAAAGAAACGGCTTTGTTAGCAACAAATGGCAAGAATTCTTCCACATAATTAGGGAGTGGTTCAGCTATAACAGTAGGAGAGGCGTTAATAAGTCAAACAAGCCAATAAGCATCGCTTATGAAAAGGAGGTACCACTTGTTAATGAAAGCAAGCCAACAGAGGTGAATGCTTTTACGCTCTCGCCTTTCCAAACGTGTAGATGCACGTACTGACTAGTGCTAGTCGATGGAGTACATTGAGCAAGTGCTAGACCACTCAGTTTCTGTGTTTGCTTAAACAGTTAATTAACATGACATGCTCAATGCAATACGAGGAGGATGTATTTCAAAGTAAACAATTAGACAGCAATGTCCCTGGGTTACCTTGAACACAATATCACCTAACAGGAAAAAACAAGCGAACTGATGCGGTGTTTTACGATATCACGTTTTTTATGAAACCGATTTCCTCCTATATCAATTTCAACGTAAACATTTGACACCTAATTGGATTCCGATACTTTTCTGTATAAGATGACAATATGTTCGGTTTAAACTCGTTTTTATCTAAACATCATTCATTCTGAACAATTAAAATAGTCACTCGCCAATAATATATAATAATTACATATTACAAATATATATATTATGATCGAAGAGTTTATATGCAAAGTTACATATGAGTTTGAGCTTCTTAAATTTATGCACTTTTTAATTTTAAAAAATAAATTATTCAGTTAAATATAATACGTTACGTTTTGCAAGAATTTGACTTTAACAAGTCTGTCACCCAAATTACTCATGCGTAAAACTTAAGTGAAATAGTTCTAATCGAGCAATTAATAACGTTTGTAATCCTCCTAGCCTAATTTAATCTAAACCAACCTAAACTAATCGATTACTTGAAGCTTAAACCTTGTTGCCGCGGCATCCATCTCGTTTTGTTATTATTCCATCCGTACTGTACTTCTATCAGCGCGCAGCATGAATATGCAAAAGAATGGAAAAGCACCGAAATAAGAAAGTCCCCTGGATGTGACTATGAAAAGATTCGTGTCCCCAACATAACCGGAGAAGAAGAAGGAATTTCAAAAACAGCACTGTTGAACTTTTTTAACAAGACTGAAGCTTGACTGCAAATAAGTGCATATTAAAATATTAATTACAATAGATAAATAGCATTAAAGTACTTATCATCAATAAACATTTCCCATATTAAAATATAAAATAAATAAAATTTCACAACCCATTTCTCCAAAAAAAGACAAAATTACACAAAAAAAATATAAATTATATAAAACAACATATTCAAGATTTACACAAAGCATAATACATTTTACCATATAACATTATCAAAAATCATATCAAAAGAGTTTCCGATGATTCATCCAAAAGAGAAAAGATACTTTACCTAACAAAATTAATCATCACCTAAAATTGAAGAAGGAATTCGAAGGAAGTTTCCACAATGAAAAGAAGGCGTCATTGTTTAACTCCCCTCAGTACAAATCAAAAGGAAATATGAAGTAATACCTCTAAGCTGCAAATATTCACAATTTAATACAAAGCCCTTCAAAGCAAATTGATGCCAACACATATTAAAAAAATAACTAAAAGAATTCCAATTTGCAAAGAAATTCTCTAATTACTAAATATAAAAATAAATACAGTCTATTGTGTCCCTTAAGGGCAAAGGCCTCCTAACAAGTACGAAAAGCTCGCTTTATCCACGTGGTGAGCTATTCCATGCTAGTTGTTCGTATGCTGTTTAAGACACTCTGACTGATTTGTTCTTTGATTACCCCACTTTTCAATGCACTAGTTGATTCTCGAGAGATTTCCATTTTTCTCTTCCTCTTGCTACTCTTGACCAATCTGGACCTGCATGTTTCTAGAAGAGATCTGTTCATCTTCTGGGTCTCCCTTGTGTCCTTTTTCCAATCCGGGAATCCCACATGGAGATCTTGTAGGTCCATCTATTGTCCTGCATTCTTGCAACGTGACCATTTTCCATTTGCTTCTTGTAGCTGTTTGTGCGATGTCTGTTGTCTGAAATAACTGCTTTGTTAATACCATAGATATTTTGTCCTTCAAAGTTATTCCTAGGATCTTGCGTTGCATTTTTCTTTGGCATATTTGAATTTTGTTCTTTTGTTTTTCTGTTATTGCCCATATCTGGCACCCATATAATAATACAGGGTATACACAGGTTTCGAGCTTCTGGAATCTGATTTTCTTAGTTAGTGCTTGGTCTAACAATATAAACTTAAGGACCCAAAATACTCTCCAGGTTAATGATATCTTTTTTTTTTTTAATTCTTTTTCCATTTTATCTTGGAAGGAAATATTTACTAATTACACAGTTCAAAATATTACCCGCATATCTTACTACCTGGGTCACTGGGCAAATGAAAGTAGAGCTGGCCGTCGACTTAACAAACTTTTTGAGCTCATATCGAAATCAACTTACCGTTTCCCTATCCAACGACCAACTACCCCTCGGTGTCCAAGCAGAAGCAAGATATCGATATAAGAAAGGATGACGTTAGGAACTAGAACCAGTCAATACTGACAACTATTCGCTCCTCATTAAAGAAAAATAACCACAGTACTAGAGAAATTAAACATTGCAAGGAAAGAAAATAAGGGAAAGAGTAAAGTGACAGATCATATATCGTGACAAATAACTAAATGTAAAATGTACCTAAATAAAATGCTATATTGACAAAAATCTTCAGTGTTTAAAGTTTTAATACTACTTTTTCATTTCTCTATTTGATACTTTTCATGTAAGCAGCTTACTGCTCCTCTTTCACCAAACTACTCAATGCGGTCCATCTACTTTGAGCTCCAGGTTCTCGATACCTCAGTAAAGTCTTTCTTTCTGCTCTTCATTAAAAGTATAAAGCTTTTCAAAGAAGTGCGCCTTCAAACTCTTCGAGTGGCGTAATCGATAAATTTCTGCTATACACTTAAAGTTGGATTATATAACGGAACGATCTCACACAAAAATACCAAATTTAGATATGAACATAAGCCAAAAACTGTTGTAACATTGCAGTGCACCATACTAAGTGACAATTCTTTCATTGTTATAAAATTAAGAAAGGTACTGCTTAGGATATACCAAACAGTGCAAATCAAAATAAGAAGTTGAATATTCTGTAGGAAAAGTTCCAGCATGCCAGGTTTTTCTTGGGTCTCATTTTAAAATAAACTGCAGTACTGCTAGCTAATATAAAACTTCATTCCACTGAAAAAATGCAACCAATTATGTAAATATATTAAAGCGATTGAAACATTTGTATTTTAGATATTCATTTGTTAGTTCTTTGCGGTGATTCTGTGGACAATGAAGTAGAAAGTTTGAGTTTAAATGGAACGTGTTCAAACTTTCATACATGTTTTAAATAGCACCCATAATCTATAAGAACAGACTCTTATTTGTGAAACACTTTTTATATCAGAGTCTCATGTTATTCTCATTAAATCTTAACTTTTTGAACAGAGTGATATATAATATGCACAGAAAGTTTACGAACTGAAAGGGAGACGGAAAATAGACAACTCGAAAATAGGAACAAATGGTCTTGGAGACTTTGTTGTTCTGCTGCAGGCTTTGTATCCAAAATTACAAATGTGTTTATGGATGGTCAAGAGGACTGAAAATTATTCTTTCAAATGGAGAGCATTGGATCACTGCAATAAGTAATTCATTAAAGTACATGTATCGTAATAATTCATAAAACGTATTTACTGTAGTTCTAAAATGGCCTTATCTCCACGGTGATGTGCATCATTTTGTGGTTAGAATGAGGTGCAGCCTGCTGATGACGGCTCTTCCGCCAATGAATTGACAGCCTATGAACACGTCACGTCGTAACGAAGCTATGATGTTGCTTTATATGTATGGCTGTAACTCCGTGTGGAAGTATCTTAGACCAGTCGTTAACTTTTATTTACTCCCTAATTGTATGAAGAAATAACGAAGATTTTTCTCAAGTATTTTGAGCAAATGTTTGTTTCACGATCGATATACATACTGTAGAGGAATTGTTCAAGCACTATTGCAGAATTTGAGGTAACTGCCAAATCTTAATATATGAAACAATTACATTAAAGTTATAGTGAAAAAACTCACTACTTTCAACATTTATATTCTTGATAGTTGAACTTCAATAATGTAACTTGTGACAATAACAAATGAAATGTCTACAGAAAATGTGCAGAGATTTCAGGGAGCTTATTTTACTGATCTCTTAGACCTGATGAAGTTTCGGAGGAAGAATCAAACATGTCCAATAAGTGTTCATATACAGAATTTGCCAAGGATCCATAGCAGTTCTTAATTCCTTTGCTGTCAATTATACTTCGCACTTGTCAGTAAAAGCCATGATCACATTTGCCGAATTTTGGTTGTATGTAATGATGGAGCTTCTGAAATCCTGGTGATATCATCTGAAAAATGCTTTATATCTACAATCACAAGGACATTTTTATTTCAGGATAGGATTCTGAAATCAGAAGGCAGAGTTCCAGAAATACACTATAGATATGCTTTATTTCTCTTGAAGTGACATTATGCCTTGAATCTTCATTTCGGTACTGAAAAATCTAAGTATTTTATTTGATATTAGCTGTTTCTTCAAATATTTAATGTTCTTTGTAATTTCATAGATTAATAAAACTTTCTTTTACCTACTTCGTTCCTTATCCTTATAATTTAATAAAACATGCATATAAAATATTCCGTAATTTTTCCTGTCTTTTAAATTTATTTAACACAGACACTTTTTTTAAACATTTTGATTTGAATCATAGCCGGAAGACCAATGAGAGGAATTTAACAAAAGAGCGTGAGAAAGAGTAAGTGAATATATAACTTGAACAATTATAAACAATCAGGTCGAGTTTATCCTTTCCTTAGCATTTATGAAGAATCAGAGAATCACTAATTATGTTCAAATAATTATTTACAGGATACAGATAATAAAATACAGCAACAAAGCGCTAATAAAAACGAATAATCTCAAAGAGTGGAAACTCAGCACATTTAAGTTGGTGAGGCACAACGTATAAAAATAACATTGCATAGAATCCACGAAAGTGAATTTATCACACTGATCTGCAAAAATATACTGCCAGGAATTAAAAATAAATATTTACTAGTATTGAACTTTTATTTGACATAAAGTATTCATTGCGCGCTTACTAAAATAAATAATTAACATTCCCTTAGGTTTCTCATGCATTTCAGATCTTTGTTAATAGTTTCGCTACATTCTCTTGTTCAGAAACAAGAACGGTCCTGGCGGTGTATTGGTTACCATACTTACCTCCTAAACCCAAGATCGCGGGTTCGAACCCGGCCAGTACCGATGGATTTTTTCGGGCGTAAAAATCCTAAGTATGGCTTCCTTCGGAAGGGAAGTAAAGCCGTGGGTCCCGTGTCGTACATTTACGGAACGAAAAAGAACCTCAAGCCTGAAAGAGAGGCCTCTGAGCAAAATTTGTCGGCCGTTTCACGCTCCGAGTTGAATGGGACGCTAATGTCCCGAGATGTTGAAGAGCGTCCGTAAATAAATCAATAAAAAAAAAAGAAGTAGTTGTGGCAACTATAAATATAAATGCTTAAGATGCAGTAGCATATTTAAATAACTGCTCACAAAGTCACCTTTTTGTTTTACGGTGTATTAAGATGTTCAACAAATCGGTGAGTGGCAGAAGTGCCAAAATTGTCGATGTAATTTCATAACTATAATCCTCCTCTCACTAATCATTCAGGTTTTCTCTTACTTATGATAATGTTGTTCTTTTTAAAACGCAATTTTACTTAAGGATATGTAAGTTGAGTTGCCTTTATAGTGAAAGAGTTTCTTATATTTTAGATTTCTCATAAGCCATTGGCGCAATAGAGCAAAGAACTGATGGGAAGTAATAACGTTAACCTCAAGACAAATCGCTTAGGGAAGCTCCTCTTGCATACACCACGATAGGAAGAACAGGCTACTTAACGTTGCTCGGAGAATGAGCTTGGTACAAGTCACGCCTCTTTTCACGATGGGAACGGAGAGAACCGAAAGCCACCGAAATTTCGCCTCCTTATTGTTGGACACGTGTGAAAGGTGTGAATGATGTCGCGTCGTGCACTGTTCCATTTTTAGTTTTTATTGTAGCTTGGCGTGGAGTTAAAGTGTGTGGTGTGAGTTAGTATTATTATTAGTGTGCTGTATTATTTATTTGTTAAGATGACTGCATAGAAACAGTCCGCATTTCTGGAATATGCCCTGCAGGAGGGAATGTGAGTACAATAAAACGCTAAGAAGGCATTTCTCTAGCGTACACCCGGAAAAGTTGGATGTTTTCCCGCCTCTTAAGGTCAATGTTTCCTCCTTTTCATTGAAAAACAGAGACATCTCCATTGTCTATTATACAGTAATAAATTAATATCAAAATATACTGTAGGCTGTTCATAGCGGAACAGCACTTGACATATGCTGTATACGTGTTTATACATATTCCATTTAATACTGATGGGTAAACGAGAAAGGCCATTAAGGGAATTTCCACAACAAGAGATTTTGAAGTTGTGAAGAAACATTGGGCACTCTTAAAGGCAACTGGAATCCCTCACGAGCTAGAATATCTGTGTATGCATGTATTACATTTATTGAAAATTAATTTGCACTTACATTGGATGACATTGTCTTGCACATAGTATATCTCGGGCACTTTAGATCGCACTTTCTTTGCTGCAAGATGGAAAAGCAATGTCAACATCTCGTCGCATTCCCCTTGCAAAACCTGATACAACGGACATTGGTCCCATCCCAAATATACTCTTTGCTACAAAAAGAAAAAACATCTAACTGCATTCCTCTTACAAAACCTGAAACAACGGACACTACCCCCACTTCAAATATACTCTTTGCTACAAAAGGAAGAAATAAAAAAAAACATCTATTTGCAATACCCTTCCAAAACCTGATACAACGAAAGCCAACAAGATCGCCTGTGACAGGCGTACGTATGCTCAAATTAAGAAATGTCTCACTTATACAGTTCGGAATATATGCAAAATTCATACTGTTAAAAGCGCACGTCTTTTCTCGTTTAATTATAATTTCCTTTACGTGCTACATTGCTATATTACAGTTATCCATTTGCTTTTGTGTGATTAATTACTAACATGCTTCCTACAAAATTACTTTTCGCGACTAAGACTTGTTTTTATGCGTTACGACCATAGGGCTGTTATGTCCGCTTCGCATTGATGCAGTCACACCTCCAAATTAGCACTAAGGAGGCCAAGTTTCGTTAGAGGCGTCCGGTTTCTCCGTTGCCGATCGTGAAAGGAGGCGTGACTTGTACCAGGCTCATTCTCCGTGTAACGTTAAGCGAGCAGGCTCAGTGAGCATATGCGTAGAAAGTCCACAGATTCTGCTCGCCCTTCGGGAAGTTTCACAGCGTCACCCCGTGTTATGATTCGAAATTAAAGGGAGAGCACTTGCGCTTGTACCCTTTAGCGCGAACTGCCACTGATATGAAGCAAGAGAAAGAAAATTAATAAAAATTGCAGAATACTCTTCCAAAACGAGCGGAGCAATTTTCCACTCATTTAAGCATAGCTATACATATTATATATCAACAGATGACTTCTTTTCCAACTCACAGATTCAATTGTGAACGTGACGTAATGTTTGTCAACTTTGTGCGGAATTTGCCAGCATCAGTCATTGGCATATTATGGATTTCTAGTCCCATTATCTCGAGATTGAGCAGGTCGTGCAATAAAATGGGCAAAATAAGGCACATATGCATTGATGTAATACATAGTAAAACAAAACAAATTTTCAATTATTAAAATATTATGCGTTGAAAATATTTTAATTAATGTAACATTTTTAATGTAACCTGCAAACTAAGGAGAAAATTAGAATTCATGTGTATTTAGCTACAATGAATAAAGTACCGCAAGAAGGCACAAATTTATACAACTCATCATGTAAATAATGTTACACAGATATTTATTTTAGCTCGCGTCCACAACTAAACGGAAAAGGCTAGGGATCTAAGTAGCTTCGGTCACGGCTCCGTCGATGTTCTGCTCTCATTTGTACCTAAACAGCATTGCCTGCACGCAATATCACTTTGATTTCATAATGAATAACTAACCTGTATTGTAGTTGTTTGAAGTAGTGTTCATCTACAGTAACACATTGTTGACATTTTTAGCGAAATTTGTAATCATTTGCGACATCTCTGTTTCCAAAAATCTTTCAATTTTGATGTTCTGTTTTAAGTTTCTTGATGTTCAAGTGTTCCTCAAACTATTTGCAAGTGAGCGACGTAAGTTATGAGGTTCTGCATGGCATCCCACTCCTGCGCTCCTGTCCTGTTTGAAAACAGTTGACTTTTTTATATTCTGATAATCTACATTTTAAAACGGCATAAATTACGATTTTCTATATTATATTGTGATCATGAGAACATACATATTTTTTTTTTTAAATATTTTGCAGAATATCAAGATTATTTTATAACATAGGTCTACAATCTTAGCGCATTAGAATAGAATTTATTTAATTTATATACATTAACTGAAAAAAAATACTCTTGAGCAATTGTTCAATGTTTTGATGTATATTAACGAGATTAAGTCTAGAGATTTGTATATGCTGTAAGGAATTTCCATATCTCATAAACATATTCAACATATGCTTTCATGAAAGAAAGTTTTTGTAGCAGAAATCCAGTTTCTTTGTGGTTCTCAACAATACATTTTACTTTCAAATTTCCCCCGGTATTTCTGAAACTAATGTTCCATTTTAGTAAATAAATCCTAGATCCTAGTGATCTACAAGGATAAACCTTGAAAAGCGCCTGTGTTTCACGGACAACATTTTGAGAAATTCTGCCTTAAGGTATTAAATTTTACCTGTATTGCTTATTTTTATTTGATTCTAGCGTTATCAAAACACAATACACTAAAACTTGCTTCACTAATACATTGAAATTAATAAGAATGTTGCAACATTGCTTGAAATAAATAGAGAGCGCAAAAAATGACGAAAAATAAAATTCATATGATTAAAATATGAAAATATATATTTTTAAAAAATATTAAGTATCCAAATTGAAAGAATAGCATTAAGGTTTAATATACTTTACTTCTGTTTGTTTGATGTTGCTTACCTTGTTGTGTTTTGCAGTTACATGGAAAAGCTTCGGAGATCATTTTGATTAACCTGAATAAATGCAAAAGAAATGAACGTAAAATTCAAGTACAGAATTAATGTAAATATTAGTATCACATTTCTTGCTGTCTTATTACAAATTAATTCAACATACGATAAAACTTTTGAGAACTTACTAAATACATTTCAAATATTATTTTTACATTTCGAATATCGATGAATATTATGGGATTCGAACAGCTTGTAATGCTTATTATACTTGACGAATTTATTTATAAGATATTAATTATTTCTTTGGTGAAATTTCCCTCTAGTAAAAGAATTTTCATAATACAGAAGAGCCTTATGAAAATTATTATTAGAACCAGACTTTAAATACTTTCAGGTCAATATTTAAGAGCTTAATATCTTAGTCCTTCCTTATATATATATATATATATATATATATATATATATATATATATATATATGAATCTCTTTTTTGTAGTAAAGCGATTAAAATACTTTTGTGTTGACAGAAGTAATCAGTGATACTATAACTAAATGTGACATTCTTATACAAAGAGCAGTAAACGAGGGCTGTACCACATTTTGTTAGCTTCATGCATAATTTACAGGTTGTTATAAGTTCTGGTTCCTGTCTATGAAAGGTGTGCAAGTGAGACTTGTTAAGTTCAGGCTACAGCTAAATGGAAGGAGATGCAGCGAACAATATGCTTCTCTAAAAGTCTGCTTTTGTCTCGACAAATCTCATCTGAGACCTGTGCCATGTTACAGGAGATCTATGAAGAGTTTGTTTTTTCATATAACACAGCTCGAAGATGGTTTAAAATGTTTAAAGACAGGAGACAATCAATTTCATAAGAAGATGGACTCGTTGCTCCAGTTTGTGCTCTAACGGAATAAATCATTAACACCGCTGCAGTCATTGCTGAAAGGATGATCGAATTATATTAACAACACTTTCAGAAATTCTAAAAATTTCACTGGGTGCCACCCCCACGTTGGTAACTAAAAAGTTGTACATCTGAGTGTTTGTGCACAGTGGGTTCCAAGATTACAAATTTCTGAACAAAACGACGTTCACGCATAGGTTTGCATGCAATTGAAGATGATGTTACAGAAGATGTCGTTCACTGCTATTGAAACTTGCCTACATCATTTCAATCCTGACATCAAACAGCAAAGATCCATGTAGTCACAAACACAAAAATAAAAAATAAATAAATAAATAAAAAGTAATTGCTTCTGCTGGGAAACTTATGGTCATATAATTTTTCATTATTCAAGCAATGGTTTACCAGTGGTATCTTCACACACAACTGTAACTAGGCAATGCTACAAAGATTCCCTGAAAACTCAGCAAGGCTATCACATGTAAATGGCCACATTTACTACAGCACATATAAAAAAATTAATGTGAAATGTCTCTCTCACCCTCCCTATAGTTAAGATTTAACTTCGGGTTGCTTTTTCCTTCCCCATACTGAAGAAACGCCTTCGTGCAAAGCATTTGCCACCATTAGAAGCAGTAGTGAAGGCCGTGGATGCGATTTGAAGAATGGCAGAAACTCTGGGTTAAAGGCATTGCAACCAACGGGAAAAACTATCAAAATTGCGAAGATGATTTGGGAGTAAAGCTCTAAGAAAAATTTAATTATTTTAAAGTGCAATTCTAATTTAATTTTGCTACGACATTATCCATAGCGTTTTCAGTGTGATATGAAGGAATGAATAATAATTGTTTCTCGTTGTGTTGAAGTTTGCCAAATTTTTATTTTATTTACGGACTCTCTTTAACATATAGGTCACCAGTGTCCTATTCAATTTAGGATATGATACGGCCGATATATATATATATATATATATATATATATATATATATATTACTCAGAGGTCTCTTATTTCAGGCTTGGGGTTCTTTTACGTCCTGTAAATATGCGACACGGCACCCACGACTTTTTATGCCTGAAAAGAGGTTTTACTGTAAGTAATTATAGAGCATAACGTAAAGTCGTTTAATTTACTTTCTGATTTCAGTCATTTCCTCATATGTCACAATCACACTTATAAATGAAAAGTAGCCGCAATGTTGGTCTAAATACAGAGCGAAACCTATGTAATGGAACAGACTGTAGCAACAACAAAGTTTGGAGGCGGTCTCCGGCGACATGTGTGCTAAAAAGCCGCCTCGAGGATTCTCGTCGCATCTAAAAGACAATTACGGGCCTCATACGTTCTTATTACAACAAAGAGATAGTGGTGTTTCCAGTCTCTCGCAGCCTCTCTGCTAACACCTGATCCCTCCACACATTGTATATATCGGCAATAGCAGCCCCCTTTCCTATTTTTATACGGGAGCTTAAGAGAAAAGAAATGCTATTTTCAAGTAAGGTGAGAATGTGAAGTGTTGTATATATTGCTCCCATAGATTCCAACTAGACGCTGGTCTCTCTTCCTCTTCTCTCTCTCTCCTTTTCCTACCTAGAGGCGCACCAGCAAGTATACATACTGCATAAGGAGCGTGAGGAAAAGAATTACCAACGTCTACAGCAGCAGGAAAATGGTACCCATATTTTCCATCGACCACAGATATGACAATATATTGTGACAGCTTATGTATTTCAAAATGATTCCAAGGTATACACCTCGAAAGGCGGCAACGACGTACACATGCATATATGTATCTTTCTTCTCCAAGAATGCTACCACCAGTAGCAGAGACTAACTTAAAATTTGTTTATGATTTTCGAAAACTGCATATTATAATTACGTGCACAGACATCAACGGATAGTTACTTCACTAAGGGAACAACAAAATAAAAGGAAAGCTAGAGAGACAAAAGATTACAACTAAACAGAAATAAACCTTATTTAAATTATATAATCCTTACATAAAAATGTTGGGTAACTATAACACTTTCTACACTTTTTGAAGCACTTCAGTGTTTTCAACAAAAAGTCATAGCATTTATTGTAATAATATACAATTAAAGATCCATTATAGTTTTTATAAAACAAAAATTTAGCTGTAAAATAAACTCATTTCCCTTACAGAAAACTTAGGATGATAAAAGTTAACGGATTACAAAATTAATGAACACGTGTTTCTATGTAATTGTACATTCATAGTAATAGCTGATCTGCAGGCACTTGCTTTTATTAAATGTCCATTAAGTGATATATACAAAATGTTCCAGAATCGCTCTCTACCAATTTCACTGAGTAACAACGCAAATTGCGCCCTAAGGTTTGACTGAATTAGCAACCGTCAATGCATGTTACTGAGAACGTACTACAAATACTTCCTGTACATTTTCTTTGAAAATGGTTCTCTTCGCTTCTCACTTGATCTGACAGTAATTTCAGTAGGTCATTTTTTTTATTGATTTATTTATGAACGCTCTTTAACTTCTCAGGTCATCAGCGTCCCATTCAACTCAGGGCGTGAAACGCCCGACAAATTTTGCTCAGAGGCCTCTCTTTCAGGCTTGAGGTTCTTTTTCGTGCCGTAAATGTACTTCCCTTCAGAAGGAAGCCATGCTTACGATTGTTGCGCCCGAAAAAATCCATCGGTCCCGGCCGGATTTGAACCCCCGATCTTGGGATTAGGAGGCAAGTATGGTAACCACTATACCACCAGGACCAATGTCAGTAGGTCAGAATTACTAACAGATAAAGGAAATATATATTTAATGTATGCACCCAAGTAGAGGAGGAAATAAAACGTATATATTATTAACTGCACATTGACTGAATATTAATTACCAAATTATTTCGCAATGAAAACATTACAGAGAAAATTAAAGGAAAATTAAAATTATAACGCCTATTTTTGTCTATTTTGTCTATTTCTAAAATCCCTGCAAGATGCTACCATTCATGTATGTCTGCCATGAAAGTATACGTGGGGGCATGACTTGAAAAAATGAAAAATAAATTAAATCTTGGAACAATGTTGCTAAAATAACAAGAACTAAAGAAGCATAAATAGATAAAATACTTAAATAGCAACACAAATATCGCAGTATTTCGAACCGCTTATGATCCTCTTCCATGGTATATTTATTTATTTGGTTTATTTAAGGACACTAACTTCTCTGGTCATCAGCAATCCATTATTCAGAGCATGAAACGGCGATACATTTTGCACAGACGCCTCTTCATTGAGGCTTCAGGTAAATCTACGTCATGGGCCCAACAGCTTTACTTCCCTTCCGTAGTAAGCCATAGAATGTTTACGGCCTAAAAATTCCACCCACCCTGATCGGGGTTTGAACCGATGACTTTGGGTCTACGATGCAAGTATGGTTACCAATATACCACCAGGTCCGACTTCCTCTCCAAAGATAGAAGACATGCGAAGGTGGTCAAAGTAAATATTGAATCTCGAAGTTAACAAATGCGTTAAAAAAAATACAAGGGAAAAGGCAGGGGAGGAAAACTAAAAGCGATAATTACAGTAGAAAGGCAAAAATATAGCTGCTATCTCTCTATCTCTGAGATAACTTTCATGGAAATGAGTTGGTAACGCATTAAATAATAAGTGTAAAATTAAATGCATCATCAAAATGAGACAGGACATACTAGCAACCGGCAAGGGAGACTTGGTCTTAACAAAACGTCTATGATTATTCATACGAAGCGGATCAGCACTAGAAGTTACTTAAATAAAATACTTTGCTGAGTTTACTAGATAAAATATGTACACACTCTTAGAAGCACAGTTAGTAAATGAATCAATTTTGTACTCTCTGGGTAAATTGGAGCTGTGGAACGTATACCTAGCTGATATATTTTCTCTTCTTCTTCTTCTTCTTCTTCTTCTTCTTCTTCTTCTTCTTCGCATTGGACGCCACAGTCCGGTGTGAGCCATGGCCTGTCATAGCGACCTCTGCGTCCTCTGCCACCGTCTTACAACTTCATTGATGTAAGGCAGTATTGCTGGGGGATATGTGGTCAGCATGCCGATTGCCTCTGTATCCTATTGGTTAATTTACTTAAAAATGTTTGTGCCCTCCTCCAAACATAATTACTATTCATTTCTCCCTTATTCCCATCCCAATGCTCTCTAGACCTTTTTTTTTAAGTTTCGTTGCCCAGTATCTTTGATCCCAATTATTAATCAGATGTTGGTAGTACAAAGGTCCTAAAGGCTGTGCGATCCCTTTTTATTATGCGTAACCAGTGATTAATTATTCTTTGATTTATTTATGGACGCTCTTTAACATCTCAGGTAATCAGCGTGTAATTATTCTAATTTTACGATGAATGGTGTCTTTATAGCGCCCAAATTCCCGTAAAAGTGCAGTTGGCTGTATACCTCCCTGATTTTAAAACTTGCTTTAGAATCTTGTTTTGGATTTTGTTTAGTCGGCGCGCTTTTTCCCAGCCCCGTATCTCAGCAACATAGAGTATGACATGACATGACGCTATACACATTCTCCTTAATAGTTAAAGGAATATCAGGTACCCATGACAACGTACGCAAAATATGTGCCAATTCGTCCCATATGACGCCTGTCTATGTTCTAAAATATTTTCTATTTATATCTAGACAAACTAAATATTTTACATTTTTTTTTAATTGCCCTGGCATTGCCATTCCTAAGCTTGCTGTAAACTGCTGCTGATGCATATTTAAAAGTGATAGTTTTAGTTTCGTTCATGGTCATTCCCTATTTTTTGCAATAGCCCTCTAACTTGAATAGAGACGACAAAATATATCCTTGCTTAACTCCCCCTGACGTCCCCCAACTCTCAGACATTCAATTTTGGTTCAGCTTGATGTAGAATCTAATATTTGTGTATGTTGTCATAAGAGCCTGGATCATTTTGCTCGAAATACTCTTACGCCATAGTTTCTCCCATAATGCACTTCTACCCGCAGAAGGTAATTATAAATAAGGACCTTAAAAGCTTTGGCTGTAAGAAGAACAAATTTGCATTTTAATGCTTTTATTCTGAAATTAATGGTTTCAAAGCTATCTAGACCTGTCATCATAATTATGAAATTACAAGCATGTAGAAACAAAATCAATTTCGTGAGCACTACAAGCATCTAGTCATTAAAGTAAAATAGCCTTACTCAAATTATATTCAAAATGATTATCGTTTGCTGCAGTACAAGTTTCCTATCTTTAAAGGAGAGGTTGATGCACATGATTAAGGTATCTTTCGAAAACCACAATGCCTGCTGCCAAAATACAATTACGCATTTCTTATGTTATAGGTTAGCTGTATGTACGGAAAAAACAACTTCTAAAAGTGTCAAAAGAAGGGATCGAAATGGCCTTTGGGCCTAATTTATAATTATGTCTTATTTTAGCATATGTCTGCTAACCTTGCTTGAAACATTCCGCACAATTTTACCTCTATGATATTAAAAGTATCGATGCAAATTAAATAAAGCGTAAACAGGTATCTTTATAGGCTTTCACAGTCTGAGAAGAAAATTGCTTTTTAAACGCAAGGTAAAGTTTAGTCTCTTTGACAACAATTAGAAAGAGAAGTGTTAATATACAGTTATTTTACGTAGAATATAATGGAAAATCTGGTTCCTATTACGTTTCAATTCCAATATCTCCTCTTTTAGCATGAAGCCATTATCATTTTATGTTACCTACTTCAATTTTTACTTGGACTTAAACACTTGCAATGAAAAGAATGTTTCTATACATAAATATATTCTCAAATTGTGTTTAAGTTAAATTTATGAGCCCCTCTATACTCTTCATTCCTAGGAAAACCGCTTATCAATAGCGAAATTCGTTTAAGAAAAATTCAGAGTTATAATTTCAAGTAAATTACTATTTTTAAGAAATATTTCTTAAAATAGCGAATTTTTAACTTTAAATAAAAATAATAATTGCATTAAGGTTGAATACACATTTGAAAACATTTTATGTTTTTGGCACATGCTTCCAAAGTAACATTTTTTATATTTTTCTGTATTTAAAAGAGGAACTCTTTCCTGCCCCCCTCACCCCTAGAGACTCCATGTTGGTAATAAAAGCCTCCTTGCAAGTTTGCAATGATTCACTGTCATGGTGGACACTATACATGGAACTGTAAATGTTTATGGCTTTATATATTTTTACATTTACACTTAGTCTTCAGGTATAATGTAATTTAGAAATATTAATGTTCTCCAAGGTTTATTTAAACGCATATTAATTTGCACACGCTATTTTTTTCACTACCAAAACAACATGTATTTTGGCAGCTTTACAGCATTTCTTTAGAAATTTTAACATTAAGTATTTCTCTTTAGAAATAATCAAATGCCGATTTTACCAATATTATTGTTCACTGTGATTGATATTTCCATTACGACAATTTGTAGATAAGTGTGTACAAGATTGTATATATTGTACCACAGGGCGTATTTTGCAAATTAGTTTCTAAAGAGGATACACTTCTGTCATATCTTATAAAATACATAACTGGATAACAGACTAATAGTTCTATTTGCAAAATTTAGCGTACATGATATTAATTCATGACAAATATATGCATCTATTTGCCCTACCTACGTCAATTAGGTCTTCTGCTCCGCACAATCAGAAATATACATACTTACGTACAGGATTTAAGGCAACTCATTTCCACAATTTTAGGGTGATTCCAAGCTATGAATGGAACATAGTATTTGAGTACTAATACTATTTTTGCCTTTGGCATATTCTTTTCCCGAAAAGCATAATTAATTTCTACGTTATCTTTCATTTGTTGCAATATGTCAAAGCGTCGGAGTTCATATATGCCGATTGTAATAATGGATAAACAAACAAAAATAGGATCTTTGATGTTCTTTGTAATTCAAGGGGTTATAAAGTTAATTCACCTGAAAAAATTTATGTGAATAATTTGGGTTCGCAGAATTATATTTGGCATCACCGAGCTTAATGTTGTCATAGCGTTGAAGTTAACAAAGATTAAAACAAGTGAGTAACGGTGATTATGAACCTATTTTTGCAATAAGGTTATGCAAATAAACAACTACTAGGTATTTACAATGCGCTTTAAATTCATAAACTATTCGTGCACGGCACTAAGCAGCATTTTTAATGGTGTTTAACGCCCGATTTTACTGCTAAGGCATCACAGGCGATTGACAGTATTTCTGAGGAAGAAACGTGCTAGGCTTATGTTTTTCCTTTATGAGTACTGAGGAAAACCTGAAAAAAAACCCTCAGTGGGGGAGGATTCCTGGGAGGAATCGAATGCAATATTTCCCCCTCTCGCGAGTCCATGCCTTAATGGGCTCGGCCATCCGTGGTTGTATTAAGTGGCATTGTCATGTGCTTCCAGCTAAAGTATTTATTTTGTCGAAAGCTGTGAAAGACACATAAAAAGATACTTACATTTTTTGTTCCCCTTATTATACTATGACCATCTTTATTTATGTACGGATTTTCCTGCTCTGTGTATATGTATGTGTATATACATATGTACACATATGTTCTGAAATATACATTTGTTACAAACAACACAAAAATACACTGGAAATGCTTACTGGTTTACTGACCCAAAAGCTAAATTTGCCAATATTACAGCACAATATACACATTATGAACACAAAATATCTAAGTTGAAGGAGAAGTTAGATAAACTGAAAATTAAGCCACAGTACTTGAAAATATAGAATGCGGGAACAAAAATAGTTTAGCTATGTTTGACCAGAACGTTCTAGTTTAGGTATTGCCCATAAAATGGCAATATTTTAACGGAATTCGGCAACTATTGGGTAATGTTCAGTTTATTAAATAGCCTGGATGTTCTATCATTATTATTTGCGACATATATCACACAATTGCTACATCTGTTAACATAAGTAAAAAATTTAGTTTTGCAAAAGCATGAAAACCTATATTGTTCAAACTGTTTTGGAGTGCAGGAAAAATAATAATGAACACACTTATGAAAAGTTCAGCATTTAAAAAAGAACGTCTTTAAGTGAAATAGGTAATCGCGTAACATGAGAGATATATGTCACAAAATGCGTCAGGGTAGTTTTGTAACACCCTGTAAAGTGTACGTGACTGCTTCTGCCAGAATACCTTAAGGAACACAGCTACCAAGCCAGTGAAGTTAATGTGTGGCCTTTGTTGAACCGGCTTCTTTTGCCTATCTTGACAATATGCGTGCATTAACCAGAGTTGTTATTTGAAAGCTCTCGCGTGAGTTAAGGGTCTCATAACTTCATCTTAGCTCTCTCAATTTCTTTGGCCTTCCATTTTCCTCATTCCCTCCTTTCCTTATTTCTTCTCACCATGCTATTCTGCTAAAGTAAAACTTACACTGAACGAAATGCTAAGAAAGAGAGGAAATTATGGCGTCGTATTTCTTAATATAAGAGGCTGTTTTACACATAAACTGGTTCCACTGGCTTTATATTATGGAATAGCCTGGCTTAAAACATGGCTCTTGTAGACATCCATGACGTGCGCTCCACCTCTCTGAAAACTTACGCGGCGGAATCGCTGTGCCCACAATGTGGTCAAAATGTACATACAAGGTGCATAGAATGACAAGAACTCAATACATATTTTTTATTGTGCTATTTATTTAAATAAGGCTTTTTTATATTGGTGACGTATTATTTGCTCGTTTAAAATTACGTCAGATTTATGAGACAAGCTCTTGGAATTTTATTTCTAACAGGGTGATTCTCCAAAGCACATTTCAGCCAGAACCTGTTGTTAAATTATTGCACGTAAACAGAATCATTAACTTCGAGAAGCGTAATTTATTTTCTTAGGTATACTTTTATTTAAATTTTACTTCTTTAACTACAAACATGTCTAAAGTCTGTGGCAATGTTTCGAGTTAATTTTACATCGGCAAGGTTTAATAATTTTTTTTAATTCCCTTCATTGAGAAACTAAAGAATGTCATATAATCATACACTTTTATTAGGAAGAATGGTTATTTATGTTGTAAGTGTAAAACATTACACTCCTTCATACTTACATATAACATTATAAAATTGCAATACATTTGTATCCGATGAAATACATTAATGAACATCACAATTCTAAATCAAAGTGGTAGCATTGGATTGTTATTGCATTACGTTTTAATAGTTACAGTTTGTAGTGCAATTTGTTAAAAGTCTGAGCTGTATAAAAAAAATCTCTTTTGACTCTTAAGAATGGATTCATAAATAATGTGCTGTAACAAAACTATAACGTATCTATATAATTTGTTGATTACTCTTACCATGATATCTCCTGTTTACAAATTATCAGATTTTCAATACAGTGTTATCGAATAATATGCCCCGATTTTAAAATTTGCAGTTCCCATTTTAAGAAACTGACTAAACCATGGATGAATATTATTATCGTCTGTTTACTGTACTTCGATTAAGTTCTTCTAAGTTAATGTTGAACAGAAACAATAAGATTATAACGTAACATAGATCACATTTTATTTTCTGTTGAACTGAAGAGGTGACCGCGAGGAGATTCTTTCCTCGACTCAGTAACTCCCATTTTGCATGCGAGGAAAAACCTGATGATATGCTTTCGATTTCAGTGCTGTTCAACAGTAGGCACGAGTAATGGCGTTCTTTGTGAACGACCCCTTGATACAACTGAGTTTAGAGAATTTTTTTACAAATTTAGTTTTTAAGGTTTACAATATTTGAAAGGTACAACTGCAAAACTGATGTTTTCTATGAAGTATTTTAGACAGGAAAGGCACTTTTTTGAATCAGCCAAAGTTAATTATATCGTGGGAATTGTTCTATATAGAAATACCTTTATGTGTGTGTATAGATACATAAAATATAAACTTATATCTCTCACTATAATTTTAGAAATGGGAGTTTTGCAGCAAAATAGAACGTAAACTTAAGTTTGTTATTTTATAAAAATGTTTAAAGTTTATTTTTGTCATATTTTATATTTTAATTATATGTTTACAAATACAATATATTTCTGGCAATGAATTAAGCTAAAATAGAATTTTTAATTTTCCATTCCAAAAATTAACAAAATATATGAAAGTCAATATTACCTCACTTAAATATTAAAGGAAAGCATTTCATGCCTGTCTGCTTCACACAAAAGCATATCAAATTCATTTCAGTCCTCAGATCCATCCACTGCTTTTTTGTAGAACTTTAATTTATAGTCCTCCTATTATTCCTGAAATGTACTTTGAGAAGTTTATCTTCCTCCTCATTTTTCATCTAATTAATAGACGTTTTTCCTTGTAATGATGAAAATGCACGTTGATAATGATTTTCTTCCTAGATTATTCGTCGTCAGCTGTTTTAACTTGTTTTACTTTGCACCATAATTTTACCACCATGTCCCATTAAATTAATTTTTTTGCATTATTTAAGGCTGAAATTCCGCAAAAAAGTCCCGTTCTGCCACAAATATCCTTCCAGTCAAAATCCTCAGATTCTACTTCAATTTCTTGGCGGTAGCGTGTTACGAGATTACACCAATGTACGTTTTGGGATCAATTATCACTTCACGACCAGCTTTTGTTATATTCGCAAGTGCTGATGAGTTAGTACACAGCCATTGTAATCAAAATATAATTCTTATTCTAGCCACGGCACCCATCACTGACAAAATGTACTTTTTCATTCCCTGGTATGTCAGTTTCTCTGAACATGTTAAACAAACTGGATGCAATTTCAGTTGTACGATATGATGAAAAGTTGGAAACCTTAATTTTTCAATAATAAGTAAACGGCCTTAGATATTAGCTTAAGCTCTTTTTATTATATTTTAAGAATAATATTCTTTCCAGTTCTTTTTGATTCTCTCATTTGGCTGAAAATACTGTGAACACATATTAACTCATGGCGAATTAAAGCCCAGATTACAATTCCTATTAAATACGTCAGAAAGTTGTAGTTACTTAACATTTAGAGAAGGTTCAGTCTATATTGAAAGCATCTTATAAGTTAGGTCTGAGCATATACTTTCTTACAGTACAGGCTACACAATAGCAGGGGCTCAGAGTACTTCAGTATGTATAAGAAACCCATAAGGTACATTTATGTGCTGAACATGTGACTCTATCAATCTCCTCCTCTTTTATACCAGACTTTTCACAAGATGTATTGAACATTTTCACAGTACTCTTAAATGTAAATTCTGAGGTATTCCTGCTAAGTGCAATCACATCTTGCATGACTTACAATGTTTTGAGATTTAAGTTATCTTGGTACTGCTTGTCTGTTTATTTTGACGAACTTTTCATGAAATCGTCAAACAATTTGATCATAAATTAATCTGCATTAAAAGAGAATAAGGAATTTCTTGCATTTTGGAAACAACGGAAATTATTTTTTTTATATCTTATTTCTTTGCGTAAATTTGTTTATTTATTCATACCACTCATTCCACCAATGTTCAAAACCAGTGTAATATAAACTTACCTTTTTGTTTTTCGCGCTCTTTCTTTAAAATTATGAACTACTTATTACTTTTTTACTTTATTATCCCTCAACAAGTTTCACCACTATTTTGAATGGATCCTTAACATTTTGATAGTGCTGTCAGCATAACCCTTTCCCTCTAAATGGATTATTATGGAATGATGTTTCACAATTTGATTGTTTACAGGTAGAAATGGGAATTTTTCTTTCCCTTGCATGAGTTTTGCAATCAATTTAAGATTTCAAACCCAATTTTCTTCAATTCATATGAGTTTTCACTTATGAAATTTAAGCATAAAATATCATTGTAAGAGCTTTAGCATTACTAGCAGTTATATATTTCCGCCGTATACAAAGTGAGTCAGTATAATTATCAAGAAAGCTAATACAATTGTAAAATTACAGAAACAAGTTTTGTGAGCTTCTTATGGGTTTTTATATGAATTTGTATCCGAAACTAATTGCATCGATTTTTATTATATAATCGCATTTTCTCTGTTGAAGATATAGTTTCCATGATAAAATACATATTTTCTTGACACCAGCACCAGCACCCTTACTCAAAATTTGTCAAACATTGTTTTTGCCTAAATTATCTGAACTGACTACAGTTAAAAAATGTATTTTAATTATCATTCCCGAAATAAGCCCTTTAGCATTTTAATACATTATTTTGCCCTAATTAAATACCCATATTAAACTATTCTGTACTCTAACATTTCTAAAACAAATGTTCTACAGCATTAACAATGAATAAAACAAATTAATGCAAGTTTTCTTCTCGTGTCAAACATTTCCTTAAGAGAATTCTTCTGAAAAGATAAACACAATTTTTAATTCATACTTTCCCAAATGTTCCAGGTAAGTACACCCTTGGGAAGGGGGGCGAACAATTTTTTTCTAAGTCCTATACTCTTTACAGCGCGCGGTTCACAAGATAACCAGCAAAGCTCTGTAGCCATTGCAGCAGCTGTATATATGACATGCAATAAAGACGCTGACTAGTGCGTGTGTTCTGTTAGCTCTGTGACAAAGTGTACCGTGATGTCGTGTTTAAGAGCGCAGGTTCGCCTCCCGGTATGATGTCTTATTTTAAATAAACTTTTGCAACATATTATGACAAATATTTTCGTAATATTGTTTACCACACACAACAAGTTTAACTTTAACACTCACTCACTCACACACACACACACACACACACACACATAGATTATAATGAATAATATAATATTTTCTTCAGTATTTTGTACTATCTAAATGCAATATGCAGCACACGCATTCCCTGCATATACAAGAAGGACAACAGATGGCTTATGGGCACAAATTCAAGAAGCCTGGGATGTTGTAGCTTCTCATCCACATACTGTGGAAATGTAACATCATCTATGCCCCGAAGATTGAGGGTAGGCTGAGGGTTCATACACCCAATATTAATTTGTGTTTATTTCTGTGTGTTTTCACTTTAGAAGATAAATGTTTCTGTTCATTTATTCATTTAGCTATTTGTAAAGAATACGTTAGTTTGTAGTTACTTTTTGTGTGCATAGATAATACCTTAAAACTCAAATTATACATTAAAATATATAATATTGAGATAACATGATCTTCTACAATTACATTATAAAACCAATAACGATAAAAATAAAACAAGTATGTGTACAATCCAAGAGCTTAAGCAGAAGAGCAATTCCTTCTAAACTGTTTGGCCACCGCTATTCTATCCTAATGTTCCCCTTTCCAAATGCTTATGATTGTGACAAATATGTTTACGGGCAAAGCGCCCACTATATTGTGCAGTCGCTGCATACACGTTGTGAATACAGTGTTTACGAGCTTCCCCAAAGTTCTCCGAACGACAAGTACAATCTAGAGAGGTTGTTATTATTATTATTATTATTATTATTATTATTATTGTTATTATTATATTTGGAAGAGAGTTTTTATATTCTGAGTTAATCTAGGAAGCCTATATTTGATATTCTATATTGAGCTAAAAATGTATGGAAAATTAACGTGCTGATTTTATATCAGTAATAATGTTCAACTAGAAGAGAGAAGTGTAATGGTAGTGAGACTTTGAACATAATATTGTAGGTGTTGTGATTATTTTAGGTTTACATTATCCGTTTATTGCATCTTAAAGTATATAAGCAGTTTTCAGTGATTCCAATAAAGCATTTAACTTTTTAAATATTTCTGTAGTGAATTGACGTTTAAGTCTCAGAGATAGATCTTCAATCACTCGTGAGACATATTTATGTAAAGAGCGGGTGAAATTGGTAAGTATTAGTTCCTCATGTAACATTCCAGGTAACTTGAGCAAAGATTCTGAGCCACGTGCTATTTGCTTTCAGAAATAAATTTCAAGATCACTCTACGAACTATAATTTCTTTTTAACAAGCATTGCATCTATTACATAAAAAGTTAAATATCTTAATTTTCTATCTGCAGTGAAACCTGATTCATATAGCGAAGAATTTATGACTTTGAGCTATGAAAATGCAGATTAGGATGTAAATAAAGTAGAAAAATGTTGTTTATTTTAACAGTAACTCAACATATGAGCAAACTGCTTATCAGAACCTCACTTATCAAAGTAAGATGTTAATGATCTTATCCAAATATTTAAGTTGCAGGCTAAAAATACGAATTACTCCATAAAAGACATATTATCATAATCGCCATACGGTTTTAAGGACTTTCAATGTAGAAAGTGGTATAGATTTTTGATAAAGATATTTGTTTTGTTATGGAGGCTATAGAATATCAGCACCAGCAAATAGTGGCACTGTTTATTTTATTCTTCTTTTATGTTACATATTGAAATCACGCAATCACATGGAATCACACATTCACATATATTGAGTCACCAACTGCAGCTAATTATGAACTTAAATTGTTTATTTTGAAATGAAGCATTTTCTTGATACAACCAGACTCTTTCACTAATGACTACAAAACTGTTTACTTTCACAGCTACAGAGACTATTTATTTTAGCTACAGCAACAACATTATACACTTTCATTTTCCATTTCTCTTGTTGTTAATACATGTTAACAAAAGGCACAAATACATGCTGCCACTAAAGATTCATTTCTTGCACAGCAATAATATGCTATGCGTGCAGTTTTACCTTTTTTCAACGCAAAACAGGGATCACACGATCTGTCTCCGTTGGCTAGAAAGTGTCTCCTTCGGAAACGCTGCATTTTTAAAATGCCATAGATTTACGTCTATTAGTTTAAAATATATGGGACCGCCTGTGGTGCCTCAGTAGTAAAAACGGGCGTTAAACACTACTCAAAAAAAAAAAAATATATGGGGAAAAGTTAGGGATTGAAAGTGAAGTAAACAACAGAAAGATGAAGTAAGAAGTGGGATGGTGTTATTTTTCAATTTTCTAAAAGTTCAGCCCCCATCCGTCCAATGAAAAAAAAAAAAAAAAAAAAAAAAAATAAGATTCGTGCAACTTTTCAACTCAATCAGATAACTGCTTGGTGACCCTCAAACTCTTTGAATTTGGAACATAGTATACGGAATGATTAATTCCATAAAATGCTGTATACTGTTTCCTATCTGAATTTTTTTTTTTTTTTTGTTTCTTCTTACAGAAATTTATGTGGACATCCAGGGAAACCCAGCAATTCTTTAAAAACATCCTAAATAAAATTTCTTATAACTCAATTAAAAGCTCCTGAAATAAATTAAAAATGTAAAAAAATATGTTTTTATAGTTAACGCATGTAACATTTATAGGAGAAACACTTTTTTTACAATAATTTCATTTAAATCAAAACATTATGTGAAAGAACAAACATTGAGCATTATTTTTTCCTAAGAGAGGATTCAGTAGCAGTTGGGCATTTAATATCTGCATAACAAATTGTTTCTATATTTCATCTTTTGTGAGAATGGTATTGTACTCCTCCATGAGTTTGATTGCTCTTTCTGCAACACCATTCACAACAAGTTTTTCAATTTCGCTTTTGTAATCAGAATCATCCTTCCAAGTTCAAGGGTATTTATTGAGGAAATCGGTGCTGATAGAAAGTCCCATGAAGAAAATTTTGAAAACTCGATGTTTGTAAAAGATGAAAAGCCTTGTACCTCTTCAGTTGAATGTTCTTCACCTTTGTCTGCTTCCAGTATAGCTTGAGCCATATTTCCCTTAACGGTGTTAGTACATTGTCATCAAATAAGGATAGTCACAGTTTCGGAAACTAAGTATCAGGGATGACTGGGAAAAAATTGCAGCAACGTCACTGATTTTTTGGACTAGAATTGCAAGGAAAAAGAATATATATATATTGTTTTGTGTAAATTATGGACGATATGTTTGACATATCTCATTCAGGTGCTTTCGCAAAGGCGATAGAAGAAATTTCACTGTCGTCACCACCATCAGTGCTTTGACGGCCTTTGGGCTATAAAGTGGCACAGCCACTCACACCCTTCGGAAACGTCCCATTTTAAAATTTTCATTGATTTACGCCTATTAGTTTAAAATGTATAAGGGGACACTGGGGACGAAAATGAAGTAAAAAACACAAAGATGGAGTAAACACCCATAAGTGGATCTAGTGTGCTGATTTATTACTGCTGAGTGAGAAATCTCACGTATAAAATATGCGACAAGATTATCTGTAGTAATACAACGATATCCACAGTTTATCTTGAGAGAATCTGGAGCTCGAATTTTATTTATTTTGATTATTTAGGGAATGAAAATATAAAAATATTAAATATATCCATAAAATGCTCTTACAGCAATGAATGTATAGTCCGACATTTGAATTTCCTCCGATTTGTCTTCAATTTGTTAGCTAAGAGTTTATATTAAAAATCAAACAGTATATCCCATAAATCTCGTTTTAATTTCGACTTTCATCTTTTCGACCATTAGCGAAAATTAAAATTTGAGCGCACTTTATGAATATTATTTCATTTTTATCATTTTATTGCCAAATATGAAAATATTTCTCAAGTTTCAGATTCGCTCCAGATAAAATGTCAAGTTTATTATTGATTTCTAGTGTACACTGATGTTTAGGCCAAACAAGCTATACATATATTTTAGTGCGCTATCCTGATGAATATTCTAAAGAACAATTGCATGTAGGTGCAATAAAATTAAAGTGATAAAACAGAAACGACAAAATTGAGGGGATAGGCAGCTGTGATGAGCTGGAATTCCTGGAATTCTTATATTGAATTGTTCACTGACTCATAAGATACAGTTTTCAGAAATATAGAATATGTTCCGCGCTGTGTCATTAAATTACATAAGACACTAATTTTATGCATCTTTAAATCTAAAGAATAAGATACTGCTGTAAAATATCTAAAAACAAAATTTAAATTTAGCATAAAATAATAATGATACAAGTATTAAAAGTGGCAGTTTAAAATCATTTAACAAGCGTGCTATGCACCATTTTAGACAAAGTTTAATACGTGTGCATGAATTAGTAATTAAAAATTAAAATTATTGCAATCATTCAGAAACGTTTCTTGCTTAGGGAATAGTTTGTGTATATCTTACAAAGGGGAGCATGGAATCATAGCAATGGTAATTGGTGGTTTTTAATCCCATTTTATAGGGTAAATTACAAATTAATATAATGTTTATTATTACATTCTCTCCATAAATTATACTAAATTGCTGTTTAAGTGTATATTCCTCGAGCAGAAAGAAGTTGGTTGTATGTACTCTAGCATGAGCGCTTTATAAAATATGTTACTTGCATCCTTCCAAATGCCTAGATTAGTAATCATATTCCATATTAAAAAAAGTTGGCAACACTGGAGTGTTATAACACAGAACAAATTGAGATTTCAGCATCTTGTGTTAATCCATTGCCGCCATTGTCTATTTTGGGACATTTGTTTTTCGCTACGTTAATTTGTGTACTTGGACCGTGTAAGTACAGTTTATATGTAACAAGTTTCAGTTGAAAGAAATTCAATTAGTTCGTTTACTTCCGGTTTCGAAGTTAGAGAATTTTCATTCTTGCATAAGCGGCATATGAAAAACTCTGTAAAGCTTGCGGCAACAGTATAGTTTAATTATTGCTTTGGATGTATTTGCTGTAAGTTGACTTCTGGATCATATAGATGAGCACATTATTGCATTATTTTGAGCATTACAAAATAGGGGTATTGGTAGAATACGCTAGTATTATCAGTGCGCAAGAGTTCTCATGTAAATAAATAGTTTAATGCTTTACAACTAATAGTATCGCTATATTGGTACTACGCAGTAAACGCATGTGCTTTATTTGTGATTTATTTTATTCTACACTATTATTTCGCAAATATTATGTTTTAGGAGTATTTTGTATGCAATCATGATTTATTGATTTAAGGTCAATGAGGAGTTTGCAAGAATTCAATAATTCGGAAGTAAGTGAGAATGATATGAATTAATTGAAGTTTATCATTCTGGCCACCTCAAAAGAATTAACTGATGAAGAGGATATAAAATAAAATAATTGACGGATAGTGCAGTGCGTGGTATTGCCGGTACATTGGAACTCATAAGTTTTCAGCACCTAAATGCAGAAAGATGCAAGAACCTATAGATGGAAAAAATGCGTTGTCAAAAGAATGCATTTCTAACTGTCATAAGTTTCAAACGTGCTACACTATGACAGATGACTTGTAAAACAATTTGGATAATATTGCAAAACAGTTGGAAAAAAAGTGTTTGAAGAATTTTTTCTGATGAATCGGTAAACAAAGAACAAAGCATAATTTGCGCTTTCCAGAAAAAGAATACAAACTTTTCTCTTTATTTTATACCATAGACCTCCACAAGAAGATATGCTTTGGAAACATGCACCTGAGGCAAGCGTACTTTTTATTTTCAATTCAATGTCCAGGAATGGTTTAAGAGAAATAAAGAAATGCATTCATTTAAATGACAACTCTGAACTTTACAGCAGTGATAAGATATATAAACTGATGCTGCTCTTTGATATTCTGAAGAAATAATTTTCCGAATACGGAGACTCCCATTCAGAGTTCTCTCCCTTGATGAAATAATGGTTAGATGTTGTGGTAAACACTCTTCTAAGATGTTTATGAGAGGCAAGCCAAGAGCAATTTGGATACATAATCTGATGTCTTACAAGCTGAGAAAGTTTCTTTATCAACTTTTGACCTTATTATAGCAAATCTGAGAAAAAGAAGGACCTCTAGGAATAAGAGTAACCGATGAGCTGGCAAATATTATTTCTACCTCATCCTACCTACATCCACAGACTGGTTTCTAACAATTTTTACAAGCGTTCAATGAATAATAACATTAGCAAATAAGTTGAAAGCTACAGCAAAAATAAGAGGGATACTAACAATATTTTGCCCTTTATGAAGTCCAAAACAATGCAAAAAGAAAAGGAATGTGACTTTTTTGATAAATATAATGACAATCTGATGGTAAAGTAGATAGACAATAAGCCAGTGTGCATTGCAACAGTTTTCAACACATCAAACCTGTATATAGTGACAAACTATACTCCCAGCAGAAAAAGAAAAAGATACAGCAGTGCCTAAACTCATCCAAAATACACTTCAATATGGGAGGGGTTAATTTACTGTTTCATTGTACAAGACACGCCTGAGGTTGACGAAATGTTGATGAATATTCTTACATGTTTGACAGACTATCACTTCTGGATGTTCAGAGAAGAAAAGTCACTTTCTATTCATCTAGAAAAATTATAATAACACCAAAATATTGGGGAGTGCTTAGTTTGATCCAGTAACTAACCAGATCCTGCCAAATGATACGCTGAGATGCTGGGCACCGTTCAAGAGCAAAACTACGAGCGTTTGTAGTAGATGTGACGTCGGACTTCATACCAAGTATTTTTTTTTTATTATTATTTCACAATTGGTAAGGCAGAAAAATTGTTATATTGTAGATAGTTTTAACATTTATTATTGAAAATTATAAGTAACGTTTCATCTGATCTGTACACTCACTTTAAAAATAAGTATATCTATAACTTAATTATTCATGCTTTTGACACTTTTATCTTAGTACTTTAAGAAAAAAAAAATAGCATTCACAACTAAAATTTTCTGATTGTGTGTTTTGCCATTGTCTCAAACTGTGATGGATTAATTGTTTTAAATAAAGCTCTTGGATATTTGAAATGCTTCTATTCCTAATATATGTATAATATAATTTTAAAAAAATATCAATGATTAAGAAAAAGTTAAATTCAAAATATTTTGAAGGGTTAAAAAAACTGCTTTTAGTTTGATCTGTATAAAAAGTACTTTAAAATTCCTCTGGTTTAGTTATTTGGGTAGAGGAGTTTTAATTTTAAAGACTAATGTGTCACTGATTCCAGGATATTTGTCGTAAAATGCATCCAAGTGTTGCACTTTCCTGCGCGATCATAGTAACATATAGAGATATCGGCACCTCCTGACGTGTAATATATGTAGTGAAATTGTGTTTTCTCCTACGGGGACGGCTATATATATGCAGTGCATCCTACAGCGGTGGATGTAATATGTCTCCGAGAATCGGCGCTTCCTCTTGCGCAAAGATAATGTAAGCGAGGTGGCACACCGTAAGTTATGTAAGGGAAGTAGAGCTTTCTGTTGTGGAAAAAAAAACACATCTAAGTAAAGCGGTTTCTCTCATGCGGGGTGTACAAGAAAGTAGCGCTTACTACAGCACAAGAAGTAAGTTTTCTATAGGTGATGCGGCTTAGAAAATTTGTGTCGGTGTAGCTTGGTCTCTTGCGGAGGTGGGGAACGTTATTAATTCTATAAGCATGGGGGAACATAAAGATACGTTTCATTCTTTTAAATGTACAGCAGAGCTCGCAGTTCCTCATGGTTTACAGAAAATACATTTGTAATGCAACTGTTTGGTACTGTGTCCTGTTTGCATGTGCTGAAACTGAAGTAAAAGAGCCTTTCATGATTAAAGGGAAGAAAGAATAGCTCACAATAATTCTTTAGTTACAGTAAGTTTCAAGATTCTGTGCTTGCGTATAATAACATTCATTAACTTGTAAGTTCATATTTTACGCAGTCAGTCCTGGTGTAGTAGTGGTAACCAATTTACCTCGTAGACCCAAGATCACGGGTTCAAACCCGCCCAGGATCGATGGATATTTTTGGGTGTAAAAACCCTAAGTATGGCTTCCTTCGGCAGAGAGATAAAGCTGTGGGTCCCGTGTCATACATTTACGGCACATAAAGGAATCTCAAGTCTTAAAGAAGAGGCCTCTGAGCAAAATTTGTCCGCCATTTCACGCCCTGAATTGGACGGGATGTTGATGACCTGGGATGTTAAAGAGCGTCCATAAATAAATGAGATCAACACTATTTTATTCACATACAATTTTAATTCCACTGTTTGTCGAATTTGAGTTTATCCATCACTTGTGAACTATGATCTATTCTCTGCTTTTTCCCTCTTTTCAATTTGCACTATTTCTGTGTTCGTTTAATATTAAGGATGAAAGTAAGAGTTAAAATTCATTTTTATGAAAAAATGTTTGTGGTAAATGATTTATATGGAAAGTAAATATGGAATATATATATAAACTCTATCTTATTTCAACATGATCACCAGCTATTTCAATGTACTGTATCATAAATTTAAAAGCCCTGAAAACATTGGTGATTTTATTTATATTTCAAAGGATCACTACATAATGTTTATACAGAAACGAGTGGCTATTTGTCAGTGCTTGATTGTACGGTTTGACATAATTCAGAGATGCAACAGCAGTTCACTAGAAAAATCCATGTGGTCACGGGTTTCTTTTAAAAGGATGGAGCACTCCCTCATTTTGCGTTGGATGTGAGAGAAACTTAAAAGTTCACCTAGAATATGGTCATCATGTTCATCGGGTTTGACGCCCTTACACCTTGAGTATTTTTCCAGTCGCGAGTGTATAAAGCTGAAGTAAGAGATTTCCAGAAATCTAAAAAATCGTATCCGCCAAGCATGTGCACCGATTTCACACGATATGCTAACAAACGTCTTGCGGACTGCATTTGTATGTTTGACACAATGGTTTGAAACGAATGGTGGCCATGTGGAATTAAGATAAAAATACTAATGTACATATTACATGTATGTGTCATATAATTTTATGTACAACAGACCATTATGCCAAATCTTAATGTCCACCTAGCAATTGCTTAAAATCTCAGTTTCATTTATTTATGTGCTAAATTGGATAAAAATGGATCAAAACCTAGCTCAATGTCACAGTACTCATGCAATGAATAATTAAAGTGATACTACCTTGTAGGTTGGTAGAAAGTTTGTAAAAAATATTGTTGGGGAAAATTCATTCATACCAACTACCATTTTTGAATAGTTTTTATTACTCCGTTTTTACTGCTGAAACGTCACAGGTGGTGGACACTGATGATACACGAGATGAAATTATAAATTGGGAAAGGGTCTTTTTTAAGGGAGGGAACTTTTGATCCCTAAGTTTAGTGTACCTCCCCGGCATTTACCATTTATGAGGACTGAGGAATTCCTGGATAAAACCTCAGTCAGGGAGGACGGTCCTGGTGAGAATCAAACACCACCCGCTTACGAATACGCGTCTTAACGATCTCGGCCACTCATGGCGTTCACCTGTTTCAGTGGCACCTACCATGTCGAATTTTGTGATTGCAATTCCTCAATAATAAAATATTTACAAATAGGTTACCGTAGGCCCAGACAGGCTATTTCAAAAGTCCGAAATACTGAAAAGTGTAAATATCTTAAAAATAATGATCAAGATAATAGTTATAACTATTATTGATTCGTTTATGCCCTTATTACTTTAATGATACATTGCACCTTAAAGTACAAGTTCAGATGCCTGAATTCTCTTTGCGTTAGGCTGCATCTACACTTAACACAAAACGATGAGTTATTTACTGGAAAATCTGTGTTTGCTTTCCTCAGCAGTAAAACTGTTAAATAAGTTACAACATTAATAGAGAAATGTTTAGTTAAACGTCTAAGGTTAATCATAAAAGTGAAGGCTGTCATTTCTGAAAACACAACTGTTAGTGTGAAGGAGGTTTGCCAATAAATTCATCGTCTGATGAGGCACGCAAACACCACATTCTTACTTCCATATCTGGACCAGAAACAATTTTCAACCTTAGTGTGTTGTCTACAGGGTGTTTAAAATACAGTTCCAAGTTTAAGCAAACTGCACACAAACCTAAACATTAATGTTAAGACCCACATATTTTATTCGTTTTTCTCCATTCGTAGTCTATGTAATACGAGGACTGTTCAAAAAAGAATTATAACTTTATTGACAATTTCACCCTTTTTCTGATGATGTAAAATATCTCTCACGAAGGTATTTTTCAGTTTAGGAAATAGGAAAAAGTCAAATGGGCTAAACTTGGTCTATATAGAGTTCTAGGGACACACTTGAAATTGATTTTATGTAAGACATTCAGCAACAACATCTGCGATGTAGCCACGTTTTATCAGCAGTGATCGTCATCCTCTTCAACTGCATGCAAACCTGCACGTGAAAGTCCTTTTGTTTGGGAATCAGCACTTTTGGAGCCCACCGTGAACAAATACATCTCATGTGCAACTTTTCAGCCACCAACGTGTGGGTGTCATCCAGTGAAATATTCAACATTTTCTGAAAGTGTTTTAATGTTGTTTGACGACCCTCTTTCATAATGACAGTAGCTGTGTTAAGTTTTATTCCGTGAGAACACAAGCTGGAGCTCCGATCCACCTTCCTTTGAAAAGGATTGCCTTCCCTCTTTAAACATTTATAAGCATCTTCGAGCTGTGCTGCTCTCCATAGATCTCCTGCATAGACTTTAGCTGAATATTTATCGAGACAAAAGAGCAGCGTATTGCTCGTCGTGTATCACCTGCATATTACCGTGGGCGGAACTGAACATGACTGAACTTGCACACTTCTCACAGGCGGGACCCGGAAGTGACAACAACAAAACTAACATCGCGTATGCATTAAGCATTAAAGAAACAAAATATTGTAAAGTTAAATTTTAGCTTGAGAAATTATGCCTTTTCAAATGGCAAATATTCTTTAGTGAAAATAATGATCCAGAGATTACCTGGTGTTTAATTTTCAGATATTTCTCAGATCTTGATAGTAAATAAAACCACAGTTTCCTTTCATTAATATCACTGGATGACGTTACACTACAGACGCATTATTTACAACACAACGCACTTCGACAGCCCACTGGTGAGATCAGGGCTTTCATTGGTTAACAGCTCAAGGCCGCTAATGTCACAAAGGATGATACCATGGGGTTCAAGCCAAAGCGGGACTTTTTTTTTTGTGAATGAAATAATAGAAGAAAATTCATAGAGTGGAAAATGCATTTATTTTTCGCTGTACTCATTTGGTACATTTATATAGCAGCATTCAATTGAGTAATGCTGGGAAAGCTTCGGTGTAGAAAATTTGTTAATATGCCTGAACAACCTCTTTCACTTTGTAAATAGTACTGAAAATAGTGCAAACTCGGACTCTTCAGAGGTTCAAAATAGAAAACTTTTCATGGTATCAGTATGCTCTGTGAGCAACTTTCTGAAATGCAAAGGTTTGTAAATGATTGTATTCATTGTCCCAACAAAATTGGTAACCTGTACAATTCATGAAAGAATTGCATCGATTGTCAAATATGAGATGTGAGCTTGGAACCCTCAGGGTAGTCGGTCCTGGTGGTGTAGTGGTTACCATACTTGCCTCCTACACCCAAGAACTCGGGTTTGTACCCGGCCAGGACTGATGGATTTTTTTGGGCGTAAAAATCCTAAGTATGGGCTTCCTTCGGAAGGGAAGTAAAGCCGTGGGTCCCGTGCCATACATTTACGGCACGAAAAAGAACCTCAAGCCTGAAAGAAGAGGCCTCTGAGCAGAATTTGTCGGCCATTTCACGCCCTGAGTTGAATGGGACGCTGATGACCTGAGATGTTAAAGAGCGTCCATAAATAAATCAATCAAAAAAAACCCTCAGGGTAGGGATTGTTATTTAAGGACGTGAAGTAATTTTTAAAGGGTTACACCTCTTAAACGTTTTACTATTGTGCCTCAACACCGTGTTTTGCTTTAATTATGTTAATATCCGTGACCAGTACGTGACTGGTCCGCGATGCGCGTCCCATCTATCAGAAAAATAGCACACTTGTCACCTAACGCAGCTAGGGTACCTTAAGTAGTCTTTACGGCCCACCCCTACTAAAATATAATATAATATGTATGTTACAAATCTAGTCATTATATTCTGTGCATATTAATTAGTAATATAAATGTTGTATGTATGTGTATCATAAATTTTAACATCAATATGAGAATTGTATGTCGGCAAAGGGAAAGTTCTCTGGTGTAGCTGTTTACGGTAGCCCTGAACCCCAAAGAGGCCATTAACCGCTATTCAAAGGAAGAATAAGAAATCCAAAGAGACTAGTGTTATATCACTTCTTAAAAAACCTAACCGTTGGCAAAGTATTAATGAAACCTTTTAAGTACGTTAAGGGCAATGAACTTGCCAGAAAGTTGTACATTTAACTTTAAACCAACCAATGTGAATAAATGTTTTAAGCTTTACAATAGTAGCGGGTGGCAATCTTGGCACTAATTTGAACCAGCCAATAGCAGATATAAACTTTGAAATTTTAAAGTAAGGCGCGAAACTTACGCGTGCTTGTATGACTCCATTTTCACTTAGTGAAGCCAACGTTTATTTAATTTGAATCCAATATTTAAGGAGACGTTTGCTCAGCTGGGGCATTCAATTCCGATACATCAGAAGTGCGGCTCATATCAGTCAGTTCTCAAACTCAATCGGTAGAGCATGGGGTTTTCAATTCGCATCAGTGTAGATCAGTTCATATCATCAAGGCACTTTTACAGAATAAGCTCTACAATCGACGCGGGCACTACAGTAAATTCTACCTTGGAGGCTGTTCTCAGTTCATATTCTAGGAGGTCGTGACAGCTAAATTAATACATGACGTATTTAATTCCTACCGTACGCAGAACACAAGAGGACGCGATAGATATTACGAATAATAAATTACCATACTATTCAGATCAAACCATCGCGTGATTATTAACATAGTTGATATCCTCTCCCAGTACTGTTGAACATGAGTCACAAAATAGCGGAACAGAATCCTGAGATATTGCTGTCATGAAACATAGACAACAACACCAGAACGATTAATAGTTAATTAAAGATACACTGCTACTAAATATGGCAATCAGCAACTAAACCGCTTCATAATTGACGACCAACCTGGCTGTCATATAGCAAAGCGCTTCATACCATCACACTAGCATCTCTAAAATTAAAACTCTCAGTTTGATTCAATGCTCTTTATATAAAAGTTGCGTAAACGTAACACACGGTATCTCTGCATCTAGCCTATAATCACACATTCTACTGCTACGACAACACTGACCTTTCGGATCACTGCCTGAACATCATACAAACTGCACTCTAGTGAACTATTTGCATGTTTATTATTTTAAAAATACATTAGGTCTGAACGATATCCAGAACTTTCACTTACTGTCAAGCGTGTACCTTTCTCACTCAAGCACTTAACTAATGTATTCGTAGAAAAGATAGTTGCTAAAGTTTTGCACAGGCCCAGGTTGTTCTCTCTCTCTCTCTCTCAATGAACAGTCTTCTCTTTCCCACAATAACGGACTCCAAGAGCAAACTTATCGTCCGGGAGATCTATTAAGTCATCACTTTAATAATTCCTTTATTCATTTCTCGCCTGCTGTATAAATAAATGACGTTTTTAAATGCTTAATATGTATTCTATACAATAAATGTTAACATTTATTAAACAAAATAATATATGACTTATCATTACATACTCCTATATATTATTTTCTTTCGTCAAGGCATACGGCGGTAGAGTCATTGGGATAGCGAAAAATCGTCGAAATCACACTACAAACACACGGGTAGAAGGGCAGTGGCAGCTCGTGCGCGCTTCCTCAAGATCAAATTGGTAGCGCGAGCGAGTGTCCAGTAGCTGAGCATCCTTGCAGCATTAGAAACTCATTCACGGCTTGATATTCGGTTAACAAAGTCATTAATGCACAAGCACCCTAACAAAAGCAAAATAAAAGAAGAGTAATACTGTATAAGATTACATAAAATAAAATTTGGCACATTATATATTCCCCGTGCGTTATATGTGGCTCTAAATGTTAATATTTAATGTATGATCTGTGATTTTTTAAGCAGAACAAGATGTGTTTTTCCAGATAACGCCTAATGTGTACACATTAGTATCTGAAGCCCTCCTCTAGGTTAAGTCCGTTTTATTTAAGAACTTCTTCAATAGTTTTGGTCATCAGCATCCCATTCAATTCAGGGAGTGAAACAACCGATAAATTTTGATCAGAGACTTCTTTTTTTAGGCTTGAGGTTCTTTTACATGCCGTAAATGTACGACAGAGAATCCACGGCTTTACTTCCCTTCCCAAGGAGGCCATACTTAGGATTTTTACTCACAGTAACACCCATTGAATCTGGCCGGAATTGAACCCGCGATATTGGGTCTACGGGGCAAGTGTCATCAGCTTGTTTATGGGGGCTAAACCACGGTCTTTAGAAAGGTTTTGTACTGTAGCATTGCTATTTTACGTACAATAGTTTGATGAATAACACGTCATATGCATCATGTGTTAATGCTAGAACAAAGCTGTTATACCTCTTGCAAATGCTTTAGCTTACAAATATTCGCCAACACGAGAAAATTTAAATTCTTTAATATTCATGGAGTTAATTACCTAGAATGGAATGCTTATGCCATTTAGTTAAACAACATTGATAATGAAAATTATTTGTATTTAAGGTTGTTATCTATATTTATTAAACTTACAAATTGCATTAATACTCTTTAATATTTCCTTTTTGTATTTACTGTTTTTTCTTGTTTGGAAGACAGTCTCAGGATGCGACTGAACTATATTTTTATGATGAGCACTAAATATTTTATAGTTCTGACAAGAGTTTTTTTATATTTAATACTAAGCTCTCCTGTATTTATATAATTTTTTCACAGTCAAACCAAAAATAATACTTAATGGAAAAAGAAAACCTCATAACTGAAACACGAAAAGGATAAATATTTCCTTCTAAAACTGTAGCGCTACTATTACTAGTGGTCTGTCCAGTCGCTGCAATAAGATTAGTTCACTGAAATAAACATTTGATTGATTTGATTGATTGATTTGTTCGGTACATTAAACAACCGACGACAAGATCTAATGCATTCGAATCGAAATATAGTATATTGTTCGGTGTTAATGAATTAATTCCGTAGTACTGTGAGGGTTATGCATTGCTTATAACACCGTGATGCGACTGTACTGTTTTCGACCCCTCTGCTCGTTCGCTTCCCTCATTCATCTATGCTCTTTGTCAACAACTGCATTAGGGGCCCAACGCTTAGCGGTAAAAATCGGCTGAAACGAATAGCACCTCTGTAAACCATTAACTCCTGCATTTCTTAATATAAATAAATTACTTTTATTTTCAAAATTAAATTATTAATTGTCAATGTGCTTTCATTAAAATTTGTAAACATAAAAGCTGTTGAAGCTTATGAACTGCTCATAAATATTTGAAAGCGTCCTATAATTTTGTTCCATTTACGTGGTCATTTTTGGCACAAATTAATAGGTATTGTAGCACCAAAAACCCCGATTTTGAACACAATACCGCCTAGTATGGCCAGAAAATCAGTGTATGAAACCTTGTTTCAACAGAAAAGTATATTAAGAGTGGATCTATTACTCTATCAACGTTTCATAACTTCCAAGATGCCAGAAATTTATAAATGTAGTTGAACAGCATTTTCAACATCTGCTGTCACGAGTTTCCCTCTTAATTTCATTGTAATTGCGAGAACATGAATCGGATGCGCGGGCATTATATCCGCTTCGCCAGGAGACACCGCTCTGACTGTAGGCCTGGCAGTTGCCGTGAAACGAGCGAGCCATGAAAGAACCAGTATAAGCAGCATACATACATTGGATAATTTTAATAAACACTATAAGAAAATTTAGAAAATCTGAAGCCGTCATACACTCATTATTATTATTTGCTTTATTTATGACGCTCTTTAACATCTCAGGTCATCAGCGTTCCATTCAATTCAGGGCGTGAAATGGCCGACAAATTTTGGTCAGAGGCCTCTTTTTTCAGGCTTGAGGTTCGTTTTCGTGCCGTAAATGTACGACACGGGACCCATGGCTTTACTTCCCTTCCGAAGGAAGCCATACTTAGGATTTTTACGCCTGAAAAAATCCATCGATTCTGGCCGGGATCGAACCCGCGATCTTGGGTTTAGGAGGCAAGCATGATTACCACTACATCACCAGGACTGACACACGCAAATTTTAATGCATTTAGAAAATATGAAGTAAAATAAATTATATTATCAAAAATAATTATGCAATGGGACCTACTCTAATAATAATGTAAAACTTTATGTTTATAAAGGAGACATCCTCGCATAAAACGTAAATGTATTTGAAACCGATACTACATTAACAAACTGACATTAACATTTCATGCTTAAAGGCGATTTTGATTGTTGTTTGAATTTATTATTTTTTATTTTAGACAATAAACAAAGCTTCAATTTAGTTTATTGTTTGACAGTTTATTGTCTGAGCTACATAAAATAATCTTGAATACTCATAATTTAGAAATGACCCCTCACTTCCTCTCAGTAATCTTACTGAAATAAATTGTGTTTTTGTATACTTTTTTACCGAGAGTATTTCTGTGGCAGTTCACTCATAGAAATTGAGTCGTTAGAAGCATTTCGATTCCAACTTTCTTAGAATTCAGGCACTGTCTGCCCTTTCATTCGTCCATCTATTGGTCTACCACCAAGTACGTTCGTTTTGTAATCATGAATTTACCGCAATATTTTTTTCCTCTTCTACGCTATGTTACGAGAATATCTTGCGGCATAATGCTTACATGTCTGCAGGTAGCAAATATAGCAAGCGAAAACAAAGAAAAATTATTAATCAAACATATAGCAACAGAGAAACTGCACAGATAGAAAAAAAAGTTATACACTGCCACACCTGCTATATACCGTTCAATTCAGATGCAAAGAACTGACAAAGGATGCTGTGTGCAATAAAAAGCTGACGACATAGTTTATTTTTGTTTAGAAAACACTGGACGATGAAAGACAAAGGGCATATGCTGAAACAAGTTGCTACGATTAATTCTTTGAAAGTAATATTATCACAAGACAAACAAAATGCGTTTTTATATATTTTCCACAGATTTTTTTCGCGAGTAGCTCAACTCGAAACACACTTGGGACTTTGTGTCACCTTCACGGGAGCGGAAGCTTATTTCCGTTAAATGTATTATTGAAAAAGTGATTTTCAGCTCTAAATGAAATATAAATATAAAACCCATAACTGCCTGCTTACATCCTGCAAGCGGAAGTCGGAGGTTTATTCGCATAGACTGAACATGAACACACCAACGGTTGTTAGCGAATTCCGAAGAAATGCAGTTTTTATTTGTCGTGACAATGAAAAATATTTAACAATTTTCTTTACATCTCCATCAATCCTGCATAATTAACATTGAAAAAGTGTATTTTATATAATTATATACATATATATTATAAAAATAAAACGTAGCTCATGAAACAATGTAACTAAAATTACAAAAACTAGAATAACACATTTACATTTTCACATAATTTACACCGCCTGTGGTGCCTCAGTAGTGAAAACGGGCGTTAAACACTACTCAAAAAAAAAAAAAAAAAAAAAAAAAACATAATTTACGCTATATCTCTAACAACTTGTGTTCAATATATATATCTGTTAACGCTCTAGTGGCCGCAATGTTTGTTTTTTCTCAACGAAACTCTCCACATAACGATCAATTACCAAAAATTTACCGAGTTCATTAACCAGTAAAAGTGGACTATCGGGGGTGGGGGTTAACCTAAAGTGAAAATTTAAAAATTGCTCTACTGGCTGCAATTTTTATTTTTCTCCACAAAACTCGTTATATGCCATTAAAATAAAATATGAAAAATACTTTCTGAAAATCGGGAAAATCACATTATTATGAGTGGGGGTTTACTTGAAACCAAAAATTGAAATATTGCTGTAGAGGCACCAATATTTTATTTGCAAAGAAAATAGGTATACAATTTAAATAAAATTGAAACAGCTTCAGAAAATCAGGAGAATCGGACCATTAAGAGTGGGGGTATACCTGAAAACCGAAATTAAAAGATTGGTAATTAACCTAAGCGAACATTTAATAATTGCTCTAGCTGGCGTAATTTTTATTTTTTCTCAACGAAACTCGACATATAATTATCAATTAACAAAACATTCACGAGTTCGCTAACCAGAAACATTGGATCATTGGGGGGGATGGCCTAAAGCGAAAATGTAAAAATTGCTCTAGCGGCCGCAATTTTTGTTTTTCCTCAACGGAACTCAGTATATGGAATTACAATAAAATAGAAATATAGTTTCTGAAAATAATTGAAATAAAAATATTAAGTGTGGGGGTTTACCTGAAACCCGAAACTACAAAAACACTCTAGCCGCAACAGTTCTATATTCTAGAGCTCTGTAATTCCCTTTAACAAATTCGCTTAGGTAGCTCCTGCGTGACGGATTTTATTCTAAATTTTATAAACCTATGTTCATTTACTTTGAAATAAATAAAATGTTGGCTTCCAATTTTCCACATGTAAGCCTGAAAACTGTAATTATATGGAAATATTTAGCATGTTTCCTAAACGGAACTCAATAGAAATTAAACTTAGTCCGAATTATTCTACCTAGTTTTGCTTGTTATATGTGGACCAAATTATACACATAAATATCGGGTGAATTATCTAAAACCAGAATCACAAATATTTTTTAAATGAGATATGCAATGAGACATTGTTTTCACAGAATGGAAGCACATAGAGGAGCTCACAAATAGAGCCTGTAAAATGATAAAGCGTTTATCTAGCACTAAGTACATGCTTTTTAAATGGGACAATGCTTGTTAATACTAACAAAAAGTAGATAAGATTAGAACCACAATTCTATTTTAACGTGCTGACAGTTAATGAAATGTCGTTTTAATCTTTGAATCAAATTATTGCCAGTCACAATTAGGAAATGTAATATATATGACTGCCTACCTCTACCGTATGTTTACGCCTATGTTCATATGTATTATTCTAAATGATGGCCGTTAACTACAACACAAACATCCAGAGATCACTGCACATGAATTAATATTTCAGAAGAAATTTCAATACAGACAAACAGTCAAGACAAACTGTATTACGTCTTGCATCATGAGCTGGTACCCATTTTGCTGATACCACATGTTCTTCCAAATCTGCAACGGAATTGGGTGTTAGATACTTTGGAATTCATTGATCTCTGGTGATATAATGACACTATTCTACATCACACGTTTACACTCCTTTGACGTTGACGGTTAGGCCGATGGGGATTGTATATTGCATATTTCTAAGATTGATTTGGTTCATCAGTGAATAACATACATGACAAATACGGTGTTCTTGTCTTAATACCCAATAACAAATATTGACATGATTCTGAAAATCGTTTCTATGTACCTTAATGTTGATACGGATGGAACTTGCGACAGTACTAAATTCATAGTACACTTGCCTGGCTTATCAGCGCTAGAAACATTAATTTCATCCTCTTCTCTACCACTCTTTTGAATCAGGAACATTTTTTAGGTGTTACACTTCCAGTTTCTCTTAGTTTATTAAAGAGATGTGCACATACTCAAATACTAGTCTAAATGGTTGACATCTATTTGGATACCTCTCAGCGTACACATTGTAAGAAAGCACTACATTCTACCTACAACCAGGTAATTTGAGCAGAGCACTGTTGCGTAGCCCGCAACTCGAATGACCTCAATATACATTCTTTATACCTAAGCCATGTCTGCATTTTGAACATTTCTAAACGCTACTTTCTCTAGAATATCCAGTACGATTTACTTCTATGAAATAACTACAAAATTTCAATATATAGTCCATGTAAACATTTAATATATATTTAATAAACATTTTATATTTATATTAATTTTATATTAATATTTATAACATTATATTAATCATAATATTAATATAATTATAACATTTTATTAATGTTTATATTTAATAAACATTTCAATATATAGTCCAAAAAACATCCGGCCGCATTTCAATATATAGTCCAAAAAACATCCGGCCGCTGTAAGCAGTAGTACGGTTTATGGATTAGGCAACATTTTGTTTCAAGAATACTGTGGTATATGGTCATTTAATTTGATTTGGTTTATTTGCGAACGCTCTTATAACATCACAGGTCATCAGCGTCCCATTCAATTCAGGACGTGAAACGGTTGACAAATTTTGCTCAGGGACCTCTTTTTACAGGCTTGATGTTCTTTATCGTGCCGTAAATGTACGATACGGGACCCACGACTTTACTTCTCTTCTGAAGTTTTGAACCCGCGAACTTGGGTTTGGAAGGCAAGTATGGTTGCCACTACACCACCAGGACCGACGCATATAGGGGAACGACAATGAGTGGAATACGTTGTAAGTTAGTTAAGGAGCAGAATGAAGTTGCGGAAAGATTACATGCATGTAAGCAAAATTAAAGTCTGCGCATGCGCAAAATGAAGGAGAAGTGTGTATACGGTCTATAAGAGAGAGTCGAAAGAGAAAGGTCCGAAATGAGAGATCCTTCCTGGGAATCCATTTGAATTAACATCCATCGTGAATGTAGATGGTAACTATTCATTATAGAGACTACCTTATCAATATCTAAATAATGTTTGTGTTTTCAGTTAATACCTAAGCCTGATATTTTCCCACCATGATCCCGTTTAAAGCTAGGATGTTTTTAGAACAGTGTTGTTATATACTTATAGATAAATGCTATTATAGCCAAGCGAGTAAAAGAGGTCGTGACAGCATAAATAACAATATTTTAGGAATTATTAGCACTAGGATCATGCAAATAATATATTATGATTATAATATTGTCTATTTTATTTTCTTCTGTTAATAGACATTGTCTACTTTAAAAAAAATAACCTTTCTGTTCATTATCGGAATTTCTGTATGGGCTACATTTGTAAATGTCTCTCTGTACTTTCATTGTGTGAAAACAGGGCATTAATTGCACGTCTTGTTCCGATAATATTTTCAATGGAAATTTGAGTTTAATCACTTTATATAATTTATAGCCGTTCCCTGTTATTCCTTCCTGACAATTTGATTAAATAAATCTAATAAAGGTACAATCCTCAATTCAAAAGTACTGCTAACACTTCATTCTCTACATATGTCCATTCATGTGTTTATGAGACTCGATCGTAACTTTGGTTCTTGTTATTCTAACGTTTAAGACTCGTCTACCATAATTTCTCTTCTTGCCAGTTTAGAGATAGGACGAAATAAAATATTTTCAATTAAATGTTCATGATACCAACAGAGCTTCTGTGGTCTGTGTATATAATGTATTTCTTGTAATTGACGGCGGAGTTATTTTCTCTATCTTTTAGCTCTCTACGTCTGTTCCAAAGTATTGACATGATCTTGTACCATTAATCAGAAGGAAGAAAGTAGCACAAGAAGCAAAAGACACGAGCATGTAACAATGAGAAAGAAAAGTGGGAAGGGAAGGACAGAGGAGGTAGACAGAAGTAAGATTGACGCTTTTCATTTTATGACCTGGGTTATTTATATGGACAGAAAAGTAATATACCGGGGATTTTATCTTAGTCTTCGCCAATATATTTAAAGGGAGAAACCAAAGACAAGGTGACCCTAAGTTGCCGACAGGAAGGCTGCGGAGCGGAGCTTTGATGAGCACTACATTACAGTTGGAAAGGCTGAAACAAGCGACGGGTATATAATCATCGTGTCTGTCTGCCCGCCAGACTGCCAGCCATAATTACTAAGTCGCTCGAGCGCAAGCTCCTCACGATAACGCTTTAACAACAACATGGCGAAATTTATTACCCGAGATTCAAATAAATTGTTAGTAGCGTGATAATTTAAAAGTCTGTTTCTCTACCCACGAGGTTAACGATTACATCAATAGCCAGGTAGATGACGATTATAGGTGGAGATGGGTGCGGAGCTTGTTGGGAGGCGACCAGCAACGAAAAAGTTGAATCCGACAAGTATAATGAATGAGATAAATGAGGCACCATGAGCAAGTAAAATAATTTCAATAAAGAAATGGGAGCCTAGAAAGAGACCTTGTTTTTAAACACTGGAATTAGTGCGACGGATAATGGGCGTCCTGTTCTAGTATACGGAGGTAAACAATGGTTGCGGCCGAAGAATCATTATCATCATTTACCTTGTACCAGCCTTATTTAGAATGCTAGATTACATATTTCAGTCCCAGTTAACGGCTCAGGATTAAGTGCCAGTCATGAGGCCTGATGACCGTTCCAGCACATATTTTTCATACACTCGCCACTTCGCATATTGCTTTTTGTTACGGGCAACGGGCAGTAGTAGTTGTGATTGTGATAGATAGGTAGGTTGTATCTTTATTTTATATACACATTTCAAATATATTCTTTGCTTGGGTTATAGACCGTACATGCTTAAATATAACATACAATTATAAAGAGAGAAAATAATACAAATATAAAGCAATAATAGTACATTTTAAAATGGGAAGAATGTTATTTATGAATATATATATATATATATATATATATATATATATACATATTATTTACAACTACACTATTGCGTTTCAACTACAAAATAAATTGCTTCTAGCTTCGCGCACTTTGGCTAGGAGAATGCCCATATTCAACCAATTAGTGTGATCCGCAAACAGGTCTCTGCATGCCAATCGTCCTCTAATTGCCTTTGAACATTCTTTTTTCTGGGAACAGCGTTTTTCTCAAATGTTCTCACCGGGTACATTCTGTCAGAATATGTACCCATTCTTTATCCCTCCACAAAAAGAGCAGATTCTTCTACCAGAACTACCAACCACCCAGCCTAAACCAGGTCAATACTGCTGTGGCCTTTCTCCCGAGAACAAGCATATATACCTCTTTACTGCAGATTAATTTCATTTCATTGGATAGACTGAAGGGGATTTCCCTATTACATTCTGCTTTCATTTCCTTCCTACCGATCCTCTAAATTCTCTTTCCACCTCTGTAGCCCAAAATGTTGAAATTATATTTTGTATCTATAGCATTTAGCACGAAGTGTGAGCTGGTTTCCTTGCATTAATCTAAACCAGTGCTTCACCGCTCTTATTTTACTATTAATCGTATCTTCATAGCAATGATCCCACAGTTTGACATTCCTTTGGAGTGCCCGAGAACCCTTTGCTAAAAATCGGCTTGAATTTTATTTACATGTCCAGCTCTTCTCCATATTTCTCTCCCAAATAGCATAATAAATTTAATCACAGCATTGATTATACATTATGCTCACAGAATATATTAACATCTATACAGGATTTAAAATTGTAAATAAAGTGGAATCGCACCAATGAGCTATCTTGCTCGCAATAAATCAGCATCTAGCCTCAGTAACTAGTGTAAAGAAAATTAATAACAACTATGTGTCACCGTTTGCAAACCGATGGATCCCAGGGAGAATGGACGGAGTTATGTGATTGGTGCGTGACTCCACAAATAGATTTAATGGGGGGATGCGGGGCAAATATTGTTAGAAAAATGACAAAAAATATACAACTAGCAGGTAGACATATAAAAATCCGCAATAATACAAGTAGATATCATACAAAAGTTGAAAAACTGAGGGAGCGCTTAAGGTTTACAGAAGGGAGGGTGTTGAGGAAAAGCTTCTTGCTTATAAGAAATATAATGACACATTGGAAAGTGCCAAATAGGAATGGCAAAACAAAATAGTGGGGGATCTAAGAACGCAACCCATCGGAGGGATGGACTACATATGGAATTTTGTCAGAAAGATTAAAGTACAAAAAAGATGGTAAATAATCATTGAATCCGGAAGGTGACTGGCGTATTTTACTAGCCTGTACGGCGAAAACAGACTCGAGCATTGGGAGGGACAGCAATTGCCTCTTAGAGAACTGCATTTAACACCCCGCAGTACCAATACTGGACGGATGAATAACGGATAGCAAAATTGGAGAAATTTGATTGATTGATTTATTTATTGGCGGTCTTTAACATCCCAGGTCATCAGCGTAAATTGAAGAAAGATATCCAGAAGTATGTCAATGGTGATATTACAACCGATGTTCAAAGGCAACGGGCGTCAGAAAACCACAGAGGTATATATTATTATCTGTGTTTGGTAAGATCCTGGATGGTCGATTAAGGCGATGGGCTAACAAATACAATAAAATATACACGTATCAAGCAGGTTTCAGGTAAGAGTTTTCTAGTGTAGATAATGTATTCATTTTATGGACACCTATATAGATCAACTTTAAAAGAAATTGGGGTAAATTATACACCGTATTTGATGATTTTAAAATAGCCTTCGACAGTATGTATAGAAAGAAATACTCTTTGGGTAAAACTTGGTCGGAACGGTGCCCGTAACAAAATGATAAAACCTCTAATGCAGATACACAACAACGGGAAATTCGGTGTTAACATACACCAACACAATATATCGGAATGTAGATCGGCCTGTAGAGAGTTTGTCAGGGATGTATTCTATCTCCATTATTGTATAATCTTATTATAGATTACATCTCGGATGCTCCGTTAGCGGAGGAAACAAATGCCCTTGAAGTGGAAAGTGCATGCATTCCTGTATTTTTGTATGCTATCTAATTCTTTTATCTGTAACAAGAGATAAATGCAGAAAGGCATTCACATCCTAGAAGATTATTGCCTGAAGTTGGTTACGGTGGTAAATTTGGACAAAACCAAAACAATCACATTCAAAATGACTAGTGCATAGCATAGATGAAAAACTGATGGTATTACAGTGGACAAGAATTGCAAAGGTTATTTGGGAGTAGCCTTTAATATGAGGGGAAAATGGAATAGGAACTTTACTGTTATTAACTATAAAGACCCACGCAAACTACGTGTTCTGACTCGCGTTGCAGATGTACCAGTAAGTGCACAGCAGAGGATGTAAATGGTATTTCCACAGTTGCAATTTATAAATTTGAATTTTTCCGCCATGTCTGATTCATATTTCCATCTGAAAGGCTTCACAAAAGAATAGTAACGCTTTTAGTGGTACGTCTTTACTATGTCGCACTACTTTACTATGGTCGTTTTCTCCACGTTCTATAGTTGTTTTCATACCCGATTTTGGCATTAAAAGTTCTTATTATAACTATACCCAAGTGTAGGTACGGTGTGATAGTGTCAGTCAAATGCATAAAAATCTGGGATGGATATACCGGGACGCCGCTAGCTGCCTGTATTAAAACAATATACATAATTTCATCCCATTTAATTGGCAATATATACAAATTGCCCCACTTAATTTAATACTATTCAACGTCAAATACATAGAAAGAACTAGTTTCATACAGCAAGATAAATCGAAATTAGACCATGTTTATTATCTCCGTAACAGCAGTTAGTTAATTTACACTCTCATCTAAACAAAACGATTTCATATAGCAGAGATATTGAAGGAGAACCACCGCCACCACCACAATCACAACCAGAAACAACAACAATAGTAATAATTAAAAATTAAATATGTGAAACAGAACCACTATTAAGCCTAAATCACATCAACAGAACCCCTGAAATACCGTACAAATACATTATAGTAAACGTGTAACCTTTACTGACAAAGGAAAACGCTAGGGTTCGAACAAACAGAACTGCATCAAAATTCAGTTATAGATTATTTTCTTACTAAGACTTCAATGGTAATATTCGTTTTTCTATAAAACGCCACAGTTGACCAGTAATGGTCTCTGAAGCATATGCACATTCTCGATCGGTGACTAGAAGGAAAAACGAACATCGCCATTGAATTCGGAAATAAGTAAATGACCTATAACTGAATTTTGTTTGCTCCAACCCGAGCCAAAGAAGATTAAGCTGAGCCTTATAGTGAGTAACTACGGCGTTTTACCAAAAATAAATACCAACATTGAATTCAGAAATAGGCAAATTGTGCAAATGTATTTTGCTGAAATTGTGTTTATTCGAATCCGAGGGTTTTGCTTATGAGTCAGACACATTTAATTACATATATTTTTTAAAAATCATAACTAGTTGTACACATGTGAAATAAACATTTTAATATTTTAATCGCAGCCCCACTAATATAATAACGTATAAATGAATCTACAATCAACTATTTTTATTTTTTCATCAGAAGGGAGGAAAATGAAATATACAATACTACCAGTAATGAATTTTCCTTTTGTGTGTGTGTGTTCATCAATTTAAATTATATGTTTTAATTTAATACAATTTTATTGTATAAAACATTTCGATACTCTATTTTATTAACAAAAATATCCACAACATGCACTAAATATTCACAAGTTAATAGAAAATAGGTTTCAAACGCGTTTTAATTTGATTTTACTGAAAATAAGTTTACATGTCGACTAAATAGAACTCTTCCATTACAGACTTTAAAGCAAGATGACATTTAAAATGATGTCATTAAATGAAGTTCCAAGTATAGTATGACCTTTAAAATTTGGCAACACTTAAAACCTGTTGACACTCTTTAATTACAACATAAAAAAAACGAAAAATGTTACCTTTTCACCAATTTTCGCACATTATTCCTTATAAGGACCATGGTAAAATTTACGTCATTGGCTTCTGGTAATAATTTTGAAATTTCATATAAAGAGGAAAAACAATTAAACGCCTTTTCTGTAAATTAAATTACAATTTTAAACTAAAATAAATTTTAACAATAAAATATTTTGACAACAACAATTATCGTTCACAGTTTAAAGGTAGCATTCAGAAATAACAATTAAATTACTAAATATCTCAAATAAAGCATTCGGTCTCAATGAATATTTATCGCGCATGTTTACTAATGGTACAAATACAATAAATAATTGTTTTTGTTTTATGTAAACCACAACCAAGTTAACTAGACAATGATAAAACAAAAACAACAATGTCCATAATATTCAAAGTATCTCTTAGAATTTAAAAATTAATTAACTAAGTGTCATTTTCCATCCAATTAGATCAAGCTAAGTTAGGGTGAACACTTAAACAGAAATACAAAGTGTTTATTTGACTATTGAAATTCCAAATAAAAGCATCAGATTATATTTTGGATCAAAGGAATCTCATGATCTCTTCGTCGGTCCTGGTGGTGTAGTGGTAACCACACTTGCCTTCTAAACCCAAATCGCTGATTCAAACCCGGCTAGGATCGATGGATTTTTCGGCAGTAAAAATTCTAAGTATGGCTTCCTTCGGAAGGGAAGTGAAGCCGTGTGTCCCGTGTCGTACATTTACAGTACGAAAAAGAACCTCAAGCCTGAAAGAAGGATAAAATCAAAGAAAAAATATTATGGTCTCATTTTCGGAACACAAATGACATTTATTCGTGATTAAGCACAAAGTTCATAGACAGGCTATATCAACGTGTTGGATATTACTTCCAAAAATAGGTCATTGTATTAATGCAACTGTATACATTTTATATAACATGAACGCGATTATACAAAAAAGGGAAGAAATATTAATAAAAAAGTTAAGTCTTCCTAATGTTTATACCTATAGCGTGACAGGAATAATAAACAATATAATAATATATTTTCTTTTTAAGATATTTAAGTTGTATGCATAAACCAACGATTACTATTCTCTACTATGCATTTGCTTATATTTGAGAAACTGCTCTACTTTAAGAGTGCTTATGGAAAAGTAATATTCATATATTCAGAGGAAAACAAAAGCATGGTGCATGACCTTGATTCTCATTAATCGCTTCAGTAATACTAATTATCTAAGAAAATGCCTTAAAATTATAAGCCAGTCGTAATTTCAGAAGAGTTATGAGAGATATGTTTTTATGTGTATTTCTGCATTAAATTTTACATTGGTAGTTACATTTCGTATTTTGTGCCGTAGAAAATAAACATATACGAAATACAAAACATTCTCTTTGAAACTCCATTTCATTGTAACAAAAGGGTTTAGCGTAAATACAAGGGATAATTAATTTCAATATAGCTGTTATTTGATATAAAATCGGCATTTAAATAAATTGTGATTCATTATTATGCAAATGATTTTGTTAACTTACTAAATATATAGCATATAATTAAAAAATGCCAATATAAACTTTGTTTTTTTTATAAAAGAGTGATGTTTTTTGCGTTAGAGAAATATAAATTATGAAACCCTGAAACTGTGTGTTTCATTGAATGGATCAAATGCATTGGTGTTGTTCTCTGTACCACTATTGCCACACAGTGTGCATCAAGGTCATATTGCTGAATAAACCTGTTGTATGAAGTTTAGTTTGTTGGTGATACTTAAAGTGATTACATGATCCTTTTGCTTCAAGGGTGGAAATATCACTTTAAAAACATGCTGCAATTGTAGCTTTGTCGTTTCCTCAAATTACTAAAGAACGTGACTGGGCGGATTAGATTGGGTTATTAAGCTCGGGGAAAGTTATTTCAGTCTTGCTAATGGCTAGTAACTTATGCCCACGCTCCAGGGGTGGTGCCTCCGGAAGGAAGGGATTAGGTTAGGGAGCCACCTACATTGATTAGCATTACTAGTAAAAGGAATAGTTTTAATACGGCAGCATTAATTAGTAGAAATGAACAAGAAGAATGTATTTGTTGCAACAAAAGAGACTTTCAGAAGTTGACATGAAAGGGAAACCATTGCTAGAAACTATTAACATAATGAAGGGACATAAATGGACCAGACAACATCGACATTGTGCATTTACTGATTGGTGTGAGTGCTTTTCACAAATAAATCCAAATGTGAGCGTCTTATTACCGGTAGAATAATATATGCTTGCCAACGTAAAGGAGAATGAGTGAATGAATAATATTTAACTCCCGTTTTTGCTACAGAGGCACCACAGGCGATGGACACTAATGATACATGAGATGAAATGATATATTGGGAAAAGATTTAATTTTGAAGGAAGGAATCGTTCCTGGCCTAAGTTAAGGGTAACTCCCTGGCATTTGTCATTTATGAGGTGTGAGGAAAACCTGGAAAAAACTCACTCAGGGAGGACGGTCCTGTGGGGATTCGAAACCCAGACCTCTCGCTGACGAGTCCGCGCGTTAACGACCTCGGTCACCTGTGGCGGTATCGTAAAGGGCAGAAGTGCATTTAAAAAGTTTAGATCATTTCTGGGAAGTTGAACCAAAATGCCTCCAAGAACCTCTAAACCCTATGCTTAAGAGTATGTTAGGCAGTTATTAAAGCCACGAGAGATACTTTGATTGGAACAAACTTAATTTTGTTCCTTGTAATGAACATAGTTTGTCTCTATTTTTACCCTGATAAACATATTTGTGTGCTCTTTCACTTATATGTTTGCGTACCTCTTAGTAATTCCAGGAAAGTATATGGTATACTGTTTAGTGGTAGTGTGTGTTGCATTAACTACTACAATATAAAACTTATTAAGCTGATCTGGAAATTTCAAAAAGCGTCACAGATAGACAGTGTAATATTTAACTGCCCAAATTTAAGTTCCAAATGAAAGTAGAAGAAAGTGGGCCTAAACGACATTTATCTCTCAGAAGGAATAACCGATAAATTCTTATATACAATAGGAGAAAACAAATGCGTCTATGAAAATATTATTTTAGTTTAAAGTGTTTTATAGGGATTGTATTACCAAAGATTAAAAAGAAGGAAGAACAGGAAAATAGAATGACAAACGCTAGGAGAGAAACCACTCATCAGGAACACTGGAATTGTGTGAGAACCCCAGGAACATTAAGAGAATATTTTAAGTACCCACCTATGTCCAGTATGTAATTACACAATCACGCAATTGTCTACATTACATTCACACAGGACTTCTTGTGGAAGAGATCTGCCTCCTCCCAGATACTACTATTTCCGCATTTAAACATACTACCCCTCATAAAATTTACCTCATCTGTGTACAGCTACAAATCTAAGAAATGTTGATTCTCTCGCAGCTCTGTAAAACCAATCAGAACGCCATTGAGGGTAGTGTACGTAACTTCGGGTGGTATTGATGCAATGGTATTCATCTAAAATGGTTCCAATAAGTTCTGCCTTTCTGCACGTTCCGTGATATAGCATCCACTTATTCTAAAGCGAATTTAAAATCATTACAAGATTGGGAATTCAGACATGTGTTGCACGACGAGTACCATGTAAATTATTAAGAAAGAAGCAATATTTTGCAGCTGTCTATCCACTGCAACAAGATTGTTGTAGAGGAAATGGTTATAAATAGTTTCACTACACTCAGTTTTACCATACAGAAAGTGCTTATCAGCTCTCAATGAGTGAAATGTACCACTAGCTGATAAAGAACGAGGGACAGAACATCAGTTTGTGGATAGAACATCCAGGATATTGACGCAAAGCTAAAGAAAAACATTAACAATTCAATAAATTGCATTACGGTGACCCAACTTAAAAATGTACCATGTCTGTTTAGCCAAATGAGGACAATTCTAGTATTTTCTACAAAGTAAGATTGTAAACACGTTTTAAAAAGTGGAGTTAAACAACGGGCGCGGCGGCTTTGGCCCACTTAGTGGCCTAGAGATAAATCACCGCATGAGTGGACAAGGTTTATCCAAAGTGCGGTATATCTAATGTTTATTATATAATAATATTTTTTGAAATGTTAAATTAAACCTGAAGCATATGTGTCCTTAATTCCAAAACTGTAGCTTAAAAATCAGTTGAGCAACGTTTAAAATGTTTGGAATATGAAATCACACGCTTACAAGCACTCGTATCAAAATATACATAAATTCTCTCGATTATATTTCACAACGTGAATCCACTAAAACCTTAAAGAATGAGAATTTTTTACAATTCAAAGGAAAAAAAGATATTCGGTAGAAACACAAACTTTGTGAAGAATGAAATACTGTGCAGGATTGAATTATATTATAGATTAGAATATTAGGTAAAAATTAAATATCAAAAGTTGAAAGAATATATTATAAATGGGGTAACACACATTGAAAAATGTATATAAAATTATACCGAAAGTAAAATTTGGTATGCATTTATACCGATAGATGTAAACAAGAGTTTAATGTTCCATTACCATATTATAGTTTATATAACACATACATTTTATGCAGGGGTGGTCCTCCTAGACGAAATTGGCGCATTGCTTCCACTAAATAATGAAATTACAATAACAATAATAATAATAATAATAATAATAATAATAATAATAATAATAATAATAATACAGTAAAAATAGCAATAATAAATGAAAACTGTTCAATAAAAATTATCATAATTTTACAAGCATAAATTATTGAGCTAAAATATTACCTTACAATATTTTGTTAGGTTAATGCGTAATGTATACGCCGCACTAGTTCCATTGCTGTCAATTTCGGTTCGCACCTGTGAAATGTGTGCAAGTTGAGACATGTTCAATTCTGCAAAATAAACGTGTTCGTGTTCAGAACAGCATATAGCAATATTGTCAGCATATTGTTATATGCTGCTCTGAAAGTTTGCTTTCGTCTCAACAATCTTCAACTGAGGTCTATGCAATGTTACAGAAGTCGTAAGGAGAGTTTGTTCTTCCTTGTAGCACCACTTGAACATGGTTAAAAATGTTTAAAGAGGGGAAGCAATAAATTTAAAAGGAAGATGGACCTGGAGCTCCAGTTTGTGCTCTCACAGAAGAAAAATTTAGCCGCTAACATTGCTGTCAATGTGAGAAAGGATCATCAAATAACATTAGGGACACTTTAAGAAACTTTGAATGTTTCACTGGGTGCTACCCACACGTTGGTAACTGAAAAGTTGCTCACATGATACTTGATTGTGCAAAGTGGCTTCAAGACTGCTGATTCCCGAACTGAAAGATCTTTATTATTAATGAAAATGCGCACAGTAATGCAAGAGTAATTTGGTTTATATTATTCTAGTCCTAGTTTTGTTATTGACATATGCTGCAGATTTGGGCATGATACATTTCACAGTGTTTTTTGCACATTTCTCACATTTGGCTGGTGGACTCTCTTGTTTAGATGAAAACCAAGTATATGCATAAGTTACTACGTGTTGGAGCTCGTAGTTTGCCGGTTTCTACTCATTCATCATTATGACATCAGTTGAGTAGAGGTCATTCCAGGTATCGTTGTTCTTTTCTAGGAGTATTTGGCGTGTGCTCTCGTAGGCCTAGGTATTTGGCAGGAGTATCTGCGTTCTGATGTGCTTTATGAAGAAAGTTTCTTTCGTTAAGATGTAAGTCAACCTTAACCGGGCTGTCTGCCCGTTACCCAGGATTCGTTTCATATAGCGAGCTTTGAACTTTCTCTAGTGTTATAAGGTCTTCAGTTTTTAGCTTGTCTCAGACTATGTGGATCCCTTAAGTTACTGTTGGTGCTATGGCTGCTTTGAATAGTACCATTGCTCTTTTTATTGAGAGTTTTTGGGTGTATAGGGTGTTGTAAATTGCTTTTATTGCCGCTGTTCCCCCTCCTTTTACATTAGTGTTGAAGGATGTCAGTGTAGTTTGAAGAGTAACTTACTGGATATTTCAATTTGGGTACTACTCCTAGTGGTTTATTTTGAAGGGTCGGTGTGTTCCTTTTCTGAAAATCATTTGTTTGGTTTTTCCATGATTTATTTGTAGGTCGTATTACAGGGTCCTTGTAATCCGTAATGTAATGTTGTAATGTACAGGGTGAGTTGGCTTAGCACATTTTGTAGCTCTTTTTTGCTTTCTGAACCTATTGCCATGCCGCCTGCGTAAAGTATGAGTGTTGCCGAGCTGTCCATAATGATCTTTGTGATGTCTGCTGTCATGCTGTTGAACAGGGTCGGGCTGATTAGATGTGCTTGCAGCACTCCGTTTGTTTGGATTGTAATCTTGGATAGATATTCGGATGTGGTTGCACCTGGATGTCTGACAGTACTTTATTATTTCGTGGGTGCCACCAAGTAACCGGCTGATTTTTCGGATAAGAGTTGCTCTACTCATAGTGCTGAAAGTTTTACTATAGTCTATGAAGACTACAAAATGTTTTTTTCCCTGGGTGTTTTAGTGCGTCTTGAGCCTCCTCTATTAAGCAGTTTACAGCATGTAGGGTGCTTCTACCCTTCTGAACCCAAATTTCTTTTCTGGAATTTAGGTATCTTCTTTTACGGGAAGCCTGATGTTTAATATTTCCGTGAAATTTTTGAAGACTTGTTTTCGAAGGCTATGCCACAATATGAGTCTGGATTGCAAGGTTTTTTCTTTCCCTTTGAAAAGGACTTTCACTGTCAATGTTCTCCATTGTTCCGGAATTTTTCCTGCGGTCATGTATTTGTTGAATAGCTCTTCCATCATGTGGTAGGATTCTTCGAGGTGTTCTCTATATATGCCATCTGGTCCGAGGCCTTTTTGTTTTTTACCTTTGTTATCGCATGGCTTATTTCTTGCCTTGTTTTACCTATATGACGTTCAGTTGTTTCTATTGTACAGTATTCGTAGGTTGTGTCCTAGTGACGAAGGTTTAGAATATTGTAAAAATTGTTTTCCCGTGTGTCCATCAGGATTCCGCTTATTGCTGGTGGTCTTGATTTTCTGAGCGCTATGAATGGGTCTCTTTGAACATGCTCTACTCGTCCTCTGGCCTCTTCTTCTATGCGGCCAGCCTTCTTTTTCTTTATTAATATTTTGTATGTCCTCTGTCGGGCATATAGTAACAGATCCTGATGTTGCATTGTGGTTTAGGTTAAAGGACTTTCTCGTGTATGTTTGCAGGCAGTTGAAGATGATGTTACAGAAAGATGCAGAATTTCTTTCAGACGTATTCACTGCTCATGAAATTGGACTATGTCATTTCGATCCTGAGAGCAACAGCAAAACTATGTGGTCATCTCACATTTCGACATTCAAGGAATGGTTTACAAGCATGTCGTATCTGCATTCACAGCATTAACTAAACAGTACTATAGAGACGTCCTGAAAACTCTGCAAGACTACATTTCCGTGTAACAAGGTGGATGCATCGCCACATAATACACGGCCACAAACCGCAAATTGTTTGTTCAGAATATTTCATCAAAATCCAAGTGAAGTGTGTCCCTCACCCTACCTATAGTCCAGAATTAGCCCCATGAGATTTTTTTCTTTTCTCAAAATTGAATAAAAGGTCTTCGCGTGCGGTATTTTATATCATCAGAAGGAGTGGTGAAGATTGCGGAGAATTCTGAAGGACCTCTCAAAAATGGTTTCTAGCATATTTTTGAAGACTGGCAGAAAAGCTACGACAAATGCATTGCATAAAATAGGGAATACTTTGATAAAAATAATCAAAATTATGAAAAAAATATATTTTGCCAAAAAATTATGTTCGTTTTTCATTGTACAGACCCGGTAATTTTAGTGATATTAGTGAGTATTGAGTAAAGTGCATAGACCGATCTGGTAATATGTACTTCATTAGGCCTCATTAGAGATTTTTATCATTCATGGTTTGTCCGTAATTTTCCCTCTGGGCAGTGGACAGTTCTGTTACCTCTGTACTCTTTCTTTTCTTTCCTTTCAAATATTTTATCTTTGTTAAAAACCGGAAACCTTTGGCCAGGAATCGAAGTAATGAAACCAGAGCAAGTAATTACGTTATTTCATTGTTAGTTACTGCAAGAGTAAATGTTGTAGGTTTACTATTGATAGTACAGATTATTTTATTAAATCATTTAACCAAAAATCTAGTTTCACAACGTTTAGAGCGTTAAGTTATTCATAGGGATTGACATTAGAATTTCTTCTTTAGAAACGTTTCTTCCGGCAAAACGTTTCTTTGGTTTAGAGGTGGTGTACAAAGATTTTTAAAGTGGGTCTCAAGTATGCTTTTTTTTAATGTTGTTTAACGCTCGTTTTTACTGCTAAGGCACCACAGGCGTTGGACACTGATGATACATGAGACGAAATGAAATATTGGGAAAGAAGTATTTATTTAAGGAAGGAAACGTTCCAGGCCTAAGTTTAGGGTACCTCCCCGGTATTTGCCATTTATGAGGACTGAGGAAAACCTGAATACAATTCAGTCAGGGAGGGCGGTCCTAGCAGATTCGAACCCGAGATTGCCCGCTCACGAGTCCGAGTCTTTACGACCTCGTCCACCCGTGGCGGTTGGTTGAAGGCTCGTGCCGTGCGTAAAGTGGAAGGCAGCATTTTACCTTTTGAACTGCAAATGCACACTGAAGGGTGTTTTGAACCCGAGTTTCTGTTCGCAGAATTTTTGAGGAAAAAAAGATACATTTCGATTAGATCTTTAGTTTAACAAGTGAATTGTGCACATTATGCTATACTGAGGAAGATTTCGTTTTTAAAAGTGCGAGTCAACTGCTTGTGCATCTAAAAACTGCAGAAATATGTGGTACTTTGCTCCCGTTAATAAAATTGTTCTACTTGATAGTGACAGTTGCTGTTAGAACAGCGTCAGTTGGACTATCCTACTCAACACTGAAAAGAAATGGCTTACTTGAAGAATTCCCAGTGTGAAAACATACTCGCTAAACTTTCTTCGTTGTCTACAGAATCTCAACTACATATTAATGCAAATATAGTGAAAGTAGGAGTTCTATATCTCAGTTATTCATGGTTATCAACAAAACAACCAAGGAGGAAGTAATGTACACAAACGAATGCATTATATTACTGTTATTTTATTACTATCATAACTTATATTTTGTTACTAGTGTTAACATTTCTTTATATCTGAAATGAAAAATGGTATAGATTTTTCATATTTAATTGGGCTACATACACCTTTCAAATTACACTTAATGACTCATATTATTACATTTTTATTCCCCGTTTCTTTAAGAGCTGTTACCATAATTTTTATATGAATAATTTCTAAAACAGGCTGTTTAATACAAATTAAAATTATTCCTTCATGTTACTAAAATCTGAAATTATTAATACCTGGAATATCCATTGCTATAAATTCATAAAAAAGCATTCAAAAAGTATTCTCATAATTTTTATTTAAATATACAAACTGATGCTGAATCATTACAATATGTACTGTGGCTATGTAGTGGTATTTATTAAATTTAAATTTTAACCACATTTTTCCATTGCAATATTTTTAGACATTTTTTATGGTGTACGTAAGATAAAGACTGAAATTTAGATTGTTGACCTCAGTGAGAAGACAGTTTATGCAAAATTTAATGCAATTAACTTAAAAGGTGTAGAAGTCACGAAGTAAATAGTTTTGCAAAATGCACCTTTACAGAAAACGAACGACAAAAAATATAGACGGGTGTAATCATTGTTGCAGTGCAAATAATGCAATTTTTTCAACAGTGATTTTGTTGCATTAATTACCTCATAATTACGTTTTCCTTACAATATTGAACCTTTATTTTATCCATGTTGATTATACCTTACGAAAAATTACACAATAAAAAGGAGTTTGGCAGGGATTTTTTAAAAGACGCTACTTTGAACGCATGCGCTTAATTCGGCCAATTTTGTGATTACTGAAAACTACTCGTTTGTTGAACAACACGAATTGATTGCCCCCATTTTTTTTAAATCCCGCTCTGCATTGCGTATCTATCTACTTTAAGTATGAATTGCTTCCTTTGCTAAAAATCCAACCGCACGCCACTGATTTCGTGAATATCTACTACGAGTTAAGAAGTTTGGGCAATATTTTTCACTTCTACATAATATAAGAATTTTATAGTTCCGCCTAGAACACATATGAATATCAATGTAGACAGAAACATTTTTACAGTGATAGGCGCCAATGCGCGCGGGAAGAGATCGTTTTGCCATTCCCATAACCTTAACTTACACATTTTATGAAAATGAATTGGGAGCAAAACATAAAATAGGACTCCGGATCTGTAACTGGAGCTCAATGATAGAGGAAGTCGCCAGATAAACTCCATATAACACCAAACGCATATGAATTACAAACTTGCTTGGGAAAAATAATGATATCGCGATGAATATCGCAACAGGGAAGTCTCGTGAATTTTGCATCAAATTGCCAGGAAAACCCAGCTATTTCCAAGCATCTCACTGAGTGGTGTAAAGGAATTTCAGTATATTGGCTATTTATGTTGTCATCTACAGTTAGCAGAATCGCTGACAATACACGCTTTAAACATATTGGTAAACATGCATCATCAGTAAAGAAACGTCTGTTTTGTTATTTGCTTTGTTCATCATTTCTTTGAAGAAATAAAAGTGAACTGTATTTAACACATTATGTATGCTGAAGAGTGAATATTGTGCTTTTATTTATAAGTACAGAGATTTTTCGAAATATTGTGACGGTCTTCACACCCGCGTGGTTCAGAGTGAATATATATATTGAATGGTGTTTAACGCCCGTTTTTACTACTGAGGTACCACAGGCGGTGAACACTGATGATACATGAAATGAAATGATAAATTGGGAAAGGATTTTTTTTAAGGAAGGAAATGTTTCAGGCCTAAGCTTAGGGTACCTCCCCGGCATTTGCCAGTTATGAAGACTGAGGAAAGCCTGGAAAAAAACCTCAGTCAGGGAGGACGGTCCCGGCGGGATTCGAACCCCGGACCTCCCTCTCACGAGATTGCGCCTTAACGACCTCGGCCACTCATGGCGGTATATATATATATATATATATATATATAATTTTATGATAATAATTATTAAATAGTTTATATAGCCGGTAGTAGTGAGTAAGGAAATTTCATGTATTAGGAAAATATATGTAAGTTACCTAGTTCGAAACTTTTAACCGCTAGCTGCCTATTGCCACCCATATAACAAAGCTAAGTGTATGCAGGTATACGGCACGAGTCGGAACAATAGCTCTTTTGTATCCTCACTTGTTGAAAATGCTCGGAAGTTCGTAAAAAATACCACAGTAGCAGGTGTCGGCGAGAATGGCCTCCTTTTACTTTGACATCGGATGATTACGAACTCGTCATTCAGAGACCAAAGAACTGAAAGGTTTAAAGTGAGCATGTATGGGGGGATGAGCTCACCAATAATATTTGAATATTTTGAAGGCTTAGCGAGTCGCGAACTTCCTTCTGTGAACCCCGTGAGTTCTCAGGATCATGTGGGGACACTTTGAAATTAGTATAAAATGGGAAACTTACTTGCGAAGGCAATACAGTTTACGCAGTTTTTGGGCAGTGAGGCACGCAGTTATGAGAAGCGGAAATGGCACGCAGTTTGGGTGGTAGACGCATTTTTCTAGAGTACAACCAGTTTGGGGGCAGCAAGGCACGCAGTTATCAGATGCACTCATGGACTTTATTTTGGGCAGTAGACGTTTTTATATTCTTCAGTTCAAGCGGTGTACGTAGTTCGAGGTGTCAATTCGCACAGCTAGATGCAGTTTCGACTTCAGTTTAGACAGTGTCGCGGTTATGCGAGTTTTAGTTCAGCGAAACCAGCTAATCTAGTGGTCAAAGAGGTAACAAACCCAGGATATGAATAAACTCTTTTAGGCGTTAATCTTTCATGTGATTTACATAATTTCCTTTCACCTCCTTTACCTTGTGATTACTAGGGCACAAAAGGACGACTTCGGGCCCCTGAAAGACCCGGGGTATGAATTAGGACACTCGGGTAGATGCTCTACAAGACATTATTACATCGAGTTGGTCGCGGCCGGCTATAACTAATCTTAATGCATAATCTTAGAATTCACGCCTCGCCCGCGAGCCGCCTACACCAACATCGAGGACACAACATTCTCAGAAACCACTTCAAATTTGGCGCCCAACGTGGGGCCACATCGTCGACACATCTCATAAAAACCACTTCAATATGTAACATAGTTAACTTTAAAATAACGTTGAGATATCCTTGCAATTGTGTACTAACAAGAAATGAAATTTATAATAAACGAATTCGAAAATTATATTATTTAATTATTTTTTCTTTTTAAATAAATTCCAAGATATAATATTACTACATAAAATTCAATGGGATTATACTAATACTGGATGCTGTAAATGATCACTTTGCCAACATTGTTCATTGTGAGACAGTTGACCTTGTAGCGCTACCTTTTGACCCACAGTTTGTCACATGATGATGATGATGATGATGATGATGATGATGCAACTTGGATAGCAGTGTTTGATCCTGTAGCTACACATTTATTACTCATTTGCATTGGAGCCAATATCTTCTCTAAGCAGAAAATCAATGTACAACAGCTATTCATAAAACACTACAGTAAGAATATTGATATAATATGCAATCATGATTGGTTGACGGGGAAATATACTACTTCAAAGTGTGGAAAAAGTGCTACTGAGCTCCCTTCAAAAGCAAATGACTGAGTTATCTAACAGACAAGACTCCCTAAACTTTACAATACATGTAGATGTTTTCAAACGGGGTTAAGATATATGACACCTAATGTCATTACCTCCTGTAGTGCAGTTTGTTTTGAGTTTTGAAGAAAGAGAGGGGGGAGCTCTTACGGTGACATTGGTGCAACTTCACCACCCCCACTTAATTTATACTTTAATAAATCACTTTTTGTATTGGCAATTTTAATGAGTAGGCTTTGTTTGGCTACTCATGGCTGGCGTTCTTTCGTTATTCTCCCTCTGAATACAGATCTTTCGCTTCCATCCGTTTTCACTTAGTTCGTTAAAGTAAAAGATTCTGCACTTCTGCCACTATATTAACCCTACAAATGAGATACAATTATGTTTAAAATGGTTCGAGACGACAGAACACTTTATTTACCAGTGTGAACCTGTAAGAATAAAGGACGAAGGAAGAAACCGCCAAGAGGGCACAAGGAGCGGAGAAAGGTGGATGAGGGACATTTTAAAGAGAAGAATATATATGCATGTAAATAATTATTGTGTAAATATTTTACAAATAATTTAAATGTCAAAAGGCAGGAAATAAACAACAAATACTACATTGTAAGATCAAAGGCGTAAGGGCAGATGCCTAACATTCATTGTGGTACTCTCCAAATATGCTTTGAGCATTATCATAATCGATAAACTCTTTTAGGTGAAAATATGTTTCAACAAATGTGAGGTAAAGATTAAAATTCCATAAATTTACTTCAAATAATGAAGATTAAAGATAAATTACACGAAATAATACAAAGTATGTTTTGAATTTTTCGGTGATAACACCAAATCCCAGAGGTTTATTTATAGATCTAGTGATTTTTGTATACTCGCTGTATGGTAGAAAAAACAAAAATGTTCTTAGTATATGTAGACTAAACTTTGATATGCTTTTCTTTCTAAAACAATTATTTAGGCTATATTGGTCTAAATATGAAGTTTTAGAACATATTACAATGCAGGACTTATTCAGGTTGACTTATTTTCCGCCACATTTACACATGGGTGGCACACATGTCCTGCCAATGATATAACTCATATTTTGATACATTCGGAAACATATTAGCGTAAATATCGAGTACCCGATGGGCATATAACAACTGAAAATTATAAGCTGACAAATAAGTTTGTATTGTTATCTAGAAAACCTGTTGTGGAGTGTGATCTCAGATTTAAAACCGTCAGTTCAACTCCTCATGTTCCCTATGCTCCACACATGACGCTTTTCTACTTGGGACAATGTATGTATGTAGTATGTAAGACATTTTTGGGCAGCCAAATAGACATTTATTGATTATGAATGAGTCATGGTTTCATTACTCTGATTCTGAAACCTCAGTGCTAAGTGATAAGTAACGAATGGAAACACAAAATTACTCGACTCTACAAAATTCAGAGTGTAGCTATCAGCAGGCGAAACTATCCTGTGTGTTTTGGGATGCATTTTGGTTGATTGAAGAAAGGAACAGCAATATCAATTCATTATCATGAATTTTAATATTAAAATTATGAGGTGCAATTAAGGGAAGCGTCGAGAAAAGTAAAGGAGAGGTGGGCTTTTGATTTTCTGAAAGGTAGAGCTGAACAATATGTGATTATGTAAGGTAATCACATCGAGTATCTCACATTGTTACTGTCATAATACAACTTAACCTATATCTCAAAATGTATTCCTTTTTGAGTATATGTTAATAAAATAATTTGGCTAGTTTTTATCTATTCTACTTGCGGTGAAAATGTGGGATACTTATTTTAAACATCCTTTATAATTTTGTAATTTTTTTTTCAAGACACCAACATGGGTGAGCGGAGTAGCCAAGGTACGAATTCGTGAATAGGAAGACTGGGTTTCGAATGCCGTACCGTGTTATCGTATTGAAGATTATTTTCACAATTTCTTCAGTCCTCATCACTAATAAATACCGGAGAGGTGCATAAATTTAAGCCCGTTACGTTTCGTTCGCCATAATTATACTAATCTATGATTTAAATTCGTGTATCAAAAATGTTTTCCATTTGTAATTAAAGTAGGCGTTAAACACTATTACAAATTATGCCGGTAAACATATTTTCTGTGCAAAAACAAAGTACCAAGGAAAACAGGATAAAAGTAGATATTGCAAGATAGTAATGTCATTATTACATGGACAGATATTTCTTAAAAAAACGAGGAAAAAGTTTAGTGTAAGAAGCATTCAAATCGTTTAACTTATTTTCTACGAAATCATGTTTTTCACATTTGGCTAAATTCCAACCTACAAATACTTATCTCTACTTAAAAAACACATTTCTCCAGTTGCACAAAGGTGCTTCACGTAAAGGAGAATAGATTTGTCTCTCAGGCTTTAAACACAGTCTAAAAGACATTTTCTGCAGTCATAAACGTATATTAGTTTTAATTTTATTATGTTATTTTTGCCTGCATTAATTAATTTTTAAAAGTAATTAGTGAAAGGTATACTGAAAAATCCATGCAAAATTTTAGGATTGAAAAGCTACATTATAAAATTTGGTTTGAAAATAATATCCACATGCATAAAAGCAATATTTTAATGGACATTGATCTTTATTATCCCGGAAATAGTGCTATTAACAGAGTAGTTATTAACTGAAATGGTTATTCATGAATTGATATCAGAATCCATATATAATATTCAGAGATTTCACAACCTGTGTATTAAAAATAAAATTTCGTATCAAATGATTAATTTCTCGTGTTTTACATTTGCACTTTGGTATATCCTTAATGAACATTTATTATTTTTATAAAATCTTGTAAACTAAGAAAGATATTAAGTTGGACTTATTTTGCTATGTTGTCAGTACTGTATAAGTTAGTCTCGAGTCAGTAGTACTAAGAAAGTCATTCGCAAGACTTCAGAAAGTTTATAACTCTCCTGCAGATTGACTTTCGTAGTTTTATGAAGACATATAATGGCGGAGCTAAAAGAAAGTATTATATTATCCCGGAAATAGTGCTATTAACAGAGACAGATTTATGGCTGTGGCTGGATATTGCAAATTTTAATTTTGGGTATTCTTACTTTATTTGCACTGGTTTATAGCCATCATACGGTACAAGTTTACAGAAGGTAAGACGGCAGTAAAAGAAGTAGTAGCCATTAGACTCCAAATAAGGTAAGTGCAAATAGCTTCATAAACCTTAGCATTATTTGCTCACGGTTTTTACATCTTCCTACTTTCTGACTTCAAGCTAACTGATGTTACCAACGTATTAAATTCCGGTTCAACAACCATTTAATTCATAATTCATTACTTTCTTGGGCATGTTTTACGGTAGTCTATATAGCTTCTATCTTTAAGACATAAAAAAGTATTTTATTTAATCTTTATTGCTTAGTACACCTTTCTTTTCTTTTTGACAAGTGTGTCTATTTTAGGTTCTTGTTTCGTTTTACTTTTTATGTTTCCATTTGAAAATTGGTGGAGTTTTGTATAATTATTTCTTGGTGTAATGCTTTCCGTTTATTTCTAAATCTTTGAAATTTCAGTTATTGCAATTTCTTGTTATCTTTATATTTGAAGGAATGTTAACATAAAGTGGTATTAGCTCTATCTTTTTCTACTTTATATCCATATACTATCTCTAAAATTTTAAGATAGTTCATTTTGTTCTGCTGATCTTATTGATTATAAGAAAGAAGTAAAACTTACTCAGAAGTTATTGTGAAGGTATTAGTCATTTAATTAACGAAAATAAAAATTTATTTCTACAGAATTTTACATTATTGTCGGTTTTAAGAAGCGAGACTAAAGCCCAGTCCTTTCACAGTAACAAAAGTGAACCAAAGAATTGTTATAGATTGATCAGATTTTCTTGGGAAGAAATAAATATCTTCTGAAAGTTTTATTTCTAAAGACACATGTGACGAAGATCTTTGCCGAATGATCTCGTGCTATAGATCGCCTTGGAGGAGAGTGTGATGAACAACTTTTGATCGTTTCCTTTACATTACGAGGTTGATTATAAAGACTGTTTCACTTATGCTGACGTCATCTTAAAATCGACCAATGAAACGAAATAAAATATAGAATTTAGAGATTCACAGCCGGATATTGCAGTGAAATTATCGAAAAAAATTATCAAATTTCGTTTTATCACGAGACGTGCGTTTGTCTTGTGGTCAGTGTATCCAACATACCTCCACTAAATGATTCCTGAGCACGCATCACTGATCACTTTTCTTTGTTTTCAGTAAATGTAAATTTAATTATTAAATGTATTAAAGCTTCTCGGGTGATTAGCAGTGTCACTTCTATAAGAGTCGAGCTTTCGGCCATTGTCAGCAGTACCTAGCCGCTCGCGGCTTTATCTGCTCGATTGACATAGGAGAATCTGTAATGGAACCAGAAAGTGGGTTTGTGTTTCGGGGTTTGCAAGCGGCACGTGGAATTGGAATTTCTTGGCGGTCACCCATCCAAGTAGTGGCCACGCCCGATGCTGCTTGACCTCGGTGGTCAGCTATGGTTCTCAGCATGGTTGCCGCTTGCAAGGATTCAGGGGTTTTGATCAGGTTCAGGTTTGAAGCTAGTTATTTTTCGACCAAGATGTATTTTGTGTGAGTACTTAGGTTAGGCGGTTGCCCTCCCCTAAGTAGCCCAGTTTGACTAGTTGGAAGCTTTTACCCAAAGGGTCCCATGATGTTATTGGGCAGTCTATAAGATTTACATCTTCTAGGGGCTCTATGGTCGTAGGCCGCAAGAGCTCTGACCAGTTCGTTTGGGTGGTCCAGGATGATATAAGAACCGTCCGGGCTCTTTCCCATATGACGTCTATGATATACGGGACGGGACGTTGGAGTGGTCATGGAGGATGTATACTGGGAAGCGGCGGGCAGTACCGTACATAATTCTTAGCGCCCGGTTCTGCAGGAGTTGAAGTTGCGGATCGTGGTCCGAGCCGCTGATCCCAAGATTTTGCAGCCGTACATAACCATAGCCTGTACTATGGCGCGGTATACGCGCAGCTTTTGGGTTAGGTTCATGGTTCGAGAGTTCAGGATTTAATACAGCTACCCGAGAGCTAAGTGGCCTTGCTGGACTTTAGCAAGAACGTGCTCCCTGAAGATCAGGGAGCTATTAGGCGTTACCCCGAGGTACTTCCCGCTATGGATCCAGGGGATCTGCCGGTGACGCAACATGAGGTCCCGCAGGTGCCTCGGTCGTCGGCCCTTAGTGAGAAGAATAGTAGAGCTCTTCTCCGGACCAACGGACACGCACCATTTCTTGCTACAGGCCTCTGCCTCTCAGAGTTGGTACTGAATTGGTCTGATTGTATAATTTTGGTTATTATTTTGTGACAGAATCAGCAGATCGTCTGCATACTGACAGGTTGTGCTTTGTGGGTGTGTGGAGAAGTCGGCCATGTAAGCAGCAAAGAGCATTGGGCACCGCACGCTGCCCTCCGGCACCCCCGAATCAAAGGGGGACTGTAGAGAGTATGCCGGCTACTTTTACTCGGAAGCTGCATCCTCGAAGGAAGCTAGTGGCTACCAGGGAAATTTAGGGGGCAGGAATGTCGTGCTTGAGGGGTAATAGATGAGGCCATCATGCCATGTGGTCAAGAAGACTTTTTCCACGTCTAGCAGCACTGCCACCGATTTGGCCCTCGATTGGAAGCCAGGCGAGACTTTCTCGGCCACTCGCAGTAGTTGCTGAGACGTGCAGTGTCCAAGACGAAATCCAAACTGGTGATTGGGTAGGAGTTTCCCCTCCTCAAATGAGGGAGGAACCGGGTGAGGAGAAGTCTTTCAAAGACTTTGAAACTGTAGGTAGGAGGCTTATGAAATGGTAACTGGAGGGATGGACTGGGTCCTTGCCGGGCTTCAAAATGCACACCACCCGTGCCTCCTTCCACGAAGATAGGAATTTATGGAAGTATGGGCATGCATTGAAAATCCGCGTCAGAATAATCACGGCCATTTTGGGAAGGTGCTGGAGCATTTCCGCTGTGACACGGTCCATTCCAGGGCTTTATGGGATTTAAGGTTTCGAATATGGGAGGTCACCTGTTTAGCTGTGGTTATCGGGATGTGGAAACTCTTGTGTTGATGAAACCGCTCACCTTTTATGAAGGCCGAGACGGTTTCCTGCACGAGATCAAGGTGATCGTCGTAATGGGGCTTTTCCTGCGCCTGGCCCTGGGTCTCCACATAGTCGGCGAAAGCCTCTGCCTTTTCTCGGGCCTCAAAAACTAAGTGCCCTAGAAAACGGCTGTGCAGCGGGTGTCCATGTTGGGCCTTATCTCTTCGAAGGCCGCGGACGATCCGCTATGGTTTCCTCTCTTGGAGGTCACGTGCCGTAGGGTGTTCTTTCAGGTTTCAGATCGGTGTTTCCGCAGGAGATTTCTCATCAGAGTTTTGAGCCACCGGTGGATCTCTCCTATCCTGGGGTGACGGAATCTCTGCCATAGCCTCGGTAAGGCATTTTTGACTCTGATGAACCACCTGAGGGGCGGGGGAATGGTGTAAGAGTTTGAATGATTGTGCGTATGCTGTAAGTATTAGCATGAACGGCAAGGTGACGGTTCTTCGGATTGGTTCAGATGATGGATAGCAGCATCCTAGTCGGTCTCTTCGATTCAGTCTGGTTGTGACAGAGCTGCCAGATCAACGCTGTCATACACCACGACCGGGTTATGATCGTAGTCCAGAGCGTTAGCCACCGTGAGGTCCAGATGGAAATGAATTTTTTTTTAATCAGGATGTCCCCCGCCCCTCGAAGGGATGGTGCGTTGGACTTTGCGGGCCGAACGCGATTAGGGCCAGGTCTCCGCTTATGAGGCGAGAGAATAGCCGGCCTGTGTGGTTTCTGGTGCGGCTGTGCCGCATAGGGTGCTTCGAGTTGAGATCTCCGGCGATGCAGACAGCGGGGTGTAGGTTTAGGAGTGTTTTATAGTCAACTGCGTAGAACTGACCACCTGGTGGGTCGTATGCCGCAACCAGCACGACGTCCTGGTCTCCCAAGGAGAGCCTTATGACAGTTGCTTCGACGTGCTGTAGGGGCGGGACGGGAAAGGGGATGTGAACAAGATGTCGCTGGATAAATATCGCAGTGCCTCCGTCCCGTCTGCCGACGCGATTAGTCCGATGGGCGAGTATCTTGGGAGGTTGAAGTTAATGCAAGTGGGCTCTCGCAGACCATCAGGATGTCAATTCCCTGGTCCTCTATAAACTCCAAGATGCCCTGACCCCATTTGCATTCCATAATGCAGCTCGTGATGGTCTTCGAAACAGTCGTGAGGCCATTACGAGATAAGGATCTCGGAGAAAAGCAGCTCGAACGTCTTGAGCACGATCGTGACCCTCTTTTACTACGAAAAAGTGGGATCATGGACCATCTGCTAGCCGCTCCACATTAAGGGAGGGAGTTACCGATCAGCTGAGCAAACCAGGAACCAAGGACCTGGAATTCATCCACATCCGGATTGAATATGGGTATGATCCGGTCCTTGGCCTGGTCAGCTGCAGACGCGATCGTAACTGTGGTAGGAGGGGCAGTGGTTTGGTTGGTCAATAGCAGGAGCAGCGGTTAAGCCGGCCGTGGCAGAAGCTGGAGATGAACTAGCCGTGGCAGGTGCATCTGTTATGTTGACCGTGGCAGGAGCCGAGGTTAAGCTGGCCGCAGATGTCGTTGAGGGAGAGCTGGCCTACTAGTTCTGCTGTGATGGTAGTGTTTTCACAGGCTTTTGTTTGGCCGCGGCCTGCGGAGCCGTGTGTTGCTCATTTTGTTTCTTCTTTCCCTTGGAGGCAGTCTGGTTTGCTGAGACAGGGATAGGTGCTCTCGTTGGCGCTGGGCCTTTCTGCTCTTCCGTAGGTGAGCTGTTTGGAGTTTCATGGCTAATTGTAACCGTGGTTTGTTCCAGCAGCTGTTCCTGCCGGCTTAAAACTGCTATGAAGGACATCCCTGGTCGGACCGGAGCTTGAGGTTGGGTTCCCGGTTCCGGCTGACTTTTGCCTCTTGAGTTGCAATGATTCAAAGACGGGCAGGACACAACCACTATAAATGCCAGTATGAGTGTGACCACAATTGGGGCACTCCGGGTTGTCCCTCGAGACCTTACAGTGTCGAACCTCGTCGGGACCTGCACAGCGGAAGCAGGAAATTCTTCGGTCAAGTGATTAAAGCCCAGGCCCTTAAAGCACTCTGCAGGTCCCTCTTTGCCAGTGAGGCTCAATTTTAACCTTAGTTTAAAACAGCTGGTTTATTAGATCCAGCTACGGTTCCCTCTCCACTGTTACCAAGAATAGCGGCATGGGGGCTCTGATTGACTCGCCGGCCTCTCTGAGAACTGTTTTCCTCATCTGGGAAACGGCGAGCGACCTGATTCCGTGTTCGGTCCTGAGGGTCTCCCGCACGTTTTCCCGGCTAGTTTTAGAGTCCAGGCCCCTGATTACCCCCCGGACAACGTTCGAATTTTTCAGGGGAAAGGAATAGAATAATATTCCATTTTCCCTGAGCACCGACTTAGCTATCTCATGGTCCTCAGGAGCGCCGTTACGGATCTTGACCCTGCGTAGCAGGCGTGTCGCCAGAAACGGGGCCTTCAGTTTGGAGCCCAGAGCCCTCATTATTTTCACTTCACTCTGAAAGGCATTTACAAAGATAACAGGCATTTTTAGACACAGGACGCTGCGGCTCTGCGGTGTTCTGCAAAGACAGTATCCTTCTCGCTTTCTTCTGGGGCTTTGAACGGACCAATTCAAACCCCTGAGTGTCAGAAGGCTCTGATTGGTTCTCCGGCAGGGGGGTGAGGAGCGGCGTGGTAGGTGCAGTGGGAGAGATGGGGGCAACTGGTGCCTCCACATTACTCTCGGCTCCTCGGTCCGGAGACCGGTCCGGCGTTGCTCACTTGGAGCTTGCCCTAACTTGCTTCCTCCCCTTTGCCTGAGCAATGGGAACGGGTGAGAATTGGGAAAGTGGTACAGGTAGAAACAGAAGTGGTAGAAGGTAAGAATGAAAAGTTGTCCATCGTCAGGCTTACTTGTTCACTGGTACTGGGGGAGAGTGTCCCGGGTGCCATCCAGCTACTCACAGAAGGCCGGACGCTGCCAGAAGAGTGGGCGTCTTTAGGGGAACTAGTTAGCCCCAGATCGGGACCGAAGCCCGGACCCCTGCTGGCTGTGACCTTGTTAACCCGGTTATGTGTCGTCCTGTAAATGTCAGTCCGGGGAAGGGGCAGCTCAGGAAGTCAGAAATAAATTTCTTAAGGATGCTGTTAACTGCCCCTTTGTCACTGGTCCTGGTATTGATGTCCCAGACGGTGGTTGTAGAAGAAGAAAGTGAAGAGTACCTCGCCGAAATGGTAGAACCTCTTCAGTCCGGCCGGCCGTAGGCTGGGTTGCGTCTCAGGGCGGGAAAAGCGGGGTGTACGAAGGGAGCAAGATAGCAGGGAAAGTGACCTCCACTGCCTGCTGCACGTACCTCCGCTGAGTAGCGGCTGAGCCGGCTAGAAGGGAACTATTGCCCACTGCCGGCCAATGGCTGTGCGTAGATCCGCGTCTGCAGTCTGGTCACGCTGGTCCGCTTACTGCTGGTGCTGGTGCTGGCTGCCCAAGAAGAGATGTTGCCGGGTCATGAGATGACTGGCGAATGTCACCCGCCCAGACGCCAACTAGAGATTACCGACTGACTTGTGGGCAGGCTGGGCTGTGTACGTTTTCTGCGTTCCTACCCACGTGTGGGCTTAACCGCAGGGAGGGATGAGGTATGTAGGATGATTGTAGGGTAGAGAGATGTGGATTTCGAGGACAGTAACCTTGACTTCTCCTGATAACTAGTGATAAACGATGAAAAAAGTGCTGATATACTCGGGGGGTGTGGGCGGTGCTAACTTGGCCCTGGCTAATGAATGAGAAACGGCTTGTGATTGGATCGCTTGGTTGCTGTAGGTTATGCCAAATGGACTGGAATTTTCCGCCCGCCAACTGCAACGGTGTGTCAATGACTATTCTGAATGGCGTGCTTAATGGCTGGAGTCCAAGCAGAGCTTAGCCCACGTCCGGAGTCTCTATCGAAATTTAATGGATGCAATTTGATCTGTATGACCTCTTTAATAAGTCGATCAATGTATTTGCTGGTACGATCCAAAATTTTAATGTCTTTGAAATTTATTCTATGTACACTCTCAATGATGGACTTTATCGAAGAAACATGGTTGATCATCCGAGAAGCTTTAATTTGTAATATACGCCGTGCAAGCTTCAAGTCTTACATAACTTAATGGGTGTTTATTTAAGCAATTGTTTTTGTGTACTCAGATAGGTCTGATATCGCTTTATAAATTATGTAAGAATATCTGCCTAAGCAACCACAAGTTTTAATGAACATGTTCAGAATAGTAAAACGTTTTTTTTTTTTTTTTTTTTGCTTTGTTTTTCTCAGTTGGTATTAGTAAATCGAACGGTATCAACTGCAATAGTCCATTCTAGTATACTTTATTCTCACCGTTTTTGATTAGGTAGGTATTAATTAGTACAACATTTTGTACAATTGTAAATAACCCGTGCCCAAATTTCAAAAATATTACTTTTATTCCTATTCTATTCATGAAATGGTCCAAAACCCGTATTTGGCTCTTCTTTATTGGTATTACCTACAATCGAAATTCGTTTGTTGCTAAATGGCTTGAAAATTATTTATTGTTTTATTTACGGATGCTCTTTAACATCCCAGGTCATGAGCTTCCCATTCTATTCAGGGCGTGAAACGGTCGTAAATTTTGCTCTCCTTTTAGGTTTGAGGTTCTTTTACATTCTGTAAATCTACGACATGGGACCCACGGCTGTACTTTCTTTCCGAAGGAAGCCATAATTAGGATTTTTATGCCCGAAAAAATATCGATTCCGGCCGGGATTGAACCCACGATCTTGAGTTTAGGAGGCAAATATGGTTACCACTATATCGCCAATACCGACTTGGCTTGAAAAGGTTAAGTAAGCATAATACAAATGTGCAATTGTTATAATAATGTACGCCGAGTTAACGGGAATCATATTTAAATTCTTATTTTATTCGTGAAATAGCCCCAATAAATATTACTCGAGGATCTGAACTTTTCAGATAAATTCATTCACTACTTTCCTGAACTTATCGGCAATTTCAGACCCTCTTGTGATATTACTTGCGCAAAATAAGCTTGATTCCTTTTGTTACTGCAGCAGAGTACAGCGGGCAAACATTATTCTCAGATTAATATTTTCCCACATACTTTCCTTTACAGCTTCTGTGAAATAAATACAAGAATCTTGAGAGATATGAGAGATTCATGCTGGGAGATTCTATGAGAAACTGGCATAAAATAAGCGATCAAGGTGAAAAAAAGGTTAATTGAAAAGAAAACTACAATTTATTACTGCTTGTTCCTGTCGTTAAATGTGGTCTTTCCCAAGTCAATATTTTTCTGTATAACAATTGTGTTAATGTTGCAACATTCCCCCATTTTAATAACACAGATAAGTTTGAATAAGATATTTTTTCTCCCTTTCTAATATCGAAATCCCCCCCAAATGAAATAATTTCTTTGACTGATAAAGATACTGACTGTCAAATTTATTCGGATACTTATCGAGGACCAAGACGTCACTATTGCGATGTGAGTCTCTATCAGTATAGTCAGTTGATCTAATTCTAAAAATTCGTGGGAGGATGGGTGTGGGCCTCGGTGAGAGAGAAAGAGAAAGAATATTGAATGCCCCCGTTCTAAGTTGGTTTGTTTACAAAATGTGGTCGTGTTAGTTCTTTGACTAATCGCTAAGTTCCAAAGTTTCATACCCTCGAAGTCGATACCCTTCAAGGCACGATTCTTTGAATAGCAATTATGTCACCCATTCAAATCGACTAAAGACCAAAAAATTTTGATTACCCGGTATGTATAAAGAGAACAAAATTCAATCTGGAGTCTCTTAATGATAAACAAATATGTTTTTAAAAAGTTAATCCTTTAAAACTTATTTTCTCATACATTATAAAACTGGGCATTTCCGAACTTGTTAATAACTCGCTATTACAATTGTTTTCCTTGTGTTAAAGCTTAATTTTGGTTCTTTTTTTTTTTTTTTTGTTTTATTTATGGACGCTCTTTAACATCTCAGGTCATCAGCGTCCCATTCAACTCAGGGCGTGAAACGACCGACAAATTTTGCTCAGAGGCCTCTCTTTCAGGCTTGAGGTTCTTTTTCGTGCCGTAAATGTACGACACGGGACCCACGGCTTTACTTCCCTTCCGAAGGAAGCCATACTTGGGATTTTTACGCCCCGAAATAATCCATCGGTCCTGGCCGGGTTCGAACCCGCGATCTTGGGTGTAGGAGGCAAGTATGGTAACCCCTACACCACCAGGACCGACTTTAATTTTGATACTAAATTACACTTAATCCCAAAACTTTGAAATTACACGTAGTCTCAAACTGTAGTACTTTCTGGTACTTCCCCGATTATAATTTGTAAGGTGTCATATTTTCCCCCTTGGACAAAACTATTTAAAAACTTCAAATAATATTTAAGCACTGCTTAGGCCGCCGCTTCTAAGATTTAACGGTTGTGTGTCTATCTGCTTATCTGACGATCCTTAGTTCAACTGCTGGAAGTTATGAAATGAGGAATCTATAATTGGATACACAAAACTCATGATAAAAGCTAATTATACCGGAAGGCAGGGATTTCGGCCTGTTCAGCCCAGATTAAGAATGTGCCTCTGTGCTGACCACTTGACTCTTCAATGACACCCTCTATGGCAGCAGCCAGTTCGAAGCTTTCGTTAAGGCTAACATCTTTCTAGTGTGGTAATGTCTGTTCTTAAAGGAAATGTGTGTAGTGCAATTAACTATTCGAATAATAATCTCAAATTACATTACTTTTCAGTTTTCTAAAAATTACGAAAATGACTAAGACTGCTAAGACGGATCACAAAGTGAGTGAGAATGACTTCCGTGACATAAGTCACTTCATATGAATGAGAACAAGCGTCGTGGTTCAGACGATATGGCTTGAGACTCGCATACAGGGTTCAAATTCCTTGTAGTCGGCCGCCCCATTCTTAGGTGTGTTCGTGGTTTTCCCTGGTCGTTTAGAGTGAATCTTCCCTCTCCACATTGAATTAGATTGGATTGTTAGGTAAAGAGGAGAAATGCTCGGCATTTAGCAGTGTTAAAGAGTTGGCTGGTCGTTTGTGTCTACGCTCCCAATGGGTGCACTTCTTGAAGGAAAGGATGAGGTGAGGGAAACACCGAGCGGTGAGGCACGGACATAAACGCGGTCTCTAGCATTGTTTCCAGATAGACAGAGCACGACCTCGACGGAGCGTCCCTCCAAGGAATTGGACCCCTTCAGAAGGCTCGCTTCTACATCAGACACAGCAGCAGAAATATTTTCAAGTGCAAGCCACCGCAAGCCGATAGTAAAAGCACTACCCCGCTCAATTTTAGTATATCATAGAGAAACAGAAGAAAATAAGAATGGAGAGCATTATAAATAGACATGTTATTTGCAGAACAATGTTTCATTTATCTCTATTATCTCTGATTAGTCTTAGAACAGGAAGTTTGTCTCATGTGCAAATGATCATAGTGTTTAATTTTCTACACGACCCTGCCTGATTCACAATTGAAAATAAAGTTAAAAAAGAACATTAAAATAAATTATAAGGATTTAAGAGTTTAAATTATTATTATTTTTTTTTCCTCTCTTCTATCCACAAATGTTCGAAAAGCAAGAACCAGCATGCGTGACATTCTTAAGGTAATTATTATTGTCACTGTTGGAATAATTTGAAAGTGGTGGTGCCTCCAGTATTTAAAGCTGGTTAAAAAGTGGCAAACCCCAGTTGCGTGTATTCATCTTGATGTTAGTAAGTGCTTTCCCTTTGTTTTTACAACGGATTGTTGTTAAGCTGTAATTCAAACTTTATTATTGGAAACTTTCTATAATAATGTGTACTGTTACTAATCTGGTTAAAAAGGGACACCCCTATTTGGTTAGATTGATTTTGATGATATTAAAAGTTTCCCCATTGTTTTATAGAATATTGTTAAATTTTCCATTTCTATCAATTCAAAATGTACAGTTAGAAGCTGTTCTCTAAGTAGTGGTGTATGTTAGTCTGCGGTATGTTAAAAATTCTGGTTTTGAAATTAAAACTTTATTATATAAAATTTTCTTTCTCTGTGTTTTTATTGATAATTAGAGCACCTTCCTATGCACAATCTCTGGGGAGCCATTTCCTAGTACGCTTCTTACTCAACGTCTGTCCTTTTAAACATTTCTTTGCAGTATTAGCATCTCCAAGGAATTAATAATTTGAAAATGTCACAACTGAAATTAAATTTTGGTTTCTGACTTGCCAAAATATTAAATGAAACCGTTATTTAGATATTTCTATCCCGAGGACACTCTTTTTGTCAGTGAGACGGAAATACCAATTTGATAAGAAATAAGATAAAGAAGAAAGAAGTGACTGGAAGTGCCAAAGCATACCTGAATGCAATGCAGACTCCTACGTAATGTACACAGACCTTAAAGAACGGGACAGATTTTTATCGCAATTTTTTCCCCTGAAATTTCTATCAAATAACAGGACATTCACTCTTTTGAAATATATTATGTTCAAATTCCACTTTAATGGTGACTTCCTTGTGTCTACGAACTATAACGTTTTTAATGCATTTTACACATGGAAGCAAAGAACCAGTGGACTTGATCAAATTTCGCCAATAAATCCATGCAGTCAATCTGTATCCTTTTCGTCAAAGGATGACGTGAGCTTTATTGAAAGCCACGAAGAATAAACTTAATTGGTGTAAAGAAAGCTTGTTTTATGTCGTTAATAATGGAGTATAACTATGACAGAGCAAATTGGAATGAGAATTTATCTTTAAACCAGAAGAGAGTGATATTTTTAAGTTCAACACAAATATGGGTTTAGTAATTTAGTTGATGTAACTAGAATTGTTTATTTTATTTTAGTTATTTTAATTCAAGCGCCATAGAAAAAGATTTGTATAAAAAGGGCACTAAACATGATATATAAAACCAATAACAAAAGCTCTTTTTAACAACAATTTAACACCAATAACTTCTTCATTCTACAACTGGATGAAATGCGTATTCTAGTAATGGAACTTTCAAATGAGTTATCACTATATAGTATTTGAAGTTTTACACAAAATATAAAAATTCGATTTCCTTAGAATTGGAATTTTAATTGTTTTCTTATTACTAGATGTCCTAAATTACAAACATTTTTATTCTTACTTTCAGACAAATACTTATTAGACAAATAAATGAACATTCATCAAAAGTGTAAAAACAAGTACTTGTGGTAATGAACTTATATACTTAATTGGATACCGACGCCTGCATATATTCAACTTTATGTTCATATTTCTATTTTCTCATTTGGAACTCTTTCGGTGGTAAAAATCCTAAGTATGGCTATCTTCGGAAGAAAAGTAAAACCGTAGGTCCCTTATAGATTTACGGCATGTAAAAGAATCTCAAGCCTGAATGAAGAAACCTCTGAGCAACATTCATCGGCCGTTTCACGCCTCTAATTGAATGGGAAGCCGATGACATGAGTTTTTAAAGAGAGTCATTTAATAATACAAATAAATATTAACGTTATTATTAACGTTATTAAATATATAACGTTTAGAACGCTGGCACAATGGACTAAGCAATCTATTGTACTGTGGTTCCCTGAGTACATTATTCTATTCCCCAAGCAAAAGCAACACCCAAACTAAGAACTAGCCACTTTTAAGATTGCAGTTTTCTAAGCAAGTATTTTTGCTTCAATCGAAAAATCGTTAGTTTAGCTGGACTGCTAAACTAATGTTGATGCGTATATATATATAGTTTGCATACGCCTTTCTTTTCTATACGTCACAAAACCTTGCTTTATTGATATTGAAAAGGGAAGAGAAGAAATGAAGATTGATTATAAGTTGCGTGAATATCAAAGGCCTTCCCATACATCACTTTTCTGGCAAGTAGCGGGACAAGCTAGCTGACTGCTATGAGTTATGGCGGTTACTGCAGAACGACTGGGGTCATGCAGTGTTCTGCGTCCCCTTTCTCTCTTCCCAACAAAGCTCACAGATCTCCGAGGTTCAGAAAAGATATTTAATCGCGCAAATTATGAAACGTATCTTGGTTTTATTTCAGAAAATTACAAGTTAAATAGGAAAGTACGCATTTATCTGCACGAACTCATATGCAAGTCTGCGCTATTTATCTTAGGGGTGCTACTTAATGGTGCAACTGCTGCAAGTGTGTTATTTACATGACTACCAATTCCGCAAAACTCATTAAATGTGTCTTATCAGGTGACTTTTCCATATGAGGTTTTTATAAAATACTAATTGCGTCTATTTTTTCTTTGAACTATGTTTTAATTAAAGGATCTCGACTCAAACACTGAAAAAGTAAAGCAAATTAATATCGAGCTCCTAATGATGATGTTCACCTGATTCATAAGCTTATATTGAGTTAGGTGAAATACAAATCAAAGGAACCGTTATTAATTCATCGTTTTCTGCAGAAAGAGTTCACATATTTAATATAATATTTAAGGTAGGCAGGAATTTCCTTTTTATGCCCTATTGTATCGCAAAGAAAGGAAGATAATTTTCTACTATTCTCCTCAAAGATATTTTTTTTTTTTTGGAAATACTATTAACAAAAAGGAGTAAATTTTTGGATACTGGTCATAAATATTTTTATCGATTACTAAGTGTGATTAAGGCACCAATCTTTCGTTGTCGCCAATATTTTCAAATACAGAAACAACATCCTAATTCATTCAAAGAAAACCATAAATGAACTACCAAGGAAACATGTTTCTATGACAGACAGGGTAGAGTGTGAAAAGGTTTATCCTTACTTAGAATAAAGTAATTTTATGAAATTCCAATTTTACATTAATAAATACAGAATTAAGCTACCAGACTATAGTATATATCACTCAATGTATACTACTACTAAAATTTAAGCTTAAATAAATGATCTAATATGTATTCCAAATAATATCATTGTCTAGGAATAATATAATGTATTTGCTTTCATATTGATGAAGTTGATAGCTTTCCGAACACGGTGTAAATATATTTTACATAAACTGTAAATTATGATTAATAAAATTACGTGCATTACCGCTCATTATTTTCAATACACCTGTCTTTTAACATGAAATCAGTATTTAAAAAAAATTATATTTGCTATTATGTAGATGGTTACATATAATTACTACATAAATAACCAATTATTTTAAAATAATATAAAATAATAGCATATTATTTTAAAAGGTCATTATGCACTTTATTTTTATAAAAGGGTAATGTTTTGTTTTAGAGGAAAGTAAACTATGAAAACCTGAAACTCTATGTTTCAATGACTGGATCAAACGTACTATGGAACTAGGCACTGATGCTGTTCTCTGTACAACAACCATCTGATTAAAGATTTGAAGCTTTCTCGGAGCTAATTGTTAATTGTTGCATCACGCGAGACCAGCCAAGTAAATTCGTTGTCAAACTCCAAGCTTTGGTCCATCCTTACTCTATGGCCTTCCTCGAGGCAGGGAATGGGCATGTGCATCACGGGTATGTATACTTAACCTAAAAGGTATGGTTGAGTCACCAGTTAAGTATCAGGAAATGAAGTACCCGACTGCACAGAAAACGGTCAACAGTACGACACAAGAAGGAAGATCTTCGGAGGTTCGTGAAGAGAGGAACATCTCTAAGTAAGTTCCAAGTTCGAAGGTAGCAACTCGTCGTCGCAGCGAACATATATATTAGAAACAGCAAGAAGAAGACCGCGACATCAACCAAACCGCCTCACAGCAGCTCTCCCGCTTCTCTGCTGCCACCTGCCCACTGCTCAAACGCAATTTTGCCGAAAGAACCGGATGATCACAGTAACAGCAGTCTATCCCTCGTCACCCTCGCTGACCAAAATGCAGCCAACACATTCAGTGCAGTCATTATCTGCGTGCCACGTCATTTTACTGAAAAATACCTCCTCCACAAAGCGCTGATACCATGGGTCTCCGCAGTCCGTGTAGTTGGAATTAGCTCAGCACGTGGTTCTCCTCCATTAGTCCACCTCATCTTCCTGGAGGAGGCGGACTGCACCGATACACTCCTAAAGGAATACGGATTACAGGCTAACACTTCGGTGTAGAGTCTAGCTGCAAGCGACACACACTGCCCTGTTGCATATACTGCGTCTACGGCCATACCGCCAACACCTACAGGCAGCCTCCTCGCTGCCACAACTGCGAATCCAACTCCATGACAGCCGATGGCAAGAAGCACAGCCTAACGCTCCGACGTCACTACTGTGCAACAGTGGAAGCAAAGGTCGCTTTACGGGACAGGCAATCTGTCCATCTCTCAAATCTATTCTAAGCAGCCTACACCACCAGCACCCATCACCAGAGCAGAGCCAGCTCCGCTTCCACCACAACAAGCAACGAAGGACTCACATGCAGACTACAGGAAATATAAATGGCCGCTGCAACGCTCTCAGTCATCCTAACCAAGAATATTACCAAATTCGCAGAACTGTTCAACTCATTCTACAATGTCGCCTAACACGCCTCAGCGCACTTGAGGAGGCACACACAGAATCCCAGGCCATTTACATTACTTCTCATCATCAATTAATTAGCCAAATGAAGAATATCACTCCAGAAACTTCACGCCTCCAGTCTTCCCTTAAGGATGAGATCATTGGAAAGTTAGAAAACGATTCAATGCTATCCATAGCAGTATTTCCGGACTATGCAACCTCTAATACAGAAGCTTCAATAAAAAGCAATTTCGCTAATTCCTTTTATTCACAACCTGAATTGCCACATCCCTTTCACCTACTGATCATGCATCGCGTACCAGTCATACCTATCGCCGCTAATTCGAGGGTGCAGCTTGCGGCACCTCACAACCAAGATTCTAGCTATCTTACCCAAGAATGCCATCTTGCAATCCTCTTTACTTTCCCATCTTTATTGTTATACCTTTTATCATTTATCCTTTTTTTCGGCGGAAATATCCGCGGAGACCAGAGATGGCTCACCGAGGAAAGAAGACAGCCGTCTCCTCTTGCCCAGCTACCGCAGCTCAGCAAGTAGCTGAAACCGAAGTCTCAACATCACCAACGGACACAACATCTTCTGCTCCGCCACCACCTCAATATTCTCCATCACATAGCTTCAAAAACCAGCCTCCCCACTACGCCTCTTGTCAGCGCTTCAGTCCACCAACACCTACCAGTTATTGTGGCGATGGCTTCGTGGTATTCTTTAGAACAGTCCCAGCCAGTATATTCTACAGGCCACGCCGCGATACTAGCCCTCAGCATACCGCTCCACCCGGATATACTCCAACAGAAGCCCTGCACCATTGATCCGACTCTCACTTTTGACTAATAAGACTGTGATGCAGTCATTGCTGTCGGATTCAAAATGTTTCATCACTTCATTATTGAGCCCAGTCAGCAAGACCACAGTTCTCCGTGCCGACGATGTTGCTGTTACAAACACACGGCGACGGCACAGAAGCAGCGCGATGACAATACTGCTTACACGGTACACGACCTGGACCACCGTCCCAAATTTTGTGCCTCCTGCAGTCGCAGCAACCACTTTATGGGCTAGCCTAATACCCGCTCCATCCCAGGCTTCATATTAACATCATCGCAGCTAACAGCAACCCACAAGAAGTAGCAAGAAGAAGTGCCTCCCAGCTCCATGTGCATCTACTAGCTCAGCTCAGCCTAAGAATGGCAACATCACTCCAGGCGCTCTTTCTCAAGACACCTCCCTGCGCGAGGCATTATCTCAAGTCATAACCGACACAACTATTCAGATATAAATACTACAAGACAACATTCTTCAGCTATCCTTCTAATTCCGCCATCACTTCCAAACAGCACACGCAGTCATCTCACTTCTCGACCATCTGGAAGAGGCATTCACCGAACTACGGACAAATAGCTCCTGAACGATTTACAGTCTGAAGAAATCAATTCAGGACGTAAACATCTCATCAGAAACAGCAGCGCAGAATATACACACCAAACCCACTACATTGACCACCAATATCCCACCAGAAGAAAGTGGAGCCACATTGTCATCCAACTCGTAACAGAATTGCAGGCCTCACGGATTACGTGATACACGCACTTACACGGTGTTCTCGCACAAAAATTCATCAACAGGATGCCAATTTAAAAATTAGCTATGATTACTGATTCAATTATCCATCTTACTCCCTTCTACTTACTCCTTTAATCCCCCGGGTGCCCATGCAGGGTCTCGGTCGTGCATGGCTCCCGGAACCCAACTCCACTCCCAGTCATTGACTGGCAGCTCCTACTCAGCCACTAACGAGGGTGCAAACGCGGAGCCTCATTATTCTTTTATCCTTATTTCCTTCTTTCACTCTCCGTTTACTCCTATTATTATTATTATTATTATTATTATTATTATTATTATTATTATTATTATTATTATTATTATTATTATTATTATTATTATTATTATTATTATTATCATCATCATCATCATCATCATCATCACTATCATTATTATTATCATTATTTTTGGAAAACTCAATAAGAACCAATCACATGATCTAGATCATACACAGTCGTGCTTAAGTCCTTCTCGGGACTAAACAGGAAGAAAAGCGCCCCTTCAGTATACGGACAGCTCTCGGAAACACGGGGAAGAATAAGCGACTACCGTAACTGTCCCTAAGCAATCAAGCTCGCCGTACCCTACCATCTCACAGCAAACCAAGCATCATGCCGAAGCCGACTAGTCAACCACAAGCATCTTCCGCCATCTCATCGACTTGCTCTGCGACACCGGATAACTCAATTTCCTCAGCTGTACCTTCTTCACAGCCAATTACAGCAGCCAACTCTCCTAGTCACGCCACATTGTCATTACTGGGCTCGCAAGCCCTAATCACGGAATGCGCACACCACGATCTGTCTCAACGACGCCTACTATGCCTTCAGCGGGGTTTCGGAGTACTATATAGTCCAGGACATCTGCCCGCTTTCCAATTACTACGTGCATCTACCACTGCTTAAGATGACAATATATTGATCGTCTGTTTATTAAAAATATTGTTTCTTGTTTAGCTTAGGAAATTGAAGTATCCCTAACTCCAGAAAAGAAAGAAAGCCAGCACAACAAACTCCATCTTCAATCGCAAGGAACAATGAAGAATCAGAGACTGCATACATTAAAAGTGGCCGCTGCAAATCGCGCAATCAACCTACCCAAGAATATCGACCCCTTCACAGAGTTGGTCACCTTACTCCATGATGCTGTCTCAACTTGCCTCAGTGCGTTACGGAGGCATTTACAGAATCTACGTCACCAACATCACTATCGACCTAACCAAGAGCTTGACGTTCAATTGTCTCACAGAATTAGTCACTTCGCACCACGATGCTAGGCTCAACACGCTTGCACTTGAGCCATGCACTTTTTCTTCTGAGTGCAACCTAACTAAAAAATGTAATCCACAAACATTCTGGTCAATCAAATCTCGTACATTTCCGTGAAATTTTGACATATCCAAAATCCGGCCGATTGGTATTCAGTCAACCACAGATGCAGCAAACTATATACAGACGAAGATGACCATTAAAGAATACATTCATCCCTACAAATTCCTTTATCTTATACCACATTAATTCCCGCGGAGCCAAGTTGAGCCTTGGACAAGCTTGTCTCCCGGTTAATCATTCTATCACCTCTGGTTAATATATGCATATCAGGTATCTTGAATCCGGGGGTGCAGTAGTGGTACCCCACAACCCAGCTTTCAGTTATCTTGCTCTTAATCCTTTCTCTCTATCTCCTTCTTACTGTCCCCTCCTTATTATGCCTTTTCCCTTTATCCCTTGTTTTTCTATATACATATATATATATATGTGTGTGTGTGTGTGTGTGTGTGTGTGTGTGTGTAAATCTAGGCTGGACGTTACTCAAGCGTGACCAATAGTGCAACTTAGCCCATCACAAGCTTTTATATTAGGTATAAATAACCGTTGAAGTACATGCCAATTCAGTACCATGAGGAATGCCCAAAGATTGTAGTTCCACAAGTTTACTCGGGTAGTTTCCCGTAAAGCCACAATTAAAAACCCGTTTTTTTATTGGTGATAGTAAAATAAATAGTTTATTGCTGTGTCGTTTGAAAATTCTATGCAATTGTAGCATTAAGGAAGGTAGTTTTGTCGATTCCTCAGATTGATAAAATGTTTAGCACAAAATACTGGCAGCAAGCAAGATTAACCATGAGCAGAATAGCCTCGAAAAAACGCAAAAACTAAGATAAATATATTAAAATTACCATTAAAAGGAGTAGATTTAAAGACTGCATCACAAATATATACAAAACTAGTACAAATTACAAAAAGACTGATTTGTTACGACAGTAAAAAGGAGAGTTTCAGAAGTTGATCTAAGGAGGCATACGACAGCAACGAAACCATTGCTAAAGCCTGTTTACATAAATAAGAAATTCAAGTGAACTAGGCTACATCTTCTGGTTAGTTTAAATTCACAGGTGAATCCAAATATGATCGCTTTGGTATCAGGAGAAAAACATGTCTCATTATAAAGAGAAGGTTTTCCAACGTTCTGTTCTGCTGATTGTTTAACACGGTATTGATGTTTTTCGGAAACAGTGAGAAATATTATGAAAACTGAAGGAAAAATAGATTATAAAATATATCATAAAACTTTTCAATATCATGAAATACCATCTGGATTGAATCTAGTAGGGAACGGTTTAATCTTGCAGTAATATAACACATCTGAATATCAATCAAGGTACATTGCATGTATCCATAAGCAGAGTACGCTGAAAGGTGTGGTTAAATTGTCTCTATGTGGGGAGAGCAACTCCAAAGATTTCTTATGGAACAGAGTAGATAGAGATATCCAGGAAATGCTTTTAAAAAGCCTAGACCATGTTTGGAAGTTATCCAGTAAGTATGGAAGGATAAAGGAAATGAGTACCTCCAAGGACTAATAAACCAAATATCAAGAGTTAGAGTTTGTTAGTGTTTCACTTAGATATATAAAGAAATTATTAATGAATGGTATTGTACAAATGCCCATTGTCCAGTAATATGTGCTGAATGAACGATTATACTTATATTTGCAAAATTATAACAAATGTTTATTTTATGGAGGAACTCCTTTTTTACTTATAATTTAACATAGTATGCGGGTTTTTTCTTGTTATCATATTTTCGCTTCATTAGGAAATTGGATGTACTGTCTGAGCCTCAGTCAATATTGAGCAATTATATTTGAAGTAAAGTTCAGTAAATGTCATTATTACTCGCACATTTTCTATGAAGATAATTGAATTATAACAATGTAACGGGTGATCTGAAAGTTTTGTACTGCTTAATATTTTTAAATAAATAGTCTGAAATTAAGGTGATGCAAATTATTTCTAAAATATTAGACATATATATTGTTTCAATCTTATGTGTGAACTGGCTCCGGTGGCATTCCAAAAATATGTTTTCAAAAACTGTCCAGCAAGATCATAATTGTTTCTTGGACAGTACATGTCCTTTTTCCATCACACTTGCACTAAGCTGGTTATTTAAACACAGTTACCTACAGCTTCGTCTGCAAATGCTTAAAAAAAAAAAATGAAGGTTTTCCTAGCCTGTCACGTTTTATGAGTCTCTCTGGATTGTCTTCTGCGAATTCGACATCAATAAATCTTCTCCACATCTCCAATATTTTTAACTAAGAAAGAGAATTTATTAGTTTTTTTGTCCCCACCCTAAATATGTGCCTTTTACCAGTGCCTCTTGTTGTCAACCACAATTTCTTATTTCCATTTTGAGGAATCCAATTTCTTCACCATACTGCTTCTTCCTGTCGTGCACAATGTACCCTATATTTATTCACGGGGGTTTATTATTATTATTATTATTATTATTATTATTATTATTATTATTATTATTATTATTATTACTTTTATGTGTCGTGGAAGTCTTCCTTAATCCATTTTCTGATTGTTTCTGTCAGCATTTAGAGTTCCACTGATCTCTTTGAGTGACATGCCGGATTGATAGAGACATTGAATTTTAAACCTTATTTTTTGTGCAGGTAACGTCTGCAGAAATCCAAAAATAAAACTGCCAGAATCTTTCTCTAAACAGCAATCAATCATCGTTTAAATTTTTTGAGGACTATGAAATATTCCAACTTTAAAGTTAGATTTGCCGTATAACGGTGCAGAGATGAAGAACAATTATGCAGTTTCAAACAACGTTCTTCAAATGTATCCTGCCCATGCAATAAAAGTAGATACAAATGCGAAGTGTAGTTTCAGTTGTTACCCTAATGGATTTCAACGTTAATATCAGAGCAGTACATAAACGTTGATTTTTTTTATTTACGCACACTCTTTAACATCTCTGGTTACCAGCGGCCCATTCAATTTAGGACGTGAAACGGCCCATGAATTTTGCTCAGAAGCCTCTTCTTTCATGCACGAGGTACTTTTTCGTGCCGTAAATGTAAGGCACCTGGCCCACGGCTTTACTTCGCTTCCGAAAGAAGCCATACTTGGGACTTTTACGCCTGAAAAATCCATTGACCCTCATTGGAATTGAACCCACGATCTTTGGTTTAGGAGGAAAGTGTGGTTACCACTACACCACCAGGACCGACGTACATAAGCGTGTGCACTTTAAGTAATAATATATAAATTACACTGGCCAAAAAATATGATAGGGTGAAAAGTTTCTGACCATCTATGGTAATATAAATTTAATTTGAAGCTGAGCGTTCCCGCACGATAATGAAGACAAAAACACATTAAAAGGATGCTGAAGTAGAGCTTATGTACTTATTATGGTGAGAAAAGGTTACATTATTGTATTTATCATTTAAAGCTTATTCTCTTGCTTTGGTTACTCCAGAATAAAGCTCTTTCCCCTATTTCGCTTCCAATGTCATCAAAAGCCCATGGGTAAAAGCAAAAAGAGCCATATAAAACGCCAGTTATCTTTACTCATAAGAAAAACGTCCGAGTGTTTTTCCTTTGTTCACTGATATTGGCTCCATTTCCAGCAAAAGTAGCCGTTTGTGTCAGCGGGTTTCTTTCTGCTTACTTAAAGAATCGGGGAAAGTTCGCACAGTGAAAACTGTTTTCCAAATGTTTATATATTTTACAAACACCTACCGTTTTTTTATTTTTCCTTTCCCAACCATCTGAAAATTTTTATGAACAAAATGTTATTGTTACTATGTGAACCAATTAATAAAGATAAATGTTTACTTGTACACTTTCACACAAATATTTTACTAATTATTTAGCTTCACACACAATTTACAAGTTTAATAAATTGTGTCATTTTTTTCATCTGACCTGTATTTCTTTCTTTTATTGTACCACTCACAGCCCCAAACTTGCAAAAAAAAGTAGATCCCTGCTATGCGTGTGTTCATCTGTAACTTTCAGTTGCATTTCACAAATGCATGTAAGAATGTGAGGAGTAGTCGTTATTTTTTACCACACACTGATCTGCAATCTGTGGTATTGTAAATTATAAAGTTATTTAGATATAAATAAAACAATATGTTACAATTTTGGACATAGTAAGCAATGTTTGTTTTATTATATGACTGATAAACGATCAAAATTGTATTGTTTACACACACGTGTGTGTGTGTGGTGAGTATGTGCGCGCGCGCGTGTGTGTAGTATGTGTATATGTATGAATATTGCTGCATATTATTACCCATTTAGCACGATAATTTAAAAATTGCCACTGAAAAAGCTCCTGGTGTTGGGTTGTGAACATGTTTTTCCTTTAGGCTTCGTTTGCTTTATATCATTTTTGCACTTTGTCAACATACAAACGTTCCACATAATGCAGGCTTTCACCAAAAGCACTCATATTTTTACTAAATAAGAAAAAAATGTATATCGACATCTTCTAAACGGTTTCTTTTATGCACAGAATACTTAAAGAAATAATTTTAAAAACCAAACTAATGTTCGAATGAAAATAATTATGATATAAAATATTTTTTTTCAATAATATGCAATAGAGTTAAGAAAAAATCGATGTAATTGTATAATATATTAATACATTCAGAACAAAATTTATAAACCCATTATTGCATTACCGTTTATAAGAAAACTTAATATTGTGAAACTTAATGAAAATTTGAATATTTACAACACATGAACATTTCAGAATGCTAAATACTCAGAGGTGAAGAACTTTCAAAGTTCAGAATAGAGTTGAAAATGCAGAGATCTATACATGCTTACTGAGCTCTGAGACATTTCACAACAACAGCTAAGGCATAGAATGAGGGTAGAGGGAATAAGGGAGGTTGCCGTCTGAAATGAGTAACAGAGTGGAACTGTAATAATGGTCCAGAAGAGGAAGTTATTTGAAGGAATCTGTGGAACATGGCAAGTTGTACTAAAGTGCTTGAGGTTATAACCATTAAGAGTATCCACTAGTGAAACTTCATCAAATTCTTTTAAAATTTAATTTTTTGTTCTAAAACTTAGAATTCTAAAAACTTTCTACATTCATGGCTTATGTTCAAGATCCTCCGCACGATGAAATTTTAATACGTTTTCTTCAGCTTTTCAACGTCTAATTAGAAAGCAGGAACAAAAACATTATTATTTATTTTATTCTCAAAATAAACCTTAGTTAATTTGATGGATTAATCAAAAATATAAAACAATTCACAACTTAAAACTTCAGAACTTTTTCTGAAACAACCACAGCAATACAAATTCTGAATAGCAATTCTATTCTGAATTTCCAATCAATATCTTGATATTTTGATGTGGTCAAAATTATACATACATGTAACATTAACATATTGTGGAATACCGCCACGGGTGGCCGAGGTCGTTAAGGCGCGGACTCGTGAGCGGGAAGTCTGGGGTTCGAGTCCCGCCAGGACCGTCCTCCCTGACTGGGGGGTTTTACCAGGTTTTCCTCAGTCCTCATAACTGTCAAATGCCGGGGAGGTACCCTAAACTTAGGCATGGAACGCTTCCTTCCTTAAAAAATATATCCTTTCTCAATATATCATTTCATTTCATATGTCATCAGTGTCCACCGTCTGTGGTGCCTCAGTAATAACAACGGACGTTAAACACTACTCAAAAAAATCTTGTGGAATATTAAGTTCATTATAACAAACGGAAATAAAATACTTTTTTAATAACTAGATATCAATATATACATTTCAACATGTACGATTACAAACGTAAATACAGATTCATATATTTATTGATAAATTTCAACTATAAAATATTTTAAATGTTGACAGTATTGCAGTTATGGAGCTGTATATTTATCCCCCGGTAACTTAAGATTCCTAAAACATGAGGAAAAAATTCCCTGGTTGTGCTGCTACATTGAAAAAATAAATTTTTGATTGTAGGAAATAAAACATTTTTAAAAACTTCCTTGGTAGAAAAAAACTATTACAAAGAGTGAAAATTACGAAGTATATGCTTTGAACTAACAGGCGCATTTCAATGAACTTTGGGTATTATTGGTTAGATAATTTCCAAAATGTTAATGGATTTTCAATATAAATTCCCTTAAGTTGCAAATGCGCCGGCATTTAAAGCATCCTGTATGAGTATTACTTCCCCTCAGAGGAGCGACTAATTCCTTAACCTTGACCAATACGGACAAGCTCGCGCTTGAGGGTACAACTTTTTAATGCTACATTAAACATGGTTATGATAATGGATTCCTATATGGGCAACACACGCATTAGATTCAAAATTCAAATTTTCGCCTCATAAATTAAGAAACTATGGATTAAATTTATTTAGGACGCTCTTTAACATCTTAGATCGTCAGCGCCCAATTAAATTCAGGGAATGAAACGGCCAATAACTTTTACTTAAAGGTTTCTTTCAGGTTTGAGATTATTTTATGTGTGGTAAATCTACGACATGTGACCCACGGCTTTACTTCCTTTACGAAGTCATACATAAGATTTTTACCCCCCCCCCCAAAAAAAAATTTCATCAAATCTGGCAGGGATTGTACCATCGATTGTACTACGAGGCAAGTATGGCTACCACTAGACCATCGGGGCCGATAGAAATAAAGAGAGAGAGAGAGACAGAGAGAGAGAGAGAGAGAGATACCTTAAAAAGAATTTCTTTTTTAAAAAAAAGGACGTATGCTTAATTAAACACCTATGTCTTAAGTAGCAGCTCCAATGACAGCATTGAATTCATGAAATTTAATGATATTGCTCAGATCTCATTATGAACACACGGATCTGGGAGAGCTGCAACATGTACTTTCTCGTATATCCAATTTGTTTCAAAATTGTTCAAATAAATGGAATAAGAACTACGGTTTCTGAATTGCTGGTATCGAAACTCAATTAGATCGAGCCATATTGTAGGACTAATTAATACGAGACTAATTTAATAAGACACTATTAGCATTGCTCCAATAATTTCGATTACCTGCCGTCCATGAGTCAACATTTTCCACTGCTACTATCACGCATTTAAGTATTAATAACCACCTTTGTTCCCAGTTGGCTCACGTGCTCTGTAGCCTCTTTCAAATGACAGAGACGATTTTAAAAAATGCATGAATTGCAAACGTATGTGTACAATTTTCCTAAATGGCAAACCACCAAAGTAAACGTTGGAAACCTACTGAAGGAGAAAAAATGTTTGCTCTAAAATTTTAAGTTTTACTAGGACAAGAAAATTGTTACTGAAAGTTTAACCTTGCGTTTAGGGCAAACGTCTCTGAGAAAATGAGGCAGCAAGAAACGATTCTTTATGTATAGGCTCTGATAGTAAAAACAGTTCATTGCTAACAAGCTCTCTCAAATCTTCCACGGTCGATTAGAGAAAGCAATAAATAATAATGTGAATGACGATATTATTAGTAGCAGTGCTGTTGTAAGTGGATATAATCCTCGACATAAAATATTTTACTTTATACAGTCAATACATTTATTACTGTCACCTCCCCTGATGCCTAGTTGCAGATATTTTCACCCACTAATATACAAAATGACGCACGTAAAACTACCAATTCAAACTTCTCATATATTAATGTCCATATCGACATGTTGGTTTTGTTAGATTTCAGGACACAAGGGCTCAAAAATCAAACTTGTAGAGTGATGAAAAAAATGACAATTTTAATATAAAGTTATATATTTGAAAGCATTAATAGCCTTATGTACAAAAGAAATTAAATTAAATAAAATTAAAATAATAATAATTGCGTTTACCATATGTGTTTCTAATGCAAACGGTTTATGAGAAATCGCTTTTTAAATATTTACCCAGGGATGACATGTTTTCAGAATTAGTAATCCCATATTGTGAACCCCGGCCCTTCCAAAATTTCGCTGATGACCTGAGATGTTAAGGAGCGTCAATAAATAAATCAAATAAATCCAAAATTTCAGATTTAAACATTGTATATAATTGCACGTCACCTGTCAGATCTTGTGGCATGTTTTGCATCTACCGGCTGCTTTGGTGCAAAACTCTTTTTAAAGCACATTCTTCTTGTGACGCCATCTTGATCTTCGAGATCAGAAGTGACGCCAGTGTTGATGTGCTTAATGTAGGCCTGAATAATGCCTAAATTTTTCTCACACTTTTCTGTAGTTACAACTTCACTTAACCTTTTATACTTTAGTTGACCACTTTCATTTCTAAAATATGCAGTTCCAGATACATTAATAATGTTTTCAGTAATTGTATCACATTGATAAATTGCAATTTCCTGTTGAAGTTAGTTTTCACTATCATTAATGAAGTTTTGGAAACTTTAAATAAATATGAAATATATTTCTGTGTGAAATAAACGAAAAATGAAATTCGCTATTAACTGACTAAGAAGTTGTAAATTTATCACCAGAGTTGGTAACCGATTCGAATACTAGACAGAAGTGACGATTTTGTCCTCTAGTTGCCAGATGATACGCATAGAAAGGGTTGACATCTATCTCTATAGGTTTTTTTTTTTAATTTAGCTTTTCACAATAATTTTCCGTTTGACCGTAATTCGGTATTAATGGGGAAGATCGGTGAAAATTAGGGATAATCCGTAAAAGTTAGCACATATATTTATCCATTAAAAGCTACAACATCAATATGATAAGTAAATGAGGATTTCAAGCTGTTTCTCAGTCTTATGTTTTCTTTCAAATAAACTATATGAAGCTGGCCCGATCTGATCAGAAACCTCTAGATTTTTTTCATACAGGAAATTTAAGGACATTGTCTACAAGGATATATCTCCTGTACTACAAAATTTACAGTATGGAACATTAACAATGTGCAATCCTATTTCTTCTGGAATACTGAATTAAGTGTAACAAGTCCTGCATCAAAGAATGGAAGCTTGTGTTGCAGCGAATTATCATTTTCAACATCTATAAGCTAGAAGCATTTCCTGGGCTTTGGCAGCACAAAAGATAACTTCAGATAAACGAAAGGATAAGAAGCACTGAAAAGACATATCATTATTGTTTTTTGTTTAACTTGTACTACATTAGATCAACTGACATTAAAATATATAACTTTGTATTGAAAATGTTTATTTATTTGATCAATATTAATTTCGTATAAGTTGGATTTTAAACAGCTCGTCGATTTCTATAAACGTAAAAGACATGTTTGAGGTGGCAGTTGCAAGTGCCTCATGCTCAATTATATGTAACGCAAGTAATCCAAGCAGAAAGGGATATAGCTACTATGCAAAACATTAAACATTTGCGGAAATACTACGCAAATTATGAAGCAATAAAATGTAATTAATCACCAAAAAGGGGGAACACTTGTAAAAATTGCATGCAAAACACTCGATATTTCGGAAAGGTGTATTGTCTTCTTCACAATGCAATTTTAACATTCCTTAGGAGTGTTTTCCATCTTTTGAATTAGGGGATATATGTAGGGACTTAAGCTTGAAAGAATTCCAACTAACACTAAAATCAACAATAAAAATCAGAGATACTCTTTGTTAGCGCGACACTCTTTGAAAGGCCAAAGCTCTCTGCGTTCTCTGTCTCTTTCTCGTGATTTTATTGACAGAGGGGGTATGAGATCAGTCAATCACATAAATATTACAACATACTCCGTTTAGAGGTACCAAGAAAATAATGATCACGTTTAAAAGGGGAAAGAGGAAACTTTTGTTAGGATTTGCATCTTCAAAAATACGAAGTTCTTCAAATTTATCCAACAATGACATGAGGGGCATTTGCATGTGTGGTCAACCTCATGGACGCCAAGATTATGAGATATGTATACAAAAACAAATAAAACAAACAAAGTACTGTATGCAGTAGACGCTACAGCAAAATATTCGATACTTGCTGTATTTAGCAGAGCAAAAATCTGTTACGTATGTATAACGTGGTATTCATCATGAATGGAGGGCAACTGGAGGCACAAACATCGAGTTGCATTGACTGTTCTTGAGAGAGTTTCTATAAAATTATGTAAAAAAGTATGTTAAAAAGTTTATTTAATTTTCAAGTTATCATTGATTTCCCGATGTCTCTAAGTGGAACACATGTACATTTTTTTTCATCAGGGTACTGACGTTCAGAACTTTCTGTACACACTTGAACATGTCGAAAATAATTTGCGTTTTTTTTAATAAGATTTCCTATTTTAATTTATTACACCGATTACATATTCGGAAAAGAAATGTTATATGTGGGGAAATCCAATAATAACGGATAGTAATACAGATTTTTATATAAAACATAAAGAAGAAACATTTTTTGGCCAAAGTAACACTTGCTCTTTTACTGACATAGAGTTGATCAATAATTAATTAGTTCGCTACACGCTCTAGGCTTAAGAAATTAAAAGTGATGTTTCTTAAACTCTGAGTTACGTGAACATCAGTAGTTGGTTGGTGTTGTGAGGTGTTTTAAGATATTGCGAACTGGTAAAATGTACATAGTGCATCAACCATTTACGGATTTATAAACATAATTAAAACTTTTTAACAAATCCGTATAATCTACATTCAGTTTCAGAAATACATGCAGATAGTATTGCTGAAGTAAAGTGTTTACTTAGACTGTAAATAAGCATCTATGCTGCATTTTATAACGCACTTTACAGAATTAAATATTTAGTCAATGTCGATACTTGGATATCTTTTCCCTCCTTAGAACAGAGCTTTCCAGTGACATTGCTTGGTGTGTTAGTAGGCAAAGAACAGCAACTGAAACGGAACATAAAATAAGTTGACTTAAAACGTCATTAAAATAATACTACAGCAAAGGCGAGTAAGATTACAAAGAGGACAATATCACGGCGGCTACGAGGAAACTCAAAAAACACATCGCGTGCACAGATATTTTTTTTTTCCATAGTAAAATTGCGTTGCAAAAAGCATTACCATTTATGTATGAATCTAGCTGAGAGCTGATCAATCAAATGAAGCAATTCTTCATGCAATAAAAGTTTGTCCCATTGTGCGAAAAAGTACTCGTGCGACATTGCAGCCGAGGTACTGTGGTCACTGAATACCTGCTGACTGTATAGACTTCTAAGAAGCAAATATAGAACAATAATTGTATTGTACTTGCAATGTTTATGTAGCACAAGCTGGTAATAGTTCGTCACTGATGTGATGATGAAAATATTACCTACTCTATGGAGTGTCTTAGTAACTTTGTAATAAGTTGTGAGCATGTCTCAGTCGAGATAGGAGGAATTATTTTGCTAGTTTCTATTCTCACATATACGGGGTAGATAATGACGGTATGGGAGTGAAAAACAAGAACAAAATTGAAAATCTAAAATGTATAAGAAAATATAAGAGAAAAAATAAAATAAATGCGTTTAAAAAGAAGAAACCCAAAATGACGGAAGAAATAGAAGAAAGGACATAAAACAAAATAATAATAATAATAATAATAATAATAATAATAATAATAATAATAATAATAAAGAGAAATAATACTATACAACAGTTGAATAGTAAACTTTTGTTAGCATCCGCTCCAAATAGGAAAGTAAGAGATTGAATCATACACTCAAGTCTGTTATGTATCCTGTTATCATAGCCTGAACGTGACAAGAGAAAAATAAGGGAGAGAAATTACTTTCTGGAACAGACATAAAGAAGAAATTTTGAACAACTTTAAAACGTTCACATCATCTTAATTTTGTTGTGATAGTTGTAATTTTATATAATACCCTAAATTTAAAGATAAATGTTTTTGAAATTATTGTTACTCTGTATATATATGGGGTTACAGTTCATGACTATAAACGATCTGGTTATTACAAGAAACTTTTTATTTGAATTGAATATTATATTTACAATCGAACCTGGATATCTCGAAGTGATTCCGTCAGTTGAAAGTAGAGGGTCTTTAAGAATGAATGGTGGGGTTTCATGAGTTACCGTGAAAAATTTACTATGTGTAATAGATTGGAAATATTTTTAATTAAATCAGTAATTGGTACAAATTGTGAATAACATTGGTAAATTTCAATGTGTGCACCATTAAGTATCACAGATGTGAAAACGAAATTATATTTCAGTCCCTAATCTGACAATAACGTCTAGAATAACTGTTGCAGTTGTTTCTCTGATTCTTTCCTTGGGGTGGTCAAGATTCTTGACATAATCCCTCTTCTAATGAAGTAAAATCAGAATCTCTTGCGGGCCATGGGATAAATGCATTTCTGCCAATCCATGGTTTCGAAATCGATTATGCAACTCTTATTATACCTCTTGTGGTACCTCAGTAGTAAAAACGGGGGTTTAACACTAATAAAAAAAAACACTCTTATTGCACTTGATGTGCTAAATGAGGTGGCGTTCCATCTTGTTGAAGGATGATCTCTAGTCAGCGTCATTTTCATTTTTTGGAAATGAGAAAGGAAATTTCTGTATCATTTCCATGTGCGCAATGCAGCTAATAATGGTTTGAAAGAAGAAGACTGGACCAAAAATCTTGTTGTGGATTAGACAGCACTTAAAGGACCTTATAATAATCTGAAAGTGTTCATGTGTCAAACGTGGATTTTCAAAGCCTCAAATTCGGAAATTGAGCCGATTTACACAAACTTCCACATTGAGTGTAGCCTCATCCGAGAAGAGGATATTTTCTAAAAGTTCTTTGTAGCATGCTAATAGCGAATTCAACCGTACGCACCTTTCCTATAGTTTGATTGCGTTAAAAACGGTGGATGAATATAATAGGTCCCTATATGTAACTTCAAATCTTTCTTGCACCACATTATGAATATTGACTTAGGAAGACCTAGTTGTAGGCTATGGCGTGCAACAGACTTCCAAGGACTTCAAACACCGACTTAAATCCATTCAGCATTTTCTCCTGTTGTTCTACGAGATGTAGGCTTAATGTTTTTCCTTTCTGTGCAATACCGGATTCTGGAATTGTTTGATATTGTTTTCATGTGTTGCATGCTTGTTATACTCTCGCCTGAATCGACATTGTACCAGAATCACTGATTTGTGTTCAGTCAGCCTTAAGGCCCACGCACTTTTTTATTACGGTAAACATCTTCAATAATACACAGAGAATATTTCCTTTTTATTTCTCAATGCACTCATTTGTGTATACAAAATAAATATACAAAAAAAGTTTATTACTTTATTATGACGACAATAATGATAGAAAATAAACATACATCAATTAAATGTGCTTGTTTTATTGAATCAATTAAAACCACTTTCAATCTGTTACACACAATATATACTTTATTGTATCTCATTAAACCAACTATTCATTCTCGCAGACCTGTACTTGGAAATATCTAAAATTGAGATTTAAAACATAGAAAAAAAAATACCGTATTTGCTCTCTTAATTGCATATTTCAAAATTAGTACTAATTCTAATCAACTTTGGTACTTCAACTAACTAAGATTTTCGCGTTAAACCCCGTTAGATATTACAGTATTTTCAATTTATTTCGCTAAACTATAGAATATTAATACAAGTATAATGTTTATTTACAACATTTTACAGTAGGTGAAGAGTGTTTTACTCAGATTATATCTTTGAGCAAAAGTGTTAGTTTCTCTACAAAGTTTTTCTGCAGGTTTACAGCTTTAACATCCTCATCTAATATCACTTTTTGAATAATTCTGTTACATTCTTTAAATCTGTCTAACCACCCGCTGCTTGTGCGAAATGATTTAATCCACAATTCTACCAAACTTTTGCGCCTGTTCACAAAGTCTGGAGCCTTACAGTTGAATGTTTTGGTCCCACATATACATAACCTCCTGAAACATTGCTTCCTTCAATTGAGAGTAACAAACGTTTTCGTTCTGATGCAAAACGCCACAATTTTACACTATTATTAATAACGTTTATTTTTTTTTAAATGGTTAATAGTGTACGCATTAGCTGGAATATCGAATTCCACTGCGATATTTCTCACACCTCCCCCCCTTTTTTAAATCAGTCGTTAGAACTCACTTCTTCTCCATAGTGTTCATTTGACTATATTTAGTGTATGCTACACTTAACGAATAGAAAAATGTTTTGTGATTCAATCAATTAATTGTAGAAAATATATTACATATAATGCATATAAGATTCTGACGGGAGTAGACGTCTAAAATTCAAATAATACAAGTTCGACTGTATAAATAAACTACGACAGCAACTATGTTTTAATGATTCTTCAATTTGGTATCTGACTGTAACCAGTACAGAAAACAAGACTGGTAGCATCCAACATTGTTTATTATTATTATTATTATTATTATTATTATTACTTTTATTATTAATAATAATTTAACAGAGGTAAAGAATGAAGAGAAAATTGAATTCTGTTTATTACCTGCATCTATAAACTGCATATCTCCGAGCTACTCGTTTGATTCCTTTCCCACAGCTACTTCGTTAACATAAAATAATAAGAGATTATAATTAATTATTTATTATTAGTTTATGTAATAAGTCAAGGTATAATCTTTGTTTCATGGCAAAGACAGCAGTAAAGGTCATTAATGTCGGCCGTCGCTGCCTTTAGTTGCAGGCCGTGATATGGTGAGGCAGCAAAGATTGAAATAAATCAGTCCTGATTGGCGTGGTTGACGTGTCATGATGCATGGCTAGAAGGTGCTTTCAGCTACTGGCTGCGTGCCAGCAGGAATGAGACAGAGACGCTAAGAGAAGGCAAGAGAGAACAAGAAAGAGAGAGAAATGACAGGACTTCTGTCTTCTCGTCTTCCTGGTATTCTGTCCCCACCCCACGCGACCCTGTCACCTCAGTATTTCGAGTTGAAAGACCACGATAAGGTCTTAAGCAAATAATCGATGTACGATAGTTATCTAATTAATCTTTGTATAAACAACGAGTGCTAAAATTATGTAAATACTATCAAACCTGCTTCATTGGTTTTTATATGCTGATCTTGAGCATGGGTTAACTACAACTCTGTAAAACGCAACTCGACTTCCACGTCGAGACACACATTAAAGAGGTTAGGTTAGAGTAGGCTACGTGGGATGAAGACGACTTATTTTAAGTTGAATGGTTCTTGTTTAGCAGTAAAAGCACACAAAATAATTTATTCTTGTTGATAATAATGTAGCCTTAAAATATACTACATATACCTACTCTGTATTATTATGTTTAAAATTCTGTTGGGCATCATATACAAATATCGTTTATTGCCATGTTCAGAACATGTTCAGAAGTTGTTTCATTTTGTAGTTTGGTCTCTGAGCATCGTATAAAAAGCGTAGCAGCTCCTAAGACTTGCACATGGATTAATTGTCCCATATTTTGTTCTCGTATATTTTAGTTCAAGTAACAAAATTCGTAAAAACTCTGGGAAAGATAAGTACATTAATTTTCAAAAAATTAATATAAATAAAAACGTTGGATACCTAAAGATGCAATATGAGGACTAGGTAACCATCGAATATAGTAACATAATATGGTCTTACGATTAATCATAATGTGGACTGGAAATACATACAGATTACATCTTACCAAAACTAAACTCGACATTTTTGAAATTTAAAAATTATACATTATCCCTAATTCTATTTCCTAATAACTTATGGAGAAACTCAGTAAGTGCTAAAAATCTTATACAAAAAGAGTAATAAGAATAATGACAGGGTAAAACGGTCAGCTCATTGCACACCGCTATTCAAAACATTTGGAGTTTTCCATTAGTATGCGAGTACATTTTAGTTGTATTTTATTTGAAGTAGACAATACAGAACTATTCATAAAAACTCAGATATACACAGCAAAAAATCTATAAAAAAAAGAGGACTTTCACAGACCAAGTAATAAGTTACAACCATTCCAAAGAGGTGAATACTACACTGGTATAGTATTATTTAATTCACGCGTTCTATACACAGGAGGATTTCTGCAATAAGAAAATAAGTGTACTATGAACTAATTCAGTTTTGTAAACATACTAAATGTAAATACTTTTAAGTTACCATTTTTAAGACGACATTTTAGTATCATTTATGTGAAAGCGAATATTTCTGACAAACTCTACACCAGATTTAAATTTTGTAAATATGAAGAGTAAGGCACGTTCATCAAAATATACATATGTATTTTTTACGAAATCTGTATCCCAGAGTTAGAGTAACTCTTTAAGAATTAGCTAAAATCATTATAGGGTCCAAATATTGAAGTGATATATGATTGACATTATTTGTATTTAAAAAATGACAAATATGTTTTAAATTCATAATCTGGCGTCTTTTTTTTAATTGTGTTTAACGCCCGTTTTTACTACTGAGACACAACAGGCGGTCTGACGTCTTGTGAAATCACATGCTAGTAATAATAGGAAAGGATGTAATTGCAAGTTTATATTGCCCCTCTGAAAAAAAAATATCGAGTATTTTTTGGAAAAAAAAAGGCATCTGTGATATTTACTTTGCCATTCAGTATTGGTTCTATATACTTATCGGCAAATATTTCATCATTAGTTTGTCCAGTCCAAGAATCAAGAAATAACAAAGTATGCTGAGCCGTTGGAATTAACCAGTTGTCGAAATCTCAAGTTTCGGTCATTCTTACTCTATAGCTTTCCTCAGCACCGAAAAAGCTTTAAATCAATAATAAAGTATGTAGAGAATGAAAATGTTCATCAGTCAGCGTTTAAAGTGGTTTTGAGCAAGTTTCCCGAAAGAACCAACAACATTAAATAGCATTTATGCAATCTAGCATTAAAACACGCTTCTTGTGACGCTATAAATCCTTCAAAATTAGCCTAAATCTGGCGTTAGCGCCAGTAAGATTACCTAGCATCTAGTATTCCGTGAAGTCATCATCGACTTCACAACACAATTTAAAACAACTTACCTGCAAAAAAAAAAAAATAAATAAATAAACAAATAAAAATAAAAAATAAAAATAAACAACAGAAGCATTTTGTGAACAAGTGTTTTTAAACTGCAACAGGAATGCGAGTTATTAATCATCATAAGTTAATTTTCATTAAATTGAAAACATTGAAAATGCAATTAATTAATTAATTAATTAATCACATTACAATTTATTTCATTTCAAAACGCTAATATTGAACCATCTCTATTATACTAACAGAAATCAAAGAAAGAAATACCAAAAGATGAAACGTCGATATTTTCCGCATATTAACTTTTGAATACACACACCAGAGCGTCGAAGTCAAACAAATCTAAGAATATAAATTTTAAATGACCTACCATATTAATAATCAAAGTACTTTATGTTGTATATTTAACAGATCTGAAAAAAATGCCAACATTTTTTTTTTCACCAATTGAACTCACATGTTTCTCTCTTCTTTATGTGCAAAAGTTGTCATATTCCTTTTCGCATACAAGTTTCAATTTTTGAGGAATTAACAAATCCTCAGCTACCTCAGCTTCCTTTCTTTATACTTTCATCTGGAATGATATTCATAGTTTCAATATCAAACATTGCGGAATTAGAATCCATTTCGATTTCAATTCTTCAAAAAAAAAAAAAAAAAAAAAAAAAAAAAGTAACCATGCAATATTATATATCTTATGTACTACGTCATAGAATCATATTTTGCAAATTTTTAATTCTTTTTTTTAAAAAAATCAATGCAAAAATTGCATTAAACTTTGTATGCAACATGTGTATAGTCTTCATTTTCAACATTCATGAAAATAAGCACGTGGGCGGAAGTGAACGCGCTAAGTATTCACTCGTGTCAGAGTTACCAAGTTTTACACTAATTACATGAATAACTATTCCGCTGGATTTGTCATGGACGAGTATCTGACAACACTGTTTATTTTTATGGCACTAGCATGCATGAATGCACAGCAGAGGATAGAAAAAGTTTAGTAGCACATTCCTCTCATTGGCTTTCTTCTGGTCGCTAAACAGTACCTGGAACGTTACTGCAAGGGAGACGTGTGCAACTGCTGCACTGAATCTGCGCGCAAACCAAACGTGACTATGTATCGTACAACATTTCCGAAACGAGTTGACTGTCACCATTGCAATCAGCAGTCTCAAATTAGCTGAGAAACAGATTTTTATTGCAATCGAGCGATGCCGACAGAGACAGCTCCCTTGTGAGTCGTGGATCGATATCTAACGAGTAGACATTGTCAGACCAATGCTACAGTTCGAACAGGAGTTTTGCAATTGTGTATTAAACATTCTAATATTTTTATGGCAACTTTCTCTCCCACAGACGCAAATAATATTTTAATGATAATTCTGGGCTGTTTGTTCATAGAAGTGTATTTCTTTATTTTAGCTTTTTCAAATATTTAGGATGAAAGTGTGCGTGTAAAATAACGTGATTTTTCTATTTCGAGTTTTTCTCTTAAACATGCATAGTCCTAGGAAAAAAATATTAATAAATTCTTAAATGATAAGATTTCGCTCTCACTAGGTTGATTTTGACTCACTAATGTCACTTAGTATATGCAGATTGCACTGAATGGCACTTGCTACAGTCACATCTTACTGCTTGGTCTTAAATTTTTTAATCTTCAGTGATTTCGTAAATCATTCTTAATACTATATAAGAAGTGTGGTAACATTATAGACAGTAATCCAATTGATGGACCTTCGGAACACAGCGACTACCCTTGAACTGTCAACACAAACTGGTAAAGAAAATATACTAGAGTATAGCCATGTGCTATTTTCAATCGGTATTTTCAGACCTGAGATGTCTCACATTTATCATAAAAATTTACCTAATCTCTCATTCCGTTCCTTGCTTGATAGAGCCCAGCATTAGCATCTTCCTGTGTTTCATGCCGTAAAGGAGTGTAGTACCATCATATACTTATCTCTCCATTCTTCTGTACCGTTACATTCAGAAAGAATGTGTCCATGATTCCCCCTCCTCACAGATGGGGCAAATTTTCCGCTCATATTCATTAACCATCTGTCATGCCCCTAGTCTGAGTCACGTGAGTCCCTGTCTAATGAGTTTGGTCCCTGTAGCTCCATCCTCCATTCAGATTTTAGCCCCGATTGTACTTACAGAGAAATCATTTCTCTGCATAGCGCAATTTTTTGCTGCCTGTTCATATCCCTCAAGCGGTTCTTAGCCCTCCTCCATGTGCTCTCCTGTGACCCATTATCCAAATGGAAACCAGCCCTATTGCTTCTAGTCCGTTTCTTAATATATATGTCCAAGTCATGTTCGTTCCCATCCCCAGATGTTCATGATAGCACAATGTCTTAATTTAAGTTCGGCTGGCATGATTAATTCGCAGCCAGTACTTCCCTTCTCTGATTTTGCATTCTATAGTCTCGCTGCATGTCCCGAATTCCCTCTTAATTCCGCAATTTGCTGTGTCTCTCCCCAGAAAATATGTCCTCACTGAATCTAGGTGCGCAGTTTATTTTTCACGTTGTTTTTATGAGTTATTGATAAAGGAGATAGGAAAATTATTATTCTCATGAAACTCATTCTTCATGAAATCATTTTCAGTTAACAAAATAAATAGATACCATTGTCCTTTTAACAATATAATACTATAAAATTATCTTACTACTCTAACAATGTATTCTTGGGATCCTAAAGTTGGGAATTGTAGAAAAATTCCAATGATTTAAGAGTTTGCCCAAGAATGAAACTTGTTAATATATTAATGGAAACTCTCGACTTCACAATGAAGTATGAAGAAACTGAAGAACTGTTAATAGAGATGAAGATCATCCTAGAACCTCCCATGAGTGAATTAAAGGAAAATGCTGAAAGTTCCAAACCTTCAAAATCTCCCGCACGGATCACCTTCAGGCAAACAATTAGTGGAAGCTAGACATGTCCGGTGTCAAACATTTTCAAACTTGATGTCAATTTTCAGTTGATCCGGGGTACTTGGTGGAGAACACGAATATTTTCATTTGCAACTAACTTTCATCACAAAATTCGCCTTTCGAGCCCTGTCAATGTTTCCTTAAGAACAAATTAGAATATTCCGGTACTTTAACATCGGTTTCTATTTGATCTCTCTATTAAGGGGATAATTTTATATTTGGATGTAGTTTTCACACAAAGTACGTGCATTGGCAACAATCTGAAATTCAGGAATCTAACCGGAGATCTTCATTTACCGTGCCAATGTTGCAGTTATGAAACACTATTTAACTCTTATCTCGAATTCTAGTAAATACAAATGTTTTGTATTAAAACCACTCAAATGTACAAAATGTCCATTTATTAAAATGTAATGACAGCGTATTTTAGTTTTTAACACTGTGGCATACGTATCGTATAGATTGTTGAGGTGTGTTTGCGTAAAGAATGTCCGGTAAGAAGAATGACCATAGGTGGAGGTTGGTTTTCAGAAATTTCCAGAAGCAAGACTTGCGTTTTAATGTGATTGGTAGTTGAGAGTTCCCCTACCTATTAGGAAAGACTTAGTTGGGAATAGACCACTAAATGGGTAAAATGTATCGTCTGTCACATCTTTCCCCCAGCCCAGAAGTATGCACAGCTGAACTCCATATTGCTAAAGCAGACATGTAGAAATTGCTACCACTCACTCTTTGATAACCTGGAAAAGTGTAATAAATCTTATAATGTCAGGCAGTGAAACATTTATTTTCATATTTTGCCAAGCTGGTAATTCTTATTTAGATAGTGAAACCCCATAGCGCTACGTTTTCACAATATTACTAACGTGATACTTGTAGAAAAAAAGAATCAAGAGTTGCTACATATTATTGGTGAGAGTCGGTGGATATTTGTGGAACGTGCCATTACAGTTGGAAATTTGATTATATGGAGGACCAATGTTGACAGGTATATACTGATGAGAGGATCATATTAAGTTCTGGCCAAAAAAAAAAAATCCCTTCAGAATTGGAAACCGTAACCTTTCGATTCATATGATCGACTCCATTATTGCAGTTCTAAAACAAAAGAAAAGAAGTAAGTAGTATCGTGCCGAATTTCTAAAACTACTTGTGAAATATAACCCAATATTGGAAAAATCCGCAGTACTTGTAGAACTATTGAACCATACCGTGGACAAGGAATTATTTGACATTCAATTGTGCCACTCCCCCAGGTTTTATTTCTGCCTTCCTTTCTTTCCTCCTACGTGTAAACTCTCTTTTGCTGCCTCGTTCACGGACAATAGGAAATGTTTTAAGTAGAGCCCTCGCGGTTATGTGTTCTTTTTACGGGAAAAGGAAACGATAACACGAAGGAAATGTGGATAAAGGAACACAAAAAATAACAAGGAAAACAAAACGAAAGCGGGAAACATGAGAAGAAAGAGCGAGAAAACTCTCATCTCCTCCCACCCTCATGTTATATAATGGTTCGGTGGTGTTGCAGTGTTGAAAGACGAATAGCGCTTCCTTGGTTCCGGAGCAAAGTTATTGTTCTAACCCTTACGTAGACATAAACACTTCTATCTTCTTTCTTCCCCCAACCACGTCCTTTTATTTCTTGACTGTTTCTCTCTTTTCATCCTTTCAAGTCACCGGCGTTGTACTTTCTCGCCCATGCCGCCCTCCTTAAGCATCGCACACCAAGATAGGGCACATTAGTATCCTTTGTCTTCACCCTTACATCTTTCTTATTCAGTTTTCCCTGGTACCCTCACTTTCCAGTCTTCTAAATTTCTGACTTTTGTAAGTTTTCTCTAATTATAGCAAAATCCTTGTAGTAGTGATGTTCTAAAATGAGTTGCAACAAATAAAAATATGGTAGTAGCAACCACTTAATGTCTTGTATAAAACTTCAACGCAAAATTTCCTTAAATTCTTGTGTTTATTTGTTAATCAACAGTTCAAGCTAGAGCTAAATATATTAACGTTCTAATTTCAATATAATACAGTTGGCGAAACCAAAAAAAAGTTCTGTGCGATACTCAAATTTTAAGAGTTGGTAACAATTAAATACGCAATAAATAAAGTAAACGCTGGCAGGAATTGCTGCCCAAAGTTAAGACTATTAAGCTGATAGATTCAACATTTCCTTGTGTTAGATAATATTCCGAGAAGCGAGTACCTCATAGATGACTATACCGGCCTGTATGCTCCATGAATCTAAATTGCGGACTGCAAAGGCGCTGAAAATATGCGAGGTATTTGGTGCTGATGCTGCAAATATGATTCGCGAAGTTCCATAAGGCAACGAAACCCCCAAGGATCACCCACGGACAGAAAGGCAAGCAAAAATGGATAGCATGGCTCTCATAGCTTCTACTGAGATGAACAACAGCCACAATTGCCAGGAAGTTGCACAGTAATTCAACATTAGTGCAGAAATCATAAGGCTCTATATAAACTAGCTCAATGAGTTGTTGGCACTAGCTGAGGCCAGTTTCGCATTATTGTCACAACGACAGAAGGACCTCTTTCTTCATAGGGTGCTGACATACCAATAAAAGCAGATCCTCTACGACACTCCAAGACACTGTCGTCATTGGTGGCAGCCCACGAATCTATTCTCAAACAACCGAAACCGCCACTGCACCAAAACATTATCATTTTGCATGATAATTGAAAAAAAAAACACTTAATTTTAAGGGGACTCTAGTGAACCACCATAGTCTCCAGTCATTATATTATAAAATTATCATCTTTTCCTTTATTGGGATAGCTACTTCTAAGGATATTAACCGATTTGGAAACTGCAATAAATGTATTATTTTACTTCCCGCTCTAAGGACCTCTATCACAATGGAATTCATAGTCCTACATCACGTGACAGAATGTCTTCGATAGCAATGGTAACTATGTTTAATATTAAATATTTTATTTTGTTTAAAGTATGACGCTTGAAATGTATGGTCTGAAACGAGCAGAACATTTCGGTCACGTATAATAATCGGAATTTTGTGAGAAAAGCCAATCATTTCATTAATTTTCCAAAGCATTGTTATATAGGCAGTCAATGGCTGCATGCACGATCGGTCGTATAGGAATCAAATGTCGTTGAGGGCTCGCGGGTATAGAATTCAGTTTCCTTTTCTGATTGTACCTGTGCTATTTAATCCATAGTTCGAAGATTTAATATTGTATTTTATTGTATCTTTATAAAAAGCAAACCAAACTTTTTAGTATCTAAATAATTTCAAGGAGTCGAACAATTTACGGAAAGGAAAATTCTTAATATAATCAACAAATTCAAAACTAGGTACTTGATCAGCGTTGAATCAGAAAATTAATCAAAGACGTGGCATTTTAACAGAAGAAAACTTTATCAAATTGGGGCTCGAATGGAAGAATCGCTGCTAAATCTCTCTTAAAGCTATTCCAATAAGCGGTATTCAGCTATAAATCTGCGTAATGAACTACAAAATTATTATATTTTGTTTACAGAATTGACATAATTGTTTGTTTATGAATTGACATGATTCAAGCGTTATAACTGTAGAGTTGAAAATATCATCTGCATCTGGTTACCTCAGCTCGTAAATGAAGCCAATTAAGCCCACAGCTTGTGTTTTTAGTGACGAGCTCTGGTTCCTACTTGCATGGTAGGGTTAACATTGAAAATAATAGATACTGAGTGGTAGAAAATGTATATAGCTTATTCTGACACTACCGATAGGTAACCATAATTGTTAAATAAATCCTCACCGAACTGAAAAAGTACAAATGTATATGTTCCAGCAAAATGGTGCTACAGCTCATTTAGTTATTTATAGTATTTATGTATCCGGTGGAAGGCTAATTAGTAAATGACCGTGAACTGCTCGATCCGCTGATTATTTTGTGTAATGCTTTTAAAATAGACAGTCAACAAATGAAATCACAAACATAACTGCAAAGGTACATTAGAGAATATCCAGCATTTCGGAAGCAAAGTTGCAAAAAATGTGATTCCATTATTTTAGAAACTGCAACCACTCTCTCGCAGCAACAGGAAAATATATTTCAGCATCTTCTTTGAAAAATTAAACATTTCACACTTTCAAAATCCAGAAGAATTTTATTAATTTGGCCCTGTTCTTTCATGTATGACAACCCTAGTACTCTTGATTTATAAACATGTGGTGTATTTATTATTATTTTATTATTATTATTATTATTATTATTATTATTATTTTGTTGTAATTGTTGTTCATAGTATACTACACTGCCATGTAAAGCAGGGGTCAGATAACAGGATGTGCATGATTAACGATTAACTATAGAATAATTATCAGCGTAACTAATATTAAAAATAAATTATCACAGTGTATATTTCAATTATGTTTAAGAATAACGCTCAACGAATTTTAACTAAGGGGAATTGAGTATCTGACATACTCCGGTACAGAAATTGTTGTCTGTAAATTAGGTGTTATCGTGCATTCAAATAATACTAGCAGAATGTTTAAAACACATGCAAAAATTAAGAACTGCAAAAGTAATGGATCATTTGAAAAATGCTAGGGTCTTTAGCGTAAATGGGAAGCTTTAAAGCTATTTACCTACAAGGGCTGTCAATCCTCCGAACAGTGCTGATCTGTCGCCTATCTAGTTTCGGGCATTTTGAACCTGAAAGAACGTGTGAAAAGTAGTAAACTCTTCGTGTTAAAGAAGTAAATATTGTAACCTAGAGCAGTACTGATATCCGTCCAAGAAACGGTTTCAGAATGGGTAAAGACCTCTCGAAAGCTGAAGAAAATGCATATGATTCAGACATTTAGAGCTGAGAATTTACCGCAAAAATTCCATTCGCTATTGAATATGTTCCAAATCAGGTTCTTATAAACTTTAGGACAATGATTTTTAAGAGTTTTCAAAGGCAAAAATGTGCATTTTTTGTTGAAGACGATTAAGAAATTCTACTGGTGATTATTATGTTTGGAAATTTGAAAGCTATGTTGTAAACCAAACAGCGGTTTTGGTGCCAATTTTAAAATATGAACTTTCCTTGTGGTGAACATAGTTTTTAAACCATAAAACAACCCCTAGGAATTCTTAGCTCTTTCTTATGAACTTTCATAAACGTTTGCATTATAAATATCATAGGATTTAAACTATGTAACATATTTATCTCCATTCCGTTGTTCATGATGATGTTTCACATTAAAACCCTGTTAAAACAAATACATTAGAAATAATTGCTTAATTACTATTACCCCGAGTAAATAAGCAATATTAACTAATATTAAACTAATATTAAACATTGATCAACATGATGTATTTAAAAATGCAGACAGTTTCAGACATTTCATTAGCAATGTATGGTATTATTCTAAGCAAAGAAGAACTCGTAATTTAAAAAAAAAAATATTTTACGCATAGTTTAAAAACTGAAATTTCCGCTTATTCATTTTTCCTCATAGTCATAACTCTAGATCAACTTAAAGTCACCCCCAGGATGTGGTCCTTTTTTTGATTGATTTATTTATGGACGCTCCTTAACATCTAAGGTCATCAGGGTTCCATTCAACTCAGGGCGTGAAACGGCCGACAAATTTTGCACAGAGGCCTCTCTTTCAGGCTTGAGGTTCTTTTTCGTACCGTAAATGTAAGACACGGGACCCACGGCTTTACTTCCCTTCCGAAGGAAGGCATATTTAGGATTTTTACACCCGAAAAAATCCATCGGTCCTGGCCGGGTTCGAACCGGTGATCATGGGTTTAAAAGGCAAGTATGGTAACCACTACACTACCAGGACCGACGATGTGGTCATGGACGGTGTACCACAAATCATGGAGGAAGAATATTTTTCTACCACAATGCCCTAGAATTTATTAAAGAATATTTAAAATGTTGGCAATTTAAGACTCAGAGTCTCCAATGCCCTTCTTATTTTAAGCATAATATTATGGCATATTTATTGAAATGATAATCATAACAAGCAATGAAGCATTGACATATTTTCCTTTAAAAAACTTTGAATTCGACGCATTAAACGAAAAACAACGTTAAAATCTAAAAATAAATGTATACACGAAAGGTGTAAAAATGCCTATACTGAAGGAATTCCTTAAATTGCCGACTTTGACAATAAAATTATATAATTACCAAATTAGCTAATAGCTGGGTTAATGGAATGAATAATGAAGGAGTTCATCACTGCCAAAAATGAGAATTTTAAGTTAAGAACACCCGGGAAATGCCACCCTCGTCCGGTGAATTAGTCCAACAAGAAGCTTTGGAAGCCAAAATTCAAAAAAATGATTTATTTCCAAGACATCTCACAATAAACTCTTCGATGTTAACGAAGCAAATCGGAAAAGTCCTCTCAAAGGGAGGATAACGCCACCTATTCTGATCAATGAACAACAAACATTACTACATGCTCTAACCAATTAGTGATAGGTATTGCCTACTAGAAAGAACCAAAAAGGTCAACGCCCTAAGAAAGAAAAAGAAAAGGAAATGAAAAGGCAGGGTGGACCACGTGACTTGGCATATTACGGTATAAAATGATACTTCCTATTAGTGTTAGATACTAACCTCGTTTTTAAAAACTCAGTTTCCTTTTTTATTTTTATAGTCATGTCTTAAAGAACTATTTCAGTTTTTAAGATCCCAATTTCTTTTACTACAGAAAAAGTAACAATAGATCCAGACTTATCAATATTACATACGTATGTCATCTAGATACGACCCTTATGTTAAAATTATCAAAACATACTGTATAATACCTAGAAAGATCCAATCTAAAGATAATGGAGGTTGCTATATTCAAATGTATTCCGGCAAGTTTTAAAGTTTATAGATGAAGAGAATAATTCGCATTGGAAGCAAAATTTTAACACATATTTAGAATATTACGTTTTAAAAATAGCTAACTGAACATATACTACGATCTGTTTGTTCAGTAATATCAAACTTAACTGACGAATAAGGTCAAGGTCTGGCAACCATATTCAAGTCATAAGTTCGGCTTCCAATGTGGGTCAATTGGCATATTTTTCTTAATCTTGAGGGCAAATGGGAAAATATTTCCTTACCACGAGCCTGGTAAAAACCTTTACTATTAAAAGTTAAGAAAAGAAACTCGAAAACTAAGGCCATAAAAGTTAACTGACTAGAAAGGATCACTGAAGGAGATTACCATGAGTTCAATCTTGCAAAAGAGAAAAGAGAGAAAAAAAACCTTAAAAACTAAATGACATAAAATAGAGTACATATCCTTGTGAGGGCTTTCTTTAATAATCATTCAGATATACGAAAGAAAAAAAAATATTACAACTCTCTGTAACTAATGTTGCGTACTAAGAGTAAATTTGCTCTTTATTTGTTAGATTCGGATAAAAACGGAAAGGGTGCTTGTAATAAATTTATATTGAATATTAAGGTTCACAGATTCGTAAAATAATGTATATTTCATTTATTTCATTTAGAATCCAAAAACTTTCACGAGGCAGGAAATCTGAAAGTTTGCTTAATTGCAATATTTTTAGACCTATCTGATATTTTAAATAATATATTCTGGTAAGCAATAGATTCTAGTTAGAATTAGTTGGAATTAACTTTTTAGCAAGTTCTAGGGTAGGGTTTCTCAAAGAGAAAAATGTTTTTATTAAAATGACAAAATAAGATGTGTCAGTACCATATTTTCCGAACATTGTATACTTATATATGCTTAATTTTCATATTCGATATTTCCGCGTTTTGTCAAATAAAATAAAAATTTCGCAGCTTATTATTATTTACAGAATATTAATATAGCAAGCAACTAGATTTGTGTTTCCCAATTCACAATTTTTAATATAAGACACTTAACGACTTTATAGTCATTGATAGTTTTGGGTGATTTTCCATATTGAAAAAAAAATATTTTTCATATACGGTCAATGGCACGGTTACCGCTCACAGCAATAAATTAAAAAATGTTCCAAAATTCATTCATTGTGTCGCCCGGCCTTCTGCCTCTTCAAAATAACAACTAGGTATTAGTGTAAAAACAACTTTCAAGGCAAATACGCTGTACGATGTTGTTACAATAATTTAATTGCGATTAAATAGTTTAACATAGAACAAGATATAAATCTTTTTATTACTGGTTTATTACTCAGAATATGGTTTTTCCATTTCCGCGAAAAATATGTTAAATTTCATGTAATAGCACACAGCTGCTTCAATCTGCAATTCAATACACTTTATTGCCCTGCTACGTGAATTTTAAAGACATTTGTAGCTCAGACATTCTGTCACCAGACCATCTGCAGAAATACGAGGTCTGTTAAAAATATATCTGAACTTTCAAAATTATGAGCCCAAGTAGTATTGTAGCAAAAAGCGGTTGACAGTACTGATTAGCTCTGCCTGACTTTGAAGTTTTCTATTTACCGCGCACTGTTTTCGTATTCAGTTCTTTGCAACAGTGTCTTGATGTGATTATTGAGACGGTGGAGAATCACGAACAGCAATAACATTACATTTAGCATTTAACTTCACAAATCTTTTACTGAGACTCGTGAGATGAGTAAGTAGGTTAGGGAGATAATTGCTTAAGCCGTTCTAAGTGTTATATGCGCTTTGGAAACGGTGGGGAGTTCGTAGTGTCAACTGACGACGTTCATGTGGCCAACATTAATGAGATCATCCTCAAAAATTAGCACCTGACTCGTTCCTCGGCAGTTGCCAAAGAAATACAACCGCCTCATGTTCCTTCAGGAGCTCTTGGATTGCGTTAATGAGGATGCATCTTTTATGAATAGAATAATCACTGATGATGAAATAGATCGTGAGACGAAAGTCCAGTCCTCAAAATGGATTGGAAAATCTTCACCAAGATCGAAAAATGCTCATTAGGTCTGGACAAATATAAAAGTGTAGTTGGGGGTTTTCTCTCACATTTAGATTAATCACAAATTTCTGGAGGAGTGTCAAACTATGAACCGCTAGCATTACCAAGTTGTTCTTGGGCGTCTATGAGAAAATGTGAGAAGGAAGAGGAGGCCTGGACTATGGAAAGATAATTCATGGATCCTGAAACACGATAACGCACCAGCTCATTGAAACTTGCATGTTCCTAACTTTTGCACTAAAAACAAGATGACTGCTCTTCTCCATCCTCCATTCTTTCCTAACTTAGCCCCCTGTGACTTTTTTGTTTCCAAACCGAAATCCGCGACAAAACTTCGACTCAGCTGAGGAGGTAAAAAAAAATCCTCACACAGAACTTCGAGAAATCTCGAAAAATGCACTTCAGGACTGCTTTCAGAAGTGTAAACGTTTTTGGTAAAGATGTATCAATATAGGGGGAGATTACTTCGTGGTAGACAAAGCTCAGTAAGGTGTAAGTAAGCTCAAATTAAAAAAAAAAACACTTAAAATTGGTTATTTTTCCAGTATAAGGGAAGACGCTTTTAATATGGGTCAATTGTCAGGTTTAAAAGTGCACACAATTTCTTGGTACCTGGTACCTAATACTTAGAAGCTGAGACACGCTTTTTATGGCCACTTTAAAATATGCTACGGTTGCAATATTAATAAAACTTAATTGTACTAACAAAGTATAGAAAAAGTACCGAGTTCAGAAACAGGCGTAACATTTGATATCAATACTGTTTGAGTATTGAGGGTATTGACGTATCCGGATTACCAAGCCAATAACTATCTGGCAAATATACTTATGTGTAATAAACACTTTATTAATTTTAAACAAGAAAACTACAAAAGTGTAATTCAAACTTCAACAATTCTAAATGCTTATTTAATATTTTTATAATTTAAGAAAAAATGCTCTTGCTTTCTTTTTATTTTGCACAATTCTTCAATACGGTATCAAATTTCAAACATACCCGTAATGCTTGAACTATATTGATAAGTCGCTCTTGTATCTTATTTATTATATTAGCTACTGTGGAAAATTAAAACCTCTTGTCACACAAGTAGGTTATCGAAAATTTCAGTAAAGAAGTTATCAGTAGGAATCGGAACTGCTAAGCACTAAAACCAGAATGAAACAGAATGGACTGCATACAGCAGGTGGGAGGGATAAAATAGGTCACGAGCTACGAACTATCATCTATCCTTCTGCTCATAACTCATCACTCATCAGTTCTTGCCTGTGGCTGATAGCTTGAGTTTTTGCTTTGTTTGTATTGACCCAATATAATATCAAGAACTATTTTTTTCTAAAAATCCAAAATTAAAGATCTGTTGTATTCATAATTCAATATAAGTATAAGTATTGGCATTAAACCGATTATTTCTGTATCAATTAACGATTTTCGGAAAAACCTGAAGTTCAACCAAACTCTTCTCTTTGTGTTTCTGTCTTTCTTCGGAGCAGAAAAGGAATTGCAGAGCCAGTCGTATTCATATACGTGAAAACCAAAGTATTTCAAAGTTATATTTTCAAGCCTTTGGCTTCATTATTTCATTTTTTTCAAGAACACATTTGGCTTATCACATGATATAACGATTTTTTGTTTCTTCCTCTGTATACTCGCATTAGAAATGTGTAAATGCCAAAAACATTCAGCCAGATGTGCAAATTTAAAACAACTTTCATTTCTAGAAGAACTACAAAATCACATTTCTCTGTGACAAACCCATTCCTCAGCGCATAAACTCTGGAACTTCACTTTGGACAACCAGCCATTATAACCAGAATTTCGAGTCCCTGCTTCCTGGCACATTACTTTGAGAAGTTTAGCTTTAATGTAATTAACTGTCGCAACTACTGAGCTCATTATACTCTTTACGGCTCTAGGAATCGTTTTTGCTACCAAAGCTTCTAGATGTGAAACATGAGTAGAGCTCATGCACTTTAACCTTGAAATAAAACCTTTAATTGAACCAGCTATCACTGTCGCGTCATCAATGCACACTGAAATGCATTTGTTCTAATATAGCTCATCTTCTTCTTCCAACGTAATTATACATAACACAGCTATTGGCAAATTCAGTCCAATTCCTTGCGGAAGGATTCCTATTTGGCAATGAGAATTTCCGTCAAAACTTTATATATATATTAACCTACTTGAACTCAACATTTTTACCAGCACATAATTTCTTTTACGAGTTTACCTATGCCGCCGTATAGTGTTATTTGACTAAGGCACTTTCTATACCTCAATCTTGACAACTTCAAACATAGATTTAAGGGGGGGAACATACATCTTTGACATTTTAAAAAAGGCACGTATTTAAATTTTTCCTATTCTATAAGAGTCTTTAAAATTACATTTTTTGCGTTTAATATTTAAAACATTTTCTGTATTAAATATGAAGAGTAATCCCATATGCTGTAATTTTAAATTCTCTCTCAAAATATTCATTATTAGATTTGCATAAAGAAGCATATATAAAACTATTCTCAATATTTTGAATTTTTCTGAAGAATTCTTTCTTTATAATAAAGTTGACGTTTTAATCTACAAACTTAAAACTGTACAATGCAAATGTTGGGAAAAACTGTTATCTGAAATTGAAATTTTAGAAACACTATTTGGTCATTGTAAATATTAAATGTTTCCGTGTTTAACATAAGATAAATACTGAGGATAACAATAAAATTTTATGCAAATTTTTACACAATTATCTTGAAAATTGGGTAAATTAAAATGCCACAGTTTTGAAAAACACACGGGAAAAAAAAAAAACGCACGACAAACTTAGACTGTAGTATTGACAGTTGCAGTTTTATATTCAGCAGTAACTTTGATATATTTATTATTTTTAATTTATGTTTTTTCTTGCAACGTTGAATCCTTCGATCACCTACAAGTATATTTGGATATAGTTCACCAAAATAATAAATGAAAAAAAAAAATCTTTTCATCACCTTGTTTCTCTTTTAAGCTCATGATAATAGACATCTAAATAGTTAACTTCCATTTGGTATCAGGTCTACCGAAGTGCTAACAGATTCGCCAGAATATTAGAATGAGTTCATCAACAGCTCAAAATTCAAACTAATAAAGTACAAATTACTTAAAATAACCTGAAGTAAGGAAACAAGCATGACTGGTTGATTTAAAGGTCGAACTATGATCGCACTCTAAAGTTTGTTAATTTATAACGGGTAACTTTTGTAGATATACAAAATGTATCAGAATAACTATTCCTTACTTTCTGATGTGAAAATATAATTATTTTCGTAATGAAGCAGTTTTGTGCAAATGCTTCATTTTCAATATAAAAGACAGAGCTCATCACTCATCTTGTGACTTCATTTATGTTTCAGCTATTCTTGTTACCATGGAAGTAATAGCTTATGTTAGTTTATTGTTATATGTGTCACAAAATATCTTCTGAGAGATCTGCTTATTTAATTCATAGTAATAGAATGCATCGGTATACAGACAATTTTCTAAAAAGTGCTTTACATTCCGTTTACATTTAGCCTGATTTGTTAGACGCATATTATGGACAGATGAGGCATGTTTTTTAAGTGACTGCTTTTTTAATAAAAACAACAGTCACATTTGGAGTAACCTAATCCTAAATTTGTGGAAAATCCCCGCAATCAATTGAAATTTTCTGTAAATATTTTGGTTGGATTTACTGATAACTTTCTAGTGGGGATATATGTTACGCCTCCAAAATTGAACGAACGAGTTTATGGTACTTTTATTGCTGAAATGGTTCCGGATCTACTTGAAGATATCTCGATTAATATTTGGAGAAACATGATTTTTCAACAGGACGGTGTACCCATACATTTCGTCTTAAATTGTCGAAATTATTTAAAAGTATGTTTTCCGAATCATTTAATAGGAAGAGCAGGTCCATTGCTTGGCCAGACGTTCCCCATATAGGACTCCAGCTGATTTTATTGTTTATAACGCCCATAGACACAGCAGAAGAATTAAGTACTTGAATTATTCGTGCTTTTGACGATCTTCGTAGCCGACAACAGATATTTCGAAGGATTCGTCGTTCAATCACACACCCTTTATACTTTAGGTGCCAACAAAGGCGGTCACAATTTTTAACAGTTCCTAATGTTTGTCAATAAAATTTTATTAGTATCTTGTAATAGATAAAAAAATTTAATGTATAGCAATATGTAAATAAATTAACTTTTCAAGTTGAGATACATTCGATTTTCTTTCATACCACTATAACTTGAAAACGAAGCATTTTTCGACATTTCTTTATTGCGAAAATAAAATGGTATATTTATGTCCTCTTATCACATCAGAAAATTAGGGATAGTTATTCCGATATACCTGTAGATGAAAACCATTATTTTTACAGGCTTAAAGTCGTAAATTTGTTTCAAATTAACATGCAAAGCAATTTTTTTACTCCTGAATGTATATTTATTTTATTTAACACTTTCTTTACTACCAGGCAAAGCAAAAGTTTCAGCTATTGTAATGTGACTGCATTTTCCTGGTAGATATTTCAGAAATTTTGTTACTCGGAACTTACACTTTTTCTGGAATTGCTATTATTTTATCCATTACCTTGACTTGCAAAGATAGGAAACAGTTGCAATAGCCTTTGTCCTTATATATTAAATTGTGTGTTTGATCTGAGCATTTATTTTTAGTGTAATTTGAGCCATATTTTGAATGCTGTTCCCACTTAAAGCGCACTCCATGGGATAGTATTTTGATTGAATGGGATGAGGTTTAGTGAAACGCATAACAATCGTGAAATTTGTAGACAGCCGCAGCAGCAGCAGCAGCAGCAGCAGCAGCAGCAAAAGAATTGATCTGGAAAGGTACATAGGCACTAACCGCTGTATTTTTGTTTTTCACTTCGACTATTTTATCTTTTGCGTTTAAGCAAAACATTACCCATATTAAACAAAAATATAATCCATGGGCACCATATACTGAGACTTAATAAACAATAAATTGCAAATAAGAAGTTAACACGGGATATTAATAAATGACTCACTGTTTCGAATTCGGCATAAACTGAATTACAGATATGTGTTGGCTGGCTTATACATTTACTTTCCCTTATAGCTTTGGAGCTACAGAGGTTATCTTAAACGTAACTAATTATATCTTCAGCCATATAGAAGTTTTTGCAACTCTATGGACTATGGACTTTTGTAGACTTACATAACCTCATGTTACATACAAACGAGATATTGTATTTTAATATAAATTTTCTGTAACAAAAAGTTAAGGCCATCCATGTGAGTATATTTAATGGCACATTTTCCTACATTATTTTGTATTATGAATTTAGAATTCTTATAGGAATGTATATGTTAGCGAAGGAATATTCATATTTACGTAACTGGTCTGGAAGTTATTGATTTTTACAAATTCATCAATAATTAGATAATTGAAAACATATGAATCATATTCAAGCATAATTAAAACGTTTAAAACAGACAAGACAAAACATGTTTCCGAGCAAATCTTTACATTTCAATAATATTACCTATTATTAATTGTGCATTTTGTACAATTTAATCTGGAATCACTTAGTTTATTATTGCAACACAGTATAAATATATTAGAAACAACGTCATATTTGGTTCAGCTATACAGGTTGTTCCACAAGCTCTTTCTTCTAATAGAAAACCCATAATGACGAGAAAAAAGAAGGGTCAAGCTGTTGATTAAGGATACTCAATATCTGCCTAATCCTGAAACCCTTCAAAACACAGGATGTTCCACTAGAAGTATGAGAAATGTGTAAAAATTTGCAAGTATTGCTTTATTAATCCACATTTTGCATAACCATGCAGAAACCCTCGAAGATTAGAAGAATGGTCAATGCAACTCGATACACTTCAGTCATTCCACTAACGTTGAAGATGTGTAACAAATCTCTATTTTACCAACCATAGTACTGAAACTATTGCTGTGGCGTCTATATGGTTACCGTAACGCTTTATTGAACACGTAGCGACAGGCTAGTCCTCACGTACATCTTTAACATTACTTTTGTTGTATAAACTTGGAGAGTTTCTGTACCTTACAAGATACAAACCATAACGACATCTTCGCCGTTTTTAAACAGTGAGCTTTCTTTATGATACCTGTAAGCGGAACGCCCTGTACTTCCAACATGATAAGCAAGCCATGAGAACATCAATCAGAAAAATCTTAAGACATTGTTTGCACTTATGACGTAATGCCCTACAATATGCATGATTGTTTGATAGTAGCTGGCACGCTAGTGTTATATTGGTGGTAGTGATAAATGTGAATAAAAAAGTTCAATGAAGTATGTAACAGTCCATTATCATGCAAACGCTTAATAAGCGGTTACTGCCCAAAATGCAGATACATAAGGGCACACTATGAAGAAGGAACTCCATATATAATTATTTACAAATTGAGCATGGAGTTTAAAGAAGGAAGCTGACTTATTCAGAATAAACTGCACACTTGATCCGCAAGGACTTCGAAGTCCTGAAAGATTGCTGACACAATTGATGAAGTTATTTGTGCTGATTGGCGCATCTCAGTAAGGAGATTAGTGTTCAATATGTGCGCATGATAATGCAAGTGAGCTAATCAGAAGGTTTGTGGGAGTGAGAATCAGCGACTGCTAAAGAACAGAACCAAAAGACGTGATTGCATATAGTTCACTAATCGATAACGTATTATAATCAAAGAGCGAAAAATATTTAATATTTTATATCATTAATCGCAATGTATGGGAAGCAATACTTTATGTTTTTGCACAAGCATATACCAATGAGTACAATTTCATTTTTCATATTTTATAATATTTCGTGAATGTGTTCATATTTTGAACAAATCCTAATATTTATTAACATTTTCGAACTTTATTTTTTTTTAAATGTACTTTAAGTTGTTTTGTGTAGTTAATGCGTTTTTGAATATTTATTTGACATTCTCGAATAAATTCAGCAACATTTGTGAGCATCCAAACAATAAAAATTCTTCCAGTGTCCAGTACAGCACAAAGTTATAAAATACTTACATACAGAGTACATTTTTAATTGTTGGCGTTAAATATTTTAACTGTGTTATAGTATTTAAGATATTGTAGCTTATGAAACAAAATGTTATCACTAGAGGAAGCCAAATGCAAACTACACTTCATTTGTATTTACCACGCTATAGCTGTACCCCAAAGACTACCATCTTTCAGAGAAGCCAGTGTAAAAATGGTAATTGATTTGTGCAGAATTTAATATTAGGTAGAGCATGTTGAATAAACAAGTGAAACAAGAAGGAACTGGTCGGCAATTTAAGAAAGTATGTACCTGTTTGGGTAAATATTATTTCCAAAAGAGCGCCGATGACTTGAAAATATTACTCGCTCTATACTTAAAGCCATATTTGTATAATCAAGGCTTGGGTAGCATAAAATGGAGGGTAAAAACATTTCTTCCTAGCAAATTTATATTTAAAATGGTTAGGTCTTGATAAGGAGTTTTAAAAACAGTTTTGCTGCTTGAACGTCAAAGTTTTAGGACTTTTTATGTACAGTGGTGCAGCATCAAATTTATTTAATTAGGTGCTATTCGGAGCGTGTCCTTATTAATAACGAGAATATTTGCAACAATATAGGGAGGCCTCAAAGTCACTCTATTCTTTACTTTGGCTTGATGCTTATAGTTACTTATACTGGAAGCATTTTCTTACATACTTTAAGCACCTTTAAGTATATCGAGAATATATCAACTAACTTGTAAATCCTTGACTTAACCCATGTTAAGGAATGCGTTCCCGAAGTAAACACTGAATATTCAAGCACTTTCAGTTTCGTTGTGTTGGTTAAATTTTTATAGTAATGGATAGTAATTTGTTGTAGCATTTTTAGAATACATTCAAATAAATGCAATTGTCGCATTGGTCATACGGCCGTACATGCTAATATCGTATTTATAACAAACAAAATGGCCATACACATATATACATACATATTCACATACATACAAATCTACATGCATGCATACATACAAATACTTCGATATATTTACGTTTTCTATTAATAATTTTATATACAAAAGCATAAACATGAATGGAACCCTTGCTCTTGTCACGCCTTCCATTTACTCACACCCCCTCTTCATTAAAGCCATTAACCTTCTTTGTCGGGTCTTCTCTAGAAATATTCCCAAATTGTGTGAGCACCTCGAACACAAACACTTCCCGGCAAATGGACAAACTTTTATTGGCATTCAAAAATTGCGGTGATAAATGCTCATTTCTTAAAATCTCCGTTTCCCTGCATTCAGTCAGAATATGCCTCCAGGTATAGCACAATAGGCAAATTCTTTCCCCGAGAGCATTAACTGTTTTCTCTCCTTTCCAAGCCCCTAATCTGAACCATGCTAGTCCACTGCTTTCTTCTCTGCCATAGGTATGTAAATAATCCCCCTCTCCCACACCGGATTATTTGATCCTGCAGGTTAAGCGATACTTTTTCTGCGCCTATCTGTATCTCGCAAACGTCTGTTAACTATTTTCCAACTATTTCGTGTAATGTCCTCTCCCCTTAACCAAATATACCCCAATCAAATTTTGTCTAAGCCTTTCCTTATTTTTGATGCCCATCACATACCCCACTCTTCTCTTATTTATCCCTTAGACAGACTGTTCGAAGAAGAGCTTGATTCCCCGTACGAGTATTTAATTATTCTCATCTTTAAATTCACACTTTCGTTAGAAATACCAAACACTTTAAGACCCCCACAATTTGCTTTACCCCTCCCTACTTGTAGCAACCGTTTTAGAAACTTTGTTTGTATCCGATTAAGTTCCTCTGTGCTTTCCCACCCCCAAATTTCGTCCCCCTACTCCATAGATGACCTCAAAACCCCCCTGTGCACCAAATCTATTGTTCTAAATGGAGTTTCCTGTATTTTTACTATAATTTTTAATGCCTCTATATTTTTAATTAAGTACTTGCGTTTTGTGTTGCCTATGTGTCTTGCACAGTTTCCTTTTATAGCTAAGGTGACTCCCAAATATGTGAATTTCTTAAAATTTTCCATTGTCTGATCTGCATACTACATATCTCTTTCCTGCTGCACACCGCGCCTTCTTAATGTCATTGTTTTGGTCTTCTTCTCATTGACTGCCATTCCCCATTACTGACAATACGCTTCTAAACAGTCTAATTCTCTTTGCAGATTGTCAATTGTTGTGTATATCAATATCAGCTTGTGCGCATAAAGAAGAGCTGGTATGGAAATTCCTCTTATATTCGGGTCATCAGATTCTGCAACACACATTTTCTTCGATATGTCATCTATAAAAAAATTGAAAATGAGGGATGTTCAGATACAGCCCTGCCTGACACCTCTCCGTGTTATTACGCTTTTTGGAACTTTATCGTGATCATGTTTTACACAGGACTGTGCCTTGCTATATATTGATTGTAATTCCTTGATCATTTTACCCGAGATTCCTTCCGTCCATAATTTAATCCATAATGCTTGCCTTTCCACGGAATCAAAAGCTTTTCGAAAATCTACGAAGGCACAATGCAGTTTTCCCCTCTTTTCCTGTGTTTGTTTCACTCTCACTGTGTCTAATATAAAAATATTGTTCATTGTGCAATATCCTTCCCTAAACCCTGCTTGGAATTTTAAAAGTGTGTTGTTATTCCACTACCCATTGCCCAATTCTCTCATATAAAATTTTGCAATATTTTTTTTTTCCCATCACCGGAAGAAGTGCCATCCTTCTAATCATCGGGAACATTTGGGTTCCCTTTTTTAAATATTGGACACATAATTGCTGATAACATGTTAGTAACGTCCCAGAAAAAAACCAGTTGGAGTAAGATTCGGAAAACGCACTGTCAACTACTGCACGAATTTTATTACATTCTTTTTGAAAACTCGTTCAAATGTCCACAAACTGCTTTAATATAATAAAGTGGTGCACCATCGTGCCGATTAAATTAAAAGTGAAACCCAAGTAGATATTTCAGGTTCATAACACCTACTTAGAAGTGCATTGATGACATAAATGTCCTCCATACGAAAAGATGGCCAGGGAAAAAAGTAGAGGAAGAGAGAGGGGTGGCTTTAGTACTAAATATAGTGCAGTGGAATTGCAGCTTGAACCTCCCCGCCTAAAGCGCTTCTCTTTGTGCACCTAAGAGTATTTAAAAAAATTCACTGACTTACATAATATGAAATTCTTCATTGCACCAAAATTGATGTCTATACTATTCAAGCAATAACTCATAAAGTTGAAACTTCGTATTCTAGACGCTCATGAAAGAATAGTAATAAATAATTACGGCGACACTTTGACAGGCCTATAGCAATTTCAACCAACGAAATTAATTGAACATTTGCTTGATCACATACAATTGTATTTCTTATTGTCCCTTTTGCCCACCGAGTCCTGTCTTTTTTTTTTTTTTCATCGCAGAAGTTTCAGTAATAGTGGGTTAGCAATTAAAGATGAACTTGGAGATTTGCCATTTAAGCATTGAATTAACAATATCATAGTTAGCCACTATTCAGGTCATTAAAACGAGTTGAATACATTTAACACTCACTAAAAGTATTGAATAATTAAAGATTTATATATATATATATATATATATATATATCATAATTATAACAGACTAATATATTTACCGCCACGAGTGGCCGAGGTCGTTAAGGCGTGGACTCGTAAGCGGGAGGTCTGGAGTTCGAATCCCGCCAGAACAGTCCTCTATGACTGGGGTTTTTTCTGGATTTTCCCCAGTCTTCATAAATGACAAATGCCGGGGAGGTACCCTAAACTTAGGCCTGGAACGTTTCCTTCCTTTAAAAAATCCTTTTCGAATATATCATTTCATCTTATGTATCACCGGTGTCCACCACATGTGGTGCCTCAGAAGTATAAACGGGTATTAAACACTAATAAAAAAGACAAATATTTCATTCATGGTATTAAATTATTCAACAGATTTCCATAGAATGAACGTATTTTAGAAGCAACAAAAATTCAACGATGTAAAGGGAGGGAGACGAATTAATAAAAGTCAGTCCTGGCAATGTAATGGTAACCATGCTTGCCTCCTAAACCCAAGATCGCGGGTTCAATCACGGCCAGGATCGATGAATTTTCCGGGCGGAAGTATGGCTTCCTTCGGAAGGGAAGTAAAGCCGTGGATCTCGTGTCGTACATTTGCGGCACATAAAATAACCTAAAGTCTGAAAAAGAAGCCTCTGAGCAAATTTTGTTGGCAGTTTCACAGCCTGAATTGAATGGGAAGCTGATGACCTGAGATGTTAAAGAACGTCCATAATAAAACAAATAAAAAAAAAATCCGAATTAACAAAATTTTCTGAAACGAACGAAATAAATTGTTATTAGGATTTCTTGATCTTTCGTGTGATGAATGTAATTCAAAAGAAGTGGTTCTTGACAAGCTGTCAACAATGCCACAGTGCAAAAAATGTCCCCATAAAGAATCTAATATAAATGTAGGTGTCAAACATTTTTAAAACTCCCATATGCATCTGAAAACAAATTGGGAATATCATAGCGACTTGGTCCATTAGCATAAAAGCGTTTGATTGATCCTTGGAAAATTATGTTTGGGTTGTAAGAGGCAAATAGATGAGAAAGTAAGAAATCAAGAAACATCCCAAATCAAAAAGGAAAGGAAGTAAAGTAAGACAAGCTGATTGAACATATCCCACTTTCATTGAAAACCAAATCCAGCGTTGATACAAAAAGATGAAACCTTGCAGGTTTATATCATTTTGGCCATGGCTGCGATGCATATCACATAACAAATATACGTTTTGCAAAAGAAAAATTGTATGTGACCGGGCTGAAGTAGCTCAAACATAAGTCAGACGTTGCTTGGAGAAGATATAAGTTTCTATGTACCTAATTTAAAAACCTAGTGTTATTTACGGCATAAATACAACAATGAATTTTATGTTACGTAAGAATAAATAAAGTAACACACACGTACTAGTCCTGAAACATTATTGTAAAGGTAAACGGAAGTATGACAACGCTGCATTTTTGACCAGGAACCTAATTTACACTGTAAGTTACCTTCCATATCAGGTAAATGGAATGTAAGTAGAAGTATAACAATGAAAATGGCAAAAAACAAATTTTAAAATTTAAAACTGCACATTTTGATATTAAACTACTGATTGTCATGTTCAGATATGTAATTTACGGTTCAGAATTTTTTTTACTACAGGTAATGGTTTCTGACCGGTTACAGTTTCCTACCTTAAACACAAGAGAAAGAATGAAAATTAAAACAGTGATGCTTACTCTGATGAATACCATGCCATTAGCTCTGCATTGTTTAACACACTAATTTCTTTTACATCAATTAACCACTATTGTTCCCCTTTCAGTTATAACATTTGTGTCGTTTTCTACAAATTGTAACCACTTGTTTCTGCCAGTTTTCTCAAGCGTTATGAAAAGACAAGCCAACTTGCTCTTCTTATACTTTTCCGCCAGATAGATTCATTGTGTTAAGTAAAAAGAGACAGTAAAAGTTTAAAATATCCCTAAACTTTATTCAATTATGGCAAAAGCGTAGTATGTCTGTTACATAGAAATTCCAGACAACAAAAAATAAAGTACTCTTAAAGAAGTACATTTAAAGTGAAAATTAAAGTATTATAAACTATAAAAATTGCATTTAAAATGAAGACACTTTATTCTTGCTTTAAACCAATATAAATGAAAAATTTTCACAAAATGAATTTAGATGACATAAATACTTTTAATATATGTGCTAATATTATTTATTGTTTTCATCATAAAACAAAGTAATTTTTTAAGTTTCGAGACAAGCATAAAATTTACAAATTCATAATTGATTATATTTTTCATGCCAGCGTCTATAAGAATGTCACCTTTAGTAATAAAAAATCGTGTTAATAAACTATTCAAATTTCAAAAATAAATAAGAAATAATAGTATTAATTGCTGATTATGTTTATTCATTGTCTGATCATTGAAAGTGTATAATTTTGTGAGTTCGTTAAGAACGTAATTTGTATGAAAACATTACTCTTTTCAAATATGGTTTTCAAAATTTGTCCTATTTTCAGTTCATTTCTCCAAGCGCAGTTTTATGTGAATATTTTTCTCTTTTTTGTTATTAATTATTTTCACTATTATTTATTTTAAATTAATTGGAATCTTAGTTTCACTTTGATAAATGTTTAAAAAGAAACACATATCAGCGGATATTTCGATAATCGCAACCTATGCAGTAGTGCAAACGCATCTGTACATAAATACAAATCTAAATTATGACGAGAACAAATTGGTGGTAACTATACTTGCCCCATAGACCCAAGATCGAGGGTTCAATCTCGACAAGAATTGATGGATTTTTTTCGATTATAAAAATCCTAAGTATGGCTACCTTATAAAGGGAAGTAAAGCCGTGAGCAAAATTGATGGGCCGTTTCATGCCCTCAACTGAATGGGAGGCTGATGACCTGAGATGTTAAAACGTTCGAAAATAAAACAAATAAATAAAATAAACGACGAGAATATTGATTAATAAGCTAATGTTGGGAGCTAACTTTCTCGGATGAACTCAAGATGATCCAGGCGAAACAGTCGTTAAAAGTTGATTGCTTTATATTTTATTGCCCTAAGAACTAATATAATGAGCTCTCGAACTCTGATGGTAATCATGAAGGGACGTGCTCTTGTCTGCAGGGTATTACTGCGTCATAACTAGAAAATGGTGACTGCGCAATAACCGGGAGCCAGTACATAATGTGAGCTGTGCGTTCTGTTTGTATGCACTGCGTAACTGTCCTAAGTTCAGTAACCGCAATAAAAACCAGAACATACATTTCTTCTATGTTGATTTATTACGCTGAGGCGTGCATACACATCACAAAATTTCATATTTCTCAAAGATTTTAATTTCAAGTTCTCTATTTTATATGGTTCCTCATAATACCTCAATTTATACTATAGACATCAACTAAAACATTCATTAATTGAAATGTTACTGTTTATAGTTCATTCATAATTTGCATTTCAAATGCCAGCTCCCCAAAGCTGTATGTATAAAGTACATTTGTGAGTAACAAAGTACTTTGTCGTAAGTAGACTACACTCAATGTGAAGTACAGCACAAGAGAAGACACCTTTTCAGTGATATTAGCTTTAAAAAGTCGTATACGCTGCATTATGTCTTCGAATAAACTGAGGACCGTTTTAGCCAAACTTACATTGTGAAAATAAAACGTTTCAGGAAGCATATTTATATTTCAAGGTGAAAGTAGATATCCTAGAATACTTTCATTTTGTTCAAAAACCATATACTTTTTTCTGTTTGAGCCATAAATGAGACTGAAAATAATATACGAATTCAATTAAATACCTTGCCTTCCTTTTTAACACTTTTTTCTCAAGTTCTTCAAGGTAATTTTGTAGAGCTGAAGCTACCTCGAGCAATCTGAGTTTTTAATCAAGCGTAAAAATTCACTCAGACTTATCCATGAGTAATTCATTTCTCATAATACACAGGTTGTTAAGCCAAGCCTATGTAGAATAGGGAACTTCTCTGAAAAAGGCTGGTTCCGCTGCAAGTTAAATATTACATCTCTACGAAGTTACTCTCACAATCTGTAAAATATGTTTGCTTTTAATTAGTGTTATCGTATTGAATTTGTACATCCTTCTTGTATTCCAGCGCAGATTTTAATTTACGGAACAATGATTTGCAAGTCGAAAAAGTATTATCAGAACGGGAATTACGAAAACTTTGGTTGAAACTTTATAAAATATGCTTTTTAATTTAACAATTGAAGTGAGCACTTCTCGTTGTTTGTGTTCTATAATGAAATTCATTGATGTGAAGCTCAAGCAATAAGGACGGGTTTTGTATTCATATTTACTGTAATAGAGTATGGTGCACGTTTACTTTTGTTTCATTTAATGTGTTATGTTTTTCTATATCTTTAGCGACTGGCTCTCTTTCTTTTGTTTACCAGACGCACCAAAATTTTCTCTAAGATGGAAACCAGTAGTTAATTATCTTTTGACAACAGCAACCAACAATAAAAAAATGGAGGGAAATAACAAACAACATCATTGCATACTAACAAGCTTTGTTTTTATATTAACTTTAAACAAATTTAATAATAAATGTGTCAATAACTTCGAAATTAAGAAATTTTCTATAGAAAACAATATTTCTGTAACTCTTGCGTATTATAAAATCAGTTTTGAAAATTTTCCAAGCGTTTACAATTTATTGCAACACCAAGAGTCAAGTTTTGTAAAACAGAGGGTTTCATTATTTAGTTACATAAAAAAATTCTCCTTCTATTTTCAGAAAGAAATTTTTTCAAATATGATCCTCTATTACAGAATAACATGAGAAACCATCCACTGTTAAAAAAACTCAGATCCAGGAATTGGCAAGCATTATCCTGCTAGTTTACAACAATAAATCAAGAGCTAACCTATCTAAAGCAGCATTAATTCTGAAAATAACAACACACTATGGCAAAATTAATAAAAAGATTACTAAATGAACGTAATAGCTTTATGCTACAAAAATTCAGCTTTTAGGAACGTAGAATATACTCCAAGAGCATTAAACTACCGTGTTTTAAAAATAAATGTAAGATATAAAGCAATAAAACCTTAACACAAATATAAAGGTGTTATAAAGCGCGTGAATGTCATTTAGCACATATTTTCAGCTTGCACAACGAAGTTTTGCCGCAATCGTTAAACTTTGCATTTAATGTGTAGGAATTATTTCAAAAGTAAAACAAAGTTAATCGCCGTTAATCCAGTGTTGAATGTGGGAATTTTAAGTGCATTACACATTTCATATCTACGTTTCCTTTGATCCAAGTCTGACCACAGCAACCACTGATTTCTCTGCCTCCCTGTCGCGTCTTCACTGATTGCAGAGGGACATGTGATCAGCATACCGGCATCCCGCAGGTCACTATCACACAACTTTCGAGATCCAGAGCACGTCACTGCTCTAACAGGAAGCTCTTCAATTGTCCTGAACGACTTGGTGGATATTACGGACCTACCTTACCCAGAAAAATGTCTAGCATGTACTGGAGATCAAAATCTGATCTCATGGTAGGCAGCAAGAAACGCTAACCATTAGAACAGGGAGGCAATCAACCTTTACGGGAATGTATTATTTTCTAAACATAGAGTTATATTCTATCATTCAGATTTCTCCAAAAATTGCTCAGGGCTTCGTTTATTATAACCTCAAAAATATTTTGCAACCGTGCCTTTTTCAAGAAGAGTTTTACCATTTAAGTTACAAGCACGGACAAATACTTTTATATATTTTTTATATTTTTATATAAATATGTCATATTTCAATACCTGATTTGTCTTCACTTGAGATTGCACGGAATTCATTTCTTATGATTTCAGATTTCAATTATAATCTATATGCCAAATATATTATTTCTCGTATTTATTTTGAAAGTGCTCAGTAAAAGAGAAATAGCAGTCCTCGCCGAGGAAAGGAACATTGACATCTTGCAAGTCACTGGGATGTAAAAGGTATTAACGATATGGGCAATTGTCTTCCTATAAGTTACTTGCTACATGCTATAGGGAAATATACAAAACAGAAATGGTGGGATGATGCAATTACATCTCTTATTTACAGGGCGTCCAACAGGGCTACCTCAGTACTCTATTCCAGGAGGTTAATGAGCAAGGAATTGTGATACAATAGGTAGATCTTCGTGCTTGCTTATTGCCGAATTTGCTTTGTATCTGTAGAATATGAGTTGTGTACACGTAGCAGCAAAGTCTTCTCTAATGGCTCCTAGTGTTTGTTTCTACCCAGAACACAAACACGTATTTCTTCAGGCTGACAACAAAATTATACTCAAATTGCCAAAAAATTAATATTAAACTCATTGCTGCTGGATATAGACTATCCAAGGTTCTGCATGAGTATGAAAGGTTTTATTCATCAACATTTTCTGTTAGTGGAGTCTTTTGTCATGTACCCTTCTACATGTTGCATTTTGCAGCGTTTCTCTTGTGAAGACTTGTTTTAGATCAAATTAGCAAAATTTTCCAGCTAAGCACATAATATTCCGATAAACTTGAATGTCGCATATAATTATATTTATATGTTTGATAAAAGCTGCTCTGGGGGCAAATTTGACGAAGTGAGGTGATCACATGCATAGAAAGCGTATGAGAGGTTGGTTTGGTTTATTTGCGGATTCTCTTTAACAGGTTTCAGGTCATCAGCGTTCCATTCTATTCAGGGCGTGAAACAGCCCATAGATTTTGCAGAGCCCATAGAGGTCTCTTCTTTCAGGTTTGAGATTCTTTTACATGCCGTAAATCCACGACATGGGACTCAAGACTTTACTTCCCTTCCGAAGGAAGCCATACTTAGGATTTTTACGCCCGAAAAAAATCTCATCGATCCTGGCCGGAAATAGTATGGCAGGATAATTATTCCCAGTGCTATACATCTTTGCGATCTGGAGGAATTATAATATAATGTGAACTTTGCCAAGCGCATGATTTTTCCATGATTGTGCAAAGGTTCATGTCACATAACACAAATTACCTAAGAACTTAAGTGCGTATTTGAAATTTTAAAAATATCGCGGTATTTTGATTAAGCTTTGAGATAGAGGTAAGGTTGTAATGCACATTATATTAGAGCGGAAATTTCCAAAGCTTTAAATTGCTTTGTTTTTCAATTGAGCTTATGCTGCCAGACTCGCTTCGTGTTTGATACGGCGACCGTGTAGCGCTGAAATGAAGCATACACAAGTGATCAGAATTGTTGAATGCGTCAGTAAAAGTTATACACCATAGTGATGCTTGTTGTTATGTCCAGAAGTATTTCTGTGTTAATTTTTGTAAATATTTTAGTAAGTACTGATTTAATATTGACAGTTAGTCTTCGACTATATGTGAGAAAGCGTGTTTTCTTTAATAACTCCCAGTCTGTCCCAATTACAAATTCAGCAATCGATAACCGCTTGAAAATTTGAGACCTATAAGAGCCGCCTTTCACTGTTAAATAAATCAGTCACTTAGAGCCTAGGAATATTCAGCTATCATGAGAAAGTTAATATAAACGTGGCTATACTCTCTAAACTCACCAGTTTATTAGAAGTAACATCACGAGAGGGTCGGAAATAACCGATAAATTCACGAAAGTATTGAGTAAATTTATCTGGAAAGCTCAGACCCTCGGGTGATATTTATTAGGATTCTTTCACGAATACAATAAGAATTTAAATATAATTTCTCTAGACTTGGCTTACAAAATTGTAATTATTGTATATTTGTACTTAACCTTTTCAGGCAATCTTGGGGCAGAAGAATGCCGATTACCAGTAATGACAATAGAGAAGAATAAAATAGTGGTTTAGGTCTATTTCGTGAATAGAATAAGAATAAAAGTGACATATATATTTGAAATTCTCGTACGGAATATTAACACTTGTATAAAATGTTATACTTATGAATTTTTATTTTATTCAGAAACCGTGAGATTGAAGTGGACAAAAGTCGACTATTGCAATCCATATCGTTCGATTTTCTAATACCAATTGAGAAAAACAAAACAAAAGATAACATACTGTGTATGTATTTTTCTTTGTATTCAGTGGTTTGGAATTCCTAATGATAAGATCAATTTGCACCTTTGGCGCATCACCAAAACACTTTGAAGAACCCTCCATTTTGCTTGTCGATTGACCATGCTTTTGTTGCTATCAATATCTCACCACCGCCTGTATCAAAAGTGTTAGTGAGGCGTGTTCAGGAATTTTATAGTCGGTTTTATAGTAGGTATAGAGTTGGCTACACCTACCACAAGACAAATGCTCATCGTGTGATAAAAAGGATTTGATATATTTTTTTTCGATAATTTCACTCCGTAATCCGGCTGAGATTGATCAAAATTCAAACTTTTGTTTCGTTTTCATTGGTCGATTTTAAGATGATGTTACATGAGTGAAATAGTTCACAACAACGACAATAATAATGGTAATGGTAATGATAATGATAATAATAATAATAATAATAATAATAATAATAATAATAATAATAATAATAATAATAATAATAATAATGTGTCTTTTGACAGAAATATCTTTCCTACTCTATCCTGAACTCGCCTCTTAATATCTGCTCTGTCTGTTAATTCTTCCATCACAAACATTTGTTATGCACGGGAACTGTGTTCAACTGTGCAGGGCTATCTCCAAGTCAGTACATTTATATTGATAACTGCGCAGCAGCTTTCGGATAGTTGCGGAAAGAGGACTGCATTCAATAACGAAACACTGAAGTTAAAACTTTTGAAATTTTGAAAAAGAAGAATGCGAGAACAATTACCCTGATTTTTTTAATGGTGTTGAACGCCCGTTTTTACTACTGAGAGACCACAGGTAGTGGATATTGATCATAATGAAATGAAGTGATAATTGGGGGAGTATTTTTTTTAAGGAAGGAAACGTTCCAGACCTAAGTTTAGGGTACCTCCCCGGCATTTGCCATTTATGAGAACTGAGAAAAATCTGAAAAAAAGCTCAGTCAGGACGAACAGTCCCGGGGGGAATCGAACCCCTGACATCCCGCTCACGAGTCCGAGCCTTAATGATCTTGGCCACCCGTGGCGTTTTATCGTGATTCCGGAAACCTACAGAAGACAGAGGGATGCATATGGTTAGCGATTGCTTACTTACTACCGCGGTTAGCAACCTGGCAAACTTAAATTCCCTGAAGGCTATGTGTTTACGGAATTGCCCATGAAAGTGTTAGATTGCAAAATTAAAAAAAACGAGACGATAGGGAGCCAACATGAAAGTTTTATGGATGACATTAAATTTATGTCCTCTTAAAACCCTTATTGCAGCATGATTCAAAATGGCAGTCAGCCAGGCTCCGTCTAGATGAGAGCTATTTCTTTGAAAGTTGTTGCATATTGCGCACTGTGTGAGGGTAAGTATTGCCGTTAGACGCTCACATTTCTACATTGCCTTCAGTGTCCATTAAGGGAGTTGAAATAGAGACCTTGCCTGCTGTTAGAACATCTTCACATCTTCACTATTAGATGTAGAGAGAATGCGGATGCTGGACTAAAGCTGTTCAGTCAATATAGGGCTTAAAATTAGTTGACTAGTTGACATTTTCATTAGAACTGAACAAAGCAATGAATAAAAGCACAGATTCTGATGAGTTTCAGTCTATGCCCTCGGGGTTTCCAGCTATTTAATAGTAAAAATAAATAAAACAAAAAATCTTTAACAAATATAAAAGCGGCTATCAAAATGCTTTTTAATGAGCACTATTAGAAACATTTTCCGTTGAAAAAGTGCTAATACGGTGCCACTCTATATGTAGAACTATCCGAAAAATCTCAACATTTGCAATATGCACTCCGGAAACTCTGACATTAATAGCAAGAATGTCTACAAAGCATAACTTTTTTTAGTTACTTTTGCTGAGTTCTGTTTCAATAAACATACTTAGTTAGATGTACCTCAGATCTGTTCCGTCCTCAGAAAGCTAATATTTTTGTTTTTTTCTGATGCGGATCTATGGTTAACTTGGGTAGTTTGTTACCGGTGCAGCGTTCAAGTTCCCATTTCGTTCCAAATATACTACATAAAATAAACCGGTAACATTGGATTGATTAAGGACAAATTACTCAAAAAGTAAACAAAGAGAGGAACGTATACAGACCTGGTTACAATTGCAGAATAAGGACTATTTATTAGAACCTGGAAAATGTTTAAATCAAGATGTTGAAAAATGCGGTGTTAATTGTGACATCTGATTTAGCAATATCAAGTAATTTTATACATAAATACTGTTTTATGTATCCTTGTAAATATTACATCAGCACATACAAAAGTAGTTTAAATTCAGTGAATGAAATAAATATAGCTGACAAGGAGTAAGATCATTCGGCACCTCGGCAAATCTAACTGGCCCTTTTATACTTAAGCCACCAAGGGGGACCTCATGAGAAGAAAACCCAAAGGGGCGATGCACAGTAAGCGGGGTTCCTAACCTTTCCACGGATGATAAGTCACAGACACGGAGAGGTCCCGCAAGAATGATACCTGTATCCAGAGGCCCTCAGATATAACTCACCAGACGCTAGGGCCTGTTCTCCAGAGCGCAAGGCCCCGCCACGCCACACGGCACCAGTTCGCCTGACCTAACGCTTCCGATCCTGTAACTAGTATTATGAAATGAAATGGGAGAGCGGAAATTTCGTGGAAAGACATTTGAACTCAGGGACTCAGGAATGCGGCTCAAGTGCTATAACCTAAGACACTCCGATCGATCATTTAATACATTAATGATAGAATTATAGCTCTTAATTAAATATGACAATTTATTATTGACGTAGTAATATTAGAACAATCAGGCTTTAGAAAAGGATGTAAATGTAGTGATAACGTATTTATAATGGGACAGTTGAAAAACGTCGTGAATTCGATCTAGAAAATCATACAGTGTTTTATGATTATGGGGAAGCCTTTGAAAAAGTAAAAATGCCCCTTTTAAGAAAAATATTAGAAACAAGATGTTTTCCTAAACATTTTATTAGTTTCATTAAGCGTTTGTATGTAATTACTAAAAATAATTATTAATTTAGATCTTATACGTCAGATGAAATCTTAAGAAATCAAGGTGCCTATAAGGGTGTAGTTTATATTTATTTAATATACAGTTATGAGGCGAAAGGATGAAATACAGTCTGGGAAAAAAATAAAACCAAACACATCCCTAAAATCTACCCTCCTTCCGCGACTATGAGGGCACAAAAGGCAGATTCGGGCCTCTGAAAGACCCGGGGTACGAAGTAGGACCCCCGGGTAAATATCTAACAACTACAACGTCACACCATATAAAAGCGTTTCACAGCATATAGATTAAGCCAAAATGCAATGTATTACGATTTAACTATATCGATAAATAAAACTAAGATAATGGTTTTAATAGGAAGAATCTTGTTAGATCGAAGATATTAATAAATGAAAAAATTGTAAAACTGCTATCCCACCATTTCTGGAAGAAGTAGAAGAACTTTAGGAAGAAAAACTAGAAGAGAGCACAAATGAAATTTTATAAGGTTATGGAAATTTATGAGATATGTAAGAAGATTCACTAGAGTTGATAAAGTAAGAAATGAAGTAACAAGATGAGATTTTAATTTTTTTTAATTAACCATAGTACAGATTAAAATAAAAATAAATGCAAACATTATATTGATGAAGAATAGATTGCCAAAAAAAGACAATGAGTTGTAAACCAATTGGGAGGAGAGATTTGGGTAAAAGGTGGTTTGACGATAGGGACCGGAACAGGTAATATTTTTTTTAGAAGTGCTTAACGCCCGTTTTTACAACTGAGGCATCATAGGAGGTTGACACTGATGATACATGAAATGAAATGATAAATTTGGAAAGGATTTTTTTAAAGGAAGGAAGCGTTCCGGGCCTAAGTTTATGGTACTTTGCCATTTTATGAGAACTTGAGAACTAAGAAAAACCCCAGTCAGGGAGGACGGTCCTGGTGGGATTCGAACCCCAGACCTCCCGCTCACGAGTCCGTGCCTTAACGACCTCGCCACCCGTGGCGGTAGAAACAGGTGAAATCGCCTAATTTGAAAGGAGAAGAAGAATCATTACACTAAGCGTTATGCAACATTTTTATCCCTTTAGGATGTGCTTTATTACATTTTCGAACACACTGGAATTTTCTCAATTTTTTTAGTTATTCGGTGCTATATACCAATATCTCTTTGTTTATTGCTTTGTGCGAGTAGATAACAGAGTGTGTATGCCGCATCGGAATCACTCTGTTTCGAACTGCGGCTGTGACTTCCTCATTGTTAAATCTCTTCCCTCAGAATGTATCTTTTAAAGGGCAAAAAATACGGAGATCAAAAAGTGTACGAACTGGGCTGTACTGGAATGAGAATGGCAAAACTTTTGAGGTTTAGTCATCTTTTCTTGTGCGTGGCTTGGCGTTGTCGTGAGGAAGAAGAATTTGGTTACAGTTTTATGTTCACGGAGCTCCAAAATCGCTTCTTCAACTAACAGTGACTTTTGACATATACTTAACAGTTTGGTGTTTTATCCGATATAGAGTTCAGAAGAACGTGATCAGTTGAGAGTAAATTCTTAAATTACTTGTTGTTCCCAAGCTGACAATGATGAAGCCCAAGCACTGAACAGTTGATGGTTCTTAGCTCCTTACGATTCGCAGCTAGGCATCGAGGAATCCTTTTAGTTAAAGACTTTGAGTATTGTAGTGGATAATTATGTTGAAACTGGCAACAAAGTTATTAAACTGAACAGCGACGTATTTGGTTGTTATTAACAGGTCGTCCCGAATAAGGATGTCTGCACGTTCCATCGTTGCAGGCGTGACTGTAGTGTGTAGTCGCCCTCAGTGGGCGACAGAGACCTTCGTTCAACACAGTGCTTTCATCTACCGCCATGTATACATACACATTTTTAAAATTCCCCTGAATGTTGGTGATGGTCTCGTTTTCATTCAAAAGAAAGAAAACGATTCCTCTATGCTTATAATTTGAAATTGAACCATTCCTTTAGAAACAAGATATCAGTATAAACCTGATGCAAGTCAGACTGTCAGATTATGGCAGTAATGCACAATAAACGATAGAGATAATGATAGCATATTGTGTGTCCCTTAAGGGCAAAGGCCTCCTAACAAATAGAGAAAGCTTGCTTTATCCTAACATGGTAAGCTATTCCAAGCTAGTTGTTCGTATGCTGTTTAAGACACTCTGACTGATTTGTTCTTTAGTTACTCCATTTCTCATTATACTAGTTGCTTATCGAGAGATTTTCATTTTTCTCTTCCTCTTGTTACTATTGACCAATTTGAACCTCCATGTTCCTTAAAGAGGTCTGTTCATCTTCTTCTGGTCTGCCTTGTGTCCTTTTTCCTATCCCGGGGTCCCACAGGAGATCTTGTGGGTCCACCTATTGTCCTGCATTCTTGGGACGCGACCGCCCATTGCCATTTCATTCTGGTAGCTATTTGTGCAATGTTTGTTGTCTGAAATAAATGATTTATTAATACAGTAGGTATTTTGTCCTTCAAAGTTATTCCCAGGATCTTGCGTGCATTTTTCATTGGCATATTTTAATTTTGATCTTTTGTTTTTCTGTTATTGACCATTGATAGTATAAATAAAAGCATGCAGCTGCTCAAATCTCACTAAATCCAAGCATTGCTCGATTTTGTATAAATAAAAACGTTCACCTACAATCCCATCGCGAGCAACTGCTTGTTTATCTTAACCGATGAGCAGCTGATCACGATTTGGTATGAACAAAAACAAACCCTTGCTCACTTTTAGTAAGCAATTGCTTGTTATTTTGTGAGGTACCTCGTAGGTGACTCAGCTTGCTCAACTGTAGTTTCGACTATGGGGAGTTCATAGTGGTAGTTCCTGAGCGGAAAAACAAGGTGCAGGGACTCTGATGTGAGTAGATATAAAAAATTATACCGTTTTAAAAGAGAAAATGTGGACTGGCTTGCTCAACACTTTCTTCCAGAGGGAAATGAAACACGAGGTGGGGCTCTTAACAATGTTGAAAATATGCGATTTTTAAAGGTATGTAGGAGAGCCTGGGTTTCAAGAGCTGGTGTTGCGGAGGATCTTGGCGTTGCACAGGCTACGGTCTAAAATACATTCTGGGAAGTTGTTAACGCAATCAAGGATAAAGTAAGAGATTGGGCACAGTTTCCTACTTCTGCTGCTTCTCTTTGGGAAGCCAATGCGAAGTGGTCAGAAGGATATTCTTTCCCTAAAGCAATTAGTGCAGTGGATTGCACTAATATTTTAATTAGGAAACCAAATATACATAGCGATGTGTACATCAACAGGAAAGGAGTTTCCAGGATTAATGTATAGGCTACGTGCAGCGCAATGAAAAAAATTGCAAGTGTTGTTGCCAGATGGTCTGGGTCTGTGCTCGATTGTCCAATATGGAAACATTCAGGTGCCTACAAAGCGATGGCCAATGCACTGCTGCTAAGTGATTCACGTTATGGTATTGCACCATGGATCTTACTAAATCCAGAACAGAGAGCATACAACACATGCATTACAAAGGAGCGGGTAATTATTGAACAATGTTTCGATCAAGTTAAACAGTGGCTCCCGATTTTACGAAATAAGATAAAATTATCTGCTCAGAAAATACCTTCGGTAATAATATGCTGTACGACTCTGCATAATGTGGCCAATCATTTAAAATAGGAGGACTTTGACACACCTGAACTACAGGATGGTGATGACGGTGTACTAGTAGCAGCTGATGCAGAACAAGAAGCAATCCGCATTAGGGAGCGAGGACAGCGGAGAAGGGATGACATCGTAAGAATAATTCATTTGGCTTAACTCTTCACATCACTCTATTTACAACTCAAATTTAACAAAGATATGATCACGTTTATAAATCTCATCACTGTAATTCCTTTGTCACTGCTCTTGGGGAATAAAGATATCTTCGTAGATACAGAAAAGAGCGAATAGGTGGAGAGAGAAAACAATTGATAAAAAAGTGTGAGCTTGCAAAAAGTAATTATTTAATTAGGTACCTGAAAATGCACAGTTTATAAAACATAAATAACGAATTACCTAAAATTATCACAAGTTTTGTTCCTTCTTCTTTCTGCTTAAGCACTGTTAGTTGTTTGAGTAAAACTAACTTCTACAGCTGTTTCATTATTGGAATCATATAATTTCCACTTTCCTGCAGACCTACGCGGTGGTCTATCGACAGCCGAGTCCCCATCATCAGCAGTTAACACCCCACCTTCAACAATTGGGATGGGCTCCTGGAAAGTTGCTGTCGAGGTTGAAGCCATTGGTTCGAACCTGACCTCTAGCCCTCCTGAAAATATTTAAAATGTATAAATTACTGTTTACAGCAGAATGTAATAGATTAACGTTAAAAATAATGAAAATAGTGTGTTTAGTTTGTCTCTGATTCTTACCAGACATTGTTGCTATAGATGGATTTAACTCCTGCAGGATATCCAGTATCTCCTGTTCTTATGCTTATTGCCGGTTTGTTTCCGATCACTTTTGTACTTTGTTCTAGTTTTAATGTTGCTTATTTTTTAAATATTTGAACTTCATTGATAGGAGTTTTAACCTCCTCCAACTGTTGCTTTACTGCAACTACTGCTAAAATTTTTCTTCGTTTACTTTCCCTACTGCTTTCATTCAACCATGGTGAATGATATGTAGATGGAATACTGAACTTTCTTCTTGGAGAAGTGTTTGTTGCGAGCTAATTTTATCTGCTCCCATTTGCAAACAATTTCTGAGTGGTTTCATCTTACCTGGGTACGATAACGCTAAACAGAATGTGAGTAAGGTCTTTATGGTCAAATCTCATTACCGGAAGACTGATACATAAACAAAATGATATACAAATGATGCGCACGTACGTAGAGCAGGATGCTCGTACAAATCAAAACCGGATTATAACTAAAGAATTTCCTATAAAATCGATCCTAAATTAACTTTTAACGAAACGAACCTCTTACTTCCTGTAAGGCTTCAATTCATGGCAACACATAACATTTTGGAATTACTTGTTTTTATATAAATTTTAATTGCATGATTGCAGAGGACATTCATAAAATAATGCAAAAACGCAAGTACTAATAATCCACATTCCATATATCATTTGGGAAATGACAAAGTTCTTAATACTATCATATTTAAGAAATCAGGACTTGAATTTAGGAAAGGGATGAAAATCATTTTTGAAATTTGGATCTGGATTTATATTTAATAATTTGCCAAACATTTAATTTCATTTCTGTTATTTAAAATCTGTATCTCCATGTTGTTTGTAAAATGTGAGTGTGCATAATATAAACAGCATATGAATAATTTAAGATTTAAATCCTGACAAAAGATTGGGCGTGTTTGTTTATTCAGTTCAAATGCCGTGGTGAGGGTCACCAAGCATTTGCTTGTCGGCTGATAGCAAAGGCTCGGTGAAGAGGGGAAATTTTTATTTATATCAAAACACGAGCTGATGCTCGATTCTCAACTTGCTTGCGAGCAATGCTCAGAAGCAATTGCTTAATTTATTTTATACCACAGCGTGTCTGTAGAAATACAGGGTACACACAGGTTTGGGGCATCTGGAATCTGATTTTAATTAGTGTATGGTCTAACAATTTAAATCTAAAGAACCAAAATACTCTCCAGGTTAATGAGATCCTTCTTTTTAATTCTTTTTTCATTTTATCATGGAAGGATTTTTTCAATGGTGTTGTAAACGCCCGTTTTCATTACTGAGGCACTACAGTGGTGGACACTAATGATACATGAAATGAAATTATAAATTTGGAAAGAAAATTTTTTTAAGGAAGGAAACGTCCCAGGCCTTAGTTTAGGGTACCTCCCCGGCATTTGCCAGTTATGAGGATTGAGGTAAACCTGGAAAATGCCTCAGTCAGGGAGGACGGTCCTGGAGGGATTCGAACCCCAGACCTCCCTCCCGCTCCTTAACAACCTCGGCTACCCGTGGTGGTGGTAGGAAATCTGTTTCCTCGGTATGTATATTCGTTCATATATGTGAGGGCTGTTCCATCTATTATTGGGGTCTGTTTGAAATTATCTGCGTCTTCAGTTTGTTTAGTGACAGCCCTGCATTTTTGCTATGCTCACACAATTGCTACAGCTTGGTTTGTAGTACTTTCGGTGTTTTGGCGAATAAGAACACATCATCGGCAAATCTTAGATTTGTATCTGCTGGTTTTACATCAAAACGCTAGGCAGAGTATAGGGAGTTAAATTACTCAATAAAAAGATTTTGCAGTTTTTATTGAATGCATGTTGTAGTATGAATGCGGGTTATTTGAAAAGTGTAGTAAACTGTTTTATGCAGATTTTGATTCTCAAAATATTCTATATTGAGGACTATACCTTGACCCAGAGAGCTTTCATTTCTTTTTCACTCTGTCATAAACTTTGAAAAATAGTAATTACATCCTTATTCGACCAAACATTCTTCCCAGAGAGAAAAAGTTGTAAGTTTGGAAAGGGGAAGATGTGACTAGGTGCTAAATATGGGATGAACAATATTTTGGGGTTAAACATTGTACCGGTGAGAGGGCGCTATATCGACTATCTAACAATGCTGCATAAATGACTCATGTTATTGTTTTACCAGTTTCCAAATGTTCATCAGCAATAATTTTTGGTTATCGTCTTCAGTATGTATTTACATTTTCACTGTTCCTTATCCACTGGGTTTTTGTTCTTGCTTTCACTCAGGTGCGTCATGATCCCAGTTTCATCCACGGTTACGGGTAGTTGTAAAACACCTGCAGATTCAGATCATCCTCCATTTGGCGTTGAAAATTCAGGATATTTTGCACTCATTCTATTCAGATGCCTAACTTACATACATTCACTTGGTGGTCTTCATTAAAATATCGTGGCTTTTTAAGTTGTAAACTTAAGTAAGTGTCAAGAGCGCGCTCCATATTTGGAGCATGCATGATCACGTTTGAACTAATTCATCAAGGAATAAACAGCCTTTAACACTAGTAGTGCCCCCTCAACTTTATATTGGTTTTGATGAGCTTGGTTTTTGCTTATTCAAGTAAAACTATTTAATCGCAGCACGAAGTATAACTTTTTACATTTTTGTGGCCGATGCAACAGTGGTGGATTCACTTAGCTGCCAAACATCACGAACATACAGCATTTGGCTGAAACTATGACATAAACAGTTAAAGAAAGAGGCTTGTCAACAATTATAACATTAAAAGAAGTACACACTTACCTTCAGGGATAAAAGCATACATTGTTTTATATTTTGCATGTTTTGAAACTTTTAGTTTCATATCTGCACAATTTGCCGAGTTATGCATGAACAAATTTTAGCATTTAATGACAATTGGGACTTTAAATCCATTCCAATCTCACATCTAAAGCCAAACCTGAGTACTTTTTAAGTAATGCGTAATATATTAGTATAAAGTTTGAACTGTCACTGAGTTTGTTTCAATCTAATAGTGTGGTGACAGTGGTAGGCCTGTCACAAAACGGAAGTAACTGTTTAGGTGTCTGTTGTTATGAACTTAAAAGTGAAAGAATGTGGTGGCGTAATTTTTTTAACGTAGAAGTTCAACTAAATACGTGTAAAATAAATGTGCAATATTGCAAAAAAGTGAATTTCAAGATAATCCACCCAGCAAAGTTTCTGCTAAAAAGAAAAGTAATAACTGCTTATTAACACTGCAGCTATCATTATTTCAAGTTTTAAGTTTGAGGCTCGCTTTCTCAAAGTATTTACTATTACATGATAATTTCTACAATTTTAAGGTAATTGAATGAAACTATCTGAGCCTGTTAATATTTACAAAAATGTTATAATGGGTAAAATTTTCTGTAAAATTCATACTTAAAAACGATAGCATAGTATGTATTTTAAAAATTGACGTCCAGTTTGTAGATTTACATGTTACTTTTATAATAAAGAAATAATAATTTTTCAGTAAAGTTGAAAATATTGGGAATTATTCTCTCCAAATGCCTTTATGATGCAAATCTAAAAAGAAATGTTTTAGAAGTATTTATTTCAAAACTTCATAACATATGGAAATATTGTTTTTATTTTCTAACAGAGAACAGGTTTTAAACGTTAAGTATGCAAATTTGAAATTTAATAGTTCTTACAGAAATGAGGGGGATATGTAAAAAGTATACAAATGCTAAAGTGTCAACAGTGTATGTACTCCCTTAAGGAATTTCACTGCCATCTCATGGAAAATTACCGGACTTTTCGAACGACCTCATTCTTTATAATTTGCTTGACATATAAAACAGAGCGTTCCTTATATTCATGTTCATGTTGTGTGGCATTTTCTTTTAGTCTTTAGGGATGATTCACTAGAATTTGATTTATTTATGGACGCTCTTTAACAGCTTAGGTCATCAGCGTTATTCACTAGAATGATTTATGTACTTATACCAACCTCATGTTTCTTGCTTGTTGAAACACTTTTGAGATCTAAAACAATATTTTGCTTAGATTTTAGTTAGGCATTTAAATACGGAGTGTTTTAATTGCTGTCGACATGTATTCTTATATTATTCAAACTAACGATCTTTTGACACGAATATAAGAAGTACCAATTCATTGGGAGCAACAATCTTAAGCTTCTTATTACGATATAATTTTCCTTTCAGCATGCACCATAGAAGGGAATCTGGTGAGGCATGGTCAGGCAGAATAGGTAATAAAATTTCTTTAGAAATAACAGAACAATCAAAGGGGGAAACAATGTAGAGATTGAAGGTGTATCATCTAGCTGAATATAATCAGTAAAGAGTTTTTTTGTCATCCACCTGATTCACCTTATTGTAAAACTTTGTTCCTGGATATGCATTTTTTTTGATTGATTTATTTATGGACGCTCTTTAACATCTCAGGTCATCAGCGTCTTCTTCAACCCAGGGCGTGAAATGGTAGGCAAATTTTGCTCAGAGGCCCCTCTTTCAGGCTTGTGGTTCTTTTTCGTGCCGTAAAATGTACGACACGGGACCCATGGCTTTACTTCCCTTCCGAAGGAAGGCACACTTAGGATTTTTACGCCCGAAAAAATCCATCGGTCCTGGCCGGGTTCGAAACTGCGATCTTGAGTTTAGGAGGTAAGTATGGTAGCCACTACACCACCAGGACCGACAGGATGTGCGATGAAAGCTATAGGAATCAATGACAGTAACCAAACTCATTTCTGTGGACTGGGAGGTTTTAGTTCTTTTGCAGCAGTAGCACCATTTGCATCAGTAGCACCATTTGCATCCAGGATATCATTTTTGGAAGCTCGTTAACCTGTGCTTCCGTAAACCCCCATCTCAAGAATTTTTGTGGCGAGGTGTGCACAGCTTGTTTTTGCTTCTGGCAGTTGCGGATGCCTTTGTTTCATCCAGTTTCATCAGTAGATATTAAATGGAGGATTATGCCAGTGAAATTCTCCATCCAAAACTGTGCAATAAATAAACTTTATAATTTCTATATCATTGCATTTTCGAAAGTTGGCAGACAGCAAACATCCGCTGTTCCACTGTATACCGGCTCATACTGTACTGTATGTACTGTATTTCTCCTAACACAAAGGCACATTGACTGCTGACGATCACGTAACAGTTCATCAGATGCTGTATACTGTCGGGAATAGAAAACATGCAATTGACCTTCAATGAGATACAAGGAATTTAGCGCTGATATAGGTGTTCTTCCACAAACATGATTCTTTTACGCCAAGGTGTCAAATGTCACGAATTACGATTCTGAGGTTGAACTTTGATCTTTGAGCTCTTAATCTCTAAGAATTCGAGTAAAATCTTTAACAAACACATTTTCAAGAAGTTACATAATGCATAACGTAATTACAAAGCATATATGTGGAATTAACTGTTTCTCGAATTTCGGTCATGGCTTTTTATAAAGCTATTTTAAAATGCGTTTAGATGTTTTTATGCAGTTTAACACATGTGGTAATTTTATTTAGATGCCCTCAATTTCGAAACACAATTTATAGTAATTTAGAAACAACATAGGACGTAAGCTGTTGATTCGTAAAGGAAACATTTTAAGCTATGATTTTCTTATAAGTATTTATTAGCTACTGTACCTTGAGGCAGACACGTTAAACAATATAATAATATCTAATACATAAAATATATGATTTTTATGTAATAAAATTGTGTTTTAGATATCAATATAATACAGAGTGAACAAAAGTTTCAAAGCATTGTGTCTAACTTTCCCAATACCACCTGATTTTTTTTTTTTTTTTTAGATTTATTTATTTATGGACGCTCTATAACATCTTAGGTCATAGCGTCCCATTCAACTAAGGGCGTGAAACGGCCGACTAATTTTGCTCAGAGGCCTCTCTTTTAGGCGTGAGGTTCTTTTTCGTGCCGTAAATGTACGACACGGGACCCACGACTTTACTTCCCTTCCGAAGGAAGTCATACTTAGGATTTTTACGTCAGGAAAAATCCATCGATCCTGGCCGGGTTCGAACCCGCGATCTTGGGTTTAGGAGGCAAGTATGGTAACCACTACACCACCAGGACCGACAAAATACCGCCAGAAAAACATTAAGTATATAATATGGTTTTTCGAGCCAGCATGGGGTTTCACATTGTCTTGCATTAAGAGAACTCTATTTCGATTAATTAATGTTGAATATCTATCCCAAAACAAGATTTGTTTCAGATGTTGAGAATAAAGATTCGCATTGACTGCACGCCCGTTTGGAATAAACACTCAATGAATCACGCCTTCAAAATTCTATCAGACACATAACATTACTTTATGCCGAAATGATGTTGTTTAGCAATGACTTTGGCTGGCTGTGAGTATCGATCCAATGTTTGGAGATGCGAGATTTGCAGTAACACACCCATTTTTCATCGCATTGATAATACTCCTGATCATACATGGGATTTGCGATAAGCTGACGATAAATATCTACGTTGCGTTCGGGTGTCAATTCGTGAAGTACAGATCTACAGCTTCAGAAGAATTTTTGAAATATCTTAATATGGAAATATATTATATTTTTTATGCACCAAGTTGTTCTGGCATCCTACGAGTACATTTTGGGGGGACTTTATTCTACAGCTCTGCTTGTATTCTCGATATACCACACGTTGTCTTCCAGGATGTGGTAAATATTTAGTGTTTTCTTCCCCATTATTGAGACACTGAAACCATAGTTGTGCTACACGTTCACTAATGAAACCTTCCCTACACTTCATGTATTCTTCGATCCGTGCCACCAGCTTTAACATCTTGTTTACAGTAGTGCTTTAAAAGTATTCTTAATCTCAAACTGACTGGTGCTCACAATACACCCAATAATAAAATGTGAATAACATTACCAAAGAAAAAAAAAACCTACATTTCTTATGACACAACCTAATATATGCCAACGTTAAGTTTCTGAAATATCCTTTATTTTTTCCCTGCTCGTCTAATTAATGAATTTGATAACATCGGATTTCCCGGTGTTAGTAACAATTCAGCCTATACAGCTTGGGCTAAAATTTCTTGCTGCAAGTCCATCTACCCGAGAAATAACAACAAGCAAATGAACTAAATAATCTCCATCAACACAATGACGTCATAAATACAATTAAAGAAAGTGTTGACTTCAGATAAATTAGTTAGAAAATCTACATTAATATCAATTTCACTGCTTATAATTCTGGTATGGACCTAGCGTATGAAAATCTTTTATGTTGGCTTCCCTCGTTTCTTAAACATTAACTCACGCATAAAGTATTACTTTATAAAGTAGTATATTATTACCAGATGAAGTTAACATGTTTCTTTTGGTTGCTAATGTTGTGAGATTTTCCACCTCGCCAAAATTCTTTTTACAAGTGCGGGAAATGGTGTGGTTACCACTCATAGGATCCAATTGAAAATAATTTCAAACTTCAATTACATTGTCCGAAAAATTTAAAGCACAAAACGCACCTTCTTCTGTCACTTCAAAGTAACAAATGACTGGAAATAAAACTGACACGGGGCGTCGTTAAGGCACGAACTGGTGAGTGGCAGGTCCGGGGTTCGATTCCCACCAGAGCCGTTCTCCCTGACTGAGGTTTTGCCACGTTTTTCTCAGTACTCATAAATGGCAAATGCCCAGGAGGTACGTAAACTTATATCTGCAGTGCTTCCTTACTTATGAAAAAATATATTTTTCCAATTGTCATCCCATGTACCGTCAATGTACACCTTCTGTAATGCCTCAGTAGTTAAAAGGCGTTAAAAACTATTAAATAAAATGAAAATAAAATGAAGTAATATAAAATCAGCTTTCATGCAAAGATGCTTAAACACGATATTGTTGCTATAAGTTACTTGTGTTACTTTAACAGATTACACGATAGATTTACTTAATGATTCCTTTATTATTGATCAAAATCAGAACTAAGTTTATTTTGTAGACCGAACGATGTTTTTCCATATTCCGGAAAACGGAAAAACCTACTAGATTTAACACAATATGTGCCTGAAACTGAAATTCAGAATTTTTGTTGCCCTGGTATGCATTTTTAAAGAAATTTGAAGTTCAGACATATCGCCCCAGACGATATACATAAGTATTTTATGGTGTTGGCGGTCGGGCTTACAAGAGTACCCCTGTTTTCTGGTACTGTTGTGAATGAGAAGTATATTTCTTGTGCTCAATTTAAAATATGCTGTTTGTGACTATACTAATTAGAAATTGTATTTAAATAAACAAAGCATCGAAAAGCATTGAGCTTATTTACAGGCGTAACGTTCAAAATCGATATGCAATCCAAATATTCCACTTCTCAGATATTGAAAATTAGCAGGCATAGATGGAACAAACATTCTTTCTTTCATGTACACCACTTATAAAATCACAGGAAGGAAAGTCACAGACTATGGGGAAGTATTGTTGCCCAACTCTTTCTGGAATGGTGTCGTTCGATAACGACAGGCCTCTAAAGTGAAATCAAGGAGGGATACCATCTTGCATGAAAATTAAGTCATTCCAATTTTGTTGAAATTTGGAAACAACCAGTTTTGTAGCATGTTCAGCATAAAATTTTAGTCACAGCTTGCTAGAAAAAAAGTAAAAACAACATATGGCGTTGCTGTTTTTCTACAAAAAATAAACAGCCGTTGCGTGGTAATGAATGGAATTTATAGGCAGACTTTTAAATACTGTGAACCTTTCCCTCTCCAGTGATATGTGCAATTTGTTGCTATCTTTTACAATTAGTTTGAAGTAAACATTTGAAATTTGGTGCATCTAATTTAATAACTATGTACATTTTATTTTTCAGTACGTATATCTCAATGTTTTAATATCTATCCCTTGACGACTGACAGGTTTATTAGAAATAGAACAGTTGTTCATTTGCTTTAACATCTCAGGTCATCAGCGTCCCATTCAATTCAGGGTGTGAAAAGGAGAATAAATTTTTCTCAGAGGCCTTTTCTTTCAGGCTTGAGGTTCTTTCACATGCTGCAAATCTACGACATGCAACCCAAGGCTTTACTTCCCTTCAGAAAAAAGTCATACTTAGGATTCCCATCGAACCTTGCCGGGATTGAACCCACTATCTTGGGTTTAGGAGGCATGTATGGTTACCACTACACCACCAGGACCGATGGGGAAATAGAGCAGAATACAATACAAGAGAAAATGGAAATAAGTAAAGAATGAATCAGCATTTTCGGTAAAATGAATGTACAATGCAGAATGTTATTTTTAAATAAAATAATATTTACTTTGCGATTTGAAATAAAAAATGTTCAGAACCAGGGTACTTAAAAGAATGAGTTTGTCATTAGGTACATCTCCAGCAAATGATATATATCAAACTGTCTCTAATGCTGGTGTTCACAGTGATTTAATATTATCAAGTTGGCTTCCCAGCACGGGAAAGCGCCCTGCACCAAGCATAACATGCAATTACACCCTCTTTCTATAGCTCCATGCTCAAGCCAATCAGAAATCTTGTTTCAGTTCATCTGCAGATGTGGAGCCCTCCCTCTACTACCCCACCACTGGCCGAGAAGCCGGAGTGTTCCGCCTCTGCCGATAAAGTGAGATTTCCGTTAACTAAAACAATACAGTAATGTGGTGTTACCGTATGTTGCATGTGCTACGTGTTTTACGCACCCGGGCGAGGGGCTGGAGGAGGTGGTTCTGCCGGCCGCTGGTGGAGCGATAGAGACCGACAGATACCGATGAGGGAGGGTGGCGTTTGTGTGACGTCACGTTACTACTAGGAGGAGTTGGGAGCCGTCCTCGCTTGGTGCGACGGCAAGTAGTGAATCCGCGGCCGTCACGGCGGAAAGACGTCGAAAGGTTAGTCGACTTGGTCGATATACGACGCTACACGTGCGTGCTAGAGATTGATGTGCTGGTGTAGTGTTGTTTACAGGCAGTGATGAATGGCAGCCGAAGACAGCGAGTGAAGTGCTTCCGATCAGCTGCAAGTTGTGATAAGTAGTTGCTGGAAGAAAAATTTTAGAAAAGAGGAATTGGGGAATGGCAACCGGCTTCCTTTAACACATGCAGTCCCGCCCTGGCGACATAATGCTCACGTCCAGCGCAAACCAATATCTACGGCCAGAGTATCTCACTCCACTGCCTACCACGGTAAGTTTGTTCAAAAACAGGTTTTGTAAGCATGCGTGTCCGACTGCCTCATTTATTGGTGCTATTTATTTGACGTGCCCTCGAGAAAATGCTCGCTGTTTTATCACGTATTTTGCAAGTCAAGTTATGCCATTGACCAATTCTAATAAAACAAGTGTCTCCTGTAACATGTTTTTCCATTTATAAACGTTGACTCAGGTACGCTTACCAAATTTCTTAGTAAACTGCCGTACGCGTTTGTGCTTGGGAGTGGCGGAAAATATATTTTAAACAATGTAGTCAGCGTTTGTTTTCTTCAAAACAAGTGCTAAAATGAAAACCAATGAATCCGGTACTGTATACGTTCATTATAAACCCATTAACAACCAAGTTGCATTGTCTTAAATTCCTTCGCGCTAGTCCCGATTCAGGGAAGTGCTGTTAAATTTAAGAAATTAATTGACACCTCAGGTTCCAAGCATAACTCAGACTGTTAAAACAATCTTTGGTACAGTCAGAGTTGATATATGCTTCAATGAATTTAGGTGTAATTAAACATAAATTATTTAAACATTTTAATTTTATAAATGCCACAGCTGGCTAAATATTCTAAAAATTATTGATTAATACAGGTTGAGTTTATTTAAGCATGCATGTTCCTTTCTGTTTCAGTTTGCCGATTTAAAAAAATTGCTTTGAAATAGCGTATCTATTGATCGAACATGTCACCGTTTTAAAAGCGTGATTAGTTTTCAGTGTCATTCGTTTCTCCCACGCATAGAAAGGACAATATGTACTTAAAGCGTTGCAAATTCAGAATTACTTGCATAAACCCAATACACAATAAACATAACGTAATGCTTTTGCAAATAGTTAGTTGCGTATAGAAAACTGTATCTTTAATTAAATAAGTGCGGCAGATAAACATTTCTAAGTGTTTTACCAGATGTAGTTGCTTAATTTTAACTATTAAATCAGAAAAATAATGCAGTCAGTTGCAAATGTAAAATAAGTAAAACCTTTAACATACATGTTCTTTTTAAACGTGTATGAAAATGTAATAAACGAAAAGGAATACAAATTATGTAATTTTAACATTTTCTGCTGTAACTTTACTCAGCATTTGGTTTGTAACCGTGAAATAGCTTTTAGTTTACGAGAAATGACAACATTGAACTGGAAATTATTCTATTACTGACTTGCATATAGTTGTTTTAGCAAATATTGCATATAAGAGCGAGTTCAGGGGGGAAGCGTGAACTCTCGTTATCCGCTTATGACCTCGCAGTCGCGCAGCGACACATTTCATGTCTTTCGGGCCACGCATCACTCTTACCGCACGCTTCTGGAATCTGGAATTTGAAGCTTATTATATCTAAAGCATATGAACCTTTTCCACACAACTCAAATATTCCAGTTCAAAAATACTTTTGTAGTTCATTTCTGTAAATGGTATCTGTTTGAGGTTAACTGTTAGAATAGTACAGTACAAAGAGTTAGGCCAATGATTTTTATATTAGCAGAATATTTTACCAGAATTTGGTGTTATTACATATGACAGAAGGACAATTGTTAAACAGCTCAACAGCTAGGCTTTCAATAGTTTCATAGAAGCAAACATATTTATAGAAGCTAATGCTGTATTTTAGACAATTACAATACTGCTCATTAATTTTAATATACCATATAATTGTCTGATAACTTTAATAAAAACACAAAGGAATAAATCGGCACAGAAACAAGTTTTATTAGGTAAAAAATACAGTGATGCAAGCAAAATATATCCATTACAAGGAATAAAATTAAAGTTTCCCCTCACGAAAATTTATTTTAATAATTGCCAAGCAATCTTTGGGCATTTTGTTTATAATTATTTGGAGGTATTCTGATTTTATACTCTTCCATATTTGCTGAATAACTTCACAGGCAGTGTAAGCTTTTAAAATGCATTCTCTGGATACCTCTATCACTTTGTCCCATAATAATTCTATGAAGTTGCGATTCGACGTTGGGACATCTTTCTACACCCTGTATTTTTCTTTAGGTGCAACTTATGCACATAATATTTAGAAGTGTTATCTTGTTGTAAGTTGAAACATTTACCTACTAATACAATCTAGATGCTATTTCTTGACACTGAAGAATTGTATGATTCATCTACCCTTAAATTTTTACAATGTCTCCAATTTTATTCCAAGAAAAACATTTTCAAATCATAATGCACCCTCACCATGTTTAAAAGTGAGCAGGACACACTGGTGGGAAAATGTCACTTCTTTACATCGACAGGCATATTATATTTATCTGCCGATTCCAGAATAAGGTACTAAGTGTTGTATTGATATTAGTTAGTCCAATGGACACCCTTCTTTTTGTTAATATGCTTTAGAAATGGTTTCTTCTGCCACATGCCCCTTCAGCTCAGTTTCTGATCATCTCTTTGCGCTATTGCAACAGATACAGTCATCTTGTTCTGCACATATTTGTGGCGCACGTTAAATATATTCCCAGCCATAACGCTAATGAATTTGTCATAACATTTGTAGCTTGCGAGGATATCTCGGTCATTATAAATCTTGGTTGCCACCAGTATTTGTGTGTCGGGCAAGGGTGTATTACACACCCAAAAGAGACGAATCGAAAAATCTAACTTACTCAATGGTACAATAGCAGCACGATTTTCAAGTGATATTTGCACCCTTGGAGCCATAGCAATAATGTAGGCACCAACAATCTGAACCGCATACAGCAGGTTTATCTAGCAATATGAACTTGATGCACACTCTGTGGTTGATAGTAGTACGGGGAACAACACCCATTCCCAGGTTGCACAGTTTCAGATTTCTATAGTTTATATTTCCAAGCAATGCGTCATTCTGTTATAAAAACAAATGCAGCGCATATTTTAAAATAATGTATTATTTGTACATTAAACTAATGGCCTGTATAATAAACAATATCAGCTAATCATGTAAAGGGGGTGTCTTGAAATTAATGAGCGGCAGTGTAATTTATTTATAGTCAATCTTAGTAATAGCTTATGTTTTTTTTTTTAATAATTCTTTTTCTTATTCTACTAGTAAAGGTGCTAAAACGAGGGATATGCATTTCCGAAAAAGAAAATTATAAACGGAACCTTTAATGATGCAGTAAAAATACTGCCACATTTTGACATAGAACTACTTGGATATCGTAAAGTTTCCTGAAATAGAGATAGATATTCATGTATTAAAATTGGCCTTAAAGTATTTATAAGAACTACTAGCATAATGTTTATATTATGAATCATTAAGTAGTTTTTCTATGGTATAGTTGAAACTTTGACAGCTAATTAAAGATATAAAATGTTGTAGGAGAAGAAAAATTATTATCACAGATGGTATAACAAATCCAAAAATAAAAAGTAAGCATCGCCATCCAAACCAGTTGGTCTTGGTGGTCTAGTGGTAACCATATTTGCCTCATAAACCCAAGATCGTGGGTTCAATCCCTGCCAGGGTCGGTGGATTTTTTGGGGCGTGAAAATTCCAAATATGGCTTCCTTTGGAACGGAAGTAAAGCCGTGGATCCCATGTCGTAGATTTACGGCACGGAAAAGGACCTCAAGCCTAAAAGAAGAGACCTCTGAGCAAAATTTATCGGCCGTTTCACGCCCTAAATTGAATGGGACGCTGATGACCTGAGATGTTTAAGAGCGTCCGTAAATATACCATATCAACAACAACCATTCTAACCTACGGCTGCCATCAACATGAAAATTGTATCTTTGTAGATTTGTATATCGCTATGACTAATGCTTACAATATTTCCCTACCCCAGAAAATATTTACCTATAAAATTCATGTCTTTGTGTAAGTGTAGGTGTGTGTTTTTGGAAGTTCAAAATTAAATTGTTCATGAATACGAGTATTAATTAGGAAAATGAAAAAACTATACAGCTAGTTAGCAAATTAATGTCAAAAATAATTAAAAATAAACATTGAATAAGGTATTCAAAGTTCATAATTTTTATCCCTATATACATTTCTGGAGTAGTTTGTATACGTGAAAGAGACACTCAGTTCATCTACAAAGAACTAATAGAAATATCTGCATATTTTGGACATAGCAGTTTTCAGCGTTTTGGGATTATTATTTTTTATTGTTTGCTTCTGATATAACTGTGTAAATTCTGTTTCGTTTTCATAATTAGTATTTATGTGTATTTAAACGCTTAAGCATGATATATAAGGTAAGCTACTAAATGAGCTGTTCTGTAGCCTAATAGCACATTTTAATTGCAATTTTTAATATGTTTGTTAGAACTTAATTTACATATGCCTAAGTGTTTTATAATTTTCCATTACATAACAATTTTAGCCTAAGGTTACACATGTTAATTGCCCTCGCTTCTTTGTATGCTTTCCATGTCAGCGCCGATGCTAATTTTAATTTTCGTCTTGATTAACAGTATAATTACGCTGTAAATTGGTCAAGGGCATGTTGGCAGATTAAAATTTAAACAGTAATTAATGGGAAATTAACAGTGTTCGAGCCACAGGTTTCGGATACAGTTTTCTAAACCAATCCAGAAGTATGTTTGAAAACAAGGTGTGAATAAGTTGCGGCTTTTCTCGAATTCGTCCTTAAAAATTTATTAATTTACCTCTTATCTATGTTCATAGTAGTGCCGAATTATATGTGAGTTGAGACACCATGGCTGCTGAGTTCTTTTCTCCTGTTACGGACTTGAGACTGTGACCTGCTATCATTTTATAATCTAATTCGTCGTTTCCAGGCTTGGCAGCCAGCACGACATGCTAAAAGGTTTAAGCAGAATTACTTTCTAGGCAGATACATCAAGTAATTAATTTATATGCGTACATAAATGCGCATATCATTTAAATATCTGTGCTCACTTCCGAGACACTATAATACGGAAGAATTTGTATCTTCTACTTCATTTAGAAAAAAAAATATTTTAGCATCGTTTGGCATATATTTATTTATTTATAACTCTTCACATAGTTAATCTTCAATCTTGATCTAGTTAAGTTTTTTGTCTGAACATGCGATGCAGGTTCTTGAACAAGAGTTATCGGTGCCAAATTTGGCGTGTAGCGTTGATTCGGAAGCACCTCTTTAAGATGTTATGTTCATGGTGTGATGGATTGCGTGATTCTGTTACCAGAACCCCTGTCGGAAGGCGACCTTGACCCCCGAGGTGTTTTATTAAAACACATCAGAATAACTTGCTCCCATTTCAGCTTTTTTCATATTAATTCTTGTCTAAGATATTATCAACTTGACCTTATCTAAAGAAATGGGACCTGGAAGTGTTGGAAACAGTTCTTATACTAGCGAATGTAATTTGAAACATACAGATTACATCTCGTATTTTATCATCTAAGAACACTACGTCTGCAAATCTGCAAGAACATAGTTTGTTTTATCTCGGGTGTTAAAAACTACAGCATTCATTTTGAACAAGCTTATTGATGACATTCATCTCTCATTAATCACACTCAACGCGTAAGCTACCGAATTATGATTTGACATCTTCCGTACTTACTTGTGATTTCAACATCAATAATGAACGAGATTCGTTTAGTAATTGCTAACGAATGAATAAGTAAGTTGAGTGATAAGATTCTCTCTTCTTCACCCGAAAGTACAATGGCTGATATCGTTGTTCATTGAAACATAATTTACTTATTTCTTTTGTTATCTTCAAGATGACTTGCACGGAACAAGGGCTTCACAAGGGATCCAATACGCACGATAAACAGATTACAGCAAACACATCTGCAGGGGTCGATTCCCAGAATAAGTCATGGATTCGTCGTTTTCAGCAATATGATCAGTCTTCATTTATAGTGTGGTCGATGCAAAGAGGCGGATAGTGCTATGAAAATACTTTTAGCTATGTAATATGTCACGATGAATGAATTAGTATTACTTTCTAAGGGCTATAATGGACTTGGATAAAGCTAACCATTATAGGAAAAATATCCTTTTGCTTATAACGTCTCTTCAGTTTAAAGCAAAGCCTCAGTCAATGGAACGCTCTCCTCCACTTTCAACATTTTCGTTTACAGGCATTGTTGTGTATATCCCAACAAGTTAATCCATTGTGATATTCGGTTACATAATATCCCAGCTTGTGGTGCTTATTCCGTTATACACACAAACACTAGTCATGTGTATATATATATATTCAGCTCAGGCTCTTTTGTTCTGAATCAGTCAACATCAGCCAACATTATGTATATATATATAACGGTACACCGCAGAAGAATGCAGAAATTTCCAAGTTTTTCTAAAATTTGGAAGACAGACCCTTTCTAATTAAACGTTCACTATCCTATACTGCTTTAAAACTGATTCATCAATTACTATACCTTCTTAACCCATTGTTAAATATTTGATAAATCAATTATTTATTTCCTCATTCGGATGATTGTGCCCCGGATCATACAGGTATCGACCACTGGGACGACAGATGAGTTTAGCAAGCAAATACACCCAGTTATGAGTCAAACAGAAGACGACTGCATAGTGCGTGATTGCAAACTGTGTAAATTACACCAAAATTTTCACAAGAGTATTACTTGTAATTCATACGTAATGACAAGAGTGGGCTGGTCAAACTCAATAGCGGATAGTGCTATTCTATCTATCTATCTGTTGGGAATTAATCGGTCGAGGAAGTCTCTCAAGAGCAGTGCAAAATGAACGAGTAATCCATCTTTTTGAAAGCATTCCAAAATTTTCTAGTAAACTCTCGTTCCTTTTTAAACACCAATCTATAATGATAATCTAAATAAACAAAAATACTAATGTTTCAGGGCATTATGGTTTTGTGACACAGTACTTGGAATTGAATGGCGGCCGTGTAGAAATACGAAAAGGAATACACATATACACATAATGTCTATCCTTGTGGTATACAGAAAATCATATATACCTCATAAACCTAAAGCCGCGGGTTCAAACCCAGCCAGGGTCGATGGATTATTTTATAGCGTAAAACTTCCTTCGGAAGAGGAGTAAAGCCATTGATCCCGGCCATAAATTTACGGCATGTAAAAGAACCTGAACCCTGGAAATAGGAGCCTCTGAGCATCGGTTGTTTTATACCCTGAATCTAATGGGACGTTTATGACCAAAGATGTTAAAGAGCGTCCTTATGTGCTGTCTAATAATAATGTCTACATGACATACCGGGGATTTCTAAATGCAATATTCAAACTTCTAGGAATAATAGAAGAGAGCAAGACAAAATATTTGTGTAAAATAACCATAAGTGTAAATTTGAATGAATAATCAACTGGTGAAGAATAACTAAAAACGATTTTAGATGTTAATTTACAAAAAAGGTACATTGTAAACTTTTACAAAAATTGACGAATTTCTTGCTTCAAAACACGCTCTACGTTCACATTGTACGTGCAGAATTAGCAGCTCTGATTCAATTGGCATCTCGTACACTAGAATGGTCAAGTGCCAAAAAATAAACAAAATGTTCGGGAGAGTGCTCAGGCCCACCGTGGCCAGTTCATTATTTACAGAATGCACGGTTCTAGTTCTGTCAAACTGCAATATAGCAGCATGCTAGGTGTAATGTTACTGGGGACGTTCTTGCACGGTTCTAGTTCTGTCAAACTAACCTTAATGTTACTGGGGACGTTCTTGCACGGTTAGTTCTGTCAAACTGCTATATAGCAGCATGCTAACCTTAATGTTACTGGGGACGTTCTTGCACTAACAGGAGGTAAAATTTTCCGTGGACACGTCATTGATGGCTTTTCACAACCATTGTCATAATCAATTATGAAATCTATAACATTTAAATACATTTCTTACTTCAATTTTTTTTCCTCAATGGATGAACACACTCTTAATAATATATTCAAATTTATGGTTACTTAAAAAAAGCGTTTGTTTTTGTACTTCATATTTCCCCCCGGAGCTTAAGGATTTAATTTAGAAACACGCGGTAAAACTTTCAATTATGATAAATCACTATTTCCTGAAAATAGATCAAAACTTTATGTCCTCTCTATATTTAAATTAATATATTTAATATTTTTTGAGAAAACATTTTAATTTTGGATACACTATCGAAGATGAATACAATCCATAATCTGCAACTGGTGGAAAAGTTGTGGTATGAGAGAAGTCAGTACTCAAATACCCACCAATTATATATGCTTACATTAAAGTGTACAGCTATTTTCATTGATTAATTGTTGTAAGCATTGTTACTTTTTAAATCATTCGGGTATATAAGTGTAATATATACACACATATATATGTATGTATTGTTATTGACAAATTTATACAAATGTAAAACTATTTTTATATTCTATTAAGTTTTCACCACTACAGTACAGCATTTGACTTCAAAGAAAGTATTATATCAATAAAATAGGATGCGCATAGTATGATGACCGAATTATAACTCTGCATGACTCCAGTTATGACAAAATAAGAAAATTAATTCTTTGCCACCATATTTCATTATTACGAGATAATCACATTTATCCAATATGATGATTGTTATGAATGCTGATGCTAGCTGATTGGCGTCCTAAGTTAAGTTCATTTTGTAATCATGCACTGAAAACGCTATGTTTACTGAGCAGCTGGTGGGGAAATCCCCAGTACTTGCAGAAAACAAGCCCAGACGTTGTGCTGGTCACAACTCCAGGTTTTACCCTGAGTGAGTTTGGTGGAAGACGAGCTGTCCTATCACTCAACCAGGACCGTCATTTCCCATACAGTAACTACATTTAATGAACCATATCTTATGGAAGAGGAATCGACCACTTTTATTTAAGTTACTTACATTTTATCTGTCTGGACTTGTATGGAATTTTCCAAGCTCTTGTTTATCTTTCCACAAAGAATAAATTTTAACTTTATTCGATCAGGGCATAGATATTAATGAAGCGGTAGGTAATCTGACAAAAGAAGGAACTAAGATTGACTTCACAGGACCAGAACGTTTATGCGGCATTAGGAAGAAAACTGCTGGTACTTATTCTATCAATGAGCTGAGAAAGAACATCAGATCTGATGGAAAAACTTTCCCGGTCAAGAACTGGGTAAAATTCTTATCAAAACATCCGTTAGCACCCTCACTAAGCACCTCTGAGTAGAGATACAGAGAAAATCAGGAAGCTAATGGAATGATTACTAGACATTGGCCATTCAAGAAACACGTACAGACGATGGTACTCTACCATGGAAATTCCACATGAAGTCTATGTGAACGAGACTGCAAAATACATCTTTCCTGAGTGTGAAGCTGTGGAAGGACAAAGAACATCTCTATTAGGATTCAGTTCTTTAGGAGATGCAATTACTAAAGCTTGTAATTAAGATTCTAGAAGTCACTAAAACTTCAAACTTACTACAAATTTAGGATTAAGGCCCTTGTCGCTTATCAGTGCGTGTATTAATATACACTCCAACGCCAATCAAACAATAAATATCCCTATCATTTCCAGTCCTTTTTTATTTGCCGAGCATCATGTTAGAGGGTTGTTTAATGCTATTTATTTTTCCTTACAAGTCAAAATGCTGCAAGAATTCATTTTTCCTAACTCTGCGTTATGAACACTGTATTTCAATTTGACGTAAAATCGATTAATTTGCCTGTTTTATTTTCCTTCACAATAAACGATGTGTCATAGTTAATCAGAATTGGAACTACTGATGATCTTGCGTTACGTGTAGGCTAGATTCTTTTAGTTTGAATTCCTTAAACATGAAGTATTTTGAACTTATTAATACCCTTCGTGGACTTATGAATAAAAATGTAGTATTAAAGACGATAGGTATATCCCTAACTTAGACATCAAATATATGAACAGTAAAGTGTCGGGAAAACTCCATTTTACTCGTGATTAACACGCTGTTCCGAAACCAATAAACTTTTCTCTTATATGTGTATTTTATTTTATAGTAAAAATGGAATTTTATGGGATAACGGTTACAAAAACTTTTTTAGAAAAGCAGATAAATGTCATAATTCAAACGCATACAGATCGTAAATGAATTTCAGCTCTCTCTCTAAAGGTGAAAGAATTCAAGCTATTAAACATAATGGAGCTGTAAAACAAAACAGGCTCATTTTAGAGAGACTTATTGACATTATGTTTGCCTGGGAAACAGGAACTTGCATTTAAAGATCACTTTGAAGGTGAAGACTCCGCCAATAACGCTAATTATCTGGAATTGTTAGATCTTCTTTCCAAACATGAAGAGTATATTCGAGACAATCTTCAGCCCGCGCCAGGTTTCAAAGTATCTCAAGTGATGTACAGAATGAATTCATTGAATTCCTAAGCACTGTAATTCAAGCGCCTATACCCCAAGCATCTTGTGAAACTTTAGATGTGCCCAACAAATCGTAGTTCAGCATCATGTTCAGATTCTGCTCAAAAGAGAGTATCATAGAAAGTCACAGAGTTTTATGAAGTTTCAGATGATAAGAAATTACCAAGTCATTGACACAGTAGCCTGTCGGTATGGGTTCTCTGTTATGTCGGGAAAGAACGGCGGTGTTCAACACTTTGTTAAACAAATTTGCCAAGGGCACTATGTCTTTGCTCATGCATTGCTCCAAAATAATAAGACCAGTTAGCTCTGACAGCGTTTCATTCATTTTTAGTAATCTTCAAAGAGAGCTCAGCTATTGGCATCTCAAGGTCGATTTGTCGGTCCTGGTGGTGTAGTGGTTACCATACTTGCCTCCTAAACTCAAGATCGCGGGTTCGAACCCGGCCAGGACCGATAGATTTTTTCGGGGCGTAAAAATCCTAGGTATGGCTTCCTTCGGAAGGGAAGTAAAGCCGTGGGTCCCGTGTCGTACATTTACGGCACGAAAAAGAACCTCAAGCCTGAAAGAGAGGCCTCTGAGCAAAATTTGTCGGCCGTTTCACGCCCTGTGTTGAATGGGACGCTGATGACCGTAGATGTTAAAGAGCGTCCATAAATAAATCAATCAAATCTCAAGGATTCAACCAACGTGTACTGCCCTCTGGAACTTTCATTCAAGAGCGACGATTTTTTCTCACTATGATGCTGTAATAAATTTTTCCAGTACTTTACGGAGAATGATAAAAATGGATAGTGAGTCTTATAGCTCTTCCGTTGGGTTGCTAAACATACTAAGGCAGTTTGTTGTATAAGGTTTTATTAATCATATACACTGATCATCTCTTTTCTCTACTGCAGCACAAGTACTTCAGTGAAATTAAGAAAATAAATGGTGTTTCACTTGTCGCCAAATAATCAGCAAAATAATTATAAATGACAAAGCACCCAATTTTTCATTTTACAAATCCTTGACACTTTAATTATGTAGATAGAAATGCATTTCCGTAATTTAGAAAGTTTTCGGATTTTGAGCTTTTGGACCTATATAAGTTTCCTACACATAAAGAGAGTTTCCCTTCCAATAAATTCACCGGTCTTCTAAACAATTATCCCCTTTTAATAAAGATAGGCCAGAAAACGGACTGACAAATATTTATTCTGACGTAGATAAGCATTGTGCACTCAGAGACTTCTACAGTACATAACGTTTCAAGTTCCATAATTTAATTGGAAAAACTGACTTTAAATACTGTCCTAAAATGCATCATATTTAAAATAGCAAATTAAACAGTGCCTTCCATTTGCTTGGCAACACTCTCGGAAATACAACATTCAAGCGCATTTCACATGGCAGCAGTGCGATCGGCAAATATAATTCTTATGATTAAAGAACGTAATTTTAAAATCTTTAATGTTCTTAACAATGCTTGAAATTCTCTTCGACTCTCAGCATGCCGTTTTCTTATAAAGTTGCACCTTACTAAATCTCTGACCCGCTATTGAAAAACCATCATTGAAAAATAAAATTCTCTAAAGTAAAATGGAAAAAAATGTGCTAAATATTCCTGTCGCCAAAAGTATTCATTCAGTGCTATGAGTAGCTCATCTCTCCTAATCTCAACTAATATTCATGGGAGGGCTTAATTGGAGATGCCTACAATTTTAATTACAGCTTCCATTCTTCCGAGAATGCTTCAAAATATGTTCTATAGCCCTTGGAAAACGTTTCCCAGGTAGCAAGTAGTGGTTCCCGTAGATCGACAAACCGCCTGTGGTGCCTGAGTAGTAAAAACGTGCGTTAAACAATAAACCGGCAAAGGTTTTGAAAACTTGTTCGTGAAAGTGTCAAAGCTTATCCCTTAAGTATGGATATTGCGTCTAAAAGCAAGCAATTCCATAATATTACGAAAATGATATAATGCTATTTTCTGAATAATTTAGCGGATTCTATTGATATCTGTATAGCTTTTCAGTCAAATTTGAGAAATCCCAATCAATTGCTGTTTATATGATCTAACACGTCCAGTGGAAACTTAAAAAATAAAATGTTTACACCTTTCAGCCAATACTAAACAAGTTGTATAGTAACACATTTATATATTCTTTTTTAACTCAGAATTAAACAGGTCCACTTTACATCTTCTCTTGGGCAACCTTTAATATTTTCAAACGAACCAGAATATGTTTAAACAATTTCTAAAAAACGCTGAAGAAGTTCTTCCCTGTTAATTAAAATTCAAAAAGTGCTACAGATGCCAAGGGCATTTTGTATAAAACTGAATGTGGTTTACAGTATTAATTTTTTGGTTATTTCTCAATATTATCACAAAATAAATTTATATTATTAGTATGAGGACTAAGTTTGGTCCCCCCATTTCCTGTACAATTGACGAACTTGATTGATTTTAGACACAGGGCTTCACATGTGTTCAAAGGAATTGACGTTTTCTTTCATTCTCGCCAGTTCTGGGAACAATTTCGAGCTTCTTCAGAATATGTCACGTGTTAAGAAATATAAACACAAATGTTTCAGCAATACATGAAGCAAATGACACGGCCTCCCAAGAACCCCATGTGAATGTTGGTCTGCAGCGAGTAGTCGAGCATCAAAGCTAGTGCCACTGAAGTGCAGGGAAGTAATGCTCCTAGGTCTTTTGCTATTAATGGAGGACCTATGCAGAATGTTCACTCGTGTGGTGAAGAACATCACTCCCCTGCTGATTCTGCGAAGTAAAGTGAAAACGAGCAATCCAATGCTCATGCTTCAGTCCCAGACCTGTTGCTGGTATTCTTTTCCTAGGTACCTTCTTTTGGTATGCTAAAAGCATCCTGGCTCAAGTTACTCTTCACTTAACACCAGAACACAATGAAAATATTCCGAAAACCCGTCTAATGTTTGATGTTGCACTAACAGTCGTGTAAAGTTGTAAACTTTTATTGCTAAACTGAAATAAAAACGAATGAACATGTAGCCCTGACATTAAAAGTGAGCGGAAAGTACATTCGAGAATTTTTTCGGCTGATAAAGGTTTCTTTTCCCGCAATATACGCAAAACTATTAGTTCAAAATATAATAAAAAGGCTATATTAACTACGAATCATTAAATTGACTTTTGGTATAGAGCTATTTCATTTCAAGTGAACGAACGATAATAATCGACGATGTTGCAAATAAATTGGTAGTATTTGCCGTCCGTGTAACTTGATGTTTGCCTTTTCTATGCGAATAGGATATGATAGGTCAAGACCCAAATTCCCGCTAGGTATAAGCAGAGGGACAGGAACCCGTTCTATTCAAGCAGTATATCCTAACCGGAATCGAAGCCAGTTAAACAGAATGGTAAACAAATCATGCATAACATGCCCATTAAAGGAAGAATCGTGTTCCTCATTTTCATGATTGTCCAAAGGCACAGCATTTGATGGATATGGTGAAATATAGATTTTAGCCCACTAAATAGCAAAGAACCTATTATCCCATACACCATACGCCACTGACACCATTGCTTCATTCTAGCATATACATTTTCCCCCAATTTTCAAAGAAGTAGAATAAATCCTTTGACCTCTCAAGATTTTGTACATGCTTTCTATCCAATTTCCCTCAAAACCCCAGAGTATGTTTTTTGATTAACCTTTAATAACCTCTCCATATTTTGTACTTTTCTTATCCAATTTTTTCTCATGTTTATTATTCTAGTGTACACTTTTATCGCTCCGTAAGATATATAACTAGCCATCCTAGATGCTCGAAGGACTATATAAGACTTCAGAAATAATATCCTAGGACACAACGCTACACAGTAGTTAAGAATGCACGTGCCTTGCTACGGAGCTCCTTTGTCTTTACGCTCCATTGCCACTTCGATACTTAAGTATTATTCCGAATCCTCTCCATGGGATTTAGAAATTTCTCAGCGAAGATTCTCATTTGCCTTACTATTCTTCTGTAAATACACTCTTATCAGAAGTAAGTGAACTTTGTGTTTTAACACTTAAGTGACCTTCCTATATTCGCATCCATTGGTTTACCGATCGGCCATCTAAACATCCCTTAGCTCCCGACGATCGACCCTCGCCGATGAAACTTCTAGCACAGGACTCTGAGGGCAACAGGACGCGACACTACAAGTAAAATTATGTCATTACTTCATTTATATACTACAATACAGACAGCAAAGATCCACGGTACGTGTTTACTCGCTCAGCAAGAATTGGTTTACTATTTTAATTCAATAAGTATAAAACTATAAAAATGTTTTTATTTTTACGCGGCTTGTATTGAAGGTGGAAAGTTAATTATTCCTTAGATATATAAATTATTTGCGAGTGATATCAGCTTACAAACGCTTTGTTATTGAGTTCACAATTAATCAATAATGCTTGCAACTTAAAATACTTATCAAAATTACGCCAATTAAAATGAAAGTTCATAACAACGCGTATCCTATTGAGATACAGGATGGTGAAAGCAGGAATTTGCTTTTCCAAAAGTACTGTTTCCAGAAACATAAAACTTCTAACTCTTTGTTTTGAGTTTAACATGCATCTACCAAAGCACCTGATGTAAGCCCATATTTTTTACATTAAAAATTGATAATATTGACAGTACTTGAGAAAATCCTGAGAGAGTGTCATCAAGATTTGATCAAATATTGGAAATGACGATGTCGAGCCAAGGAATAGGGCTAATGAAAACATATTGTACTGTCCAAAGCCATAAATGGAGTATTTTGCAGAAGAACACAAATTTGCATCATTAAGGTGCAGATAACGAATATATTGTAAAATGGAGATTGTCCCTATCAGTACTTGAGTGTTTTCATTCTACATAACGCAGTTCGCCTCATAATTTGACTGCATAAGTGGAGAATTTGAACGTCACTGATACAAATTGGATGATAACACATTCCACCATCACCAGTTTATCCAAGTTTTCTATGGCATAGTATTAAAATTATAAGAGATTGGGCAAAATTTCTGGGGGGATTGTAAACTACGCTGTTGGCCATTACAAAAGCAACGCGCATAAGAGGCACGTTACAATAATGCCACATTTGCTCAGGAGGAATGAGTATGACTGGTCGAAAATACAACTGCAATACCAGTAGATGTCTGGCATACCGAAGGTGCGCGATGCCATGTGTTCGTGTTGGACGAAATGCGTCCACACATGCAAAACAAATGTGAAGTCAGTAGATCGAGGTAAAACGAACACACATATGTGAAGGATCCCAAAGACCTTTCAAAGAACCGAATGAGAAGACAGAGGTAATTATGAACATGCACAATGGGTTGCAATTTTAATGACCAGCAGTGTAGTGTATTTCACTTTTAGGGTTACTTGGAGATTGATCTTTCTCCGGCTCCGCTGCAGTGCTGAAACCTTAAACTTGTGTTTTACCTGAAGCACGCACATTAAACTTATTTTATCGAGTCTCGTTTGTGACGCACGTGAAAATAAAATTTACCATATCTTCACAATACAAAACGTTTACAATAATATCGAACATGTCGTTCAGTTTATCATCCATTTGGTTCGTATTTCTGTGTTTAAGTTTCCAGCACAGGAGATTTTAATGTTATCCGCTGTGCTTGAAGCATTCGCTTTCTCTGCAAAAACCATCTCGCTCACTGGCTGTTTCTATGTGTAAGTAAGTATCTACAAAATGAAGAATTTCGAATACTGAGATCATTGTATGACTATAACTTTCTCTAGAGACATTGTACATATGTTTCCCAGCCTTCTAGAAAATAGAAACTGAATTTGCTTTTCATAATCTCCTTTTATAACAATATATTTATGATATAGGGTCATTCAAATGTATGTCAAGGAAACATCTTAACAATCCGCAAGTGTTTATACTTTCAGTTTATAAAACATTTTCTTGTTATTTCTTTTGTCGCTCCTTGCAATATATATCATGGTACTGTTGATTTTTTACCCGTATATATGTGGGCGGGATGATAATTAGTTAGCCTTTGCCCAGTAGGTAACATTTTTTTTTTTCACAGTTTGAAACTTCAATCTTTTAGTTGGCAGTACTGAAAATATATAGGTAATAGTTATCTATTAAAATTTTGTCAATTATTGTTCAAAAATCATCTTCACTATGTTTTAAAATGGACAATATTCAACATCGCGCAGTTATTGAATTATTTCGTTTAAAGATGTTTAAGGTGGAGACATTTTATAAGATGAACTGCACTGGAAGAAAGTGCTCCATGTGGCTGTACAGAATTTACGACGGTTCAAACGCGGTCGGATGAGCACACAAGAAGTTTCACTTCAGAAGAAATTACCACAAAAATCCTAGTTATAGTGCTGACAGGAAAAAGGCTGGAATTGAGCAAAATAGCCACTATGATAAAACTCTCAGATGAATGAGTGTACACTGTTTTAACTGAAAAGCTAGACATAAAACGGTGTCAGTAAGTCAGGTCTGATCGGAAAAATCTTCGAGTGCAAGCTTCCAAAGTGTATGCGGACAATTTTAAAATACATCCAAGCTATTTTCTGCCTCGTTTCATCCCTACTTCAGTTCATTACTACGCCCCAGAGACAAAGCGGCAATCGAGACACTGCACAAAACCCGAAGGAAACGATGACAGTAGTGATCGATTATCTTTCAAGGGCAAACTATAAACGCTGAATATTACGCTTACGTTAATGCGATAATATGTTTGGTCACTGTAACTACGGAAACACGCAAATGTAAACAAGCTTTGTTTTTGCGCGTTGCGGTTTATTAATCAATTTTTTATTTCAAATTTCTGGTAAGACCGATATCAACGATGTGAAGGTGAATTGAATACAATCTGAAATACAGGAAAAAGCTGTGAATTTTAGTATACTTCAAAAAGTGCAGAAGATTTATGAAAAGATGTACTATTCATTGATTGGTAAAAGAAAAAAAAAAAAAGAATTAACTGTGGAAATGATCCTCATTTACGAACAAGATATGGAGAAGAAGTAAATTTTCGCAAAGATGTAGAAAAAATGTTCTTTTTTATATTCTTTAAATATCTAAATACATTTTATAGTTTTCAAGAAATATATGAATTCCTATTTTTTAAAAAAAATATGTGAATTGGTATTCATTTCAAATAATGAATTCCATTGTTCTTTCTTCTTTGTTCTACATGAATAATAAGGCAACAGGCTAGAACTATAATAATTACGAAGAATGTAGTAGGCAGCAAGGGCGTTTTGTCAGTAGTCATACGCAATCAATAGCGGGCGGAATTAGCAGGGTGAAGTTCCCAGCACTAATAGTACAGTAAACATTGAGCTTGAAGGGTATTTCCCAAAATGCACTGTTGTCGAAGCTGGCATCATTGTTTAAATCGCCCCTTCTACAATTCTTACTTTGTGCTGTTCATTTTTGGAGCTCTACCTTAACTAAAAGTATATCGGGCTTATAAGTTGGGACATTCACATTTAGTTTGCAGGTTTTGTGGATTTCGATACTCAGTCCTTAAAAAGAAACTAACAATTAACCCATTCGCCTTTAATAAACTTTTGGATGAATGCCATGTTTAATGCCCGTTTTAAATGCTGAGTCATCACATGTGGTGAACACTGATGAGGCTAAGATGAACTGATAAATTGATGAAGGATTTTTCTTTAAAGAAGGAAAAGTTCCAGGCCTAAGTTTAGGGTACCTCCCCGGCATTTGCCATATATGAGGACTGAGGAAAACCTGGAAAAAAAACTCATTCAGAACGGATGGTTCTGGCGGAAATTGAACCCCAGACTCGCCGTTCACGAGTCCGCGCCTTTTGATCTTGGCACACATGGAGGAGATGAATGCCATGATGTTATTTGTGGCACCGGTTGCCAATAAAATTTTTTCTGTTTTAATGTCATGAAGCATATAGAATTGCTTCACGTTATATAGCGATTATTATTGAACTCTCAAAATATTATGAAATTAGATAACATTTTATCCATTCGTGCATTTTATACCTGTAATGTGTCAAAATTTGCTGATTTAAGTAAAAGGAAAATTCTCAACATTGAAATCTTCTAAATAAATATATTTATGTATGAATTCTGAAACTTGTTTCAGAAGTTTATGTGGGAGACGGAACCATAGTTGGTTAAAAACTGGCTTTATATTTTCAAAATGACTCATTTCTCATAATATGACAGCGTAATACTTTGCACAACGATTATCCTCGAGGTCTGCATTGGTGGCAGCGTTTACTTTCTGCTCAGTTAATATCCGTCCTTTTAAGAAAGATTTGAGCTTAGGAAATAACATGAAAGCCACAGGAGCCAAATTCGGTGAATAAAGTGGATGCGGAAGTAAATTATACTTTAAATAATTTATCTTAGCTATTGCATGACTCCAGTGTTTGGGAGTTTATTATCCTTGTGAAAAGTAAATTTCTTACATGCTAAACCTCACTTATTTTGTTTGATATTCTGATGTAACTGCTCCAGAAAGCAAGCTTAATGTTCATAATTGATAGTTTGCTCTTTTGAAAGATAATATATTGTTAGACTTCCTTTTTCATCTCAGAAAACTGACGCCATGGCTTTGCAAATTGACTTAACTGTCACTTTCTTTGGAGCTGCTCATTCGGATTCCACCCACTGTTTCGATTGTCATTTTGTCTTTGGGGTGTTGTACTCAACCCAAGTTTGATCAATGGTAATGAATCGACACGTGAGGCTTTTTTATTTACTCCATGAATTGTTAATACATTTTTCATACATCTTATTAGCTTTTCAAGGCATAAACTTATACTCATAGCTTTCTCCAGTATTTCATATGTGTTCCACTCTTCGATATCAGTCATATCGCATATTTTTAATAAGTTATTGATTGCAAAACCACACTCGAAAATCAAATCGTGTTTTTTATATTTGTTCATTTTCCATAGTTAAATCCACTAGTATATCAGACTTAGCATTTTGTTTCCCTCTATTTTAGACGGTCTTTATAGTTTCATATCGATACTGTCACTAAAATCCAACGTTTCTAAACATAGTTTTTACCTAATGCATATATAACTGGTCGAACAAAAACGATGTATCAACTCTCTTAATTTGTTTTTTGATTATTTTTATTTAAGGACGCTCTTTAACATCTCAGGTCATCAGCGTCCCATTCTACTCAGGGCGTGAAATGGCCGACAAATTTTGCTCAGAGGCCTCTTTTTTCAGGCTTGAGGTTCTTTATCGTGCCGTAAATGTACGACACGGGACCCACGGCTTTACTTCCCTTCTGAAGGAAGCCATACTTAGAATTTTTACGCCCGAAAAAAGCCATCGATCCTGGCCGGGTTTGAACCCGCGATCTTGGGTTTAGAATGCAAGTATGGTTATCACTACACCACCAGGACCGACGCAACTCTCTTAAGAAGGTTACGATGCTCATCAAGGCTTGACTTGCAACTTATATCGTACTTGTGTCTAATTAGCTATCATTGCATGATGGTTGCATAATATGCTCTTTTCACATCATTAAATTAAAGTGTTGCGTTAGAAAATTTAAATTTAGATCAATGTGAATTATTGAAAGTACGATTAAACATCTGGTAATACTTTTGATGAGCATGAGAGCCGTAGGTACCAAGGCTTTTCAGGAGGAGCTGCTCAGAAAGTTAAGAGCACAAATGAGTGACGCCTGTAACTAAAAGCGTCCTTAAGGAGGTAGGACCAGGTGGGGACAAAAAGCTAATATGTCACCATTAGTCAAGGTGACACTTGACAGAAGAGCGTTCTCAACTCGGAAATACGTTACACAGAACCAGGTTTCTATTGTACACATTAGGTTTTAGCTGTCTGAACCAAATCCTTCTGGCAAGTCTTTCACGATAGTGAGCTGATTCGTGTGCAATTTGTCCTCTTTAGTGGCAAAAAGTAAACAGTTCTATTATCTTAAAAGACAGATAAATGTATTTTGATTTTGTTGCATGTTTTTATTATTGTGATGTTTTATTTGGTTGGCTCTGACTGTAAAACGTCGATAGTTTTTCGCATTATTTTGCTTTCCTATAAGAGCTATTGCAATTAAATATTGCATGTTTAATGTTCAAAACCTATGTTTTATTATAAAGTAAAAAGTATTCTAATATCTTATTAAAATAAAAGTATTACTTCTCAAAATATGCACTGTTAGATTTGCATCAAAAAGGCATTAAAATTACTCTCAAGATTTGTAAATCTCCTTATTTATTTTTCTTTATTATAATTACAATCTAAATCTACAAACTAAGCCTCAACAGTTAAAAGTGTTTATAATGCAAACTTCTTATACCTAATTTTTCACATTATCCTCTTTTTAAACTTTCCTTTCAATTAATATAAGATAAAACAGTGACTCAGATTGTTAACCTTAACAACAAAAATGCCAATGCACATTTCACGCAATTATTCTGAAAATGGATATAAATATTTTTGAAAATCAATGTTGAGCAAACGAGTGAGAAACCTACACATTGATGCAATGGTAGCTTTCAGGTTCTTTTCAGCAGTACTTTTGCTATATTTATTATTTTAAAATTCGTGTATTTCTTGCAATGTTACACATACCTTTTACCATATTTGGTTACCCTTCATAACGACAACAAAAATATCTTCCCACTACCTGCTTTCACTTTTGAAACCAACAAGAATAACTTCCTGCTTGTAACAGGCCTACCACACTACTAACAGGTTAGCCACACTACTAGAATGGAACTAATTCAGTAACCGCACAAAATTTAAACTAATAAATGGTGAATTAAATAAAAATGCCTCAATCAGGGAAAGGAGTGTGACTACGGTTGATTTAAAAACGCGTTTTACCCCTAGAGTGTATGCATCCCCGCCAGTGCTTCTAATTCTGACCTGCGACATTTGGAAACACATTTATTGTTAATTTGCTTCTTATAAAGCTTTCTGTACAGTGGTGATAAAAAATTGTAAACGAGCAAAGATGCTGAATTGACAGAAAATAACATTAGCATCCCACCCATATTTTCCAAATACTTTCAAATTATTTTGATCTTCCCATACCCAGTAGCGAAGGTTTAAGGGAGAAATATATGATATATTAATACATGATGATCAGAGACTCGAGACCACTGCTGAAGGAATACTTTCTTAGAATTCTCCGTTTCAGGATGAACAAATTTTGAAGATGTAAATTTCGATAAAATACTATGCAAAGGTAAAACAATTATCTCTTTCCTTCAAGAACAGAAATCGATTTTTGGTTAGAAAAGGAAACTGCTGATATCCTAAATGAAAAAAAAAAAACTAAAATATAATTGTACTCTAAAAATTCACAATTCATTAAAGTAGTTCGATCATAATTTTTTAAATTTAATTATACGGTGAAATTAACAGCAATGCTCACAAGTATAAACAACTTTTATAACGTCGTAGGAAAAAAGCAAATAAAAAAGCGAGAAAGAACAAAACCTTTATACAGTTTAAGCCACTGTCACACTAAACACAACACCAACAAATTTTTCCTGATACTTTCGACCCTGCAGCAGAATGATCGCAGAAAAGAAAAAGGAAACAAGGCTGAAATCCTCAATGGTTTTAACTAGATATAGTTTCTAAAATGCTTTATATAAAATAGGCATTTTAAGAAAGCGAATCTCATAGAAAGTCAAAAGATTAAATCGTTACTTATTTTAATATTAATTAATTATAACTCAAAAACAAGCAGTACTACAAAAGAAATATCATAAACCTTTAACAACAGTGCACCATCCATCTAGTTATTTTATATGAGAATATAAAGTAGAGGTATATTTTTTTCCTGTAACAAGTTAAATAATTGTACAACATGGTCCATAACAACGCATAAGAAATTTGTGATTTGCCTATTCTTCAGATTGCAGAAAAAAATATGGTTATCATAAATGTTACTTTAAGTGATTCTAAAGAGGGCCATGAAAAACATTTAGGCCACCAATATGATGCTCAGTGTTGCAGAAAAATATTTTTTCGTGCAGCATTAATTTTGCCCATACGGAGTTGGTTAGAAAGCTGTATGTCTCCTTTATCAAGAACAATTTCATAAAGATCCATCGTAAAACCCTTCTATACTTGTAATCAAATTTAGGAGAACTGCCTCAGTTTTGTGTCACCGCAAAGGAAAAAGTGCAAGGGGGGGGGGGACATCAACGAACAACGGGAATGGTGTTGGATTTTTTCTATTTTTTTATTTGTTTTATTTACGGACGCTCTTTAACATTTCAGGTCATCAGCGTCCCATTCAAATCATGGCGTAAAACGACCGCCAATTTTTTCTCAGAAGCCTCCATTTTCAGGCTTAAGGTTCTTATCGTGCCGTAAATGTACGACACGGAACCCACCTTCCTTTCCGAAGGAAGCCATACTTAGGATTTTTAGGCCCGAAACAATCCATCGATCATGGCCGGGATCGAACCCGCGATCTTGGGTTTAGGAGGCAAGTATGGTTACCACTACACCACCAGGACCGACAGGAATGATGTTTGAGAAAATGCTGTACTCTTCTAAGAAAAGCCAGCGACAGATAGCCAAAGAACTTGAATTTCTTGTAATACAGAAGCAAGGAAGATATCGCCAATTGTTTATTCAACCTTGTGTAGAAGAAGATTGAAGTTTTGTCGCAGAAGTAGAAATATGTTTGCAACAAGATGGTGCTACCTCACACTCTGCACGAGAATCACTGCAAAGTATTCAGCCAGACTTTCTAGGATGGCTCGTTTCCAGAAATACAGAATATTTCTTTCCTTCATACACTGCTAACATAATTCCTCCACCGCGATGCGTATTTGTGTCATATAGGGACCCAATATCCATTAACATAATTCAACTTAGAAAATTCTTAAACGCAATACCTGTCATTCACTTCTTAACCAAAGAGACAAAATATGTTTAGTAATGTTCGTCAATGTTACTAAATATGCATAAATATTGGTGGGCAGTTCTTACAACGGTACAAAGTTACAGTAATAAATACAGTTCAGTTCCTCTTTGACATACTTCAGTCTGAGCCTCTCTGTAAAAAAGAAAATGTACCAATACTTTCAATTAAAATCCATCTGTAGACTTTCTTGTATACACTTCGCGAGTTCATTATTTTAATAATCATAAATTAATCCAAAATAATTCAACATTACATTTTAACACATAATAATTGTGATATAATATAAGTTAGTTTTAAATTAAAATTATTGACTTGATAATAATGAAATGTTTTAAATGCAGTTTTCCTAAACGCAGAGTTTAATATCTGTTTTGTCTTTGTTATTACTTCATATGTAGTTTGACCGACTACTTCTACATTATTTCTTATACTGTTTGTATTCTACATTTCGCGACGCCAGGCTGTCCTTAACCAACAGGCATATGTCAGCAAGTATTCCGCCGGGAAATAAATGTAGCATACCTAAGCGATGAAAGAAAAAGCATTACCTTCGCAGTCCACAGAGAGCTATCCCACCCTCCACCTACGCATACACGCACTTCTATTTTACAACGTCTGAAGGCTCGGTGTACTGTGCTGTTCTGGAGAAACCAAGAATAGGATAAGAAAGACATATCACCACAAAGCATGAACATCTGCAAATGAAACTCAGGGCCTTTTTCGCAAAATGTTCGCTCACTAGTGATAAAGCCGGAAAAAATAAATGTACACATTTAGAGAAACATGTTATGGCACGAATCAGAAAGGTGCTCTAGGCTTCTGTTGTTAAACTATTTCCCAAATAATCTCGTAAATGTTATGAACATATCTAATACGTACATCGTCCGAAAGTTCAGAGTGATTGTTTAGGAAAAAAGAGTACAAGGTAGCATTTCATTCTGTGAGTTGCAACATACACATACACATTCTACTCAACCCGTAATATTTACAAATAAATTAGTAATTATGATTGCATTCATTCCAGTCATTCCAAAATTTCTTTCTTTCAAAGAAATAGTTCGAGTACTTCTGATATAGAGAAATGTTACCTAAATTTCTGGATAATGTTCCAAATATTGCAGCGCTGGTAATTAATGTTTTTTAACGTGTTGTTTTCTTTTGGTGTGGTAAAATTACAAATATAAGTATTATTATTATTATTATTACCATACGTTGTTCATATTATACTTTAATAAATTGGGGTTTAAAAATGTAATTTTATCCCGCTGAAAGAAGTAGTATTAAGCTGATGCGCATTTATGGAATCAGCTGTTATTTCTTCCAACCCTGCTAGGTTCCAGCATTGCCAAATGATTATTTATACAAATAAATTTTAGAAATTAATTTAACGGTCATCGTGTAATATCACTAATTTTCCTAGTACCTGATTTGCAAAGTGTCGTAAAATGTAAACTGTAAAACAACATGTAATACTTATAAAAGATGTAAATTGTAACTACTTAAATATATGACTAATAATCATATTTCGTATTAAACTAAAGTTGGTGACACGTGTTTTGAGTTACTTGTGTTAAAAAACATTTTTAATTTCAGCTGCCAAAAATCACTATATAAATAAAATTAAAATATTATGTTTTTCTTTTCCTAAAAAAAAATAAATAAAAATAAAAAAGCAAAAACCTAAAGCACAGTGTAGCATTAACTTGAAAAATATTTGTCAATGCCTACAATTAAAAAGGAGCGACTTGGGCTAAACATTTCTTTTTCTTCCTTAACAAGGTTTGGGAAACACCTGTTGCCCAGTGGCCATTTAAGCCCCGCGTTGCCTGTTCCCGAATATCCAATAAACAGATCTAAGGCATTTAAATAGGCCCGCAATTTAATTTTCTACTTCGCAGAACAAATCTTTATATTTAGCTTATTTTTATATTTTAAAGAAACAAAAACTAAATTAAAGGACTTTAAATGTAGTATGGGCCAATTACAACAAGCAATATTGTATTTATTTATAAAATGCAAAAAAAAAAAAAAAAATTTCAATTTTAGAGAGTATTTTACGTGTCTTTGATTCCTATTTACGGAGCTAAAAGAGTTTTTTTACTTTTTTTCTCTTGAACACTACCATAATTCAACACTCTTGTTTTGCATTGCAAGCAAACAGCAGCAAGAGCAACTTGGTTCGTTCTCCTTTCCAAGGTCTCTGCTTGTACCTAACCCAGCACACAGCACGTAATAAATCTTGTAAAGGGAGTTTGACGTTATGCAAACCAGCCACACACACGCATACTTATCGTTCTTCCTATGCCAATAGAGTAGATATTTTTAAATACATGTGTAAGGTTTTAAACAAGGTTGAAAATAATATGAATGCGTTTGCATGACACGATAAGCTCAGCTATACAAATTTCAACTGCTGAGGTAGACAAATATGCAACTTGACACTAGAATCTGCTCTAGGCACTATGTGTTTGGGTTTGCTTATTTGGGAATATTTTCGTTTAACCTAATACTAATGTTTATTACAAAGTTACAAATTTTTATTCGTAGTTAGAGACATGGCTTCGACAAGTGGTTGCCACGGGGTGGTGGAGGTTGTTAAGGCAGGGACTCGTGATCAGTAGCTCTAAAGTTCGATTCCCACCAGGACGTTTGGAACAATACTTTCAAATCGTATTGAATTGCCAAAGGATATGAATGTACAGGTTCTAAAGAGAGAGGAAATGGAGGTGCGTCAACTTCCACTTTTGACTTACATTTACTCAATAGAAGGGTAGTTACGGTTTTATCTCATTGCAGTTTTAAAATGTTGTGAATGATACAGGAAAGATAGATGACAACTTTCAAGCCTGATATTATACATAAATACAATATGCATATGGGCGATGTTGATTTAGTGGAGCAGTATTGCAGGCATATCCCTCTTTACGAAAAACGTACAATGGTACAAACAACTATTTTTTCACATGTTAGGCATCACAATATACATTCTTGTTAATTTGGACAGCTGTAAACCTACAAAAAACAATGACACAGTTTGATCGTCGCACGGCTAATTGCAAGTTACCAAATTCAGAGGCCTGCATACACACGGGGTAGAAAGTCTAAAACACCTGACACCCTCAGAACGATGGAGAAACACTTCCCTAAAAAGGATACCGTCTACGGGAAAAAAGTTGCATGCTTCGGAAGTGTGTGGTATGTAGCAAAATCGGTACACGAAAAGTACCCAACATGATTTGTGGTAACTGCGGAGATGTGCCCTTATATCACTAACCATACTTCTAAGAGTGTCATTCTAAACATAACTTTTAAAAGTAAGGTTGGACTATTTTACAGAATTTATTTAAGTATGTTTTTTTAAAGAAGTATTAAAGCAATTAAGAGTTGAACTTCATTAGATTTGCAGCGTTTGCCGAAAATCTCTACAGGCTCATATTACTCAGACCCATTTCACGCTGGGCGCCTGTGTGTATCCATATTGGGGAAAAGGTTAGGCATATAATCGAAAGACGAATTTACATCATAGTGCAGATTAGGTAAATAATGAACAAAAGATTTAAGCGACTCCTCGGCCTTTAGTATGGCTTTGAACATTCAGTATAAAGCACAGCTGGCAATGTTTGTTCGTTATGTGATGAATTACTGAGAAGTGAAGGGACAACTCTTAAACTTGTTTGCATTAAAGAAGCCCTTGATAGTGTGCTTTATAAAGCTGTAAGCAATGCTCTCAAGAAATATTTCCAGTTACTACAATCTATCAAACATAGGGTAAACTTACCATCAACTTCAAGGCACTCAGTGCTTGCTAGATGTGGCATTTTTTCCAAATGGTGTTCAGCATTTAAATCACTAAACCTTTCATTTCAAGGACGAAAATAAGCTATTTTAAAACTAGCACAAACCGCATACCGCCTATGATGCCTCAGTAGTTAAAACGAGCGTTAAGAATCATGAATAAAAAAGTATTCAATTTCCAGAGTAGAGTAGGACTCTTTCACAAAGACCTTGAGAACCAAAAATTTGCTCACTTCACTTCTCTGAAAAATCTTGAGAAAGTTTCTGAAGTTGAAATGGAATCAGAAGAATGTGTATGTAAATTAAATTGTCTGACAGAATGAATGAATGACAGAGTTTTTTTTTTTTGAAAATCTCTTCCTTGATGACGTAATGAAAAATGGTTGCCCTATTTCAAGTCCAGCTGTAGATGGTTCGGCAGCTGTAGAGTTGTTGCTACTGGGGATTAAAGACGACGTAAAACTAAAACAAGTGAGTGGCTGTTAAACCATTTTGAATCAAGTGCCTCAACAAAGCATCCAAACTTAAAAGAATATGCCAAGAGACAAATTTCCATTTTTGGGACAACTTATTCCTGTGAGTCATTGTATTCAACACTAAAATTCATTAAAAGTAACCATACAGTTGTTTTCAGTGATGAACATTTAAGTGAACTTATTCAAACAGCCTTAATAGTCACCAAAGCAGCTGACAGCTCAAGTGGATACCCGGAAAATTGCAATGAAATTTGTGTTTGTAACGTGTAGTATAGAAAATTGTTCAGGGATGTACTTAATCAATCAATGAATCATAGTCTACAACCTATATGTTTTTTACAATTAAATTTTTCAGTATAGGAATTCTATGGAATTTATTTAAATGTGTAATATGTGGGGTTCTCTTCAACTTATGTCCCTTAGGTAGCGGCTCCCAAACTCCAGGTTGTTATATACCCTCAAAATTCTATAATGGCTTATAACTGCCCTTGGAAAATCATTGTTAAAAGTGGCTTTTATCATCAGAGTAGCTTATTGTCTTCTTTTTATTCTTCTAAGATTAGTTTGTCGCTATAGTCCTATGATTTTATTTAGATGTATATTGAACAATAAAGAGGAAATGATAAACACCTGATTCAATCCTATGTTTACCTCCAACGACTGTGAAAATTGATCCTCTGCCATTTTAATGTATCAAAATAAGAGAACAGGTCACAAAGAGAAGTAATAATGACTGCTACATTTCTTCAATATTTTTGTTGCTGTTACCTGCAAAACGGGAGATATTTGTTCGTGCAGTTCTAGCGAAGTTTATTCAGATATTATTTTACAATCACTAAGTGTTGCTAGGCGTCACCGTGGTAACTGTTATCGACATAGCCCACGCTGTCAATGGGCTTAAGAACATGCGACTTTGGTGGCCATTCCAGCCAGCTCTGTAGTACCTCATTCCTGAACTGTTGAAGTGGCTCTTACAACGCTTGGTGGGTTCGTTATCTTGCCGGAAAGTGAAACCTGCCCCTACCAGATGCCTACCAGAAGGAACTGCGTGTCTGCATGTCCTTATTGTGCTGCTTCAGTTTTGAGGAGATCTCCAAAATATCATCATCACGCCTGAAATAACTCGCTTTTTGATGGCATACATGAGTGTGCCTTTTACTCATAAAAAAAACAAAACAAGACTATCACGCGTGTCTGACATACTTTTCTTGTGCCTTATCAATGACTTCACTAACAGTTTTTAGTACATTCTTCACATTGGCAATTTCAACTGAAATACATTGTTGAACGTGTCTCTTGCTTATAATCGCAGTTTTCATTTTTTAGCCTTCCATGGTTTCTTGCATCACATATGCCGACCCAACATTTTTATACGTGGAGAAATGCTAACTGTAGCCTGTCTCCAATGATAAGTGTCATACTTCCTTATTTTTTGATATTAACAATCTTTTGTAACAGGTCATAACTATCGAAAGTAAAAAGAATTATATTGACAGGGTGTATAGTATCAATCGTAAAAGGTTCGCAGTTTCCTGCTTGGAGGACATGGTAGCTCAGTTGCTAAAGCGTGAGCCAGAAAGGCGAAAGATCCCTGTTTCGAATCTCGACTGTTGCCCAATTTTTTCAAGTTTCATTCTTCACTTCCAATATACCTTAATGCATGTGCCTTAAGGTGATGGAAAGTGAAAAAGAACGAAACGGGTTTTTTTCTCGGAGGCACTGCTTTATGTAATGCATGAAACTTTTTTATGCAATTCATACCCAAGATTTATGTTTCAAAATACTGCCATAAAAATTATAGTGTTAGTTTAAGGTATTAGCAGTAGTAATCTGCTGTTAAAATCGGATAGGACTAGAGGATTTTCATTACATTTGCGACCTACTGTTTCACTTGTGTCCATTTCACAAAAATTTTCCAGCTCTACAGCATATGTATAGTTTTAGGTACATCATACCATCCATCACAAATCTTCGAAAACAATGTACATCCTAAAGTGATATGGTGGAGTCTTTTAGGAACCTACATTTTTATTTCAGGGAGATGAAAGGACATTTAAGTCTTGATTTGCTAATCAATCTAACAGCAGTTAAACTTGTGCCCTCTGAGCGGGAAGCAAATGTTTTGCATTTTCAGTCAGAAGACACTGAGCTTGATACTGGAACTAAAAAGCATTTTATAAACAGCTGTAAGGTATTCCTTTTACGTAATGAATGGTTTAGCTGAGTAGAGACGCGAACATTCCCCGTTTTGCAAGTATTCCGTAATGGTTTCAAAAGTGCACTGTGAAACATCAATGAATATTTGATGACGGTGGATGATACACTGTATGTTTGGGCATCTAGAAAGAATGAAGATTACCCAAAAATTTTAGAATGAATACTTCCAGGGAGGAGGTATGATGACTAAATAGAGCTGGTATTGCAGTGTGTTTAACGCTATGGAAACAAAGGGTTTAAACAAACCTACTAGAAAACACCCAAGATAGGAAAAGATGTCAGTTAGTTAAAAAAATAACGATCGCCGTAGTAATCTGCCTTAAGTGAATAAATAAATCACAAGCACTTGAATATTAAGTATAACTCAGTAAACTACAAATACATTATGCTTATCAATCAACTGAAAATGGATCATCTGCTATCATAAACTACTACAAGTTCACCTAGAGCTTGTTTTATAGCTATTGTTAATATCGACCCTTAAGGTGTATGCTATTTAAGAAACAGCTGATGGATTCTGAGTTGGAAAAGTAGCACAACTCCACTATTCCTTTCTCGAATGCAGAAAGGTGTAGCTATGCCGAAAATCAAGGCAGAATGTTTACAGTGTGTGTCGTGAGAAAATGAGGTAGACGACAAGGTATGCTTTTGAACATCATGGACAAAAATAACGCCAACCAAGCAAGGCTCAAAATTATTGAAACTTCAAAGAACTACGGCGAAAGTAATTCTGATATTTTTTTAGATCATCAAAGAACATTTCGGCTTTTTTGGAAACAAAACAGAAAAACTTCTTACGCATAATTTTTGGAGATCTGAAGAAAAGTATAAGGAGGTCGAAGGAATCAGGTGTGGGGGAAGTTTGACATTGTATTCTAATTACTATAATTCTACGAAATTGTTTCATCAATTTTTTACAACAGGAGAAGCATATTGGGTTATTATTAAACTATATGTTAAAATGTTTGCTTTTACAAACAATGAGTGAATTTTACTCAATCGACATGATATGAATTTGTTATCTATTCAGCAACTTTAGTATCCAAATAGAGAGCATAAAGGAAAAATATTTAGTCCTGTATAGAGCAAAAAATGCAACAACACTATTTGTAATATTTTAAAAACTTATAATGTGTAATATGGTTGAAAAAATACAGGGAGATTACATTTAAGTCTTATGAATTACATTGCTGCAATTTACCAAAGAGTACACACAAGTAATGAACAACCTGAACAGAAATGAGACAGTAAGAATTTATATACTTAATTTTAGAACATTATATACTCTCAAAAGTATTGTTTGGTTGAAGGATAGGTAGCCAAAGAACATATTAGAATAGCTAAAATCCTCAAGGAATCTTAGAAAAAAGATATACAATAACAGTGAATTACATGCCAAAAGAACCTGCCCCTTCTGGACCTCGAAGAAAGTACGTTTAGGAAACAATTCTTATTCACGGTCAGTTTCGTATAATTACTGACACTTTAATTGTAACGCCGCAGCTATTTATAATATACAAGAAGATTATTGGCGAAGTTCCACACATTGTGAAGCTGTCATTAGCGTTCTCTGTTTTCATTATACACCTCTGGCTACTTGAAAGTGTATTGCTGGAGACTATAGCTAAAATAAGTTTTCCAATATCTGCAAATACTTTTCCTTACAGGTTCCCCTGGCTGAAGAGTGTGTTCATACTTTCTTCTATATCAGTAGTTCTCCAACTTGGAGTACCTTTAGGGATCTCTCGCTATCCTAGACCCCTAAGATTCAACTTAAGAACTTAAAATCCTAAATTTGTATCCTATATATTGTTTAAGCTTATCATTGTTTAAAAATTATAAAAATAAAAAACAAATAAATATCCATTTTTCTAACATTTTCCTTTGATTGTAGTGTATCCTTACATAATAATAATAATAATAATAATAATAATAATACAAATAAAAATAATATAAATGTTTTTAAAATGCATAGCACACTAATATAAAAAGAATAACTAATAATATATTTCAATATATGCAACATACGCCATAGTTTTAAAATTTCTCGGAAATAACTAAAACGCACGAAAATGCAAACATCACATAAATTCCAAGTCGTGGTGTGTGCAGTATCAAATAATGCATTCAACGAGTTCAATGTGAAACAAGGTCACGTATTTCGATATCCGAAGCTCAGTGAGTAGGCGAGCCCCAGTCTAAGGAATTCGTTGCCGAAAGTTGCCAGGGAGACTATGACAGTACATACAAGTGTCCACGTTTTCAGCCTACCTATTTGAAAGATCCCTTCAATTTGATTATAATTTACTTTACTTCAATAAACACATCGCAAATACATTTAAGAATATGTCCTGCTGATAGTACTGTAACGCTTCGTGACCCTTCACCCCATCCCCGGTGCAAATGGAGAAGCTATTCTTTGTCATGTTAGACTACACAACGATTCACGATTTGAAGTAAGCGAATTGATTTGAATGAAGGTCGGTCTCGATGATCATGTTAAGTATCAGGGCTGGGGATTGCAGTCTCACCTGAGACATGAATATTTCTAGTCAGTTCAGACCAGTGGGAAAGACTAGATATGCCAATAAATATGAAACTAACGAAAATATATAAAATATAGTTTGGCATTAATTAAGGTATTACATTCGCTTCCAGATAATACACGAAGAACATGTTTCATGATATCACAAGAAGTAAATACCGATTATGCTGGGAAAATGTTGAGCAGACTGGTGGTTTTTAATTAGATTTGTTTCAGGAATAGAAATGCCTATTCTCCCTGGGTTTGAAAGAAGTTGCATAAATGCGATATGCGAAAAATACCAAAACCAGAGTGAACTAGAATTAATACAGATGGGTTACACATTGATGATACTTTTCCTCCTGGAGTACACAACAATTTGTTTTCTCAATAAGTACTTTTCGGGCGATACATGATTTATTTTAATACAGAAAATACATGTAATCCTGCTAGAAGTTAACCCAGTATATAGAATCAATTTTTCACAAAAGTAGTAAAATTGGTTAACTCTAGGAGTCGCCGTCTAGACAGTATCATTAAACAGCCGTACAGAAGCAGTAATAGGCCGTAAAATACATCATGAGAAGAAATAAAGTGGCAGTTTTTCAATGGATTCCCTCACATATGAAATACTCGTAGACAGGAGAGGGTTGATTTATCGGCTAAAAGGGAACACAATTAAAATCTGGACAGTAATCTTTCCCACCAGACACACCCAACAATTTGTTAACAGAAAAAGGATGGAAATGTATAAAGAATATTTAGTAAACACATTAAAAGGAAGAGTATGGGATAGCTGGAAGTGGATTAGTTTTAGACAAAGAAAGGAAACCGCAGGTACAAGTTTAGAAAAGCAACGTACCATTCCTAAATAAGAGAGAAATGCTTCAGAACCTAGCAATGAAATCAGGTCACCTTCAATTGTGTCCAGATTTAGATGCAGACTTTGGTACTCAGGGTAATATTTGTAAGTTTTATTAGAGTGCTAATATTTGTATGACACTGCCCTGGGCTATAAATTATATATAAAGCAAAAACCGCTGTACTCAAAGGGAGTTCTGACTTGAGATCTCCGTATTTGTGACCATGCATCTAAACAAATGAATCACACATATTGTTATGAGAAACGGAGTTAGACGCTCAGCTGTAGACGCTAGTTTCTTCATCACTAAGGCGGAAAGTAGAAGTGCAGAAGAATTAAACGATTTTTAACTATGAGCGATAAAACGGCTTGCTTTCAGAAGTTATACTAACAAGTGGTAACTTTAACCTATTCCACACTTAATTTTGTCGTACTGCCAATATGTTTCAATAGCACATATTCCGAAAATTCATATCATTAAAATATGATATATTTCCTAAAAACATTTCAACTATATTTGAATAGGCTAAAGGGTACATTGACATACAGCAGTAAAAAAAATCACACATTTTCTTTAAACCACCTTCTTATATATTTAGTGTCTGCTATTATTAATAAATGGGCACATATTGCTACAAATAACTTATCACGTTACCATATTTAATGTACCGTTTCTAAGGCATACAGGACACAGTGAACTAAATTTTTGATTATTTGTAGGGGCAAGAATATTAATAGATTGGATTAATTAACTTTGCCATTACATTTCATACAAAAAATAATACATTTAACTTTGACCAATATTTAATTACTTATATCATTACTTATTGGTAAAAATAATGTTACTCAATATTGTATTTCTAAATTTCTCATATTTTTAATATACATTAAAATAATAAAAACGAAAAAGTTAGTATGCTGGTAATGTAGATGTGAAGTAAGACATCTATTGTTGTTGTTTTATTCTATACACTTATAAGTAATCGCTATTAATCCAATTTAACAACTAACTTTATTATTAGGCTAATAATAGTATTACTGACTTCAAGCTTATACACACATGTAACTTCAGGAACCTTCGTAAAATGTCACGAGCAAATAGAAAAAATATTCAATTTGAAATATTTGATTAATGGAAATATCTTATTCATTGCTTATGCTAAATGTCTAGAAAATGTTTATTTGAAATTTATTGAAATGCTAAGAAAAGTTCAAGTGTGCCTCCACCACTCTGGCCTAGGCCATTCTTAGGCGTGACTCATTGCGAATACAAATATTGCATTACAATAAATTTATTTTATAAATTGTGAACTAATCATAATTATTTTTATTCCAATTTTTAGAACAAAAATTAGAGTACTCCCTGGCCCTATACTAATATGTTCGTCAGTAGCCTCCTATTGGCAATTCAGAAAACAAGGTTCAGCCACCACTTCAGATTGCCATGATAACAGAGAATTTTTGTAATAAAAGAAACTATTTTATAACTATACAATTTTAAAATAACTTTTCTAGATATTTGTTTACATACAATGATATATATATATATATATATATATATATATATATATTTTTTAAAATAGCATGTTCATAATTTTACAGATTTTTTTAAAAGAATGAAAAATGACCATTCCTGGTGCACTGATAATAAAAAAGGCCATGCATATCCAGCTTCAGAGGGAGCATATTTCACATCAGCCTATCTTTCCTTTGGAACATGGTGACGATAGTAAGATAACTCTTGAACCTCTTAAGCTATTGACATTAAATTAAAACTCATAAACAAGGTTCTACAAATAATTTAAAATATTTTATGTATCTTAATTTGAAAAAAAATGTTCATTTACTTGCAAGAACAATTTGAATTAGTGATGAATTATTTGTTAAACTTTTGCAATAAACTGCAGTTCAATGTAATTTTTTTTTAAACATTTAGTGTGTACAAGATATTTATTTAGTTTTAAAACATAAAATGCGTCAGATTTCTGGATTATCATACTATAATGTAAGGAAACTTTCAAAATAACAGAAATATTCTCTGGGAAATCTTTAAGAGAAATTTAAACAGATCATTGAATTTATTCATTCCTGCTCGAGATTTTCCATTTTCTCATGTAGATACCTACATTACTGCAGCTTTTATTACAGTTACCCTCTCGGTACTGTTTCTACTAATATCCTATCCATTATTTCTGTCACTTCAAATGCAAAGGTTAATCGTAAAAGTATACCGGGTGTTAAAGGACATTCATGATCCACGATGATAAAGGACGGAGTTATATGGTAACAGAACAGTTGAATTAGTTCTTGATGATTCAGTATTAAAGTGAAATGGGGTAAGTATTTTGTTTTAAGAGTGCTTGTAAACCTGTTTATGAAACAAGGAAATCTCAATTTTCAACAAATAATCACCAGCATTTTCAAGTTTTAGTGCTATAAAAATCTGTAATATCTGGGACACCAAGGCAATGAACAACGGTTAGGTTGATTTATCGTGTTATGTAACTTTTTGCCCATTGACTGTGTGGTCAAATGAACAAGGCGGAGGACAGTGATTACAAATAACTAGGTTCAGATTCTACAGGTTACGTTATTTATTGGTTCTGTATATTTTATGATAAAGTATTCCGGTAGGTACATAAGATGTAAAAGTAAGCAACCATCGAGACTGTCATTTAGAAACGTAATGCCGCAACTTTGAAATTTTAATATAGGCTTATCTCAAATCACTAATCTAAGGCCGTTCTAACTCTTTTAAATGTATTTCGGTTTGGTTCGTTAACCTCCTATATTTAGTGTAAAATAATTCCAATTAAGAAAACAAAATAGATTTCTCAGATTTTCAGATAAATTTATGTCCAGACTTGGTGTGTTTTTCATTATTCACTTTGTCATTCACCCCATTACCTGCATATAAGAATGAAACTGTTAATGTCGATAAAATTTCGAGGTTTATTGACCAATAGAGTGCTATAATAGTTTCCGCTATTTAATAGGGGCTGATAGCTGACGGTAAAGGAAAATTCCATAATAAGTTGAACTACCAAACGTCAAAACACACATCAGTTTCAAGAAAGACGGATCCAATGAAGTGAGCCTTAACCTGGTTATCAGAGCATATGATCTAAGTACGTTAGTCGCTCGTTATGCAGTAAACAGACTTTCCTAAGAGGATGTTACAAGCGCATGGCGCTGGAAAATAGATCACGTTATACAGTATGGAATTTGGATAAATGTGCATTTTTTCTAAAGCATATTTTTTATATAAATCTTGAAAACATGTAGAGAAAAACAAAGTGAATACATACAAAGTGAGAAATTAAACTTAGAGCAAACATTCGCAAAGCTGACCGTAAGTGTGTTTACTAATACAACTTGACAACGTTTGTATACCACACGTGTTCCTCTCTTCGTCACTTTGAACAGGTTGTATCAAGGAACCGACCACTTAAGGGGCATGGGAATTACAACCATAAATAAACATATACACATAAGGAAGTAAAGAACAAAGGAAACGGAACGGAAACGATATGCTTGAGTTGTGTCATGTGTACCGCAGCGTTGGAAGCCATAAATTTCTTTGCTAACATTTCTTATCTCGGGAATAGAGAAGTGGTCACAAAAATACTATTTTTAAACGCACGAATGTCTAAGACACAATGCGACACATCCATTAAAGACCCTGAAGGCGTGTTGATTTCCGTAATTATACTACAAAGGGTAATTCATATATGTTGAAAAAAATGTTGAATAATATACCGGGTATAACTAGAGACATACAAGCAAGCATAACTTTCTGTATCTAATTGTGTTTTAAAAACATGCATGCGCTTGATATTTTTGTGCCATTTGTCACTATGGAGATAAGAATGTTTATATAACAAATGGGGAATGGGCTGTTGTACATACATTACTTTGCTTCAGTCAACAACAGAGCATTTCACATCATTATTTCTTGTCTTACATTTAAGATCTCCTGGAAACCAAATCTTTTCTAATTGTTATAAGATAAGTATATACAACATTTAAAGACCAGTTTTGATCACAAATCGGTTCTGGTGATCTAGTGGTAACCACATTTTCCTTGTAGACCCAAGTTCGCTGGTTTAAACCCAGAAAGGATCCATGGACTTTTAGGGCGTAAAAATCCTTCGGAAAGTTTATAAAGTCGTTGGTCTCATACCGTAGGTTTACGACACTTAAAAACCTCAAGCCTGCAAGAAGAGGCCGTTTCACACCCGGAATTGAATAGGATTAAAACAAGCGTATTAAAGATGTATACATATGTATATATGTATAATTTATGCATATTGTCTTTTCCATTACTACGAAACGATCCAGTGAACTGTGAACAAACTTGAAAATTTTTTTTCCACTGCACTGAGTATGCACACGTTTCCCGCCTTTGACTGGAACAAGATCAGACTAGCTTCTGACTGACCGTGCGCATCCGATAGTGGTGGAATTCAGTTCAATTATTACTTTGTTCTGGGGTTAATTGCGAGGTGAATTAAGGCTCAATGTGTATTTTGTACTACACAACGTGTATTTATTTATGATTCATGTTTGTTAACTCAGCTCGTCAGGCACAAAAAGATTGAAAAAAAGATTCCCCGGTGCAAAAGTTCCAGGATGATCAACAATCCATAATCTTTATAAAACATTTCAGGCCACAAGCAGTGTTCGGTCTAAGAACCCTAACAGACTACCCAAGGTTCTCACACACAAATAAAAAGAAATCATTATAATATGGATAATTTTTGGAGGAATTTCCGAGAAAGATCACTGGAAAATTTTTCATCACAAACAGGCGTTTTTATGGCTCTGTGCAAAGAGCTACCAAATTACAAAAATTTGGTAGCTCTATTTCGCCACATAAAATAACTGTGGTGTGCGTGAATATACTTCCTTTTTTTAGCGAATTACCCAACAGGGAACGTGCTTTCGCAATTCTTATGCAAGACCATGCGACAGTTTGTACAGCGCATATTTCGTTGAGAGTAATTGAAAGGAGTTTAAGAATGTCAGTTATTTGTTAGATTCTGTGGTTCCCCGACCTAAAACCTTGCAACTTTTATCTGTGTGGTGAATTAGAAATACTGTATAGAAGGCAACTCCAAATACCCTGGGTGAAATGAAACACAATATGCGCCGGGAAAAGCCAGCACTCCTCAACGTAAACTACGGTTTTAAACAGGTACAAAAATTATATAGACAACGCCGATGGCCAGTTTCAGCCGCTACTTTCATGAAGTTGGTAAATAAAAGCTTAAAGAAGTTGTATGGTTGTGTCAGCGACACTTTACCGTACTCGCAACGCGGCTCCCGCCTATAGTCATGAGTTGGTTGCACTTCATTGGATCGCTCTGTACTTGTGCGTCCAGAGCCTTCTGTAAATCCAGAAGACGCATACCTCGGACTTCCCTCTCTTTGCAGTTTTTGAGGACAGGATTCTCTCACTCACATCTAACATATAAATCGTCATTAACGATTTAACTTGTTAACCTATTTATACTTACTTATCTGTACTTGTATTTTTCTGTGTCTTTCCTATCCAGGTCCCTTTATGCCTTAACACCAAGGTTATAAGTGTATTAGGATCTAATTACAAGTATTTAGATTCAAAATTTTCAGGCTATAAAACTTTCACCTCAACTATTGTGCTACATCTTCAATTTATTTAATTTTATTTCCGGTATTTTTCCTAAACAACATTTTATGATTTTATAGGCAATTTTCCTTTAGTTTGAATGACTTTTATTCTCTTTTGAAATTCGAAGTACTATACCCGACTCTTTTGTAACATTCCCTCCTAACACATGTAGATTGGCACCAACATGCTCTAACGCTGCTTCGTTCCACTTTACTTTCAGTTACAATCTGCAGACTTTTGCAAGTTTTTTTTATATGTTCCTTAAATAAAGGCCATATTCACATATTTATTATTGAAAATATTATGTTTTTGTTTGTTGCGACAGCAAATATTAGAATTTAATGAAAACAAAATAACCATTTTAATGAAAATATCGTAACCTATCATATTTTACATTTAAAAAATAGATAACGGAAGTACCTTTGTATGTAAAGCAGTAAATTTAAAATAACAGGTTTTCAATAGAATTATAACTTTATAGGCCTATGTCCTTTGAATCAGGTTACTGAAAACTGTAAATTTAAGGAACAGAATGGATGTGGTCCGATTAAAAAAACACACACATAACTTCCTCTTAGAATGATTTTCCCTGCATTGTTGAAACCCAGTGCATATGGTAAGTTCTAGTCATTCTTACAATATGCATACAAAATTATTTTAGGTCCTGCAAATTATGTTAGATATTTTGCTGTTCCAAATTGGGCATTCTGTATAAAGGTGAATATATTTTTTACTGAGAACTGAACTGTTATTCATCTGAAACTGTTGATTACAATCCAGAATGAAGCAATTTAGATGTTCAGTTTTTCCAATCAATGTGTGAATATTCCAAATAAACTAATAGGTTTTGAAAATGTATTACAATGCAGCAAAATTTGTGGTAGTTAACAGTGCTAAGATGATGTTGGCATTTCTGTTGTGAATCTGCGATTGGTCTTGTAGTATATGAATAAAATTATTTTAAATATTTTAGCGTCATTGTAAAACATTGCATTTTATCAGACTGAACTAAACATAATTTACCTGCATTATATTTTGTTTAAATAATGGATTGAGGTAAGAAAAGCGAAACAGATTTAAGGAGTCTTGTATTATATATTTTTGAAGACACAAATAAAGAATAAACCTGAAATGTTCTTGTTAATACAGGCCGCATGGCCAGTATAACTCAACGGAAGTTTTCCTTCTACTTTCAAGGCCTCTTCAAAGAAAACATTTAAACTTTGAACATTTTACTGAAAGTTAGTGTGCGCAATTCAGAAACACTTAAATTTTTTTTTCTGTTTGTAACTTTCATATAACGTTAAAATACTATTTATATTATATATATGATATAATATATAGTATAGTATATATATGCTGTCTAGAGAACTAGATTATTGCATTATTAAAACCAGATTAACACTTAAATCACTTAAAACGCTGATTATAAAGTAAAAACACTTTTATTTCGAGCTAGGCGACGATTAAATTCGATTTTTAAATTCAATTAACTCTAATAACATCAAACAGAAAGCAGTCAGAAGTGAAGTGTCAGTAATTGTAGTTTTCTTTTCTATTTTGTGTGCATCTCCTTTACGCGCAAAGAATTCACTCGGTTCCTTGACTAAATCGAGATGTATTGTCTTAAGATTCGTACAAATAATGATAGCTCTATAGTTTCATTTTCCAAAGCCACGGCGTTTGTCACTGTCAGGGCACTATATGAAATCAATACTTAACTATATGCCCATGTGCTCAGTTATTGCACATTTTTTTCTTTTGTATGTTGGTGATTCTCTCCCCCCTCCCCCCGTTTTGCAATGTAGGCTTCGGGTGAATAAATCACTGTTTTGCGTTACAAACCCCTTCCGTACGAGATTATTTAATATTAAAACTAAATAAAATCCCTTGTTTCTATTCATTTTAAAGTTTAAACTTTATCTTTATCCATTTTCAAAAAATCACGGCACTCCATATTCGAAAAAAGTGTTTACATATTGCAATACGAACGTGTGAAGAAACAGTTTTCAGATGCTTTGACCTTCAATTTTAGTAACAATTTTTTCTTTGTATTGGTCACTAACACTGCAGCATAGATGTTATATTGTTAAGTTTTAGGTAACAGAGAGTGCACCGCCTATTGTTGTAACCGGTTTGCAGGCAAATTTTATGACCGGTTAAAGATTTCTCTTTGAAAGCCCCAATCACTCATAAATATTTTCGTGTTGAAAGACACGCGGCTTGGGCACTGGATCTTAACTATACAGATGTTTTTAGACAATCCTGGTTTTACACACATTCACGAATTTAAATCTGCTCATAACATTTTTTGTAATAAAGTATTTACAAAACTAAAGTAATAACCACAAGAACTCTCCACACGGAAGCAATGTATATTACAGCCTATATTAGAATATACTCACAGTAAGCTAGCAATGAGATTTAGCCAAAAGGAAATTTTCTACAATAATTATAAGTAATTGCAATGAGCTATTCATAATAAATTTAGTGCCTGTTTTTATCCAGCGCATTTTGTAATTATATATTTTCAGAACAGAGTATTCAAAATTGCCTGGGAAACATCACCGCCAAGGGAGAAAATTTTGCTTTCTACATAATTATAGTTCTATAACTTATAATCTTGTCAGTGTTAAAATTGTATACTATTTAAACTTAAATATGTACTCACATATAGCACAAAGGCTTACGTTACAGAAATGTTCATCCCTCTTTCACATCAATGTTCACAGATCTTTACATTTTAGTAAACATTTCTAGCGGTCCAGTATCGTTTATGGCAGGGCCGGTTAAAGGAGGGAAATCTTCAGAAAGTAATGCTCAAAAGTCAATTTATAAAAGCTATAAAACTCAGTTTAATACCGTATTAACTGTGAAGCTAGAGAGATTATCCACTGCATTTAATTTTTTCTTTCTTTCTTTCTTTCTTTCTTTCTTTCTTTCTTTCTTTCTTTCTTTCTTTCTTTCCTTCTTTCTTTATTTCTTCCTTGTTTATTAAGAGCAATAGGACATTTTGTATTATGTTGTTCGGCAGGTGACACTGAACGCGGCCAGTCATTCTGTCAGTGGACGTACTGAATAGACTTCAGAAAACCCAGAAGTGTCATATAGCGTACACTGACCAGGACGGGATTATGGAAGATTTAATAGTAGAAGGCCATTTGTTGTCTGAAGTAGTGCAATTAATTTCATAATAATAATAATAATAATAATAATAATAATAATAATAACAAAGGGTAAACTGAATTGTTACTGCTACATTTATGTTTCATTTTAACAAATGGAGATGGAAGAGGTACTCTAGAACATTGTTGTTTGAATTCAGAAATGGGATGTAATGCCTTAAGAAATACTTTTTAGCATTAGTCATAACTCTGCCGATATCATGTGTCCGCATTTGTAAGACACGTTATATGCAACATTTTAGGATACTGTTTCTCAACATATTTTGCTGATTCGCCATATCCATACTTACTGGATATGGAAAAATTAGAAGATGCGATTAAACGATCAAAGAATAAAAATTCACCACATTTAGACGAAGTTAATGTGGAATCTATCAAGTACGAAGGGTAACAGGTAAAATATCAGACGAATGGAAAAATCACTCTTGAAAACAGAAGTCTTCCCAAAAAAATTATAGAGGAATATGCATTTTAAATAATGCTTACAAATTATACACAAAAATTATGTCGGAAGTACTCTACGGGAAGAACAACGCGGTTTTAGAAATGGTAGATCCTAATGTTTAATGAATCTAATAAAATGCAAGAAATGAATTCAGAGACACACATTGCATTTGTTGATTACGAAAAGGCGTTTGACATTTTCAATCGTAAAAAGCTGTGGCAAATCTTATAGAAAAGAGATTACCCATTTAATATCATTGCAGTCATTAAATCCCTATAGTAAAAGCAACAAATATGCTTGAAATAAGGAATAAATTAACAGATACATTTTATATTAACATAGATGCAAATAGGAATGTATCTTGCCCCTTACACTCTTTAATATTTATATTGATGGTATTGTAAAAGAATAGAACGTTTTATGTATTAGAGAAATCTGTTTGAACTCAAATTCTTGGCTAATGTCATACTGTTTGCTGATGATCGGTTTATAATTGAAGATAGTGAAGATAGTGTGCAGCGTGTTTTGTATCAATTAAATAGAATTTCCATATGATATCAATTAAAAATATCGATATTTAAAACAAAAGCGATAGCATTGCGAAGAAAATACGGAGTACGAAGTCAAATTATTTTCAAAGGTAAAACCGTAGAACAAGTTAAACACTTTAATACTTGGAGTGTAAAGTACAAACATTTACATAGTCATATAAAGACTATAAATATAAAATGACAAATATTTAGGATGCAATAATTAGGGATATGAGAAACAATGGGAAAGGTATTCTTGAAATTCTATAAAATTATTGGGATACCAGTTCTAATGTACGGTTGTGAATCTTGCACAACGCGAAAGAGAAAAGAAACTCGCATACAATCTGCAGAGAAGAAGTTTCTTAGAAGGGTTGAAAGATATTCCCTTCTGAATCATATTAAAACGAAGATATACTTGAAGAATTGAAATTTTCTCTTTAAATGAAAAATTTAGAGACTATTAGAAGACATTGGATGGAACATCTGGAAATATAGAGTACCTTACTAAACTGCTACGGGGGAAAAGAAGACATTGGTCTTCCCGTCAAAGATGGACAGCTGAAGACGTGACAGGAAAAATTTCTAACGCAGATAACCATACCCGTAGCAAATAGTATCACATTCGTATACTTCACACAAGATGGCCAAAACATATTCATAACTCTTTTATAAGGTATAATGATTTGCATGTTAGAAACCGAGGCATACCGGTATTTCCTGCATTCGCACAACCACATTAGCAACTTGGCCCTACGGAATCTGTGGATTTGTCCATTGAAATTCAAACGTTCTCATTTTTAATCTCATTTCTCAGTTCACTTGCGTTGTAATTATGTCTTTCGCAATGTCGAACAGTTTGAGATTTGCCTTGAAAAGTGTTTTTCCGAAAATTCACGCAGTTTATCATTCTGACGTTTGCTAAGTGAATTTCAGCTCCAATAAAAGTTTTGCACACATCATTAAAATTTGAGATTGATTAAATTGTGTGGGAAGCAGTTTAATCAATCAGTCATTACTTGACCTTTTTCTATAACAAGAGAGTTTATGTTTCCTAATATATATTACATATTCGTCGTATTTTCACACAGAAAAAAATATTTGTCAATTACATAAGCTATATCTGTAATATTTCATTTACATTTGATTTGATATTCTGAAGGACACAGAATGAAAGTAAAGTTTTTCTCTTGCGCTGTGTTAAATTCTGAATGAGCTTTACTTCCCAATCGCTATATGGTGTGTGACAGGCGTAACCTGCAGCTGTGTTTGTATCCAAGGACAAAGTATGTTGAATTATAAACTTTTCGAAGTCTAGTGCTAATATAGAGATATTTCCTGAACAATGTGTGCAGTGCATCCATTTTCTATTCATGGCCTTAAGAGATTTTTAATTGATTTACTTATGGACGCTCTTTAACAGCTCAGGTCATCAGCGTCCCACTCAACTCAGGGCGTGAAATGGTCGACAAATTTTGCTCAGAGGCCTCTCTTTCAGGCTTGAGGTTCTTTTTCGTGCCACAAATGTACGACACGGGACCCACGGCTTTACTTCCCTTCCGAAGCCATACTTAGGATTCTTAAGTCCGAAAAAATCCATCGGTCGTGGCCGGGTTCGAACCCGCGTTCTTGGGTGTAGGAGGCAAGTATCGTAACCACTACACTACCAGGACCGACTTCTTTAAGAGATAATGTATATTTTACTACAATACAATAAAATAAAAAAGTCTGTAATACTGCATCCCGGTACCCTGTTTCCTACACCGGAACGCATATTCGAGAACTTTTATTCTTTTTTTTTTTAAATGACACGATTAAATGTGTTACATTATTATTGTTCAGATTTATCTAAATCTAAAAACTAACTAACTAAAAATAAAAAGTGATTAAAATAATAATGATTATAATAAAAATAGAAAAAATAGATGGAGGGAGAGCAAAAGAAAAAGTACTATAAGAATATGTACTTTAACACATACAATAAAACATATACATAAACTAAACTAAATCATATATCCCCATACATGCTGGAAGTCAGCATTGATCTACAAATGGTAACCAGCTGGTAAAACAAAAATATAAATTACAAATCAACACCATTATTTACTTCCTAAATTAAAACAAAAACTGTTCCACGGGCTTCCCGCGAAAATGCTACTGTATCCTGTACAATGATAATTTACCTTAAACTTCTTTCTTCTGTATCGCAAATAAGCTACGTAATTTTAATCCAATACTTGTTAATTATATATAAAACAAATTTAACTATATACTGTACAATTTGTACTCTAATACCTAACTTATTCTATAATTTAGTTTCTCTTAAGTTTAAGTATGCGTTATTATTAATAATAATAACTTTCAATAGTATTTACTTTTTATTAATAATCAAACATTGTATAAAACTTATAAAGTTTAATATTGTTCCCTTATTTTTAACCATTAACTTAAGTTATTTTTCTCTCAACATTTCACTTAGAGTTTTGCGCGTCATACTTTGAAACTATGTAGCCATAACAAAATGCTCCCTTAGTAATTAATATATATATTGCCTTCCTTCCCGGCTCCTTTCTCCCTTCACCTCACTACCTCTTCTGCACAATCTCCTCCCTTGGTAGCTGCAGTTTCCTCTTCCTCTGAGTTGTCGTCCTCGTTCTTCTCTTTGAATTCTCCTACGCCAGCTCCTCTCTCCCTTCACCCCCTCCTTCTTCTCCTCGAACTCCTCTCTTGGTGGCTGCGGTTTTCCTCCTCCTCTGTGGTTGACCTCGTTTTAATCTCCCTCTTCTTCCACTCGTCTCCACCTGTCCTTCTCCGGCCTCCAGGTTGTATTATTGAACATTCCGTTTAATCCTCATCTTCATCTTCCTCTCCTTCCACACCGCCTCCTTCTACTTGTGTAAATTGATATGTTTCTTGATTGTCATCTACAGGTAAGTTGATTATTGGCATGTTTGTTAAATTAATGGTGCTTAACATTTCTGATCTTCTCACTATTTGTTCTTCTTGTACTGGGGCTTGTATCTCCTCCAGTTCAACTCTCCCTTCCCAGGCGATTTTGCTTATTTTGGGAGCTAAGATTTCAAGATGGCGGTATAATATTTTTAGTGCATTTTATCTGATATCCACTTAACGCCGTTCTCTTCTCTTATGTTCTATTATATCTCTTACATTCAAATTGCCCTTGTGCAATTTTCAAACATTAGCGTATTTTTGGCATGGTTTGTAACAATTTAATTCAGAAATTACTTCTTTAAACTTTTTTATCTCCTCGTTCGTCTTTTAATTCGTTATACCACCAATCGGATTTGGCATTAGTATCACAGGTATGTGGTCTTTCTGTGTCCAAAATGGTTCTGTTAATGTTTCTAATTGTATCTAAGTAAGGTTCTATAGAATGACTGTATTGATTAGCAGGTATACGTTTTCCACTATCATGTGTAATTTCGATGCAGTTTGTATGAGTCATTTAGTTGTATGATGCTATTTGGAACTTCTGGTTGTTTATATTTATGAATGCTATGAGATTTTTCTCCGGTACTTATTACCCGTGCCTTGACAGGAGTATGAGTTAATTTTCCTCTAAAAGAATATGGCTCCTGATTTCTAAATTTAGTTCGTCCGTCCAACAATCTTTTAATTTCAGACATCACTGGTTTGCTACGTTGAGCATTAATTTGTGCACTTCTATTACATTTATAATAATTTAAAATGAACCAGTAGTAAACATTATATTGCAAAAAATTAAAAAAATATCTCGAGCTGTGTAGTAGACATCCCACATTTCCCACTTGAGAAAAAATACTTTTCATTCTACATACCACTCTCTATGAACTGCAATAAATTTAGCTGATAATATCTGCTATTTTTATTTGAAAAAAGAATGGAACTTACATAGGTTTTCACTGTAGCAAAATAGCAAAATAATCTATTATGTCGCTACCCATTTGATTTTAATGAAAGAAAAACAAGAATATACATTCCAAATTCAAACAAAATATTACATTTGAGTATTTTGTTTTCGTTTTGTTCCCACAAGAACTTTCGTTTTGTGTATATTACAGAGATTCTTTGTTTTTAAATTTAGTTTGCGCAAAATTGATATTATAAGTGTTCGTAATATAGAAATTAAACATACATCTTTTAGGTAATGCAAAAACCTAACTTTTAATCGTGTTGCACGTTCTTGCTAAATAATTTAATTATTGCAAATTATTATAATGAGCTTGTAATTAATTTCACTCTTTTCCATAGGAGTTGAAACATCACCCGAGATTAAGTTGCTTCCTAAGTTGTTTTTCTTTTAAATTAAGAGGGCTGATAACATTCAAGATTTTGAAGTTATATTCAAGAATTTGGCAAACAATATAAATACCTAGCTCATACTGCACTGTAAAGAACCGGCTGCCCTGGACATCGTCAGAACCTATTAAAATAACTCCTTTTAAATTTTTTCTGCGATCAAATCTTAATAGCCAATTATCCTTCAAGATGTGATTTATTTTCTGCAGAAAAACAAAAACTGGCTCCAAAAAGAATAAATTTTCCTAATGATACAGTCGCAACTCCAAGGTTACAAAGCCTACAGTTGAGTTTTAAAAGTATCAAAGAAATGACAAACAGAAAAATGGATTTTCAGTAGAATGGATACTTGTCCTTGCCTAGGTATTGCAAATCTTACGGACAGTGGTACACTGAAAGTGTAGTAAAAGTTGTAATGTTTGTGTAGCGAGGTTATTTGAGATATGGGCCGCCTGAGCGTTTCTCCCAGTACACAATCGCACTAAGCCGGTTCGTAATTCAAATAACCTTACTGTACTAGATTAAGGAGATCAAAATTGAGGAAATAATTTAGAGGAACGAAATATCCCGAAATAAACATAGGTGACGAACATTATAGATTCTTATCGAAGCTAAATTAACAAAGAGGCAATATAATAAAGAACTTTAAGCTCACATTTTAAAATTGTTTCCTTCTAATGCATCAAGAAAAATACCTGTCATTTGTAACATTAAAGTGAACTTTTACTGTTGTAAAATGGTATGATTTCGTAACCTAAGGAGCAATTATTTTGGACAGAAAATCTTGAAATTCCCCTCTTTACGGAGGATGATAAATACTGATCTAAACCAAAAAAATTGAGAGAGATATAGACACATGTTGTAATTTCTTTTAGGTATATGATTTTTCAATATTATTCTGCTAGGTGTCACCTAATTTAGGTTGTTTAAATTGAATTGGATTGATAGGGACGAAGAAGAACATTTTTATATCATAGCTTCGCTAAGTTACTGGTCGTTTTAGCCCACGTTCCCAATAGAAAATCCTTCGGGATAAAGGGTCCATATAAGAGAGACACCGGGCGAACAGCATCCAGGGGCGGTGAGGCACGAACTAGATGGGGTTCCTAACAATATTTCTAACTAGAACATCCCTCCAAAGAGTTTGAGTCCATCAGAGATCCGCCCTCATACCAGACACCGGGACAGAAACACTTCCAAGGCGCAAGTCATCGTCACGCCGCACGCAAAAAATCAGTCAACCTCATCTGGCACTTTCGACCATGTAATTGAACGGAATAATGGAAAGCAATGATCCATACCAGCATTATCCTAAACGAATAGGAAAACCATGAAAAATCCTAGATCAAAAAGGCCTGCCGCAAGGGATTTAAACCCGAGCCCCCCCCCCCAAGTGTTTCCACTTGAGCGGCCCCGCTGGTCACTTAGGTGTTTGGCACATCCGGACCACGTTCCCACACTATCATGTAATCGCTGCACTGTTTTACTTTAGGAGTGGTTCCCATGATATTCAAAGGGGCAACAGATTATAAACGACGGAGATGCAATTAGGTTCTTTTTACTCTGTCAGTGACATTGACTAAGCTTCCATTTTAATTTCCTTGCTCTTACTAAAAGTTAAGTACTTTTTACTTTCTTTTTAATTTATATGACTGATGTTTGCTCCGTGATAATTATGATTTGTTTGTATCTTCATTTATTTATAAAGTCTATGAAAGACTTTGGAATATATGGAGATGCTGCTGCCACTTAGCTTTATGTGGAATTATTTTATTTCACGATATGCTATCAAAAAAACTCCAAGGTAGCATACTTGTATTTTGGCAAATTTTAACAGATGAAACTTAAAATGCTAGTCGATCTGTATTTATAAGTACCTACATTTGTATGTATGTATAGAGCAAGGCAAGAATGCATGTTGCTTCACCGACCTACCTCAGCACTTTGAATGGGTCTGGTGTGTTGTAAGTTGGTTTAATTTTGTGAAACGTATATCATATTCTGTCAAATATATTTCCGTTATTTACTTATGTTTAACTTTTAACACTTTCCACAGTGGGCCTCTGGTACCTGTTTTCTACCTTGGAACGTTGCACTTTTAGTATATTTTGTGATTTTTTATAAAACTTGCCACGATAATCACTTACCAACAACGATAGTCTTATGCCATTGTGATGTTATTACTATTTGAGTTATGGAATATCTCACTTTTTTAAATTTTGGAAAATGTGTGCTTTAGGCCTTAAACGTTTTTTGTGACAAATATATTTAAGGAACATTTATATTAACTTGAATGATTATAACTTTATTTAGAATTTGTTCTGCCTTTTCATTTCAGTTATGTTTTCATTTGCATATCTATTTAGTTTTGTATTTTTTTAACATACTCTATCAAGGAACAAAGGAAAGCGAGCAAATTAAGTATAAGTTCTGCCTAACCGTACATTATTAGTACTATCTCTTCCAAACACAATCATTATGTGACTACAAATCGGATCCTTGAATCTGTTTCATCGTCATACAAAACAAATGCGGCTGTCTCACTATATAAGAGAAACTGTGGAAAGCTCAGCGCCAGTAGGCCCTGGGCTTGTGCCAGTCCTGCATAGCATCATTACAACATCTGAATAGACATAGTTTTAAAATTGCATTAGAAAAAACTTTAATTGTAGCAGAGTAAGGAATAAGAGTTTCTTTGCATGGCCAAAGCAGCAAGCACGTAATCGATTCGGTATCTTCCTATAGAAAGTGGAAATGGCAACAAGTCAAAGTTTTTATCATTAGCACTGTATGTTAGATTTAAAATGAGTAAGTGGTAAAATATATATAGGCTATACCCAAAAAGAACGGGATAAGATCATTTGAAAGAAAGACGAATTTTAAAGTTTACAGACTGGGAAACTTCTATGAAATTCATTTCGGTGTATGGTTTCTATCAAACCTGGGTTTTCTGTCCGTTTCGTTAAGAAAATATCAGTGAAAACTTCCCTAGGAATTGTGGGACCCTAAGTCGTAAATAATGGAGAGGAAACTTCACAAAGACACACACAACGTTGGGTTAGCAACAAGAGCTAGTCCTTGGTCAACAGGAGTGTGTAACCGCATGTGACAGGTCTCTGATCACTTAAGTAGAGCTGGCAAGCACGTTGAGGTGCGCCCACCCAGCCTGTAACATTAACGATTAAATGTTTGGACGTACCTCAAGAAAGTTAATGAGTTCCGTACATAACCTAATCTATTTTAGAACGTGGAGATGTTATACGCTATTTGAGCTAAAATTTACAAGACTTATTTTATCTCAAATCCTCGTGTGACTCAAGAGTGAAACCCTATTTATTTCCAGCATATACCGTAAATAACAAAATATTCGACACAGATCGTCCATCACATATCACCAAAATTGAATTGTACATCTAAGTAACTGATATCACTCTAGAGAATAAGCATCTGTAGTTTACATGGTCAAAGTTAGGAGCAAGAGTGGGTTAAGGGTTTCTAGACCATCATAGTAGTGTAACAATAAACATTTGATAAGGCTGATTGACCACGAAGGTCGCTATTTAACTTTGGGGATTTGAATGAAACTATGATAGGTGTTATTTTACCGTTGGCATCACTGGAAGGAACGTATTTTGGTTAATAACATAGCACGCGACACCCATTGTAGCAGCTGTAGCAAACTGTAATCGTGCGCTCACTGTGTAGTGTTCTAAGATGGAGAAGACTGAGAGCAATTTCTTGCCAATATTTTTCCGATTATAATTGCGACTTGAGTCATCAAGAATGCCTGGAAGTATTACAGAAAGCTTTTAGAAACTCTTGTTTCTTCACATAAATATTGACGTAACTGGATTGCAGAGTTTAGACGAGGAAGAATAGCCTTGGAAGATGAAGTGCACATATAGTCACAGATGAAACCATTGCTTTGTCAGATTTCTGCACAAGTGTCTTCGTGTGAGGAAATTGTGTAGCCATTTGGTACGAGGAACAAAAGGCAGCAGTAGTTGAATGATGCCAATAAATAGTTCGTCAATATATCGATGGCAGCTCCTAACGTGTGCACGATATTTTCACAGGTGACGAAAACATGTCCCGGAATCAGACAATCGCAATCTGGATCTTCCCAAATGACGATTCTCCAGTAAAGATTTAGCGACATCGAAATGCAGGCCGCAGTTTCTTCTCAACAAGTAGCCACATTATAAACATTTCACTCCAGGAACGAAACACAGTCACTGCCAACTGGTACACTACAGTGTGCCTCCCTACGCTCTTTAGAACACTAACAGAATGAAGTTCAAAATGTGGGTTGTGAGAATTGCGACTTTACTATAACAACGCCTATTTGCACACGGCTTTGAAGAATCGGGTATGGCTCTTATGAACCACCCACCACGATGTTCAGATCTTGCTTCCAATGATTCCCCCCCCCCTTTTTCTGTCAATGAGAAAGTAAGCGGTCATTGGTTTGGTAATGCGGAAGAAGTTGTTGCATTATTCGTATCATCTGTAAAGAAGCATTGCGTGGATGTTTGGTTCTGGATAGTGCAACTCAGTATCGAGAGTGGGAGAGACTACTTAAAATGGAAATAGATAAGAGTTGATGAGTATGGCCTTCTACTTAGTAGAATCCAGGAAATTAAATATAAACTATATACATTCAAGTAAGAAATATCCGTCAATCTGTTTGCTACAGATAAAGCAAGAGATGATCGTAGTTCTGAAGGTAGATTAGCCCGAAATATTTGGCTTGGATTCCTCCTAAAAATTAGTACATTGCGTTTCTACAACTTACGTCGTCTGAACTTTACATTCGACAGATACCGTGCGTTCCATTTCAAACCTACTGACGTTCTAGCAGGCCATGGGCGAGTTTTTACTGGGGAGAACCGACCGCTCCCTAATGAGAAATTGCAGATAGCCTAATTCTCAATTCTTTTATCAGTGCTTTTATAGAATTTTCCAAAGATGACTAAAGCCAACTTCACCAGATGTTACCCAGATACAATAACAGTATCACATGTCTGTTTAAGAAATAACTTAAGTATATGACAGACTGTGCTTTAATGCTCACTAATTATTTTCATCTACACTGCTGGCTTGTAACACAGTAATACAGCTTACTAATTGGGACAAAGAAAGCACTTTTTGTGTGACTGTACCTCTTAAGCTCAGCGCCCCGCACTTAACTACCTCGTACGAAGGAATGATATTTTCATAATTTTTGCTCATAGTGAAGGGTAAGCAATGTCATTAGCTTCACTTAAATTGAAAAGTAATAAGCATACCATGATAGCACTCCTGTACCGGTACTGTCAGAAGAGTGGCTAATCGCTAATGCCGCTCGCTTTGTGTGCTGTGAAAGTGCTCTCAGTATGAATAAAATAACAGAGCTTCAGACTTTTCGGAATGCTTTCAACTTGTTCCTGTTCCGTTTTCTGCATGCGTAAAAGTGCACGTAAGCGTTAAAGGCTTAACAACAGATCCGCTGCATGTGAACACACACAACGAAGCAGTCCCTCACATAATCAAGATGACATGTCATAGGAGGAAGATAATTCAACTTCAATTTGTCTGAAGGCTATATTTCTCTTGCGACACTATTTTTTCTTTATAATTTTACCTGACATAAAAATCCACCAACTGTTAAAGGGTAAACGATTGCTCAAGACATGTTTAAAAAGCGACTTGGAGTAAAGCAAGAAACAAAAATTATAACTGGTATTGAGGTGTAACGCCAAAGTTGGGACTTCACGCGAAAAAAAAAGTTTTCTACATATGTAAAATAGAGTAAAACGTACCCTTAACGCAATAAATGTAAAAACTACCTAAGAAACTAAGCCTTTCTCTACTTTAACATTTCACATACTATTTAAGAGCTTGAACTAGAAGCTCTAGTTGTGGAATTTCAATCTGCGCGCAAGTAATGATGACATGATGTATTTAATATTTAGGAATGCACATTAAATGTGTTAGGTGACCGATCGACCATTACTGAAGTAATTAACCAGAACCTTCTAGATGAGAACTGTAAATACAACTATATTGATTCAGTGATTAAGCAAAATTTAAAAAGCAATAAGTAATATTGTATTAGTCTTCTTTTGATGGTATTTGTATTTTATTAATATGAATTGCAGCGGTAGATCCGTTCATAACTATGTGGAGAACTTAATTTTGTTCATGTGAGAGTTCAAAAAAAGAATTATGCTAAATGCAGCTTCTGGAAAGTGATTATTAAAAGTAGAACAGAGGAGCGTCTTAAAGATTATGAAATAATCTGTAGCAGAAGAAACATCCACGAACCAACATATTCACGTTCTACCTCTGATATGTGATTCAAAGAGATTGTGGACGAAATTTCGGAATTGGAGAACCTAGAAACCAGTGCTTGCAATTCAACACTCTGTGTTGACTTGGATTTTACTGCTATCCAATATACAAAACGATCCTTCAGGTATACATCCCTATGTACAATGACAAGTAATATTGATAAGAAGATTACTTCATAAAAACTCGATGTCAGTTGCTAAATTTGATTGCTCTATTCCTTTTAGCGTTGCCAAAGCAAGCATTTTAAGCACATAATGCTGAAATTGCGCCTTACGACCAATCTGCTAACCGAAATTTAATGTCAAGCTTACTATTTGATGATGTGTGCGAGAAATAATTCGAACAAACACATTTTGATCTTATTCAGGTTTACTCATCTATAGATGGAGAAAGTATCCCAGTAACACAAAGAAAGTCAAGTGGTGCACAATGTTAATGCTATATAGTACTGATAAACAAAGAAGTGCGTTTTGGAGGCTTTCAAATGGCTAATGGAGACAGAGATGTGAAATTGTCAAAGAGGTATCTGAAGTAAAGACACAGTACAACGCAAACATCTACTTTACTGCGTATGATAATACCAGCAGCATGCTAAAATGGGCAACAATCACAAATTATGATTCTTCCTGTAATTTACAGACAGCAAAATTGTTGGCTAAAATCCTGCTAGTAACAAACTTATGATTAAAAATCAAGATTAGCAGGACCATCTTTTGTCCTATGATAGTTCTAGAGTTTTCCTTGCCCGCTGATGCAGATCATTTTGTCTTTGTGAAGAACATCATCATAACAACGTGTAAAGTGACAACTAGTGATGAGTTAGTAAAAAAAAAAAAAAAAAAATTAACATCAGCAAAATTTCTTTCACAAGTGAGTGAAACAATTGCACTCCTACATCCCGCCATGCCATATCAAAAGTCAGAAAGCAATGTCGATGATGCAGTGGAATTACGGATTGTAAACTATATATAACTATGATTTGGAGTGTAATAAAGATGGAGAAAAACTGTGCAGTAAACTACTAGTTTAAATAAAATCCCAGTATGGTTGCCTTGGGTGTGCCCCTGACATATAGTCAGAAGAAAAATATCTATGAATGAGAGAATTAAAATGAAAGCTTTGCAGAAACTGAGTATTTTGTAAAGGGTCCTGGAACGTCGAGTTGATAAATAATTAGTTATTGCATTAACACATATTTTAATTGAATCAGACGAAAGCATCCCTTCCTAAAGAATTTAACAAACTATTTACACTCTATTCAAAATAGCTACATGCACAAGAACTGTGTTAACATCCTATGTAAAGTATTCAAAGCAATTTTTCTCAAAACTGTACTTTTGGGTTTAAACCGTTCTTCACCCCTCTACTTATATATATATATATATATATATATATATATATATATATGATTAAGAGAGAAATTGGGGCCTACAGTGAAACCATAAATTGTAAAATCAGAGTAGTGTATAATAGTGGCTACGAATTATTCATGGAAACCAAACTTTAATTAGAGCATTATGCTATCATGAGCAACTGGTGATGGGAGGAAACAAGGTACAGACATCCAAATTAAGGAAGAAAGTGGAAATAATAGGACTGAGCTCCATTTGGATGGCGGGTCAGAGAGAGAGAAAAAAGAAGCGCATGGAGGAAGGTAAAGAACCGCTTGGGGGATATGAATAAGCAGCAGAAAATTGCGCAATGCAGAGAAATGATTTCGCTGGAAGTCCAACCGGAGCTGAAATCGGAATGGGGAATGGAGCAGTACATAAAAACAGAAACTAAACTCACTAGACAGGTACTCGCGTGGCTCAGACTAAGGGCATGGCGGATGATTAAGATCGCCGAGGACTATGTGCAGAAAATTTGTCTCATCTGTGAGGAGGGGGAATCATGAACACACATTCTAACTGAATATAAAGGTACGGAAGAATAGAGGAAAAAATATCCACCGCACTCCTTCACAGGATCAAACAGAGGGAGATGGTCGTAGGGTTTTGCTGGTTGGCAAGGAAGTGGGGGAGAGATTAGGTAAATTTCTGATGAAAGTGAGACACCCCAGGTGTGAAAATGCTGATAACTGGAGAGGTGTTGGGAGAAACTTATTGAATGAATCCAGTTGTGTCTCCATAATGGGTTTTCTTTATATTTTATATGCATTTTTAATGTTTTAAAAAGTACCTTTATTGTATTTCTTATTTAATTCTATTTTATTTATTTAATTATCTTTATTCTTGAATATATATGTTTATTATCTTATTACGTATATCTTGTGCTAGATCAAACATACCAAGTGTATCATGAAAACGCACTGGGCCCTTACGCCTGTTGAAGTTGTTTTGTATTGTATTGGTGCCACTGTAATAAATACATCTCTACTCCTACTACTACCTAATTGAATAGTCTCTTTCGTATGGGACTTGTTTCATCTTTTGATATAATCTGACTATCAGCGAGCGTATACGAAAGCTGTATGAACTAGAATGCAATAGATTGTTCTAGAGGTTGCCTTGTAAGCACATGAGAAACTGCTTGTGGTGTAAATCGACTAGAGACAAATCGCGTTTTCAGAGGTGACGGAGAGCGATAGGCTGAGAAACGTTGGGTGGCGGACGGTTGCCCGCACAGAGCGGGGTTGTTACCTTGTAGTACGTCAGCCACTCGCACCCTGCTGCTTAACGACATGACACCCGCTGAAATCATTTATCTTTCACTTGGCTTTAGAAGACTGAAAGGTTTTTGTTTGTTTTGTTCGCGGCTGCTTTCCTTTTCGCCGGTAATTTTTCTTACTTCGTGTTTTCTGGATGGCTTTTTTGCTCTTTCAGCTGTCCAGGTGGTACCGCCATCCATTTAAACAGCGTCACGACTACTTTGCAGTAATTTAAATATGCACGGGCGTTTGAAGTAGCTTTTCTCTGACCCTTTGCTCATTAGTAAAGAAAAACATTTTTTTTTTCGTTGGTTTCAAACAAGTATCCTCTGCTCTGTAAGATTTGAGCTATATTTAACTCAGGGTGAAGTGCACCTATTTTTGCACTGTTTTGTCCTCGATTTCTTTAAAGTTTTAACGTTAGACGGCATATATATCAAAAGAATGACAGCAATAAAATGAAATTCATTACACGCAAAGAAGCAAGTGGCCAATTATTGTCTAAAGTCATCTTTCGTATTTCATAAGAAATAGTAGTACAAATCGCCTAAGCATATTTTCAGAGTGTACAATCTGGTGTACTGCTTATATTTTCCACAGTTATATTCTGTAAAATGCTACTGCAATTCAGAAGAACGTAACAGAGATCCAGGTATTTATGTTTTGTTTAAAATGCATGGGGTTAAAAAAGAGTTTTGGGCAACTTGTACATATAAATATTAAGAATTAATCTACCACCACATATTAAAAAGACTAGGATATCATATGTTTCATAGAGGACTATTAAACCGTTGTGCGAAGTTACTAGTATAGTTGTTGACAAGAAAACGTAAGCGAGTTCGGGAAGAGAGACGGCTGGGTCGAAAACATGGTATAATCGCGCCAGTGTGTGGTCCGAACGAAATACGATATACACGTGAGTCATTAGCACCGAATGGGGTTGGTTTGAAATGTTCTCGACTTAAGCATGAAGGAGCGAGGTTTACCTTTAACATCATAATTTTTAAAACATTTATTCCAAAAATGATTCAATGTCATTGCATCTCTGAAGGGGTTTTCCGAAAGGTTTACAAAATGCTTCTCTACAGAAGTAGTACTTCTCTGCAAAAAGGCTCACCAGTTAGGAAGAGTTTGAGCTTTGAAAACAGATTATAGTCAGAGTGAGTCAAATCTGCGGAGTTACGTGGGTTTTCAACAATTCATACTTCAAATTTCTCAATTTTTAGCATCGTTAAAACACTTTTGTGAACAAGTGCGCTGTCATTCGAAAAAGTGCTTTTCTTTTCTATCTTCTGAAATCCGGGATTATTTTTGCAAACATATTTTTCATCTAGCTGGTTGAAATTATTGAAATAAAACTCTCCGGTTATTATTCTGAAGGTAATCAATTAGTAACATTTCATTAGCATTCCAAAAGACTAATGGCGTACGTTTTCCTACAGATAGAACGGATTTTGTCCTTTAGGATCTGAACAACCAGCTGGTGTCTACTGTTTTTGACAGTCGTTTCGATTCCGGTGTGTGATGGATGGATCAAAGTCTTTGACGTGGAACCCGTCTTGAGCAATAATTTTTCATATGAAATTCTTCGTGTAGAATATAACCTACACATTTTATATGTATATATACGGCTTTAACTTCAACTTCAGAATTTTGAGTTTGTTAATTATTTTTGACGTCTTTGAGGTGGATCTTCTTCAAAGGTTGTTCCGGAATGTAGAAATTTAGAATCCCTTTTTTAATTGTTGTAAATGATGCAGAAGTGTATCCATAAAGTTTCATGAATTTGGAATAAGTTTCCTTTAGCGTTAAACTAACTTTGACGACGAACATTATCACTGTGCGACACCTAATTGTATTCATTTTATGGAATCCTGCTTTAGAAACCTATATTAAACTATTTGTAGTAATGACTTGATATTTCACATGAATGCTTAAGTTGGACGTCCCAACGTATAAAACAAATATACTACCAGTTGCATGACCACTATGACCGTGAGCGAGAACCTTTCAGATCGCCTTCATATAAAGCTTATAATGCGTTAGAATTTATAAGTAATTTTTTGTCTGTTGTTAAATGCGCCATAATTAAGACCACAGCCAAGTGCATTGATCCTTCCGCAAGGACTGTGCAGAGTATGACGTACTATGACGTGGACTGAAATGGGTTATACGAATTTTTAGAGTTCTATTTCACCACCACGTTTATCTACAACCCTTTATAGCCGTGAATCTCTTTAGTCTATTGCACAAGATATTTTCCCCTGAGAAAACCAGAGTTAACTGTCAACAATACACGACTTAGGAATATCCTAAGTTCTCCCCTCCGAGTGCTAAATTCAAAATATATGATTGCAAATCAAAAGTTAGAAGTTCAGACAGACTCATAATATGGGAAAAATTTGCACACGGTTTCAATCTGGCATCATATCTTCGATATTGATAAGTATTTTTCTCGACCAGTCCTTAAGACCACTTTGAAAAATTACTGTTTCTCCTAGTTCTGCAAACATTTCCTTAACCTGAGTTAAAAACAAAAATTTTCAAACAGGAATTTCCCTCTTTTTTTAAATCTTTGAGCATAAGTAATAGAGAACATTTCATATGAGCTTTGCCAATGATTACAAATAACCCCACCAATTTTAAACGTAGCAGAACCATAACAGAAACACTGAGCAACAAGAGAAATGTTGAATGTACAACAATTTTTAACATTTTCCGGTAATAATTATGTGTATTTTATTTAGTATTTACAATTAATTTATATGTAGACTATGAATTAGGGTCATGTTCGAGTCTCGTATCAAGAAAGTGTGTTTTAACGTATTTGCCATTTATCTTTGTGTTTCATACTCTAGCTATGAAGTCCCATCGAAAATGTCTCTAGGGTTAGGTGAGACTGAAATCCTCTGATGTTGAGAACGCCTTCAAGGATTGAGCATTTTTGGAAGAATGTGCGTAATAATGAAGCTACAAAATTATTGTCATTATTTAATCACAAAATAAAGTTATAACACAATGCCACAAAGGAATTACAAATTAGTTTTATTGTAAAATTACTGTTTCTTTAAAAATTATCAACAGAGATATGTTACTGGGAAAGTCTTAATGGGTTTAACCTAGTATGGATCTCATAACAGGTTAAGAAATCATGTAAGCTAGAGTTTTAGTAACCCATCAATAACCAAACACTGGAATATTTGAATTGATTGAGTGCTAAGAGAAGTTATACAAAAGAATCCACCGATTCTGGTGTTAGTCATTTTTCAAATGTGATCCATTGCTTTCAAATTACGTACATATAAAGAAAAAGTTAACTATTCATTATAATTGTCAATAATTACAAGCTACAATTCCTATTCTATCTACTCCCACTTAAATTGTAGCTATTGTATCATTAGAAAAATAAGACTAAATGCTATTACTCTTTCTTTTCCTTCAAAGGACATTTTAATTTATTTTTGATTTTAACGAATATTTTAGTTGTTCTATTCATTTAAATCGTTTCTGATTTATATTTTTTTCCTCCAAAACTCAGTTTTCTTGCATTCAAAGAGTATGCGTTTTATAATGAGATTATTTCAGTTATAGGTATGCGGAGCGCAGCTACGTACGGGAAAAGTCGGTCAAGGTCATATAATGCATCTGCAGGTAGCAGCTTGAATTAGTTTGAGAGAGGCTTTTTCAGAGAGTGGTTATTCGGCGCTTTTACTGCGTGCAAACTGTGTATTGTTGTTCTTCATTAGCATAAATAGTTTTGCAAAACGGCTCTTATACACGATAATATGTAAAAACGAATTATTGAGGATAAGTAGTTATGCTATTCGCAGGAAAATATCCTGGCAACCGTGTTCCAAGTATAAAACGATTCGCTAAATTGTTAAAAAGTTGCAGGAGACAGAATCTATAAAAGACAAAAGTCATGTTCCGAAACGGCATTTTATTACAGGAGAAAAACCTGAATACAGTAATTTCCTAGGCAGATGCCGCTTTATGCTTTCAGTAAAAATAGAAATATAAATTTAAGCGTGATAGCTCTATCTCTCTTTCTCGGGTTGCGGTGGCTTCCTCAGTAAGTAGCCGCACTCAGACAGTCTGTAACTCAAATAACATTGTACATTTTGTTTCCCATTACCTAATGGACACACATCTCGTATAAAACTCATATGTTTACATGTTTAAGGTCCACACTTCTAGTTTATCCCATGCAACGCCCTATTTCTTCTTTATTTGCTTCATAAATATAATTTTGTCTTTCCCAAATACTATTCATTGGAACATAGGATGTCAAAGATTTCCTCTGTACTAAACTGCTGAACAATGTATCTTCAAATCTGCTTCATACCCCTAAGCATTATATTCGTGGTTATTTTTTAAATTATTTACTTATCCATTACTTCGTAATCTCATTTATGGACACTCTAAAAATGTTAAACTTTTTCATCTAAATTGAGAATCCTATATCAATATTTCAAAGTTATCCCTATAATGAAACATTTTCTTACTATTGGTCCCATTTGAATTTGAACAACTTCTTTTATCGTCGCAGTTGGAAAACAAAAAACTTGTTTACAAAACATTCTGCGTACTGAATGCACAATTTCCTAAATATATTCAAGACCCATATTTCTATAGCATGCAACATTAAGGCCTCAACCATCATATTAATCATTTAACCTCCATTCCTAATGCTCTGTATAAGCACCCTCTAAAAGCTGACATGCTGTCTTCTCTTTTGATAATCTTTTTTGTTTTCACTGGGATATATGCGATGGTTATCAGGATCTAGGGGCATCCGGTCTCTTTAAAACAGCAGGAAACAGCATGCTTGGATTTTTCCTCCTCAGGAAGTCAAGCAATGTTGTGCCTCTTAGGTGCTTGGCTAATTGCTTATGATAAAAGGCCTCGGAAACTACACCATAAGGCTCTTAACTACTGGTTAAAGAACCAGTCAATAAGTCTACCAGAGTTAGCATGAAGCGGTCTATGCCAAGTCGTTAGAAGCAAATTCGGTCCTGGTGGTGTGGTGGTAGCAATATTTGTCTCGTAAACTCAAGTCGAGAGTTCAATCCCGGCCAAAATAGGTGAATTTTTTCGGGCGTAAAAATTCTAATAATGACTTCCTTCGGAAGGGAGTAAAGCCCTGAGTACCGTGTCGTACATTTACGGCATGAGAAAGAACCTCAAGCCTGAAAGAAGAGTCCTCTGAGCAAAATTTATCGGCCGTTTCAAGCCCTGAATTGAATGGGACGCTGATGACCTGAGATGTTAGAGTGCTATAAATAAAAAAATAAAATAAACTGAGCAAATGTCCCTTAGGTTAATTTTAGCAGTAAATATAATTTCAACATCATCTTCTGCCGTCACATCCTACACCTTGTTTATAACAGATCTTGCAGTGTTTTCTAGTTTTGCTTTCTTGCAAGATCTTACAGTTTTCTATGACCTCTGGCTATCATTAATAACAAAACTATCTGTGTAGCGAATTTGTGCCCGAAGCTTAAAGCATTTTACGCATCACTTATTTCCTGCTTAAGCTATGCACGGCAGGCGTTATTTTTGTATTAGACACACCGAGAGTGAAACAAACACAGAAAAAGAAAGGAAAACTTAATGTGTTGTCATAGATTTTTAAATAATCTTGATTCCATGGAAAGTCAAGAATTGTGGATTAAATTATGGACAGAAGGAGTCTCAGATAAAATGATCAAGGCGTTAGAATCAACTTATAGTAAGGTACAGTTCTGTGTAAATATGATCGCAATAAAAACTGTAACAAATGAAGAGGAGGGAGGCAAGGCCGTATCCTATAACATCATCTTTTCAATTTGTTAGTAAAGGATGTACTAGAGTAAATGTGTGTTGCAGAATCTGATGCCCCGAATACAGGAGGCATGTCCATACCAGCTCTCCTTTATGCGGACAATCTGATATTGATATCCAAAACAATTGACGGTCTGCAAACGGAACTAGACTGCTTACAGGTGTATTGTCAGGAATGGAGAATGGTGATTAATGAGAAGATCAAAACAGTGACGTCCAAGGACAGTGCGGTGTACAGTAGGAAAGAGAAGTGGCAGTATGCAGGTCAGGTACTGGAAAATTTTAAGAAATTAACATATTTAGGGGTCACTTTAGCCATGAACGGGAGCTGGGCAAAACACAATGTATCACAAAACGCAAGTGCATCATATAAATGTATGGACATTAAGCTTTTTGGTAAAAATACCGGAAACACCGCTGAGAACAAAGGAGATAATGTGCAGAGCGGTTGTTAGGTCAACTATGACGTACAGCGCCGAAATTTGGGGGTGAGAAAACACCGAGGAACTGATTCAGGTACAAATGCAGTTTCTAAAATGGTTGCTGCAAATAGGGAGGGGTACAGCAAACTGTGGAGGTCTTAAAGTGTTTGGTATTTCTAGCGAAAGTGTGAATTTAAAAATAAGAACGCTTCAGTATTGGTTAAGAACAATACGGGGGGTCAAGCAATTTTTCGAGCAGTTTGCCTGAGGGAGTAAATAAGGGAAGAGTGGGATAATGGTTGGGCATTAAAAATAAGGAAAGGCTTAGACAAAATTGGACTAGGATATATTTGGTATATTTGGTTTAGGGGAGAGGACATTACGCGCAATAGTTGGCATATAGTTTACAGACGTTTTGGAGATATAGATAGGCGAAATACTGAGACATAATGCACAGGAAAAGTATCGCTAAACCTGCAGATTCAAATTGTTCAGGTATGGGGGGGATTATCTAGATGCCTGTGGGAGAAAAGAAAGAAGTGGTCTCGCATGGCTCAGATTAGGGATTTGGAAAGAAAATAAAATTATTAATGCTCTCGGGAACGAATTAGCTCACTGCGAGAAGAAAGTGATACCTGGAGGCATATTCTAGCAGAATGCATGGAAACAGAGCTTTTAAGAATTGGATATTTACCACCACAATTTCTTAATTCTATCAGAAGTTTTGACATCTGCCAGGAAATATTGGTGCACGAGAGATACACACACACAAATGGGGAATATTTCTAGCAAAGACCCGACAAAAAAGGCTGATGGCTATAGAAAAGAGAGGGGAATAGGGGAGGAGGGTGGGTAAAAGGAATGAGGAGCTCAGAGGTTTTTTATTTTTTTTTTGAATGGTGTTTAACGGCCGTTTTTACTACTGAGGCACCACAGCCAGTGAACACTGGTGATACATGAGATGAAATGATGTATTGGAAAAGGTAATTCCTCAGAGGTAAGGGTTCTATTCATGTCTGTATATATATTAATTACTTGTAGAAAACGTGTCGTGTATGTATATCGATGTGTTTGTAGGTATGTATATTTTGTTTGTTACAAGGTGGTATTAGCATAATACGGCCGTAAGCTCAATGTGACAATTATACTTACGTGTGTATACTTTAAAACTGCTACAATAAAAGTAATGCTACTACTACCACTTAAGCTAAGTCATTTCAATGATCTGTTAATTATAATTATAATTAAAAATCAACAATATTCATCCTGGCTCCTTATTTCTTATACTAGGGCACGTATTCCAAATTTTCACTATTTGTTTTCAAGGAACGAATGAAAAATTTACAACTTTATATTATCACTGTGAAGATAATTATAATAAACAATATGATAAAATAATAATATAATAAAATATAATATAATAAATTAAACCTACTGAAATTAACAACTTAGTATTCTGTTAATCCCAACTCTTAAGATATAGGACATGCCGTAATGCATAAAATCCACGAGAGTTGATAGGCTTAAGCAGCCAAGAACGAAAAGCACTGCAAAGCTATAAGAGAATAACAATGATTTTTTTCATTGCATTTATTAGGAAAACTGAACAGCAAAGTTGCAACAGCTCATCGCTGTAAATATGTCGTTTCGCAAATCTCGTACCTTGTTTTACTCACATTCTAGCTGTTCAGTCATTATGAGCTCTTGTTTGGTTACGCGTGGACGTGTTTTCCCTAAATTGGGATTTATTTTCGCTTCAAATCATCAGTGTGGTTAGTTACTATGAATTGTGCTAATTCGGTTAGTGTTATTGCCATTCGTTACCTATTATGTTATGACCTACACGTCAAAACAACAAAATGTTATGTACGTTTTAGACAGTAGTGCAAAAACTGCTAGAGAAGAATAATTATTCTTTATATAAAGATCCTGTGCACAAACGTAATACATTTAGGATAAAAGATTTGTTCACTGTGCTGCAGTGGAGAAAGATTAGGCTTCTGTAGGACACCTTGAACAAATAATATGAATTTCTTTTGGTACATTTTTGAATTTTTGAAAAGAACTGATCTCAAGTTTTATAATATTTTTTTCAAAAACATATATAATTTCAAAACGTTCTAAAAATATGAATGTTTAAAGATGTAATTTCTGTGAGAAATTAATTAAAAATGAACAGTACTATAGTGCATTACTGACTCATAATTGTGATCGTTTGGATTATCTAAAGCTTAAATTTTTTTAATGCTCCTGAATTGAATTACTTTCAGCTGTACTTACTTCCAGTTCCACACAGTTTACCTAGTATTTTCACCATCTTCACTCGATCTCATTGCATACACAAATCTAACATTGTATCCATATTCACTTGATGTCTGAGTTTATACATTTCAGCAGCTGAACTTTTCCTGCGCTTATAATCGTCACATGGTATTTTCTTCACAGCAGTCTTTACAGTTTACAGAATTTTTCAGAACATTTGAAAGCAATTCAAATTATGTGGTAATGGCTCATTTGTTCTTTCATATACGGTATTTACACCGGATCTATTATCTGGGAATATGTTCCTCCTTGAGGCATGCTAAAGAGTATTGCTGCAAGAATTTTCAGGTGTCACATCTAATCTTAAACCTACATCGCTTGGACTGGATTGTTGTATTGTTTGAGGCAGTGGTGATTAGAGTCTTCCTCACGGGCCTACACCCGATGGGAGCACCTCCGGTAGGATGGCATGAGGTGAGGGGGACAACAGCCGCCAAGTTTCACGGGTGGTATGCGTATATGTAGCATCCCGACTGCAGTAGAGCCCCACCCCTGAGGAGACCCAGTCATTCATAAAGCTCGCCAGGGCAGCAACCTTTCCACAGCGCAAACCACCTTCACACTGCACCCGCGCCACCCCACCTCACCCTAGCACTTTCGACGGAATGAAATAAGAAATGATAGAGCGGAAAATTAGTGGAAAGAAGAGATCCATTCCGGAATTTGCAAAAGTGGCCAGAAGAAACAGCGTAAAAGCCAAGGTTAGGATGGCTGACTCAATGGAAACTGAACCCGGTACCTCCCGAATTCGAGTCCAAGCGTTACTGCCTTAGTAGCCCCCCTTGGTAACTTATATTGCTCTTTCACTAATAATATTTGCTAACATGGCATTGCCAACATGTACAACTATTTTACGCTTACTTCCTGGATCTTCAGAAGATTTCTTGGGCACTTGTGATTTAGGTTTTGTTTCACTCATACAGAATACGTTCATCTTCTTCAAACTAGTAAACCCATCTATAAAAATTAGAGAAGTTAAGCGTAAGCCCCTCTTTGGCAGGTTAGCCACAGCGCAAAATTTATTTAGGAGCATAAATACCGAATTCGTAATAAAATTCAATATCATAATATAAATGTTGAAATAATACGAAAGGGAGAGTAGCCTTAATCATAACAATTACATTATACCAACGTTTAGAAATGACATGAAAATTTACAAACAGTATATTATAAAATAGGCTATGAAGTAAAAGAAAAAAAATGGTATATCACCTCCTCTTAATGAAGAAACAAGGAACGCAAAAAGATACAGATAAAACGGGCTCAAACCAGACTTGAGTGCCAGCTGCATTTTTAAAACATTGCGCATGTAACCGAAAAAAATATCAATAAACAACTCAAGAATTTTAGGATAGTATCATCAATGTAGCATTATAATTCCATAGATTCCACACACTCATTACATGCAATTGTCATCTATGGAGGAACTTGAAGAACAAAATGTGCAGAAGTAGTCCACACTCATGAAATGAAACGATATAATAGTAAACGGCAGCGATTTTCCAAGATGAGCTAATCTGTCGAAATATATTTTTTTTCTCAAAATCGTGTTTTTAACAGTTTTTATGTTAAAAGTTGGTAATTGTTTTAAAATACTTGAGATATAACAATATTTACATTTGGTTTCTCAGGTAAATTTTGTGGCTAATTTCCTGGTTAATTTCTCCAGCGAATACGAATAAGTTCATCTACATATTAAAATATATGAACTTCAACATGTCCAGAATGTAAATACTGACAGACCCAGGCAATGGTGGCAAGCTGCTACATCCGTGCTACGCTGCAGTACACATTATTTGTACCCCTAGGATGGTTTGCCGCTCACATACAGGATTATTGTTGTGGCTCAAGTCTGTACGTTTTAAAATTTCTTTTTTGTAATGCTTCAACTCCATTGATTTTAATAATCAATATTATGTACATGGTCATGAAGCATCTCTCTATTTTCTCGAAGTAAAAATATTATGGTTTATATATAGTATATACAATATAAGCACTGTTCATTTTGAAGCGTCTTGTCGCTTGTCCTTAGCATATTTGGTTGAATTGCCTCTATATAGTGTTACTACAAACATTCAGTATTTTAAAACAGTTTATGGAATTATAAGTCATATTTTGAACGCCTGGAACAAATACATCACATAATTTTTTTCATGTCTTTGTTAACACCCAACACAAACAGTTAATCGTTTGTTATTTTATAGCCCAAATTCGTCTTAGAAATTGCAATAAGTTTTTCACGTCATCTTCGACACAAGTTTTGAAAATATAGTTGCTTAAAGAATTTTTCCCTTGGTTGTTCACAAAATATGGTCAATGACCACAACGGATGCTAAGAAGTCATTAATAGCAAAACTTTGCAGTTGGCGAAATCAACTTTCTGTTACACTGTTTGTTTATATTAACTCACAAATGAAATTTAGCGCTGTTTTATGTGGCACTTTAATAAAATAATGTTTGGGTGCTTAGGTTGTATGCCTATTATATTGCTTTGTGAAGAAGAAAGCTTCATACATTTTCCTTTTATCAACTTCCTATGTTGTATATAGTAAAATTTCTTTGCAAATTAAATATAGCCTTGATACCAAATATAATGAACCATTCATAGAACTGATGCTGCTCAGTTCAAAGTTGAAATTATTTCTTGATAAGGAAGCCTCTGTAAAATTTTCTTCTCTATTCAAGTAATTACAGATTTGTTTTATAATATAACACGTGTTTGGTACATTTAATTGAAAACTTATAGAACTTTATTGTTTACAAAAATGTCTAACTTATAGAGTGAGTACCCAAAACGGTTAATATGAGCTCTACATAGGCTTTTAAACGCCAAATCGTCCACTGTTAACTCTTTCCCAAATTCCAGGTGGCTGCTATATCTGCTGACATCCTTCTTCAAATTTCCGGGGAAGAATTTCCATATTATGAATGGGTCTTGAACACACAATGGTCTGTTAAATGACTTTGTAAGTAAAAAATTCAATGGTTTGAGGTCAGATGAACGAGGTGTTCCCCCACGATCTATCCAATTCTTTGGAATTGCTGGCTCAACATTTCCTTGGCAGCTAGAACAAAATGAGGCGGTGCCCCCATCATGCATTAACCATGTGGATGCACCGTACTTCATTATACAAAGTTAATGATATTTTTCCAGCCTACAGGCATAATTTGTCGTACACTGTATTGGTGTTGGACGAGTTGAGGTATTACTAGGACGTGAAATGTTCGGTAATTTTGTCCAGGGACCTCTTTGTTTCATATAGAGCTTTTTAACGTGCCGTAAATGTACGACACAAGACCCATGGATTTAAGTCCTCCCGGAAGAATTGTATAGAGATAATCGTCTGGAAAAAAACTATCGCACCTCGGCCAGGTTTGAATCCGCAAACCGTGGGTGCAGATTACCAAGGCTGGCGTTGATAAGATAGTTATATCTTAAAAATCGTTCTTTTAGTGTGATGGAGATTTTAGTAATATAATAATTTATATCTTTATTCAATAAGATACTTTGTCTTGTAATTAGTCTCATATGATAAATATAAATGAATCGTAAGACATGTGTTTACTCAAAGCGTTTTCGCTTTTTGGCAAAACAAAGTTTTTTTTCCTCAATTTTATTAATTTTTCTTAAATAACCGGAATTGCAGTGGTTTTTCTGCTCTTTCCGATATTTCTATTAAATATGTTTGGTGTTAATTTTTATTTATTTAATACTCGGTCAAATGCAAGTCTTTCAACTTAGACCTTATCTAGCATATTAAATTTTAATAAAAAATGTACAAAGTTATGCAATTTTTGTACTCGAATGACTTTATTCCATAATTTTCAGAAACATTTTTTTTTCTTTCTTTCAGTTTCCGTTAATCTTACCCTCTTTGTGCAAGGTATCGCTGTTCTATCGTCAGTTTATTTACTGAACAAGGTGGGAAAGCTTCTTTTAACCTGAACTTAGATGCATGAATTGCTCACAGAAGACCTTTTAAAGCAGGCGGAGGGCATCATTTTTTGCATGGCATTGCTTAACGATTGCTGATTATGAAATGAGGCAGGAAATTTAAACTTTAGTTACCTCAGCATCTGATGGAATGCTTGAGAGTAAAGCAGTGCCCTTTCCTATTATACATGCCCCCTCTTCTCTCAAGTGCCATAGCCCAAGTCAACGTTAAGAAATGTGGCTGTATTTCTTTATGTCTGCTCGGTGCTTAACCCCCCCCCCCCTGAAAGAAACCATCAACTCAGTCACCGGCTGAATTAATTTATCGGGAAACAGATACCAGGCAAAACGAAAAGAAGTTGCATATATATTCTGCCGGAACAGTGACATAATTTATTGCCCAATTATATTAATTCTCTTGCCAGAAAACCACCTCTTGCAAACGCTACTTGTAGAACTCGAGGAATGCTGTTCACCAGATTATTTAGGCTCCTTTGTTGCTCAACCTGGAGAATGGCTACCGGTACTTTCTTGTCAATTTTATTTCAAAGATAATTTCAGTATAGTGAGTTTCGTATGCATTCAGGTAGAAAGCAAACCTCGCATTATTTACCATAACCAATTTATTATGCGGTTTCGGAATTCAGTGACTGTCAAGTCACAAGACAGACTTAACTCGTTCAATCTCATTATGTAAATTCGTTTACGGAGTGACTGAAATATTGCACGTAGTTTAACAGATTACTGAAATTTTTCTTAAAATGATATGCACCCATTGTGAAGTAACTATGAATTTAATAAATCTGTACATAATGCGGAGTTCATAATTTGTTCTCCTGCTTAGAGTTGATGTAAAAAATAAATAAATATTATCAATCATATTCATATTTTAGTTTACTTTTAAAAGTTAATTTTTACCCTAGAGAGTCACCCTGAGAGGACTCAAAAGCCTATACCCTTACTAACGTTTTATTTATCAGCCATTTTATATTTCTGCACTCTTTAAATCCCTATCTTGAGACTTTTAACTTTTAAGCATTCAAAATTTAAAATTAATTTTCCTAGATTTCAACTTATAGTACATTTTTCTGCACTCAAATCCTCACAAATTTTATCCATAAACATGAAGCCTTTTTAAAACATTTGTGCAAAACTTAGCACATTTTTTTCTGTGACTTCCAAAATGGGTCAAAAATGTGTATGTACAGTCTAATCACTAATTTTCGTACATATTTTGTTAAATAACCAAAGATCATAATTAAACATTCACACTAAAGTTTATGGAGAACAATATTTAGAACACAATTAAAAACGATTGTAGAAACATTTGTACTTTATGGGAAGAGGTTGTAGGGATTTAGCATTAGGTTTGAATCTACGCCACCCCCAAATGCGCGCTTAAAGTTGAGTAATGCATAAAATAATAATGAAAAATTGAGCAAATAAACTTAAAGTTTGTACAGCTAGTACTATAAGCCCAAACAATACAGAATGTTCCGTTAAAGGTATCAAGAAATTACTGATAATTTGAAGTATATATAGCATACGTTTTACATAACTTGGTGTAGAAATTGTCCAAATTTATAAGAAAGCTCATTGCAACTCGATGTGTGCATCTCCAGTAGCCCTGCAAACACTTAGACTCTAATCATTCCACTCACGGCGCGTTGCGTATTTCTGCTCTGCAAGCCACAGCAGACACTAAACTTTTTATTATGGTATCCACATGCTTATCGTAGTGTTCTGTTGCCATACTGAATAAGCAGCGTCAGGTTTCTCCTCGTATTAAAATTTCACTTGTTTCCTTTTAAATGATACGATAATTTAATAAACTTAACAATCAACTAATTTTCAAAATTTCATTTGGACCTTCTATAGGATTGCCGTATTGTTCGTCCTTTCTATATTTTTAAACGTTAAATGTATTTTCGGTATACCGTCATGGGTGGCCGAGATCATTAAGGCGTGAACTCATGAGCGGGAGGTCTGGGGTTCGAATCCCGCCAGGTCCGTACTTCCTGATTGAAGTTTTTTCCAGATTTTCCTCAGTCCTCATAAATGGCAAATGCCTGGGAGGTACCCTAAAACTTGGACCTGGAATGTTTCCTTCCATAAAAAAAATCCTTTCCCAATATATCACTTTAATTCATGAATCATCAGTGTCCACCGTCTGTGGTACCTCAGTAGTAAAAACGGGCGTTAAACACCATTAAAAATCTTCAGTAATTTGAGGAATTTCTACATTTTTTCGCGAACTCTACTGTCGAGTATGTTATATGCGTGTACAAAAAAGAACTATCAGAAAATCGAGTGTAGCCTTGGCTAATCTCCTCGGGAACATAAGAAGTCCTAACAAGTCTAGAAAAGAAATAGAAACAAGTGTCGTCTTGGTTCAGCAATATCATAAAAATCAAAATCGTACCGCTATAAAATAATTTCAGCTTAGATCATAAAAACAAAATGACTAGAAGCAGGATGCTGCATCCTAAGAACACAAATGCTATGCAGCATATAATGTGAAGCATCATCAAGCTATGCGAAGTGAAACTGTCGCAACTAATTATCCACAGTATGTCGTTGATCATTTAGTAGTTCTGAAGGTCCCCTAAAAATCATCCCTTAACTATTTAATGTAACAAGAGATGATCAAACAAAATAACAAAAAATTATTATAATTGGCATTCAGTATTTTGAGTCAAGTAAAGGTAATAAGCATAACTATTATATAGCATGGAACCCAGGGGGGAGTTTGCTGAATGTATATACGAACTTCTAACACTGAGAATAACACTGTAATAAAACCAAACTTGTTGAAACAACGTGTTGTATAATGCTGTGAAATACGCCATTGATACGAGTAGACCAGAAATGATGTAAAAAATAATGCCTTTAAAGTGATGATTTTTCAGACACATGTCTCCCTCTGGAGAGAAAAGGATCTATCTGAGTAGTTACCTCCAAAATATGGACAATGCGTCAAAACTCTGGAGAAAAAAATATTCATTCTGGAAACATCCAGAAAAAGGAATCTGTCAAAATATGTCAGGCAGGCTTAATTAGGTAGTGGGGCCAGGGATAAGAACAGTATAGGGTAGTAGCCACATAAAATATACAATTTTAAAAACTGTTTCTAAATCCTACTTTTTATGCAACGGTGACGTAAGGTACATATTATTTCTTTTATTTTAAAATTCCACATTATGAAACTTAAATTTGCAATCCTTCATAATTAAATTTTAAATATAGTAAAAAATAATAATTATTGACTATTTGAAAGGGGTTCCAAATAATAGATACTCATTTATTTTGAATGAATTAGTTGATTAAGATAGATTAAGTTTAATAAATCACAATAATATTTTGAAAATGGCACTGACATATTTAATTTATTTAATAAAGGAATTTTTGAGATTCACAATAATAGATCAATAACATTTTTTGAAGCACAGAGCGCAATGAAAGGTTCTTTATCGCCTCTGCATTCTTCATGTGTCCTGCCATGCATTCACTACACTGATCCAATGTTACACCATGTGTGTCTGCAAAATAAGCACCCAGAATAAGCTTCATCACGAAATCGCTTAATTGCATTTTAGCATCTTCACTGGATTAGCTATATGGATGCACATTGCTTCCTTCTTTCAAATAGTTGCTTTTCCTTATGCTCAAACAGAACTTAAAATATAAACATACATGAAATATAAAACAGAAAAATAATTGTGGTCAGTAATAAAAGGAAGTAACAACATTAATAAAGAAAATAATAAATGAAATAAACGAATGAACGCAAGTACATTAGTGTTAAAACTTTGGGCCTAAAAGGAGTGACTTTTTCTAGATACAATAGCGAAAGTTAAAACACTTCAGATCTAGAAATGCCTTCAAAATAAGTAATATTGTTTGTTAAGCAAGTTGCATATTTTTTGGTACCTTAACAATATAGAATAAGCATTTGTTAAACCAAATTGATTTTCGGAAATTTTCTTCCGTTCAGTCACAGGAACTATTTCATTAAACTTCTGTACTAGCTTAAGTTTTTTTTTCTTTGGAATCGGACTACCAAAAAAAAAAAAAAAAAAAAAAAAAAAAATTGGTCTAAGTGCCTGTTTCGTCTGCTGCGATTCTATACCTGATGTATGTCTAAAAGATGAATATATAACTACGCAGTGAATATCTCGCCATTGCGCAATATACTGCAATGAAATCTCACTCGCGACTGCACGACACATCTGCCCGACTCTGCGAATTTCCGCTGGAAACGACTGGAAGAGGATAAAGTCCCTCTCGTGACGGGTGGGGAATCTCATCGATTGGAGGAGGTTAGGTTCCCTAGTACGTATATACAAGTTGCGGGATTTTTAAACTATTCTCGCTGTATATTATGCTCCCGGTCATGCATTTTAAGTTTTATACGTATTGTCTTTAGATAGTGCAGAACACATATTCCACAGATTCTTTTTTTTTTTTTTTTGTCGTTTTTGATCCCAAAGTACATCAACTTCAATTCTAAGCGCTTCGCTATATAATTAGTGATATACGCAGTAGAATTTCAAAAGAAAAGTTTATAAATTGATCTTAATTTGCAGGGGCAAAAAAAAACCCTCTTCTTTTCATTTTTAGTTTATGCCATACGTTTATTTTCGTATACAGCCTTCGTTTTCTACATAAATAATATCAAAGCTTATAAGTGTGTTTTTATGGAATTGTCTTAGTTTGAAAGCCACAATATCAAGAGTATTTTAAATAGGAAGGAATATTTAAATAAAGGATTAGCTTCTTTCTTTTGTTTTGCTCGTTTTACTAAGGTTTACTCAAAGAATACACATCAAAGACATATGATTAGAAATGTCTCAGTGACAGCTACGATTTTGTTTACTAGCATGTATGAAAATTAAAACTGAAAAGATAAAATGAGTGGTAGGGGTTTACTAGTGGTACGTTCAAAGGGCACTCGTACTGAGAATATCCCGGGGCCAAGAAGAAAATAAATGCCGCTTCCTTACAAAACCTACAGCTTCTTGAGCTTACATAGGACAGACGTGGGTTTTCAGCTGAAGGGAAGATGCTACTGTATGTCACTGTCATTTCCAGAAACAAGGGCGGGATAGGTAAGGCACAATATGAAAAATGTCAGTAGTGAGGTAATTATGACAACAACAAAATGTTAACTTCAGAAAATAACTTAAATGGATCCTGTGCTTCAAACAAACACAAATTAAAAAGTACAAGTAAAGAAATTATTCCAATTAATGGTTTAGGTCCTTGAACACAGTCAGCTGAGTGAAGCGATTATATGCGAATGTTCTTTGGAATTCCTTCTTTCCATATTAATATTCAACCAATCTGAATGTACGATAGATTCCGAAGTGTTTATTGAAAGGCAGTATTTATAACATACCCTGTTTTCGTTTTCAATAGAGTTTTTTATTAAAGAAATACTTTTAAAGGAAACGCCACCTGTTTTTCCATATTATATTTTTCTTTCCACCACCATTTTTATACTATCAGTTTTTGTGATTTCCACAGCTTTTTGAAGCATTATATAACTATGAAACAATGTATGAGTGTTTATTCATAATTTAATTTTAATTCAATTTAATTTTTCCTGAATGCCTTTGGTTGTGCATAATTTCTGGAACTTCAAAATATTTTAAAACTCCAAACAGCATGTTAGAATTGTTCAATGACTACAAAAGTACTTAAAGTTTTGTAATATTGCAGATTTATTTTACAGCATCTGAACTGATCATTTGAAAGCTACTGCAAAACCTGTTTTTGTTGGGCGGGATAACAGATCAGATGTAATATATGTCACTGATCGGCCATTTCCTGCTACTGGCTTCTTGGCATTTCATAGCTAAAGGAATAACTTGTTTTATAGCGCATATTTCACGCTATCCTGAAACGCCCGTTATGAATACTAATTTATCTCTATTTACATGTTAAAGTCTGAGTTATCAATATCAGATCGCGCTGCCACACCCAATAATAAAAGTGGTCCAACAAAGTTACATGTTGTAAAGAAACTTGCTTTAAGTACTAAACTTGTGCAGTTTTATGCTAAATGCAATATTATACCTCATGTCATTAAGTAAATACAAATAAAATATATTTTAACCGCAAAAGTTACGATGTTTGAAGATAATTTGTTTCATACAAGTTTTCAAATAGAGCGGACGGTAGAGCGGCAAAAAGAGAGATCATAGGAAAACAAAAAACGAAAATAAATAAATAAAAAGCAGTGAATGCTCCTAAAGAGGAATAAAGAGAGTGCTACCGATTGTATGCAGTTACTGGAAAGAGGTCTCCTTTGCTCACCACTGAATTAAGCAGTTGCTGTAAAACAGATTCCATTTTCAGAAGAACACATACACCCTTGATAGGCTTTTAAAGCACAAGATGAATGTAGGCGTTTTCATTGCGCAGCAATTAATTTTAATTAACCAATCAAAGTTTTAAGATATCGTGAAAAGAGCATCGAACGTCATTCTTCAACCAAAACACCCACTGAAAATTGTTTTAAGCGATGCGTGTAGCTTGCATCTCCAAATATACTTTCTGCAGCAACTATAAAGACAGGGCACAGTTCAAGTATAAGGCGTGGTCAAACGAAAAGATGAAGGAGATAATTGAAATCGCGCCAGACAAACTTTTAAACAGCATGCCAATCGATACAAGATGCCATAAGTATTACGTAATAGAGGAGGCGTTCATAAAGTGTACTGCCCATTGAGTTTCTGTCAAGGGACAATAAAGTGCTGATTGAACTCTTCGGAAATGTAGCTGTCATTAACAGTAAGGCGTACTGCCAAACCCTGCAACGATAAAGAACAAGCTTTCGGTATTGTCAAGCTATGGTGTGATATTACACCACAATATATGTCCCATGAAGCAACAGCTCTTCTCAACAAATTTCACTGGGAAATCCGCCTTATAGCCCGTACTTATTAACCTGTAATTATAATTTGTTTGATCCGCTCAAACAACTCGGAAACGTCAAGAATAAACTTCGGACACTGAGGTCAAGAACGTGATGGAGTGCTTGCTCCCATAGCCCAAGGCCTTCCTTGAGAAGGATCTCAACAGCAGTGGCAAAGTGGGTTGTGCCCTCATTTTCTTTAAAATCACATTTCTCTATAAAATCATCCAGAAACATTAGATGCTTTACCGTAAATGTGAATAGGTATTTCAATTAAGTTTAAAGGATTATAGACGCTATCTAAATATCACGGATATTTTAGAAAAGTAAAGTTTAAGTAGGTGGTACATTTCTAAAATTTAGTACACCGCGTATATAACTTTGCAATATCTCGTCGTTATACGACTGCGAGAAAATTTTACTGCATTCAGTAATACCAGAAGTTAATTTGTGCCTATAATTTTTCGGTATATAATTAAAGTTAATGAATGTTTATTGTCATGACAAAAAATTAATTCAGCTTTCAAATAACAACAAAAACGAGTTTGAAAGTTCAATTAAAGTACCTAAGAAAAATTATAAGCGAGAGAACGGTTTGTTAACACAATTGCAATGCGAGGACGATGTCATTTTTTTGTACTTTTAGTATAAGTGATTTGACTTACCTGTTTGATCTTTCTGAAAATATTCACTAATTTTATTAGCTTATATTCCAAGAGGAACCGCGTGGAGATTTAAATTAAATAAAAAAAAAACAATTCTATAACAATTACCATTTGCTCTTATTTTTGTATCAAATATGCCATAATGAATAGAAAATGCACAAGAATAGGCATCCTAGATCCCTAGTGGAATAGAAGCAGAGATTTTTAGGATTAAAATATATGAACAGTGGCTATCAGCTATTAGTTTTTGAGAACCATGCTTTAAAACTATTGATTAAGCCTCATTCTTAAGGTGAATAAGATATAAACGAGACTGTACATTGACTGAAAGGTGCTAGCGTACAATTATCAATAAAGTCCTTCAGATACCAAATATTAATTCCCAAAACCCCATGTTAAACCCATTTAACCCTCAAGTAGTTGCATAAAAATGTCTGAGATAAATAGTCCCGTGATGTCTATTAAATTATTTCTAATTATCCTATATTTTGGAAACTTATTTGTTCACTTTGACTTACACTATTACACCATTATCAAGTGATTAAGGAATGGCATTATAAGTTTATGACATGAATTGTTTTCATATTGAAGTTTTACAGCTCAGTCTTCTTATTACTTTATTGTTTTCCATATCTTGAAGGCACTTTATGTAGAGGATTTTCAAATGTAATATACACATTACTTTCCTGAAAGAAAAACAAAAATTGCTGCATTTATTGTCTTTACTTCTTGGGCAAACGCTGCATTTGCTTAATGTAGGGGTTAGAGCACCATGTTCTACCATTTCTTAAAAGATACTTTTTTATATTTTGGCCGCTCTAGCTGAAACAGTTCTTTAAATAAGATCGTCTATATCGCTCTCTGCTATTAGCGGTTTTCCTAGCTCATATCTAAAATCTCTCAAAAATATTCCCTCGTTGTAAGAGTAGTTTGAGGGCCATATGTGTAAATATTGATGCCTTCTATAGAGCAAAGTCAATGACCTTCTTCTGCATCACCTTACTACTAAATGAGTTTCATACATTTGATCAACAGTGTCAACATACCTGATAATTTAGGTGTTCTTAATTCATATTTTGATTGATCTATTTCTGCCTCATAATGCGTTGTGATACAGCCAAAACCTTTCTCTTTTACTAATAACGCATGAGATCAAAACTCCTTTTGAAGCAAAGCTGTTTAATTCCCTGCGCTTTATGTCTGCTAGTTCATGAGGTATTTCTGCCATATTCATTTTCAAAATTCTAACGTAAATGGTTTTCAATTTCCAGAAGGGTAGAGAGATAGAACATTGTATCCAGCATTATCAAAGAAATGTCAGCAGGACTGCTCTATCCTCCACGCGCTTAAAGGACGAGGCATTCATCTAACTATAAGTAATGTAGTGGTGAGTTGCAGTAACTGTCCCTTTCCTTTTCTTCCGGTGTAATAGATATTATGATCTCAATTCATGACATACTTCAACAGACGAGAATTGTTTTAGCATTCCTTAAAACATTTTCACAAAATTCTTAAAAACCAGAATGAAAGTGAAATTTACTGTAGGTTTTTACCACAAAATGAAACTTCGAATATTTTCTATCGTATCTTCAAACATTTAAATTATTTTAATGAATTATCCCTGCGTTTGTAAATTACGTACGTTTCCTGTTGTAAAAACATTATATTTATACATTTAATATATTTATAAAACTTGTTCCTTTTTTATTTCCACTTCTAAAAGTACTTACAACTAAGGAAAGAATTAAAATTGAATTCCGAACAACGTTAATCAAAGAGAAGAGCTGAACTTTTATGTAAATTTATTCACTGTTGGAGTGATCGTAATCAAAACAAGCTATGTGGCTCGCGCAATTATCTGCAGTCTCAATGCATGGAAGTATAAACAACGTATGCAAAGAAAAGGATATCATGTTGATAATTTTAAATCAAGGATGAATTCCTTAAATAACATATATCACCAAAAATATAATACTTATAATACGAATTTAGTAACTAATGTCTTATTTAATGAAATAGAACTTCAAAGTAGCATATTGCTGCATTCCAACTCTCAAGCTGCAACGCACATTCGTGAAGCAAACGGCAGAAGGATATATTATGTGTTTAATTAGATTTACTTTTAGAATGAACGTAGAATAATTTGGAAATTTATTGAGCATGGCAGTAAAAATAATATGGTGCATTTGATAAAATAAAATGGGAAAATGTTATTACCATTTCTAGCGTTCTATACCAAGAATACTGCAAATATTTTTCTAAAATTGATCCAAAAATCCTTTGCCGAATTGGTTCGCTTGCCCTTTAAACTCCTCTCGACCTCCGCTAAATTCAAGAGGTGTCCTTTAAAGCCCCAAAGACCACCCGGAGATTTCGTCCGCATAAAAAGAATTGAAGGTCGTGGTAGTAATGAAGTTAGCGAACGAGATAGTGATTTTTGGAACATCAATATATAAATCAAGCCACTAATAAATTCTACCAGCAAGATTTGCAGTTATGATAAAGTATAAATATGAATAAATTTGAATTTATTTCAGTAATACAAAAGTCATTAGAATTAAAATTTACACATTTCCACAAATAACCAACTACTATTATTAACTTATATATGAACATTTTAGTTCACTAGTTAAATTAAAAAAAAAATCTTTAATCAATTTGATTGCCTCAGACCCTAGTTCCCCATTCGTCAATAGCTGCCTATTGAAATATCCAACAGATCAGGCTCCGATGACAACCAAAACTGTACACGTTCTAAATAAAAATAAAATAACAAAGAATGAATACAATTAAATTCATACAAATAAATGTTTCCCCTTTAAGTTGCGTAAACTAAGTTTACTTTTTTCCAATGTACACAAAGTATTCTGGTTTCAGATGCTGTAAGTTATAAGACATTCATAAAATAGAAACAACACTTCTTTGTAGTGATCTAGATAATACCTCGAGAAAGGTAGAGACAAGACAAGGCCTTTGTTTCTCCATACTACCCAGGAAACGCCCAGATATATGAGTATCCCTGCCGAGAGTGTCTTTACAGTTAGATGCCTAGTTACTAAATGAAGAATTGGATGCGTGTGGCGAAAGGCTATTATAATTTTTCCCTGATCTCGCTGTAGAGCAAAACTCATTTGAAGCGCCTTTTGCAAGTATTGCTTTAACTTTTCCCAAGTTGAATGTAAGTGTGCCTTTTTAGGAAGGTAAATTACACACCAATGCCCAGATCAGTCGCCTATCGGGTAGCTAGTTCCATAGATTACACTAGCACAGTGAGCAGCTCCCTGAATGTCTGGGTAGCCCAGGCGGGAGGTCCCGATTTCAAATCACTTGATGCCTGCCGTCCTGACCCGTTTTTTTTTTCTTTTCTTTTTTCTTTTTTTCCTGGTCGCTTAGGCGAATGCTGGGATGGATATTTCCTTTCCACAAAATTTCGTTCTTCTATTTCATTCCTTTCGTTCTGTTATAGAACCGAAACAGCCAAGAAGAGACAAGCCAGTGCAATATGATGGTGATTTGCGATTTGAAAAGGTTTCTGCTCTGTGTCAGAATGGGAGCGGTTCTCACGAGGGACTCTTGTCTTCTTGGAAGAAGGACCGCCGGCGTCCGGTGCCTCACCGCTCGTAGATCCTAGCCGGCCTATGTTCCTAATCTCACCCCTCTCTTTAGAAGGTGCCCCAATTGAAGGCATAAGTGCAAACGGTCAGCCGGAAATATCCTAATCCGCCCCTAACAATCTAAAACCACAGAATCCCTCAGTCAAGCTAGTCGATCGCAGAATTTCAACCTAGGATCTCCCAAATATGTTGCGGCTTGAGCCAACCTCCTTGGCTCATTCATTTATTTAAATTGAAATATGTTATTTATTACTGGTGTTAGAAATTATCTCCATATGCAATTCATTGGAATAATGCGTCCATTGTTTAACACAAAAAAGTTATTAGATGTTTTTCGAGAAAACCTGCCACCACGTTGTTGAGCTGAAAGGAAGGAGATTCTGGTTTGGAAAATACCATTGAGGTATATTTCATGCTCTTAACAGTAGCAATGCTCCCCTTTTTAAGAGTACACTTTGAAGTAGGTTTTAGGCGTGAAATTTGCTATTGTTATTAAAATTTTGTGTCTGCACACAATCCTAGTTCCACGGTCACTTTGAGATTACAAATAAAGCAATGACATGACTACAAACGTAGCTAACCGCAGTAAAGGAACAATAAAACGGTAATAAACATCTTGCTATTTCTTTAATACTTTCCATTCGTATCTCCCACCCAGTGATAAAATTTATATCTCTAATAACAGCAGAAATTCTGTGGCACATATGCTTTTAGCGAGAGTGCAGCTTGAAACAGTCCTGTGTCGTCCTAAGTCAAGACGCCCATTCAGCGCACACTTGTCAGCAGATGGCTCTACCGACAAACATTGGAAAGTCGGACTTGCCGAGTTTGCCAGCTGTGATTTTCGGCAAGAAGAAAGGATCAAAGTAGACTAAACGTCGCAAAATGGGTAGCTCAGCCAGCCAACAGATGTGGAAGGTTCGTTGGGCAACGGATGTGAATGATTTGTTACCTGTCAGTGGCAACATTTGGTTGCGATATTTTCCTATGCTCTTAAGTTCGATGCTAATGTCGTTTAATAAAGAAAATAATAAATTCTTTGTTTATTGACAATGAGCTAGCACCGTGGAAGCTCATGTCTTGATTGATACATTTATGTTCATAGTTTGTAGTTATGCTACAACATCTATCTTAAGTGTTTGTTGGAAATATCAAGTGATTGTTTCAAATCGTTTATTAAATCCAGTTTTCTAAAATAAAAGATTGTGGGTGTACTGAGTATCGAATGTGGGCAAGTCCCACATAAAAGTTGGGCAGCACGATTACACTATAAGTAAATTCCTGAACAACAAAAATTTCATAGACCAATTTCGTGCAATGCTCAGCAGGAAAGTAAAAGAGGTGACACATTCCTTCCCACTTTATTCAGACTTAGGACTAGCTGATTTACAAGAAATAAGGTGTGGTTAAAAATATATCTCTTTCCATTTCTGGTCGTCAATGGCAATAGAAGAAGTTCAAATGTATATTTCCGTTACTTAAAAATACGATATTTACAAGAAGCAAATTACACTACTGCAATTCTATATGCACTCCTATCTACATAGCACTTTACTAAGTCTTCTAAAATATGCTGTCGCCTCAACGTAACTTTTGAGTACTTGTAGCGTTTTTCTTAACCTCATTCATACAGCAACGGCTATTAAATCGGGAATGAAATGACTCGCACGCATTTGTAGTATTTCCTGTTGTGTTGTGGCATCAACTTTGACCTACATGGCGGTCGGAAACGTTAATAACTTGCAAAAACAGTTAATTGGCAATGTTCAGACTGGTCACACGCAAAATCCATAGGGTAGCAATCTCCAACATTCTCTGATTTAAAGCACCAAAATCCAAAATACATCTCAAAAACTGTCCTATTTTACTTTTATTGTTATTGTACTCTCGGCTTAAGCTCATTTTCTGTAATTATCTAAACCACGCTTGAACCGAGTGATACAGCTTTGGGCCAAGAAATACGAGTAGCAATTGCAATTTCAAAGTCTACTATCACGATTTCAGGTTTAAAGTAACGTTTTCACATTCACATTATTCCTAATAATATCAAAAAGTTTAGATTGCGTTTCTTCTTTTTTATTGGGCAGTAAACAAAAAAGTAAGCATGAATATAAATAGCTGTAGCCAATATGTTGGGCATTGTCTAAATATTTTATTCATATACATAAATGTTTTACATTGACTCAACTTTTTTAAATTTGACTCGTAAGAAACCAATAAATTCCATATTCTTGCTCAGCACGTAATAAGAAATGTTCTCTTAACGTTTCCAAATCTATTCCTTCCAACTTACTGCGTCCTCACGGCTGTTTCTTTCATCTTTCGTACACGAGCGACGCCATTAACAGCCAGACTATCTAAACTGACACCACTTTCTGCAATTGCTGCGTGAATTATTTTTATACATATTTTCTCCCGCCTTTCTTTTTTCAACACTACTCACAGGTTTCCTCCTCACGTTCATGATGATGTTGTGTTATCACCACAGTTGTGTTACACTTTATCATTACATGTTTTAACTGTACTGCGTCTCCAAAACGTTTCACCAATTTTAATGTATTCTTTTTACAATAACTATAGCCATCGACAATTAGCAAGTCCTTTCCCTTGTCAGACACACAATGTTTCATTTTCATGACGGCAAGACGACGACTACCACAGAGCATGCGAGAAACAAGAGACTGCCACAGAATACCAATCACACCATGCGGGATAAATCTGAGGCACAAAAATTAATCATGATATATTGTTTACCCGTGTAGGTAACATACCTAAATGTATTTATGCAGTAATTACCTGTGTGTTTAGACCAACCTGAAATTTCCTTGTGGAATTGGACAGGTCGTTGAGTATGATGCCAATGAAGATATTTGTAAAATAAGGTTTATCGCCAAGGGAATTTTATACCAAAGTTATAAATGTACATGGAAACTTTCCCTTTTATTTTTAATGGTTAAAAATGGACTGCTGAAATAAAATATGTTATACCAGCGTTGAAAATGACCGACGTGAAGAATGTCCAAAAAGTGCAACAAAACAACAGCATAATTCATTGTTGAAATACATATTGATCCGCTAGTTATGTGCGTGAAATTGCTGTGGCTAGGGGTCGTGTGGGTTTATTTCATATGAAAAAAAAATGCGCAAGATTGGTGCCGAGCTTACTAATAACAGATGAAAAATGCACTAATGTGAAAATATCTCTACAGAGTTTGCGGCGTTTTAACAGCAACTGCAAATGAGGACTTGGATCTTTCATCATACCAGAATCGAAGCAGTAGTCAAAACAGTGCACAGAAGTCGGTTTTCATCCATCACAGCATGCAAGAGAGCACTAAGTGACTTCCCCAGAGAAACTTGTACTGAAGCATTTTGTAGATTTTTTGAGATTATAAAAATGCATAAGTGTCAGTGAAGAATATTTTCAAAAGTTGAAATAGTTGTTTTGTAAATAATAATATTTTTGAGAAGCTGCTAAAATCTTTGGGTTGTTACATTGCTTTGTTTATAAATACACTAAAATATATGAAATGTACACTACATATCCAAAAGTATCTAGTTGTATTTGCAGTTTCACAACAGAGAAACCGCGGGTTGGTAGGTATGCACTTTATTACACCAACCACAGCACTAAAATGTATATACTTCTTAATTACCGTTTTTAAAATATTATTACAACGTCCATAGATCCACATTTTGGGAACTGTTAAAATTTGCTTGTACTTTTCTCCGAAATTCTGCTATTAATATACTCTGAGGATAGTTTATTTAATTTGTAATCTTGAAAATAGCTGGCGGGTTTTTTATTTTTTCAGAGAATTATATCTGTTAAAAGGCAAATTTTAACATTTTTCTTTCGATGAGAAAATGAAGCGGATGTTCTAAAGTGGCAGACATGAACATACTTGTATATCACGAGAATTCCTGTAACAGACAACCAGGAAAGCCAATTTCCTTTCCTAATTTTAAAATGCTATATACAGAATGTATTTTTTTCCTTGGACGCTTTTGTGTCTCGGTACAACATGTGAAGGGAAGAAAATGACGTAGAAAACCTGGGGCTGAGCAGCGCCGTTTTTGTAGATTTCTGCTTTTCTCTCTTGATATGAAGGAAAGTATAAGGTTGTCAGGTTGTGACACGACCAGAAGTGAAGTAAATTAATGAAAATGTCCGCAGAAACCACAGCACACGCGTTCTGTGAAACCTGTTTCTGAATACCTAGCGAATAGCACAACGTCGTCATTTCCAAGAGATAAAGCCATAAAATATACAAGAGACTATGTAAGGGAGGGGGTGGCGTCAGACAATGTCTGCAGATGAAATGCTACTGTGGAAGAGCGACCAGCGGACGTAAGTGGTCGACTTAGAGATAACAGGTAGCCTCTGGCGGCAGATTGCATATGGAGCGCCGTTACAGCCCAGTAAAAGATTCATCTTCAAGGTTGTTACATAAAGAGCACTGGAACTATCACTTTCCGCTCTTGGTTTTTCTGAATATCGCCTCAGTTTATTCACTGCACAAAGTGCAAGTTGAAGATGTTTACATTGCCGCTCATTAATTTCAACACACCCCCTTGCATTTACATGAAATTTGATATCATTATTATGATCACCATGTTTAAGAGACACTAACACTCAAATTTCTAATGTATATTGAGTTAGAGCTGTTACACAATATAATTGTAACATTGTCAAGTACTGTGCAAGATTTAATTTATTTATGATTGCTTCCAGAGATTTACAAAACAATGCAAATTTCCAACTTGCGTCGGTAATATTGAAGCAAGTAAATAATTTCATTTTTTTATGAATTATTGTTATTAGGACTATTAAATCAGATCTTCTTAGTGACCATAGTAAGAATATTAATTTTTCCCCGAATCTTTTTTTTTTTTTGTAATAAAATAGATATTTCTATACTATTATTTTTTGCAGAAAGCGATTAGTAAAAACCAAAAGTAATGTTGTAAACATATTTTGGCCGCAGAACGTGTATGAGCATTTTCCATTGAAATTGAACCATAATTGATGCACAAGTGACATTTAACGTATTGAAAAGTTTATATTTGAGAAAAAAGAATTGAATTTTCTGTAATATACACTTAATGTATACTTCATGTTACCCCTGTCCTCAAAACTGTCGTTCTAAGATTTTGCTTTGAATGGTGTTTAACCCTGTTTTCACTACTGAGGCACCACAGGTGGTAAACACAGGTGGTAAACACTGGTGATACATGAAATGAAATGATAAATTGGGAAAGGATTTTTTAAGGAAGCAAACGTTCCAGGCCAAAGTTTAGGTTACCTCCCCGGCATTTGCCAATCATGAGGACTGAGGAAAACCTGGAAATAAACCTCAGTCAGGGAGGATGGTCGTGGTTGGATTCGAACCCCAGACCTCCCGCTCACGAGTCCGCACCTTAATGACCTCCGCCACCCGTGGCAGTTTCTAACATTGTGAATATTCACTAGTATATGTATGAAAATAACAAGAAAGAGCTGAGTTATTACAGACGAAATAAGTAACTGCTCAAAAAAACAATATATTGCATATAAATTACTAATATTCGTTTGGAGGTTGCAATGAAAGTGCTTGATACTAGAAAGCAACACAATGCAAAGCAGACCTGATTGTAAGTGCTTGATACTAGAAAGCAACACAATGCAAAGCAGACCTGATTGTAACACAACATGCGGAAAGAACGACACGAACATTAACATTTAATTAAATTATGAGCTCAGAAAAAGGAGTAGTCGATTCTGTTGGTCTAATGGTAACCTAAACCCAAGATCATGTGTCCAATCCCGACCAGGATCGATACATTTTTTTCGGGCGTAAAATTCCTAAGTTCCTAAAATTCCTTCATTCGGAAGGAACGTAAAGTAGTGGGTCCCAAATCGTAGATTTACGGCATGTAAAAGTACCTCAAGCTTTAAAGAAGAGAGATTTGAGCAAAATTTATCGGCCGTTTCACGCCCTGAATTGAATGGGACGCTGATAACTTGAGATGTTAAAGAGCGTCCTTAAATAAACAAATCAACCTGCATATTGACCATTGAAAGCAGTGCGCACCTGGTATCTGTAGTGTTACAGTGGACTTTGAAATTGGCAAAAAATGAAAAACTATTTTTTCATTGATTCAAAAGTATATATTTACTAACGTAAAATGTAAAAAAAAAAATTATATAATTTTTGCTAAAAATCGGTTTTCGTGTTCCGTAATTACGGAATAAATAGTATATTTTAAAAGTAATTTTAAACTTTAATAGAGTGATGTTTTGCCTTACAGAAACTTAAAATAAAACCTTCAACTGCTTGTTTCATTGGCTGGATCAAACTTGCATGTCTACGTGTGTAACTTAGGTATCGGGTGTTGTTTTTGTACTACTATCAATCATGCAGTGTATATCAATCGTATTGCTAGATAAACTCACTGTATATTAGTGGTGTTTAAAGCGATTACATGTCTACTATGGCTCCAAGTTTGAAAATATCACTAGAAAAACCTGCTGGAATTACAGCAATGAGCAAGCAGATTTGTCGATTCGTAAATTTGCTAAAAGTGTTGCTGCTGGGGAGTGCAATGCATCCTTGCCTTGATAGTAAGGAGACCACTGCTTTAAATTCTGTCAACATTAGCAACAGACTCTGATAGGCTAGATATCATCACCCTGGATACCTAATAATTGCTCTGTTTTTCACAAATGACTACAAATATGAACATTTCGGTACAAGAATGTATGTTAATCTAAATAATGGAATAGCACTCTGTTCTGCTGTTTAATATACCAGAGAATATGCTATTACTTGGATTCCGGGAACAAAGTTGAGGATATTTTATAAATTGAGGGAAAGATGACTAACAAACAATATTATTTGATGCTCTGGATACTGCATGAGATACATTGCATCTGCAGAAAAGCAGGGAATGCTGAAATATATACCTTCTCCATCCAAATGCCAGAACTGCAAACCTTTAGATTTGTTATGGGACAAAGCGGATACAAGTATCCAGGAAGTGCACTTAAAATTAAACCATCTCTGCGAAGTATTCTAAGTGTGAAAAGATATAGGATCATAAATTCTCTGAAAAATTTTAATATATTTCCTGTTAGAAGAATCAGGAAATTGTATGGTGTAATGAAATTAATGAGCTATAGTGTACATGCTGTTTATTATAGTATTCTATATATTTCGCTTAGAAGCCTACAGGTACGCACAAACTATACTTTCATAAAATAACGAATGAGATAGGAAGCAAAGAAAACGTGTATACATGTATAATAGCATGGTGCTAGTGAAGAAAATTATAAATTTTACTTTATTTTCAGAGCAGCAAATCTGTCGCATCTGAGGACTATGCTCCAAAACTACATAACAAAATAGTTTTCTTCTTCTTTCTTAATGGAAACCGAGTACCTACTAATAGATATATCATTACTTTAATTACATTTGTATTTCTCTATTCCCATGTGGCTTATGTTTCTATGCTAATTGAGACAGTGTAAAGTCAGGCAATCCTTTCTATTATCTTTATTTGTATTTGTTATATCAAGATATTACTCATTGAAGACATTTAATTGAAGATGTTCTTTATTTATCTGATTTGCGCTTCACTACTAGCTATGAACAATATATTATCCAATCTTTTGAATTCTAAAAGATAGAATAGAAATTTTTGCAATAAATTATATGTAAATTAAGAAAAATATCAGTGCCAGTATTCGCAGAAAGTGTAAAATCATCTTTAGTATCTGTAATTAACATTGTTCAGGTAAACGCAACATATTCAAAATCTTATTTATCTAATTCTTATTTATCTCATTGGTAGTTACTTGTTTTATTAATTTTGATAATGTGTTGTACATACTAAAGTATAAGAGTAAGTGTGCTCATTATTGTATATAATCCATATTTGAGTCTTTAAGCTCTGATTTAATATTATCTGTTACAGTTATTATAGTGTTTATATATATTGCTTAGTATCAGTATTTATTTCATATTTGTCAATTATTCTACTTTGTAAAGAACCAATTTTGTCTCATTTTGCTTGTCATAATCCTGTACCTACATTGTAAATAATACAATATTCTTCAAATGATTTCTCTTCTTTCTTTAACGTTTCCGAATATGAATTAATTTTAAATGAATTTACTTATGCTAAATTGAATACAAAAGACATCGAAGAGTTCTTGTTCAAGCCTTTTTATTTATCAAAATAAAACACTAAATATTAAACAGGAAACAATCATTGTTCTTTTCCATTAAACAATTTCCTTTTCATTAATAATTATAATTGACATTTTAATTGTTCTACATCCACCATTCTAAAGGTTTCCATTCTAAACTATTTTCCATCACACACCTCCCATATTCTTATCGATCATTCCAATTTCTTCTTCTTCCTATTCAAAAACTCTTTCAGCGATCTTAGTTGACTATTACCATAAAAACATTAAATGCTACTAATTTCTCATATTTTATGATTTTTGTCGAACTCAATTTTCTATGTAGCAAAAGGATTCCACGGTTTACATGTAATTATTAGAATAACCTTCTTCTAGTGGGTATTAATCAATTGTTTCTTCCATAAATTTGTAGCCTCACAGTAACATTAAAATAGGCATAGTATCTTTAGATTCGCAGAAAATAGGGTATACATCCTGATTAATTGCTTTCCTTTAGGTGTTAGTTCTGCCCACTCTTAAGTGTAAACCATGCAATACCCGCTACTTATTTACGACTCCATTTAATAACCACATTTAATGCTTTATAACACACTAAGAAACTCTACAACCTCCTCAATTCTAGTTCTGAATTATGGCCAAAAAGTTGTTTTCAAACATTTCCTTTTCAGGTAAATATCGCCCATTCTATTCCTTGTCAGTTGCTCTTAAATACGCCCACTATATCCCGTTGTTCCTATATGGCTTTCTTGAAATGTTAAACATTGTTTTAAAAATATGGTTCTATGTTAATTGTCGTTAAATAAACCGATATATTAAAAATCTTTCAAACACCATGACTTTGGTGCCAGCTTTTTTATTCTAATAATATTGTTGTCTTTGCTGTTGTCAAAGCTTCATTTAATACTTTTTACAACACATTCTTTTCAAAAAAATTTTAAATCGCATCCACTTTTTTCTAACTATCTTCCAACCCTCTTATGACCATCTTGAAATCTATTAATGCCAAATAATTATACTCTCTGGAATCAATGAACATCCTGTATTGAGTAGAAAAAAAAACATTTTTTTAACCAAATTCAATGCCACAATTCCTCAAGATAATATAGAGTGTTTCTGTTTTTTTCATTTTTCTGAGATACAACTTTACTCCCAAATATTTAGTCTTCCATCATCTGTATTTCTTTAACCTCAATAATTAAATGTTCATCCCTACTTATATTCCTTCCCTTTTTAAAACCGTTATCTCATTGTCTAAATTTACTTTAATTTCCCATTCTTCACAAGAAACGTATGCTTTTATTAACTGATTGATTTATGCAGTTATTGGAAAGGAAGACTATCCAAATCATTCGCAAACAGTCATGGTTATTATTGGTGACTGGTATACGAGGTCTCTTCAAAAAGTATGGCGAATTTTGAATTTCCGCGGGCTACGTATTCGATTTTAGGTTGTTTTGTGGCGTTACGTTGGTACTCATGTCCCTCACTTATGTTGACAAGCTCGGCCATTTTGAATGCTCAGTTAATTGTTGACAGCTATTTTGCTTGGACGTGTATTGGCTCGTCTTCGATTTTTGCCTATTTCAAAAAATGGAACAAAGAATCTCTGTCAAATTTTGTGTGAAAAACAAAATTAAGTGCGCGGATGCATTCCGAATGTTGACTGTGGCATATGGTGAAGCTACCTTGGACCAAAGCAACGTTTATCGGTGGTACAAAATGTTCTCAGAGGGTCGAGAAGATGTGAACGACGAAGAGCGTCCCGGACGCCCGAGTTCGTCAACAACAGACGAAAACATTGAAGAAGTGAAGAAAATAGCATTGGCCAATCGTCGAATCACCGTTAAAGAAGTTGCTGAGGACCTAAACATATCGATTGGCTCGTGCCATTCGATTTTTACCAATGATTTGGGCATGAGACGGGTCGCCGCAAAATTCGTACCAAAGTTGCTCAATTTCGACCAAAAACACCATCGCATTAACGTTGCTAAGGAGCTGTTGAACTCTGTCCGCGACGACCCAAATTTGCTCCAGAGGGTCATAACTGGTGACGAATCATGGGTTTATGGTTATGACGTGGAAACTAAAGCTCAATTATCCCAATGGATGTTGTCACACGAGCCAAGACCGAAAAAAGCGCGCCAAGTTCGGTCGAATGTGAAGGATTTGCTTACAGTTTTCTTCGATTTCAGGGACGTAGTGCATCATAAGTTCTTGCCACATGGTAGAACGGTCAATAAGGAACATTACCTGCAATTTATGCGCAATTTGCGCGAAGCAATCCGCCAGAAACGCCCGGATTTGTAGAAGAACAAAAATTGGATTTTGCACCATGATAACGCCCCTACTCACACATCGTTGCTTGTGCGCGAATTTTTGGGCAAAAACAACACACTTATGATGCCGCAGCCACCGTACTCCCCAGACCTGGCTCCCTGTGACCTTTTTTTGTTCCCAAAACTGTATAGGCCCATGAAAGGACAATGCTACGCCACGATTGAGGAGATAAAGGCGGCATCGATGGAGGAGCTGACACAAGATCACAAAAAACGATTTTTTAAAGTGCTTCGAGGATTGGAAAAAACGTTGGCACAAGTGTATAATATCTGGTGGGAATTACATTGAAGGGAACAAAATAGATATTCATGAATAAATAAATACTTTTTTAAAAAACACAAAATTCGCAATACTTTTTGAACAGACCTCGTATATTTATGTACTGTGCCATATTCCATCATGATATCGTCCCAACTTCAACAACTTAAACCTGAAGATTCCCTTATTGCCCTATCACAAGCTATGCATTGTGGTTTTTCTTTTCTAAAATCTGTTATAATTTGATTTCCATTAGTCTTTCAGCTATTAAACCCGTGAATATGTTTCCAACATTTGAAAGGAGTACAACTCCTGTATAATGCCCCACCGCCACGGGTGGCCGATTTCGTTAAGGCGCGAACTCTTGAGCGGGAGGTCTGAGGTTCGAATCCCGTAAGGACCGTCCTCCCTGACTGAGGTTTTTTTCAGGTTCTCCTCAGTCCTCATAAATGGCAAATGCCGTGGAGGCACTCTAAACTTAGGCCTGGAATGTTTCCTTCCTTATAAATAAAACTCCTTTCCGAATATATCATTTCATCTCATGTATCATTAGTGTCCATCGCCTGTGCTGCCTCTGTAGCAAAAACAGGCGTTAAACACTATTCATTCATATGTATAATGCCCTGGATGTTCCTTGTTATGGGATGAATAATTGCAACTCATTAAGCCTTGGTGAACATCTTGTGGTCTTTAATAATCAGTCAAGTTTCCCAATATGTTATCCAAACATTTGATACTGTACATTGTAAACTATTACGCTATGATTTAAACATATTATAATTATTCCTTTTTAAAAAATTTTCCATTATGTGAATTATTTTAGAGTTTTCAGTATTATCACTTTTTCCATATCGTTTCAAACAAGCATTATATTCTCTTTTGTAAAGTTTATCCCCTGATATATTAGTTCATAACAATAAGTATAATGTCCCTTAAATGTTTCTATAATTGAATTTTCTGATTTCTTACTTTTATAATTGCTCTTCATAATTATCTGTATATAATAATTTTTCGCAGTGTCAGTGAGAAAGAATGTCTCTTATTAATGTAAGAAATTTCATTTGGCTGGTTCCTCAAACCTTGGCAATAACAGCTTCTAAGTCAACAGATGGTAGCACTGCATCATTTTATAAATTGGCTAACATGATGTGCATATAAGACAGCGAGATGTGATAGAATTCCTGAATGCGGAATGTGCAACGCCGATTCGAATTCAAGAAAGACTGAAGAATGTTTTTGGGGGTATCAGCATGTTAGACGCTGAGTTTTTCGCTGTACGGAAGCTGAAGGGCAAACCCCATTGGCTGATGAAAAGCGGAGCTGTCGTCGGGACACTGCAGGGACTCCATGTAACATGTAACGTGTAACGAGATGTTGAAATAATTCTGATCACCAGGTATTGGCCTATTGTGTCTCATGTCTCAAAACAATTATTTTTATCTGCTCTTGTTAAATGGTGGACAAAAACCGTTAAAAAGGACGAAGATTATATTGAAAATTGATAAATTAATTATGAAAGATTTGGCTACATGGTGTGTAAATTTCATTCATTTTTCTTGTAATTAAAGCAAAGAGGAAAAAATGTATACTGGCTACTCTTTGCAGTCGATAACTTTATTTATTTTTTTCTTCTCTGTTCTTTTAGATATTTGCTTATTTGGTTCATGCTTTAGATGTACGCCTTTTTCACGCTAACATTTTCATTGCGGCGTTTCTCCATGTTCTCCGCCGTCATGTATGCCCGTTTAGTTTCTAATTCTTATTTTCAATTCAACCTAAATAGATGCAACTTTATGATGTTTTCTTCTTCCAACATTTGAATTTTAAATAAATTGCTTCTTTTACCCTTTTAGTATTTTTGTTGTACTTATTAGCTAACAATGCTCATTGTTTATCTTGCAATCAATATAATGTAATGTCCTAGTGCAAGCAATAGTTATAATTTGTTATTGTCCTTAAATTCGTATAATTTATTAACATAATCCTCTTCATGTCTATAAAGGGTTTCTGCTGTTAGAAAATAACTGAATTATGAAAGTATTTAATTTTATTCCAACATCATTTTATTTACACTTACCACCATATCCTGCAGTTAACATTTTTCCTGGAGTACATTGAACTTTTACAGTGTCTTCCTAATCGTTCTGACTTTCCGAATTTAATTCAATAATGCATTATACACATATTTCTTAATCTTTTCTAGCTTTTTCCATAGATATTTGTACTTAAATCACAGTGTAATCCTATTTTGAACATTATTTTCATTAACTTACTTAAAATGTGCACATATAATTAATTCTCTAAGTACTAAAATTAATTTAATTCTGGTGCTGGATTCAATTTCTTCTTTTTTGATCTTGAATACAACATATCAGCGGTTCTCATACTGTTTTTGACCTGGAACCAATTTTAAAGATCTCTGGCTGTTGCGGAACAAGAAGATTTAACTTAAAGTTTAAAATCCTAAAAGCTATTATTTAAACTTGTTTAACACTGGTAAACATTCAAACGAACAAATAAATTTACACATTTTCAACATTTGCATCTTTGCTCTACATTTTTACGCACTAATAATTATCTAACAGTAATATTACTTTCGAAAGGGTATATGAAATTTAAAAGTTAACAATTAACTGTATATGTTGGCACAACATTACCCATTAATTTTAATTTCTGAATGAGAGGAATGATGCTGCATTTCACTTACAAACAGTGATATAAAGGGTTTAGTGGGAGAAAATTGTATTTTGAGTTTTAATTAAGTTCTTCAAACGGTTATATTCTTGTTTTTGAATAAATGCGTGCGTAGAATGATTATCCCACATGCAAGTTGTTACGAAAGACATCAATACTTTCACTGCGTTCTTTAATAGATGGGGAAAATCTGGGGCTAGAGAGACAGGCGAAAGGTATGTGACGTTGCCAGAGAACATGAGTACTCTTTCTTTTGTCCACGTTTTCAGTTAATAATTTGAAAGCTCCCTCCGGAACAAATAGTGGCCTTCAATTTGATTCTAATTTATTCGCCTCATTAAATACAGACTGAGAATTGATTTTTATATCTTTTTTCTTTTGCTTGTAATTCCTTGTTTGTATCTATAAGATCGAAATAAATGTTGTTAACAATATTGTTATCCCTTCATGGATCTCTCTAATTCTAGTGAACCTTTACATCACATCATCTTTATTGAACCACCTCATTAAATACATCGCATAACTTCCCGGCAATCCTCATTTCATACGATGGAATAATATGTATACATGGTATTATGAATGTTGATACTTTGGACTCACTACAATTACTTATCTCAAAAATTGATTCTAGAGTGCCTATTGGATATTCATCCTCACTTATTTTTATTAAACGTGCTAGCAGATTATGCATGAAGTTTAGTTGCATTTTTCAAGTAATTTAACATCATCGCAATATCCTGGTTTCCTTCAAAAACTTGCAAAATTTAACTAGTTTTATTTAAGCATTTCTGTTTTATTTGCTGCTAACTACCAATTACTTTATCCTCTGAAGGCATGAATGTGAGGCTTTTATTTCTTAGTAAAGCATTTTCATATAATCACATATTACACTATTTTCTTTTTTTCATAAAATCTATATTTGCTTAACTTTTTGAAATAGGCGTAAATATTAAACAGTCTACTTTTCTTTCCTCTGATTTAAATATTTATTTATAAAACGATCGCGTTGTTAGCTTTATAATTGGAGTTTACCGGGTTTCCCAAGTTTATGAGTCAGGACAAAAATTATCAAATGCGTTTTAAGTTGTTCAACAATGCAATCCTTTCGACTCGAATTTCATTTTCATATCAGCAACTGTTGTGTATTTCTATATACGAGACAATATGAGACAATTTCAACACTTATAAAAGTTTTTGTACTTAAATATCTTTGTTATTTTAATGGAGGGAACATACTGTGTGTTCCGAACAGCATTTAGCTACTCTGTTTGGCAATAACTTTTGCCGAATTCTGCAAGCTTTATGCTGCGTTAATGAGCGTATCTGCACGCTTAATAGCATTATCTTAGCCTTCCCGCCCGTCCAATGATATATGCCAACGAATTATGATGTATTTTGGAAACATGCTACGATTACGGACAAATTGAAAAACCGAAATTTTATTTAAGAATTAATTTATTGAAATTAAATGTATAAAAATTATTTGCAGTGTTCTTCCAAACACAGCAGGAAAAATCTTAATTTTTCCAACAAATTAGTTAGTATTATTCAAATTTACAAACATTATTTGGATTTATAAAACATTTTTATGGTGTAAGATGTTTTATTCTTATGATTTATATTAGTTCTTGAAATACTAATATGAGAAACTGAAGTTAAAACCAGAAATATCTAAAAATGATAAACAGGAAAAATAAATTACAAACTATAAACGGCTCAGTAGAGTTTTAAAAATATAGAAATTGGTACTGAATTCAGTTAATTAAGATTAGAAGAAAGTTATACCTTTAAAACCGGTAGTTTGGAATTGGTAAGTTTGCAAATAAGCATCTCCTTTCCAGTACTAAAAAAGCAGAATAAATATGACGTTATGCAGCTCATAAAATCTTGATAAGGGCAGAAAAACATATTTTAATATCCGTTATTTCCACACGTTTACAGCTACCCGCTTTATGTAATTTAATTCAGTTCAAATGATTGAGTATCGTGTTCATTGGACAGATATCCGGATAACCTATCTACAGGTTTAATTATTACATGTTAAGAATTACTGATAATTAGCTGGCCATAAATCATAATTATATATGGCATCCATTTGATTAATGGCTTCAAGGTGTACTTTCTTATTCATTCGTAGGTCAGGTTAAGTAATGCTTGGATTATCATAATTTTTTGTTTTTTCGTTACATTCTAACGCACTAAAGGTCATAAATAGCTAATCCGTATGTTTTCGTGGTGCTGCAGTGTGTAGCTAGAAGTGTTATTGCAATACAAAAAGTGCTTTCAAGAATTACATATTTTGAAATTCAAAAGAGTTCATTTCAGAAGTAAAAAGGAATTTTGGTACACATTGTATTTACATTTCCAGAATGAAGCCTTCTCTCTTCCAAAATTCAACTTTCCTAACTGTAGAAAATATACTGGTCATTGATCTGTTGATTTCAACACGCAGATCCACACATAATGAAAATGAAGAAATCAGACATTACATACAGGAAAGCTTCTACATCGTACGTTACCGCTCATTAATTTCAATGCACCGTATAATTTCCTGTTTTTTCTAACACTATTTCACTCATCTAACGTCATCTTAAAATCGATCAATGAAACGAAACAAAATTTTGAATATTGACCAATCACAGCCGATTAAGGAGGGAAATCATGAAAAAAATAATCACATCCGTTTTATCACGAGCATTTGTCTTGTGGTCAGTGTAGCCAACTCTATACCTCGACTATATAATTCCTGAACACGCATCACTTACCACTGTTGCTAGAGGCACTGGGGAGTTACTGATAGCAACAAAAGCATGATCAATTGACAGTCATAACGCAAAATGGATTAGGAAAACAAACTACAGAATACAAAGAATAGAGACACTGTATGCTATCTTTTTTGCCTCAGTTGTTATTAGAAAATGAAACGGTAGCGATTGTAATAGTCGTTTTGTCCATTTTAGTCTCACTGTTTCTGAATAAAATAGATATTCATAAGTATAGCATCGTTTACAAGTGTTAATATTCTGTGCGCAAATTTCAAATATATATATTTGAATATCACTTTTATTCTTTTTCTATGCATTAAATAGTCCTAAACCGTATTTTGCTCTTCTCTATTGGTATTACTGACAATCGGCATTCTTATTTCACAAGATTGCTGGAAAATATTAAGTACAAATATACACGTATTACAAGTTTGTAATCCAATTTTAGAGGAATATTTGTAAATTTTTATTTTATTCCTGAAACGTCCTAATAAATATCACTTCAGAGTCTGAGCATTCCAGATAAATTCACTCACTAGTTCGTGAATTTTCCGGTAATTTCAGACCATCTCGTGTGATAAACATAAACAATGGGAGAAGATGGCTTTAATAGCGGCCTAGCAAACTCTAGGGATTTGATATAATATTTCTTGGAGGAATACTGATCCCATGTATTCCCATCTTTCCTTCAATATTTACAATTGTTATGCATAGTTGGGATTTTTTTTTTTTTTTTTTTTTTTTTTTTTTTTTTTTTTTGCTGAGGAAACAAATCAAAATGAATAAATTTTGCTAGTCTAATTATATTGAGCTCAAAGGAGAGACGTTGAGAAATAAAATTTTGTTTTTGTAAAATAAAGGTACTTAATATGTCGTTTATCAGACTGATCAATCCGCCCTCGTACATTGACTGATGTGGTCATTTGACTCAGTTTCAGGCTTCTATAGTCTGTTTCTCTAACGCGAACATGTCTCTTTTATAAAGGCAACCAAGTGTAAAATGGAATTTTGAAATAATATGCCATTTATTTAGAAATTAAACACAATCATCTGTATAATAATCAGTTTCAACTCACTTTAATTCCAATTTCATGCACATTGAAATTAATAGGCGGTAGTTTACATAATGCACATCGGTTAAACTTGTAGCTTTCTAACCTTGAGTGTTATGGCGCAAGATCTTGCTGAAAAAATTAAAGTATGGTTAGTATTTCTAATTTCATAGCTATAGCAATGCATAATCCTGGATGAACATTTTCTTTTCATATACTGAGATAGCAAGTTATTTTGAGGCAAGAAAACTATAGCTGTAATTCTGGACTTATAGATCTAGATCCGATAATACTACTGTTAGTACTAGCACCAGCAGTTTATATATCCTTTTGATTATGTTACATGATACAATTTCTTAGCATAATATTAACTTGCAATTAACCATATAGTGATATTGAATATAAGCTACAGTTGCTATTTACAAGTATTAACAAAATGAATTTCTAATTTGAAAAATTATTATCATCTAATCTTTCTATAAAGTTAGCTTCAATTGTAAAATCGATGATTAATTTCTATAATACACTTAACAATGATATCATAATAGTAATAACTGATAAACTATTACTTTTTCTAATTTAAAGTGTTTGTGGATATTTTTCTTAATTGAGATATTTTAATTTTAACCTACAGTATTTCTTGTTTTAAAACGTATCAAGTTTTGAAAATCGAACTAAGATTTTAATTTTTATTGAGAAGAAAATATAAAGCACACGTGATGATTTGTAAAGTAGATGTTTTGCATGAATAATTTATAATGAGCATCCGATATTTCTTCAGAAATGTACCACGATTGTTCAATAAAGAATGGTTTTAATTTTTTGACAACATGCATTTACTCATTCTCATAATTTTTACTATCTTTGTCAAAAAAAGTCCCTATTGGATGCATTTCACCAGCGTTTCTACCAGTCTTCAAAGATATGCTGGAAACCGTTTTTCCACAGATATTTAGAATCGCCTCCATACTTTTCGCCACTACTTCCAATTTTGGAAAATTCCTCCCATATTATACAAACAAAATTTTAAGAAAGCAGATAGCGCATTCTCCAAAACAGCATCTAATGGCACAAACAGTCTTCCACATTTATCTTTAGATACCAGTGTTTATTCACCGATATAGTCTGATCAATTGTAACGAGAATAAAATTTGGCGGGATGTCACTAGAAGAGGCAGTTAAATAGTGAGTCAGATTTTCCATGCGTTTCCAGAATGTTGCTCAATTCTTAGGACATGCGAAATTTAGTACGCTACCGTTATATAAACAAAAGGAAAGGATCAAACTTACAATCTAGTGTTGCGTTGTAAATTAGTGATCAATCCACAATTAAAATGAGAATTTTTCGGGGCACAATAATAAATATTCTTTTAATATATAAGTAACATTCCATTTGAAATACTTGAATTATACATATAGACAATGATTTAAATTTACTTCAAGAGGTTTATTGAGTGCTCGAGTTTCTCCCTCCCTCTCTTTCTCTGTCTGTCCCTCTCACTCACACACGCTTATTACATTCATTATATGATTTTCTTAATTACTTTAACTAAGGAAGGAATTAACATTAACGAAGAAATTAAGATAATGATGAAAGTAACAATTAATATAATAATAAAATATGTAAATGTTAAAAGGAGTAATGAGAATTTTTTAGTAGTGTTTAACGCCCGTTTTTACTACTGAAACACAACAGGAAGAGAGTTGTGTAATAAGCATGTAATGTTATTCAATGTAATGGGGCATACTGATATATTAAAAAACGCGATTAGAGAGAAGAAATAAATGCTTTGAAGATAAGAGACTATACTAGGAAAAAATTCAGTATGAAAAATTTGCATCATGAAAGAAATTTCATACTATAACCGAAGGATCAAAACCGTGGAACGGTGTCTACAAAATAGCAGCCGGAAAATTAAAAATTGAAACAGGTCTAGCAACTCTTCAAAAGCCAGATGAATCATTTACCACTGTTTTGAAACTTCTGATTCAAAATTTCATACCAGATGACAACCCTTTGACTAACAATCAACATCAAAAGCAGGTCAGGGAACAGATGAAAGAAGTGATTAAACATAGAAGAACTTCTACAATATAGGAAAAGTTTGATTCTCAAAAAGCGCCAGGTGAGGGTGCTAAAACAAACGAGATTCTGTTACGTACATTCACATATTTTCCCAAATTTTCTACTGAAATATATAATGAATGTCTTAAGAAATAATACTTCCCAAGAATACGGAAAACTCCGGTAATAATTCCTATTGTTAAACCTGTAAAAGAAGCTACTAAACCTCAAAATATTAAACCATCAATTCACTAAATATAGGAAGATAAGTACTGGAAAAACTCATGATGGAACACTCCATCGCGTGATCATTAACAAGAACTTCAACACAAAACAATATGGGTTCGATCCACAAAAGAGTAAAATAATGCAGCAATGGCTATAAAAGAATTTGTTGAAAATTGTAAAAACTTCACATTCATGTCAAGATATTTTTAATACGGTTTGGGTGCCCAGTATAATAGCCAACTTAATAGAAAGGTATTGTAAGAAGCTCTATAGTTTGACAAGAAATTACTTCTGCAACCGAAAAACAAGCTTAGACATAAAAAAATACAAGAAAGGGAAAAGCTGAACAAGGGATGTCTACAAGATTCGTGCTGGGGGCCTGGTTTTTTGGAATTTATTGTGTAATTCATTATTAAATTTAAGTTCACAGAAAGAACAAAAGTAATTGCATATTTAATTAGCTAATTATTGAAACAAAAGGAGGAAGTGTAAAGAAGCACACACCTAGGTTAATCACGACTTAAAGAAACTTGAAAATTGAGTTGACAACAATAAAATCCATTTTAATAAAGATAATTTTAAGGAAATATTAGTTGCAAGAAGGAGAACTGCAAATAATACATCCATTAAAATTTACACGAATAATCAGAATTTTACAGAAAGTAAATATTGAGGGGCTATGCTATTTATTGATACATGGGTACAAACGCTTTTATTAAATCTTTAGAGTACAGCTGATATTTCATGATAAAACATCCAGAGCCTCTATTTTAAGAGCATGGATCCCATCTTGCTGTATTTAATGAAATGTGTTTCACACATAACCTCCGGATTTTGTGTATAAATATATTTCTACCCAAATCTCGTGAAGGGTGGTTAAAAATTCATGTTTAATATAACATTCACTTATTTAGATATTTCAACGACTTTTAAGGAACCAGTGGATCAGGGAAAATGTGCATCTACCCCGGCAATACAGGTCAAATTGGTGAACTTCTTTCATGGTTTTCCGTACTTGCGGATGTAAATGCAGAGTGGATATTTCCTTGCCACAAATCCCCAAGAAACGGTTAGTCAAAGAAGGGAAATAAAACGGAAAAAATATACAGAAAGGTGTTTACCCTAAAAACCACTAAAATTACGAATGCTAAAATTACAGGAAAGCAACTAGATAACTAAGCACATTTATCAGCAAAAAAAGAGAACTGAATGCTAATTTACATTTCATGTGACCGGTAATCATAAGATGTGTTTAAAGTGACAATAAATAAACAGCAGCATAAATAATACTTGAAAGTTTAGCGAATACATTTATTCGTTTGAATGTGAATTAAAACATGATCTTTAATGCCCTAAAATAAAATAGAAAAAGTACAAATGCCTGTTTGGATTCATATTTACAGCAATAGTTAGCGATTTGGTATTTCTAATAAACCAGCTATTTCTTTTTCGGAAAAATAGTAGAAACCTAGTTTGTTCTTTTCTGTCTGCAAAAACCAATTATGGGGCTGTTATGTTACTGTAAAGAAAAATGTTAAACAAATAACGACACGGCAGCAGTATATCATGTGGTGCCACAAATCTCCTTTTACAGAACTATATGTTTTATTCTGTGTTCTATGTACACGATTTGAAGTCTGTATAAAACAATATGCCTGACTTACATATTAAATAACATACATGAGGAGTTCTATACTTCTCATTCGTCTCTTCTGTTACTTTTAAAATATACTCATACTAACCTAATACTGAAACTTGTGTAATTTTTTGCAGTTTGTGGGTATTATAATGAAATATTCTTGCCAGTTCAAGTAGCTTTAGAGCACCAATATGTACAGTTCATTTTTTATGTTTATGTAAAATGTTCAGAAGAAATTAAAATATGATCAAACACGAATAATTCATAAATACAAGTTCCGATCCAACTAAAACAGAGGAAGTAATAATTAACAATGTTGGTATAATTCACCTGAACCAAACTGTTAGAACTGTTTTGTAGCATTTACTGCAACTACACATGCCAAAAATTTCCACAGTTACAAGCATATTCTAAACAGTTTGCGCTATAAATACATTATAATTCACCACTGAATATAATAACGTGTAATGTGCATAGCGCATATGTTGCTCCAAACATTTTCTTCGAGTGAACATGCATACAAAACATAGCATAATAATCACGTGAAAATGTATTTATAATGCAACACATGGGTCAACCAATGCGACAGCGAGTTTTTCTTATATTTTAGATCATGATAATCATTTATATCGTTCAGTTAGAATCTATAAAATAATTAAATATAGATGTAATAAACATTGTATCTCTACGAACTACAATCACAATAACAAAAATTATAACTTTTTCAGTGATTTAAATTTTACAACTAGGTCTTCGTGTTCCCACTTGCCATTTTCACTAATTCTTTGCAGTCATTATCTTTATTTCGTATAAGTTAACTGCCGAAGGCAATTTCATTTTTTTTCCTTGATACTGTGTGTTTCATAATTAAATACTAGAACTTACGGGGGTAATAGAAGAGGCGAGACAAATGTTTATATTAAACAATCATAGATGTTATGGGAAATGAAATTACTATATTCCAAAGTGGCTGCAATTGTTTACATAAACGTTTCGAAAATGCAGCCTCTTGCTTCATTCAATATGCCGCCTGCATCGATGTGCAATGGGTGTCGTTCGAAAATTCCTAGCATGTGTTATGGAGAGTAAGCAACTGCAAGCACCAAGCTCCTCCTCCGAGTCAAATGGAGTGTCATACACCTAGCTATCAAGCGCTCCCACATAAAAACATCAAGGGGGTGACATCGAGAGAATGTCAAGGGAAACGTCTTCAAGGAGCGCAGGCAATGTGTTCTCCAGCAAATGCAGGTACTAGTTGTTACAAGACATAATGAGCACGTATGCTTCCATCAAATTATCCCCAACTATACATGCCCCACGTATTGAAAGCAAATCGTTTTTGGTGACGGATGAAGCTGGAGTGCTTTCCTCTGCCCACAAGTGCTAGTTGTGGACATTGGCCAATCCAATCAATCTCGGGTACACATTGCTTCGTCGGTGAAAAATAAAACTGTTCATTTCTGCAGCTACTATTGACAAATATCAACCTGGCAAGTATAGTCGTAAAGTTGCAGTGCTTGTACTATTTACGGATGAAATGGGCGAGTTGCTATTCGTGCCACACCCACTAAACCTTGTGGTCAACATATATTTGCTGTGAAACACGTCGCATGCATTTGGTGGTTCGTTTTCTGCGCGTTACAAAACGTCAATTTCAAACTCGGATGTGCATAGTGCGCGAAAGGCCTATGGGCCTAAAACGAAAAAATGTATAATGAATTCTTTGCAGTTAAAAGGATGAAAATAACACTGTACCACCAACACCCACTTTTACAGACGCACCTGCAAATCAACCGATTTCGCGCAAGCTGCGATTAATTGCAACAAACGTGCGATGATTTGACACACAGCACTAGGATATCGTTCCGCTTGCATGCACCGTAAACCAAGTGCATGTTTGTTAATTCAACACATGCATGCTGTTCCATCGCTCCGCTCTAAATACACGAAAGTCAATTACATGAGTGTTGTCATAGCACAGATATGCCACCATCATAGCTCGCGTATTTAACGGGATAAGTAATACTGGTGGTTTTGAAGAATGTCATAAAATGTAAAATTGCGTTACAATCCAGTTTCTGACATTGTCACTCTGAACTAATTCAGACCTGTAGCTATATAACAAAAAGATTTTGTTTTGGTATCTTCTACTATCTCTCAAAGTTTGAATATTGAATTAAGGTAACCCGGTATATAACATCTTCTAAGGCTGAATCCACAAAAGTAAAACGTGGGGGTTTAACACGGTATATATTATTGTCACAAATCTGGTTAATGAATGTATGACATTTGACTTCAAACCTAAGCAAGTTCTTATGCAGATCGATGGCATGGTAGTACTCGTACTGTCATGCAGTGATGACCAGGTACAATGCCATTAATGTCTGAAGATATTCTTTGTAAATATATTAAAAACAGCATTGATATACTGGTTTTTCTTCACGTTTAATGATATTAGCACAGTATTACTTCATAGAACTGCCGTTAAAAATGCCTCTCATTTATATTTTAGTTTCGCTTTGGCGCTTCGTAATGAACAATTTCTTGTTTTATACGACATTCCTAATTTCTTTCTCTTTTGGCGGAGGGCATTAGAAATTCAAATTGCATTTTTAATCCTTTCAATTCTAATCCAACTTAATGAAATACGTTACTACGACTAACCTCTTTTTGCCTCGATGTTTGTCACGCAAAAACATTTAACTCTGCGACATTTCCGTAATTACAGATAAAACAATACATAACTCTTTCATTTTTTGTAGCTGTATTGGCAAGAATACGGATCATATAAGGTTAAAGGCTGGGATTCAAGTCCTGCTTGGGACTAGTTGATTAAGTTTTTCTTTTTCCTGAGTATTCCCTCATCCTAAAAAGTTTAAGATCAGACAGATTTATATCAGCGCAAACTTTGGGTACTTTTGTGTTATATTCTTTCGTTTCATTCGTCTTGAAGTCGATATCATAAGAAGTTATAAACACATATAGGACGTCCCATAATGAACGCAATTTTTAAATTGAGTGTAATACCGCCTGCCAAGATGCCACCAGGATGATATTAAACGAAGTCCAAGTTGTGATGTCCGTCGACTGGCTTACAGCTTGGTGATGTTCTTCTGTTTAATGCGATGCTACAATTTCCCTATTCAATCTCGATAGCTAAGACGAGAAGGGATGTTATATTGGGACAATAGGCGTCACTTCGGGGAATCGAGCTAGGTCGACTCCTCCAGGAAAGACGAGGTGTTTCCTGATAAATGCTGAATAACTCAACGTACTCTGTTAAAAGTATAAATATTTATTAAAGGGTTTTCTTATACTGTTGGACGTGGATTCCGCAAGCACCAAAGGATACGGGGTCCTTTTGTACAAATGTGATGCCCAAGCAGGGGTAATAATCACCTTGTCTAGACATAAGAGTTATTGTTAAACACTTCCCACCAACAATCACCGGTCCTGACATCATAAATTCTAAGAGGGTCTGTTAAGCTTAAAACTAAACAATACTTTATCAGCACAATACTTCTGTTTATCTATAACATGCACACGTAGACATGATATTTTAAGGGAGTGGAAAAGAGGGTTCTTTTGTTTATGCAAGTATTTCTCTGAGGACCCTTTCAGGTCCCGTCACCTCTGAAATGCACAGTGTGTCAAGGCAAGCCATCCTTAATATTTATTATGCTTACGTCTACGTCTTACTATGTTTGGGTTTATACAGTATGTTTCACTAACTAGGATATACAGTGTGCTCTTACACAATATCATGTTCTTGTTATATCTTGTCAATGTTACGATTCCTTATAATACCACGCTTTGGTTACAAAGTCAACTCTTCATTACATGAGCTAGGTTGCCGGATCTGAAATTTAACAAACTATGATTTGTTTGTATTCATTCCGATTAATGATTGTCATTTGTGTCTATTGTTATCAGCTAAAATTGAGAGATACACGAAATGTCAACTCGTCCATATTCTGAAAGTGCATTTTAAGTACGATGAATGTTATGCAGAGGCCGTTCGAAGACTTCGTGTAATTCTTGTTAGACGAAATGCGCCTAACGTGTCAACAGTGCGGAGACTGGTAAGGAAATATATAAATACGGGATTGACAGAGAACATCAAGTAACCTGAACGTTCTCGTCGATAGGTAGAGAAAGTTGCCCTCGTCAGAAAGAGCGTTGCTGCAAGCCTCCATTCTCAAGAATTAACCATTCGCAGTTTGTAGCGAATTTTAACAAAAGATCTGCAAATGCATCTTTTTGAGATCAAACTAACACAAGAGCTAAAGCCGACGAACCATTTGCAGTGTGAAACATTTACCTCTCTTGCAAAGACGATTAAAATTGGTCATTCATATAATGTGATTTGACACCATATGACTATTTTTGTAGAGGGTAGTAATATTGTATTTATGTGGACAATCCACGAACCATCCCTGAACTCAAGGTCAAATTTGGACGTGTTATGGGTGAAATTAAGCCGAAAATTTGTTCTCGAGGCATTAAAATTTTTGCAGAGTGCAGTGTGCCTACGAAGCCGTGGAAGAATTTCCGTGATGTTTCGTTTCATGTTCAATGGCAGTGTTTGTGCTTTATATAGACTTAATAATATTAGCACTTTTCAAATAAATGATGCCTTTTATTATTAATACAAAAATTGCGTTCATTATGGGACACCTATAGTATATGAGCGACGGACAAAACTGTGGCCGGGCCACGGCGAGTCAGCCTTTAGCTTGCATACAGCCAAAGACGTGGAAGGTAAATTTTTCATGGGCCTTCCTGTATATTGTCAAACGCTTTTTTTTATTAAGAGTGCACGACATAAAAGAGCAAATATTACACTTCTTCATAACAGAACAAACGTTTAGATTGTTACACCGAATTTAATGCTCTATAACAACATTTTCAACATCAAACTACAGTTTTAGAACATAACAGTTATATCAAAAGGAGCATATGGTAATAGGATACGATAAATTGTAAACTCCTGAAGAATCGAACTGTTCCACAATTAGCAACAAAATGTTACAACTTATATTACGAACAGTTAAATAAACTGGGCAAATATCATGATTGGCTGGTCTGTAACGTCATTTTTCACTTACAATGGGTAATATCGTAAATTCGCAGTCATTAAATACAATGACCTAGAGAGCTGGGCTATGATGATAACATTGTCAGTAATTCGTAATTTCCAAAACCTTCTAGGCCAATGTTGTAACGAATGCCGTTTTTCGTTAGTTCAACTCAATAACAGTGCAGCGGTTGGCAGCAAGCAAGCAAAGAGACGACAATGCATCAATTGAGAACTGGGAAGAAAGTGACAGCAATGCAGAAGTTGTAACATTCATTAGTAAGAACATTGAGTTCTTAGTTCATCTATTAAAGTGAATATGCCATACTTTCTCTACATTGTGATTGATAACAATAGCAATCATGAGTAATGCATAGGTAATTTGATGAAGCTGTGTTCACTTTCCTACAAAGTAAACTGACAGATAATAATAAAACTTATCTTACACAGGATGAACACAATGAACAAACGACCTTTGTAAAACAATCTAAGAAAACTGAAAACTTCTGGAGAAAAGAGGGCAATAAATGATTATAAAGGGGTACGGAAATATTAAGTTACGACAACCAATGAAAGAGCGATTTAGAGGACCTTTCGAAATAAACACTGACAATGTACTTTATTGTATAACTTATGACAACTTATATTCTTCATACAACACAATATGCCATGGAGGAAGAAACACAATAACATTAGAACTGAAGAAAAAGTATTGCAGCATCACTATGGAAAGTCTTATGACTAGCTCACATCTTTGTATGCGCTGCCAGAATAAGTCAAGTAATTTGAAAAAGCGACAATAACCAACATGTTGTGTATTCAGCTTTTAACTCTCGTGTGCAGGTCGATATGAATGATACAAAATCGCAAAATAACAATGACTTTACATTTATAATGGTGTATTAAGATCATGTGACTAAATTCGTTGTTTTGAACCCTCCTGAAAAGTAAACGCGTAGAATCAGTAGCTATCCACCTGAGTATACAACTTTTGGAACTACGGTAATCTTACACTTTGATAACGGAAGAGTTTATGAATTTCGTAATAGTGAAGTGAAATAAAAGCAATGTGGAATGAAATTAAAATCATCCACGGTAAACCAAGACACAACCATGCTATGGTACTTAAACACAGTTATAGCGAAATATGCGATTACAGAGCTTGCACATGTCTCAAACTTCCATCAGTACTTTTCGGAGAGAGTCCCATAGGGCAATTTGGGGTCTGATTTTGCTCCAGAGACAGAACGAGCCGGGACATTGAAGAAAATGTAAATAAACTTTATTAGTGCACTTTTAACCTATAATACAGTATAGCCTAGAACAACCATGCTCGGGCCTACGTAGGCAATGCTGACTATTTTATGATTAAAGGTTTCTTCTATGAAAAACTTATGTACTGTTTATTTATTTATTTATTTTGATCTTTCAGACAATCCTTCAGGCATATTAAAGAAAAAATAAACCTGATCACAAATAAATCCCTATAGTGAACATTTCGTAGAGCTGGAGGAAGCTTTGGAGTTCGCAAAATATAGAGAAATATGTCTCAGAGAAGCGGTTTCAACTAGCAGTATAAGGAGCCCAGGGTTATCTTCAAAACTAAATGTAGAAGCAATAATGATACGTGTCGTGCGCTTAGGGTTTTATGCAATTCAAAATATCGTGGACCTTAGTGTTGGGAAAACATGTAAGAATTACAATATACTGTATGTCATAAAAGGAAGCGATGTGGAAGTTTGTATTGTGAAAATAAAATGTTTAAATGTTCTGTTTCATATAAAAAGGAATAAACCGCTTATTTTGAAATAATAGTGTGCTCATTGTTTTTATTTATCAACATTGCCCAAATACAACTGGTCATTAATGTTATTGTCCGGGTATTTCACGCAAGAATGTCCTAAGTTACATAAATTATCGGCCACTGACGTTATTGGCTACAAGTAAACAGCAGAAATGGTAAATGATGTTAAAATTGTTGTTGATCTGGTTTATTTACGGACGATATATAACATCTCAAGTCATCAGCGTCTCATTCAATTTAGGTCATGAAACGGCCGGTAAATTTTCCTCAGAGACCTTTTCTTTCAGGCTTGAGGTTCTTTTACGTGCCGTAAATCTACGACACGGGACCCAGAGCCTTACTTCCATTCCGAGGGGAGCTATACTTAGGATTTTTACGCCCGAAAAATCTATTGACCCTGCTTCTACGAGGCAAGTATGGAAGATGTTAAAGTTCAGCAATAACGTTATTTCCAAATTTACCTCATTGTCAGTAACACACACACACACACACACACACACACACACACACACATATATATATATTGCAAAATTGTTCTTTTCTTTGTACATTGTTTTGCTTCTAGCTTTATAATTTTTATGGAAACTCTTAAATCCACATAAGAATATGAGGAATGGGGTGTTCAATATTTTCAATGGTATTATTTTAAGAAAATGCTTAAGTATTTTGAAAGACAAAAGGTTGGAACTTTGTGCTCTTTGTTTTTTGATCAACATTTACCCACTGAAACTATAGACGTAAATATTACGTATATAGACGTAAATATAAATATAGACTTCATTAGGCCATTTTTATATCAACGATTATGCAGCAAGTAGAGGATTAGTTGATTCCCAAAAGCAGAATTTTCTGATTTGAAAAATAGTTCATGTTGAATAAAAATTATAAAATAATGTTTAAGTAGTGTTTAATGCCCGTTTTAACTACTAAGGCTTCAAGGTGGTGGACAGTGATGATACATGAGATGAAATGATAAACTAGAAATGGATTATTTTTTAAGGTAGGACGTGTTCCAGACCTTCTTGGCATTTACCATTTATGAGGGCTGAGGAAAACCTCAGTCAAGGAGGGCAGCCTGGTGGAAATCCAAACTCAGGCCTCCCGCTCACGAGTCGGCGTTTTAGCTTAAAAAGATTTCAAAGCAAGGCAGTTTTTCTACAAAACCAATTTAAAAAATATGAAAGTTAAAGTGATTCTAATAGAACTAAAAACATTCGTGTTGTCTAAATAATTTATACGGTATAAGTGCATGATACAGAAATCTCATTGCACAGAGAAGCTCAAAATTCCAAATAACACTAGTCAACAATCATTTTGCATCTGACATGTTATATATCAATTATTAAGTAGTATTGTGCGTAATCCCAATCTGCATTTTAAAATCTTCTAGTACTTAAGGTTTTTGAGTAATTTAGAATTTTTAGATTTTTTTATGACTTTCGGTATTCTCTCTCTCTCTCTACATGTTTTGTCTTTTTGTTCTTTTGTTTGCAAACTTTTTATAATATAAAGAGTATTATAGCGGCAGAAGTTCTAAAAATAATCACTAAATGGGGGAGTGGTAGAATTTTGAAAGTTTTAGTCAATAGATGGCAAGATATTCTCCAAAAGAGGCTTTAAGGTCTAGCACTTGTTCAAACACCCAGGATGCAATTCTTACCATAGTTACCTCAACCCAACGTGTTTATTGTTAGTTTTTTGTGAACTCAGTTTATGTGCATGTGCATTTTTGTGTTTCTTGTGAGAGATACTTGTGATACTTTGTGGTGTTTAGAAGTTAGTAAAAATGTCAACTGATCAACTTCGTTGTTGCGTAACACACCCGAACAATTTTGTTACGTGTGCGGAAATTTACTCCAAAAACTGAAAGTAATCCAATCACTGATTTAGTTAAGACGGCATATAAACTACATTTTCATTGCACTATTGGTGATGAAAATAAAAACTTTGCACCTCACTTTGCTTGCATAATCTGTACCGCTACTCTAACAAAATGGTTGAAAGGAAAGGGCCGAGCAATGCCACTCGCTGTTCCAAACAAAACTAGACATAAAATAAAACACCTGAATGTATCTTCATTTCATCTGCCTGTGACCTGGTGAAGGCTTGCAAAACATTTCATCAGACTCAATAACACCAAGTTAATCAGAAGAGGAACCTGTAAAGGAGTACTATCCTCAATCTCAGTGCACTTTGCCGCAGAAAACAGAAGCAAATGAATGATTTGATACATATAGAACAGAAGCAGCTGAACGATTTGATACATATAGAACAGAAGCAACTTAATGATTTGATACGTATAGAGCAGAAGGAGGTGAAGGAGGAGCGAAAGGATTTGATCCATATAGAACAGAAGGAACTGAACTATTTGATCCGTATAGAACAGATAGAGCTGAACGATTTCATCCGTACACAACAGGAGGAGGAGGAGGAGGAGGAAAACAGAAGGACCTGAACGATTTGATCCATACAGAACAGGAGGAGCTAAACGATTTGATCCGTATAGAACAGGAGGAGCTGAATGATTTCATCCGTATAGAGCAGAAGGAGCTGAAGATTTGATCCGTATAGAACAGAAGTAGCTGAATGATTTCATCCGTATAGAGCAGAAGGAGCTGAAGATTTCATCCGTATAGAGCAGAAGGAGCTAAAGATTTGATCCGTATAGAGCAAATGGTGCTGAACGATTGGAGCTGTATAGAACAGAACGATTTGGTTCGTGTAGAACGGAAGGACCTGATCAATTTGGTCCGCGGTCTACAACTTGCTTAACAGCAATCTGAACTCTTGGAATCAAGATTGCAACAATGAAACCTTCTAACTTTTGGGACAAAATTTTCCTGTTTTAGATCAAGAAGTAGTTCTTCCGCTGAATATTTTCGCATTTAGAATTGATTTTGTGTATGTAGAATTTTAAGTGGTTTGTTAGGTGTACAACAAAACTCACAGAGTTGGCGACTATTTGATAATTATGTTTCCTTCGTGAATAATATTTTGGAGAATTATAACAACACGGAGTATAGAAAGAATGTGGCTTAAAACTCACTTTTTACATTCACACCTTGACTTCCTTCCGGAAATTTTGGGAGTCGTAAGTGATAAGTGGGTGCGCTTACGCAAATATGTCATTATTATGGAGCATCGTTATCAAGGACCTGGAACCCTTCAATGATGAATATTGTTTGGTGTCCTCTTAGGGGGTGTGATGAAACACCATAAAAAAGAATGGCATCATCGAAGTACTATTCAAAACCAAATGATAAGTAAAATTGTAATTATACTGTGAACTAAATTTTAGGTCTTTCTGCAACACTGCTTAGTTCTGAGTCTGCATTTCTTGCTCGTTTATAATTGTGTCAATGTTCGACAAAAGTGATTTTTGTATTATAATGCGATTCTAAACATTGTGATCTGTGGCACGTCTTCATACCCACGCGTGCATGACAGTGAATGTTTATATATAATTAAACAGTAATAATTATCAAATATCTTGTATAGCCTGTAGTAGCAAGCAAGAACATTTCGTGTATTAAAAATGTATTTGACTACCTGGGCGCATACGTCCTTGACGAGACGGAAAAGACTACCTATTGTAATCTTTTGTGCTCTCACTTGCTAATTGCCTCGAGCATAAGTCTCTGTTGTGACAAAGATAAGTACATGCAGGAGTTCGACCTGAGCCAACCAATAGGTCTTTTGTATCTTTAGTTGCTGGAGATGTTCCAGAATTCGTTAAATTAGAAAAGGAACAGGTGTTGGCGATGACGTCATTACATCGATGATCATGAGCTCCCCAATGAGGAGTCAAAGAGTTAATGAAGTTAAAGTGAACGTGTTTGGGAACACAAAAACTCATCAATAATATTTAAACATTTTGAAGGCTCAGAATCCGTGGGCGCTATTCTGTGAACCCCCTGAACTCTCATGAACACGTGGGGACACTTTGAATTTAATATATATAAGTGGAAGACGACGCAGTCCCAGGGTCATGACAGTACACGAATTCCCAGAACGCAGTACTAGATACAGGAGGCAAGTGAAAGACAACAGATACACAATGTAGAGTTAGGGCGGTAGATGCAATCTCAGGCAGCGTATGTAGCTCGTGGTGTTAATGTAAAAGAGGTAACGAACCAGGTATCCTGTGAAGAAACCTTTCTAACCGTTTAATGAAACAAATTGTTGTGTGATTTGAACCCTCCCCTATCATCTCCCTCCTCCAGCGACTACGAGAGCACAAGAGCGACTTCGGGCCTCTGAAAGACCCAAGGCACGAAGTGGACCCTCGGTTGGGCTTTCAAAAACTACATCAACATTATCTGCACATCTCACCTTTTTTTTCACCGCCACGGGTAGCCCCGAGGTCGTTAAGGCACGGACTCATGAGCGGGAGGTCTGGGGTTCGAATCCCGCCACGATCGTCCTCCCTGACTGGGGTTTTTCTTTCAGGTTTTCCTCAGTCCTCATAAATGGCAAATGCCGGGGAGGTACCCTAAACTTAGGTCTGGAACGTTTCCTACCTTAAAAAAATCCTTTCCCAATATATCATTTCATCTCATGTATCATCAAAGTTCATTGCCTGTGGTGCCTCAGTAGTAAAAACGGGCATTAAACACCATTCAAAAAAAAAAAAAACATCACCTCCAAAAACCGCTTCAGATCTCGTGGAGAAAAAAATTTTTCCCATTGAATTCTACAAGTAAAAATTAGTTAAATCCACATATTTATTATTTTAAGTGTAATGGTTTTGGTACATTTAAAATCATTAACGTGCACCAACATTGTATTGTATGCGTTCAGGTTATTACTGTGTACCTAGGAAATGCGATGAGATAAAGAAAAAAAATGGTTTTTCCACTAAAGTCAGCCCGACAAATTTATGTAGGCTCATTATATTTCAAATAAGATACAGAAAATGGTTGAACTGTGTTGATTAGTTTAATTAGAACACAGTTAAAACAAAACTGTTGTTCCAAAATTAATGGCAATAAATTAAGTAGCTGAATGTATCGTAATATACACAACCTTAATAAGTGTGCAAAAGTTCAACATTTTCACTTGAAAATTAGAACTTTACATTCATTAAGCAAACACTATCGTTAACTGCCCGTTTTCTTGCTATAGCACAATAATGCGTACTAAACAAGGAAGTTCATTTCAATATTGCCCTTATAATTTCAAGTACATTAACGCCAAGAAGTTATGCGCCTTGAATATTCTCATACACACATTGAGCCCATAAAAATTTTCTCGATTAAAATATCACATACCTGGAACATCTTATCCACTTTCTTTCAAGGTAAATGTGCTTGGAGCCTGAAGAACATTACGGAAAGAAAGCAAAGGAACCAGTACCAGCAGGGAGTGAAATATGTTTTGCTAAGGGCTTGTGTAAACATAAAACGTTATTATAGCCATTGAAATTCAATAGCATCACAACCAGAATGAAGCGGAGTAAGGTTATGTTGGTACTAGACTATAGACAACAGGTAGGAGACGTAAAATATATTACGAGCTTCAAACCACCCTTATGCCTCTCACTAATCAATTTTTGTTTACATGAGACAGTGGCCCATAATAGCTTGTGTTCGTGCTTTGTTTGTATTGTCCTAGTTGTTGGAGTATACCTGAATTGGTGCTAAGCGCCGATACCTGGTTATTCATTAAAAAAAAAAATCTTTTGGAATTAGAAATATTCATTGAAAATAGTTAATAGTTTTATTAGAGAACTTTCAAAATGTTGAATTGTAAGCATTTCAAAGATCAAAATTGCTTACTATTTTTTCTCTCACCATATTTGATCACAAAATTACAGCTCCTCTGTAGAAGCAATCAACAAAATCCAGAATCCAACTGCATAAAAAGGGTTAGCTAAGTGTTTGTGTAATTTGTTTAACAAGGCTTTTGCTACGGTAATAAAATATAACTATAAGAACTTCTGAAAACACATAAATATCCCTTATCACCCAGATATTTATGTTTATATTCCCAGCAGTTGTCAGTTTTGTTCTATTGGTCAGGCGTGTCTTCTTGTGAGGTATTTACGTTTACATTTACAGCTCTCATAGATCTCAAATTCAGTTGAGCTGAAAACTTGTGTTAATACGCACGTTCGTCTTCTATGTGTGTAGTGCTAAAATAAAAGTTCGAGTATGATTTCTATACCAGGATTACGCAGGAGACAGTGTCTATAAAGTTTTGTTACGTTTGTGGGTGTTACGTGTTTAGCGGGAAGGTACGTAAAATAGACTCACAAACAAAGAAACTCTATTACTCATATTTCAAAGAGAAAGTTGGTGATCAGGATAAATCGTTCTCCCCTCATATTGCACGTAACAGTTGTGTTGAGGGATTACGTTATTGGTATGGAGGATTTGCATGTGCAGAGTTGCTGGCTACAAAAAAAAAAAAAAAAAAAAAAAAAAAAAAAAAATGGCAGAATTAAATATCGAAATCTGAACTCAGCTACACGGCCCATTCCTCATGGACTCGAACTATCCATACATACACCACCAACATACCTCAATTTTAGAGAATGTGAAAGTAGTTCCGTAACTTCCTACAATGAGTTGGTCCCTGATCCAGAAGAATTTGACAATTCACAACAGCAGTTAAACCAATTTGAGTTAAATGATTTAATGAGGGATTCAGGCCTCACAAAACAAAAAAGTGAACTACAGCGCTCAAGACTACAGGAGAAGAATTTGTTATCACCTGACGTTACATTTTCGTGGTATAGGAATCGCGAAATACATTTCCACAAGCACTATGCAGAAGAAGATCAACGTGTGTTTTGTGTGGATGTGTGTAATCTTATTCAACAGTTGGGCAGGGAAGCACGTGAGCCAAGTAACTGGCGTCTTTTTATTGATTCTTCCAAACGAAGTCTTAAGGCAACGTTACTTTATAATGGCAACAAGTGAACTTCAATACAGCTTGCACATTCTACGAACCTGAGAGATTCTTATGAAACTCTGAAAAGCGTTCTTCAGAAAATTATGTACCGCGACCATGAATGGCAAATATGTAGTGACTTGAAGGTCATTGGTCTGTTACTAAAACAAGGGAGGATACACAAAATTTCATTGTTTTCTTTGCGAATACGACAGCAGGGCGATGGACAAACTTTGGGAAACTAACCAATGGCCCGAGAGGCAGCAACTTGAAGCTAGATCAAAAAATGTTACTAATGTGCCTCTTGTTGATCGTCAAAAAATCTACTTCCTGCATTACATATAAAACTTGACATGATAAAGCAATTCGTGAAAGCACATGGCAAAAGTTGCCCTTGGTTCCAGTATATATGCATAAAGTTTCCATCATTGTCACAGGCTAAAATCAGAGAGGGATTATTTGATGGACCACAGATAAGGAAATCAGTGAAAGATGTTAATTTTACCAGCTCTATGGATGAAATTGAAAACGATGCGTGGAATGGATTGAGAGAGGTTGTTACGAAAATTGCTGGGCAATGTGAAATATCCCCATTACAAAGAAAATGTCAGAAATATGCTGGAAAACTTCAGACTGCTCGACTGTAATATGAGTTTGAAGCTTCATTTCCTCAAGTCACATCTTTACTACTTCCCATCGAACTTAAAAACTGTCAGTGAAGAACAAAGTGAAAGGTTTCACCAGGACTTGAAAGATGTTGAACGACTCATCAGGTACGTTGGGACGTACATATGATGGCCGATTACTGCACGAACCTACCAGAGAACACTCGGGAAAATCACGTACACTGCAGTTCCATGGGAAAAGAAAAAGGGGTACACAAGATAACTAACATACATTCTCAAGTTCAGGTACGTTTTTATGTTATTCTTCTTCTGTATTTGCTTTAAAACTTTTAAATGAGTGCGTAATATTTTTGCAATTATATTGTGATTGAACATTGTCATATTGCCAAAACGAAATGTACTACGGTAAAACGGATTGCATTTTTGAATTCTGTTCATTAAAATTAGTAAAATCGCCTATTTTTAATCGTACCGTAGAAAAAGTGCTCATTATTAATCTAGTGTAATTTATGGCGGCCATATCCTTGGAGGGCCAAATTTGCATCTCTCTTTACCAGAAGGAGTCCAATCTTGAAAGAAACACGATATATAAAGTCAACAAGTCTTACATATATTGATGCTCTTAAGTTCCTGATTTTATACTAACAAACCTGTACTACACATGTTTATACTTATCCAAAGCCCAAAGTTCCACAATGCATTTGAACGACCGTTTTAGGTTTACGAATAGTTGACTAGAGAAATTTTTGATGCAGTATTCATTTAAATATAAGTCACGCATGTCAATACCGTATGAGAATATCATTATTTCATGCTTCCCATAGTAATGAAGCAGTTTAAGTGTTATATTACTTGAATAGTTAATCTCAACAATTATAAAGAAGATAAAAATGAGTAAAATCGTAAAACAAACCGTTTATATTTATTTATAACGGTTATGATATTTCGTATAACTATCGTTTTTTACTTGTTATTTTTCCTTTTGCCGCATTCTACTCTCATTCTTACTAAAATTATAATCTTAATTTTTAAATTTGATTAACAAAACCATATCTAATTAATATATGTTAAATTATTTTCAGCTATGCATAGAAAATAGCTAAAATTTTACTTTATTAAATTTCAAACGCTCTACAATTTCCTTACAGGTCAATACGTACATAAGTTTTACAGTTTTACTTAAGATTCGAGTTATTTAATTTAATTCACGTTTCTAGAAAGTGTTGGTGAACAAAAAAGACAAAGTATTCTGTGTCACAAAATGAGTGCAGTTACGAGTTTAAAGAACTGATACATACTGTACATACTATCAAAATTGTCATGGTATGCTATGCTGTTTGTGATTAAGTAGGCAATGATATCACTCTTAACCGAATTATAAAAAAGAAACCATGAGTGGTAATTTGTCATCCAGAAATCAAGGAAATATATAAGAGAGTCAGCTAGAAAGTGGTGCCTCTTATTTTTTCACATTAAATACGTTTGTAATGCGAGAAATTTGCATTTGACACAACTTACCAAATTTTATTTCACAGTCCTTCAAATAGCATGTCCTTAAAAGAACATGTGGCAACAGTGAATTATTTCAGAAAATGGCTGACATTGACATGCAATTAAAACAGCAAACTATGATAGAGTTACTGAATGAGGAAGGTAAACGCCATTTCGCATTCATGAAAGGCTGAAGAATATTTATAGGAATACAACGGTGCATATCAGCAACATTAGACGCTAGGTTCGTCGCTGTGCGAAAGCTGAAAGACAAACTCCCATTGACTGATGAAAAATGGAGAGGCAGCATGGCCACTGCAGTGACTCTATGAATCATGCAACGTAGTCGATAAGATCATTCGTGTTGACTGCAGATTAGCAACTGATGAATTGTGTCTCAAGCTCGGAACAAACAGATGTTTACCTTGCGAGAATAAAGCGCTTATAAATGGTGGATAAAAAGCCGACTATATTAAAAGTGAAATCTTAATCATAGAAGTTTTGACTATATGCTGTGAAAGTTTTCTTCTAAATTAAAAGAGAAACAAATATAGGAGGCATCGCTTTCTGTCTCTCTATGTCAGTTAATAGATTTTTTTAAATGAAGAAATAAAATTCATCCTCCATCAACTATAAACGCTATTAAGTATTAAAATGAGGATAAAATTTACAATTCAGTTTAAGTTCCAGATATGGACGAAAAGAAGAGATATTTTACACGAAACTAAAGGAACAGAAAGTACAGAAAATCTATGAAACTTGAATTAGGCATAATAATTTCGCAGCAGAATGCATTGAGACTTCTATGCAATGTTCAGTCAGAAAGCGGAAGTTATAAGGGAAAGCATTACTAATATCCCAACACATTCAATGGTGGAAACATTTGTTAAACTGTGCAAATGAACAATTCTGAACAGGGAGAAATAAGCGTCATTATTATCAATGAGAAACAGTTCAACCTGTACAGTAAGACGGAGATGTGAAACTCGTACAATCTTCAAGTACCCAGGTTTGCTTCTAGTCTCTTCGCAAGTGGATCGTTCTATAACATTTAGGTTTGTGACCACTCAGTTAATGTAGAGTATGATTTTGAAAGAGTGAAGCATAGAATATTTCAGTAAGCTGTGCTTTATTAGCTATGTAAACTATCAGTACTTCAGAATTGCTCAAAAACCGTTCAAACTTGTACAAATTCCCAGACAGCAGTGGCCATAAATGTCATCCAATATGAATATCGTTCATTATTTTCACTATATATAGAGGATTTTTAGACAAGCAATTTGACATAGGGACCTAGGGTCACCAGCGTAACGAATCGACGTTATGGGACATTGAAGTAATTAAACTTTGTTCTAAGAATCCCACACAAAATCTAAATAACGTTACAATTTTTATTAAAATGGCTTTGTTCTTTCTTAATACTCGAAGTAAAGCTGGTCCTTAATAACCAAAATATCAAGTTTTAATAATTTAACTTTAAAATAGTCTGGACAAAGTCAGGCTAAAATCATGATTGTACGCTACTGCATTAATGTGCTAAAAAGGAATTCACTTGTTAGAAAAAAGTTATAATACTTTTTTTCTAATGTGAGGAAATGCTTGTCAGCTGTTTCATGCAACAGATGTTTGTAACCAATAGACACAAGAAATAATAATGTATCAAATTACAAATTGAAAAAATAGACAATAGTTAGTTCTTCTGAACTTGACTACATGCACATGATTAATGGGAAAGCAAGACCTGACGTTACATGCAGGGCTGAAAGCACTCAAATGCTGTGGCTGCTGCTGCTGCATGTGCTAAGTGCCATTATGCTGTTAAATGTCCGAGCGGCTAGCCAGAAGCGAGCGATAGCGGAAAAAGCTGAACTTATCCACACGCACTTTACTTTGTAAATATAAATGGATAGGGACGGGTAAATAACTGTAATGAGGGTATTATTAGATGGGTGAGATATTGTGACGGTGGAAAATGTGCTTTTATTCCAATTCGCAACTAATTCATATACACACACTAACCTAATCTGTTGGCTAACCTCGGGCAAACCCTAGAAACCGGTTGACCAATTGGTTTAGCGAGTAAATTATTGTATTTGTTGTAAATTTTTAATACTTTAACTGCCACAAAAAAGAAAGAAAGAAAGAAAGAAAGAAAGAAAGACAAAAGAAGAAGAAGAAAGTATGGCATGGTAGTATTCGAACCCATTATCCTATCTTCACGTTTATACCATTTCGTTCTAACTGCCTACTCTATTGCACCGTTAATGCTACGGCGTTATTATCTAGCTAATAGCTGTATCAGTCACTACCTTCGGCTCTCTCCGCTTTCGCTCGCTTCTGACTAGCCGCCCCGGCATTTAACAGCAGCAGTTCTTCAGCCCTGCGGGTAAGATCAAGTGAAAACAAGAGGTTCTGCTGCAAGAACTGCAGAAATCTACAGAGAAAGGTTCCTTAATAAAAGTCATTCACACATTTCAAACTGTTGATGGGCGTTTGCATGAACTGGGATGCTTTGAGGGAAAGTAAAAATAAAACACGATGGGATGAATACACTTTTGAATATTTAAGTTAACATGTAAGTTTGAAATCTTTGACCCTGGGTTCCCTATCTTAAGTTTGTCTAATAGGAAGCAAATATTTCGGTGTTGTTCCATTAATATTCTGAATATGCCTAGATATTGGATTAAAGAGATTTAGCCAACTAAGCAAATGCACACTTTTAATTCAGTTCATTGCTATAAATTATAATAAAATTACATACAAATTCTATTGTATCTAATTCCATACTTCCGTTTATATGTTTCAGTTGGATGCAAAGAAGAGTCCGCTGGCGCTGTTGGCTCAAACATGTAGCCAGATTGGTGCAGATTCTCCCAACTCCAAACCTCTGATTCCACCGTTACTGGAGAAGCAAAGCAAGTCTAAATCAGAAACCCCGCGAGAGAAAAGTTCTCCCACATCTTCCGTGGGTAGCAGCTCTGCATGTGATGTGGTGGTTAAGTCCAGTTTCAAGCCATATGAAGCATGTAGTTCAACTCAGAGGGATAAAACAACAGGTTCCCCTCCAGAAGAGAGAGGCGGCGGTTCCACTGGAAGCTCACGGGTACGTACTCCGGTGTCTTCCAGCAAGAGCAACAACAACACTCCCGGAGGATCGTCATCTTCAGGAAGATGTGGAAGCAACCAGAGTGCCTCCTCACCAAGATCATCACCTCTGGGCTTAGGAAAGGTGTCCTCTGCCACAACCACTATAGCACAATCACTTTCAAGTGGAGTCTCCGCAGAATTGTCCTCTCCTTCTATTACTACAACCAAAACGAGTTCAGCTGGTGAAGGTACGCACACCGCAATTTCCAGTCCTCTCTCCAACACAAAGCTTGGTTTCGGGCCGGGTCTTCTGCCACCACTGTCCTCAGGAGATCCTTCCTTAAAGGATATTCCTCTAGGAACAACTTACAAGACAGGCGCTGGTCCTTCTGTAGTATCCACGACCGCTGCATATCTTGGTGGTTATCCAGCACCTAGTTCCCACTTCGCTATGGACATTATGGGGATACCTCCTCATCAACCTCACCTAAAGGCTGGTCTCAACCCTTACATTGGCTATGCGCGAATGAAAACAGCTTCGGGAGTTGACACCCTGGTTCCAGTATGTCGAGACCCTTACTGCACTGGCTGCCAGCTTAATTCTCACCTGATCGCTGCTTCGGCTGCGGCTTCTGCTGCTTCTGTGTCATCCAGTAACAAAACTACAGGAGCCACCGCTGCAGGATCGTGTCCAGGAGGATGCGCTCAGTGCGACCATGCTAGCACAGCGAATAAGGCAGCTGCTGCGGCTGCTGGCTTCTTGCCTGCCGGTGGCAGCGCCGCTCATGCAAATCCCGCTGCAGCTGCTGCTTATGCTCATGCTCAACTTGCTGCACTAGCCGTTGCCTCTCATCTACCTTACGTGTGCAGCTGGATCGCAGGGGATGCCGCTTACTGTGGCAAGCGCTTTTCCAATTCCGAAGAGTTGCTGCAGCATCTAAGGACACATACAAACCTAGGAGGAGGGCCTACTGCTACCGGGACCTCGGACTCTGCAGCAGGTGCCTCTGCCGCTGCAACGGCGGCAGCTGCTCTTGCCCTTTTGAGTCCGCACCCTCCACCTCCTCCGGCTGCCGTACATCCGCTGTTTCATCGCACCTATCCCACGCCGCCACTTAGCCCTCTGGCTACCGCCAGGTACCACCCTTATAGCAAACCGCCCCTGCTGCCCCCGTCTATATCAGCAGCTACTTCTTTGGGATTTCCTCTGCATCCGCATCCAGGCATACCACCGTACTTCCCTCCTTATTCTCTTTACGGACAGCGGCTTGGTGCTGCTTCGGGAATGCATCCATGAGGCGATGAAGCGCAACAGCATATCATCTAATGCTAATGAAACAGACTAAGCATTTCAGAATGACCGTTAATAAAGGAAACTGGCCAGAATTGAAAATATACATTTTTGTGAATGAACGTATTTAAAAGTACAGAGCAACTACTAATGATTTGATCCAAAGAGTGCGAGTACGTTTTTCTTTCTGTCAGTGTTGTAGAGATAAGCTGAAACTGTTAACTATGTTTGTTGAATACCTTATTACATAAAGTTTCATCAGTGGCATCCATCTAAGGAGACTTACAGAACATCATCAGAAATTAATATTATAAAGCTATTTCTAGAACTTTATCTTTTAAGTGTACCCTTTTTATGTTTAGTTTTGCTTTAAAAACCTATGAATCCACACCTTTGTCCCTCTTGAAGGCAGTTATCTTAAAATTCAAAATAGGCTCTACAGCATGACAGAAATTTTAGGTGCTGTCGTTATGTTGTTTTTTTTTTCCTTCTTTTTAAGTGCTCTGCAAAAACGTCATTCCTCCCATGTTCAAAATCAAATATATTGTGTTTAAATCCACTCTTCTTAGAACTTATTTCCTGACTGAATTATATACGGGTTTAAAATGTACTTTGAGCATGACATTTAGAGATCTTGCTTTAAAGTTGTGGTCCATACAAGCGTACACAGGTGTATCAAACTTATGAGTCTAAAGCACGATGTACGTTTTCAAAGTAGGTGATAAATATAATATGCTCATTTGCTATGATTTTGGAACATGCAGAGATAATTAATTATTAAATCAATATTTATATATGCTACGAAAAATTTAGTGATACTGTAACGGATACTACATGCTAAAGTAAATTTGACTGTTTTTTTATTTTATTTTGCTCAATTGTCATTTATCTGACAAATTAAAATTTGTCATTTACCTAACGTTTACATACTATAGTCATACAAGTAGACAGCCGAAACAATATTATACTACTAGGTTTTTAATGTTTCTTTATGTAAGAAATTATCAAACTTTTGAACCGCTTCCTGTCCTTTTCAATATGCAATTCCGTGTAATAATTAATACAACATCTTTCCGCTGACTCCTGAACAAAAGTTAATATAGGAATTATACTAGAGAGAAAGCCACGTGGATATTGGCGGGGAAAGGCAACTTTCAAATATGGGAGAAGAGAACTTTCATTTGTCGTTATTTATTCTAAATTTACAAAGTTTAGTTAACATGCAAATGACTCTAAATTAATCGCTCACAAGCATTCACACAACAACATAAACTTTGAATATCTATCTCAATTGCACACATTGAATTGACTTTTAAACATTTAAAACAGCAATTGATTATTTGGCTTATTACTTACAAAATTCTCATTCAAAAATTTTTATAAAAACAATAGCATGAGCCTTCATGACACAACTTGAAATACACATGCACAAATTTTTTATTACCATAAAACAAATAAGGAACTTACATTAACATTAAAATTTTATAATACCTAAAAATGCTCACTTACCTCCAAACTACCATGGTCAATGAGTTGGACGAACGGACAGAGCAGCAGTCCTACACATTTAGAATAATGCTCAAAGCTTGTTTTACCCCAATGAATTCGAAACTTTCTCTGCCAGCAGAGAATGAGAAGAGAAAAGCCCACACTAGAAACAATTACGTCACATTGGTTCTAAAGGTACCTGTTCCTACCAATAGGAACTTAAGATGGTTAACAAAGGCTTCCATCGTGGACACGAGGATGAGATAAGAAAGGAAAGGGAGTGTTGAGTCAAAGGGACACAGGAATTCGTGCAAGAACTGATCAGGGCAGAGAAAATGTATAAATATTAAATTAAATTGTCACCTTTCGCCAATGTCCATTGTCCTTACAACAGGACAACGTATCGAACAACTGTAATGAACAAACACACTTTTCAATAAAGTGTTACAGAACTTTGGCACGGCTGCTGTGGTTTGAAAACATAGCTTTTCATTTACGTAAATGAAAAACTATTTGTTTGTTCTGACCAAAGAAAAAGAAAACACATTTTACTACTTAATTTGTATGGTCGCACTCGTTATTGTAACAAGAGTGCTTGCATAGATGACAAAAGTCGTCCTGCACGACATAACTATAAGATACAATAATATTTAGAATGTGCTTTTGACTGGTTAGAACAATACAATAGAATGTGTTTAAACTTTTAAATTATAACAAATCACATAAATTAAATTACTACAATCACTTTTCACATCAAAACATACAATACAAAGGGAACTAAACTAGTTTTTTTCAAGTAAGAGAATAAGAGCAAACAGACAATGTATAATTTTTCAATGAAGATATGATATAAATAAACTGTCTAAGAAAGTGAATGCTACAGAATGAATAAAAATAAACATATGCTTGCTTTACATTTAGCAATTATTAGTATGCATATTTTGGTACAATATACGTGAACGTGGCATAGAGAATCTAAATTAATCATATAAATACCCTGATGCCTAAGCGGTCACAGTTTACTTAACCAAAAAACACTGTAGACACACACGGTCTTGCATGGTGAGAATAAACCCACTTATTGCGGTCGTTGCAGCATGTGCTGCTCACCTTGTTTCCGCTCTTACCATATTGATAGCATCTGTAGCATCTTCACTACCCTCATTATCAGAGCATTCTTGTTCTCACTCAAAAATATGTTCCGCGATAGGTCCAAGATCATCATTGTCTTCTCCCCTCTCACTATCTTCCTCCAATTCTATTTCTTTTCTTTTTGTCATTGCAGCCAATGACTTTGGCCATTTACATGCTCGAAACACAGCAGCAAAGAAACAGCCGAAAACTACACTTAAAACTATACATTTGCAAGATTACCTCACAGTTACATTGCTTCCAAAAGACGCAGGTAGCCGTGGAATGACAATAGCCCTCCTGGTTAAGAAACGTCAAATATCGCATGAACAGTTACCAATATCACAGCAAGAATCAAGGCATAGTGCAATATATATATAGAAATTAGCTGCTGAGAAGTTCACAATTGTTGGCAACAATAGAAAAAATTTAATTTCGGAAATATTACAGTGGTGACGATTTGTCATCTAGGTTGCTCAAGGAGGGTTAAGTGCATATTAATTGGAACATTTTGTATTTCAACAAGTTGGCAGATTATGAAAAATACCATAAGTTTTACAGCTTAATATTTGCTCTGCTTATGGTCTTTCTAGTCGGTCCTGGTGGTGTAGTGCTAACCATACTTGGCCTTCTAAACCCAAGATCGCGGGTTCGAGCCCGGGCAGGATCGATGGATTTTTTCGGGCGTAAAAATCGTAAGTATGGCTTCCTTCGGAAGGAAGGGAAGTAAAGCCGTGGGTCCCGTGTCGTACATTTACGGCACGATAAAGAACCTGAAGTCTGAAAGAAGAGGCCTCTGAGGAAAATTTGTCGGCCATTTCACGCCCTAAATAGAATGGGACGCTGATGACCTGAGATGTTAAAGAGCGTCCTTAAATAAACAAATAAAATGGTCTTTCTAGAATCTAGTTTTGGAGAACACAAACTTTCTACACTAAAGGTTATTTTAAGACGACTTAAAAAATTATGGAAAATTTTCAATTTAGGCACATAGCCGTTATTTATCAAGAGATTAAACCAAGTCAGAAATAAGCTACAGTTGCCAGTTAAATCATTGTGTCTCACAATAGTACATAAAAGCATCAGAAAAATCGCTACAGGTTTATACTAATTTGCCAGTTGTGTTTCTCTTCATTACGTTTTCACAAACAGTTTTGTTCCACCATTTCCTCCTGCAGTCTTTGAAATTTGTTACTATAACCTACATACATGTAAAATAGGCAGACAACGCCCAGAATAAACTAAACAGACTCTCAATTTTGAACATATTACATGCAGTTTTAGTTTGAGATCAGATTACTTATTCATTTGTATTTATTGTAGAAACGCTTATACAAAAGTATATTCTTTGATGTGAAAAGTATGAAAATATTTTAAATTGAATTTTTAAACATGTATCTTTATGTAAATTTTCTTAATATTTGTTTAAATTTCCATATATTTATATAAATTTCTTTTTATTTTGCTGCGAATTAACTGCTCTTATGTAAATTTAAAAATATGTCTCACTACTTGATTTTAGAGCAAGAACTTCTAAAGGTAGAAGGTAAAAATGGTTTCTGTACTTGTCATTCGAGCTATGAGGGTAAAAAGAAATGCCAAAGAACTATTTTCAGCAAAACTATCAGATGAAAAATCCAAAGAGAGATATGAAATTAATTTTATATAACTTAACCTTAAGCAAAATATCTACCGAGATAATCTAAATGTTTGAACTTAAATTTCTTTTAAATGAGTAAAGCCTTTACCTGCTACTGCTACAGTGTTCAACATGCAGTAAAAGGGGGGGGGGGGTCGCTAATCCTATCTGTTTTATGGGACTGTATCTTTGCGAGCGTTCCCCAGCAGCATTTATCTATATCAGAGTACTGAAACTGACTCGTTAAAACTGTTTCCTTAGATGTCTCTAGTCAGGTGTGTTCATGATATTTGAATGACTGAAAGACACTGCTTCGATCAACCTGATATAATAAATTCAATGCTGCCATGCTGCAAAGTTAGAAGCTCTTCTAATAACAGTTTTATTTATATAACTAGCTTGGTGCTATTATTAATGTATTATTATTTTATGTACCCTTGATTTCAAGTAATTTAGTATTTAGTTATAAGTAATGGAAAACTTATACATGGCTAAGTTAATATAGCTTAACACAAATAATTTGTGTATTTAGAGCATTATATTTCAGTTTTTACACTCATAAATACATAAGGGAAAATGTGTCAACATACTGGCAGCTTCCTGTTGTCAAATTTCAATATGGAGACCTTGAGGTGCGACAGCAATTTATCTACTTGTGGAAAAATAACTTTAACAGATCCGGGTGCCATTTCTATAGTAGTTGTTTTATATAAGGCCATGGAATAGAAAAGAACATAAAAGGACGAATGAAATTTCCAGTCGTCTAGCTTTTTTTCGATATAATATTTATTTACCTTCATCAATTTTTATACATTATTACGAATTGCGATACTTCTCGCTCAAATGCATCGTAAATATATCGAGGTTTCATGTACCGTGTGCACAACATTAGCTAATACACTTCGTGACTTTCGAATAGAAAGGTTCTATCATCAGGAGAGCAATCCGAAGTTTTCACTAGATTAAACTTGAAAGTTATTATTAAAATTTAATTTCCTTTTGGTTTTAATCTACAATATCTGAAAAACATAGAGATAAATAATAAATATTTGTGTTTGTGTACATACTTCTAAACCTAGTGACAGAAATTTTTTATTTCGAAATTCAATTTTCTAGTCAGAATGATACAGAAAGAGCTTAACACCAGAGTTGAAACTGAACTGAAAAAGGAAACAATTCAATAAAAAAAATTCATACAGGAAGTCCAATTTATAAAGAGCAGGTTTGCATATTATATACTTATAACAAAAGAAGTATAATGAAGTTAACATTTACCTATACCTATTTAATATCAGAAGTATTCTCCTTGTTCAGCGATCCCCTTTCCAGCACATGGGGAGGATACACATTAGAAGATTAATATCCTTAAAGTCAGTTATTTCTGGTCACGACCATGAGACTTTGGCGTACCAAGATTTCACCTTTTACCTTCATGTGTGTCGGTCCTGGTGATGTGGTGGTTACCATACTTGCCTCCTAAATCCAAGATCGCGGGTTCGAACCCGGCCAGGACCGATGGTTTTTTCGGGCGTAAAAATTCTAAGTATGGCTTCCTTCGGAAGGGAAGTAAAGCCGTGGGTCCCGTGTCGTACATTTACGGCACGAAAAAGAACCTCAAGCCTGAAAGAGAGGCCTCTGAGCAAAAATATGTCGGCCGCTTCACGCCCTGAGTTGAATGGGACGCTGATGACCTGAGCTGTTAAAGAGCGTCCATTAATAAATAAATAAAAAAAAAAAAAAAAAACCTTCATGTGCATTGTGTATCATTTCTGGGTGATTTCTAGAGTATTTAAACAAAGAGTCATACAACCGCCTATTTGGCTGTTTCTGTGAAAACGCTACATCTTTCTTCCTGAATTGATGCTTTATCAGTGGTTTCCCATTATATTTAACAATTTTTCAATATCTAAGACTGTAGTGTACTTTTTGCGAACGGTTTGCTAACTCATAAAAGAACATGAAAAAATTGTCTTGGTCTTTGAGGCTTATTTTTGGCTGCCACTTATACTTACAATTATTTTCACAATATTTTATTAAAATAATTTTTGGTTGCAAATTTCTTCTTTGGTTGTTAATGTGTTCAAACCTTGCTTCAATACTTCTTTGACATTCAGTAGGGATAGTCTCTTATGCAGAATATTCTAAAGCGTTCTGTAAAGAAATCTTTATATTACTGTCACTAAACATTTTCATGTAATTATCTTAGTTTACCACCATTAACAGCCAAATCTTACAAACTGCTTCATGATATTTTATCGGCTGTTTCTCACGTTCTCAGTAAAGAATTCCGCGAGTTCAATAGGTAGAGATAAGACCTTTTTATTCTTTCTGGAAAAATATTGTGAATACAGCTATTTTACATTGATTTTAGCTTAGAATGAAATTAAGACTAGCTTATAAAATATGGAGGGTAGATAGAACTATAAATCTGTTACATAACTCATTTTCACAAAAGATTGCTGTTAGAAACCTTTTATTATAAGGTCACGAATTTTCTCATTAGTCTAAAATCGCCTCAGGAATGTCTTAAATAATATTCTGAAAGACTTATGATCATTTCTCAAACTTTTCACTCGCTTTGGAAATTCCAGCTTTATACCAAGTTCTTTTCGATATCTCGATTCTGGTCATTAACAGAGTAACAGTTTTCTTATCAACAAAGCATGTAAAAGGATGAATAGGTTAACCAACATATTGCATACAATAAAATCACTAACACATGTATGCATTTTTAAGGCATGTGCAGATTAATATACCAATCTTTTAAACTCAGTATAAATAAGTTTCTTAATATTCTGTTTTCAGAAGAAAAAGATTTGTTATACTATGAATATTAATCATTATGTGCCTAAAATAGAATTCTTAACACTAGAAAATGTTTTACTTGAGATAACTACAAAGAATAACAAATTTGACTACGTAAAATCTGAAGTTTTATAACCAGTGAGATGCACTGAATATATGTAAAATACAGGTAAAATCCTAATTATCATGCAAATACTATTCTGTTCTTCAGCGCTCAGAATAGTACACAAAGAAACTCTTGATGAGTATAACAACGTACGTATATTTTAATCTCATTTAGCTCAATTCGTTTATTTATCGTTTCAGCAAAATGAAAAATTCACCCCTACGTCTGTAGTATTTTATATCTTTTAAGCATTTTATTATAAAACATAAGAAAATAATGTCTTACAAGGGATATGCAACGGTCTTTGTTTACTAATTAAAGAATACAAATGAATCAATTACTGTACAGATAATAATAATAATAATAATAATAATAATAATAATAATAACCATAATAATAATAATAATAATAATAATAATAATAATAATAATAATAATAATAATAACAAAAAATGGAAGAGCATTATTAGATCCTCATCATGTTTCTTAGTAACCAAAATCTAATCATACATTAAATATTAATAGGATTTACTAAACTGAGCAATTTAAGAATGGACGACTTTTTATTTTAACATTTATAGTATAGTTTTAGTTTCAGAACCTCACTTAATTAATTTCATGCTATTTTGCTTGGAGCATAAGAGATGGCTAGTCACAGATGTATGTTGATAACATCCAACTGTTCCCTATTAATATTCTGCCTTTGTTAATGCAAAGAAATGACCCGACTGTGAAGTATTTGAATAGATGATGATACAAATGCAGGGGTAATGTTTTATTTGGCAGATAAAGCCCTCTCCCTGAATAGCCATCTCTCCAGCTCCCAGCAGTGGTATGTATTTTATATATATTCTTTAGGTTAAATTGTATTCCCCTAAAATGACAGAGTAATACAGTATATTGTTTAATACTTACATGTTTAATAGCTCATGTTATGTGTTTATGATGTACGAAATTTTACTTTGTTCAAAATTAAAAGCTACAGTATTCAATATTTTCATTAGCTATTTAAAATGTTAAATGTTTAAGTATCGTAGGTTAAGTAATATAAAATTCACGTTATATATTTTGCATATTTTATGATATATTTATTATATTCTTCTGCATACCTAATTACTTTTAAATCAGATAATACACAAAAAATCCGAGATCTAGAGAGACGTATTTTTATAATATGATATATATTTTAATTTTCTTTAACTTTATCATAGAATACAAAAATTCTGAATAACAGCGTTTCTAGTGATATATTGGTTTCCTTCCACAGTATATATGAACTGAGTGCATTTGTTGTACAATATCTATATTATATAATCACAATAGGGGTGAATGGTAAACGTTATTAATGCTATTAAAGGTTTCGCTTTAGGTGATATATAATGTAATTGGTGATGACTTGCACATGCTCTTGTAGAAGTTAAACGCATTTCAAAGCACAATACCTTTGGCACTGATTAAATGCAAGACATTTTAGTACATTTTTTAATTTCGCTGATATTGAGGCTTTTATTACAAGAGAAACATTGTCACCGCTATGCAGCATCTAGTGCAGAGGCTTTACCCAGCACCCAAGCTTCGGGTAATATACGTGGGTAAGGAGCAATTGCGCAATTGACTAAATACGTTGGTTTATGATTTCAAACCACTCTGTCAAATTTAATGTCGGTAGGTTGAACAATTTTGATACTAAGTATATTTATTCTTTCTTTAATGCACTTTACTTTTTTAAACTATTAAAACTTTAATTTGTTTTAAGATTGCTAATGTACAAAAAGTTTGATTCTTAATGAGAATGATTTAGAAGATTATTTTACATTTAAAGTAAGTATACTCCTAAAGTATTTGTCATCAACTTTTATCGCCATATAAAAATACAGAACAAACAAAAAGATGCGCAGAGAAAAGATAAAGGTAGCTAGAAGAATTCACAAATAATGCATCCACTGATTTTCGTATTATATTCGTATATAATAGAAACCCGTTTGTAAAAATTTGCGAAAGGAATTCTAATAATATTTTAATATTATATTTTTATACATTTTACTTCTATATGCAGTATTAAGATAAACAATTTTAGTTTTAAATTGTCATTATAGCATGAAATGAATTTCTTTATGTCTGGAACACTGGCACTGGCTTAAGCTTTTGAAATTCGATTATATTTGCTTCTATAAATAATTATATATAATGTAAATTATGTGCTATAAAATGAGCATGTCGTTAATTTGAGAGCGAACTTTCTCATTCTGGCGTGCTGTACTCAACTGTTTAAACTTCGTTACTTTATCATGATATTGGGTGTATATATGTTACAAATCTCGATGGTAGGTAGATGGGTACCATGTGATCATATGTTTTTCATAAACCATGTCCAGAAACGCTTTTTTACGTGCTAGTGTCTGAAATGTGGGGTAGGATGTAGGGAGTACGGATCACAAAATTGAAATGCAATATGTAAACAGAATTTTAATCCACTACAGAAGGTAGGTGTTCATATGGCTGCCACCAATTTGGATACATTTTGTATATCGCCTGGTTGTGTCATGTCAAACTCTTGGAAAGATTCCCGGCATATTTCAGATGACTCCATTTGCTACTTGAAGTTTATTATTTTATTTTTATTCTGCAATATTTACATCCTGATATCTTGTTTCTACATCAGGACATAATACTCCAGATTCATTTTATTTATTCCTGTTATATCTTTCAATACAATTTTAGTTACAATTTAAATTCTACAGATTTTAAAATCTACAATACTAATACTATAACTACACAAATCTATAATTTCAATAAACTAAACCGGTTCTGGAATCCGCACTACGACTATTTTGCTGTGATTTATAATTACATCTACAATTGCTACTGATACCCAGTAGCAATGATTACATTTACAATTAATCAATTTACAATTTTTATCCCATTTAATATCTACATTGTGCATTTCTGCCAACGCTGGGTATCCGGGCTGCTCTCCACTGGAATTCCTGGCAACAAGACCTGGACATGAATGGAGTTAATGCCGGTCTCAAGCAGCAACTGTACTGGACCATGGTGTGATGACAGCGCAGTTTTCTTCTCCTCTCTCCTTCTTTTGCTCTCTGTCTACTTCTTCCTCTCTGAACTGCTTCCTTTCCGCCTGAAAACTGCCATTATTCCTTTCTTCTGTCAATTCTGCTCTCTTCTTCTGATTCAAATAGGGTGTTATCTTCTTTATCATCCTTTTCTTCAACTAATTCTACTTGTAAATATCTTTCTTGCCTTTCCCTGATTCTCTTGGAGAATATACAATTTCTGACTTTTGAATTTTTACTCTTGTTTTATTTTTGCTGTTTATATACCTCTTGCCATTTTGCATGATATTTTATTTGTTAGTTCATTCAATGCCCTAAAATTATCTTACTTTCTCATGATGTTCCAAATGTGTTTCCTGCAAGTAATCTTCTTTCCTCTGCTACTATTGACTGGTATTTAGGGCATTCAAATGACACATGTTCCGGTGTATCGATCACGTTACAGTCCGTACAGAGTGAGGTACCGGCCTAATTTGTCAGAGCAGTCATCGGCAAAATGTGACACAAGGCAGGTCATCCTGAGTCATCGCCTGCGCCTTCTGGAGGTGATAGTGGTGAAGTTGCTCATCGTACAAAACTTGTCATACTGACATAATGTTTATACCAATGATGTAGCTACAGCTCGAGTGCTCGTAGAAGGCTTCTTCAAACTCTGGTGTGCGGCAAGTCGCGGGCATCCACAGAAGTATTTGTTAGGACGTAAACTGCCTGTTTCACTTACAAGCCTCTCCAGTCTTGAAAACATGGTTTGGGCTGGGTGAAGCCTGTTGGGGTAACATTGTCGATAGAGCCGGCAAGCCTTTCTTGCATTCCTTCGGTTTTCTCCGTAGATGAGAAGCACCTGGGTGTACTCTGCATTATGTGTAAAAGGCCGCCATTTTTCATTTCCACATGACGATAGACTCACAAATGCATACTGTAAAGTATGAAACTACTGAAGAGGATAACAGTGTAACTGTGGGATATCGTGAAGGACTGCTGTACGTCACGTAAAGGACCGCCACGGGTGGCCGAGGTCGTTAAGACCTCGTGAGCGGGAGGTCTGGGGTTGGAATCCCGCCAGGACCGCCCTCTCTGACTGAGGATTTTTCCAGGTTTTCCTCAGTCCTCATAAATGGCAAATGCCGGGGAGGTATCCTAAAATAAGACCTGAAATGTTTCCTTCCTTAAAAAAGTCTTTCATAATATATAATTTCATTTCATGTATCATCAGTGTCCACCGCCTGTGGTGCCTCAGTAGTATAAAGGGGCGTTAAACACTATTCAAAAAAATCACTAGTAAACAACCCTTAACTAATGAATGCGACCTCTACTGCTTGTCGCGGCGTCTAATGGTTTGTTTACCTAGTCATCCGCCATCCGTTTCGGAGGCTTTAGCACGTAAAGAAAGCTTTTCTGGACATGGGTTTATTAACAACATAGGATCACATGGTATCCATCTACCTAGCACAGAGTCTTGTAACATATATTTGTTTACACCCGGTATACAAATATAATTTTATACGTTAAAGATATGCAAATCTGTCTTGCCAGATATTTTAAACACACAACAAAGCTTACAATTTTGGGACTTGGAGGATAATTTATTTTGTTTGGCACTTTATCGAATTTATTTACTTTATGTTATTGAAAACTTTACGGGAAAAAGAACTATACATTAGGGAAGCATTTTTCCTTACTCCACATTTATCCACATATGAATAATAGTACACCTTGTGAAACCTAACGCATTCGAATAAAACGGATGAGTTTATTTAACTGACTGAGAAGGGAGTATAAACGAATACATGTATTAAATGGTGGACCCTATAATGTGCATTAAGTCTACAAGTTCACAATATTACTACTACTACTACTACTACTACTACTACTACTCTTACTGCTGCTGCTGCTGCTGCTGCTGCTGCTGCTGCTGCTGCTGCTACTACTACTACTACTACTACTACTACTACTACTACTACTACTACTACTACTACTACTACTACTACTACTACTACTACTACTACTACTACTACTACTACTACTACTACTAAGAAGGAAATGATACATAACACTAAAAGTAGCTCCTGTGAAATTGACTTAATCATTGAATTCTTCGACCATAGAATTTAACTTTCTTGGACTGTAACAAAATCGCTAGTATATGTATTGGTACGTAATAAGTATAATACAATTCAAGCTGACATACTAAAGGTTAAAATTCTCAGCAAATATAACATGTATGCTAACATAAAATTTTCGTAAAGTTTCTTCTCTATAACAGAGTTCTGTATATATCATAACATGCTGGAATTAATTTTCCGTGGAGATAAGTAAATCTTCAACATTGTGTTTGAATATTCAATCAAAATTATATAATTCGACATAGTGTGAAACAAAATATTTTACCGAATTATTAATTTCTTTTTAACGTTATTGCTGTCTACTTGGACTATTCTTATATGTGGATCCTACCTCTAAAAGAATATTCATATCAAAAGGACTAAATTTCCTTTGCAAATCAAAGCAACTGCTTCTAAATGGATCACAGAAAAACTTAAAATAGCTTGGGAGTATAAAAAATTATTCTTAATATAAATTTAGCTTTATTATGGTATGTGTAATCATATAGCACAAGTTATTTCAGCTGTACTCGAAAATATACTGCACTTTTTCATTATTTTTTTCTTAAAACTTTATTAATGTTGGCAAATATTCCGAAACAAGTGAAGCAAAAATTGTTAACAGAAAGCTTCTGTATATGTGAACCCATAAACCATGTATCTATAGAGGGAAACTCCTTAAATACCATTACTTTCTGTGTGTTACTGTTGCTGCATGAAAATGTTTCCGGAGTTACGTTAAATTTACAGTTGAATGACGTTCAGTGCAAAGGGCTACATCTAGACGTTTATGTTTTTCAAAGTATCTGGATTATCTTTAATACACAACTTTATATCGTAATAGAACCATAAATTAATCGTTAGTTCAAGATCTTTGTTGTTGTTGCTGTTGTTATTGTTCTTGCTGGTAGAATTTACGTAACAAAGCATTACTCTTGATTCTCTTTGTTATCATTGTTCCATGTGTCCACAATCAATTAAAAATGATGCTGAGTAATTGCAACCTATGTTGAAAAATGTGAAGCTTCCTTGACACATTAACATTTTGTCGTTTTCCTAAGTCCCTAAAGAATGATCAAGTTCCTGTTTTTAACTTAAGTACTTTTTATGTTTTTGGTACTTTGTACGATAGCTAGAAGATCCTGTGATTGATATACTATTTTCAGATACAGAGCATTTTGAAGGAGAAAGGATTTGAACTGAATTCTGATCTACATATATTGTTTACCGCATAGAATGGTAACTTTACCACTAAGCATAATAACCATAATTATGAATTGTGTTATATATATTGTACTCGAAATAACTGGATTAAGAGGACAACAATGCAGGGTATGAATTAAACGTGTACTGTTACTGAAAATACTGATATGACAATTTTACTGAGAAAGACAACTTCTGAATGGTGTACCACACTTCATATTGTACACTTCCCCAGAACGTTTTAAGAATATACACTGTTAATTCATTTGCACTGGCGTGTATTTCTAGTAATAATACAAGGAGGTGATTATAACTTCAGCACATACCAGGAAACTTCTAACGGTATAGTGAAATAAGTAAAATAGAATACTGAGTGATTTGTGGATGAATTTGTTGCACTTTTCTATAATTATGCAGTGCCATTCGAAATTCTGAACAAAATTACATACATGTTCCTGTTTTGTATACAGCTTTGGGATGTTATGCGTTGCCCTCTAAAATCTTACTGGGAACGTAACCATTTAGGCAAAAAGTTTGCTGTTTTCATGGAACTGAACAAGAGCGTGCAAGCTCACAATCTTCCAGCCTACATTATTGCGACGATGCTCACAGGACTTATTGAGTTTGGTGTGTACCAACATGGAACTCTTATATCTAGAGTGAAAAGTATTTCGATGTTGGTAGGTGTTTTACAAAAATAAAGTTTTAAATGCGTTTTGTGCTCGTTTATCAATGTATTGCAATAAATATGCATTTTAGAATATAATTAGCAGCAATCAATCTGTAACTGTTTCACAAACGTTCTAATTTTAGGTTTTCTTCAATTCTAACACGAACCATGATGACAATTCACTCAAGGTTAGCTTTATTTTCATGGCTATTGCAACATTTAAATATTTATCTATTACGCTCATTTGAAATGTGCGCCAAAGTCTATCCATTAAATGCATATATATATATATATATATATATATATATATATATATATAAATTTCTGTAACCAACACTTAACTCCCACGTATTGTTATTAGATAGCAACTGGTATGTGAACATTTTTAAATGAACTCAGGAGAAGTCTCTTAGCTCTTCACAATGGAACCATTCACTCTGCATAGCATGCACTAGGTACAATTAAACATTATTTTCATTATAAATAATTAAACTTAAATATTTTACAGCAACATTTTTAAGAACCGAAAATATATATGCAAGTATACCACAAACTCTAAATGCGCATTATCCAGGCTAGATACACGCCACTGCTCTTGAAATAGCACGTACTACATACTATTTTATCATTGCAGTACTGGGAGAAGTACGCTTATACCTAAAATTAACGACTTTTGTTTTGCAACCGTAATTGTGTCTGGTTGAAAAAATGTAAATCAGATTGTGTATGTAATAATAATGTGCAGTGTTTTTATTACGTATTATTTTTATTTTAAAGTATTTTTTAACATCCAGTAAATTTCTGTGTGAATTACTAATTAGTTTTCTCAAATATATGTGTGTTGTAGAATTTTACTGTTTGAATATTTGTTTACAAAAATGTTTATTAATTGTACAAGGAGACTGATATGAGAAAAGGGAGAACACCCGTGTAAAAAGATTAATCTGAATATGTTTTAATAAAGGTTGATTCTCATTACAAAGAAATGTTACATTGCGCTGTAATTGGTACCTAATGCTTTGTTTTCAAAATTTAAATGCGCAATTGTTTTTTGTATTCGTATGCAACCTTAGTTAAAAATGAAACATGTTCCAAAAGCAGATTTACAGATTGTACTTAGGACCCATTTAGAAAATTCAACAATACTAATGTTTTATAGTATACAACTGCTAGTATTGTTAATACCGAGATCGAAATTCTGCCTAACCAAGAAATGCCTTTGTCTCCTAGCGTTTAAGTTACAAGCTCCGGAGTTGGCACTTATTCCGTTATGCTTCACTATACTTCATCCTTACATTTCTGAGAAAGTAAAAAAGACTTTTACAGCAGTGAATCTCGAGAAAGCTTTTCAAATTTTCTGGTAAATTTACTTGTATTAAACTATATTTTTCTTTTGAGGCAATATGTAAATGAGACATATTGTTGCGTTCTATTTATTGCAGTTAAGGAATCCAAATAAAGGAAAATAATAGTTGAAACAAATTAAATATTTGTAAGTGACTGAAAACATCACCACTAACCGAGGATGTCAAATCACTTATAAAGGCAGAACAGAACCAAAAATCTAGATCGCCGGTTCGATCCCGGCCAGGACCAATGGATTTTATCGGGCGGAAAAATCGTAAGTATGGCTTCCTTCGGAAGGGAAGTAAAGCCGTGGGTCCCGTGTCGTACATTTACGGCACTATAAAGAACCTCAAGCCTGAAAAAAGAGGCCTCTGAGCAAAATTTGTTGGCCGTTTCACGCCCTCATTTGAATGGAACGCTGATGATCTGAGTGTTAAAGAGCGTCCGTAATTAAACCAATTAAAAAAATAAATAATCTAGAGCTTGGTTTTTAACACTATTTTCGTCCTATGCCTTCTCTTAGAGGTCAAACTTTAAAATGTTACAACAGTTTATAATTACTAGTATGACCTAATCAAAATATATTACCAAGACTACACGTGAATATTAAAAGAATCTTAATTATCGGTGTACATTTACTGACATTTGAATGAATGGGTGTGATATTTACATGTTTCTCTTTCTCTTAAATGGGTATTCCCAAAACCTCCCTGCTCACTTGAGTCTCGGTGTAAAATAATAAACTTTTTTTTCTCATATCAGGGCTGTTTAAATATATATACAAAAATGTAAAACTCTAGACATATGCCCTCGAATATGTTATTTTGTATGCTCAAATAATATTCCTGATACAGTCATGTATCAGTTTATTTACATACATCACAACACTTCTATTAACAAATGAATTAAAATGTGACACACTTGAATTGAGTGATAAAGTAATAAGAGTTTCTTTCGATGTACTGTTATATGTTTCATTTACTGATTGTTGTATCCATTGTATACCAATTAGCTAGTCTCACTTCATTTGTATTTGTCTGAATATGATCTACCAATAGGTTATGATGCAAGATGCATGTTACAAATGAATATGTTTTGCATGTTATCTTCTTAATTTTATTTTGTTGTTTAAAATATAATTTTGTGGCAAAGTAATAAAATAAAGTATAATAAATACTGAATAAATCTTCATAATACATTCCTGATTTACGACTTATAACCTAACCATTAAGTTCTTTGCATATAGTTTTATTGTAAAATATAATACCACCCTGCACCAGGGTTTCTCAAACTGTTCAAGTGGATGACACTTTGTGAAAGGTTTTGCGATCACTGCATTTTTGCCCTGTTCGTAAGTATATCACGTTTTGAGTCATGTTTATTCATTTAAAACAGCATCAATTAGAATATCTTTATATTTTATAAGGATTAATAAATAGAAAAAAAACTTATTCTTTTTTAATACTAGAAAGATGTGAAGATTATTTTATTATAATGCACTTGTGTAAGCCATCTATTTTTCAAAATAGAATTTTTATCATTTCTACCCCACCAGTTTAAAAAATATAAATGTAAATGTTCGATAGATGATTGATGAAAATAATTTCTAAACACAATAAATAATGTTCAACACACGTTTTCATGAGATAAATATAAATCTCATTTGTGGTACTCAACTATACAGTGAGTTCAACAATTCACTTGAACTTAATTTGTTGCTTTTTTCATGGGATAGTTCTCAATTTTACTAAATGTATGTTCAACCTAGATTCTAGAGAACCCTAAAAGTGGACCAAAGTTTGGCAAACACTATGGTAGACAGCCAGAAGTAGAGTGACTTAAGTACGGAGTTTAGAATGTTTCCCAAAAACAAAGCTTGCTAATATTACACAGATTCGCACAAAGACAAAAAAAAGTTCTAAAAAAAACTCTGCATACCTCTCAGTTGTCAGTATTAAAAAGTTATATCCATAAATAAAGTCTGCTGAAGCAACTGCATGCTGACTGTCAACATTTTATTTTATGCTGGAAAAAATAATTTAAGACTAATTTTTTTAATTTATGTATTGTAATTGGGGATTGTTGGGGATTTTAGACATAGTTTTTAGCATTATGGCATTTAAAATAGGCCCTAATATTAATTACATTAATTACTATGTAATAATTAATGTAATATTAATTACATTATTACTTAAGTATGAGTACTTAATGACTCCTTTCATGGATGTCCAGTGGCTATTTCAAGATTTATTTCAAGTAAAAGATTGAAGATAACTCTAATTTTGTTTGAAAAGTTGTTAACATCAACTTATTCGCTTCCCCTAGAAAGGCAATGTTTTCAAATAGGAAAACTTATGTACAAAGTAAATGTGTAATTTTTGTAGAAATCGGTTTTTTATACATATAAAAAAGCAAAACAGGGCTATGCATTACAGTGTTCAAACTAGAGTCGTGTTTTGATGATAATTATTGAAATTTGAAATTACTAGATATTAAATTATGGCTTTGACTGCCTTGCAAGTATATACAGGAAACAAACGACACAATTTAGCACATTTTCTTTCCTCGAATCATATATTGAATCATACAATGTTTTGCATCTTCAATTGAATTGATCCATGCATTCTTTCCAATTTAGTAACGAATTGAACTCTTTATGTTTTTTAAACAACTGTAAGAAACATAAGCTTTTACAAAACATTACGTAAAAGCTATTACATCCTCTCCATCACAGTTACTCACATTTCTAGCAGATAAATGCAGTTTAAGTTTCCAGTGGACGACACATGTTACTGAGATATTGTACCTGGAGAACAAAGATATTTTTTCGACTTATACGCATCGTGTAACTACCTTATCTTACTTTGAAGTAAGGCACTCATCCTGCAATACGTAAACAGTAAACTGGGACATTGGGATATCAGCAGATTGTTTATATTTTCTGTATATGTATACTTTACTGCATTTCTTATGAGTGTAACGAAGAAACCAAATTAAAAATGTATATTTGTAATTAATAAATGAGTATTGGAAAATTAGAAAGCACATTCCTTTAAAAATGTGTTAAAATGAAATATTAGACTTTATTTATTCACATTGTTTGATTAACAAATGGTAACGGTGACATGCGAATTAAAATTTCCTCTCGTACGAAGTTCTGTTGCACAATAGAAAACCAATATACCCTATTGTTGATTAGCAAATAACGAATTTTCATTATATATGAAGTTATTTTAAAAAAATATATAAGATAATGAAAACAAACATTTTCCTCAATTCTAAAACAATTTGTTTCCTTTGGAATACATTAGGTTGGCATAATGTACTTTTAAATTGTCTACCAGTCATCACTTTCAAGTATTTGATTCAGCCTCTTGCCTAATGACATTACCAATGACTGACAAAGATGCGGTCTCCTAAAACTTTCCACACTTCGTTACATGTTTCTCCATAGCTTACGCCGTTGTATTCTGATGATAATCGCGTACCACAATGGTCCATATATTTTCAATGGGGTTCCGACCTAGAGACTATGCTGGCCAATCAAAAGATAATTTCTGAATAGGTGTTAAATCAGTGCTTCACAAGTATGCATGCTACAGTTGTGCTATGGCATATCTTCCTCTGGTTATATTTTGCGGACGCGCAACACCTGCAGAACCTGGATATATCTTCCGGAATTCATGTGGTGAGGAGCTGGAGCAGTTTCCCCACTCACCTATCCCCAGAATGCAATATTTATTGTCACTACTAAATGTGACTGTGACATATTTGCGCTCAAATCTGGAAGCTAAAAAGAATAGGGTCAACTTTATATTGTGAAAATACCTGTTTATCTGTCTATTCTCGATGTCCGTCCGTTTTGGTTTATGAGGGATTTTTAAACCTTCTTCCCGAAAACGCCGAATCCAAAACGTACTCATATGTTTGGCTTTTTCAGCGGCATTGGCAATTTTGGCCACTGTACGCTATCCATATTCCTTACTTATTTCAAATATGGAACCTGGCATTGTAAAATGACATGTAAGTAGAAGAAAACTGTAGGCAGTCCTATGGAAGTCTATGGCGGTCGGATTTTTCACATCCAGTTCTTTTTCTTACGTGCAGGTGAGGGAAAAAGAAAGGGCGAAAGTGACAAGGATAGTGACATATAAAAAGCGTTAGATTATTGAATGGTGCCTATTTGTCAGTGCTTCAACTATATAGAAGACAAAATAGCAGAGGTGTGAATTTGCTCGCCACTAACAGTGACATAATTGCAGGGAATGAGTGGCGGAAAATCTATTTTAAACGCCATAAATTGACCTACTGAAATGAGATGAGTAAGACTATCGTGGTCCTTGATTGTACTGTGTAAACTGAAATGTTATTTATTGATAGAGCGTATCCAAAATCTGAAACAAATACACAGTCAACCAATATTAAATGAAATTTCCATAATTTTTTTAAATGTTGTTTAACGCCCGGTTTACTACTGAGGCACCACAGGCGTGAACACTGATGATATATGTGATGGAATGATATATTGAGAAAGGATTTTTTTAAAGAAAGGAAGCGTCCCAGACCTAAGTTTAGGGTACCTCCCCGGCATTTGCCATTTATGAGGGCTGAGGAAAACTTGGAAAAACCCTCATTCAGGGAGGGCGGTCCTGGCGGGATTCGAATCAACGCCAGACCTGCCGCTCACGAGTCCGCGCTTTAATGACCTAGGCCACCCGTGGCGGTATTTCCATAATGAAAAGCAATTAAACTGATAACAGTTGTCTCACTATAGTCTTTGTAAAAGCCCCAAAAGTAAGAAAAATGAAACTACAGATTTTACAGTAACCCGTTGTCAAGAAATAGCTAAAATCTGTCACAACAGATTAAACATATGGAAACAAAATATGAAAATTGAAGTATATCAAGGTGGAAGTAGCTATAGTGTGAACAGAAATATATATGGGTCACATTGAAAGTTTCTGCAAACTGCTTTTTTACGATTATTTTTGTTTTGGTCTTTCTTGTTTTTCAAAAAGGGGCTTTTTAAAATCTTATACGATGGAACCAATAATCAAAACACTGCACCCATTTTACAGAGCTAGTGGAAGACCCCAATCGCAAATTCAGTGATATTAATGGACAATCGTCGCATTCTCTTCTAGATAATTGGGTATGAAAAGAAGTCGCATGGTGCCAAATCGGGTCTGTCGAACTGACGTCGTTAATTCCACACCTAAAGTGACGAAAATGTTCACTATCTGTTTCCCAGTGCGGCGCTATTTTAGGGACTTAGAGGTCGTTCTGTAAGCACATTTGCCCAGACTGTCGGTAAAAAAATTGTGTTTTTTTTTTTTTGTCTCAGGTCATCAGCGTCCCATCCAATTCAGCGCATGAAACGGCTCATAAATTTTGCTCAGAGGCCTCTTTTTTAAGTACGACACGGGATCCACATCTTTGCTTCCCTTCCGAATGAAGCCATACTTAGGATTTTACACCCGAAAAAATCCGTCGATCCTGGCCCGGTTTGAGCCCGCGATCTTGGGTTTAGGAGGCAAATATAGTTACCACTACACCACCGGGACTGACGCACATGTTGGTGGTAGTGAAACCTGTTCAAGAGGGAAGTGACTTGGTCCCCTGCTTTCTGGACAGATATCTGTGTTGTTCAGGTAAGAAGCTAAAATGAACAATTTCTTCAACTGCAGTTTCTTACAGACAAAGAAAGATGCCGAGTTTCCTCTCAACATTTTGCCACCTACACATTTTTCTCCGTACAAAGTAAGCCATTATATAGGAAGCGCTCTAAAAATACGATCGGTTGATAATGTAACGATAATGGTTTAGTTTTCCCGTCCTCGGAAATAAAATATATTTAACATTACTCGTTTTCTCACATAACGCATTCTATAAAATTTTGTGCCAGTTTTGCGATACTTTGAAGCCATTCATTCGAAGCCTTAAATTTCGTCTTTTTGGCCATTTGGACATCTTGGGGCTGTAGAACTGATTCGGAAGAAGTCATGTTCTTCGAATGGGCTTGAACAAAATATTCTAATAGTAGTTAGTGTATTTCTTCAGAGCCTACTGTTTTCTGTTTTCAGGTCGACATTATTATCCACAAGTAACTCATGATGTGATCTTAACTTTCCAGTGTCATTTATCTGAGTTTTTCTACAATTTCACTTTAACATTATTTTTTACACTCAGTCTTTTCTTAGTTCGATAACTTTCATCTTATTATTTAACGACAATGCCACATTTTTATTTGTCATTGTTGCTCAAGAAAGTAGAGATTCCGTGTTCTACTTAGCCACTAGCAACAAGATGTACTGTTGGTGTGGTGTAGGAAAACCACTGAAAGAACTCTTCCGCCTGGTAGGCAATAAAAATTTACCAAAAACCCCAACGCACCATCGCAGACTGTTGCAAAGAAACCACGTTTTTATAATAGTGACTCTTATATATATGGGTCACTATTATATATATATATATTAAATATATATATATTATTAAATATATATAACATAAAAATAAAAATAAAGCAACACTATCACACTTGATCGCTATATTTCGGACTCGTGGAGTACTCCTATGGCCATAGAAGGACTCCACGAGTTCGAAATATAGCGATCTCAAGTGTGACTTTTTACTAGTTCTTTATATATATATATATATATATATATATATATATATACATATAAATGTGCGTGTGTGTAGCTGTTCTTCCCTTCAAAATATATTTTACTTCAAAGAGTGTGTTCAAGAATTATGTATCCGTTGTAAATAGTGACAGACTCGTTTCCGTTTCGACGGTGTTCATTTTATTCAGGAAAATATGACATACTTAACATATAGTTTTCTACAGTACCGATAAAACTTGCCAAATGGACAGCATTCTGGGATATTCAGGTGCAGGTTTCACTACTCCAATGAACATTTACCATAATACGACTTTACTGCGTAGCGGAGACAAAAGGACCTGAGTGACCATAGAACGAAAAAACAATCTTCTTTCCACTTCAATAGCCTCTTTCGACTTTTATTTGCTTTTCTTTGACTGAGGAAATTCATTATGCCCGATTCAGTTTGTTTTCCTACTCATTACTGTAAATACATGTTTCGCCACCTGCTAGGATGTCAAAAAATAAAATATATTTTAAAGCCCAGATTTTTATGCATTTTCTTGTGCTAATCAACACACGTTAAATGTGTAATTCACCTAGTCAGCAGTATCTTTGCATTAAAATAATTATGAAGGCTCACTAAATACCTATCCTCATATATTGAAACTCTTCTGCTGGGCATTTTTATGGCCTTCTTGATACCATAGGGAAAGGAATGAGGAAATAAATCAGGTGTTAACGAGATGTGTATTTTTATGGCATGTAGCACAATTTATCATCAAAATTTGTTGCACTGAAATGTGCCACCGTTACTCCTTGGAGAACTTCTTGGTCAACATGTGCCACTTTAGCTCTAACTATGGCGATCGAGTGACGTTCTAAAACACACGTTAATATTTCTAAACCTTCCTACGGTTAACTGATTGAAATGGGTCAAGCTGTTCACTAACTTGATACAACTACAATGCTTAATTTGATAAGGACTGATCCTGAATTCAACTAATCCTGATGGCAACTGAAATGAACTAACTGTGAGACGCAACTTCTCTTCCACTGACTGAGCTGAACTGACTATGTCTATCTTCCATACCGCTAATGCCCCACCGACTACTCTTACGCTGACTATGGGGCGCAAATAAACAAAGCAGTCTGCCGTCTCCCGAAACTATCCTTGTTCTTTTAAAATGTGAATATTTTCTTCCATCTTCGCGTCCCTGTTGTGTAATATGTTCCCCCCGGTCTTTTTCCGCTATACTATTGGTCATATGGCCTACGTGACTACTTTCATGTAAATATCAACTGAAGCTGCTAGCTTTTTCCTTTGAAGAGGTTATTGACCAGTCTTTCACCTCCTTATGTTTATTTCTTTCGCCCTTAGCTAACATGACAAAAACACAGCTCCCTAGCTGTAAACGAAATAAACATCTTTTTCAAGGAATCTTCTTTAAATTTCTCCAGGAAATTTTTGCTTGGGCAAAAATTGTTTATGATGGGCAATAAGTTTCTCTATTCCCGTTTTCGAACAGAAAATAGGAAGTGTTTTCTACCTGGTAAGAAAATCAAATTATACACAACATTTCAATGCAGGTAGAGAAGATGGAATTGATACTACACTCATAACTGTAAATTGGAAGCTATATAAAATTAATTAATATAATAACTCTAACGCAAATGGGGGTGGCAGCTCATAAATTTTGCCTCACAATATCTTAAAATTATAAAAATGTGGATTCTATTAATCCCAAATGAAATAATAAAATATCTGAAATTTAAAACATATCTGAAACCCTAAAAAGGACAATTGAGTGAATAAGTAATTAAAAATGTATGAAGATAGTAGAAAGAAATTTATATCTTAACTACCGAAAATAAGAAGGGGTGGTATGAAAAAATTAGAACCCATTAGAATAAGATAGAATTGAAAATTGAAATTGGATTTTATGGTGCCGGATGGGAATTGGGTTGAATGGGTGCTGCGGTAAATAATTTTTGTCCGCTGATCGCAGGTTTCGCCACGGCTGCTGTAGACCCACCCACTCTTCTTCGATGAGACTTTCTCGAGGGCGTTTCGCTATATTTTGGCGGCTCTGAGCTAGCGGCCGGTCCTGAGTGAATCAAGACTCTGAAGGTGACGACAAATAACGCTTCGTTATTTACTTGTTGATATCATTTATTCTCCTAGCATGTATATTCGGGCAAACTCACGTCTCTCGTCGAACCACTGACAAGGTAATCTCGGCAAAGGCATATGTTTAATAAACGTTGACCAAATGGTGCCGAGTACCACGAAAGTATTAATGTAACTGAATTCTCAATGCAGGTAAATGGTGTATCGGCAACTAACGTGGCGACTGGCACTCAAGCTTCGTTACCGGAACTGGTACTTCGTACTTAGGCCGGTCTTCCGCTCATCTCCGGGTGACGGCAGCCACACGTATCTGGGCCGGAAAATTCTGTGACTGCCCACTTCTGGGAAAAATCTGGCCCTTTTACACCCGACACGAAATGATGCTATCCATGAGCGACGGCGCGAAATACTCCAGCCAATTTTGTGTTAATGTGTCTCATAAGTGAGTGCATACCTCACTGAATTTCATTTCTATGCCCTGGAAAATTTTGTTCAAGCCAAATGCTTCGTTATTCGTCAACAAGGTGAATTTAAACATATTTCGTGCGTCACTATCAACGACTCATTTTTTTCGGACACCTGCAACTATGCCGGTGTGCTTGCCCTGAGGCGGGGGCATTTTCAACCCTAGCCGCATACCAAAAAGGATTACCTTGCATTGTCTGCCTTTTGTCAAGTCTTTTTGCGTTCGGAGAAAAATGAGAGTTTTCCCGTAACTGGTTTTATTTTATACTTTATTTCTTAAATATTACAAAAAATTACACTTTATGAATGTATTTAAACACTTTACAATATTAATTTTGCAAATACAGTAATGTCATTAAAGTTCAACCACTGAAAGAAAATGCACAACATACTTGCACCTAATTATAGACTTGTTGATTTTAAGATTACAAATATTAATTATTTCAATTACTCCGTATTTGACGGGGAGCCAGATACAGCTTCAAAATGAAACATACTTTAGAGGATTTGAATGATGGACTCAGCAAATAGCTATAAAAATTGCCTATTTTTTATTATTTCATTTTTTATTAAAACTTTAAATCATTTTTATTAGTAAACTGGAAATCTGCTAGGTTAAAGAAATATATGTGTTAAGTAATTGATGGCAAAATTTAAAAAAGTAAACCAGCAACTAACGAAGTATAAACTTACTGATTACATACTAGAGATTGAAATAATTACGAATAAAGAAAGGGTAGAGAATTGCATTATGCTGTTTTACATAGCTATTTGGATAAAGGATTATATATACAGCACATGCTTGTAAAATCTAAAGGCAGGCAACAGATATGGAACATTATTCTATAAACAGGTACAACATCTCATGCGATGGAAAAGGATTGCTGTAGACGATTGAAAAGAAAAAAGAAACCACCAGTTGTCGCTCTTTCAATTACTAATACCCAAAATGTGACTTTTTCCCCTGCGAAACGCCCCCATCTAACCTATTTTTATACATATATTTTGTTGAGTGAAATATTCAACTTTTTAAAAGAATTTGCATGAAAATTGCAGAGGTCTCCTTGATTGAATCATCATTGAAACAAATGTGAAAAAGCGAGCGCAGACTCGTTAAACAGATCAGGTACACAAGGTAACTGTTTAGGTTGGACCCCACCGATTTTCATGAAACTTAGTAATATGATCACCTAAGACTTTCTACAGTTAATGGTTATGATCATATTGCTGTAAACAATGGTTAAGTCTTTAAAGCATTGTTAGAAAATAGATGGAGAGCATGGGGCAGATGAAATAGTGGTGGTGGTTTAATATGGCCTTGTTTGTGCTAGTGTCAGTGAGTATGTAGGTATGATAATTTAGGTAATTGGGCTGTTTATAAATGAATAAATGTTTGTATTTAGAAAAAAATCATTAAAACTATAAACAAGATGAATATTATAACATATTACAGACTAGAATTAGCTGTTGCTTACAAACAATAAGAAGCCAGTTGTTAATGACCAACAGTTTGCGATCATTCTTGAAAATACAATTGAGAAAATACTACGAAGTATTGAATAATACATATAGACGACATAAGATTTCACAGAGGGAAATTATTGCACTTTTCAGTTATTATAATGTAGCTGAACATGAAAATTACAAAAATAAAATGCCCAGTAAAACAAATGGATGTTTCAGCACTTAAGAGGATGTATAATCTCCAAAGAAACGACCTAAAAGATTGCATTATTACAGAAACATCTTACAGAGCTTGAGTGGGGGGGAAGGATTGAAATTATAGGCACAAATATTAAAAAAATAGGGTTATAACTCTTCTGTATCGTAATGAAAATTGCGCAGTAGGAGATCCAGACCACCAATATGTAAACATGTTATAAATAATAAACAAGAATTAACTGTTCAACATTCCTCCCTCATCTTATGATCTGAGATATGCTTACGTGTGGTATGGCCGGTATTTTAGCCCTAGGATCGCCGAGACACATTGCTGATGACAGATCAATTTGCATTGAAATCAACCGGAACCAAATTACCATTTTTAGTGTATTTGTAGCATTACCGTTAAATTCAGGATGACTTAGTTAATAATTATACCAAGTTTCATTCAGATCGGTTTGGTCTAACCGAAACAGTTCCCTTGTCAGTTAGAGAGTTGTACAATGTGTCTTAAAGCTAAAAGTAAAATGTTTGTTACAGATTTAAGCAAATAAAAATTACTTTCCATATCTTCGGCTTGGAGTGTGATTCTGCTTAGTCTGTGTCAGGACGATAAGCGGTGCTATTGGCGGAAAAGCATACATTTCAGGACATTTCGCAATTAAATGAATTCACAAAAGTGCAACTATGAAGCCATATAACATTATTAAAAATGATTTACTAAATTAAGTCTGAATCTTGCACTGGAAAAAGGGATTTGCATTTCACTGTGAATCATGATCGGAATTACAAATTAATTAATTGCATTTCAATACCAATATCAAAACTCAATTAATGAAAATTAACTTGTTCAACAAAAAATGTCAATGTCATAATATATTTGCAAAAATTACAAAAAAAGTCCAGAAAAATTCAATTAACTACATTTTCCCCATTGCTCTTTACTTTATATTACGAAGAAAGCTTCACACATTAAACAAAAATATTGGTGAGTATATTGCATTGTCTTCTGTAATTTCATAAATTTAATTTTTAAAACTATTTTTGTTTTATTCATGATATGATAGAATAATTACTGATTTGTGCTTTATGCAAATGAAACTCACGTATTCAAATGGCAAATCATGAAGATAAGCTTATAAGTATAATAAGAAAGACATTATGTAGGGCTTTAGTTGTAAATCTTGTTCACTCACAAAGTTCACATTTCGTTTACTAGGTATACCACAGCCGATAGCGCCCAGACTTGAACTCTTTCCTTTTTTCCTTTGTCATGACCTTGAGTCGTTTTAGAAAACTGTTCTCTGCTGGCCTCATGGCAGCACACATTAACTCATGAAGATTCTTACTTATTGGCTTTAGTCTGGAGCAAGTATTTACGTATAGACGTAGTTTTAAATTAAAATTAGCTCGTCATGTGCTCTAGGAGTGTATTCACAATTTTTCTGTTACATTACCTCCTTCTAGAACTTAAATTCACGATTGTGCACAAATTTGAATATATGTCAGTGCAAAACAAAAATACACGGGAGAAAACATTCAATAGAGAATGGGAAAATAGCGCAGATTTTGAAGCTGAAGTAACTCAAGAAAGGCATAAGTGTAAGCTTCCGGATACAAAGGAAAACCTTATAAATTAAATCAGAAATATTATAACGGCCCAACTTAATTGTGTCAATGAGAATGTGTTTTACAGACGTGGTGCCCGCTTAACCGAGGAGGGACAAATCCAATCATCTATAAGGTAAGGCTGTATACATGTTTTAGCCGTAAGGGCGGTGTGCCTAGTAGCCGAGGCGTAAAACACCACGTAAACGGTCAAGATTTATAATTAAGTTCAGTATATTGTCGGGAAATGCGCTCTCCTAAAATGAAGATATTAGAATTGGTATAACTTGAGCAAAAATTAATACAATGTGAAAAAAAATAATAGAATGATGCAGAAAAACGAACTTGTAGTATTTACAAGAATGCTTTAAATAGAAAAAAAAAAACCTTTTATTTGTTGTAATATTCACTCGGCTTACGTTTTGTCATTTAACAAATAAAAATATTTAAAAGAATGGGTGAACCTATAAGAAATATAAAGAGGAAACAACTTACTACCAATAATATTAATTATGTATTTTCCTACAGGATGGATTTCAATAAAACCTATTAACTGCTGGAAAGTCTATTTTATGAGTTATGGATTTTTCAGCAAAAGAGTAAACAGGAATATCAATATAAATAATAGTATGCCCCTAACTTCCTAGCACTTCTACTGAAGTACCAAGCATAAAGATAGCAGATTTTACTCTTTGCGTCAGCAAGCTGTTAATATACAATTATTTTTATCAAATATATTTTGCATCTTTAGAATCTATTAAAATTTATCATAAAAATGTTACAATAAATGAAATAATGAAAATAAGCAATATTCAAATACTTTCATAATTATGAATTATACGCCATTTAACTAATTGAAAAGTGTCATATATTTGGAACGTTTAAGTCTGTATCACTGACTGACTGGATAGAATACATGATTGGTATCAATAAAATTATGTCTATAAAGCAATGTGTTTTTAGTTTATATTATTTTTAAAGTTTTCAAACAATCTGAAAGGTATAATTAACATCAAATTATTCCTTTAAAATGCCATGTACAGCAAACATTAGCAAAAATTATACATTTATTAGTAATTAGTGCTGTATTATTTTGTTACCCTTTTAATTGTTATTATTCTCAAAATTAAGAAGTGGTTATAGTAAATGGTATGCGATTTAATCGTTCGCTATATACACGCCCTTTTGGGTCTCTGATAAGCAGTGGGCAGCTGTGGCAGATGAGTGCGCAATTACATAACAAACTTGTTGCAAACTTGAAATAATGGTAACTGCTAACATTAAGATCAATTGTGTCCTGTGGGTTTGAATACATGACCTTAGGTCTACGAGGCAAGTATGGTACCACTAGACCACCAGGACTGACAGTTCAAGGAGGGTACTTTATGTGTAGTGCATTTCAAATGTGATGTTCCTGATAGTTTTCAAAATAAATTTATACTAGTATATCTATGTAGGATGGTAAAGGTTAGCGAAAAACTTTGACAGCTTGCACGAGACACAAAAACAAGCATTTTTTTCAATACCACATTTTTCCACAAGAATTTGTTTTGTTAGGACAAACAACAAGTTTTTAAATAAAACATGTATTAATAAATGAAGAAAGCTAAATAAAAAACCCCTATATCTTAATGAGCGTTAACCTTTATTGCCTTGACAGAATGACAAATCATATACAAACACTTCATTTTCAAAATTCCCTTCTTTGACATCTCAGAGGTTACGTGGTCCGGACACTGGCTGTCTAACGCGGCCATAGACTGCAGGATTGTATTTAACTGAAACTATCCTGGTCACCAGATTTTCTTCAGTTTCAATTGGAGTCTCGTAAACAAGATCACGCATTCCATCCCGGATATAAAGTTAAAAGGAGACAAATTAGAGAGATGGATGGCTACCATGCAGAATCACTTCTACCTATTCACTTCCTTAGATAAAATCTAGTTCAAATACTCACGCAAACGAGCAGTATAATGTGTCAGCGCCCCATCGCGCTGGTACCATGTTCGTCGTCTTACAACAATTGAGGCAATACTGCCGTGAGAATGTTGTAGCTGATGCTATTTTACGAGAGAGGAAGGAGATGCTGCCCAACGAGAGAGTCGTCAACTACACCTGGCCACAAATTCATTAAGAACCTTTATTGATAAGCTTGCGTAACTGTGGTATGGGGATTCCCGTCACTCCAAATACGCGAATTATGATTGCTGAAGATTCCATTACGTACATACTATGCTTCATTAGTGAACAGAATAGTGGACTGGAATGCAGGATGCATTTGTACAGTTGCAAATAATATTGCAAAAATTGTACTCCTTGTGCATAATTAACCGGCAAGTCGTGCAAGAATTGCCAATGAAATAGGTCCTGTAATCATATTTGCTTCGTAGACCCAAGATTGCGGGTTCAATCCAGGCCAGAATCGATGATATTTTTTCGGGCGTATGACTTCCTTCGGAAGGGAAGTAACATTCGGCACGTAAAAGAACCTCAAGTCTGAAAGAATAGGCTTCACTTCACGTTCTGAATTGAATGGGACACTTACGACCTGAGAGTTAAGGAGCGTTCGTACATTTATCAAATCAACACATTGCCAATGAAATGGGTGTAGCAACTACTCAGGAAGAACATCCAAAATATTCTAATAATTCCACAATTGCATGAGTTGTAACGCAGAGTTTGGTTTATTTGCGGATGTGCTTTAACATCTTAGGTTATCCGCGTGTAATGGAGAGCTTTTGCTCTCTACAGATATCGTCCAAAACACCTAGCTGGGCCTCGCACAGACTTTGATATACAGTAACAAAAGTCGAATGAAAGGGGAACGGCGATGCGACTAGGAAGTCGTAGATTAATAATTAATAAAGGGCTATTGAGATTGATACCCAGAATGGCTTTATGATGATTTTCGGTTATCGTTGATAAAAGACGCTGTGCTGCATCGTTCGTTAGCTCACTCCATGTGTACTGCTCCATGTTAGTCCAACAAAACAGGAACTGTGAACACTCATTACACATGAAGAACGCATTAGCCATTTAGCAGTTTGAAACAAAATGTTGTATTAGAAAATAATGTATGTTTTGCTAACCCTAAAAGCCCTCAAAGTTTGTCAGCTTAGTTTTTCCATCCTGTATTTGTGCAACTCTTAACACCTTTAAGTTTAAAATAACAGTATAGGTTTAAGCAAATCTGCCCATGCAAGACAGTGTAAACTGAAGGTAAATGAGTCGAAACTATTGAAAATCCAGAGCGGTGTTCTAAGAAATAAATTAAACCCTATTGTTTTACATATATTTAGTCTTAATAATCAAGATTTTCATTTAAAAAAAAAAACACCGTTTTGTTATTATCCATCCGGCTTCAGAATGAAAACATTAAAGTGGCTAAACACCAACGAGTATTGAATAATGTTTTAATACACGCAAGTTTTCTTTGACGCAGAGAAAAAATTAATTTAGCTGCTTATTTGCATTCTAATTCCGCAACGCCGATTTGACAAACTCGTTCATAGCCGATGCAAAACCGGCTAGGGGAGACGCCAAAGATCGTTCATATGGTGAACATTTAATTCGTAAAGTCTGCATTCAAAAAAGTACTTTGTGAGCAATACTGTAGTAGAATAAGCTATGATAACTGCACTGCAAATTACGAAAGTGAATAAATTCAAAGCTATGGTTAATAGAAAAACGCCACTAATCCATTTCATTGCGATCTATAATTATCTTACATGTAAATATGTTGTTGTTGATGATGATGATAATTTGGTTTATTTATGGACGCTCTTTAACATCTCAGTCATCTGCGTCTCATTTAATTCAGGGCGTGAAAATGGAGAGCTTGGATTGAAGTTCTGTTACATGCTGTAAATCTACGACACGGGACCCACAGCTTTTCTTCCCTTCTGAAGGAAGCTATACTTAGGGTTTTTATGATCGAAAAAACCCATCGACCCTGACTGGGAGTGAATCCGTGATCTTGGGTCTACGAGGCAAGCATGGTTACTACTACACCATCAGGACCAACAAAAGCAGGTTTATCTAGCAATGTGACCTTTATGGAAACTCCGTGGTTGATAGAAGTAAAAGGATCAAGATTAATCCTAAGTTACATAGCGCATATTCTCAAAATTATGCTATTTATTTAATTTAACCATAAATATCGGAATAATGATGAGTCTAAGTTAACCTTAATGTCTATTTTATATAAATGATTAAGTGTATTGAAATTAACGAGCGCTAGTGATATAAAATATTGTGAAATTGACACAACTGGCTAGCGTAAATGTGTTCGGCAATACAATTGTTGCATATATCTACATAAAGGCGCAGTCCCGTCTTCACCTTCTTCTTAGTGAATCCACGCAACCAGGTTTTCTGCAGTTGCCTCTGTGCGCTTGTTAGCTTTGGTTAAAAAAAATCAGATTGCTACGTTAAAATGAGCAGATTAGAATGCGTTCGATAAAAGGGAGCCGTTACCCTTTCTTCGGAAATCTCGTTGCCTGTACTTACAAGGCGTGGATTTAGTTGATGACCTTTCTCTTTTCCCGGGGCCAATGTTGAGATATATATCTCGAACTCTTATCTTGCGGAGAACAGCTTCCCAAGGGTCTTGTAGGCTAAGTTGGGGGCTGAGGTTCGCCTTCTTGTTTATCAGTGAATCTCAATTGAGTATAAATCGAGTATGTCGACCACCAACGTGTTCTATATACTTACACGAGAGTTAACCGTTAGGTAAACGGAGGATTAGCTACCTTCACCGCATCTTTTATCTAAACCCTTACCCTTGGTAATACCATCTTGAGAAGCGTTTAACCTCTAAAGCCCTGGATTGACTTTATATTTCCTTGGGCTTTCTTAGAGCAGATCGGAATCGCAATCCTTTTACGATGTATCGTTTTTTAAAATTTATGCTACGCAGTTAAACAATCTTGCTGATATTGGGTTATACACTATGAAATTATTACAACTACTTTACAGGCATATAATTTTGCAAATAAATAACCTTCATCATGCAAGTTAACTCAATTATAATGTTAATACTCTTAAACTTAGAAGAATAGTTCTGTAATTTTTGATGGCTTGAGAAATGCACTAGGATATAGAAATTGTTGAAGATACTGCAAAATTTTAAGTTATAGTCTATTTTTTACACACGCCATAACTAGTAAAATGAAAGATTAATTGTTATTAGTGAAAAAATGTTGAATTGCTGAGCTCTGAATAAAAAGGCGCATTAAGAAAAAATAACAAAGGTGAAGTGTTAAGTACAATGCTGTACTTATTTTCCGTTTACTACTGACATACAGGATGGAAGGGAGCTCAGTCACATAGTATCGTGGTGTAATACCATGCTATACATGGAACAAGCCTTTTAATATTATTTCGGAAATGCACGTATTATTTGGTAAAAAATAATCATTTCCGTATTATCTTTTACTGTCATTTGTTAATGCGCCGAAATCCATACATTGCGATTAAGTTCACAAAATTAGATTTGACGTATTTGAAATTAATTTTATAACAATGAGAATTTAAATAAGTGAGCAGCTCTAGATATGATTTGTTTTCACGGTAAGGTTAGGCGAGCAATCTAGCTGCAAATCAAACATCACCAAAAATACTTTAAGTACTTTTTACGCTTACTATATTGTGTGCCGATTTTACACTAAACAGAAAATGATTAACTGCAGATTAGGGCTCTTAACCAGTTTATTTTATTTAATGGGGCTAAGTGCAAACACAGCAAAGTACTGTTATAAATAGCAATATCGGTCATCTCATCTTTCGCTAGAGGGCAGGGCAATCGCTGCAACTGCATAGAAAAGCACAGCTGACTCATTGTAGCCCTGTATTGCAGTAATTAAGCAAGAAAGTAGTGACTTTATTATAGAACAGTGCAGGTATTATAATTCGAAGGAAAAATCTACACCACTGTTGATGTCATAGTACTTAAAGGAGTTAGAAAAAGACAGAGGAAACGAGAGAGAAAAAAGTGGGGAGGAGGCAGATGTGTATTTTATTCAGCTTACGTTTTGGAGTTCTTTAATTGAATACACCCGTAAAGCTGGTTGCAAAAATCGATATGTTGAATTTGCATACAAATTGTACCATTTTTATGCTTCAAATGAAAGACCACAAATTCCGGTGTGCGGGTATTCAATAAGATCTTACCAATGGAATGACTTTAGGAAAGCTGATATTGCTAACTTTCATGATCAGTTCTACAGATATTCTGAGAAAATAAAACAAACCGGTTTCGTTTTAAAGTGCATTTATATTATGACACCAGCTCTACATGTGTCTAGTAGCAGAGAAGCAAAAGAACTATCAATAGTATATTATGTACACAAATACAACCAAAACTTGTGTGTGCAGAGAAGCACTTCTAAGTGTTTTAGACATATCAAAACATAGAATACAGGGAATGGCAAAACGTTTTCAAAAATGACCATACAATACCGATTTATTCAGAATAACATGAATGCAGTTATACATTTCATATAACAATTCAAATGTCTAGAATCACATCATTGTAGAAGGAAAGCTTGTGTTTAATACATTTATTTATTGAGTTGAATATTAAGAAAATGTGGCACCATTTACAAGCAGTCACTGAGTTAAGGGCAAAAAATACTTTCATAAAAATTATAACATGCGTGGGCATAATAACGACTTTGCTCCCCACGCACGTTCATCAACTTTAAAGGGTCTTGAATTAGATGAACGAAATGTTAATAGCTGAAAAAATACATACAATGAGTGCAAAACATTTTATCAGCATGAAAGAAGAGCAAGATGATGTGTTGATTCTCTCTTTTGACTGTCAAAATATTTCCTCATGCTTGAAATTCCAGACCAGACCACTTTAGTATAGTCGGCAAGTGCATTGATATAATTTTTCCACTATGAGTGATTTATCAAAACAAAACCAATTGACAGACAGCACATTTATTTATGCATGGAGTGAAAATGATTTACTCACAGAAATTAGTTAAATAGCAGAAGCACTTAACTATACTACAAATATGCCCAATTTTTCTCTCATAAAATGCTTTGCTGACGGGTGTTGGGGCAAAATAAAAAGTAAGTTCTAATTATAATGACTTCTTTTTCATTTGTAAAAAATGCTCATGTAAGCATTAAGCAATCAAAATAAATTTTTCCTGTGACAGGCCATTTGTTTTTACTTTCAGATAGAACTTTTGAGCTTATTGAAAAACAAATAAAATAGAAGATGTAAGAGAACTTGAAGAATTTCATAATATTCATCAGCAGAATGGTAATGTTCCAGATTTTGACGGGAAAATAAAATATCTTGCTACTTTCAAGGCTTAGGGAGCTGGCACTTCAGATTTGCTGCTCCGAAAAAAAAACTTATCAAAAATAAGTTATTCAGTTAACGTTCAAGGTGAACTTCTTTTCGGAATAAAAGTTGCACGAAAATGAGGTGGATGCAAGGAAGGCGAAAATATTCAAACCATAATTCAAAAAGCTATATATGCTGGTAAAACAGTAAACAATTTAAAAATAAAAAATGTTGAATCTCTATTGAATAAAAATTTTGGGATGCAACGGTGGAACGTAGAAGTTTTGCAAAGAATTCATTTCCCAAAGAAATGACAACCCGGTGGAAGAATGTGATCACAGTGTAGATGATTCATTCTGCTTTCTCTTGTGTGAATGCATATGATTTGTTACATAGTACTGATTTGTTTTCAATTTATTCCTAAATAAAACATTTCTGCGGTTTAAACTGTTGCAATTTATTTGTTGCAAACTATCCATCTTCAAATTTATTAAAATACAATTAATTGTGAAGTTGAACATAGATATGCTTTCATATTATTACATTATTAATTTTTAAGTTAACCACTGCATTAATTTAAGCAATATTCCATATATTCCGAAATAAAAGACCCATTTTCTTGAAAACTTCAACACAGAGAGAAAAAAGTGTATGGATTTTTGTTCCTCTTAAAAATGCTGCATTAGCAGTTTGATTTATGACAGTATATATATAAAGAAGTGAAACATAAAATGGTATCTGATATTCCCAATCACCTTCTCTTCAAATTTCATGTCATTAAGTGTTCAGTACATGTACGGCTCAGTCTAAACTCAGAATTAAAAACCACTTTTAAAATCATCACACAGATATTATCAATCTTTAACCTAGAAATGAAAATGTTTGCCACCATATTCAAAAGTTGACAGGAAATAAATAGCTTTTTATACAAGAAAACTTCTCATCTCATTATTGTGTTTAGTGCAGAAAAGCCGAGATATATATATTAAAGAGTGAACAGGCTGTTAAGCAAAAGTCGGCATTTGTGGTCATGTTGGTTGTGTCAGCAGAACGCCAACGAATTCATAACTTGTTATTAAATATAAGGTTTATGGATTTTCACCAATAACAATATTTTTAGCATCCGCTATTGAGAACAAAGCATTATGATAGTAGCTGCGTTTCCTAAAAAAAAAAAAAAAAAAAAAAAAAAAAAATCCAGTTCCTGTATAGACAAAGATTTTTTCACTTGCCACATGTGAGTATTCATTTCTGTCATTTGTTTTATTTCATCTTTCCGAAATACAGGAGAGCATTTTAAAAGTCCCGGTACATATTTCAGCCGGTCGGTGATTAGACCGCGCTTTGTCGCCAGTTTTTCTTGGGGAGACTAGCAGCGCTTAAGTACTTCAACATTTTATGACTTAGGTAAAACACATTTGGTACTCGTCCTCCTTACAGTAAGGGCTGGGAATTTTGCCTATTTTCCCTGATATATAATCCACATTTTCTTAAGAAATTGTCAATGAGACGCATCTGTTCACCATCACTAATGTATGCAACTTCGTTTCGACTGTTTCATTTTAAGTTGCTCCAGTGTGTGAGTGTTAGCTTAATATCTCTATTTGACAATGTGCCGCAAAGATAAAAACCACAAGCAGTAAATTCTGAGGAACGAAGAGAGCTTTAATGTAAGCATTTATTCCATAAGGTTTTTCTTCAGTAAGCATATGATGTCTTCTATACTTTCCGCTCAATCATCTTTTTTATTAAACTCTGTCGAAATTCCGCTGTGACTGACTGGAAGAGAGAAAGGCGTAGTGCATGTCGATTGGGGAATTTTGATTGAGGTGGGGGGGGGGGGGTAGGTCCGCTGATCGGGCGATCTAAGTTGCAGCCCTTTTAAACTGCTACCATTATACATTTTCAAACACAGACAGGTATTTTCCTGTGGCTTATTTAAACCGTCACTTATTAATTCATGCACAAAACCACTTATGCAATACAGTACCTAATCGAGTTGCCTTGTTTATTCAGACACATTGCTTTACTCATAAAACATTAAAATATTTATAACATATCAACAGGTCAGGCACCCTACAAAAGACTTGTGTTTGAAGAAGGTTTATAAAATAACACAACTGAAAAATACTGAAATAAAATTTATTGTGAATCTAAGTGGTTTTAAGTGTTTTATGCAGTGTTTTATTATTTTTTATCGTGAACTTCCAAAAACAGTAAGTGCAAAATAGAAAAGGACAGGGTGCGAAATCGCTTCTCTATAGAATTGAAGACGAATATTTACCGTAAGAAAGGGTTTATACTGCATTGAGTTTCATGTTTTATTTCATAAATAGCTGCCAAACAGCTTGAAAGCTTGAAGAATTTTGAGTGCGTAATGGCTTATTTGGAGTACACCTATACTTTATAATTATTATATTTTTTATATAATCGGTTGCCATTTTTAAATAAGAAGCCAATGTTGCTAACAAATACTCGCTCGGCCACCGAGAGAGAAATTTCTTGCAACGTTAGCATACCGAATCGAATTACTAGTGTTATGAAATGGGAAGTTTTTGCAAATAAAATGTTTAATCTGCTAAAATAATTTTGGCGGTTTGAAAACAAAGAAAGAAAGAATTACAGAAAGAGAGAAGTAAAAAAGAAAGAAAGAAAGAATTACAGAAAGAGAGAAGTAAAAAAGAAAGAAAGAAAGAAAGAAGCAACATGACACCAAAGTTTTACCGACATGTTTGTGAATTGACTTACTGGCTACCATTGTTACATTCTCGCATTGGTTTTTTTTTTTTTGTTACCTTATAACGTTTATTGTATATTTTAATGCCTATCTGATAAAAGTGTTTCAATATGATTTTGGATTTTAATATTATACACACACTGTACTCGAATAGGTGTTTAAAATACCTTCATGCAATGTTTGTTCACCAGTCATTCTCACATATAATTTTCGTCTCCCCAAGCAAAGCTGCTTTGGTGAGAGGCAAATACGTTATGTAATGCAACCTTATTGCAAATAATGTGGTAATTTGGGTGCTGTACGCAGAAATAAATCTGCAGTTCACTCTAAAAACAAAACACATACAGATAATGCAATTGCTGATTCCCCGCTGGTTCCAGTGTTAAATTACTTTTGCGTTGAAAAATAGAGATTCAGAAAGAGTGTATCTATCATAAATGCCCACAGGTGTATGAGCACGTTTAAATCTTCTTACACAATTCAAGTATTGAATCAATCGTTCCGTTGGCAGAAGTTTTAGGTTAAATATTCCTAGAACCTTGCAATCTACCGAAGAGACTAAAGGGTGCTATTTATTGCACGATTTACCTGCAGTGTTACAGGAATTGCTACTATATGAAATTGTGATCAATACACAATGGAAGGACACTTCACTTTCTACAAATAATCCGGTAACTCGTGACTTACACATTTAGTGACAATAAATAGGACGAGAAGTTCTTGTAGCTTGGCTGCTAAATGCTTAGATTTTGACTAAGGGGACATTTAAAGACCTTGGTTTATGCAGCATCCATAGACGACTTACTACACTGGAGGAGTGTGCATTCAATGGGCATCAGAAAATTAGTCTACAATAAATTTGAGAAGATTTGTTGTATGTTTATAATTCAAAAAAATATTTTATTATCATAAGCAAAGCGATTATCCTAATACGTAATGCCTCAATAAGTTTAGAGTTTTAACGTAGCATCATCATAGAATACAAATAGAGGATGTTCACATGTCTGCATTGCGGAGTATGCACATTAAGTTGGGGGACAAACAGTGCAAGGCAGACAAGTAAAGATTGTTAAGTGAAGAACGTAAAAGAAACCAGTAATAGGGAAAAAGACACTGGGTATGATAATTCGCAGAACAACTGATACTGGCGTTCATAAAAACCCAACCTGCTTCAAGAGGAACCCCTACTTGTCAAAGGATAGGAGTGCGATTAGAGAATAATAGACTCATGTCTCCTTGCATGCAATTCTGAAATATTCGACGATAGAGTCATTACTAACTACATATGCCCCCCTTTGGTCCCCGATGTAACCCCTTATAATTTTAACCTGGGGAGGGAGAGCATTAAAGGAAAAAGTGTGCAAGATGATCCACATACATTGCTTAAACTGAAAAAAATGCACTCTTGAAGAAATTTCTTCTATTTCTCAGTTGGTTTGGTTTATTTACGGACGCTCTTTAACATCTTAGGTCATCAGTGTTTAATACAATTCAAAGCATGAAACGGCCATGAAATTTTGCTCTGAGGTCTCTTTTTTCAGGCTTGAGGTTCTTTTATTTGCCGTAAGTCTGCGGCACGGGTCCCAAGGCTTTACTTCCCACCCCTAGGAAGCCATACTTAGGATTTTTACACTTTAAAAATTCCATTGACCCTGGCAGAACATGGACCCACGATCTTGGGTCTATAAGGCAAGTATGGTTACCATAAACCAGCAGGACCAACTCTATTTTTTAGGGAGCACTACAGAGCGTAATGGTTAATTTCATAGGTCAATACCAGAAATGTATGGAAAATGAACGCAGGTAGTTCAATCTTCTTCTTGCTTGACATTGATGAGACAATTTAACTTTTAAGTGCTAGTAATAACTTTCGTGACAATCATAGCTGCGGACTTTCTGCCTTCCGTTCACCATGGTACCAGCTTGAACCGACCTACCGACCGTTACGCGTGCAGCGGTCCCGCGAAGGAAAAATCACCTTTAGTTTCCAATTAATTAGTCTTAACTTGTTCTGGTAAATTAATGCCTTTAAATTTAGACAAGAAAACCTGCTAATCTCCCTAACCATGCAATATGGAAATAGATGTAGTTTAATTAGCCCTTGCGCTGAGTGAAAGGAAACCGGCTACTTAGTTAAGTAAAACAGCTTGGAGTTTAACATTCAAAGCAAAGAGTGTATTACTTTTTACGAACATGAAACTATTACACTAAGCGATCTATAGATAACGGCACCACATCCGAATTTACCAGTAACCATATACAATGGCAATGAACATTACATTATAAAATAAAAGGTACTCATTCAACATGGAGTTATTCTGTTGTCACACAAACATCGCTGGGGTTGTCGATTGCATTTGCGTTAAGCAAACCAGCGTTTTGCAAACTGTTTTCAAGTGGGGGCTAATTTTTTTAAGCTAAAAGGTTCTGCGACTTCTCTTGCCTCGTTCGAAAACAAGTTTATTGTATGATTTTTAAGCTTAAGCTGTATGTATATAATATACATACCTTCATTTCCTTTCATTTGATTTTATGTTGAATAATTGGAAGAAAATATTTTTTTTCAAATAATTGTAGGATATCGAAGGTATTTTTAATAATGTAGATTTGCAGGTCATTTATGTTTTAAAATGAAAATTCTCTATCTCTTCATCATTAATAGAAAAATGAAATATGTGTAGTTGATACACTAATGAGGATGCTAAGTGCGCCGATGTTTGCACAGTAGTTCACTTTTTATGCATGTTGATGAGAATAAGTTCAACAAATGTTTTCATGAAATAAAAACTGTTGCAGTGTAAATCCGTTTCTGCGCAATTCTCATCTATACTGTGAAATCCGCAACTCATTTGAAGCTTATTTCTTCCTGTCTCTCTAAACTCAAGCTTCATGTTACTAAATACCGTTTCCTCCTATTAATTATATATTATAGGATCACAAGGGTAGTTACTTCGTTTTCTGTTGATCAGTAGTTCTCTTACTGTTTCAGTTTACCTGGAAAAGTAGGTGATTTTCTTGTATGTAATATGTTTAAGAATAAGACAGCGTAACCACAAATTTATCCGTTTAGTAATTTTCTTAGAGGCTATTACACATCTGCCAAGGCCACATTCCCTCACGTGAATCGAGTAATCGTCTGAATCTCTCACCTACCAACGCCTTTCACAGTAAAGTTTACATTTTATTACAGCGCTCTCAGCCTAAAATATTCAATGTTAAAGTATGGAGAAATATAAATGTATTTGAATATTAGTAACATGCACTTGCCGTCTAACACACAACTAGAGATTGAGAAGTACAATAAAAATGCCGTAAAAGCAAAATGTATCACATTGATTTTGTGTCCTATTTAACACACATCTCAACTTACAACCTTTTAACTTTTTCAATTAACTTGTTTCAAATGTTGACTAATTACAGAGCACAATTATTATGCATACCACACTCGCTCGTCAGACCACTATCTGAAAATGAAAATGTTATGGCTGAGTAGCGCTAGCATACTCAGGTCCCTATAGTACATCTGAGTACCAGTGTCAATAACAGAAGGCAAATAGCACAATCATGGTAAATAGTTTTGTCCGCAAAAGCATATAATTCCCTGAAGCAGCTGGTGCAATGAATGGGAAGCACATAAAGCACTGCTACCACATTTCATTGCTTCCTCTGGTGCTCTTATGAAATTAACCGATTTTTTAAACACTCCACATATAGATCTTAGGAGTTACAAGTAACAAATCTATTTTTTTTTAAATATAAATGAGACCATTTTAAAATGTGCGTAGCAATTAAAAATAACATTATTATTAAATGCAAAGGGCAGATGCTGAACAGTGTTTTAAAATTTTTATTACCAGAAACAATATTTATCATATGGATTGTATTTAAATCTGATGTAACAAAACAAAAAGGCATTGAATTTATTTTCTATATTTCTAATTCTTTTTTTTTTTTCTGGCTCTATATTTCCTAGCTATTTCGGTCTAAAGCCATTATAACAGGCTGTCTGGTATGCATTTACCTTAGTCTTAGTCTTCGTATTTTCCTTATTTCAGTTTTAAAAGTCTCGAATAGCTTATTATCGACTGTCACGCAAATTAGTTTATGGTCTTAAGAGTGAGCGTTAACAGCTTTTGACCGAGGTCAGAATCATGAGACAAGACTCACGTAAATATAAGTGTATACATGCAAATATAAGCGCAAGCACGCAGTTACTGCCGTGAGGATTTCATAACCCTATAATTAGACCCTTCCCTCTTAGGGATGAAAGGCGACCTAATAAATACAATACTGTGGGCGTTACCGCACGCAATGCCTACCCGCTCGATTTCCAAATTCCTAAATAGCATTGAAGGATTTAGTGCTATTTGCTATTACTATGTCATATGCGCGCCTGGAGGTGGTTTCGCATTGAACCCAGGGGATCTTGTGGCACCAGACACCCACAGCGCCACATGATTAAGTATATTGTTACATTATCTCGTTTGATACAACACTTGAAGTAGATCAGTCATCATCAAACCATTACAGGCAGAGAAGGGTGGCTCAGGCTGTACCGCTTGCGACTTTCATTTGGAAGGGCTCGGCTTCAAATCCGGTCATCCTCACCTTTTGTTTCCTCCTATTTTCCCCTGGACACTTGGCCATATGCTGGGATGGGACTTTTCTTTCCTTGAATATTAAATTTCCAATTCATTTAGTTTCATTTGTAGAGATGGCTCGGTAGAAGTGAGATGGTGCTCTGCGGCGTGGCGGGTGATATGCGTTTGGAAAACATAAGAGTGATACCGCTTGACTCCCGTCGGCCTGCCAGTGTTTGGGATTACCATTTAAGCAAACATTAAGTAGCCTTCCTAGGTCGCATTTCTGACTGCCTGGTGTTATCCCTTTCTTCCGAAGGTACTTCCTTGGGAGGAGCGTAAATTCAACAAGTGCCGAGATTGGCCGAGGTGCTGAATGTTCTCCTCCGTCTCAACTGTTCATATCTTACCCTATCATAAAACCAGTCACTTCCTTAATCCACGAGAACTAGATGACACGTTAATTAAGTTGACTGCATTCTCTTGTTTAGGCCAGATAAGTTCGTTGGAATGTTAATGAACGGAGGATATACTAACAAATACAATCATTATCTGTTACTAGATATACATTTACAATATTTCAATATTAATAGTTTCTTTTAACTCTCTGTAGAGTTCTATTTATCAGTTTGTTAAGAGCAAATATCGTTTTATGAGCACTAGGAATCTTGAGAAGAATCTCTGTATCTATTAAAATATTTTACTTTAGTTCATATGAACAATACATTTACGTGGCAAATGTGCAACAGCAGAACATGAGTCGTCTTATTCATCAGTGACCATTGACATCAACAGTTTCATCATGTGACCAAAAGACCTTACAACGACAATACATTGTTTCGCAAATATGATGTTATTGAGACGCTAAGACACGTGAACGAAATAGTATCAACGGTTAGAATAAGATGCATTGCAGTTCAGAAAAAAGAATTTGAATGGTGTTTAACGCCCGTTTTTACTACTTAGGCACCACAGGCGGTCTTCAGAAAATGATGGACAGCTTGAACTATAACAAAATTAGTAGCGTTCGGGCAAAAGACCACAAATTTGGCGCAAACTATTACATCAGATTTATTGCTGCTAAGTATGACGGGTTCCATCATTGCAAGCAAGAAACGAAACGGCAGGATATGAAATGACACTCTTTAAACTCTCTCATCATTGTGTTTTGAGATTCATACATAAAACTAGACTTCGGCTATTATCCAGAACCTGGGCAAAGCATTAATGCTGCTCGTTATGTCCAGACACTCTACAAGCTCCATCGCGATAAACGTCCTTGAAAAACGATCATATTTCAATGCTTAGCGCCACTTCGCTTCGCATCGGAAACAACTGGGAAAATGGGATGGGAAGTTCGCCCACTAATATCTTTTTACCAGAGATAAAATATGAGGACAAGAGTAACAATCTAGAAAAGCAGTGCATCAGTGTCTTTGACAAACAAACTGGAGCAGAGGAATGTCGAAATAGTAAAACTGTGCACAAAGAAATGGGAATTACAAAGAAGAGTAGAAAATAAAACATTGTGAACTATTATAGTGTACTTTCTCATTATGTACTGAAAATTTTCCTAAAACTATAAAATAATATAACATATAAAAATGTTATAGTGAACAAATCACCCTTTGAGAAGAAGAAAAAGTTGTGTTGTATTGATTTGCAATCGCGAAATAAAATATTTGAAATTTGTTTTAGGCTGCTTTTTGAATGTAATGTGCAGTAACGTTTTATACTGATTGATGAATGCAATGCAAATACAGTATCTTCAAAATTAGTTTTAATGCCCTTCGTATGTTTCACTTGTTATTGCTTTTAAATATCGCGCATGCATTCAGTTCATTTCTAGAGGAGGACTTAAAAAACCGCATCACTGCGTTCAGTGCACATCAATTTTTCAATAGCTCCATATTTGAAATTTTGGAAATGTTGCATTGAAGTCTTGCTCTAACGAGTCTCAAGGTTTACATTTCCGCCGTTCGCAATTTTCACTTCTGCTCATCTGTCCGATGCATTGGGCAACTGCTTTTGACAATACATGAGCTTTATGAGCTTTGATAACAGGCTGGAATGTGGGGTCAGGTCTGAGCTGGAGAGTGCGTGAGATAAAAAGTCATCTTCCCTACTTCTCCAACCATATTCCCAATGAATGGACGTACATTGTTTTGCATCACAGGCTGACCGACCATCTTTGCAGCAGATATGTGGATTACTGCACAACTTATTAGAAAGTATGATAGCGGTGAGACACTTGTTCCAATGGTACAGTATTGGGTTGTGCTGATCTTGAACTCGCTTTACTGTGCTTTCAATCTGGTTCAAAGTTCCATCAATAGCAACAACTCTTGTGTGGAAGGTGTTTTGCTTCAGGAATGCTGTACTGCCACAGTACCTTAGGCCTGCGCATAGGTCACTCTAGTACACAATGCACTCCTGCACACAATTATTGATCAACATATTCCATATTACTGGAACTTATATTTTGAGTGAGAATTGTTTTTACACATAAGCATTTTATACCTAAAGTTTGCAGATTTGAACATATTAGTTAAATGTATATTTTAACGCCAAATTACAAGAAGTCCGTTAAGCAAAAATAAAAATGTTTCATCAGAATCTTTTTCCAAAAACGTTATTCCTAAACTCGATACTCGAACTTTCAGAAATAACAGAAGAAAGAAAAAGTTAAATAGCCATAGGTTTAAAAATAATTGAATACTCAGCCTGTAAAGGGTAATATAGAACACGTTTTTAGATGTTAATTCAGAGTAAAAATATTATTCTCTTCATTTTAAGTTCTAATAATTTACAAAAGGAAACTACAAAAGTGTGGTACCCTGCTTCAACACACAATGTTACCGTCTCATACGTTCAAAGATTTCGGGCATTGTGCATGCACCCGAGTGACGAGCTCCTTCTTTCATTCAGTTAACATCTCAAAGTGATCAAGTGCCACTATGAAAATAAATAAGTAAATATGTGGGAAATAGCAAACACGGCAATGGATCCACCACTGCCTATCTACTGCTTAAAGAATGTGCGGTTCAAAGTGCATTGGAGAAGTATGGAAGCGCACCATCATGTGGAAACCAAATGTCTTGAGCAACGCAGGAACATTTTCAGTTGAGACGTCACGGCGTGTTTTAATACTACCTATATTGATGATTTTTAATTTTATCCTTAACTACATCTCTAAAATCTAAATTTTTGGAGAGAAAACTCAAAATGTTTGGTTTTTTGGCCTATACGAGCTAACCAATTATTTTTTCAACATAATATGTTTACTTTAAACTTCAGTGTAGATCTGCAACGAATTTTTCACAGTCGTTTAGATTATAAAACTTATACATACACAGCAAACAAGATTAAGTTTTCCTCAAGTTAGACTTGCGAAAATGTTTAGGCTACCCACAACTAAACATCAGTCACGGTATTTTTTCCTCTCTTTCGGAATCCTCGCACACATACGAAGTCTATTTTCATCATTCCCAGGTCCCTCCACACGAAATCACCGACCTTGTTGGAAAATCACTACTATTTCCCAGTGGAGCCATTTTCGGAAATCACAACTTCTGCTTTTCTTCCTTTGCAGCATTCCGTGTTAGCTGGTAACCCTCTTTCCCACGAAATATCAGTGACTTGGATTGCTACGACGGCTGGGACAGAAACGCGGATAGGATATACTGAGGGCTGAATGAACAAGATCCTTTCTGCGTTTTGATTCATCTCCACCATCTGCACCTACTAGGGCCGAGTCTATTTTGTGTTTTTCTTACTAAATCTACAACTTGACAATGGATTTATGGGCGAAGTGGAAAGTTGGGAAATAGATATTTCGGGATTGAAAGTATTGAGGGCCAACACAGCACAATAGAAGGAAGGTTTATAATCAAGAGAAATGCAACAGAATGAGAAGAAAACAAGGTATAGAACATGTAAAGCTCTACATAAATATTAACTTACACTTGTTTGTTTCTAACGCTAGTGCTTTGAGCTTATTAAGATTTTATTGCAACACATTTTTATTAGAATTCTTTAACTTCAATCTCTAGCTGTATATATATTATAATAAAACAAAAAAAAACAATAAATTGCTAAAAAGGCCATATATATCATTGTGTGCAGAAATCTTTCTAAGTAGATTTTCCATTCCATCCACTTCTAGGAAAGTATAGTACCTTTAATAGTTTGTTTTTTCTCTAGCTTCAAAAATAGATATACAGTCCCATACCAAATCAATATACTCCATCTGAAAATTTACTATCTACAAATTTATGCAGGTGCATTGTTTTGCCTTTAATGAACGGTTAATTGTTTATTAATTGAAAAAACGCACAATTAACATTAAAGGATAATTTTGCATGACATAATTACCTGCATCACAGTGATTAATACATAAAGTTGTTTGTACCTTTTAAAACCTCCTTTTGCTTTAATTGATGATTTTTGGAATGCTGAATATGCATATCTTACATTCCTGTTGTAATTCAGGAATGTTATGCCTTACTCTGATAATTGTCCAATTAAATATTTTCATTTGTGATATTATTTTTTACAAGCTTGCCTCGACAAGCTTTCATAAGCCTTTTCAAAATTGCTTCAATAATCTAACAATTAAATTAATTACTTTTCCATAAATATAGCCAACGGCTTGCTTTATGCATGAGCTTTTGCCGAGGCTGAGTCTCTGAATATTAGGTACTTTTTTTCTTGAGGCACGGTGTAAAGTGCTTCATTTTCTTTGCTACTAATCATTGACCACACAAGAATAAGGAGGGAAGGATTGACCCATTGAGCAAAGTAATGTGCATTATACTTTCCATCGATCCTACAATAGATTTAAGGGGAAGACTTAACGGAAATATAAAAATTTTAAAACATATATATATATATATATATATATACAGCACAGAAAATCAGCTGCATTGACCTTGATTCAGTCATCGTCTATCCATTTCTTGTGTATTTCGGACCGCTATGTGCTTATTGGGCCAATTTCCTTTCTTTCTTGACACTTCTTTGAATCTTTCTCATGCCTTTGGTTGTGTTTTGTTTATCTAAGAAATTTATTAGTTTTTAGATTTTTTTCTTGTCATGTTTGCACATTCGTTTCCATTCTAGTTGTTACTTTTTTATAGTTTATATTTCTCACTGAATAATGTGATCACCATCCATCCTAGCGATTCCTTGCTGACTTTATTCAGAGGGTCAAACAAGCGCAAAAATTCTGCACAAGTTCCTTAAAGTCAGACCTAAATTTTCCCATCCCTAAAATGGGAGCGGTTTACAAATAAGATTTTTAATAAAATATATAACTTCTACATTCATATAGTTCACTGTGATGGAGAAAATGCATTATAAAAGGATTACTGCATGAACACGCCGGATAATGCTCAACAAAATGAAGAATGATAAAAGATGGGCTCATTAAGTATTATTGACACTTACAAAGCACATAATGTTAAATTGTTGCCAAAATAGCAAATAATCCTTAATAAGGTTAACAGGCTAGAATAAAACTTTCATGTATCTAAATCTTTTATTACAATTGATCAGAATGTCAACCAAAAGCGGAAACACATGTATTCTTTACATCGAATGTATTAATGTAGTACGGAGCTCTACATTTAAGGAATTAATTTGCTAATGAAACTATATATTTCTGTCATTAGATTTACAAACAGTAAAACTTCAGTATGAATCAGTCAGTAATGAATGACTACAATTTTTGTTCTCTTTTAAATTAGAAGAAAAAGTGAAAAGTGTAAGTGAATTTTACAGAGCGTGTATCCACAGCTTTCATGATTAATTTCTCAATTTTCAATAAAATCGCCTTCCTTTTCAACGGTTTTTGTCCAACTTTTAACAACAGCATGTATTTCCTCTAAGTAAAAGTTGCAGTACTCAGCAAGAGACATAATTCATCCGTTTTTACCCGGCGGTCAGTACGAATGATCTCATCGACTCGTATGTTGCCTGAAGTCCCTGCAGTGGCCGGGCGACATCTCCGCGTTTCATCAGCCAATGGGATTTCCTCTTCAGTTTCCGTACACGACCAACTAAATATAACAGTGGTAGTATCTACAAAAACATACTTCAGCTTTTCATGAATGTAACTCGGCGTTTCACTTTCCACATTCAGAACTTATATCTTAGCTCGCTGTATTATACATAGGTCAATGTCAGACATTATTTGTAACAATGTAGTGCTGCCATTTGTTGGCTTAAAGAAGAACGGCAGAACAAATTTCTGGGAATGTCCCCAAGCTCAAATGTCTCGCATTTAAACTTGTTTAAAGAGAAAAAATAGGAGGATTTTTTCTGACTCTCGAGTGTATTACTTTTCCCACTGAAATCAATTGCAAAATGAACACAATTGAAAATTTTCATTTCCTTCCCAAAACTATTAATTTTTGGTAAGTAAATAAATTGCTATTGTCGTATATATTATAGTATATCCCATTCTTATAAGAATGAAGTCAAAGTTTGTGGGAAAATAAAGCGAATTAAACTTATATTAACTTGTCATCTCAACTCTAGGAATCACAACAGTTAGTCCCTCGCTTCTTCTTCTTCTTCTTCTTCTTCTTCTTCTTGTTCTTGTTCTTGTTCTTCCTCCTCCTCCTTTTCTCCTTCTGCTCCTCCTCCCTCCTCCCTTATAGTTGAGAAAAATTATTGAAGAACAAACGGAATTGTAACACTTATCTTTTATCAACTTTCTAACTATATTAAAACATGTAACATTTACATGCATTATTAATTTCATATTTTATGTATATTATATAAATAAATATATGTATATATTTGTTGTGCTCTTTATTTTTGCTCTTTATTCACCTGGTAGTGTGAAAATGAAGGCCATATGGCCTTAAATCTTGCCAGGGTAAATAAATTTATCCTACATGTAAAAATTAGTCATAAACTCTAAATGGGAGCTTTATATAGTTTTACCGTTTCTTTGCCATTTATAAAATGAAAAATTGAGCTCTATAATCTCCATTTCGAAAAGAACTCTCCCGTACCGATATGAGCAGCTGCACAATTTCTTTCTTAATAACTTCCTTTGTCTCAGATATGTACAGTTATTTTTACTATTTCCTTTACTCTAATGCTTGAACCAATAGTTATGTTAATCGCCCTAAGATTTTCCTAATGTCACCGGAGGGGAGGCATACCTACAGTGAGAGAGAGGAAGATGTAGGAGCGCAAAAGGAAGAGGTAGCGGTAAGGTGGAAGAAGACTGTAATTTACTAGTAAATCTCTAAAATCCTTGCTGAATTTGTTGCAAGCAAGTCCTTCTCTTGTTGCCAGTTGTGTAAAGCTACTAAGAGCTTCCAATGGGGTGAGATCTGTGGGGATTATTTGCGCACACCACTTGACTTGTACGGAGAGATATTAGGCCCAAGTGCAAGACTGGCCCCAGTTCGCTAGTAGTCCTCCACGGCTTTGGTATCAATTGCGTTTCGCTTTTGAGACTGCTCCTCTATTTCCTGCATTTACATGCAACCCTTGAAAAATATTTTGAGAGGCTAAGAGCGAAGGATAATTGGTTAATGAACAAAATATTTAGCTTACTCTTGTAGCCTCTGCCCACTCTTTGCAATACACATCCAGATAAAGTGAGCGCATATGTCTGGAAACCTCATTTCTATACTTCGAGTAAGTTTTTATCGGTTATAAGTATGCTCTTTCAAGTAAACTTACAAACAAGAGCACCAATAAGGAATTAAATGATTGGTAACAATAACTTATAATTAAACAATGGAAAATAATAATTTGTTAATGTATTAAGAACTATTACATTAATTCTGTATTTATTGACTTCTAAATGGTGGTTACTAGGCACTGGAATTTCTAAGCATTAAAACCCAATGAAGCAGAATGAAGTTATGTTGCATTAGATTGTAGTCAACAGTTGGGAGGGTTTAAAAATCAGTCTTTCCCCTTAAGACTGTGGCTTATATTTTTTTTTTTTTTGTGGAAAAGAAGAATCGAACTAGAAATATTCGGGTTATGCTTCCGTGCTGACGCTATAACCAACTGAGCTAACGTGTCCTCCTCCAAGAACGGAACCACGATACTCTCTCATCTGATTCAATATATACCTTAGGCCTCCCTAGTGTTCTACTAACGGCTACTCTAAAAAACTGTTCATATATTTATAAAATTAGCTCTTATTTACTTACCGGGATTGGGCTTATTTAAGAGCTTAAGTATACGGATGCCTAGTAGCTACACTTTCCGAACTCACCGTTCATCAACTAAAAACGTTTATACCGCGCTTACATTTAAAAACTTCCTAGTCTAAATAGCTACCTATTTAACATAAACTAAATTTAAAAATAATTAATTGAGATATTGAAGGGAAAATTAAAAAAAAACCAAATGTTAATAAAATTAATTCACCGTTCATTCCTCACAATGCACAATTTTTAAAAATTTCAAATGCCACTCCTACCATTGGATGCTTAAATTTTCATGAGTACGCAACTGTTATCATATATGTTGTTTATTTGTTCGTTGCCTGACAACCTGGGCTATTATTGTTTCTTGAATTTGGACAGAATAATAGTGCAAACATTTCTGAACATTTAATGTAATGTGTTTTAGTAATATACTGTTTCAAAAGGGTGTATATTCTGTAAGAAAGAACTGGGTGTTAGCGCATTGTTATTGAGTTTAAAAATATGCTGCATTATTGTAATATTAATGATTCTAATTTTGTCCAAAATAATTTCTTTCATCATATAAATAGCTTATATTTTATTCTTCTCAGACAAAAATAGAAAAGAGGAGGTATTACAACAATTGAATCCTATTTAAATTTTAAGTGTCAAAATGTAGTGATGCTATGGCCTATAATTTAATCAACACTGTTTATAAACTTTTATCTTAATATCCAAATTGACGCGATCTTTGTATAAATTAAATTTGTGTTCAGACTGAGAAATTTTGCATAAAAATCGGTATAACGCCTGGCAAAGGTCATAAATTTTCTTTGACGTCAATGTTAAAATCCGGTAGATTTAGTTGCAATTAGGACTTAAAATACGTTTTAGAATATTGTATATACAGGGGGTACCAAAAATGTATACACTTCAAGTAAAGAAAAAACTGTGTTAAATAACAAAATTCAATTCATACAAACAGAAAATGATGAGCACTAATCATCTTAGACTTTCAGAGTTACAGCATTTGCTCAAAATGCCCACCATCGGCGTCGTTCCGTTCAATTTAAATTGTGCCTCATTGAACCAAACAGCTTTCCCCAAGAAGGCCTCATCCTCTTGCACCATGTTCCAAAACCACTCATTGAGCCGTATTCTCCGATCAGGTTCATCTTCATTTAATGCATGCAAAAGTCTTGGGATGAAAGGTTAACATATACTTTATCAAGGTGGGTACAACTGTAACTAATACAGTATTAAGAAGCTTAGTTTGATAATTAAGGCTTATTTTTTATTTTAGTCTACAGAAAAATGTTTTAGTATTCGGCAAAGTCTATTTGACAATTTAAATATAGATGAAGTATATAGGTAAATTCTAATGCACATAGTAATAAAATTACGACTGGGGTAAACTTAACCCGTTTGATACATGGAAGTATAAAATCAAATACAATTTATAGTTTTACTTCTTTTCTGAGAAGAGAAGAAAAAATAATGTATGTACCAGTATTGAATTTTTGTTTTAATGTTCATCGTCATATATTTTATTATTTATTTGAATAATATTTTAACTTAGCTATTAAGTTTAATTACAGTACCCATAACATGGACCGAAAGATTCATGTATCATAAAATGTGTAAACGAAAATAGGTTTTGAGTATACCAAAATATGTTTAAAATAATTTTTTGGAAAATTAAAGTTTGCAGTTTGCATACTGATTATATATGATTCTTTGCACAGACATTTATAAAGAACAACGATGTCCTTAAATAATGTTCCTAGCTTTGTTGAACCTTATAAAAGGGTTTTTTTATACTTAAATTGGTCTTATTTAATAATAAAAGACAAATTACAATGTAATCGAAGCGCTACCCACCAAAGTAAGTTCACTTATCAACCCTTTTTCTGGCTTTCGGTTGCGTCCAACTCCGGAAGTCCCGTTGGTTTGATTTAAAATGATACAAATGCTTTTGATTTCCAGATTCTTTGACTTTCTGGAAAAAGTGCCTGAATTAATAAGTAATGTATACATACATTAATTGGCATCAGATTCTAAAATGCTATAATATATTGCTGGATGGTTGCATTGTTTCTCTGCGTCACATCGGTAGAAAACAGATATAAGTGAAGAGTGTGATCACATTTCAATTTGTTAATAAACACAATAAAGCTTAAGGCAATTTAGCTATAGAATATGAAAATGGGGTCTTATTTCATTAGAAACACATCTCGGATTTTTCCCCCTTTTCCTTTCAAGTCTTTAACGTGAGTGCAATGGTCAAACTATATAGAGTGGCCCACAAAAAAAAATGTTACAAGATAATACCTCTTAAATGAGCAAATAAAACGTTATGCTGAGTTTTCCAAATTTTCGGAAGAAGGGACCTTTAGAATAGTTTCATAGGTAGCACTTCAGTTGGTCTCATCATGAAACTTCGGAGTGGGTAACTTCAGAATTTTAAATGGAAGAATAATATACTTTTTAGATATCCTGACTTTTTATAATACGAAATATTGAGAAGTTATTGGAGTTTGAAACAATACCACAGGGCCCAATTACGCTTGTGAATCAGAAAAATAAAAATTGGAAAAAAGCACAAAATAACCTCTGGTTCCTATCAGTTCCAAAGATATTTAAAATCTTAAAGCAGATCAGTTAATTGATTGTTTAACTTTCATATTCAGAAACATGGTACGGTTTTAAGTAAATAATATAGATGAATGCAGGAGAAAGTATCGAGCATCGGGGTCTCACATAAATCATCTCCAAGTAATATGTAGTGAATGGCTGCATAATACAATTACAGAAAATGCTTTACTGTTCAGCAACATTGTTTTCTGATGAAGTAACTTTTACAAACTTTGCTCCTCTTAATAAACATAATATGCATGTGAAAACGCCAAATAAATTATAACTGTACCTTTATTGGGGCCACAACTTGAGTAAATATGAAGGAACGAATACGTGAAACTTATGGAATTATTATTCCCTGTATGTTAACATCTGTTAGAGAAAGTTTAAAAATGATTAAATGTTTAGATTTTAACGCAGATTGTTTTGAATACTTAATAAAATGATGGAAAATAACAGTAGATGGTTTATTACAATGCATTTTTATCTAGTACGTGTTGTTTCAAAGACCCTACAACTTCTAAAAGCACTATTTTAGATAAATAATGTTTTAAACAAACGTGTATTAATTTTTAAGACAATCAGAATATCTAGAAATTATACCATGGTTTCTTTTAAAATTCTTAAAGTTAGACCCCCGAAGCCTCATGAAGGGGGCTGCTGAAATGCTGCTATCTGAAGAGCCCTTCCTCTAAAATGTTTACAAAAATTCAGCATTTTGTTCTATTAGTCTGTTTAAGAAGCATTAACTTGTAACACTGCATGTAAGCTACTGCAATTATCAATTCTTCAATCTCAACAAATGTTTTTGCCATTTTCTGGACCTTCTGGTCTACATCTATTCTAACTAAAATAAGAACGTATAAATATTTACTCCAGTTATATTTACTTTCATTTACTAATCTTAAACTAAGTTTTCTGGTTACGTCATATTTTAATTTCTTGTATAATATTTTTCGTTATTTCATTTGAAATGATTACCATACATGATTAAAATTTTATTTCCTCTTGTCAACACTGTTTCACTACAGTTCCTTTGGACACCTTCCGTTTAATATTTTGGGCCTACATTTTTACTTTGTTTATTTACTGGCAAGCATCAATTTATACCTTTATCTTCTTTTCCACATTCTATGCAAAAGATCCCAGACACTGCTCGGGAGTCACAGTTTAGCAGAAAAAGTACTCTAAGGTATAGCTGGGCGATCAATGTTCTGCTCAACAACAGAAACAAATATCCCTCCATGTTTCTAGCAGTATTGGTCTGGACACATGTTGTGATGTATTCCCAATTTTATGCACAACAGCGGCCGGAAAAAAAATAATAAATCAGCATGGTCCTGTTTCAGAGAACATGCAAAATTTCAGCGATTCGTTGTCAGTATTCAATAATATTAAATTGAGAAATGATAGTCACATTTTTAACAATTTCGTGTTTTCGAAGATCCCGAGAAAAAGTAAGAAACCGTACATTTATCTTAGGAAAATAAAAAAATCTCAATTATACGAAAAATCAGTCCAATTTAATTTATGTCCTTTGATTTGTGGTGACAATAGTAAATTTTCTTTTTCGTGTACTCAATGTCAAAGAGAACCGCAGATACTGCTTTGTTTGTTCGAACTTGAGGGTGTGCCTTTCCTTGCAACTATAATTTAATTTGCACGGAAAACAATTATGTTTAGGTCATAATTAGTTAACTCTGAATTCTCGGTGGTTTTTCTGTAAAACGCCACAATTGACCATTACAGATCTCTGGAGGCGAATTCCATTTCGAAGCTTAAAAGGGGATCTGCACGAAATTATGAAATTCTGTTCATTACGAGTACACAAAAATTACTGCATGCAAGGGCTTTCCATAAAATAATCGAGCTCAACTTCCAGACCAATACCACATTAATCGCACACATTACGTCGTACTCAGTTTAGCTCAGTCTCAGTATATTAAATATATTTATCACTAATCAGCAAAGCATTTTGTTGTCTCACTTCGTACACAAGCAGGACCTGTATATCGCGACTGGAGTAGTAGAGAGCGAGCGAGGGGCGCATACACGGAGCATTCTAGTTAGCAGCTGCGGCGTTTTACAAAAAAAGAATATCGCTATTAAATTCATGGATAAACTAATAACGTATAACTGAATTTTGATGAGGTTTTCTTTGTTGGAACCCGAGGTCGTTCCTTATTATTGCAGTGGAAAAATTATAACTTTATGTTTAGTACGTATTCAAAAAATAGATAAAAAACATTTTCCTAGTTCTTTTTACGTATCATTATATCTTGAGATTGATATCAATAGCTTGCCAGTGCAGAATCAAAGATCATCATATGCTATGATACTCAAAATATTTAACAATAATTAACTATGATCACGACTTACATTAGAACTATATAATACCCTATTTCAATTCAGATGAGCACTGGTAATGTTTACGACTAAGAGTAGCAGCTTGCTCACCCCTGTTCTCCCCTGTCTTGTCTTCCACTGTGGCTGCCATCGCCTCGACTCGGCTTGCCAAGCCACCGAGATCATTAATTTCTCCAGCCGCTGCTCTTCACATCTCTCAGCTTTCAGGCTAATTACTCGCTGTCCGCTTGCCAGACCCTGCGAATAGAATAATGAAGGAAGTAATTACATTGTTGGCTCTGTGGATGGGTATTTTATGGGGACACTGGCTCCCTTTACTCCTAAATCTCATGCTTACATAAATGAGACCCTGTTTTATTATTATACGGTTTTCTCCTGGCAATAAAATAGTGTTCCCTGACAAACAAAGGTTTCCTAGCGTTGAAAGTTCCATGAATCTTATTCCAATATCTGTACGGTTGTAATCCTTCTTTTAAAAAGTACTATAAATAAAGAATATATTTATAAGGAAAATCAACATTTCCAAAATGTTCTTAAAGACAACCGTATTTAAATCTTAGCACAAAAATGTGATAAATATTCTGCCCTCAAAAAATCGCGAATTACATGCACTTAATGTGTAACACGTTAAATGCGGATTAAACCTTACGCAGCCATTTGCCATGTCTCTGGTTCAATCATTCAGAAATGCGAAGCGGTTTTTTTATTTTATTTATTTATTTACTGGGATGTGTGAAGAATGTCGCCCCACGTTGGATGTGCCCGATTTGAAGCAGTTTTTATATGCCGATGTTGATGTTGCCGTAGGGCCGAGGGTTTCACATCATACTCTGGGTTGTTCAGCTGCCCAAAGTCACCTTTATATTTTATTGGTCAGGGGAGGAGGGGAATTGAGAGGAGTGGTTTAAATCACACAACATTGCTTCATTTAAACGCATTGAAATATTTAATCACACTACACTATACCACCTGGTTCGTTATTTCCATGATTTTGAAGACGCGTGCTACCTATGCTGCATCTGTGTGCCTCTCGTCTACTGCCCCTGGTAAAGCGATGTTGATCATCAGAGAACGAACGAAACGAATGTAAGACTGAGCGAATGCATGACTGAACAACGTATATGTGAGTGAGCCGAATGTATACTGAGAAGCGTGCTTTTGCAAGGTTGTTTCTCATTATATATGAAATCCAAACTTCGCCAGGTGGTTTCAGAGCGTTACGCGAGGTTCACAGCATAGCGCCCACGGTTTCCCTCAGCCTTTGAAGTGTTTAAATATTATTGGTGAGCTCTTAGGCTCCCAAACGCAGTTATTTTAAACTTATCGCCTTTCTGACACTTTATTGGACAGTGCCTCATCATACGATGTAACGATTTCTTCGACGACATCTGTTCCCCCTTCTACTTTCAACGAATTTTGTAACCTCTTCAGGAACTAAGCTACAAAAGCATGTATTGCTTGGCCACCTGGATGCACTTAGGTTTGTTATAGTAGAAAAACCCAGCAGAAAAAGCACAATAGATGACAAAAGTAAACCTTTTTTTCCTATTGTTATAGAGTCAAACTTCCAGCTAACCATGAATACGTTTTAGCAATACATGAAATGTCCCTGTTTGCTACTATAAGATATATATATATATATATATATATATTTTTAAATTATTACTATTTACATTTCCTAAAAGCATTTACTCTTGGGCATGCGTGGGGGCCAGGATCTGTTACAAATAATATGTCATATCGATTTCATTTCAAACTTCACACATTCTTTAAGCTTGCAAAGGCCACATTGTTTGTTCATAATTAATACTTTTTAATAAAGTGAAAATAATTTCAAGACAGTGTATACTAAAAGTAGTTAATTTTAATACAAAGCACTCTAACTGCGTTTTGTGACACTCACGCTATAACATTGATTTAATACAGAAGGGGATTATTGCTGATCTATTTAAGAGGATGCAAATAACATATTTTAAAATGCATTGCATGTTTTATTAATATTTGCATTCCATGTGGTGTTTAACTCCCATTTTAATACTGCGGATTTTTTAAGGAAGGTAATGCTCCAGGCCTGAGTTTAGGGTACCTTCCCGGCATTAGCTATTTATGAGGACTGAGGAAAACCTGAAAACACCCTCATTCAGGGAGGGCGGTTCTGGTGGGATTAGAACCCCAGACCTCCCACTCACGAGTCTGCGCCTTAACGACCTCGGCCACTCGTGGCGGTGCGATGGTTTGGAAATGAGATAATAGTGACATGACATAACTATTAACCGATGTCTAAAATTTAATTTCCTAAGTAATGATGATGGCAATACTGAAAACACGTTTGGAATGGATGAAAATCAATCAGAGCTGGTCTCAATATTGCCCATGCCAAAGTGCATATTGACCACCTCCATTGTCTAGTGGTTAGCGTTGCTGACTGCTGGCTGAGAGAACCAGGTTCGGTACCTACTTAGGAATTTTTCTGAGTAAGTGAGAACTGAAACGAGTCCAACCAGCCTCGTGAGGACAACTGGGAAGCTGCATAATGGAGAGATGGCGATCTTTTATCTCGTAAGCCGCCCGATATGGCGATGAGCGGGATGCGGTGTTCTGTTCACATGCTCCCGTGCAATACTGCCAGGTACCGATGATGTCATATGACGGAGATACAGTACGCAGCGATCGTCGCACTAGGCTGCCGACCCTCCTTGGGCTATGGCAAGACATAGAAGTACACACTATAGCTTATTTCAGCACAATAAATTACAATTTCAAAGAGAAGTCAAGTATTGAATAATAAAATCAAAAACTTTCAATTTTAATTTTACTATGGTAAAACATGCTCCTTATAGTCAGAAATACGAAACTATTTTATTAAAATAAGAAACAACTGGTAGTTAATATGATAAATTTAATTTATATTTACTAATATGCTTACAATAGATATATTAAGGGCTGCTAAAATAGCTTATAAATACACATGTTAAAAGTGACTTTATTTTGCGACATATTTGCTCAATTAGCCTCATGCTTCGTTTCGCCAATATCTCAGTCTTGAAATAAGATGACGCTATTAATACTGGTATCATAAATAACTATTAAATATGTATTGCTGTTGAACTGGTATATTTACGGACGCTTTTTAACATCTCAGTTCAACGGCATCTCATTCAATTCAGAGTGTGAAACGGTCTATAAATTTTGCTCAGAGGCCTCTTCTTTCAGGGTTGAGGTTCTTTTATGTGCCGTAAATATAGAACACGGGACCCACTGCTTTATTTCGCTTCAGAAGGAAGCGATACTTAGGATTTTTACGCTCGAAAATATCCATCGATCCGACCGGGATTGAACCCGCGATCTTGGATTTACGAGGCAAGTATGGTTACCACTACACCACCAGGGCTGACATTAAATGTATATCTAGTATATAAAATATCAATTTCTCTTCCCTCAATGGCAACGGAAAGTTCTAATAAACATGTCGGAAGTGCAGGGCGGTCGTTATGGTGGGGGGAGGGAGTGACACAAGCCCCACCCATTTTTTTCTGTGTTAATATACATTGTATGCATTATAAATAGTTCGAATGAATTATTTCTGAAATCTGTGAACTTGCCTTCACAAAAACCTTATCTTGTTTTATACCTTATCTGTTAGGTAAATCATTGCAACTGTAACTTCCGGTCCGCTGTGTTCAGTTGTTCAGATATAGTTGCATAAAGAAGGCTACGTGTAGAAGATTGTAACATGTTCACAATGGAGTCTCGAGCTGTTATCATGCTCTTCACAAAACTCAAGAAGGACCTTTGAGGAAGGAAATTTAAGTGTGATGAAGAAGTGATGGATACCCATTTTGCAGGCAACACTTCTGGCTATTTTTATGGAGGGTCGAGAAAGCATTGAAGACGAAGAGCGTGCAGGTCAGCCCTTGGAGGTGCTCCCTCCTAAAAACATTGATCTAGTGGAAGGAGAAATTATGAAGAACCGGCGGCTCAAAGTTACAGAAATGGCAGAAAGTTTCGAACCTTTCTAAAACAACAGTCCTTCGAGTTATTCATGAACATTTGAACAGGAATAAGTTTAGTGCAAGAGGGGTGTGCCTAGATTTTTTCCTCAGTCCAAAAGCGGAAAAGAGTCATCTGTTGTAGGGTACTTTTGGAGCTGTGACAGGGCAACAAGAGAGAGGCTCTGCTAACCATTGTTACAGGAGATGAAACTATGGTCCTCTACTATGATCCTTTGTCCAAAAGAGAATCAATGGAGTGGCGTAACCCGGTGAAGCCCCGCTTCTAAAGGCCAAGGTCACTCACTCAACATAGAAGATCAGGGCCACAATCTTTTAGGACTGTGAAGGAATACTCTTCATTGACTTCAAGGAGAGGAACACCACAGTAAATAGGGAGTAATATGCTGGCCTACTGCGCAGACTACGTGTTTCCATCAAAGAGGAAAGGCGAGGAAGGCTTAGTGGTAGTGTACGCCTTCTTCACGATAAACCGCCTGTGCACATAGCTATTGTTGCAAAGGGAACTGTGAAGAAATGTGGCTCCAAAGATATCAATCATCCACCCTACAGCCCATATCTAGCTACTAGTGACGATTTGCTTTTCTCATAACTAAAGAACCTTCCAGGAAGGAAATTTAAGTGTGACGAAGAAGTGATGGATGCCCATTTTGCAGACAAGACTTCTGACCATTTTTATGGGGGGGGGGTTAAAATGTTAATTCAAACATGTGAGAAGTTTATTGAAAAATGAAATATAGTTTTTGTCTTTATCATACCTAGAAAATGGTTGGGCGAGATACTTATGGACCTACCTTTGTACATCTTCGGAAGATACTATAGACGAGAAAACTATGACTGTTTTGGGATTAAAGAAAGCTTGAACAGCCAGAAATTCAACATATTTTAATGGTGGAAAATGTGTTATAAACAGGAGAATACTGCGGTGACCTCAGGTTGTACCCGGGATTTGACAAACCTCTATATCAACAATTGAAGATGTTCTTAAAATATGAAAGTATTGCTCTGAGTGATTTCTGCGAAATGAGCCCTTAAGAAAGTTGGCCACTTTCAAATGACAATACTCTTATTTGATTGCTGCTGTTAAGTAGAATTCAAACTGGTAGGCAGACTTTCAGTTGCTGCGTCGTTTGCGTTCTACCATGTCTCATCTTATAGCAGTTTAGGTGACTTTTACAATACTGCCACTTGCCTCCTAGACCCAAGATCACGGGTTCTATTCCGGTCAGGAATTGATGGATTTTTTGGCGTAAAATCCTATCACTTCCTTTGGTAGGGCAGTAAAGCCATAGGTCCCGTGTCGTAGATTTACGGCACGTAAAATAACCTCAAGCCTGAGAGAAGAGGCTTCTGAGCAAAATTTGTTGGAAGTTTCACACCCTGAATTAAATGGAACGCTAATGACCTGAGATGTTAAAGGGCGTCCATAAATGCACTCAATAAAATGAGTTTGTCCAGAGAATCATAAATGAAAGAGTTGAGTCTATAATTGTGATATTTTATTTTTGAAAATACAAGGGCTATTCCATCATATCATAACAACACTTAGGAGAAAAAAGAACTTCTCAAATTTTAGATGCAAAACTAGGAGATGAAAATAAACTCAGGGGAGAAGTAACCACTTAACATGAACAAAGTTTAAATATGTAGATAGGTGAAAGAAAAAATTGACAGCAGTATAGCAGAGGGGCTGAAGCGAAGGTCTTTAGTGCATTATTTTACTTAATACATTTCCAATCTGTTGAAGGCATAAGTTTCATGCAAAACGTTAACACAATTAAGTATCCCGACACCTACACGACGTTATGAAAGAATTTTCAACAGGTGCATAACTCTCTCACATGACTGAATTAATAGTAAATCTTAAATTTACATATTGGTTACAGAATTAAATTATTGGGGCTTGCTTAATGCATGTTATTACTATATGAAGTTATATGAAATACTTGTAATTACTTTTATAATTATTTTATTGCAAGTGATAAGTACTATCAAATAATGAAAAATATTAATTATACAGAATATAATGAATGAAATTTCTAAGGGTGTGTATGCAATATGCTATGCTGAATTCCTTATATAACCCCAAATCGTTTAACTTTTAATGGTAAATATATATAATTATATTTATTATTCATACTATTTATATGCGTACTTTATTTTCGTTTGGCGCATCTTATCTTAAATGTAGCTATAACTTTATGCAAAACTGCTTTCATTTGGGACCTTAAGTGATCCTTCTACATAGTATTCAAAACGTTAATGGTACGATCGTTAAATGCACCACGGTATATTGGTTGTTTCACTCACTTTCGGTCCCTGATATTGCCTTAGAACTTTTATATTAATGGACGTAATTCATTGAAATTTGATTCCAATACACTTTGGTGTATGGAAAACGTGGCTTCATGACGTACTGCTCTCTTGTCCGAATGTCGGTGAAGGATAATTGCATATTTGTAGTAGTGTGACGCTATGAGATTGTTAACATCCATGGCGCGTTTGTCGCCTTGTCGATAAGGAGTTGCACAGTTTGGAGTTTGGAAATTACTGGCAAAATCGCCCATTAAGTGTCAAGTGAAGTGAGCACGAAAGGACGTCAGAAGCTGCAAGAAACAACGATCAACGGAATTGAAAAACAGCCTGTAGGCGTCCTTGTGTAAACTATCACAGGAGATGGGATGTTTTCATAAACAAATATCAACGGGTTGGAAAAATAAAGCGAATTCTGCATTTATGTTGTAGTATTACTTTGCAAGAAATGAAATTTCCAGACGGGCAGAAGAGGCTTAATTATTGTGATTGGTTCCAACAATTTGTCAATTCCCTGACGTAAATGGGCATATCAATTCCTATAATATCCAAAATTGGGTTAGCGGGAATCACCATATCCTGTATGTGGCATTTCTAAATGACGGTAATCTGGAGTGTGGTATGCTTTGTCTCAGTGCCGTATTATTGGCCATATTTTCCATATAACGCTGAATAACGCAGTCTAAATGAACATGTTCCATGAATTTGTCAATCAGTTCCGTATTGACTATTTTCAGCATGGTTGAAACTTTTCTTTCTTTGAACAACGTATAATTTCTAACTTTGACCTCTAATATTCAATATCAATGACTTTACCCCGCCTGATTTCTTACTGTGGGATATGCTGAAAGGGAAAGTACTGTCCAAACTAGCCATAGACTCCCGTGAAATTGCTAGGAAACATTCTGCAGAAAAATGAGGAAGTGACTCCCGATGTGCGGGACAAGTCTTGATTGCTTTTCCCATGAAATGGAGATCACGGTTATCCAGCTGCTTATTTATGCTACGTTAATACACACCTGAAGAATACGTATATTAGAGTTCGCTCAGAGAAGCAACGTTGTCAAGTTTCTGCAATCTCTTTCAGTACATATTTAGTGTTAACAGAGGTCGGGCAAGAGTGTGAGAGGAAATAATGTATTATTTATTCTTTATTTATTAGTTAAAGCACTCTAAAATGTTTTAATAATTTGAGAAACAGGTAATATACATAGTTACTGCTCAGTCAGTCTTTTCATGTACTTGAGTGACATGGAGAATTAGCAGGTATCTCGTAACAGTGCGTTAATGTTTAGACGAAAGCGATAATACACACTCGGAACTTGTATGAATTAAAATTAGTTATTAAGTTTTGCTCCCCAATTGAAATATATTCGTAATATGGAGATGCGTGTGCAGGCAAGCCGTGATATTAATGCTACAAAAGAATCACGTTTCTCGCAATCAATATATGTTCATGTCAACTGATACTAAATTATGTCACTTTAGCTTCAAAGTAATAAGTTAAAATCTGTGGCCGAAAACGAGTTCACCCCCTATTTTGCTTGTAAAATTGGAAAAGGGAAAATAAATTAAATGTATTTTAATTTTGGCACATTTGTGCATTTATCAAAACTAGAAATAACACTTTAAATTAAATACATTTTACGATAGCCATGTACCATTTTAACAAATAATGCACTGTTACACCAGCTTAAGTTTTATATTAAGGAAATGATGGGGGTTTAAATTCTCTTAGATCATCATGATGCTAAAATAAATATAAGCCCCATGATAATGAACACATTTTAAGTTAATTAGTTCATAAGAAATGAATCAAAGAAAAGAAGAAAGATAATTTTAACTGTATGTTTTTAACCCTAGATTGCATACATGTTTTTTTTTTTTTTTTTTTTTTTTGAGCGGTGGACATTGATGATGCATGAGATGAAATGATAAATTGGGAAAGGATTTTTTTAAGGAAGAAAGCGTTCCAGGCCTGAAAATTAGGGTATCTCCCCGGCATTTGCCAGTTATGAGGACTGAAGAAAACCTGGAAAAAAAAACCCAGTCAGCGAGAACGGCCCTCGGCTGCATTCGAGCCCCAGACTTCCCGCTCTCGGGTCCGCGCCCTAACGAACTCGGCCACCAGTGAATTTATCACACATTATTACTTACATGGGGTGCTATGGAAACCCCGTTATATATTATTTAAATTTATTACATTTAATTGACTTTTTGTTTAATAAACCTTCTCTGATAGTACTTGCACAACTACCTATTAAGGAAACTGTGGACTTTGAGGTAAGAATTCACAAATAATTTACAAAAATGTCTCGCTTATGTTCAGCACACACCATTTTCTGACATTTTCGGCAATATGATTCTGTCTTTCGATCTTTAGATCTTGGGCAAACAGAACACCTTCCCTGTTTACGTTTTGCATTCAGAATGCGACCTTGATCTTCATCCTCAGGTATGTCTGCCACGCTCTTCATTGCAGGTTATCTTATTTCATGAGGCATATTCTTGTTCTGCAGTCTCTGCGCCATATGAGTTGATAGCCAAGTTCTTGCAGATACTTTCTTCTTACAATGCCATTTTTTTTGTTGGCTGTATGGAATAAGACCATTGAATTAACTCCAGCCTAATTTAGGATTCCATAGAAAAATAGTAGAGGTTATCTTCGGGTCTTTCGAGAAACTGAATCGGCATGAACCATCCGATCGAATGTGTGAACTTCTCCCTTGGTTTCACTGTAAATGTGTATGACCTCTGGCTTATTTGTCACTTCATTTTCCATAGTGCATTCATGACAAAAGAATATCACTTTTTCTTTATTGGGCAAATATGATGCTAATATTTTTTGTCATCAAAGTCACGTTCAGTTGTAGCATTATTTGCAGGACGCTTACTTTGCGGAATATAAATGATATTTCGAGCTGGAATACGGTGAATTCGTGTTGGGTCACGTGTCCTCGGTGTTCATTCTTACCAATTTCTACATTTGCACGAATGTCGCGTTCATTATCACTTTCTTCTGAAGCACTTTATATAAATATTAGATTTTACTTCCAAATTAACGTCCTCATTATCACTGAACTCTCTATTACTGTCACACTCATATTCATCTAAGATGTTACTAACAGTTTCTTCGAAGACATCACTAAGATGGTTAAGAAGTAACATGCCTATCTATAACAACATTACAAAAATAAAGTAGAAATATTGTTCACCTGTAAAAAAATATCACAAACAGTAATGCACAGGGGTGATATAGAACCCCATAATCATAATTACCATAGATAATTACACACCTACACCAATGTCTACTTCATTACTGAAAATACATGGAAGCATTAGACAGATGTAACAATACATCACTTTTCTCGTACCAACTAAAAGTTTATACTACTGGGGCACTGTAAACAATATAGAGTTAATTCAGATTATGAATATAATGTTGAATTTCGGTAGTTTGCCTCTTGCTTGAGAAAAATCATGTGCGCTCTCCTGGATTTTTTTGAATGTATATATAATAACAATAACTAGTGTACTTTATATGTTAATATTTAAATTTTTCGTCATGCTTTCAAGCAGGACATGGCATGGGGCATCTTTTCCACACGGTATCTGCTCCTTCAGAAGTCCTGAGCCTGCGAAGGAAAAGTCAAGGGTAGCAGTTGGAAATGAGACGGAATGCAAAAGAGAAGAATGGGGGGGTAAAGGTTGAAGAATCGGGAGAGGATATATAGTCCCACCACCAATCTTGTGAAAAATGTGTGGGTGTGTATGCGTGAAAGAGACAGCACTCCGTTTTCTAATTACAGACAACAAATCTTTACGGCGACACCTGTCACGAACCAACCTCCCCATGCAGGAACTGGGGAAACGCGATTCGCAAATTGGATTTTTCTCTCCCCTTCACCCTTAGCTCCAAACATGCCTTTTTCATCTTTTTTCCCCATCTTCCCCTGTCCTGTACATATTCATGTGAAACGAGAGTTCATCTTCCACTTTTTCCGCTTCTATTCACCATATACTTCCCATTTCTCAGGCCTTCCCTTGTTTCCTTATTCTTTGCCCTGTTCGGTATCTCAACAAGTTGCTTCCTATGCTAATTTCAACATGACTCAAACTGAATTTAACTGGCAAATATGCCATATCGTTCTTTGTATGTGGATTTAATTTTCCCTACTGTTAATGAGGAATTAAGATAATGGGTGGATTAGTTAATGAAACTAATTATATTCAAACGAAAATTGCCAGGAAAATGACAGCACTGCCTTTAAGAATGGCATTTTAAGTCAAGTATTAATTAACATTCCTTTAAGTGAAATGACTTGCCATGCCTCTTCTAGCTTTACATTCGATGTATCATTCATTGTCTTAGTCATTTCTCTTTAGTCATGTTTAATTTTGTAATTTTGCTTGATACTCCAGTATTTTTACAATGTTTATAATATTTCCGTTCATTCATGTGCTCTACATTGCTACCAAATGACCAGCAAAGTTCAATAGAAAGTTATTTCTACAGTTATGTGAATACCTGTACATGGTTTTAATTTTTGCTGCGGTCAGTGCTTTGTATCCATAATTCGTTACCATCAATCAAATTATAAGATATTCTAACCTTCTCTCATTCTCTTTCAAATCTTCATGATACATGTTCGTAGACATGGTGCTAAACGTAATATCTTTCAAGATTTATATACTTTCGTATCTGTAGAGACTGCCAATGTTGCCGGAAAATTCCGTGTTCGGTTCCAGTACCTAATTAGCAATGTTCTAAGTTAGGAAAGTCTGGAACGGGGTCCACCCAGTCTCATGAGGACAATTGGGAAGGTGCCTGATGGAGAGGTGGCGTTCTGTGATCTAGAATATGTGATGCCAACCAGCGGTGTGTCGGTATGCTGGCCACCTTCCCGGTGCAATACTTGCCCTCTGCCGATATAGTAAGACGGGGATAGAGAACGCAGTGGTTGTTGCGGTCGGCCAAGGCCCGTTTGTTTGTTTCAGTTTAACATTCCTCATAACAATGAAGGTCTAAAGAGGGATGAGTGAATGTTTGATGAAAGGAGTACTGCGCTTAAAACTATTTTTATCCACCTTTTCAGGGTAAGGAAAAACCCCATACAAAAACCTTATCTAGGTAACCGAGGGACCTTCTGATTTGTAGCCAGACATGCTGACAACAATGCCAAGGAGGCGGTCCCAAGGCTCGTTAAAACATCGTGCCAACAGAAAGGAGGAAAGGTGTCTGTAGACCAGTTCTTCTATCTGAAATTATGCTAATACTGAACTAAAATACGTACCTGTACACACGAAATCTTTCTCTTCATATTTAGAACGTTAAAGCTTTTAATAGTGCTATGGTCTGCGAACAGAAATACTTGTTGCACTGAACTAAATTTTGTAAGAATTTCCCATCATCGTACGCTTTGCTTCTCACGCTTAAAACAAAAGAACATTCTTCTTCTATAAACCAAGAAAAAGGTTTTTAAATATATTTCAACATATTACCATACCATTTATTTATTGTAAATCGCTACATATGCCCCGTTCGTTGTAATTTTGGATCATGTAGAGTTAAATACAGGGTGTTCACAGAAACACGCAATGTACAGTGTCGCTCTCGTTAGTCACATTTACATGAAACAGAGACATTAGAGAGAGAGAGAGAGAGAGAGAGAGAGAGAGAGAGAAACAGAAAGGGTTTAGTGCCTACCTCATAGATACTCAATGTGTCACATGCTGCAAACTTCAAGGTGACATTTACACTCACGCCACACTCACTCCAACATATGTACGGCAATATTCACAGAAAGCATGTCGCTTTGGAGAGTCATAAAGATCAACTTGTGCACTAATTGCAGTTTGTAAAGGTGAAATTTAAACGAGTAAGACACTATGAAATAGTAAACTGGTCATATTTAATGTACCAATCAGATTGCGTTTTCCCAATAAGATGTCTATTTAGCCAAGGAGAGTTCCAGCATCCTTTATGAAGTAATACTGTTCACACATTTTAAGAGGCGGAGTTGAAAATACGGAAGTCACCGGCTGCAGCGCATTAGCAGCAGGGACTTAAAACAATGTGACAGCGGACTAGGTTTAGAACTATAAATCCCGACTTGGATCTCTTCATGTGGCAAAGTATTTAACCGGAAATACATTCTAAGCATTCCTGATATTTAGCATTTATATTAAATTGGCGCAGAAATATTTGGTGTATAAATATGTCTTGAAATATAGTCATTTCTTTCTCGCTCTTCACAAAAAGAGAGTAATCATTTTCTGTTCAAAAATTGGAAAAAATGACAGTTTTAATCTATTATTAATTTGTATACATTAAAATTCACAAACATGCATGATTTTAATACTAGAGAGAAATCAACTAAAGTTAGAAGTTCATATCTGATCAACATTAGCTGACATAGAAAATATCTTTATTTCAATTTTCTTTCTATCTGTACAATGGTGATCTCATAAAAGTAACGTTAGGGAAGATGTACCTTGCTTGGCTACTTTCACTATAAATGATAACGTTTTCATTTAATTGCACTTTTTATATTAAACACTAGGTAACATTTTGTTTTAAATTAAATTATTTCAAAAATTGATTAATTCTACGTATAGAAAAAGTTTTTTATGATTAATGCCAAAATTGAAACATTACATATTACTATGAAAACAATTAATCCCATTTTTAATAATATTATAATGTTCCACAGGCAAAACTATTGTAACTATGGTGTTGCCATGAGTCTTAAACCTGCCAGGCATAAATAATATGTTACATATGTATATATATATATATATATATATATATATATATATATATATAAATTTTTCACATAATCCAATTCACCCATTGTGATGTTGTCACTACTTCCTGCTGTTTTTCTTTAGATTCTGTTTTCCACGGAATGCTAACAATTTCCAGTCGTTTAAATCTGGAGTGTTCCTTGCTACTATAATATTACCATTCCAAAAAAGTAATTACACATATTTATTTGTGAAAAAATTAAAAAATGTTATATTCTGCTTGCTATACATGTCTAGGTAAATTCATAGTTATTTTTAAAACTAATGTGGATGTAAAAATTTAGAAATTCTTTGTCAAGTATACTGCTAACAGGTACATTAATATTAAATATCTCATATATCTCTTAATTGCCACTTGTTATTTGTCAAATGCATATTAATTTTGTCCATTGAAAGTGTTTCCTACTGCTGCAACTTTCAACAGTGACTTATTTACTGGCTTGTAAGATATTAAATGGCGCTCATAATTAATGGACAGCTATAATATAGCAATTTTACGAATTACAGAATGTCTGCCACTTCTCATGTCTGTATAGCCACTGAGGTTGATTTATGATCAGAGAGGCACAAACCGTTTAATTTCACTTCCACTTTTTCTTGTAAGATAACCAGTTTTGGATAACTGTTTGAGAAATCAGCAGACTGCAGAACATTAAAGAATGTCTGTATGTAGTTTAATTCAACATTTCCTGTGATAAAACGACAGTCTTTGCAGTTTTCATGAATGTCAAATTTTTCAATCAGCATGAGAAACAAGGGTGTTGATTTTGTAGAATTGTAAGGCGAGGACAATAACAACGTAAGATTAAAATTTTATTCAATATACTAAGGTTTTACAGAACAGCTACAATGATTGGTAAGCCAATGGAAATTGAAAGGTAATGCATGTACTCTTAGACAATTGTCTTAGAATGGCTCTTGACAGTAATCAAACGGCTACAGAAATACTCTAAATTTGATTAAATGTATCCACATTTTGCAGTTTCAAAATTTTTACCTCTATATTCTTCTGTCAAACTGACTGGTTTAACACATCCAAAATCCACTGAATATTCCCCAGATGCAACCCAAAATGGAACTCCTGTTGACTTAGCAGCGAAGTCTTTTGGAGGAATAAGCAGTTGTATGTTTAATATAGTTCTTGAAAAGAGGCCACTGAATGCTAAAGACTTGAGTAAGCACATCAAAACAACAAAAGTTGCAGCTTCACCCCGACTTCCTTGTTTAAGACAAGATATGACTGAGGCAGAGACTATATTAGAAGTTACAAAACAGCAGATAAGTTTTGAAAGAAACTTCTCATAACCATTTAAATATACATAATCAGTTTCTTGTTGGTGTGTGGTCATTTTTAATGCTTTTGAAGGATACATGATAAATGTCTGGACATAGATATATAGAAGGTAGTTTGCGATCTATGGTAACAAGTTTAGAAAGTTACAATATCACTGCACTTAAACTTACGAAAATAAATCCAACTTCCGCATTAGGCAATATATAGCTATAAACTGCAGTGTGCTTTCTTGCCTGTCACTTAATATGGCGCCGAAAAGTAAACGATTCTTGCACTTTTCGGTCCAAAATACCTATTCCAAGATTATCAAGCACAATATAAAAGGTTTCACCAATTACAAGAAATACAACTCATGCTTACTTAACAAAAAGGCCAAGGCCCAAAAGAACTTATTCCAGAGGACAAGAAACAGGCAAATCCACGATAAGCTGTCGGTCCTGGTGGTGTAGTGGTAACCATATTTGCCTTCTAAACCCAAGATCGCGGGGTTGAACCCGGCCAGGATCGATGGATTTTTTCGGGGCGTAAAAATCCTAAGTATGGCTTCCTTCGGAAGGGAAGTAAAGGCGTGGGTACCGTGTCGTACATTTACGGCACGATAAAGAACCTCAAGCCTAAAAGAAGAGGCCTCAGAGCAAAATTTGTCGGCCGTTTCACGCCGTGAATAGAATGGGACGCTGATGACCTGAGATGTTAAAGAGCGTACATAAATAAAGCAAATAAAAAAATATACGATCAGCCACTAGCCATACCCTGTAGATAATTCGGAACGTTAAGGCCCTTGTATCTATCCCAAATCGAGCAACACAGAGAGCCTTTCATTGAAATTGCATGTCTCAGTTACAACTGTTAACACTATTATCAACTGGAAATTGAATTTAAAAGACGCTCTGGCTACATCAGCATAAGACTTCAAAACATGTGTTTGTTTCAACCCCGCCATATGGAGAAAGAAACAGAAATACATTCCATTCCTTCATTCCTTACAGCGATATCCCTATTACATCACCTTATACATTGCCAATGGATGCTGTATCCTTGGAAAAAGAAGACGGCGAAATGTGGACGTCCCTGAAAAGCCTGCCAGCAGGAGAGGCATAAATGAATTTCACTCCACTTTACACCAGCTTGCTATAGTGGATACTGCAATGCAGAGCGATAGCTTGCGATCGAGGGCCAACACACAGAACATAAGTTAAAGTTGTTTGAATTTGTTACCATAGATCATAAACAACCCCGGTGAACCATTTAGAGCACATCCAGAAATGTCATTTTTCCTGTTTCTCAATCAACTCAGACAGCCAGATCAAAATGATGCTTCATTTCTTTTCACTGTTACTTTCTCCTATTTTAAACAACGAATGTGCTAGACGTGAGGGCACAGTGCTACCCAAAATTATCAATGACTAGTTACAAATCGATGGACCAACTGCTTCCCGAAATTTCCTTTATTTGGGAAATGTGGTAACTTAAGAAATTGCAATTACAGTATTGGTGATTTGTAAACTTTTAGCTTTTACTATTTTCTTGGTCTGGAGGGTTTCTTGTCACATTAAATCCTGTAAAATAATTTGTAGCTAGCAAACAAAATCTAAAAATTTAAAGCAGCTCACTTAAAGAGTAATAATGTGTAAAATTGCAAATTTGAACCAACAGATTCTGAAACTGCAACTGAACCGAATATGACAGTAATATAATTTAGCCACTGGGAGCATTGAACACTAATCTGTGACACATAGCTATCCTCTAAGCAAAACTCTATTGTGATTTGCAGCGACACATATTCATTCATACAACTCCATATTTGTAAATACATTCTTCACACTAGAAGGCAAGACGCCAATCTTATTCTTGTAGAAGCGTTTAGGCTATTGACGAATCCACAACCTTACCCAGTAGCACACGTCACCGGATGCTCATGAATGTCTCTCCTCAGTCTCAAAATTTGGAAAATCGCACGAGGATGGATCTGGGTTGTAGGGTGGATGCTGAAGTGCTCCCAAGTCAAATCCTTGCAGCTCATTCCTCTCAGATGAGAATTGTGAGAGCGGTCTTTTCCTGGATAGAAGTAAAACCGTTAGATAGCACTCCAGAGCATTTGGACCTCATGGCGCTCCTTAGTTTCTGCATTGTCTTCATAGCACTTCGAACTAACTGTGGCTCTATGCTCGAGAAAATCTATAGGCAGGGAGCCCTCTTCCCGAAACATGCTTATAGACTTTGAGCTTTTTGTATTTTTGCCGTTTGCTCTCGGGCCCATAATAGTGGCACTACGTTTCATCTACGGTGACCATACGGGAGAAAAAAGCATTTTCTTCCTCCTACTATTGCAGATAACCCAGGAATAACAGTCGTTCTGCAAGTCATTTGTTCCTCCGTCAGTTAATGCAGAACGTACTGAGCTCAAATTGTTCTCTATTAGAGACGATGTTTGATAATCATACGGTTTATCCTCAGAAAAACACACATTTCTTCCGCTGTGATCCGTTTTTCCCCAGAAAAGACAATCCAATCGCGCAAAAGCATGTGAAGTAATGACGCAACATAATGGGCGCGAATCGTTTTACTCTGACGGGAATCTCTAATACCACTCCAGCACACGTGAACGTGGGATGCATTGATCAATTTTTTTGTCCTCAAACATTGTCAGTAGTCAAAATCTCGGAAACAGCTTTCCAGAGATTCTAAACAATGATCACTAAACGTTTTTACCTAATTCTTTCTTATACTGTACTTTGAGGAAATGTCAATTTTCTGTATTCTTCTGTCTGGCAATGCGTAATAAGGTAAGCATATCCGAAAAAGTAAGGAAAAATAAGACTGAAGAACCAAATTATACAATGAGGCTATTTGTGTTACGAGCCAGTAGAGCACGAACATGTACTGGAAGAAGACAGTAAAGACGGTATTATCACATTCAGGTATATTATATAGTTTAAGGGTTGGTTTGTCAACAAGTGGTTGTGTATTCGTGTGTTAGTCGATGCTTTCATTGTGGGCTAATTGTTCTTCGTTAGTTATAGCACTGCATATAGTCTTAAATAACGAGTTTTTATGTACCGTACACATATGAAAACAAATTCTTGCAAAGAAGGACAAGCGATTTGGAAGAAAACATGTCAATTGTGTTCCAGGTACAGGAACTGCTCGCCAACTTGTTAAAATGTTACGATAAACAGGCTTTCTAAATGACAAGGAATGTGTTCCGAAACCCCGTGTTTGATGCCGGCAACGTATTGCTGCTGAGGGGCACATTTTCAACATTATGACACATTTTAGTCCTAATTATTGTCAGTGTTAAATACTGTACCATTTTATGTTTTCAATAAAAATATAAATACTAAAATAAAATCATTGACTTTACGAGCGACGATTCTTATCTATTTCCGGTTGCAGCGGCTGTTCCTTCCCAGTAAGAAGACGCTCTCTATCAGCCCATAACTCAAATATCCTCATTGTATAAAACTCTTGGGTTTTAGTTCCGCACTTAAAAGTTACTTACATTTGCAAATATCGTGTCGTATTTAAGCTTTATTACAATCTATATTTTTTCTGTATTTGTGATAATAGATGTATCGTATTTCATTATCATCCTCATCGTCAAGGATTAGGCCTTGCTACTTGCTCGCTCTATAAAAGAAACTGGTCCAGCTATCATTTCATTGTTATTTACTTTCCTGTACGCTCATGTTAGGAATGCGCGAAAGTGGTATTTGCAATATATCATTACAGTGGAACTGGGATAGTTCGAATATTCATAATTCGAAAATTTTCTTAATTCGAAGATATTTCTTGATCTCTTGAATTTTGTATTAAAGGAATGTAAAAAAAAAAACAAACAAACAAATCAAAACAAAACACAACAGCATATGCATTTCGAATTTGATCCACTTTAATTCTAAGACTTTGTTCAGAATTGCCAATCGAATATTAGTCTGAATTCGGAAATTTAACAAGCTTCGTTTGTGTGTTTCTATAAAAGAGGTTAAGGACATCTCTTTGAGGTTGTTTGTTTGGTCAAAATACAGTCTTCGATGTCGGAATGCGAACTTTCACTAGCCGCTGCCCTTTTCCAAATCATATCCGTTATTGTTTAACACGTCTTTAGTTATCACTTGGGCTTCCTGCTGTTCAATGTATTGCAAACTGGTGCCACTACTTCTTTTAGTAATCGGGTGTTCAGTACAAGACTTAAACTTCACCCGTCATTTTAGAAGTGGAAAAGGGTTTGAAAACAAATCGTGAATCGCGAAAGATTACGGGATACCGCTTACTTTGTCAACTCATCTGAAGAATAAGGAGAACATTTAAGCAGTGTCTGCGTGTTCTCAAGTAACCAACAAAACGCTATCAAATTGTTTCCTAAAGGCAGAGTTTATCAAAGAGAATGAGGAAGCTGAGCCCTTAGACGAAGATTCTTTACCAGACTCTTGAGAAGAAAGTACAAGCGTTACATTTTATGAATACGTCACCTTGGACGAGAAAGTGGCAGTGTGTGTGGAAGGATATCAGATCAAGACATTGTAACAGAATTTTGAACAAGAAACATGACTATTGATCTAATGAAGAGGAAGAGAAACGATTTGAAACTGAAGAGATGCCGATTTCCTCATCATTGGAGGCGCTTAGTCATCTGCTTGAATTTCGTCCGTACGTTGAGAAACAAGCCAACAGAAATGGAGTTGTTTTTATGTCACTAAAAGTGTTTGAGGAACTTGCAAACCCTTAACACACTAAATTACGCAAAACATTCAGACATTTAATGCTCCTTTACAAAATTGTAATTCATTTATTGTATAGGGTAAAATGTGAGGTCACTGTATATTCTTATTTCACTGTATATGCTTAATGCAAAATTTAATACTTCAAAATTTTATACAAATATACAATTTTTCTTTTATCAATAACTTGTGTAATTTGTCTTTTATATTCAGCGATCGTGCTTATTAATCTAATTTTTTAACTCTCAGTATTGCGCTTTCGATAATGTGTATAAATGTATCAGAAACCTGCATTCTATAGCAAAAGTTAGTGTAAAAATACAAGTTGATACAAATGAAGAATTAAACAATTGTTATGAAGACTTACAGAATGTGAAAGAAAATGAACAATTAAAATAGTAAAAAGTTCATGTAGAGAAAAAATTGCCAAGTTAGAAATAGAAGAATTAAATGAAAGTCTTACTAAAATAAAAATCACTTGTAGTAGATAATATAATTTAGAATCACTTAAATATATACCAAAAAGATTACATGGACGATTATTACAAATATATAGTATTATGTGGTAAAGACTGGAAGACAGCATACTGTCTTAATATTCTTTCTTTCTTAATATTAAGAAAGAGGATAATTCTAGACCACAGATTTATGGAGGAATTAGTTTACTCCGCTCGTAAGTTTGTACAAAAGTACTTTAAGTAAGTTTCAGACCAAATAAAGTAACGTACTTTACTCCAAAAAGAAGAAAGAGGTTTAGAAAAGGAAAAAGTTTCGTTTTCTCATTCTTTAACAAATAATCGAAAAAGGCGCCAAAATTTAGGGACTTGTTTCTTATATAAATGTTATTTCAAAAACCGCCGGGTGGCCGAGGTCATTAATGAGCGGACTCGTGAGAGGGAGGTCTGCGGTTCGATTCCCACCAGGACCGTCCTCCCTGACTGAGGATTTTTCCTGATTTTCCTTAGGCCTCATAAATGGCAGAGGTACCCTAAAATAAGCCCTGGAATTCTTCCTTCCTTAACACAAAGTACTCCTTTCCCAATTTATCATTTCATTTCTTGTACGAGAGTGGGTCCATAAGTTTCCGCCTAAACATTTTCTAAGTATGACACAGACAAAATATATGTTTCGTTCTTCAATATAGTTACTCTTTATTGCAATACACATCTTTGCACATCTTCTCACATCTTTGAATTAACATTTCACCCCACCCCATAAAAATAGTCAAAAGTCTTGTCTGCAAAATGGGCATTCATCACTTCTTCGTCACACTTAAATTTCCTTCCTCGAAGGTTCTTCTTGAGTTTTGAAAAGAGGAAATCGTCACTAGACTGTAGGGTGGATGATCGATCTCTTTGAAGCCGTATTTCTTCACAGCTTCCTTTGCAAAAAGAGCCGTGTGCACATGCAGGCGCGTTTTCATGAAGAAGGCTCACAATACCACTCAGCTTTCCTCGACTTTTCCCTTTGATGGAAGCACGTAGTCTGTGCAGTAGGCCAGTATAGTACTCCCCATTTACTGTGGTGTTCCACCCCTTGAAGTCAATGAAGAGTATTCCTTCACAGTCCTATAAGATTGTGGCTCTGATCTTCTAGGTTGAGTGAGTGTCCTTGGCCTTTAGAGGCGGTGCTTCGCCAGGTTTTCGCCACTCCATTGGATTCTCTTTTGGACAAGGGATCATAGTAGAGGACCATAGTTTTATCTCCTGTAACAATTGGTAGCAAAACTTCTCTCTCGTTGCCATGTCACAACTCCAAAAGTACCTGACAACAGATGACTCTTTTCCGCTTTTGGACTGAGGAAAAAAATCCAGGCACACCCCTCTTGCACTAAACTTATTCCTGTTTAAATGTTCATGAATCACTCGAAGAACTGTTGTTTAAGAAAGGTCCAGCCTTGCTGCTATTTCTGTAACTTTGAGCCGCCGATCTTCCATATATTCTCCTTCCACAAAAGCGATGTTTTCAGGAGTGAGCACCTCCAAGGGCTGACCTGCACGCTCTTCTTCTTTTTCAATTCTTTCTCGACCGAATCAAAAAAAATTGACCCATTCCTTTACGATAGAATAGGAGGGGGGTGCTTCCTCATATACACCGTCCAGTCGCTGTTTAATTTCATTTGAAGTAAGTCCTTTTGTGAAGAACATAATAACAGCTCGAGACTCCATTATGAACCTGTGTCGGTCCTGGTGGTGTAGTACCCAAGATCGCGGGTTCGAACCCGGCCAGGACCGATGGATTTTTTCGGGGCGTAAAAATTCTAAGTATGGCTTCCTTCGGAAGGGAAGTAAAGCTGTGGGTCCCGTGTCGTACATTTACGGCACGAAAAAGAACCTCAAACCTGAAAGAGAGGCCTCTGAGCAAAATTTGTCGGCCGTTTCACGCCCTGAGTTGAATGGGACGCTGATGACCTGAGCTGTTAAAGAGCGTCCATAAATAAATCATTCAAAAAAAAAATATGAACCTATCACAATCCTCTACACATACCCTTCTTTAAGCAACTATATCTGAACAACTGAACACGGCGGAGCGGAAGTTACAGCTGCAATTATTTACCTAACAGATAAGATTTGACACCAGATAAGGGTTTTGTGAAGGCGATAATCCTTATCGGCTAGGCCGGAAACTTATGAACCTAACCTCTTATCGTCAGTGTCCACCGCCTGAGGTGCCTCAGTTGAAAAACGGGCATTAAACACTATTAAAAAGGTTATTTAAAAATGTTCACTGAGTATCAAGAACTATGTGTAATGTTTTATAAAGAAGAGACATATCGGCATTTAGTAGACATTATTAAAAACAATGTATGTTGAAAAATAGAAATCAACAGTGTGTGACAGAAGTTATTGATTGCTCATTTTATTATACACATATATGGAATTGTAAGAACTTGAACAAAAAAAAAAGTTCAGAATAATATCTATGTTGGAGGAAACAACTAAAAATTATGTTATTTGCAGATGATAATAGTTTTATTAATCACTAATGAAGATGGTTTGCAGAATATAATGCACTGCTTAAATAATACTGCTAAAACATGGAATAAATACATCTGCCAATATAACTAAAACAACGGTTTTACAAAGAATAAATCCTATTAGCTGAAAAATAATACTACGTAGACAATTTGATTATTAAACCAATTCTGAGCTTAAATATTTTGATGTACAATGTATCATACCAAGGTGAAACGGGTATAACTGATGAGATGAATAAATGTGATTACATCACTGGAGCGTACAGTGAAAAATAAAATTTGCAAAAATTCAAAAGTAACACTATACAAATACATGGTAATAGCAACTTTGGCACACGAATCAAAAACATGTACAATAACAACAACAAAAATGCAATTCCAGACTTAAGTCATAGGAAATTAAGTGTTTTAATATTAATAGCGAAATATACTAAACCTATTCTAAAATAGACCAAAATTAAGGGGTGAGAATATTCGTTATATAATCAACAAATACAAGGAAAGTTGGAAACATCGTATAAATAGGATGGCAGATAGTAGAATTCCAAAAATGGCACTGCAGTATATCCAAAGAAATGCGATTGAAAAGTACAAACTATGGTGGAGAACAGGTCTTTTTTGTAAGTATTTAACACCCTGAACTATATAGGAAAGATATCGCTGCTAACATTTAATATAACTTCGAGAACGTCTCTTTAATGGTTGTGTTATGAGAGTTTTTATTATTGTTCCGCATAATTTGAATTATATTTTTGTATTTAGTTATGCAAATTTGAATTTTTAATAGTAACTATCTCGCAACTAAGTATATTTGTGTTGCTATTTTTATTTTATATTGTCTTTTTGTTCAAAGGCTAAATTTTTTATTTTTGTCGATGAAATAAGCTTGGTTGTGATGTGTGGCCCATATAATAATTTCTGGGGACTATCTTATAGAAGCGCTGTCAAATCAGTTTTACGAAATGTATTAATAAATTATGGCTAAGACGTTATCGCATGGTCATTTTGTAAATTTACTAAAGACCCTTGACGAACTTCCAATTTAATCAATTTATTTTCTTGCTTCTCTTTGCACCACTTTCTGTTAAGTGTCTTTGAATGTAGTCACGATAGAGGCTCTGAACTGTGATGGTATAGAGAATTGTATTTTAATATATTCCGTATAGATATGTACAGTTTTTGACAGGAGAAATTTTTAAAATCTTGGTGTGTTACCTAGTGTTTCTTTCATTTAGTTCTCATTAGTATTTGTCGATGTACTCGACGAAAGTGATCACCAAATAAAAAACATCAAACATATAATGTGTATTGCTTGCATATAGGCACAAAGAATGCTTAGTCTTTTGTCATAGTTTCGTACAAAGCACCGAACCTCATTCCTCCCATGGCTTTATGCTACCTCAGTGTAACTCTGGTTAGTGGATGACAGCCTTTAACTACACACGAAACATTTCACAGAGTCTCGGCCAAGTATCTCATCTACTTGAGTTTCATGCAAATTGCGAATCTGACGCTGCTGATGTTGGCACTGCAAGTAGGCCCGTCCGATTTTTTTTCTCTGTTTTTCTCTCAACTCTCTCACCCTCCTTCTCTCTCTCTCATTCCTCTCTCTGTAGTTTTCTTTTTTTATTATTATTTAATGTCTCGTCACGTTCTTTTAGATTCTGACAGCCCATTTCCCTTGTTACGCTACTGGTGTGACAGCGCAACCACACACGTCACACATGCCAAGTCGCATGTCACTTACACGTTGTGTCACACCAACTCGACATGCATGGGAAAAATATCGATACAACAGCAGCAGTGGTAAGAGCTGGGGCAAAGCGGGGACTACACCAGCAGGCGTCGGTGTGTAGAGTAGACGATACCTTGGGTTTTAACAGAAAACTACTTTGCTGAAATGTAATATAAGTGTAACTAATAGATGCAAATTACACAGGAATATACAAGCCAGCTGAATTATTAACCTCAGGAACATCTTATATATTAACTTATTTTCGTTGTATCCTTAAAAAGATTATAAATGCACGGTTTTTAAAAATTAATTCAGAAACATGAAATACAAAACAAAACAGAAACTTAGTTGCACTGTGGAATTATCATCGACGGCAGCTCAAATAAGACAACATGGAGGGTGCTGCGGGGAAGCTCCATCTAAGAAAATCAAGCGGGACAAATTGTGAAAACGAACTGTTTCATTTACGAACTGCAGCAAGCATGTTTGTGTGGAAATCTGTGGCGTGCGAAAATATTAAAATATTGATTGTAAAACAGGAGTAAACTTTTACTGATTGCAGTATAAGTCTGAATAATAACAATAATTACGTAGGCATAAGAAACATTTTAATGGTTTATTAAGTTATTTTTCCAACACTTTTTCTTTGAAATTGACAACATACAGATTGCCTTATCAATTACCTAATGTATACAAATATCCGAAGAATTTTATAACTGAAGGTAAATTGGAGTTTTCTTTATGGGCCTCTAAGATAATGCTTAAAGCAAAACTATCTACTGGGGCTGAGGTAGAAAAATGCTGCTATTCAACAAGAGGAATAAACTGTTTAATGGTGAAAACTGATCATCGGGGAATAGTAATAGTTATCACAATAGAAACACTAAAATTTACTCTGGTTTCTCAAATATAATATAAACACAAAATGAAACATGGAGTACATCAATCAGTGTAAGGAAAGAAAGAAATGAAAATTTTATTATGTCTGAAAAACATGAAGTGAAAATCTAATAAATAATTAAGACATTTTCTATAAACTTTAATGTGATTTATAAATGTTTTTTTTAAGAATTGTGCGGAATTTTATTTGTAATCGTTAAAAGAATAATTATTTTGCAATTATTATTGTAAGAAAACTGAAAAAACACGAAATATATAGTTTCATAAGCGCAAACTAACAATGACAATATCTAATAGACCTATGTGTATTGAAAAAGATAAACAGAATTAACACTGGAAGAAAATATTGGAAACCTTTTAGTTATCTAAGAAAAATATTTCATTTATGAAGACCTTCCTCCATTCAGAAAGACTTTAGGCTGAGACGTGGGAAACCTCAATCACTGAGCGCATAATAATGCTAAAGACAATAATTCATAAAAGAGGAGTTTAGTCGAAACACAGTTAAGTTCTTATAAGTATACTGTCAAAAATCCTTAATAATATGTTACTTCGTCAACGCAGTTCTCATTGGTCACAAATTTATGTTTCATTGCAAGAAACTATTACAGCTTTTATTTCTGCAGTACTGCATTTAATAACTTAAATGCTTGCTGAATTTCTAATTTACATAATTTTGCTGGTGTACCAGTAATAATTTTCAATTTTAGATTTTCTATTTTAGATGTTTAAGGTATATAAGAATGTATTCTCTAAAGATCTACTCTGTTTATTCTTAAGGAGATAAATATTTAGATGTATATCATCATTTATTGCGACATGCTCAAACAGGTCCATTTAAGCGGGGTAAAGTGTATGGGAAAATAAGCGAAATATCAGCAGGTTTCTTAGAGCGATACTGTAAACGACAAGCTACAAATGTTAGCATAGTGTATGTTGTTTAGACTATCTTAAAAATTATAACGGTATTGTGTTTCTTTCCATTTAGGACATATTATGTATGTCATTGCTGTTTTCCCATAATCGTTCGTTTTCATCAGTGTTGTGGAATTCCAGTGGACAGAGAAACAAAGGAAAACTCGTATTTTTAATATAACGGACTTCCCAACATGCTGAACCTGGTTACATGAAAAGTATCGCATCTCTCTTGAATTTAAATGCAATGCAGTACCAAATAGTACAAGAAAATGAATCACGTTTAAGTATAAAGACGTTTATACCTATATAGCACTTTCACAGCATAGCACTATCCCCCTTCCAGTGCACTCAGTCGTTTTGGTTTTTATATCCTTCTTTATCATCCATTTAGCCGCCGTTGCCTCACCAGGAGTCATTTCGCCCTCTATTACACTTGTTCCCTTTTCCTTCCTTCCATTCTTTTAAGCTCATATCTGGATTCTCCTTGCTAAGCTTCTTCCTAATGCAGAATTCTTACAGGGACCACAAACTGCTCTATTCTCTCTTTGCTATCTGTAAGCACTCTCCATTGGTTTGTTGGCCTTAGAATCTCCGCAAAGTAAGCTAGCGGAAACAGTTGAGAACGAGATCTTGAAGGAGTGCTAAGAGGCAAATAAATACAGTCGCAGTGTTAGCACAGTCTATTGTGTAGTAATGTAAATCACGATGTGACAAAGGGTAGTTCTTCCAAATTCTTTTCCTCGTTGAATGTATTACATAATGCTTAAGGAATAAAATTGACTTGTTAATGGTACTCTCATTACAGATAGTTATAACATTTTATGTTTTTCTGAACTCTGGCTATCCTTCTAAGAAATTGAATTTATAAACATTGAGAACTTCATAGTTGGTAAAGCAGTATCAAAGAAATATGAAAAAATAGTGTCCCAATGTGCATAGGCAAGAGCACATTTTAAAACATTCACGTTAAACTCATTAAACAACCTAATGGATTTCATTTATCAAATTCAAAATATTTATCTTTAATGAAGATTTCACTCTTGGTGGCTCTGTGATCATAAAACCCAAAGTCAAAGACTTCAACTTTTTAACAATGATTGTGTAATGTAATAAACAAACCCACGCAGGCTTTGCCCTTGGGTGGCTCAAAACAGATTGAAAACAACCATATGATTTAAGAATTTTACAAAGTTCACAGTTATAACGTGACTTTTTCATTTAAAATCCACATTAAAATCTCAAAATAATATAGTATTAAATTTATATTTAAATGAATTCCAATATTTGCTAATTTGTGAAAAAATACGTTAATATCTTCATCAGGAGAACGATAAACAGTGTTAATAACATATCCATATGTTTCAAATATAATACGGTAGCCTGAAAGAGAGTCCCTCACAAAATAAACTTAAGTCCAGATTTAAATACTTCATATTTTTCAATAAATATATTATTTATATTGAATACGAGAATAAGCGTTGTGTCTTTCTGATGAATTCTTTGTATGGTTACACAATTTATTCTGCAGCCATTTTCCTGAATTTATTGTTAGGATCCCTTGTAACAAGTCTTCTCGCTCTGATAACAAGTGGTATACAACAGAAGTTGCTAATATTAAAAATAAAGTTCTAGCCCTTAGAGCTCTTGCCTAATAACCAAAATATGAAACATGAAATGAATAAAATTTATAAATCCACTATAAGAAATGCTAAAATTAGCCTTAATCTGAGGTACATCGAAACTTCTGCTAACAAGAGCAATGCTACATGACAATTAATTAAATCAAAAGTTAATCTAATAAAAGTCATAATTGACTCCTCAATTTCTCCTGGTCAATTTTTATGATTTTTTCCCTGATTATCCAAGCAAGACAAAAGTAGACATTCCTTGCACTTATGAATCTGTTAATCAAATATTATATACTAATGTTAAACCAAATTCTTTATTTAACTGGAAAGAGATTATCATAATGATATTTTAAACGCCGCAAACGATGTTAAAAATCCTAGATCAATAGATCATTATGGAACGTCTATTATTTTTAAAACAAGTTATAATGAATAGTTTATATGCGATGACTATTTTAATAACTATTTAATAATTGGTAAATTTCCTGAAACATTTAAAATAGCCAGATTCATTCCGATTTTTAAGAAAGGGGACATGAGGGAGACGGATATTTATAGGCCAAACTCTACCATTCTTCTATTTTCGAAAATTTGAAAAAGATAATTAAAAGGCAGTTTTTAAATTACTTTTAAAATAATAATATATTTTATATAAATCAACATGATTTCAGTACTGGTTTAAGTACTGTTAATGCAGTAATACATTTAATTAAATATGTACTAGACACTTTTGAAAAGCGCAAAGTTCCCATTGCTACCTTCTGCGATCTCAATAAAGCGCTTGACTTTATTGAACATGATATTTTAATTTCTAAAATGCAGTTAAAACTCGCTATCAGGAATTACTAGTAGCGAATTTCAATTATTTACTTCAAATTTAATAATTAGCCGTAAGCAATGTATTGTTGATAACATTAAATCTAACACAAGGATTATTCAATATGGTATTCCATAAGGCGCAGTTCTTGTTATTAACTTACTTTTAATGGGTAGTAACGATATTAGTAGTTACATAATCCAGGTGTTATATTATATACATAATGATACTGCAATACTTAGTAGTCATAATAATGATATTTTATTAAAGAATAAAATGAGTATATATTTTTCTGAAGCTAAAATCTGGTTTAATACTAATGGATTGAAATTAAATGAAGATAAGACAAAATCATTGTTGTTTTCTTTGTCAGACATTGATATTAATCCATCATTTAATATGTTGGGTATTGCAGTTGACTCTAAAATAACTTGGGAGGATCATGTTAAGTTGTTTGTATTAAATTATCTATATTTTTATATTTGATGAGATGATTATTCCCCTTACATACCTTAAAACAGTGTATTATACCTATTTCAATAGTCTATTTAAGTATGGTATCCTATTGTAGGGAAATAGTTCTCTTGTTGGTAAGGTTTTAAGACTGCGGAAAAAAGCCACAGAATAACGACAAACTCTTGTTTTACGGAACAGTGTCGACCACTTTTTATCAAAGAAAACATTCTTACAATTACATGTTTATTTACACTTGAGTTATTGTTATTTGTTAAAGATGATGTAAATGATTATACAGTAAGGAATGGCCTGCACTTTTATAAACTAGACAACAAAATAAGTTTCAAGTTCCTTTCAGTAGATTAAGTAGAAATCATAAGAACATTGAATTAATGGCTATTAAGACAGTCAATAAATTTTCATACCAGTTATTTAATATTGGAAAAATTTAATTTACAAAACGTATCTCTCTTTGGCTCATTAACAAGGCCTTTTATAACATGAATGCATTGTTTAACACAGATACCCACTCACAAGTTTTAAGCGTTTTATTGTTTTGGCATGGTCTACTGCACATGTACTCCTAGAATGCATAATAAATAAACAGATAAATTACCTGGCCCTGCTGTAGACGTTGTTAAACCACCTTTTATTTATTTCGTTGGCGGAAAGCAATATCGTGAACTGTATTTGCAGCTCTGCGTAGTCAGAAGTGACAAAACTATGAAAGAAACTGGTCATTTGTTTGGTAACAACTCCTCAGAAGGAACATCTCAAAAGGTTGCTAAGAAACAAAAACAGTATGACGAAAACCTAATTTCGTATCTATAAGTGTATTCAATACTTTTGTCTTATCTAACAGTGATTATGGTATTTTTAAATTACATACAGAGATGTTCTACAGAGTTTAGAGATAAAAAAAACCCGTTAATAATTTTAATTGGGATAATATTTTAAGTTATACTTTAGTGAATAGTGCATGAACTACAAAGTTTTAATTTTTAAAAAGATTGCGTAAAATACGAGATTTCGTAAGTGGATAAATAAGATACTTTTGCCAAAAATGACAAAATACACATTGACGCAAAAATTATGAGTTACAGAACATCTTGTTTATAAGACATAAAATATATTCTCTGTTAACTGTATCTATGGATGGCAGAGCAACTTACAATTTACAACCTGCAATTACACTTAGAGTCAGTTGTATAAAAATTGCTGCTTGGAGATTACTTTTACTGTAGTAAGGAAGGGTAATTTATAAAGCAACTAGAGGTTAGCCATACCTTCTATTGCATAAAAATAACTTCAGACTGCATAACCTCGAGTTTGCAATAATCGACAAAACTATGGGAATAATGCTAAATAATAGGGAAATTCGTGTTTAGAGCGAGTTGATGTTCAACTGTTTAACCTAAGAAAGCAATAATTATTCAGTTTTCCCTGCATGCTAGACATATGTTGTCTTCCTTAATACGTTTTCAAACATGGATAAGGAAAAGTTAAAAAAAAAGTAGATTCTATCTCAAATAAGGATAAAGAACGTGCATAAGGGGAAATTGTCAAAGAGTATAATAATTCTATTCTGAAGACGTCTGCATTACAATTCCCAGGCGATATAATGGGTATGTGTGTGCAGTCTATTGCACCTAAAACTCCAGGAAAGTTGCGAATGTTATTAGAAGCCTAGCATCAGTTTCTTTACATCACCCTCTTCGGTTGGCTTTCTAATGAACTGAGGTCTCACAGCTGCTATTGCTCTAATAAATTTATGGACTGGCTGTTCCTTTCTCCACTTTGAATATATGCAAGCTCACTGTGGCATAGAACCTTCAAGTTAATGGTAAAAACATAAAATTCAAGCATGCTTTCGCATAGTTTGCGATTTTAATCGTGGACGTAACATCTGTTTCAGTTCGACATATTTTGCTAAGCAAAATTGCATTTTGAAGTATTTTTTATTCAGTTTTGGGAACGGATTATATGAAATGCATGAGAAACATGGTGAAATTCATGTAGGAAATCAGAACTGTGTGTAATATAACGCTTGTAAGATTAACATAACCTACAATTGAACACTACTCTGTCTGTTGTTATTACATGAAAATGAAAAGTGAAAATTAAAGAAACGTTATCTACACGAAATTAAAATAAACATAACTAACAATTTTATTTATAAATGAAGTTGTTATGCTTCTATACTCTGAGAAATGTTTTATTTAACACTTACTAAACTCCAGTTAGTGCTTTGACTTGTGAAATTTGTGAGTTAGATTTAACTTGAGTTTAAAGCGAAATGATCTTCAATTAGTGTTTGTGTAACCAAAATTTCCAAGTTAAATACAACTGATGGTTAATTTTATGTCCTAAACTTAAGTTAACTGCTTATACAACTAGTCCTTAGTATACTATCACCATATGGCATGTATATAAATAATCTATTTTCTTTAAGTAATATAAATGGGCATTATTATATTAATTCTATATTTAAAATATAGTTCAATTTTCACCGTAACGTAATTACATTTTGATTATTTTATAAGTTTCACTATTAAAAGTATAAGAATTTTCAGTTCCAAATTACTCAACTTGCTAAAATTTTGAGTAAACCTTCATATATAACCGCAGATACACCATTATATTTTCATTGTAACTGGTGTCTTTACGTAAATGTTTCGGACTAAAAACAAAATAGAAACTACGAAAATTGCAAAAAAAAAAAAAAAAAAATATGTACAAAAATTTAAGGAGGCGAAAAAATAGGCACCTCAAGAATGTGAACAAATGGTATCGACCACTTCCTTGTGGTGCTGCGGGCGTTAACTTCAAAGCTGCAAGTGTGTTTATGCATTATCAAGAAGACTGATTGCTTACCTTAAGCAAAAGCATGCTTTACATTATTTAATTGAACATTAGGTACATAAATGTATCTACTGTAGTTTTCCTAATGCCACTTTCACGAAGACGTGTACACTGAGTGATAATGCTTGACTAGTTCTTAGGTTAAAATGCTTATGATCGCCGCCTTACATTTAACACAAGTCATATCGCAGCGTGGCTATGACGATCCATATCGATTCCTGTAACTGCTTATTGAACAGTCTGAAACCAGTCTTAAGCCCCCTTTCTGCCTTTAAATTCTTTGGTCATGATTTTTCCGCATTCTGTATAGTATTTTCATACCGTTTTTCATCGGTTAGCTATTCACTTAACACTTGAAAATGACGTAAACGGAATTATTTGAAAACTTTAAATGAAATGCACATACATAACTGTACCCTAAAGAAGAGTAGACGATGTAAAAAAAAAAAAAACCGCTACATTTAATTTGTTATAACTTTCCCGTTTTTAATTATATAGTTCTAAATTTTTGCATGGTAATTAAAAATATTTTGCTTATCATTGTAGTTTTTATAGACTGCATTATTTCTCAGAACTAAAGTTATGGTTACTTCTAATTTTATATATTTTAAAAAATGTAAATGAATTTTCGTAAAAACATTTGCACATATTTTAATGAAAATGTTATATATTTTAGCATTAAAACCATTGGAACAAACTTTTGAAATTCAATAAATTGCTAAATGATTTTGTACTTAAAATGGTCATAACATGTTCATATACCTTAACCCTACAGTTATAGTAAGACATCTACCAAAAATGTGTTCCAATTGACTGTCCAGAGGAATGTTTTCTATGTAACTGCCAAATTTATTTTTTACATAAATATTTTTCTAAGAAAATGCATCTCAAATAAAAGAATCAACCTATGTTGTGGAAAACTTGGATTAAGGTTATAGGTTTATTTCGGTTACTAATGCTGGACATAAAACTCTTATAGGAAACACACTAAGAAAGGTACCTCAAGCGGAAGGAAATGGAAAAGGTATAAAAAGAAGAGGACTATGGGTATGACCATAGTACTAAAAGAAATGAAGGTAAATTTTAATTAAAATTTTCCCTAACTTTTCATTTTTGTCACTTTCCCAAAAACTGTGAAATAAAGCAATGAAATTTGGCAGTTTCAAAGAAAACATTATTTTGCACAACCCTTTCTAATAGAATTTTTATTAATTATCTTAGTATAATCGAATGGTCAAGGTATATGAATATGTAATGACCATTTTAAGCATAAACATTTAAAAAGAAAAAAATAGCAATTTATTGAATATAAAAATTCTGTTTCAACAATTTTAAAGCTGAAATATAAAGAATATGTATTAAAATTTTGTGTGAAATTTTTACTCTTGTCAAGCTTGTAGCTATTTCATTTTTAAAAATGGTAAGAATGATATTTCAGATATGAAGCTCTAGATTTACAATCTTAAAAGAATATGTTATTTTTAAGACAAACGAAACATTTTTTAAAGATTTATCTACATCTACCCTTAGATGAGGAAGGGTTAGATTCAATGAATTAATATATTAAATGCATTAAAAAGCAAATGACACTTCATAGAATACACATCTTAAAAAAGAGTTATTTATGGTCTTTTTAGACGTTTAAGTATTTTACATGTCTGCTTCATCATGGAAGGATAAAGCAATAAAAACAAAAAATAAAAAGGAATTGGTGTCCAGTTTAAGGCTCGTTTTAGAGAGGGCTTTAAGGGTGAGCAAGTTCATCGCAACTCATAACTTCTCCTTGGAACCAATGGAAATTATATTTTAAAACATAAATGCCTCTGCATTTCCCTTGTTTACGAGTACCCTAACCCTCTCTCTGGCAGTATCCATTAAAAGAGTTCATGACTGTAACATGTGTGCGTATTCACGAATAATAACTGGAACATGATTTATACTTTTAGAGGTGAAGAGTATATGCTTTCTTTTAGTACTCCAGCACTAAATAGATGGTCTAAATGCCAGAAAAATTAAAAACAAATATATTTACAGAATTAACTGCCAGTTTCCAAGAGTTGAATGTCAAAGGATCAAGGTACTAGGCTGGTTCAAACCATATATGATGGTGAAGATCATAAAAATAACGCTTAAAACTTATCACTAAAAGCTATGTGTGATTTATTAAAAAAGCACAGGTAAAATCTCATTAACCTCAATACTAGAATTTACTCTAACGCACATTCTTCTGGTTCAGAGTTATGAGCAGGGTGAAAACGGTGTAGGAAAATTATTCTAGTCTTACTGTTTAGTTCCTATTTTTACAACTGGGTAGTTCCAGCTTTTCCCTAGTTCCCATGCAGAAATTGTATGATATAAAAATTACAACTATATCAAACTATTAGATCAGCTTTTTCTAACCAGATGTAGTAATGATTACCTTAAAAAATAGGATACACCGCGCTATTTCATAATATCAGATTTAGTGCGCTGTATATTTTGGTTAATATTTTTAGGTTAGGAATTAGCATTGCATTGCTTCCGTGTAATGGTCCAAGGACCATATTCATAGACGTTTTTATTACATAACAACTTGCGATTTGCGGTGGATTAATAACGGACTAACCCCACATTTATAAATCGAAACTTGCGATAGTCCGAGTATTAAACGCCTTAGTCTGCCTTAAATGTCTCACTCTAGATTAAGGAGGGGTATTAGTGCAAAATATATTATTATGGAGCTGTGGATGCGGCGTGAAATGAGACGATGCAGCAAAATGTTTTGTCAGATTGGATATAATTAAAAATCACGATGATGACACCTTTCAGGAATAGATAGATTTACTAAAGAAAACGACAGAAGATTAATAGACCTATATGACAACGAAACGGGTTGCCAATTTCGACTGGAAAACGTGTCGTAACAGCACTTCGACATCACGCTCGGTTATAATAATGCCAAGCTACACAACGTCAGTCACTCATCAGTAAAGCCGCATAATAACAAATGACTCCATAATACTTTCTCGCTGGTGTAATTTATCTCACCTGCAGGGTTTCCTTAAGGAATAACTTTTACGTTATATCAATATTTTCTGTTCATTATCGGCTTTAAAACTTTATAAAGTAATTAAAATTAACCATGCAGCCTACCACATCCAGCAATGAGACTGCACTGAAGAATCGATATTGGGCGCATCGTGTATTGTTATATTTCCTTTGCGAAATGCTACGCCCCAGTGATACACTATACATAATTCCCTTCTATTGCAAAGAAATCAATACATTTAATCTAATTATGAGCTTTAGGTAATTAGCTACATCAAGCCGCATTAAGAAAGATGCAAAAGAAGTGAGGTAAAAACTATTGCTACTTATTGAAATTTCTTTTGTGAGTAATGTAGAAAATATATAAGTTTGCAAATTATGAAATAATAATATTTGAACATATATAAGGCATTCTAGAAATATCATAATTTTCATGCATCACAAAATAATTCAGTATAACAATTCATTTGTCTCCTAAGTTGTTGACGCCCTAGATGGCTCACATATCCACAGAACAAACCCCAGAAAAGAACATTTATTCTTTCCATGTGTCTTCCTTCTACATATTAGAGTTAAAACTTATTTTATTCCCTATTACTGTCATCCTCTTTTGTATTAGAGCAACCATGTTTCTTCTCTTCCTCTATCAAGTAACAGAAAATTTTCTTTTCATCGTCTTCCATACTTTTAATCAAACCAAAAGAAAACAGAGCAGCTGTGAGTGTACACATACTAGCATATTCTGCACCTTGTAACGTTTTTTAAAATGGTCCGTGGCTTAACTTCGTCCCATATTATTTAGCGTCAATGAATAGCGAAATTTTGAGGTGAATTTAGTAATACTGATAAAGTGTATTTATTGCTCAATATTTACAAACATTATTTGTACAACATGGTTCACATAGGCGTTACGTGCTATTCATTTCACAGACACTAAAAAATCCACTTCATGCAAATACATTTACAGTTATTACATAAGGACAACCATTTAGTACGTAGGCACGCAAACGCACATTTATAAATATACGCACTCGCCTGCACACGCGCGCGCGCACACACACACACAAGAAAACACACAACTAGACTAAAAGAGCCCGATTCCTCCAAAAAGCGCTTGTAACTCCACGCACTTTGCATAGCAAAAAATTAAGTTTTGGCCAGTTGTCTTCCTGTGCAAGCAGATCCCAACAGGCTAACCTAACCCTATTGGACTTAGCAAACCTCGCTCCAAGTGCAGTTAACCTCCACTGCTCAGTACCTGTGCAGCTCAGTAGAATGTGGTGTCAGCTTTCTCTGTCTCCACAAAAACTCAGGCCCAGCCTCATCCGTTATTTTACTCGTCTTCCTTGTCCCCGATCTAATCCAATGCTACACCCCAATTATTTTGATCTCTCATGGAATATATACACATCTCTTGGTCCCATCTGGTTCTGAGTTCATTCCCTAAACTAAGTGATATTATATCTTTGCAGTACGCCTCTATACTCTTTTGGTTAATTTCGCTAAGCCTTCCTAGCTCCCTTCTGTCACGTTCATTCCGTGCCAATGGTCTTTAAACTTCTTTTAATTTTCGCTATCCAATATCTTTGATTCCAAATACTAATATCATGGAATTTAGTAAGAAGATAGTCTGGTTTAACGTGAAAGTTATCAATTTAGCCCTTAGTAATAAAGTGTAATTATAATACTTTAAGTAAGGATTTTGTTAATAGAGTGCATATATATTTAGGATAGCTCGAGTGTTATGAATCTATTAAAATGACTGTATAGGTAGCAGTCAAATTTTGCAAATAAACAGATTTTCTACAGAAATAATGCAAAGGCAAGTTTCCAGAGCTTACTTTTTACTATTTACTCTGTCAGTTAAAAAGCATCTAGCGTTAGAACTAAGGTCATAAATTGGGCACAGCTCTAGGACAAAGTTATATCGTATATCATGCTTTATTATTAAAAAGAACTTGAATGAAGGTGTAACAGGCCCTTGTGTCTTAATTACGGCACCATTAATCTTTTTTTTTTTTTGTTTTAAATAAAAACAATGAAAAAATAACACGCTTTTTGTTATTTTCAATAGGTCAATAATAGAGCATTATTTGTTCATACTCTATACCCATATCAACGGCATTACTTTTGCATTAATCGTTCGTTTACCTTACCCTAAACACAAAAAATATAAGAAAGCATATTTATGACAAAAAAAAATCCAATGCCATTATCTCGCGTCTGAAGTAGGTTTTTCGGAAAATCTGCAAACCATTTCTATAAAACTGCAATCGCTTCTTGTCTGCTGAAAAAACGGTGACCAGCAAGGAAGTGTTTAAGCTCTGAGAACAAGTGGAAGTTAGTGGGAGTGAAATCTGTGCAGTAGAGTGGATGCTTCAGTAATTCGTATTTCAAATGTTTTGATTTTCCCATCGGTAAATCACTTTTGTGAATAGGTGCACTGTCATGTGAAAACTTTTTTGTTTATTTCTTTCTTTTTCCAACCGAGTCCGTTCTAACATAATATGCTGCATCTAGCTGTTTTAAATTATTGGAGTAGTACACTTACGCTTAGTACGGTTACGGTTCTGAAGACAAGCAATTAGTAAAATGTCGTCACCGTTCCCAAATACAGTCTTTCTTGCAGATGGAACCGATTTTGTCTTCTGTAACAATGAACCACCTACTTCTTTCCACTATTATGACTGTTGTATCGGTTCTGATGCGTGATGAAGGTCCATAATTATATTTTATTGAAATGTTTTACTCGTAATGGAATATATTTTCCGTTAGCTACAGTACATTCCGTGTCTCAAATATATATAGACAAGCATGGTATCAGCGGGCACATTTCCGATATTAGCTCATTTTCCATAATTTTTCTGCATTGTTTATCAACTTTGTCTTAACACTCCATATTGCCCGTATGCAATAGATCACAAGATAAAATGTACGATAAATTTCTTGGCCATTCTTAGTTTTTTCTCTGTACCGTTGGTCATTTTCTTAGAGTTGGATACCGCCACGGATGGCCGAGGTAGTTAAGTCGCGGACTCGTGAGCGGGAGGTTTGGGTTCGAATACCGCCAGGACCGTCCTCCCTGAATGATTTTTTTTCAGGTTTTCCTCAGTCCTCATAAATGGCAAATGCCGGGGAGGTACCCTAAACTTAGGCCTGGAACGTTTCCTTCCTTAAAATAAATCCTTTCCCAATATATCATTTCATCTCATGTATCATCAGTGTCCACCGCCTGTGGTGCCTCTGTAGCAAAAACGGGCGTTAAACACTTTCATTTCATTTTAGAGTTGAACTGGTTGTTCAAAAAGCCAAAAACTTTATGGAAAATAATTGCTGCACCAGAATATAAGTTGAATACTTGGTATTATATTTTCCCTGGATACAATAATTTTATTATTGAAGAGAAATAATTTCATGACATTATATATATATATATATATATATATATAATATACAGAAATGGTTTTTTCACATAATCCATGTATAGGGTAGTTGCAAAGGATGAATGATACGTGAATAATTCTGGTCACGACGGGGATTCGAAAAATGGATCTTTGACTTTCCGTACCGATGATCTAACCTACTGAGCTGCCGTATCCTTCAAGCATGGAACCACGGACCTCTCTCATCTGATTTTTTTTCCAACGAATGTTTTACACACGGTTAGTGTAAAAGAATAATTTCCATATATAAATTAACCCAAATATAGGTGGTGGTTAAACTAGAAGTATGGGTTATAAGTACTAGTAGCCTCTTAAAAAATAAATTTCTTACAGTAGAGAAACTAGAGATATAAAGAATCAGATGAGAGAGGTTCCTGGTTCCGTAGGACACAGTAGCTCAGATAGTTACAGCATCGGCACGGAAAACCGAAGATACCGACAGTCACCTCAATTTTTCATCTCCGATTGTTCCTTTCCATTTTCACGTCGAATTCATCTTTTCATCGTCTTTTTCCTTATTCTCAATGACTAATGACTAATATGACTTTGACTAATGAATTTGATATCGTATATCAAAAGTGAAGGGTTTTTGGCCTCGAGTCTTAATAGAATCCAGAACACCATGTTAGCTCTTTGAGTGCAAGGGAATTCAAAAACGATAAGTTTTTCATAGTGACAGTCAGCGACAAATATGAACTACAGAACCAACATACACATTACTGTTAGGCTTATGCAATTCATGTGATTTAATAAGTTCGCCCATTAAGTAAATACAGATAGAGCAGGGAGGACATCAGAGTAAAGCGAAACCCTGCTGTTCTTTTCAGTAGTATGCCCAGTTGGTCAATTACATTTTTTCTAGTTTCCATTCTGCACGTGCGTATTAATTAAGAATGGAAACTTAATAAAAGTAACACTTGGGAATATCCATGAGCGCTATACTTGCTCAGTAACAGTATAAATTGTTTGGTGCCAAAAAAAGGTAAGGAAGAAGGAAGACTATAAACTCTAAAACTATTAAGATGCCGTTACAGCTGTTGAGCGCTGATTGCAAGCTTTTCCTTTTTCACATAGCTGTAAAACTGCTGTTACAAGAGGCGAGGAGCGGCCTTTATTCTCAGTCGTATAAATATGTGAGTAGGCGTTGACTTAAACCGAGCTGTACATGAACTTCATGTACCATGCAATCCCACGCACCTATATGACAACATGGATGATAAGACATACATTGAAATAAGTTCTTTTATATTCCTAAATCTCCAATAAAGCAGAGAATCCATGGTGTCAAACAATGATGCTGATGTACCGAGCGTAAAATGCACCCTTAATAACATCTTCAGTAATGGCACTTGAAAAACTACCTGTTTGCTCAGAAGATGCTGGAACTTTTCTCTTTTACTTGTTTATACATTTTTGACACCTTTCTAACCTTCACTCAAAAATTGCTATATTTCCCTTTGAGAAATGAAGGCATCTCCTAATGATGTAGGTTCAATTCTTCTACAATGTTTTAGTTTACCCCAGGGAGCTAAGTCGGGGGATCTAAAGGATCATAAATTCCTCCTAATAGCTCTTACTCTTCTCTAACACTTAATTACATTCATGAAAACATCGGTTGTATGTGGCACAATCCAGTAGAACAAAAGGTAAAGTTATGCCTCCTTCCGGTTAACTTTTTAATAAGGGTATAACATCACTATCAGATGCCTCGCAAATTGGTCTCGCCGCTTAGAGCACAGCATACATGATGCACTTACAGAAGGAGATGCATATCTCTTGGTTGCAGTAGCGCTAATTTGTGAACTTACATAACCACGCAAATGGGACCAAACTTCCGAAAAGTATATCATTTTGAGTCTAGTTCTCTACCAGTATGTTGTTCAAAATCTATCACAACCTCTGCGCTTAAGTTCGGTATCACCTAGCCGTAGTTCTTGCAAAGAAAGCTTTATTAAGAGGATTTGCCGATCGTTTCGTCGGTGAGGGACTCAAGCACGTTTAATCAGAGTTTTTCTTGTCTCCTGAAATGAATCTACGGCTTGAAACTCTTAACAGAGAGAAGTTTTTCCTCTAAATTGACGAGTTGACGCTGTTAATACGAGTACATATGAATTACAGACGGATATCTCCTATCTAATGGAAAGTCTGTGTTGAGCGGCACATATGAGCAATTAGAACTCACAAATACAAGCGGGGTGACTCGAATTGTGACGCTCTGGACTCCCATTTCGGAAGTCCAGGACTCGGGATCCTTGGGGTCGGCCATCTTGACTTTAGGCTTGTTCATGTTTTTTTTTTTTTTTTTTCGGTCGCTTAGGTGAATCCTAGAATCGATCATTCTTTATTTTCCGGTCCTTTCAACTCATTTCATTCCATTGGTTATGCTGTAGGTTGCTAGCGCCAGGCGAGGTGGGTTGTGGTCGTGTGCGTTTCGGCGATTTCTTGCTCTTTTGGAAAGGTTTTTGTTACGGTGTCTGATGTGAAGGAGGCTCCATAGCGATGGAGTGTTCGATCTGGAAACAAATTTAGAGACCCCGTCTGCGTCCATGCTTCACTACTCCGGAATCCTGACCACCCCGTGTCTCATTTGCCTAATTCCTTTCTCCCGTAAGTTCTTTCAAAACTGAAGTAGTTGGTTATGTTGTTTAGTGGTAACCATATTTGATTCATAGACCCAAGATCGCGTGTTCATTCCTGACCAGGGCCGATGGATTTTTGGACGTAAAATTCCTAAGTATGGCTTCCTTCGGAAGGAAAGTATTGTACCGTGTTTTTATGGCACCCATAAGAACCTCATACCTGAAAGAAGAGACCTCTGAGAAACATTTATCGGCCGTTTTACGCCTGAATTAAATGAATTGCTGAATTACCTTAGATGTTCATAAATAAACACATAAAAATAAAGCTGAAGTACGAAATTTCCTCCTCTTTCTCTGCCACATCAATCTAGTCAAATATATCCCTGGCACAAGTCAAGCAACTTGCGTATTGCGTAATTTATACTGCTGTTCTGGCTTCTTATGAATCATCCAGTATGTAAAAAGAAAAACAGCACACAATTGCATTGTGAAATATAGAATATAATTATATGAACTCTTTTTTACAAAGAAGTATTATCGAGATGAGCTAATTTCAGGAGATTGCATCAGTTTACTTTTTGCCTAAATCACTTTCCCAACACTTTGTGCGTTTAAGTTTCAGACTAACGTGGGAGTAACTCTTTAAAGGCGAGTGCATCTTTTGTGAATTTCATAGCATTAAAGTTTACATACAGAGTGTAGAAAATATATGTAGAAAGCACAAATAAGGGGGGCTTCACAGCAAGTATTTTAGGGTAGTAAAAACTGGTCCCAAAGGCCTCATTATGGAGCCACAAGCATCCATATGAATTAATGTCACAATTACATTGCAATGTGACGTATGTTCATAGCCTGACGAAGGCGCTGTCAGAAGAAGGCTGCACCTCAATTACACTCACTGTCATTAAATACAATTGGTTATGCAGTTTCAGAACTACAAAAAGCAATTTTCATGAACATTTATTTGAACTTCAATTAATTAATATTATGGTATGCATTTGCAGAATAAACGGTTTGTTTAAGGTAAGTTCGCTCTCGTCAGTTCTCTTAACCATCCACAAACATATTTCCGGATTTACTATTTTAATACCTGTACATTTATTTGCACTAAGTAAGTACTTTATAAATTGAATTTTTCATAGTTAATAAGGGCTTTTGAATAATTCGTTTAGTTCTTCATAAAATTATTGCAAATATGTAATTTAATGAAATCAAGATACTAATTTTGATATTCTGATAGAAGAGCGCAATTAATACCTTATTGAATTAATATTTCTTAAACTGATCAGCACACGTTTCCTTCTGGACCCAAGGTTTGCAGATTCAAACCCGACTGAGGTTGATATGTTTTTCTGGATGTAAAAAGTTCTTAGGGAGAAAATTTAAGCCATGGGTCTCTGTCGTAGACGGTATGTTAGGAACTACATACCTGAGGAAAGAGGTGACACTTAAAGCAATAGGGTGACGGAGCAGGCCTTAGGTCTAATCCTTATAAGTCTATAATGATCAGTATAAATTATGGCTTATATAAATTTATAATGCTCACAAAACAGCGTGGAAAGTATGGTTTTGATACGGTAACATTTTGCAATCATATTGATTTTTTGTAACACTGACAATTATTAAGAAATTAAGCTCAGAAGTATTTTGCGACGGTGGATGATTAACGTTTAAAATAAACGGTATTGAGCTGAACATTGATTGTTGTATACTTAGCATCATACTCCATTATGCTTACGTATGAAACGGAAACATGAAGCCCTTATTCGGTTCTCGAAGCAACAAGATGATATTGCTGTTCGAACAGTAAATCTTGGTAGCACTCATCCAGAGAATCAGAAGCTATCACCGCTTAGAGTGTTACCACGCCACAACGTTGCGGCATCTCGCTCTTCTTCACCGCACCAGCACAATGTTCGCCTTTCTATTCACATTACTTGTGACAGGGATAGTATAAAGCCTATAGGTTATTTTAATGGGATGGTAAGAACACTGTTGAGAAAATACGGGGGCATGCATCAGCTTTTATGAAGACAGGGCAGTAGTTTATGGATCTTCATAATGCGTCTGGGGGAATGGTAACGTAAAAGGTAGGTAGGATGGGAAGGCGATAACAGTTCTAGCGCACCATACACTTCCAAGAGAAAGACCGCCAAGGAGGCTGGGGAATGGGAGAGTCTTTCTCGAGTTGTAGCGTAATAGGTGCTTTAGCCGGTAATTCTTGAAACTCTGTTACCCCTCTCTCATTAACTCAGCCCCTATTACTAATGCCTGCGACTACTAAGCCACACAGTTTTATTATTTATTTGTGAAGAAGCTCTTTAATCCGAACTACCCGTTTTAAACTGCTGTCTGCTTCTACTTTTATGAGACTATGACTGTAAAGTTTGCTTTCCCTTCAAAGAATCTTTGTTTCCGATTTATATAAAGTGTCTCTAAATTGAAATAGTGAAAAGTTTGCTTCATACTATGTAGATTTTTTCATTTGATGAACTTTTTTAATATGTTGGATCAGTACAAGGATACTCAAGAAGTTGTCTATACCCGAGTATGAAAATGAAATCTGACAGTGAAAGCATCTAATTATTCTTCACTGTAGTCCCATGTGTGTTTCACACACTTTTTTCCATTTCGCCTTCAGTGATTAAATCCTGTCTTAGTTCTACAAATAATTCATTGATGCCCCTTCTTTATGACATCGTTGGAAAACCTCTCTTATTTCTTCAGATTTCGAAACAGAAAATAAAAATTGCGGACTAGGCATGGACTATAGAGTACACCATTAAGTGTTTGTCCATGCCATTTCTTTGTTATGAATTCACTGTAGATGTGTAGGTTTCCCAAATTATGGGGATACTTATTTTCCATAAATTGCAACAGCAAAGTTGGCATACATTTTCTGGCTTACTGACAGCCATGAAATTATTTGGGTACAAAGCCTTTATGCTTTCATTGCACAAATTTTTGTTTGATTTCTGGATCATACTGATTGAAGGCAGGTTTAATCTACGGTAAAACAATTGAGAAAAAGTAATTAATATTTCCTTGGATGAGGTGAAATTCTCCTAACTGAATTTCTAACAATATGCTTTCTGCTCTAGTGTACCTATCAAGAACAGACTTTTGACATCACATGAATATGAATAATTGTGTAACTATGGCGGTTGAAATGCCTAATTTACGGAGTATTACGTTATCTCTGATATGACCGCCAAGGGTGGCCGAGGTCGTTAAAGCGCTCGCTGACTCGTGATGGGTAGATGTGGTATTCCATTTCCACCAGGACCGTTCTCCCTGACAGTTTTTTCAGATTTTCCCCAGTCCTCATAAATGGCAAATGCCGGGTAGGTATCCTAAACTTAGGCCTGGAACGCTTCTACACTTAAAAAAAAATAACTACTTTCCCAGTTTTTTCATTTCATGTATCATCAGTGTCCACCAATTGTGATGTCTCAGTAGTTAAAACGGACGTTAAACATCATTAAAAACTCTTGACATGATCATTTTGCATTACCACAGCTTTCTCTTTACATTCCTTAAGAAGATGTTTATATGGAGGATATCTTCAATGGGCGCCCGGTCCTGTTCAAATTGCTATGACGTTTATTTGCTAGTTGGAAGGTGCGTCATTAATATATACAGTATTCATCCTCCCTTGGTTATCTTTAGGCTGTTTCCCTTCCTTTTTAGAAAATGTAATCACGGAACGAAACTCCAAATCACTCACTTTACTATACACTTGGACGGCAAAGAGCTTGTGATGCTTTGAATTGCAGCGCTTTTTGCAGACTGAATTCAAGCCAAGCTATGTTCCAACCTGCACATGCAAGCTTAGCTCCACATAACGGGGTAGATAACTTAATGACGATCCTTATACATACATATTACGATCATTACGGAGCCCATAATTTCGGCCATCCAGCAAACAGTTGAAGCAAAAAAAAAAAAAAAAAAAAAAAAAAAAGTTGAAGGGGGGAATTTCAATTCTGTGATTTTCCAAAACAAGTATAAGATAAACATGGGGAAGCCATAACCAATTACATCAGAATAAATGTATTTAAAAAGGTATGCAGAATTATGTTCTTGAAAACGAAACTAACGAGTATGTTATGTTAGCATACAAGATATATTTGGTAAGCATTTTAACCTATGGAATATGTACCGATATTTTAGCGGTTTTGTTACAGTACAAGAATGTATTGTGGTTGTTCTACGGCATGGTCGAAGTATTCAACGATGAAGTGATTTCGACCGAAGTTACTTTATTTAGTATTATATGTCATTTACTTCTTCATAATATCATGATGAACTTGTACATATAATACATAGCAGAGCATACAATTCTATATCGACATATGAAGATTATCCTCTCATCCAGTAACAGAGGCTCGTACATTACAGTAATACGGCAATTGTTTTATCTCTATGTATTAGGTTTCTCATGGTTGGTAAAAGTAACAAAGCTCTGCTTACGCTTTTCAAGTAGGCGTAAAAATGAAATTAGACATAATATAAAACAAACACCTTTTTCAACTTTTAAAGTGCTATGCTTAATGCCAATGATTTAGGAACGATAAATAAGTATAATGAATTGGAATTTGGAGTACATCAGTGTAAAATAATTACCTTTAAAGAGGTAATTTTAGATCAAAATAAATCACCGAATTAGAGTGAACCATATTTGGATAAATTTTAACCTAAACATCAATAAACACTTGAAAAACATGAGCAAATGGCTACATATACGTTGAATAAAAATTATAAATCTGTGGTTGGATTATTGGTTCTCAGCAAAAGTTATTAGCAGATCCTGAGAACCACACACTTAACATTTAATTTAGACAACGTTAAACCAAGAGACACTGACACTTAGAAGTAATATAATCTTAAAAATAATGTATAAAATAAGGAGAATATAAAACCCAAATCTCTTCAACATTTGCAAGCAATAAACGGCAATGGAATGAGGAGGGAAATGCTAAAACACAAACCTCAGAAAAACGTTACAAGAGCAGTTCTCACAGTTTGTTTAACGACCGTTTCCACCAAGGGCGTATTCTCACATTAAATTATTACTAGTATTAAATCTTGGTTAGCTAGGAGGAGGAGAAAGCAAGAAAGAAAATCGATTACATTTTTTTGAATAAATTATTCTTCAGGTTGTGAATTATCTAAACAATTTATGGTCTTTCTTTTGTTGCCGTTATTGGTTAAATATCAGCATTGTAGTTATTCATTTTATTTTCATAACATTAAGAAAGATTATGCATTCTTTTTTGCATTTTAATGATTTATCTTTAGAGGTCGTGCATGCTTTATGCGAATTCCAGCCCCGTCTAGGGCATGGATGCATCTAAGTGTTCCCTTAAGGGCGGTGGTCATGCGTAGCGCTGACCACGTTGCCAGATAGGCCTTAGATCTAACCCCTGGGTTGATGATCACTTAATACTTAAGCACTAGGTCCATCTTATCATTTTATGATTAGTGACTGCAATTTCAATACTTCTGATATTTACACTGCAAATGTTTTGAAGTGGCTTATAGAGTGGCAAACAGTAAAAAACCAAAGCAAATGAAAAGGTTTAACAAACTGCTTTTAATACACATTGTTATAAAAATTGGTTTCCAGCTGTAAATATATCTAAAATCTTTTTCTATTACTCTTAGTGAGATACTCTCTCTGTTAACTGTTTTAATTGGAGGTCCAGTGATCCGACTAACAATTATGTAAGTTCTTCATTACAGTTTTACCAATATAAAGATAAAAACAAACAAATAAATGTACTTTTACAAAATTTGTCCTTTTATTGCAGAGTACCCTTACATACAGTACTAATCATAATAATTTCCAAAAGTAATAGTAGTAGTGGTAGTAGTAGTAGTAGTAGTAGTAGTGGTGGTGGTGGTGGTGGTGGTGGTGGTGGTGGTGGTAGTAGTAGTAATGGTAGTAGTAGTAGTAATGGTAGTAGTAGTAGTAATGGTGGTAGTAGTAGTAGTAGTAGTAGTAGTGGTGGTGGTGGTGGTGGTGGTAGTAGTAGTAGTAGTAGTAGTAGTAGTAGTAGTAGTGGTGGTGGTGGTGGTAGTAGTAGTAGTAGTGGTAGTAATGGTAGTAGTAGTAGTAATAGTAGTAGTGGTAGTAGTAGTAGTAGTAGTAGTAGTAGTAGTAGTAGTAGTAGTAGTAGTAGTAGTAGTACAAGTATCTTTATTGTTTTAAAATTCTAAATACACATTACAAATATATTTTATGGTTGGGTCGTAGGCCGCACACGCTTAACAATGATACACAGTTAGAAAAAGGAACAAATTACACTAAAAAATAAAACAATATTAACAATAAAAATAAACGAGCTTCTAAAATTCGGAAGAACGGTATTTACAGATGTATGAGTAGAAATATATTACATATTATTTACAATTTCATTGCGTTCTAACCAGAAATAAATTTCTCCTAGCTTCGCGCGATTTAACTAGGAAAATGTCCATATTGAACCAATTTGTGTGGTCCGTAAACAGGTCCTAGCATCCCAATTGATCTCTCATTGACTTAAAATGATTTCTGGGAACATAATTTTTCTCAGGTGCTCCCAGTGGGTACACTGTACCAAAATATGTAACCATCTATCGTGTCCTCTACAAAATGGGCATTTCTTCTACCAGAACTATGCGTTATTTTTGGGCCTTCCAACTTCCCAGTCTAACCAGGCCATTTCTGATCTTGCCTTTCTCCCTAGAACGAACAGGTTAATTTGATTTCATTCTATAGGCTCAAATAGATGAGTATATAAAACGCTAAATGTTAATATTATAACTAACAATATATGATGGTACAACATTATTTTAATTCCTGAATGAGCGGGTTGCTGCTGCATTAAACTTACAAGTCGCAATATATGGTTTCATAAGAAAAAGCTTTTTTCTGAGCTCTGATTCCACATTTTTCACACGATTTCTTCGCTTGCTTTCAGACAAATTACTGCGGAGAATGATTGTTTTAAACAGGTAAGTTGTTACGAAAGGCATCAGTACTCTCATTGCCTTCTTTGATAGTCGGGGAATATCTGGGGCTCGCCTGCCCCAGTCTAAGTACTTTGCTGCTGAAAGTTGCATGCTGTTGCCAGGGGAACTATGACGGTACATATGAGTGTTTTGCCTGGTGAACGTTTTCGGCCTACCTATTTGGAAGCTCTCTCCGGAAAAATAGTCATCTTCAAAGTAATTCTAATTTACTTTACCTCAATAAGTACACACTGTAAATTTGAAACATTTTTTGTTTTCTTGAATTTAATGTTTGTAGCTATACATAAAAAATAAATACTCATAGCAGTGGATCCCATGTGAGGGACGCGGGTTTGGTGGACCACTGTGGTCTGTTAATTCATGTCTGTACTCCTCATTTCATGTTCATGTCTTCAATAACACGAAGCCTGTCAACTGTCTCTCATACGTTAATTACTACTATTCTATATTTTACAAACACTGTTTTTGGCAACGTTTCATACATTTATTGAAATGTTCATGTTTTTCCATGCAAACCTTCTTTTTGAAAATAATATTACATCTCTATAAATTGCAATCCCTATCAGGCTCGATGATTTTTTTCGAGCGTAAAAATCCTAATCATGACTTCCTTTGGAAAGGAAGTAAAGCTGTGGGTCTCGTGTCGTAGATTTACGGCACGTTAAAGAACCTCAAGCGTGAAAGAAGAGACCTCTGAACAAAATTTATCAGCGGTTTCACGCCCTGAAATGAATAGGGCGCTGATGACCTGGGATATTAAAGATGGTACGTAAATAAACCAAATCATCATAATCTATAAATAGGCCTCCAGTACAGCATTAATCAGTGGTACTTGCAGCCAAAATTCAAGCCTACCTTTATTACGGTAATGAGTTGTTGTTAGTACTAATTACATGGGCATTAGAATTAAAGATTCAGAGCTATATGTATTAAGGCAATGAGTTGATATGGATGTTTATTATGCATGTATATTATTTGATGATTCAGAACTACGTTTAGTACGTATTGATATGATTATTTCTTGTATGTTTTTAATGATGTTTTTATTACTGAGGCACCACAGGGGGTGGACACTGATGATACATGAGATGAAATGATAAATTGGGAAAGAATATGAAAGAGCAAACGTTACAAGCCTAAGATTAGGGTACCTCCTCTGCATTTGCCATTTATGAAGACTGAGGAAAATCTGGAAAAAAACCCTAGTCAGGGAGGAAGGACCTGGTGGGATTCGAACCCCAGATCTCCCGCTCACGAATCAGAGTCTTAACGACCTCAGACACCCGTGGTGGTATTTCTTGTATGTGCATATGATCTGATACATGTATGTTTTTGGTAGGTAGCAGCACTTTGCAATAAGCATTCTGTTTATTTCCACGTTTTGTTAAAACTCATTGACCTAAGCCATCCATGATAGAGAAAGAATTGCTGTACGGAAAAACTGCTCAATATCATGCTAACGAAAGGCAAGAGGATTTCATTTGTTAATGGGCACGAGCCAGCAACTCTTTGGGAATATTTCGGCTAGGTAGAAATCGACACATATCTAGAAGCTTAAAACTCTTTATAAGATGGGCCAAGTCAGGGAAATTGCTATAACGGGTTGTAAGAACAGAATATGATTCTAAAGGGAATTAAAACGTCAGAAGCGAGAAGCAGTGTTTTATAGCCGGCAGCCGGGGAACGATAGAATCAAAAGAGTTATGTCGCAAATTTTGAAAAATGAGGACTGATAGTAATGAAAATTGTACGTGCGCTATGGCGAAAGCTTAGTTTCCAGATCTAGGATAGTGAAGAGGAAAAAGTAATAGTAAAATGTCAAATTCTAAAAGACTAGGACCGAAATATATGACAGGAGTTACCTTCCAAGAAAACCCAGACCCTGGGAAAATAATTTACCCAAAGACTATCACATAAAAATGAGCAAATGAGAATAACTTAGCAATATAATAAATATTTTAGGAAAGCCAATAGATAACTTATCAGTCTGGAATAAAAGAGTTTTATTTTCGCGTGGGATGTGCTAGTAGATAGAAAACATAATGTCAGAGAGTAGAAGGCAGTGGTTAGCAGAGGGAAGAGATTTGTTGAGAGATATCAGAGTTGGATAGACAGTTAGGTAGTCGGGTACATATATCGCAATGGTGAAAGGATAGACAGCTGTGGTGGTTGAGAGATAGAGCGCCTTTGAGAATTAATACAGTTGTTAGAACTGAGAATAGACGATAGATGCAAAGGTATCAAAGAATAGGCAAAGTGTTAAGATAGCCGGAGTATAGGCAAACTGTCAATGGTTTACTATATTTTTGGGAATAGGAAGTGATAAATTCAGAATAGTAAGGCAGAAAGAAGAAGGGGGAAAGTATATCAGCTATAGCAAAATTATAGAAAGTTGTTAGGCAGTGGCGAGCAATCAGAACTTGATAGATTGGTATCTTGAAGTTGAATAAACGTTAATGAAGAAAACGATCTCGTGTGTCCATTGTGCGATACCTTCCCAGTCCCGTGGATCCCAAAGATCCACAAAACACTCCAGTGAATCCTGAGACATACATCATAACGAAATTGAAACAACTGATTGAGCTAGAAGCCGGGATACCAACCAAGAACAATAATCCAACAATCATTATTCATCAACCGAACCACCCTATCCCCCTATATAGCTTTATTAAAAACGCCTCAGATTACGCCTTCTTCAAAAACCGCTCCATGCTTCTGTTAGTAGTTTGTGCCAGAAGTCATGAAATCTCTAAGCTTTTAAAGAAAGCTGAAAAAATGAATTTGAATCAGCAATTCAATACCCGCACAGTTTATTTTTAAGGCCGTGTGCATGTTTCTCCTAATTACTAGTACATAATATGTCTACAGTAGATCCATTATTGGATATAACCATTTATCTGCTGCTTATCATACAAAAATTTCCCTTCAAATCTTCCTTCAGTGTCCATTCTTTTCTGACCATTTCCTAAGTATCCCAAGTTTTTTCTGTTTTAAGGTCAGAACCATTACATTGTGTTTCAAAAATTGCTTACATGATTTGGAGCCCCCATAGCCAAGGTAACTCAAATATTGCACTACTTGTTCATGAACTGATTTAGGGAAGATTAGCTGAACCGAAGCAGTTACCAAAACACCATTGAAGTCCTTATATTTTTTAACAGATTTTAAGCCTGCAAAATTTAATTCGCATTGTCTGTAGTGTTTTCTCAGAATTTCAAACTCCAAAACCTTCCTTAAGTCAACAGAAGTGAAAACAACTACACTATGACTTTTTGCCATGTTCTATCCCACAGTATGTTATCATCATCTTGTACAGCTTCTCTTCCTACAATTTTCATTGTTCCATGAACAGCATGTTTTTAAACCTCCATAGTAATTGTTGAACTTCATTTGTAGTGGAGGCAGATGTAGCAAGGCACATAGCATTCTGTCTTTTGCATGCTACACACTAACCTCAAATTTATATCACGAAAAGGCTTCGGGAATTCTAAGTACTGACATCAGAATGAAGGGGCATTAAGTTATGGTAGTGCTGGACTGTAGAAAACAGGTTGTTACACTAGGTCACGAGCTACTAACTACCCTCTCCTCTTACGCCTGTCACTCATTGTTCTTGACTGTGGCTGTGGCATAGCTAGTGTTCCTACATTGTTTGTATTGAGCTGGTAGTTTAAGTGTATCTAACTTGATGTTAAGTGGTTAAGAAAATTACGATGTCTAATCATATAATTTTTCTGATTTCTCTAAACTCCTTAATGACTTGTTTTTATTACAGTTTTTACACTTAATAGCTAATTTTAATGAAAAGACCGAGCCTGATCCTATTATCTTCATCTATGGAAAAATATGTACAGCATGTATTATTATTAGTAAATTCTGAAAATAACAGTGTTAACAATTATATATTTACATACTGCTTTCACTTCTATTGGTATTGCGTGCATTTTCGTCCCCTAAAAAGGTACTTTGATTCATTGATCACTAGATGATGTATTGTGAAAATGATGTCACAGCAGCGGAGAAGACATTTTGTGTGCTAGAATTCCTCACGACTAAGTCCACAATCACAGTTCGTCACTTTAGAACATCATACAGGCAGAAACTACCGACAGATAAATTTACCCGTGCAATTTTAAGATTCTGATTGTCTGTGCAATAGGAAATGAACTGTGCACTCATCTAAGACTGCATACAAGAATGCTATCAACGTAGCTCTATAACGTGTGCATTAAATATATTTCAAATAACTTAAAAAGTGGCAAATGCTGTCAGTTTACGATAGCATCATTAGTTTATACATTTATATTGTAATACTCAGGAGATATTTTTAATAACACAATATTGCTATTTATTATCCATTCTAACTAGGTTAAGCTTTGTTGTATTTAAAATCACTAATAATGGAACGTTAAGACATTACCACACAGAATTCATTACAATCAGACCAATATTCTTACTCTGCAAATAAAACATAGCCATAACTATACAAAAACAGTGATACCGCCCGATGTTGTGCTGTTTCAGATTAGCCAACTTACCCAGAATTTTTTATTGTAAAAGAAAGCACAGAAATAAATATCTACATGAAATGGATATTTATGTATTTTCTAAAGTTTAAAAGTACATCCAATATAATAAAATTTTATATACTTTTCTTTCCAAAAGTTTGAAGAAGTAATTTCAACAAAAAATACATATTTTGACACTCAAACTCATACCGAATCGTTCAAGACAGTGCAAAATGGAGGAGTCTGTAATAACCTGCATCTCATACCAAAATGAAATTTAACAAAAATTATACCCATATTCTCATCAATGGTCTATTATATAATGCCACGGGTGATCGAAGTCGTAAAGGCGCGAACTCTGGGGTTCGGTTCCCACCAGGACCTTCCTCCCTGACTGAGGTTTTTTCCAGGTTTTCCTTAGTCCTTATAAATGGCAAATACCGGAGAGGTACTTTAAACTTAAACCTGGAACGCATCCATTCTTTAAAAAAAATTCTCCTTTCCCAATTTATCATTTCATATCATGTCTCATCATTGTCCACCGGTAGTTAAAAAGGGCGTTAAACACTATTAAAAAACTGGCATATAAATACACATAGTATTAGAAACTGTTAATGCCGAATTATACATAGAACTAAAATTTAATATAATGAATAAAACTAAAAAAATATGTACATCAGTGGTTCCAGTTTGCAAATTTTGATATAAAATGAAAGTATTCCATTTGTTATAAAAACATTTTTCTGACTGTAGTAACAAAGGCTTACATATAATGTATTATATATGGCAGTAATAACTACATGAAAACCCGTAAAAACGAAAAGTGACCACTTTATGCGGGTTTTGAAATGCTGTTCAGAATTTGCTATTAAGCTAAATCAAATAAACGTGCCTAAAACCCCGCCGCTTCAACGCTAAAACTTATATGCATGATATGAAGCAACGGTTTTATATCAACTTTAAATTTCAGAATAGCAAATAACACATTAATCGTACACTTAAAAAACTTCCAGCACCGTGTGCCGCTACTGGATTGCAGTTATGTTTTTCTCACTTTACCTGATGCGAAACAAATTGTTACTCTGCTCTTTCTAGTGGAGTTACTTTTGCTACCAAAAGATTTATTAGATTTTTAGAATAGAAATAAAACACGACAGTCCATTTGCAATAACAGCAAATCTTTTGCGGATGACTGAGATGTACAAATGCAGAAATCATATTTTCAAAATATGTAGTGGTGAAAATGCGATATATTTTTATATTCGTGTTGTAATTACAGTGAAAATGTGAATAATCCTATAATTCTACTGCAAATAAATCGAACACCATGGTTGTTAAAAGAATAGAACTATAACATTTATCACTAAACTGACGTCAAACTCATCCTTGAAAATTTACACCCCCTAGGTGGCAAATTTCCATGCTTATTGCGATAACACAGATTTCCATACCCACTCAGATGGTAACAGTGGAGACTAACATTCGAAAGGTTTAGGGTTCAAATCTGGGACCGGTCACCCTGATGTTGGATTTCTTTTATTTTTTGCTCTGGGCACTTAGGCGAGTGCTGAGATTGATATTTACTTTGCTTGAATTTTACGAAACCCAATTTCATTCCATTCTGTTAGAGGGTGGAACGTGCCAGGACTAGGCGTGCTGGCGAGGTGTGACGGTGGCTTGCGCATCTTCTGTTGGGCTCGAACTCCTTTGTAGGGGGCCTCTCCCGCAGCGGAGGGTTCTATCTGGAAATATGTTAAGAGAATCCGTCTCTACATCCGCATCTCACGGCCCGTGGATTATGGGCAACCGGTTTCACCTTCAGCTCTTCCCTTCCTTTCGGAGGAGTTCCAAGTGGAACCGTGGGCACAAACGACCAGCCGATGAGCAAGGTAGAAATACCGAAGTACCTCCTCCGCACCTAACAATCCAAACCATTGCAGATCAATCAAATCTCTTCCTGAATTTAAGCTTTCAGCTCATAAAAAGAAATCTCACCTAGAGGATCAGGAGGTATCGGCGTTTCTGGAAATAATGTGGTTTCCTAAATGGCAATCGATATTCTTGTACTATGGTCTGTCGCTTCATCCTGTTGAAATCAAGCAGATTCATTAACAGCGAACCTCTCCAGTTTATTCACCAAAACCGTGTGAAACATGTTAATGTATTTATACGAATTCACTTAAATGGCTTGACCATTGTTATCTTAAAAAAATTCCAATTATTCCTTTTGTAAATACCACGTACCACACCTTCCCTTTTTCACGTTGTGATGGGAGTTGGTGTAAATGAGGATTGTCTACACCAATACTTAAAATTATCCTTATTAACAGATGGGGTGCTTCATCTGACATACGACGATTTTCAAGGAAACTTTCGTTTTCATTTCCTTTATTAGAACTATATGACACTATTGTTTGAACCACAAACTTTCAGCTCTTGCATTACCTGGATATTACAAGGGTGAAAGTGTAAATCTTTAAACAATATTCTTCTTAAATTTTGGCAATTTCTTGTCAACTCAAGACTTGTATTGGGCTTGTATCCCAGCTCTTTTTAATCTTTCCACAAATAAGCAATTAGAACCTTGTTGCGTGCCTGAATATCAGAGCAAAAGAAGGAACTAAGATTGATTTCATAGGACCAGAACCTTTCTGCGACACTAGCAAAAATAGTATTATAGCCAAGAATGAACTTAAGGTAAGATAGACGAACTTTTTTGAAAATTCTCGATAAAAGATCCGATACCATTCTGGGCCAAAGACCTACTTAGTAGAAAGGAAAACAAAGCTATTGAAGCTATTGAAATGATTACTGATAGCAATTCCCGAAACAACTATGAACGATGGGACTCCACCATGAAAAGCATCTATTTGATGAATTTGATGAGACTGCAAAGCACATCTTACTGGATTGTGAAACTCTGAAAATACAAAGAACGTATCTATTAGGATACAGTCTTTTAGATGTGGGAAAGACTCTATAAAGAAGTGCACAAAAATCTCTTGTGACTTATATGCCAAGGTGTATAGACACACTCCAGCGCCAACAAATTAAATCAAACGTGCAGCGTGACAAACCTAGTGAAAGGGTGTGTAGACATGCAGAGCTCTATGGACTCCGCACACAGAGGCCCGTCATTGCTTCGACATTCTCTGGTGTTCGGACGCCTGGATGCTGAACCTGTTGCTTCAGATTTCTCGACCCATGTCCTTGTAAGTGAAAACTGATGGGGCCGAATCATTACCCCGAAGTTGAAAACTTACGCTGGAACTCCTATATTGTTAATTCGAATCAGTCACGATTTTCTAAAATTTCTTTATTGCAAAAGCAACATGCTCACCGACAATTTATCAAAGTTTACTAAATGGTATTGGTGCGAGGAAAAATTTTCGTCACAGTCCTGCAAATTCCCAATTTAAAAGCGACCGTTTCCAGGACCCCTCCTGTGTAAATAATTATTTTTGGAGTTTCCTTACTAAACAAGAAGTCCATGTCATGGGGTTTCAATGGGTTGTTAGTATGAAGAGTAATTAATTAAAATGAACATTCTGCCGAGTTTTTAAGGAAGTAAATCAACTCCAATGCCAATTTTGGAAAATCTTCCTAAAGTACCTGTAGTTCATGATATGCATTGAACATTATTACATATTTAACATTACTTTCTGAAAATTTTCTTCATCCTTCTCATTCAAAAGGTTAACCCTGTACAATAAGTATTACAAGTTTGTAAAAATAACATGAAATGTATCCATAAATTCAATAAAATGCAGATCAATTGAAAATATTCCCAAGGAAATTGTCTTACCAATAAAATGTGGTATGACAATTATAAAACTAATTTTCTCAAAAATAGTTCCCTATAAGTGTTTCGGGTCACTATAAAAATCTTGAAACATTAACCTTTTTAATGTCTTGTTGTTTCAATAATAAAGTGGTAAGGAAGTATTTTAATAGCTGAATAATGCTAATGGCCCTACAGAATCAAATTACATCCAAGATGTAACCAATTCTCTGTGCTTTTCACAATTTAAATGACTTCACTGATAAAACCTGGAGATAACTCATAATTATTAACTAATAACAGCTTCAGAGGAATTCTGTACAAGTTTCCTTGCATAATACAGATAAAATACCTAATACAATTTTTGGAAATCTATAGAGAAAAAAGTCTAACTTCTTTTGAAAAATAATGTGAGTACGACATATTTAAACTACAAATTATTCGAAAAACTTAAGAAATATAACTGTGAGGCTGCTCCCTCTGTTCTAGAAATGAATGTACTACAAAATTACAAAACTAAATACAACTATAAAAATTATAAATATGATACTGAAGTCTTTAACTCAAAAGTGCGCAAAGCTGAGTTTATAAAATAAATTTTGCTACGTGAGGCTGAAAATCGGGTCATCGATTTTCTGAAATAGAATTGAAAACTTATAGGAACAGATGGCCACAGAATGGAATCAAAGGTATGAAGCTCTAGAATGAAGTGTTTTACTGGGATCAATCAGAAATTAATGCCTCGTTTTGTTTTATCTTTGTTAAATAAAAAACTGAATGATCCATAGCATGTAACCAAATATTTCATGATTAGTTAATCTTTTGTCATTATAATCTCCGTCATTTTGAACAGTTTTTGTCCACATTTCAACAAGAGCATGTACTCGTACGTGGTAGAAAGCACAAGACACAATTCGTTAGTTTGGCGGTCAGCACGAATCCATTGCATGCTGGGTGAAGCCACTGCAGTGTCTCGGCGACAGTGCCGCTTTTCACCGCCAATGGGTTTGTCCTTCAGTTTCCGTACAGTGACAAACTCAGCATCTAACATGCTGATATCCCCAAAAACATTCTTCAGTCTTATGACATTTCACTTTCTGCACTCAGGCATTGTATCAACCGCTCGCATTCTTATACGCGCCCTAATGTCAGTCATTTTGTTTGAAGATGTAGTGCTCTCATCTGTTTTCTTATGAAGCTGTTATTGTAGAACAAATGTAAAAGAGCGTCAAATTCAGAATTATCACATTACCAATTTATTTAAAGGGAAAAAGAAGGCATTACTTTCAACCGGCCGTGTACAGAAAGAGGAAAGAGCAGGTAAAGCTCAGACGAATCAAGATCAACAAAATTCCTAAACAAACAGTTCAGTGTAGTCCCAGAAGTAAGTTAGAAGGTGCTCCAGCACATAGTAGTCTGAGACTATAACAGGTCACTTAGCCTAATACTTTTATTTTTGTAAGCGCTTAGCATGTCATATCTACGTCACCGATCTTTTGAAAAAATTAATGACGGCGCAAATGAATCTCGATATAAATTGGTGCTAAAGATACCGGATATTCGAATTTTTCTGTTAACTCATTTGGACTCACATTAAGACGAAAATATTTTAATTACTTAAATATAAATACGTTTTAATACTTTCACTCCCGGCCATTTAGTTGCTAATTGAAAGCCTCTAATAAACTGTAGGATGTTGTTTTTTAATTACTCACAGACAGTGAATAAAATTTGATAAATGCCACCAGGTAGTGATCCTTCATATGCTAAAGGAGTGGTATCTACTGTCCACTTTACTGGATGAAAGTTGAACCACATTTTGAATCGACATATCGAGTTTCACATATTGTTTTATGTTTGGGGCATTTTTAACGCTGGAAACTTCATTAGCACGTGCCATTCAAATGAAAGGACAGATCTATGCAGGAGCTCTTTTTGGTTGTTTGTATAGTGGCATCAGTTGCTGACGAGTGTAATGTGCTTATATTGATGCAGGGAATTAGCTATACCGATATACTTGGTTCCTTCCCCTCGTGGAGAAAACCTCCTGCTGCTTTCAGATATCCAAAATGTTTGTCTTCTTTATTGCACTTGATTTTCAAAAAGTCAAAAAGCATTAAAACGTACATTGCATCAAACAGAACATAAACTTTCCTTGGCCATTTTATTGTTTTTCTCAAAAAGGGATAAATATCCAGATATTGATCTGAAGCTTCAACTTCATGCATACGTGCATTTTAATTAGCTATGCATTCTGGTTACATTTGTAATCTTCCAGATATACTCAAAATTGCAGCCGTCCTTTCTTCTTCTAAAGTACTTTGGTACATAAACAATAGAACATTCATTTCTGAGAAGCCTATGAAAAATATATATCTATACCTGTACTACTGTTATAATAGTAATATTGCAATTGTTGTCACTGAAATGTAAAAATGAAAGAATCATTTCGAATAAATTTCATGACATGATCTTGGGAAAATATTGGTGTGAAAGAAATGGAACCCTCGGACGACCATTCTCAGGTCTGGCTTTCTAATGATACCCATGTCAAACTTTAAATCCAAAAATTTCTTCATTTTCATCATCTATATTGGTTTCCACGTTTGCAAAGTGAATGCTTTTAAATAGCCACAGTGCTGCACATATTACCAGACTTGCATACGGATTGGTTTCTTCATATATAAATTTGAAAATGTCTTCTGAAAAGAACAAATTAACAAAGAAGTTAATTTCCCTCTCATTTTCAATATTCACACACATAGCCTGGATTTGCTAAAAGCTGTGCAGCGGGAGATCAAGAAGAGGAAGAATAATTTCCAAATTATATCATCCTCATTGTCTTCCAGTTGTGATATACGTCCATCACCGAAATCGTCATTGGGAAAAACTTCTAGTGCTTCCTGATGCTAGTACTTTTTAATTGTCATAATTTCGATACACAACCAAATTTCGTAAATAATGACTGCAGCTGAGTGGGACTGAGGTCGGGCTTGCCCATGAATATGATACACAAACAAAGGAGAGATCGTGCCCCGTGTTAAGATGCATCTACATTTATTTGAGTGTTTAATCATAACAACCCTCTGTAACTGCATTTTATTTGTTTCTGTTTGTGTCCATATGTTATAGGAGTTTACTCGGATACGGATGGGAATACAAATTAATTATGTATAATGAGACAGAAAATACAGAAAATGTATCATTTTGGCACGTAGCAAAAAGCAAACTGTCCTCTATATACAGGGTATGACTATTTTGCTGCCTAACGGGCGGGAATCTGTATTCATCATAACATAAAGTCTATGTTCAGACATGAAAAGATTGTGATAACTAATATTTTATTACAATTTTAGAGAAAATATAATGTGAAAAGTGGCGTTGGAATGCCAATCACAATATTTATACGTTCTCGAGGCAAATGACGTACTATAAGAATTCTAACGAACTTCAGCAATTTCTCCCTGCTTTAAGCAAACGAGGTTTGTTATTCTGCTTCCTGTATACCAGAATTTGTTCTATGACATTTCATGCCATGCTCAAGAATACGGTGCTTTTGTTTGTCAGATATTTAGATATGTTTACATTTAAGTTTTCAGGTTAAAGGTTGAGTGCTAATCTTTTATTCTTACATTTGTGTAATGACATATTCTATTTTATTCAAACATTTATTGTATAACATCTGAAATTATCAATTTTCACGTTTAAGATGTCTAAAATTTCTTTTTGATGCTGCCGGTGGAAATTTTTTATATCTTCTGATTTGGGTATTGTTAGTTCTGTAGTCCTGGAAATGCCTTTTACTATACCATTGTGATGTTCAAGAACTTCAATTAGATCACGACCAATGTCCTTATCACTTGCCTCATCAGGAAACGGAGGAATGAAAGAGGAATTAAAGATCCTCAGCATATTTTAAATCTGCTTCAGTCAAAGTTTCAATATAAATCAATGCACAGTGTTGGGGCAAACATTTCTGTTTCAGGCTCCTAAAAGTGAAAATGTTTAATTTTTGTTTATGCAGAATCTCATGATAATTCATACTAGAAATAAAACACAAAACACCAGTTTACAGTCCCAATGACCTATAAATAGTACACTATAATATAAAAATGTTTCCTATGGAATATGCTTGTTTATTATATCAGAGTCAATTCAAATAACTTATGTCCTGCTGAGTAGTGCCACAAAAACTATACAACATCGCGTAGATACTATTACATTCATCTATCATGTACCTATCGTCATCCATTTCTTTTCGGAGTGAAAAAAAGCAAACGCAAACACTATTATTGTTAGAGTGTGTTCATTTAAGAGTTGGAGTTTGTGTAACAAATCATAATATAGAAGTGCTTATTATTGCTTGTTTTTACGTCCTATATATGACAATAAGTCTAAATGTATTATACATCACTATTTGCCCCTACCTGCCAAGTGGCACTTAGTGCCTAAGCCAAAGAACGTACAGTTTGAGATGAATTAATGCTCATTAGTATTACGACCACTGTTTCATTAACAATATTTTGAACAAATTAGTAGAAATGTTAATAACAGGGCTCGTAAAGCTATGTGGATGCCTATATTTTCTAATAAAATGAGTTCGCAGATCACTATTTAAATATGAACTATCCATATCTTGATATTTCCTTCTAGAAGAAAATGAACAATGGTTTATAAGAGTTGGCTATCTCACCAGGTTTATATTTTGATAATCCATTCTGGGGTTTTGTCTATGAAGTGTGACTCTTCTGTTGCTGCGGTTCATTAGAGCTTTGAGCCACCTCGTTCAAGCTTTTGAGAACAAAGCTCAGTATTAACAGTGGTACTATTTGCAACGAGCTCAAAGTGAATTATAGCTTCATAATTCCACCAGACACACTGCAGTAATTTACACTGAAACCGATTTCGCTTAGCAGCGGGGCTTGTAGGCTGACCAAAATGGAGACATTGTTTATGAGCATAAGGATTGCAGTAATAGGTCCATTGCTTAGCTCGACTAATTTGTGATCACAGAACATCATTATGTCCAGTAAAAATAGTATTGTTTTCTTCGTTCTTGTGCTTGAAAGAAGGCAAAGCATAAATAAATGACAAGCCAACACTTTAATAATTTACGTACAACACACCTGCGTATTTGATGAAAAATAACTATCCTATCAAAGCATGTGAAGTAGAGACTGAAATAAGAAACATTTGAAACTAAGGGCAGACAGGATTAGCAAGCACGTAAAACACAGTGAAGGAAGCACAATTAAAAAGTTGAAGAAAGAGGAAACTTAAAAAATAACAGCTTCAAATTTGAGCTTATAAATTTTGGTGATAGGTTTAAAAACAAGTAACAGATACAGGACTGTTAGGTTAACTAAGCTAGTTAATTAATATATTCTGAAGTACTACACATTTTACTTACCTAAATGAAATTTCATGTCAAGTCTGAATAACGAGTTACTCTACAGCACTTATAATTTTGTAATAAAACTATGTCATTTACTTTGGAAATTATACTGCTCTAATAAACAGTGGCTCTTATAATTGTCTATGAGGAGTGATGATTTTGCTTTGAACTGTCACACATGTTTCACAAAAGGTGCCAATACATCAATGTCATATTTTGTAACAATCATCTTTGGATAAGTTCCTTGTTATTGGCTACAGCAAATTCATACACCAGACTCCTTGTATTCCTAAAATTTAAACCTTGACATTAACAGAAATTACATGATAAACCAGTCTTAACAATTTTCTGCACATCATAAATCCAAGTGGCGCCAAAGTAATTTAAAAGATAGGTAATTTCAAAAGACTTGTTCAAAAAAATTACTTGTTTATTAAATCGTAAACAGACAAAGATAGCACCTTATAAACTATGACAGTAACCATACTTGTGAATATTACAAAAATAAAATGTAATGGATGCCGAGATAAAAATTGTATGTGAAAATTAGGGCAACAATAAAGCAAGCAAACCGTGAAGGATAAATAGGGGTGAAAGTGAGAGACGTATTTCAAGGAATAGGCTACGACAGATAGCTATGTACTTTTTCTTCTTTACATGATTTCAGTTTCATATATGTGTTAACAGTGAGATTTTAAAAATTACAACACTGTCCTTCTACTCAGAAAGAAATATAGGCTGTAAAACAATTTAAATGCAAGCATTCTACCAAAAATTAAGGGGTTCAGCTTAAGCACTAATAACCTTTTATTAGCAAAATTATTTATAATTTGGTAAATGACTAAATTTAACATGAATGTTTATTTTGTAAAAACTACACACAGCTCAGTAGTTTCAAATAAATATATAAATTACGTGGCGAATTATCATTGTAGAAAGATAAAACATATAGAGGATGCAACTAGGAAAATAAATATTTCAGGCCTGTTAGTCACTTCTGCAGTGAAAGAAACGAGGTATGTACACATATACAAGCTGTGAAGAAGATGCTCATGTAGATATGCAACACACACAGGAAGACACAATGAAACAAATGAAATATTTCGAGCCTGTTCCACTCTTAAAGCGGGTACTCAAACAACTGCAGCTGATTGACTAAGGCGGAAACTAGCACCAACCCAGCGGAACGTAACAGTGTGACATGTAGAGCGCTCAATTGCAAAAAACAAAAACATTAGAAATAAGTTGCACAAATTAATATTATTGGCTACACCAAATAGCCAATAAGAAATAGAATTAATAAGTATCATAAACCGACAAGGCCTATAAAGTTAAATTGAGACCGAGAGGATAAGTACGTCACTGACTAATGAAACTTGAAGTCGAAATGAAGCCACGCATTAACGAATGGAAATTATAGAGTATGTCTCTTTGGCGCTGTCGGTATGATATTGACAAGTAAAAACGGATCATTGTTATTGAATTCTGGTCTCATTAATTACTTTTTACTTTTGCACTTTATTTATGAGCATACTTCGCAGTAAAATAAAAGAGATAACTTACTCGCAGCATTCGAATCTATGAATTTTTTAAACCTTACGCTATCGCTTATCCATTAAGCCTCACAGGCAGGTCACTGTACACTAAGCTACATAACGCAATAAATCAATTTACTGTTGTTGTTATCGTACTGTCATGAAATAAATCTGAGATGTTAGAACATTTTGAAAATTCTGGTGATGAACTATTGAAAATTGTAGTTTTCTCGCTCACAAAAGTAGTTTTTTTATCCCATTTTGCCTAAACTTATAATCGTGTAATTTCATCTTCCTTAGTATTATATAACGTCGTTATTTTTCTCGGGATCAGAGACCTTATCCCAAATTGCTTAAAACCCCTTTAAAAACTTTGAAACTATGCCTGTAGTTTTATTTACACTCGGTATAAAGTAAAAATGAAAAATAGTCACTCTGGTAAAATAATATAGGTAAAGCAATCAAAACTAGAGGTTCAGATTTAAATCAAATAAAAATTATACAATTATTTACGTTGACTGAACACGACAAAATCTTCTTCTTTTTTGAATGGCGTTTAACGCCCGTTTTTACTACAGGGGCACCATAGGCGGTGGACACTGATGGTACATGAGATGCAATGATATATTGGGAAAGGAATTTTTAAAGGTAGGAAGCGTTCCAGGCCTAAGATTAGTGTACCTCCCCGGCATTTGCCATTTATGAAGACTGAGGAACACCGATCAAATCTTCTTCTCTACATGATTTATTATTCTCTAGTCTACAGTATAATAGACACCCTCCGTTAATGCCTCTATTGGAAGTAGAAGAAAATCCGGCAAAAACAACTTCCGTTGGGTGTCGTTCCTATATACAGGTCTTTAAAATCAAGATCGCGGGTTCAATCCCGGCCAGGACCGTTGGATTTTTTTCGCGCGTAGAAATCCTAAGTATAGCTTTCTTCGGAAGGGAAGTAAAGCCTTGGATCCCATTTCTTAGATTTACAGCATGTAAAAGAACCGCAAGCCTGAAAGAAGGGGACTCTAAGCAAAATTTTTCGGCTGTTTCACGCCCTGAATTATTACTTGAGATGTTAAGAAGCATCCATATATAAACCAACAGCAAATATTTACAGTGTACGTACTGATCATATTGCGTCCGAGTGCAACATTGAACAACCACTGCTAGTGTACCTAACAGCAACACGGAGAATGCCATATCATATTATTTCAATTGTAAAATTATCCAGATTACCCATAAACTATTAAGTGTGATGAAATAATAGAATGTGAGCAATCTGTGTGTGACATCTTACTGCATACTACACACATCAAAACTGTGTAAGGAACACAGTATTTATTTAAATATTATAATAATTATGAAATGAATATAAAATACAAGCTGTGCAAACAATTTTTGCAATACTTAACATTCTTAATATAACAGTCCACAAAAACAAAAGCTAACCATTAAAAAAAATAGTTTTATAATTTTAAATATACTAGCATAATTCCTTTATAAAACTGTATTAAGTTTCCTGTGAAGCTTGTGCCATCAATAATTTGTACCACCACATTTTGCATTAAGTACTTCTCGACAACTTAACATTGAAGAAATTTAATGAAGGATTTCATCCTGTTCGATGTTCTGCCAGTGATGATGCAGATGCATGAATAGCTGGTTCAGAATCTCCGTGTTTTCAGTATTCTCTAAAGTTTCTGTTCAAGGTCACCCTAAAGATGCCCGATCGTACTTAGAACTGGGGATTGAGCAGGCCACTCTTGTACAACAGTAATATGTGTATTTCTAACCACACTTTTACATTATCAGCGTATAAAGAATCCAAGACAAAACACTACAGCAACAGAAAGGCAGACTGCAAAACATTTTCAATACATCTGTTAGCAGTAATTGTACATTCTATTTGCTATTATTCTTCCCTAGACCATGGTGGTACTTTCTTTGCATTAGAGAAGTTTATGCCTCAGATTTCTGCATTACCTGGTGGTTTCCATTTATGTATTCTTCTGGAATCTGAATGCAGACTTAAGCGTGATTCACCTGTAGAGAGAACATGGCTCTATTGTTCCTGTTGTCCTGGCATCATGCGCTATGAAGTACCCGATTTCCATGGCGAAAAGTTGCACTCAGTAATTGACAAGAGGAATGAAGTGCTCTTTCGTGCAGTCTATTCCTAACAGTTTCTGAAAGGACTTTCTTAACATGGCAGATTAACTTTCTTAATCTCAGCAGGCACAGTTTGCACAGAAATCTGTCTTGTGCAGCAGTTGTAATCTTTGTTTAATCGCCCAATTCTTGATATTGCGTCCACATATGACGTCGCATCCTATATTCACAGCCCTAGCGGCATCAGATTATTCCATTTCTAAGTATTGCAATCTCCTCATAAAGTCATCTCAACTTAAATGACATCATTGCACGTTCATTTTATTTAATAAAAGTGCCTGCTATTGTTTTCCCCAATATTCCAACAGAGAAAAAGATACTACTAGACACCTAAATTAAAAATCAACTTATTTACTCATTCACAATGTACAATTAATGAATAAAACAAACAACTGACTGCTGTGGTAGCTAGAAGGCGGAAGAATGAAAAAAATACCGGTATGTTCTCACTGTTTATCATTTGTTTAGATATAACAAGAGTTTAGTTTAAAATATTTGTTGGTTTTTAGTGTATTACATGGTGAGGTTTAAATGTGCCATCTGTAATACTATGACAAATTTATTTACAAATAAAAGAACTTTGCGCTTCATCACCATCCCCCACATTAATTTTCCTTCTTCACTCAAACAGTCTGTGTTTCGGCAGATTTACTTATTTAAGAAGTTTACAGAAGGGATGCCAAGAGAACCATGACAGCAAAATACACCATTAAACGCAAGATAATTCATTAACTCAATCTCATTATTCAATGAAAAACCAAGGAATATGGTTGGAAATCGCGTATTTTCCGAACGCCTGACTTTCTCGGTCAGCAACTGTTAATCATGAAAAAACTCCAAGAATGTAATTTTGTTATCTTAATATTGCTGAAAAGCTAAAGATGTTATTCCCTAAGGCTTTTAATGTAATGCGTATATAAGAATAAAATCTTCGGCAACTTTTAACCTTAATTTAGATATTGCTTAAATAGTTCCGCATGTTTTTCATAAATTCTAATTTCAGCACGTTTACACAAAAGTTAAAATAAATGACTACTTTAGAAAATCATTTAAAATATATATAACTTTCATACATTACATTAAGTGGGTTAGGTACTTATAAATTATACATCAAGGCAAAAAATGTACATATTAAATTACATAATTGCATTGGCACAACGCCCGTTTTTCCTTTTGTTTGTTCTTTCTTTTTAGCATTTGCAGCAGAGAAAATAAACAAAACTAGGGATTATAAATTCCAATATACCTTTAGAATCGTTCAATTTGCACTTTAGTTTACCGCCACGGGTGGCCGAGGTCGTTAAGGCGCGAACTCATGAGCGGGAGTCCGGGCTTCGAATCCCGCCAGGATCGTCTCCCTGACTGAGGTTTTATCCAGGTTTTCCTCAGTCTTCATAACTGGCAAATGCCGGGGAGATACCCTAACTTAGGTCTGGAACGCTTCCTTCCTTAAAACTGTCCTTTCCCAATTTATCATTTCATCTCATGTATCATCAGTGTCCACCGCCTGTGGTGCCTCAGTAGTAAAAACGGGCGTTAAACACTACTGAAAAAAATTGCAGTTTCCTATTGGTCGTTTGGATAATATGACCACCTGCAAGCTGAGGAGCTGATTAGAATAATCATAATGAATAATCATTTCGAAAATGCGAAAATTATATTGGCGATTTAGAAAACTGCCCTTATATAATCGAGCATCTAACAATATAAATCAATATTTTTAAAGATTATATTTGTCTTATTGTAAGTCACTTTGTGTATTAAATGAAAACTACAAATTCTTGCTCTTTAGGATTTGACGTATATTATGAGTGAGATTGTATTTCTAAAATAAAATAAATTTGGCACAAGGTTTTGTGTTAACGTGCATTGCCTAAAAAATGCAGCGTGGTTGAGTCAATTTAAAGAATTGTCATTGACAATTTTATTTTGTCTTCCGAAACATTCACAAAACGCTCCAAAATAAGTGTATAAAACATCGTACTTGCCTTATATACGAACTGTTTTTTTTTTTGGGGTGGGGGAGATACACCGTCCTGGGTCAGGCACTAAATGTCTGTCTGCTTGTCAACCGTTGGAATATAGCTTATCCTGGTTGAGATTCGTCTATCTTTGTTTTACGAGCAGCTCTTCCTTATAAAATGCATCGATGGAACCGACATCTTTGCATCATCATTAAAATGTATAATTTCGTCTCTAATAACTGTAACCATACTTGCCTCCTAAAACCAAGATCGATGGATTTTTTTCGGGCGTAAAAATCCTAAGTAGGATTCCTTCGGAAGGGAGTAAAGCCGTCGGTTCAGTGTCGTACATTTACGGCACGAAAAAGAACCTCGTGAAAGAAGCGATCTCTGAGAAAAATTTGTCGGCCGTTTCATGCCCTGAATTGAGTGGGACGCTGATGACCTGAGACGTTAAAGAGCGCCCATAAATAAACCAAATAAAAAGAATCTAATAACTGTAGCGTTAGTCTTTGGACATTGAATGACTATAAAATTACTTTTGTGGGGTTTATTGCAACATATAATCTGAGAGCAATTGTAATGAATGTTTTTCGTTTGATTGAGAGGTGTTTAACGCCGTTTTGACTATTGAGGCACCACAGGCGAAGGACACTGACTATACATGAAATGAAATGGTAAATTGGGAAAAGATTTTTTTCAGGAAGAAGGCGTTCCAGGTGTATAAATTTAGGGTGCCTTCCCGGCATTTGGGTTCGATCCCGGCCAGGACCGATGGGTTTTTTTTGGGCGTAAAAATCCTAAGTATGGCTTCCTTCGGAAGGGAAGTAAAGTCGTGGATCCCGTATGGTACATTTACGGCACGATAAAAAAAACCTCAAGCCTGAAAGAAGAGGCCTCTGAGAAAATTTTTTCGGCTGTTTCACGCCCTAAATTGAATTGGACGCTGATGACCTAATATGTTAAAGAGCGTCCATAAATAAACCAAATAAAAATCCCCGGCATTTGCTCTTTATGAGGGCTGAGGAAAACTTTGGAAAAAACCTAAATGAGAGACGACGATCCTGGTGGGATTCGGACCCCACACCTCACGCTCACGAGTGAGCGTCTTAATGACCTCGGCCACCCGTGGCGGTATTTGTAATGAGGAAATGATATTTATCCGAATAAGTTCCTCAATTACAGTAGCCTATTGGTACTGTTTACGAATATTCGTAAAATAATGTAATGTATATAATATCTATAGGTACAAAAAGAGTACTGCGTTTGAATTAGCATGAAGTGTGAATGCAATGTCTTATCTTTCCTTAAGATGGCCTTTCCATATCAACTCAAAACAAGTCTTATCTTTCCTTAAGATGGCCTTTCCATATCAACTCAAAACAAGAACAAGACATAACGAAGTTATGTAGCGTCATGCTAAACACCCATTCTCTTACTATGACGGTAATAGTGAAGTCTTCAAAAACTACGGACACTTTAAAACGAAATTAAATATATTTCAGCAGAAATAATAATTACATTAACGTTCAATAATTTCAATATATGAATCAGCATTTAAATGAGCTAAGATTCATTATTTACCAATGCTTAGGTTTAATTAATAAATATGTAGCATATTATATGAAAATGTAATTTTGCACATTTTGTTTTTATATAAGACTTATGATGCTACAGAGATATATAAACTATAGAAACCTGGAGCTATATGTTTCATTGATTGGGTCAAACTTGAGTATCAACCTATGTAATTTAGGAATCGATGGTGTTCCCTGTACTACCATCAACGGTGTGCATAAAGGTCGTTTTGACAGATATACATTCTGTATTAGTTCAGTTTGTTGGTGACACTTAGTGATTACATGATTGCTATGGCTCCAATGGTGGAAGTATCACTTGAAAATCGTTCTGGGTTCGTAGCATTAAGGTAGGTAGATTTATTCCATTTGTGAAATTGCTTAAGATTGTGGGTATTTTTCGGGGGAGTCCAATGCACCCTTTACCGTCAAACAAATGTAAGATTTATCATGACCAGAATAGCCCTGCATATCTCCAAAAGTAATAATTTATATAAATTGCAAGTAAAAGTGATGGATTTAAAGCTTACCACAAACATGTGCAGAACTGTAGAAATAAAGAAGACTGTATCTGTTGCAGCAGTAAAAATAAGATTTTTAAATTGATCTGAAGAGACATATAACGAAACCATTGCAAGAACCTATTAAAATAAAATAGAGACTCCCATGTAAAAGAAATCACCACAGAAAACGGTTGTTCGGTTTTAAGTACTTTCCATTGATGAATAGAAATATAGGAGCTTTGGTACCACAAAAATATACACCTCTGGACCTTATAACTACAACACATTATTGTATGTTCTGTTGCTTCAAGGAGTCGTTAGAATCCTTCAGGTTTAAATGTTTGTCCTATTCCGATCCATTGATCTCATGTACTTTTTGCTGTAGACGCATTTAATCGTATTCCATGCTCCAATTTAATTTACTCTAGACCCGATCTATATTGCGAACTCTTGGAATTTACACACACACACACACACACACACACACACACACACACACACACACACACACACACACACACACACACACCCATATATATTCTTATTATTTGGCGATACAGCCCTGCCTGGGTGAACCTCGGCATGCCGCGGCGACCTCTGCATCCTCTACCTCCGTCTTATGACTTCACTGATAAGAGGGTAGGGGAGCAGATGATCAGCATGCCCGCACCCCGCCGGTCACCTATCATGCGGCTTCCGTGATCGAAAAACGCCACCTTTCCATCAAGCAGCTTTCCAATCGTACTTACGAGGCTGTTTGGACCCCATTCCAGATCTCAATAACATAGAAAATTTCCTAAATAGGTACCGGATTCCCTGGACAGCAGTCAGCAAGGAGGTGGTCTCTCTGCCCCATCTCATTTTGAGTTCGTTGTCTAAACTAAGCAATCTTTTCTCTCTGCGTTCTGCCTCTATGCTGCTCACAATGAACACCAATTTTTCTGAAAGACATCCCTCACTCTCGGTATGTCACAATTTTCCTTCTAATTTCCCTAAGCTTTTAGTGCCTTCCTCTAAACATAACTACCATTCCTTGATCCCTTCTCCTACATCCATACGATCCCATTGCTCTCTTAGACTTTTTGTGTTAGTACCCTTAAGTTGTGCGATGCTCTTATACCGAGGATACCAAAAAACGTATGCACATTTGCACAGTAGATTTCTATGTAATATACTTCAAAGGTAGACCGAAAAACAACATTAATGTGTAGTATTATGTTCTGTTAACAGATGTGACTATATACATTATGATAGTGTTGCTACGTGATAGGTAAATCAACAATGAACAAATGAAAAAACGAATATCGTAAATCAACACTGAACAAATTAAGCCAAGATTATCGTATGATGTTCTGTAAACAGATGTGACTCACATTACGTAATGTTAGTGTTGCTACAACAAAGGGAGCCAAGATTATCGTTTGAACATCAGATGGCAATTTTGAGATGGTATTGGAAAACCGAGAATGTTGTTGAAGTTCAAAGGCAATGGAGACATGTGTACAAAACAGAATCGCCAAAGCGAGTAACAATTGCACACATTCGAGACAAATTTGATACTCGCGGTATCGTATGCGATGTTCACAAGGGCAGATCTGGGAGTCTCGCGCAGCAACAAGCCCCACGTCCTCGGCTACGGTTTTGGAACATTTTGAGCACTCGCTGCAGAAATCTACAAAGCAATGTGCACGTGAGTTTCCACCGCGTTCTCCGGATCTAACTCCGTTGGACTTTTACCTATGGGGAACTCTTAAGGATGTTGTATACCGTAGAAAATCAGTTACATTGGCAGCATTTTGGGAAGAAATTGAAATGGCATGCGTTGCAATCGCTGAGGACACTTTCGCAAAAGTTGCTCAATCAGTAGTTCGACGAACTCAGAAGTGTATCGACACCGATGGTGGGTTTTGAGCAATTGTTGTAACTGTAAAAATCTAAGATGATTCGCACTTATCATTTTCTGTTAGTGTGAATTCAGTTTTGTTATGTCAACACAGTTTTTTCTTTGCTTGAAGTGTGTATACATTTTTGGCACCCTCCGTATTTAACTAGTACTTAATTATTCTAATTTTACAGTAATTGTGTCTTAATAAAGCCCACATTCCCGTAAAATTTTTCATAATTCATTTTATTTTTCCTAAAACTCGCTTTAGAAACTCGTTTTGATACATGTTGGTGTTTCTGTCATGTTTTAGACAGTCATACTTGTTCCTTCTGAGAAAATGTGAGGTATTTTTACCGCGGTTCTTATGGGACTTACGATTTTAATGGCAAACAAAAAGTATGTCCCCCTATGTAGCGGAGAGATATTCTATTGTTAAACGCAGTGTGGAGGTGGTTGTATTTATTGAAAACTGAGGGAAAGATGTTTCATTGTCAATGTTTTGACCGCAACTAGTAGGGACAAGTTTAATTTTGCAGCAAAATAACGATCCAAGACATTAATCTAGATACATCACAAGGTATGTTGCATTTAAGAAAAGCACACAGTTATGATACATGCGACTTAGTTATCCAAAAGTCTATGAAATACAAATTTATAGAATTGTTATAAGACAAACTGGGTAGAGATATCCAGGAAGTGCATTTAGAAAGCTTAGACCATCTTTGGGAAGTTTCCCAAAATGTATGGAGGATTATAGGAAACCAAATATCTAGAGTTTACCAGGCAGTTATTAAAGCCCAGATAGACATTTAATTAAGCAAACGTTTAATTTATTTCCTTACTAGTAAATATGTGTTATTAAGATTAAAGACTTTGTGTATTTATTAATACTGATTATATTTGTCATACTTTCCTAAAACCCGGAGTTTTGTCAAGGTGTTCCTCAATTACTATTGACACAAACGCTGTTCACTGATCATATGGAAGTTTTTGCATACTAAACCCTTACATCAGCAAGCGAATTCATCACCTCAGATTTAGGAGTTGCAAAGTTTTAAGTAATCAGCTTTAGGAGAATTTCCAATTCACTCTGGTGTTTAGTACATGGGAGCATATTAATCAGCATGACTATCAGATTAATTCTGAACACAAAGGTGCCTTCAGCTGAAAGTGAAAACATATGCCACTTTCGCGTGAACAGAGCATGCAGAAAGTTGATTTACCTCAAGGAAATTTATTACTATATTTTGGTGGCGATACAGCGTCCTATGTAAACATTTTGGGTGAACCTTCTATATTGTGTGATCAAGGAAGTACATGTATTCAAAGAAAGATGGTGTTATTGCGTTAAAATGGAGCTGTTCCTTGGAATCTAAGAAGGTGCAATTTTCCAGCTATTTCTGGGAAAAAAAAAAAAAAAAAAAAAATTTCTACGATTTAGAGCAGGAAGGACAGATTTTCAGGAACCTACCATAATTTTTTTAATATTGTAACTGTAAAAATCTAAGATGATTAGTACTTATCATTTTCTGTTAGTGTGAATTCAGTCTTGTTATGTTAACACAGTTTTTTCTTTGCTTCAAGTGTGTATACATTTTTGGCACCCTCAGTATTTAACCAGTACTTAATTATCAGTGGTATTACACACTAACAAAATTTTGTAGCTAAACGTTATCTTCCCAGAGCTTTCTGCAAATCGTTTGAATAGTTTAGACTGAATACTTCTTCTTTCCGTGGCATTATATGCACTAAAACATGATTGACAGAAACGAAGGATACAAAGCAATGAGATACATGAACTTTTGCTTGATAATGAAACAAAATTAACAGGCAGCTGATAAATATTGAGCAAGGTGGTTTTAAAATAGGTGGTCATTGTATAGAGGTATTACTTAGTATTTATAAAAGTGAGGGCGTGATTTATTAGCACGTCTTGCCTTACATAAATTACTAAAACTATCACTTTTAAAAATGAAACGGTTTACATTAAGAATGAGAAATGGAAATATTAGTGCAATGAAATAGAGAATGTAAAATATTTTGATTATCGAAGTGTACCTCTTAGTATGAATGGAAGATGGATATTAGGGAAATTAATAGGGAATAGGGAAATTAACCAACAGGATATAGAGGCAGAATGCAGAGAGAAAATATTACTTAGTTTAGACTACGAACATAGTTTAGAGTGAGAGATGTATTTATGTATGCAATGTATGAATGTTTATATGTATTCATTCAATGAGTTCTCAAAATAGTTCGGGTCTAGCGTAGATTAGTTTCGGGGCATGGAATATAAATAAAATAACAAATGAATTTGTGCCGAGAAACTGTGCTTTTTGCGTAGTAAGGGAAAACTAACAACATATTCTAATCGACTGCCCAGGGACCGAACAGTGAAGGTTGACTGCGCTTAAAGCTAAGTTTGCTAAGTCGAATAGGGATAGGTTAGCATGTTGGGAAGACAACTGGCCAAGGTTTGGTTCTTTTCTATGCAAAGTGCGTGAAATTAGAAGCGCATTGTTGAAGTAGGCACCTCTTTGAGTCTGAATGTGTGTGGGTGCGTGGTGGTGAGTATATATTTCAGTGTTTGTGCTTAGATGATAACTTTAAATGAGGGTGCAATAAATAGTATGTGCGGTTAAATGGTCCATGCAAACGATGTTGTATAAATACTGAGTAATAAATACAAGTTTCTGCTTACAATCACTACATAAATTACACTTGTCAAAATTGATTCTGCGCTATAAAATAAAATATGTGACTTCAATGGAAATCAGTGCCCTGATTTAAAACATTCAGTCATTTTTGGCTATCACATCTAGTTTTTATATGTGCATATATGTCTACGGTGCTAAATTCATTCAGTTTATCAGCTTACTGCTACGTTTCATTGTGTTATGCTAAATCTTTGTTGATTTTCTTTTTAATCGGCTCACTTTCGTCCTCCCTTATCATCCAGATGTTTATGTTTATATTCCCAACATTTATCATTTTGTTCTATGTGTCAGATCGGTCTTCTTGTGAGGTATTTATGTTTACATTTACAGCTATCATAGATCACAACTTCAGTTGAGCTGAAAACTTGTGTTAATACGCATGTTCGTCTTCTATATGTGTAGTGCTAAAATAAAATATAAAAGTTCGAGTATGATTTCTACATCAGGATTACGCAGGAGACAGTGTCTACAAAGTTTTGTTACGTTTGTGGATGTTACGTGTATGACGGGAAGGTACGTAAAATAGACTCACAAACAAAGAAACTCTATTACTCATATTTCAAAGAGAAAGTTGGTGATCAGGATACATCGTTCACATTTCATGTTGCACGTAACAGTTGAGGGATTACGTTATTGGTATGAAGGAAAACGGAAGGCAATCAATGATATGCGGAAAACAGCAGAATCGCCATGATCATTGTTACTTTTTCTGCAAAAAAATCAGAATTAAATATCGAAATCTGAACTCAGCTACAAGGACTATTCCTCATAGACCCGAAATACCCATACCTACACCACCAACAGACCTCAATTTTAGAGTGAAAGTAGTTTCGTGACTTCCGACAATGAGTTGGTCTCTGATCCAGAAGAATTTGACAATTCACCACAAATTTTTAACAAATTTCAGTTAAGTGAGTTAGTGAGGGATTCAGGCCTCACAAAACAAAAAAGTGAATTACAGCGCTCAAGACTACAGGAGAAGAATTTGTTATCACCTGACGTTACATTTTCGTGGTATAGGAATCGCGGAATACATTTCCACAAGCATTATGCAGAAGAAGATCAACGTGTGTTTTGTGTGGATGTGTGTAATCTTATTCAACAGTTGGGCAGGGAAGCACGTGAGCCAAGTAACTGGCGTCTTTTTATTTATTCTTCCAAACGAAGTCTTAAGGCAACGTTACTTCATAATGGCAACAAGTGGACTTCAATACAGCTTGCACATTCTATGAACCTGAGACAGTCTTATGAAACTCTGAAAAGCGTTCTTCAGAAAATTATGTACCGCGACTATGAATGGCAAATATTAAGTGACTTGAAGGTCATTGGTCTGTTACTAGGACAACAGGGAGCATACACACATTTCTTTTGTTTTCTTTGCGAATGGTATAGCAGAGCGAGGGACAAACATTGGGAAACTAACCAATGACCTGAGAGGCAGCAACTGGAACCTGAGTCAAAAAATGTTACTAATGTGCCTCTTGTTGATCCTCAAAAAATTCTACTCCCTGCATTACATATAAAACTTGGCATGATGAAACAACACGTGAAAGCACTTGACAAAAGTTGCCCGTGCTTCCAGTATATATGCACAAAGTTTCCATCATTGTCACAGGCTAAAATAAGAGAGGGAGTATTTGATGGACCACAGATAAGGAAATTATTGAAAGATGTTAATTTTACCAACTCTATGAGTGAAATTGAAAAACATGCAATGAATGGATTCAGAGAGGTTGTTAAGAAATTTCTGGGCAATGTGAAAGACCCTCAATACAAAGAAAATGTCAAAAATATGCTGGAAAATTTCAGACTGCTCAGCTGTAATATGAGTTTGAAGCTTCATTTCCTCAAGTCACATCTTGACTACTTCCCGTCGAATTTAGGAACTGTCAGCAAAGAACAAGGTGAAAGGTTTCACCAGGACTTGAAAGATGTTGAATGACGTAACCCAGGGATGTTGGGACGTACATATGATGACCATTTTCTGCTGGTGTCTTGCACGCGACGAACCTACCAGAGAATACTCGGGAAAATCACGTACACTGCAGTTCCGTGGGAAAAGAAAAAGAGGTATATAAGATAACTAACATGCATTTTCATGTTATTTTTCTTCTTTGTTTTCTTTAAAAGCTGTATGTGAGCGTGTATTACTTTTGCAAAATTTTACCATTATATTTTTATTGAACATTGCCATATTGCCAAAACGAGACGTGCTACGGAAAAACGGAATGCATTTTTGCATTATGGCACCCGAAATTAGTAAAAGTCTCCTATTTTTAATCGTTCCGCAGAAAAAAAAAATGTTTTTATTTGTAATCCAATGTTACCCACATTATACGATACTCATATGCAGTTCTACTTTACATTATTTCAAGCATTACAATATGCAGGTTAAATTAAATAGTTAATTTGGGTCTGAATTCAAAGCCGGACAAACCCTACTTCATTATTAAATGCTGATATTGCACAGACAATGGAATTTTAAACTTTACTATCAATTGAAAATATCTCCAGTTGTTAAAATATGAAGAAATACAAGTCTGAGCAGGTTTCATGCTACATAAGCTCATTAATATGAATAAGGTAAAACACATATTACTTTATGAAGCAATTATAAGAGTCCTAAAATCAAATTTCTTTTAAGGACAAAAATATGCAATATGATGCAAATTCTATTCTTTTATATCTGGAATAGTGTGTAGGATAAAATTGCATTGAACAAGCAAATAGTTATCATTATTATTAGAAGATAAAGCGCAGAAAATGAGTGCTGAAATACTTTCATTTCGAAGTAATGAATGTATTTTGTTGGCATGGAAAATGGACTCTGTAACTGTACAATAGATCAATCTAATGACGTTTGCAAACACCAAAAGCACTTTTCATAATACAGAAATGTAAGAAATAAATTTATTGTGATGGAACTGGATAATGCCTCATAATGGCAGAGGACACATGCGCTGTGCGATTAAGTACATAGTTAATCACGCGACAGTCCAGTCTTGCCTGCCGAGATGTGGTGACGCGGAGCATAGACAAATAAAAATCACTGGACCAGTCCGTTATGTCGCGGTGGTTCCCATGCTGTTTTGCAGTGTTGAATGTGCGCATATATAAATTTGGCAATCAATACCTAACAAAAATATATACAATAGTTTGAGGTCTCTAGGGAATCATGCTGTAAAATTTTTATTTCTTTTTCTGTTGGTATAATTTGAAGATGGTTTATAGGTGAGGTACTTGTAGTAGTTGGCCCTACTTTGGTATCCAATTTGATATAGGATTATTGGTAGAGGGTGGGAATTGGGCTGTATGGTAACTGTGTTGATTAATTTAAACCCGTGGATTGCAGATTTCGTCACGATTTTTTTTTTGATTGATTTATTTACGGACGCTCTTTAACAGCTCAGGTCATCAGCGTCCCATTCAACTCAGGGCGTGAAACGGCCGACAAATTTTGCTCAGAGGCCTCTCTTTCAGGCTTGAGGTTCTTTTTCGTGCCGTAAATGTATGACACGGGACCCACGGCTTTACTTCCCTTCCGAAGGAAGCCATACTTAGGATTTTTACGCCCCGAAAAAATCCATCGGTCCTAGCCGGGTTCGAACCCGCGATCTTGGGTTTAGGAGGCAAGTATGGTAACCACTACACCACCAGGACCGACGATTTCGTCACGCTGCTGCAGATCACCAACTCTTCTTCCATGAGATTCTCTAGAGAGCTTTCCGCGGAATTTTGCCTGCTATAAGCTAGCCACGACTGAGTGATTAGAGTTTTGACGTGGAAGGTGGCGATAAATAATACCTTGTTATTTATTTGCTGATGTTGGTTTTATCCTCTCAAACTTAAGTAGTCAGATAAACCCCTGCCTCACTGCAAATAAAGCTTTGCAAACACGTAAATCCTGTTCCTTTCGCTAAGTGGTGTCGAATATAAATAAAGGAGGTACTACCGCAATAATATTTGATGCAGCACAATTGTGCAATATGCGTAGCTCTCGTGCTGATTGGTTGTAGAACCCCGTCAATGCCGGAGCTAGTTCCTCGGACGTTCTTCCTCTAACTTCCCGGGCGACGCGGTACCACTATCTTAGCCCGGAGAATTATGAGACTACCCACTTTTGAAGCAAACTCTATTTGTTATATACTGAAGAAAAACTGACTCCTATTCCACAAAATTGACGCGAGATATTCCCGGTAGTTTTGTGTTAACCATTCTCATAGATCAACGCTGACATCAATGAACCCCAGTTCTTTTTGCTGAACGATTTTTGGCAGAGTGCACGTTACGCCATTCGTCAATCAGCTCATTTAAAAAAAAACTACACGTTATTTCAATGACCTATGAATGCACCTGTCGTGTACCCAAGCGAAAGTTGGCTGACTTCTACGCCCGAGGGGCGAAAATTCTTCGCTTGCTGCATACCAACGGGATTAACTTCATTGTCTGATTTTTCCAATCCTTGCCTTGCCATGTTCAGAGAGAGACTCAAGTCCCTCTTTACCCTTTGCTATAATGCACATTAGTTCTTAAACATTACTGAGATTACACGTTATAGACATTATGCTCAGTCTTAAACACTATACAATCTTAGTCCTACATATATGCAATTTGTCATAGAAGTTTCTTATCTACAGGAAGCACAACGTACCGTAAGAAATCACAGAATTGTTGATTTAAAGTTACAAGTATTAACTATCTCAATTACTCCTATAATTGATGGCGGGCCATTGATAGCTTCAAATTATTGTTAATAATTATACAACTATCAGAAATAAGCTGTTTCTTTCCTATGGACACCACGTTTTTCATATTAACAATTGTTAGTTTTTATCTTTACAAGCAACCCAGTGTTCGAAATGAAAATACATTAAAGATTTTGTAATTAAAATTGCAGTTACTGCTAGCAATACTACCCACCTCTCCTTTATTTGGAAAATTGCTTCTTCTATTTTGAATTGAGGAATTTAGCAACATCTCTTTTTCCTCCATTACATTTGATGCGATATTTTGTTGACCAAGAAAAAGTTTAGTTTTTTTTTTTTTGTGATATTTGTGTGCATTTTATTTACGTTGTGGCGGTGTTAGAAAATTGCTTCTTCCCCTTTTTAAACCCCTTTCGACTCTATTGATGGAAATAAATTACTAAAGCAGACACAACACATTTATGAGGGTAGTTTAGCTGATGCCACTTTCTCATGAAAAACTTGAGACTGGATACTTACAATCCATGATGGGTTTAATTAGGTTCAGGATTTAGATCTTCGCTTTCTTAACGATATAGTGCAATACTATTTTGGTAATCCTTCTAGTCAAGGCAACTCCTCTACCTTTCTTGTATGGTGGGATCATACGTTTGTTGACCCATTGAAATTCAATTGCGGCCTTTAGAACAAGGCTACTATCAAGTCCAAACACATTAACAACGTTCTTTTATCTCCCCTAAGCAGTCAATATTTTTATCTTTGATGCACCTTGCAACTTAGCTTTGGCTTCTCTCAAATCTGCTTTCTGCACATACTTGAACCAATAAGACAATCCTGTATATTCACACATCTGCAAATAAAACAGTTTAGAACTTGCAAGTTGACCAAACTATGCTATTTATATAAATTATATTTTTATATCTTGAAAACTTACCACTTTGTACAAATGTGCTTATAAACCTTGCCAATAGCTTACTTTCTGCAAAAAAAAAAGTGTTTTAAAGTATAGACTATACTAAAGCTGGGGAAAAATACCACAAAAATATTTCGAGGACAAATGTACACGCTTTACTGTATAAAAAAATATATTCTTTTACTAGATCTGATAGCATGTTTTATTGTTTCCATCAAAATTAATAAACACCACATGTCAAATTTTTAGCTTTAACACCATTTATAAAATTGCAAAATATAATCCACAAACCAGTCGAATTTTAAAGTTAATTTTTCGAATTTAACTTAATATTTATTACAACGATTCTAGTGTTCTTTCTGGAAACAGTGTTAGAGATTCCGTCTACGTTCCTGTCCCCCTTATCTCATCCCTTCCCCCCGAAAGTGTCCTCACTGAGAGGGTGCAGGCACAAACAGCCAGCCCTCGATCAGGCTGAAGAATCGCAAATATACTTCTCCGGCCCTAAAAATTCAATACAACTGAATTATAGATATGTACCTATTTTGCATACTTTTTGGTTCATTGCTGCCATTTAAAATGATTTGACAGCAGTTTTTTTTTTTTATATTGATCTTTATTCCCGATTAATTTCTTTTAAAAATACAACTTTATAAAACGTTAAAGCTTTAATAAATTCTTACAAAATATTACTTATATCCTAATTAAGTCATTGAACTCTAAATATCTGACATAGCCATCGCTACAAATCTCATAATAAACATGGGTAACAGCTAACTCGCACTAGAGTATAATATTTGTTTCTTTCAGACATTTTCTCTAAGAACACCCTGTAAGAGAAACAATGTGTCCTTGGGTTCCAGTTTGTGACATTATCTCTGTTTACGATTTATCAGATTTATTCTTCGGAGTTACATCTTTGTGAATTAATGTACTACGTTTTTAAGATGGAAGTGCCACTTTGCATAATTTGTAATTCTCGGGTTTTCAGTTGTAGAGCCTTCACGGAAGGCACGTGCTGACCATATTGTCGTAGAATCAAGCCCTGTATCATTTTGTAGGTTTTCTCAGGAACCCGAAACAGGCCGCGGGCTAAGGGCCCGACTGTGCTTGATGATGATATACGACTAGGAGCTTACGCAGTCGACACCTCGGCAGGTTTGACGCAAATGAGAGCTAAGCAAGATGGAGCTGGTCCCTCAGTCGTTCTGCTCCATGGTAACCGTTGGAACGACGGATCGAGTGAAATTGTCTGATTTATGGCTCGTAATTGTAGGCACTCTGCGCATCTCATTTCAGAGTAACCTATCATTCATAACCATAGCTGCAAGGGAAGACATAAAGACCCTGGATGTATGGGGCAACTGCTCACTTCAGTTGAAAACGTAACAACGGTCTTGTATAAGCTGGTGACTATAGCGAAACTAATCCAAACACGTTAAAGGTGTTGCAACATGCAAACATTATATCTTTAGTCTCAAGACTTCGAGATTACTGCTGTAGGCTGCTGCAAAATGACATGGTTAGACAGATATTCTGATCCAGGCAGAATTCGGTCGACAGCTTAGAGCTTGTGTGGAATTCTATGTATAATAACTTTGTTTACAAATGCCTATTTTTTTCCAAACTGAGGCTACAATAGAGAAGCATTCTTCTAAAACAACGATGCACTAATATATACAACTTATGTGTAGAAAAGAGGCAAACGAAAGAAAAACAGTTACATACAGGCAACTACTAACTTGCATCAAGGTGCGAGATATTAACACAAAAATATATTAAGCGAAAGATACTAAAAATACTTGAAAACAATTGATGATAATTATTAAATACACGGTGTCCTAGAATTGCTGAACATTTTTGTGCAATAGTCAATTCATATTTTGCTGTAAGGGTTACATAAAGCAGCGGCTAGTTTAACAACCGTCAATACCTGGCTACTGAGGACGTGCTACATATACTTCGTAAATATTTTCTTTGAAAATGGTTTTCTTTTTGCACTAATTGTTATTGCATAAACATTTTACCCACGTGAACTGGCAGTAAATTCAGCATGTCAGAATCACTAACACCTAAGAGAAATTGTATTTACTATAGGTACAAAAGTAAAGAAGGTAATGAATAAACATTAACTACGTGTGGAGATTCCCAGCTTAATCGATAAGGAAATTATTAGAAATAAAAGTAAAGAGATAAGCAACTGTGGTATAAGTATCATGAACGTAAATGAGAATATAACTTGAAAAAATGCACGGCAATTCTGGGACACCATGTATATCCTTTCTAATTAAAAGCTATACACATTTATGATAATTTATTGGATAGCTAATATGTTTTCTGTTTCACAAACAATATTTTTTAAAGTTTTTTATTGTAATTAAAACAATGTAGAAGTACTGTATGCAAAAATCTAATTGTGAGCAAAATAGCACATACCATGAGTTATTACCTGTTTCAGCGTAACTGACTGCCTCCGTCAAATTACGTCATACTCTGTGCAGTCGCCACTAAAAGATCAGTTCATTAAAGCAAGCAATTAATTACGGTTGTCTCGTTCGGAGAATTATAAAACCGACAAAATGATTATATATAATTTCTAATACATTATAGTTATGGTTCAGCGGTATGTATATCATATTTCCGCAATACTATTCGGGATACACGCTGTTTATAATATTGTGAAACAACTATACTATCTTTTCAACTCCGCGCTTGTATCACTTCCAGCAATTACCAAAAGTTCTTTGTTAAAAACTACACTAGTGAATCCACGCTCAGAAGTTACCTACATTTGGTATTACTATCTAGTAATTTTAACCTTTAAACTTTAAATTCAGCGTGCTTTATTCCTAAAGCCAGCATCTTTTCATTCTACTCACTCCATATATGAACATATTTATTATATTGAACGATCACAATGTCATCCACGCACATAAGATGCATAAAAGTTCAGATTTAATTAATGAAAGTGTTCTACTGTTTTATTTAGTCCTTGAGTTTCTTTTATTTGTTTAGCCACAGTCTACTAACAGCATTTTATTTCTGCATCATATGTGTTTTAATATTCTGTTATTAACACTTAAATTATAAATTTTAATTCATTCATAGTTTTAAGGTATCTAATTTGAAGCTCTTCAATTAATTTTATGGAGAACGTTCATTTCTAAATTAAACTCTCCATTTTCTTTCTGTCTTGATCAGCTAACTTTACTCTCATTTTGCAAACTTTCTTTTTATTAACTTCATTCTAATTTCAGAAATAGAATGTAGTTAGTAAAAATAAGCAGCACATTTCAAGAAACCAAAGCTTTGAAAAAATTCTCACAGCCAGGTCCTCTATGGCAAAGCTTTCTTCTTTAAGGTTTTGTTCTTTTATCTTGTTACTAAACAACATCAGTGGTTCACTGGATAATGGGAAAAAATCAAAGCATTTGTACCCAAAGAACTTCTTCACATGTAGTGCATGTGGTCAGGATCATGATAACAAATTCAAGTGCTCGAGGTAGCTCGATTTGCTGCCAAAAGCTGAAACGCGGTTAACTAATGGTCTGCCTTATTTACTTTGTTTCCATCTATATAAATTACCATAGAATGTAATTGCTGGTAAGGAGACATTTTATACAACAAGGGCTTCTACACCAATTCGTTAGAAATAGGCTGGTACAATTATTATTATTATTATTATTATTATTATTATTATTATTATTATTATTGTTGTTGTTGTTGTTGTTGTTATTTCTGTTGTGTCCGTTGTCTTCAAAATCTCAAATACGACGGACAAATTCCTTATAGACCTTTACTAAGCGAGCACCTTAATGGTGTGTCGATTGGAATGCCAGGGTGGGGGTTTTTCCTTACCCTGAAAGGTTCAGTTGTCAAAGTACTTCCAACTCATTTGCTACATTATAAATCCATTTAATTCATTGTCTTGAAGAGGGCCAGAGGGCGGCGTGGGACGTTCAGATCTTTAATAAACACTTTAAACTTGTAAATCATATTCCTTCTGACAGTCAAAGGTTATTAATGTGGGTAAAGTTAAGGGGTAAAAGAAGGGCTACTTTTTTATATGTTACGGCAGCTAGAGAAATATGTTGAAGTAGATAGTGTTGCTGACTAAATCTGTGATAATTAATACTTACATTTGTTTTGTAAAATTTATAGATAATGACTTATAATATTCATTGTATTTTTAAATTTGCTGCCTACATTATGGGAAATTAATTCTTTGTATTTTCTTATATGCATAGAATAATAAATCGCTTGTTGCGAATTATGTACAGAAATATATTTATCTGTACAAACACACGTACACACATAGTGGGCTAATATGTTCCTTCACATATATGAAATCCCATATACCGGCTTTCAGAATATGACGCTCGCATCGGACTTTTGTGTCGGCCAAGGCCGGTACCCTTCCCCACTAATGGCCGTCTGCCTGCCCTTTTGAGCATCATCAGTCTATGTTTATTCGCGAAGACTTTAGTGCAATGTATTTTTGTGTGTATTATTAAAAATGCGCATCAGTTCATCGCGTTTGGAGGTTCCCTGAGCAACTGTTTCTTCATTTCATATCCTATAAATAAATCGTGTACTATTGGTTCAATACAAAACAAGAAGCACGCGCGAAGATCTACAAACAAATAAACACTAAATTGGCGAAAATCTTGAACGTTTGCCAACAAAATCTAAGGTTTCAGTGTCTCCTTCACACACAGCAACAACATCGTTAAAAATCAAGAGTAGAAACTTCCATTGTCTACGACAAGGTGATCTCGTAGCACGTGTACGTTATTGTGAGTGGTTTCTTTCATCAGTGAGCGAAGTATTAATCAGCCCACAGCTTGTGTTTTTTTCAGACGAGGCGTGGTTTCACCAAAAGAGTCATGTTGGAGTATAGACGCAGTCGGCTGTGGTACGTCAAGCTGCCGAGACGCAAAACCGCGTGCGAGCGATAAGGACACATTCTCGAAGCCCTGTATTTATTTATACATCCATTTTGTTCTATGCGCCATAAATCATAACCAAACTAGCAATGGAGGTGAATGTTGCATAATTTATTATTTGTTTTATTTACGGACGCCCTTTAACATCTCAGGCCATTAGTGTCCCATTCAATTTAGGACGTGAAACGGCCGATAAATTTTGCTTAAAAGCAACTTCTTTAAGGCTTGAGCTTATTTTACGTGCCATAAATCTGGGACACGGGACCCTCGGCCTTACTTCCCTTCCAAATGAAATCATACTTAGAATTTTAACGCAAAAAAAAAAAAAGCCTACGATTCTGGCCGGGATTGAACCCATTATCTTTGGTCCATGAGATAAGATATGGGATAAGAAAAAGTGCTAATGGCTATTTCATTTGTTAGTGAAATATGCCAAAGAATTCATGCAGAAACACGTGATGTGAGTGAAACAATTACTCATATTAAATGATTTTACATATGGTTTGTTTGTTACAGTAAAAATAACGTGGAAATTCCCTTACCAATTACGAAATACTATCAGGACAAAGTGTGATTTATTTTCAAAATGTTTCCAGCTACTTGACGAGACATGTCTGTCTTTGTGGCCATAAAATTCTGACCAGTCAAAATTTCAGGTAGCTACCCCAACTCTCTCGTGCCCAATGATCAATTTATGTTCTACCTTTCGTAACCGAGATTGTTCATAAAGTCACTCTGCGCTTTAAAAAAGGGTTTGAAATGGCGTCTGTAGAGATTTGAATCTATTAGATGTTAATGTTAGACACTATACACATAAAAAGAACTAGAATTGATTTCCACAAGCAGATATAAAGGCTTGAACCCTTTAATTTTATTTTTGTGCCATATTTACTTTGTATGCTAACATTTAATATTTATCAAATACCTTTATGCACTGTTACAAGCCCAATACCCTCATCTTACACAAACCTAAGCAATGATTTTAATAAACCGCGCTTTGTAAAGCCAAAATATGTCAATTTCTCTTCCATAAGTTAGATGGTATAATGAATAAGTCTGCGCACTGCATTGCTATGAGAAACGTGTATCCATAATTTTCTAGAAAGTTGCTGTTGCATCAATCGGTGTATTTATCGCTTTATCGAAAGAAGCTTTCAACAGGAAAAACAAGTTCCTCAATTGAAAGGAAAATCATAAATAAAAACTTAATTCAACCTCTAATTCAACCACTGTTTAACGGCCAAATACTGAACCAATGTAATGTCACACAGTAACGAATACATAACTACAGTAAAACATCATAAAACAAAAGGTACTTAAAACGGAAACGTAAATTTCGATTATTCGATAACGGCAAACATATCTACCTCCGTAACCTAGTTGCACAGCGTTTTTATGAGAGATCATCCATACACCCTTTGATGTTTTATTTGAATTCTTTTGTATAAGGAAGTGTCCACGATGCCACAATATTGTCGTCAGAAACTAATGTATTTGCTTTCTAGTTCTACTACCTATAGTTTAGGTTTTGCCAAATACTAAATAAATACTGATATTATAGTTATAAAAACAAGTATTCACATTTTCTGGAGATCAAATATTAAGATAAAATACATTTTTATGGTGTGTGCCTCAATCTGTGCAAATCCTAGCAGCATAGTCCGCAGCAGAGTGACGGGGAGTACAGACGTAACAGTTGACTGCGTTTCGTTTTGTGCTATTATTTTTGTCGGTTTTTTCTAAGTTGAAATTTTTCTTTACATTTCTTTTGCGGACAAACTCATAGTTATATAGCAAATTGTGATTATGAACAAGATCACACGAGTAAACACTTTGAAAGCTACCTTCGATAAAAGTAAACCTCGGCCTACCCCACTAGATGTACATCTCTGATTGGATACTACCCTACATATAGCCGAGGATCAATTGGACACACTTCAATTAATTGGTAAGCAAAATGCAATATATATATATATCAAGTTACACAGTAGAGTGGTTTTTGAACAGTTATTAAATGTACATAAGGGCACAACTCCCTTTGGAACAGAAGACGGATCTGTGACTTCCGTAACGATCAGTGATGCCAGTGCAGAATATACACACACACCCCTGTGTTTAATTTACCCGGAATAATCAAATAATAAAATACGCCAACGTTTACAGATATGTGGCTCTGTAATTAAAATTCAAAATGAACATTGGTCTCTCGGCTATAAGTATCGAGTGCAAAATAAAATTCGTTCTATTCAAACTGATTTGGGAAAAACCAATTCCATCTAATTTAATGATTGCTGGTCATGAGGCTTACATTAGTTACGCAGTGCAACCACCCACGTGCAATACATGTGGTGAAACCACTCATTTCCGTGATCGTTGTCCTTATAAGAAATTTACCTCCAAGGTCCCACAAGTACCTCGTCCAACATTAATGAGTGATCTATTCTGTGAGAAAATTATTGTTGCTCCTCAGGAAACTTCTGCTTCCCGCCCCATTCAACCTGACCAGCAGGCAGACGTTGTCTCCCCTTCCGAGCCCTCTCAACAGGCCGCGTTTCCCTTGGAACCTATGAACCCGACCTTGCTGTTGTCGCAGCGGCATGACATACCTCCCTTATCTCCACCTACTAGTAACACTGACAAGGTAGCTACTGCACCATCGCATGAAGAGGAGATAAATATAAGATCCAATGCTAAGAAACAAAAATAAGCGATAGATCCCAATCTACGGTGACACCTTTGAAAGACTTTGATGCTCAGACTTTACTCAATAATAAACCAGCGATTTCACCCCGAGATATGCGATTACAGGGTGGCTTGTCTTCTAAACGTCATGTTAACGGTTAAAAAAGCTGGAAAATCTCTGCTGTTATCTGAAAGTCCTACTGAGCCTATGTTGGAAGACACACCTCATGAAACCTTAGAACTCACGATTGGAGAATAATTTCTTATCACTCTCCTCTAGCTGTTTATTTCTTTTTAATTGTTCTTGGATTCTCTTGTTTCTCTTTATGTCACACACATATAAAATTCTTAATCTGAATATTAGTAATATCCAAACTCCTGAAAATTTTCGTCTTCTTGCAAAAACTTTTCATTCCCTGGATGTCGACATTGCTCTTCTTCAAGAGGTAAATTATCCGTTTATAACTGGCTTATATGGGTATAATGCTGAAATTAATATTGATTTTGTTACCCGTGGTATTGCCATATTGCTTAAAGATCACTTGCAATATACGGATGTGCGTATGACTGGAAATTTTAGAGGCACCTGCTCTATCCTCAATATTATCAATGTATATGGTCCTTCTGGCACCCATATGCGGAAGGAAAGACAGATTTTTTTTTTTTTTTTTTTTTTTTTGCTGAAGAAGTAGCTTCTTTGTTTTCTAATTCTCCACATGGGTTATTAGGTAACATTTTAATACTGTTTTATTTCCTAAACTTGCACAGGAGTTTACATGCCTTGCCCCGCATTAGTAGATTTAGTTCATCGACATCAGCTACGCAATACATGGTAAGTCATGTATCGTTAGCATCCGCTTTACACATTTCAACGCAATCTCTCGGGAGCACGAGTAGATCGCATTTATGTTGATCGCAATCTTTGTATTAGCACTGTGGATATATGTCCGACAGAGCTCTCTGATCATTGTGGATACTTACTTCCATTGCGCTACCTGCGTCCTCTTCATCATATGGTCATGGTTACTGGAAACTGAATGTGCAGATTCTTTCTGACAAAGATGTTCAGGAACTCTTTGCCGAGCGATGGCGATGTTGGGCTTATCAGCAACGATTTTACTCTACTAAACTGGAATGGTGGATTGTCACAAAAAAAAAAGATAAAACGGTTTCTTCAATATGTGTCTGGTGATAAATATCGCAGAAAACAGCGTTATCAACAGTTTCTTTATGGGATGTTGCGAAATTTGTACAGTCGCCCTATGGTTGATACACAATGTAGTACTGAGATAAAAAGAATTAAAGCTCGGGTTCTTAAACTTCAACTGGACGATTTAGGTGCCTTCCCGAGTTACGTTCATTAATATGGAATCTCCGTCCATATATCATCATGTCCGTGAACAACAGCGTGCCAAGCGTAAATGTATTCATAGCATTCAAAATAGCTTAATCACACCTGAAGAACTCCTTACTACAGAGGAAGTTAAGGTTCTAACCTCTTCTGGCCCAGGTTATAATGTTCCTCCTTTTACCGTGGCTGAACTGCAAGCAACTTTAGCTACCTGTCCTAGAAATAAATCACCTAGAGTAGATGGACTGCCTGCAGAATTTTACTCTGCATTTTGGCCGTTGCTGAAGGGCTCAATTTTCGCAACTTTCAATGAGCTACTGTTTACACCTTGATTCCTTCTGCATTTTTCCATGGTATACTGGTCCTTGTGCCTAAATGTAGCAATCCCAGTATTGCACAAGATTTTCGTCCTTTAACAATGTTCAATACTGATTATAAATTGTTCATGCGTTGTGTTAAACACCGCTTATCACCAATAATTGCTGATATTCTTGCACCGGTACAACAGCCAATACGACGTGGAGGGAAAATAATCTATGCCCTATGTGCTCTTCGGGACGCTTTTAGTGACGACCATATTTCACGGGTTCGGAAAATTTTGATCTCCTTGGACTTTGACCATGCTTTTGATCGGGTAAAACATAGCTATTTAATTAAAACTATGATGCACTTAGGAATCCCAGATACATACTGCTACCTCATTCGCAATATATTAAAAGCAGCTAGTTCCAAATTTTTAGTGAACGGTTATTTCACTCATTCCTTTCCTGTAAGAGCGTCTGTAAGACAGGGCTGTCCGATGGCTATGCACTGTGTTTGTGTTATCAATCGAACCTCTCCTAAAAAAATTACAAGTGCCTTCGTTCCCAATGCCACTCTCTTATTAGAGCATTTGCTGATGATCTCACGTGGTTCTCTTCTTCCTCATATTCAAGAGATTCTGCATAATTATTGTAGAGATTCTGGAGCGATCCTCATTGTGAATAAATCAAGAGCTCGTTGGCTCCTCTTCTATAGTCCCACCCTTATGGCTATCTATGGCTTCAGCCATTAAAATATTGGGTATTACATTTTTATCCACGCCACCAGAGATGATTCATTATAATTGGAACTGTGTTGCTAACAGTGTTCACAAAGTTCTTCAAGAGCATCAATTACGTTCCCTTAATTTGTTACAAATTGTTCATTTTGTTAATATATTTTCCATATCCAAAGTATGGTTTGTAAGCCAGGTTCTGGCGTTAACATCCATCTTTAGCGTTTAGTTGAAATCAGCTACAGGATGGTTTATTTGGAAAGGTTTTTTTTATAACGAGTTCCTAGATATCAACTCACATTTCCAATATATGAAGGAGGTCTAAATGCCATTGATCCATAGGCGAAATCTGATTGTCTATTTCTCCGGACAAACGTGCACACCTAGCAGACTATGGCGATTCTTACAGTCATCAGTTTCTCACCCAGTGGTTGTCGGAACACCGCCTCCAGAATCCACCAGATCTTCGAGGATTGCCGATTCAGGCGCCCCAGGTTAAAAAACTAATTCAGTTAATAGCACACTGTCCTGTTGACCTACATGACCAACCACTGAAGACCAGAGACTTGTATACTGCCTGGTTATTTCAATTGCCAGCTCCTAAGGTAGTTCTTCAACACTCAGTATACAACTGACGCCGAATCTGGTCCAACATTCGACATCCTGCACTCAACACTTACCAACGGAGTGTCTGGTACCAACTGGTGAATAATATCTTCCCTTCAAATGAGCGCCTACATCGTATTGGTATGAAGATATCTCCCAACTGTGATAATTGTGGCCTTCAAGATACCGCACTCCATCGTTTAGAATGTGGCGCTGCTGCATCAGCATGGTGGAGGGTGCAGGCCAAGATCCTCCAGATCACGGATGTCTCTGAGAAATATTTTGAACTCCAATATTTGACATTTCCAGTTTTTAGTTGGTCCTCAATAGCTCAACGAATGACAGTGTTGCAATATATTGGACAATATTTACTTGATTTTGAAGATTCAATATAAAATAAAAAAACTACACACACAATTGACTTCTAATAAATGTAATATTAAAGAGTGGGTTATGCAATATAAAACAGAATGGAAGACATGAACAGCATGTTATTAGTGATCAAAACATTGAAATTGTATAATGTAATCTGTAATTCCATGTGAATAAAAAAAGCCGAACATTCCAAGTTGGGTTCGTAAAGATCTGTATATACTCTTAATTCTTATATGTTGGCAAAATTATAAATGACGGTAGCTAATTAGTGGGCATAATCGTTTTAGATCTTGTATTCTTTATGTTTTCGTTCAGATTTATCAGATTATTCTACAACACTAATACACTCAATTCACCAAAGTTAAATACTTCTGAAATTGTGTTATCAGATACTGAAGAAAAAAGTAAATATACGATTATACAGAGAATTCAGCAACTTTAGTGTGTTAATATATCATTCGTTACTTAGATAATAGGCAAATATGCATTTCATGTCATTTCCTTTTTTCTTCTTCTTCTTAATATAGGCAATTCTTATTAATATGTTCATGTGATTTTTATGCTAGAGATTTTAAAGCATTGTTGGATGTGGAACGCAATTAAAAGTTCTTCCTGTATAAATATGGAATGTCAGCAACAACTAAAAATGTATTATTTTGATTTGAACAAGCGGATAGTTCGTATTGTACCATTAAACATGAAAGGTGGTCGCACTACTTTAAGGGATTTTTACAACCAACATCAGATTAGTAATTGGGATGAAAGGTACTGGGCAGCGAAAATTTAAATAAGTTTAAAGAGCATTGGGATAGGATGGGTGTGGGAGAAGGAAACAAAAAATGGCAATAATATTTGGAGAAAGGCATAAAAAATACACAGGGAAATAACCAGTAGAATATAGAGGTAGAATGTAGAGAGGAAATGCCACTTAGTATTGGTAATGAACTCAAAATCATATGGGAAGAACTTTTTTTTGATTGGTTTATTTATGGACACTCTTTAACATCTCAGGTCATCGGCGTCCCATTCAACTCAGGGCGTGAAACGGCCGACAAATTTCGCTCAGAGGCCTCTCTTTCAGGCTTGAGGTTCTTTTTCGTGCCGTAAATGTACGACACGGGACCGAACGGCTTTACTTCCCTTCCGAAGGAAGCCATACTTTTACGCGGAAAAAATCCATCTGTCCTGGCCGGGTTCGAACCCGCTATCTTGGGTTTAGGAGGCAAGTATGGTAACCACTACACCACCAGGACCGACGGGGCAGAGAGATTTATATATTTCATGAGTTCGCAAAAGAGATAGGGTATAGCGTGGATTAGATTGGCGGCATGAAAAACGACTAAAATAACAGATGAGGCTGGACAGAGAATTTGTTCCTTTTGTGGAGGCAGAAAAGTGCGCTTGTAGTTAAGTTTGCGAACTTGAACAGGGAAAAGTTAGCATATTGGGATCTGTTTGCAAAGTAAGACAGCTGGTCAACGCTTGATTCTTTTCTATGCAAAGAGCGTGAAATTAGAAACGTTTTGTTGGAGTAGACGGTTCCTCGAGTCTGAATGATGTTGTGTGCGTGTAAGTGAATGTATATGTAATTGAGTGTGCCCCCGGTCTTATTTAAGTGTTTGGCTTAGGTGATAATAATTGTAAATATATTTGCTTTTTCATGGAAATTCCATTTCTGTACATCCGTGTTTAAAAGCGTGTACGGCCAAAAAACGTTCATGCAAACGATGTTGTACAAATAATGTTTGTAATTGCTGAATAATAAATACACGCTAATACTAGTTCTCTGAAGTGTTTAATGACACATTTGCCAGATCGTTGCATAAAACTTTCAGCAGCGATCATCTATGAAATTTTCCTCGTTGAAACAGGAAACCAGCTATGTGATCACTTGAATTATCAGTCCAAGCTTCAATGCTCCCTGCTCTCTTGAGCATGCACTAAGAATTATGCATGTCAAAAATGCAGAAAATCTCGCTTTCTAGTATCCATTTTCAAATGCAGCGCTGTGCTTGACAAATATCTCTTGCAGCTTCTGGTAAAGTTTCAGATGGTAGAAACGAGTGTGGCGATACAATGCTTCGGGCTAACGGGTTATTGTCGGTCAGTGATCCTTGAACTCATATAGTGGTACTCTAGAATGTGCTCGACATTACGCTACATTCTTTCATCACTTTCCAAGAATGGGATGTTCCGCTTACAAAAAGGCGCCGTGGCTAGGAGGCAGCGCTGGACACTACTACATGCGCGCTGATGGTGGTCTTCTGTCTTAGAAAAGCTCATTACTGTCTTCCCGTAGAGCAGTATCATGTCAACACATTCCTGGTTGACGTACATTCCTGCTCTTGTTGCTCACGTAACTCTAATGCATGTAAATGCATTTCTAATTTCTGTGAAAAGCATGTATGTTAACAAAACCCTTGCTCTGATTTACGTATACAGGAGTACCGAAGCTTCTGTATTACTGCAAACTTCATTAAGTAAGCATAACATTTCTGGATTGTAGGTCAATATATTTTAATATCAGTACAAATATAAAACTGAAAATTTATATTTAAAATAAAAGTATGACGTGAGGTTTCGACCCGCTGGACTAATGCTTTGAGTTACAAATGCCAGAATGAAGTAAATACATTACAAAACAATACCTTTAATGTACACAGGACTAAGAAAACTGAAAATATGTACAGGAATGTGTAACTTAATGTATCGCGTGACAATAAAATCTTTTAGAGCATCTATGTCCTAAAAACAAAGGAGTATAAAATTACATTCATTTTTTCTCAAAAATAAAACAAAGATAATCGATTTAGCATTTTATTTGACATATACAAATCAATATTAAATATTATGTAGACCAGAAAATACTAAAAAAGTGTACATAAATATGGACCTGAAAATTTCGTTTCAGATTTACGTGGCTTTACTGTTAACAAATCAGCTAATAGCACAAAACAACACACAAAAATTGCTCAAAGTGATCTCCATCCGCTTCGATGCATTCTATACTTTGGAGTGCCTGTTGCGAAATAGAATGTATGGTATTTGCTCAAAATCATTATGGATGTGCTCTCTCAGAACGTCAAAGTAAAGAGTAACATAAATTATATTCTCATCAATGGGAATAAAATTTGGCGATCCAGCACACCATTCAATGAAACCCCGTTTGATTATTTCTCTCTCTCTCTCTCTCTCTCTCTCTCTCTCTCTCTGCGGACAGTGGTAGTTCAATTAGTAATAAATTCTCCGAGTAAGTGAGCTGGAGTGTCATCGTGCATAAATTACATTCATGGGATGGTTTCTAGAGGTACAGCTCATTTCTGAGAAATTGCAAGTAAATGTCCCCTGTCAGACTCGGAAGAAAGAAATAATGACCATAAAGATGGTTATGAACTATTCCAGCCAAAACGTTTAAGGTGAATTTCTGTTGACATTTGTTCTGTAGTACTTCACTAGGGTGTTCATACGAGATTATTATGAAGTTAAGCATCACGTGCAAAGTCAGGTTAATCGATTTACAATGTAAGGCCGAGAAATCATATACACAGCATCCAGCTGTAGAATTAACTCACTCGCTGAAAGTAATAAGTACCGAAGATTGTTATGCAAAATATTCCTAACACCCAAGTGGCTATCTGCTTCCCTGAAGGGACTCCCAAAAGGGTAAAGATGATTAATTTAAAAGTTTTAGATACTAAAAATGTATTATATCTGCAGTTTTTTACTGATAAGTATGTTAAACATTAAAAACATATGGATTAGAAGTTGTCCAACTGCTGATAAATGCCTTTTTTTCTAATTTCATGCTCAAGACATACATTTTGATGATTTTATGGAACTAAATTATGTGACAAGCATCTAATTCATGAAACACATTTATAAATACCCAGTTGTCCGTAGTTATCCTAGTTAGGAATTTATGGAAGAAGAACATGCTGCTCCAACCTGTAGGACATATATGCACGGAAATGTATTTTAAACTTTGTCGCTTGATCCAGGTATATTTTTTTATTTATCATACAAAATGCACGTTGTCTCAAATTGTAATATACAAATTGCTTCAAAATTACAGATATGGTTAGCAAACACTTGTGTTTAATTTAACACGGAATTTTATAAAGTAATTTTAATCGAATTTATACCTAGATTATTACTCAAAAGTGCAATAAAATTTATTTTATATAAATATAATATTTCTCTAATGTATGCATAGAAAAAAGGTCTGTGTTAATTTATTGCCAAAGCTTTCATAAATAAATTGCAACAATTTCAACTTCAAACTCTACATGGGTTCTGTAAAAATCTTGCACTATATTGGAGATATTCCGAAGTCCTTTAATGTAGTTTTTATTGTACTATGTGATGAATTTGCGCACACGTTATGAAGAACTCGTTCCTCAAGCTCACGGTTTCGAGAAATCCTGCTCTCTAATGAGTCTGTCTCTTGTAAGCCTTGTTGGGTTAGCGAGAACTTCTGCATAAAGTTTACCTTCTTCTAATGCATTCCCATCTGCAAAACCATAGATGCATACATATGTACCATTTCACTCACCGAACACATTATATTGTAATTTCTTCACTTAGCAAGCCGCAAATATAATTAAACAAAGGAAAGCTAACGTCATGGCCTACTTTAAATATGAAAGTGATTACCAAATGACAGCAGTTTCAAGTTAACCGCTCTTCATGGGGAAATCCGTAATACTTTTAAAACAAATATCTTTAGGCTCATGTTTATATGAAATGATTTTTAAATTTTGTTATTATAAACATGTCCCTAAAAATCTTGCACCTATATAAATGCATAATGTGTGTGTGTGTGTGCGTGTGAGTGAGTGAGTGAGTGAGTGAGTGAGTGAGTGAGTGAGTGAGTGAGTGAGTGAGTGAGTGAGTGAGTGAGTGAGAGAGAGAGAGAGAGAGAGAGAGTAGAATTCCCAAATAACTAAAATCCCATCGTTAAACTCTATTCCAAATTAAAAAGCAGCGCATGACATTTAAGATTTAATAATAATAATAATAATAATAATAATAATAATAATAATAATAATAATAATAATCTGCAATACGACGTCCTGGCACCTATATGCCCAAACCAGGACATTTACGGTTTCTATAATTTATTATATATCTTTTTTCTTTCTCTTACATTTTTAATATTGTTTGTACATATTTGCATCTATAACTAACTAAACAATAGTAATTAACAAAAATAACAAAAATGCAAATAAACAAAACAGCTTTAAATTAAAACACTCAATTCTCAAACAGCTCTCTAACTGGAAGCCAGTTACCAAACAAAACTACAGCTGACAGCCAGCTATAACTTAGCTACTAAAACTTAAATTCAAAATTAAAATCTGAAGCTAAAACTGCCAAGAACTGAAACTTCCGTCCGTCGGAAACGGACGGTTACAGTACTGATAACCAACTTCTCTAAGCTAAAATTTTATTAAATCTATTTCCTTTATTAATTTTATTTGTTCATAAACATGTATATTTTATAATTGTTTTACTACAGTTTATTTACCGTAGTCACTTTCAGCTTGTTTACTTGTATTCCATTTCCATCTTATACGGGAAACAACACCTCACTTATCTTCACTTTGCTCCTAAGTGTTCAAATTACGACCGAAAACATTTAACTTTCATTTTAAACTAATAAATAGCTACGCTATTTATTCACCATACACCACACGCTTACACTTTCACCATTTTATAAACCTTCGTAGTTTCCATACATCGTCCTCTTCTCCTCCTCTCTGTGGCTCTCCAGTTCATCATTTGGTCCCTTCTGCTCCTACCTGGATCTTCACACAGCAATCACTCCTGAATCCCCCCTTCGCCGTCTCCGTTCTTCTCCTTTCTCCTTGTTTAAATTATAGTCCAATGGGTATTATTGTTAACGCTAAAGTTAATTCTATATGCTTCATTGTTACAGATTTGTTGATTAATGATATGTTGTCATGTCATGTTGTTTATAATTTATAGTATTTATAGTTGTCAGTATTGTGGTTTTTATAGTTATTATTGTCAGAGTTTTTAGGTTGTTGTTATTATGTCTGTTACATCTCCATCTTCTTTCTTCTTCGCCGTGACCTTTATACTTCTTCTTGTTGATGTCCTACTGTTGTTTATTGTTACTGGTATTTTTGTCTCTATTGTTGTTGTGTATAAGATTATTGTGGCCATAGTCGTCAAGTTGTTGTCCATGTTCGTTTCCTGCCATTCTTCTTTCTCCTTCGCCACCGTCACGTATCTTACACCATCCTGCTCTTTGAATCTTCTTCTATAAATGCTTCTTTTCCATTCTTCATCGCCATGACATAGCTGCATTTTCCAGCTCTTTAAATTTTCTTCAGCACATTCTTCTTTCTTCCTTCTTTGTCCCCTACGGGTAACTTTCACCTTCCAAATCTTTAAATCCTCTTCTGTGGAATTTTTCCTTTATTCTTCGCCACCATCACATAAATTAGTTCTTCCAGTTCTTAACTCTTCTTCTATAATTAATTCCTTCATCATTCTTCACCCCCATTTAAGTTTAAGGTCCTGTGCAATCTATTCCTGTTATTGTTGTATGTGATGTATTTGAGTACGCAATCTCTCTGGTCTTCTTACCTCCTCTACTTGGGCTACGTCAACCTCAATCTTCTCCTGTGGTACTTTCACTTCCCGCGCCAGTTTGCAGATTTTATCAGTAAGATGATGTAGTTGATTGTATAAGGTTCTGTCCCTTATGATGTGTGAAATATGATGACTACTTAAGTTGACGCTGTAATCCCTTACATGATTTGAAAAGTGTGGACATTCAAATAAGAGTGCTCAGAGGTATCTTGTTTATTACAGAGATCACATATATCATTTTGTGTTTTGTTTATTTTTACAGTGTGTTTTGTATGGACTGTGTCCAGTTAGGTAATGTATCATTCCTTTCGTCAGTTAAATATGTTTAATTCTCAATCTTTCCGAAATATTGCTAGATAACTGATAGGTTCTTCTACCTACCTCTATAGTGTCCCATTCCCAATGCCACTGTTGTTTTAATGTATTTTTTATTTCCTGTATACTATTACATTGGCTGTAAATTATTTCAGTCACTTAGCCTAGATTCTTTTTCTAAACCAAATAAGTGTACCCCTCAATTTAATTGTGAGGTGAATTGGCCATATTCCTGTCAATACTAATAGATCTAGGGTGGTCGAGGCACTGAGCGTTCCCGTAAATCCTAATAAATTCACCTGTCAGGTAAGTTGTTATAGAGGCAAAAATATTTGTGTGATAAGTTGTAATAGTATTGAATGGGGTTTTTAAATCTGTTTGCATTATTCTTGCCAATTTCATCATAATATTTTCGGATTTTTTCTAACAAATTCTGTATGTTTTCTAAAATTTAATTTCTCATATAAATATATGCCTAAATATTTTTCTTGTTTTGTCTTTGGATGATTTGGTTATTGTACTTTATAGTTGGATGTCATTTTAGGTTACCTTTCAGTACCAAAATGCTAATTTGGATGGGGTGATTTGTAATTTATTTCTTCCACACCAATCCTTTAATGGCTTTCAATTTGATTTCCATTTTCGCCTTCTATTATAAACAATAATCTCAACATAGGCAATGGTTTGCTTAACGTGGTCAGCAGTTCGTCGAAGGCGCCGGAAAGGTAAACTAAAATCCAAAAACATATTTCGGATATGACAATTTTACAGCATTTATTGGCTGACTAATTGCAACTTCCCGATCTCCCTTTTCTAAAACCAAACTGGTTGTTATTCTTACATACATTAATCTAAATTCTTTCAATCTCTTACAAACTAATTCCTCCAGAATTTTGTCTAGGGTATTTAGCAGACAGATTGGTCTATATGATTTAAGCTCTTTTGGGTTTTTGTCGACACTCTTTTTTAGAATTATGACTTTGGCTTCCTTCAAACAGTGAGGAAAATGTCCTTTCCAAATACAATCATTAAAATTCTAAATAAAAATGGTATAATAATATCCTCGAGATTTACCATTAATTCATTTATAATCCCATCTGGTATCGTAGCTTTTTTCTTTTTTAGATTTCTTATATTTAATCTGATCAGAAATGTCAAATGGAAAAATTAATCTATTATTCTTATAAGTGACATCCATTTAAATTATCTTTTGAATATGAGTTTAGGTATCGATACTTTTGATCCTGAGTTAATAATTTATCAAAATAACGTTATCCAAGTTTGCCAGTTTGTAGTCATATCGCCGTTGTCCTTTTCTAACGTAGTTCAAATTTACGCCTTCTTCACCTTTTCCGTAATTATCCAATAGAGCATTCCCCATATGTTGATATCGAGTTCCCTCTCGACGAAGTTTTTCCAAGACGTTTTCCTGGTTTCCTTTAATAGTTTCTTATATATATATATTTGAGCTCTCTACACTTAAGTGAGTTTCTTTCTCTTTCCGCAGCAATTTGTCGATTTTTGATCAATTCTTCTAAATGTCCTCATTTTACTTCCATCTTTTTGTAGTGTACCAGTCCAGGTTTTATCATATAGTTTTCTAGGCTTTAAGGTAGGGACAGATTTTCCTATAGTTTTTTGTTTTGTGCAGACTAAGTTACAGGCATTCCTGCCAACAGATTCCCCTTCATACTCCAATTATATATTCTCAAATTCTGATCTTAGTAAGTTCCAATTGGCTTGTATAAAGTTGCAGATTTTTTCCCTCTTCTTGCGTCGTCACTAGGTAGACCAATGCACTAATTAAAGTAGATTAGGCGATGAGCACTCGAGGACATATCCTGCCCTACTTTACAATTTAATACTTTATGGTTAGATATTAAGTTACACTAAGTTACATCCAGGTTGACAGTTGCACCCGCTCTGCTCTCAAAGATTGGTGGTTTGTTAGACTCGTTTTTACAATTAAATTTAGCTCGAAAATTATTTCTTATAATTTTTCGCCCCTTTCATTTTTAATTCTGTTAAACCAACAATCTGACTTTATATTCACCTCCCCGGTATGCTTTTGCTCTGAGGTATTAAAAGTTGTATTTATCGTTCTAATTTTATCAAGATAAGAGTAAGTCAAATGACTGAAATGAAAATATTGACTTGTTAAAATAAATTTTCCTCGCCCGTACGTAGCTTAAATACAATTGGTGTGTAAGTCGCCTAGTTGTGCAACGTTGACGATTTGTAAGTTAGGGTTGCAGATTACTATTAATACCATTGACATATCGTTCTAGCTCTGATTGAAATACATGTAATTTTTCCGTTATAGGTATACGGTTCTTGTATATATAAAATATGCAACTTTAATTCCTCGGCTATCTTTTTCAGTTCTGACATCACATGTTTGTTTCTTTGTGCGTTAATTTGTCCAATGTTTATTAACTTAAGTGCTCCGTAACCAGCCATGTTGTATTCTTAAAAAATATGACTTGTGTTCACATGCAAGTGATGTTTAGTCCCTATTTTAGACGTTTGTTCTCTCGCTTCCCTGAACTGTTCATGTACTCTAATTAATCTTATTCTAGTATTGTTTGTATTTTTGAGTCTTTTAATTTCGCATTAATAGTTAATTTTTCTTTTGGTTTCGATATTGAATTATTGCCCAATTGTTTTGCCAAAATGCTGAGAATATTTTTATTACTGTAATTATATGGTTTCTTATAGGTATTTTGTATATGGTTACAGGTTTTGTTTTAAAATGATGATTATTTGCGGGTTGATTTGGAATTGTTGTTGGAAAATTTGGTTTAGTGGATTCTTTTTTCGGAGTGGTTCCGAATAGTTTACGCCATCATGACGAATATGGACATAACAATTTGGCCAGCTTTGACTACTGTCGAATACAATTCTTCCATAACAGAGTGCAAAGAGCTTATATATCTCGTTTACGTCTAACTGATCATTTCCCCTTTCATAGGCTATGTTGAGTAGTTTTAATTATTTATTAGAAACAGTTGGCAAATTATGCGATTTTAAATCTAAACTATCTATTACATCAGGTATAGGGAAAAAAACGAATCGCCCTTCTTATGTAGTTTTCGTATATGTCGCAAAACCATAATCAAAGTTCTTTGCTCTTCCAGTCGACTAAGTTACAACGTGAAACGGTAATATTGCCCCAAAGTAGGTCGACAATTTTTGGAACTGTAATTATCGTGTACCAATGCAATGGGAATGAAATGGGATCTCAGGGTAAATTTTGGACAGTTTTAATGACGTAATGTCATTAGGGGGGAAGGAAATTGTTCACTGTAATAATGAAGTTCGGCACTGGTTGAACATTTAATTTATTTGACAACTGGGAAGGTTCTGGAACATGCTGTGCTTCGGCGGATTATAATTCGTTTTATTCACTCGCATATTTATTCACTTGAACACGATGGTGATTATTATTGTTATTACGTTGCACTGGATGAATGACTCTCACTGAACGAACGATTTACTTTAACTCTTCGCAACGGTTTCACTACTCTCCTATGACACTGTTAGGACTTCTTCCTATCGCGACTGCATAAGCACTTCTTAGACTGACTTCGACTGCTTTAGAATGATTTAGATTCTGATCTTGTATTCCAGTTTTCTACAACAACGCCACGCCTCTCGCTAAATTAAATTCCCTCGTTTATTATCCTATTCCCGAGTTATATCTTCACCATTGGATATTTTACAATATTTATTGTATCGCTAAGTTCTGCTCATTCCTTGATTTTTATTCCATGCCCATTGGCTAAAATTATTTTCCCCCTTCTGATCTACAATATCTTCCCACGCTTGAATTTTCCAAAAACGGCCTGTCATAAATTTCGGCACTTTCCTTACATGCTTTATTTCTAAAGTAATATCTTTTTCCTCCCTTAGTTAAGGATAAGGTCTTGGTTTCTACGAAAACGCGTGTCTCTGTTCGCGGCATCTTCTTTTGGAAAAGGGCAAGTACCGTTTCCAATTGAACCTTATCCAATTGCAGTGTTATTACTCCTGGCGCCGAATGGATGTGTCCGTTAGGTTTTGACAATGGGTAAAACTTAACCGAAAGACCTATTTTTTCTCAGGTACGCTAATCGCTTCGGACAAACAGCAGTTCCATTCCCTTTACAACACATAGGCATTGTCAATCATTGGTATTATAGGAAGATAACTTGAATATTGCTTACTAGCAAAAGACATGTCTATGAACTTACATTAATATAATATTGGGGTCCTCCTTTTAATTACAACATTGATACCCTTGATTACCTGAAATAAGATACAATTATTATTCTAGTAGTTGTCAGAAGTAATTATACTTAAATAGGAAATTTTGAGATTACATTTCCTGCTTCAAACGTCATGTCGAAGTCGACATAAATTTGCCTCACGTTCAGTGCACTCGTTGCTTCAGCAGCTGTCGGAGTTAGAACTTGCGCTTTACTTACTTCAGGAATTAAAGTTGAAGTTATGTTTCCCATTTTAATCTCCTCTTCATTATCAGTATCCCATCCGTCCATACTTCCTCCTGAATGCTCCTTTTCTTCTCTTGCTGATTGGTTTCCAAACTCCCTACTAAATGTACTAATATCGGTGCCTAGTTGTTTATTACTATGATCTGATTTAAGATATACTGCTGTCAACGTGATGTTTAATGAAAGACTGGAGATTCCGAAAAAAATATGTTTAAACTAACCAAGTAATCAACTTTACAGGTTTTGCTGCATTATAAAATAGCCTAACATCAAGGATATTAACATGTAAGCCTGCATGCAAAAGACTGCATAGAATTATAGACCGGTTAGGCGATAGTACATCTTAAAAATACCAGTCCCGTTCCCTCGGAGAGGTAGGCGGACAGCTGTCTTGCTAGTTGGGTGGTGATTATAGGAGCACCTCTCAGCATAACGCAAGTTAAATGCTATCGATTAATCCATTAGAAATTTAGATGCCATTAATCACTGCCAAAGACTTCAGAAAGTATGTTAATATCGTAATATTCTTCCGTCTTTCCTGTTTTTCCTCTCTCTCGTTTTATAAAAGGCAACACGGAAATGTATTGAGCGTCGATACTTAACAAGCGCTTTCAAAAATCAGTATTCACATTAAGTTTTACTGCAGAATTTTGATGCTGTTATATGCTCCGTAATTGAAAAAAGTGCTATTATAGAAAAACGTATTTGAAAAGTACTCAACTGCATGAAACTTTTTATTATAAGTGTTGATGCCTCCACGGTAAGTGCATGTGTTAAGTAATTATGTCAGCACGAAACTTTTTCCCTCAAATCATGGAAAATAAGTCTGAACACATTCTTTAAATTTTCATCTGCTAAAAATGCATCCCAACAAAGAATTCAATATATTGGCTGACTAAAAGATTGTTCTTTGTTATTTTGTCACGGAAGACAGTAATTTGTAAACATGCTGTTTCTATCGCTGGTTTTCATTAAGTATATTTTCTCTTTGGTTTGGAAGATTAAGCATACTTCTATCTCATCAGCAATAAAGCATTAGTAAGGCAATTTATCGACAGGCTTTCTTTACATGCTTGAAATTAATCCTATTTACATTTGGGTGAAAGATTACCAGGGAAAATATATATATATATATAAAGAATTTATTACTAGAACGCTTCAATGTGGAATTCAGACATCAATGTGGATCAACGTTATAGCTTCGTTCGATGTGACGTTCATAGCCAGGCAAAGTGGGGGAGGCTCAGTAACAGACAAGCTGCTCCTTAATCTAACAAATCATTCACTTACATTCAGTATACAGGTCTTCGTTGAAAAATTACATAGGTAGGTTTAATGAAAGATCATCGCGCTTAATTTTAATTTATATTTCGGCATATATTTGACAGGATAAATTGTTTTTTAACTTTGTTATTGTGTTCTCAGTCTGCTTGACCATCCACAAACATATTTGTAGCTTTGGAGTTAATGCCTGCTGCACCGCAAAGAAGCTTCAGAGAGTATTCGTTCCTACATTTCCACACCTTTTCAAAATCGTTGTATATATTTTTCCAAATCTGCATATTCACTTACGTCCAAATTCTCAAAAATATCCAACATGAAACAAAAATAGTTCTTAGCAACCATTGAGTAGCTTTCATTTTGTACTCAGTTATTCCATCGAGGTATGAAATACTCATTTGAGAGCACTTAGTAATTCCATAACTCCTTACGTTCAATCTGTTTTCCAGAATCATACTAAAATGTTTAAATTATTTTTGGAGTAATTCCAGTTCGTTTCATCACCTCGAGTTCATTCAGCAATTTACTTGGATAAAGTAGAAAATGATGAGACAATGTTATTGAGTTTCTCATAGCACTTTGCATTTTTGTTGCATACAAGAATGTTCCCACCCAATCGGATGCAAAATTGATGCCAAAAAATCATAAGAGCGTATATATTCTATTCAATAGAAGTTGAGATTATAAACAAATAAGCTCTGTTTCAAATCTTTTCCATCGACGATAGTTTAAAATAAGGTTAAAGAAAACGAAATAATAGGTATAAACAATATTTAGCATTGTCTGAAAGTACATTTAATCTGGAAATGATTATTGCATCCTTAACATAATACTTATTTTAATGAGCATACTAACAATGTTAACAAGGAAATGTTTTGGTTTATTATTTTGTGTCGCAAGAAGCGTCGAGTATATTTCATTATTTAGAAAGAAAGAGAGAAAAATAAATTACGTATTAATATTAATAAACATCAATTAACCCTTGCACAATCTTCTGTCTTTGTGAGAAACTGCAGTATTAACCAACTTTTTGCTGCATATATAAAAATGTCTGCAAATTCAGTGGTGACTGGATCGTATAAAATGGAAGAGATACATCTAAGGGAAAAGATCAGGGTTTGAAAATGATCAATTCCAATTTAGTTAGTTTAAAATAAAATTGCTGTTCAAATGTTTCCTATTTCACATAATTTATTTGGCATATTCTAAAGAATATAATAATTTTTACATTCTACTACATATAACTGCTCTTGTTATATTAAATCTATCTTCACCTTTCGCTTCCGCAGCCTGGTACTAACGTATTTAAATTGTTTTACTTAAGTATCTCTAGCTGTTTAAAACCGCAGTTTATAAACAGTCTAAGCTGAAAGAAAATGAGCTAAATAAATGTTACTGGTCCAGGAGAACACGTTAGTCTGTCCCTCCTTATTCCTCTCCCTCTTCCGCCTTTCTATCCTCCATCATTCTCTCTCGACAACTGCTTGTAACAGTTTTAAGGAGTGTCAGATTCTATCATATAATCTTACAATCTATATGTATAGTGTATTCAATCTGACATACCCCTAATTTTAGTGGAGGATTTTAAAATTATAACTTGTAAAATAATGTTTCCGTTGTTTTACCCGTCACCATAATTCAGGCGTGCACCAAAGCTGTCATTACATGTAATGATGGAATTGCACATTGGTTGGAAATCACAACCCTCAATTTGCTTCAGTAGAATGAGGAAAGCTTCTCTGCGTCACAGCCTGTCTAAAAAGTTACCATCTTCTACAGGCTCTTGGGTTAAAAAAAATCCAATCTCAACTGTTGCTGTAAACGAATAAAAAAATGATAAAAATAAAATCAGTACACCGACGATGAGATTATCTTCTCTGCTAATATAAAAACAAAATTCTGCTGCTTGTTAAATTTAACAAGCTTGTAAAATAGGTTACATTTTGCAATTTTACATCTATTAAAACAGTAAAATGCGTAAGACTAGGCGGAAGTTATTGCAATACCTTTGACAGTATTTATAGAACAGCTGGACGCTTTGCTGAATTTTATACGATTACAAACAAAAAATTAAATTACACACTAAAAATAATACCGTTTTAGAGGTATAGTTGCCTCTCGCTTATTGTCGTTTCTGAAAAATACATAATAGCATAATGGAATAACATAAAACTCTAATCCCAAAATAATAGGAATAATGTAATTAATTATATAAACAAAACGAGTAAACAAAATCATACTAATGAAGGCAAAAGCATATAGAATATTATCTTTAATAATGTATTTGCCATAATTAATAAAGGTGAAGAGGCATACTAACAAAATTTACCACAAAATGATATAAATTTACAACCTAAAATACTACAGCCAAAATAATTTATCAAACAAATATAACAAAGAAAATCTCATACACAACTAAACATATGAAGAAAACAATTATTGGGAAATTATGAAATAACAAAGCCAAACAATAGAGACCAATTTCATTACCGAAAATTGAAACTGAATAATAATAATAATAATAATAATAATAATAATAATAATAATAACAAGCAACAATATAGAATTAAAATGTACAAGAAGCGCAAAATTCTCAATAACTTAAACATTCAAATGGGTGTTTTAAATATTTATTTATAATCTGTGTTATTTATGCTACATTTAAAACATGTATGCGAAATCGGACATTTCTATAAATTGAAAAATAAATCAAATCCTTACTTGAAATAAACAAAGATAATTTTTTGAAAAATGTGAAATTCAATCTAAGTAATCCTAATAAATCCTGCATTTTTGTAGGAGTTTTAAGTCAAAGGAAAGATATCCTGCACAAAGTACTAAGCAAAAAAAAAAAAAAAAAAAAAAAAAAAAAAAAAAAAAAAAAAAAAAGCTTAGCCACTTAACAATAGAAGAGGAATATTTCAGCACGTTTTGTATGAAGTTCAGCTGTTTCCCATTGTGTGTAGTGTTAAATTTAGTAAATTCTGAATTTAAAGTTCATTTTATGGTCTTATGCGATTTATTTATGATGGATCAAGGAAAATTAATGTGAAATACAAGGAAAATATATGGAAGTAGGGAATATAAAAAAGAAAAGGAAAATATGTAGAGTATTCCATGAATCTAGCTGCTTCACTGCAAGCGTACACAATATAAAACAATTTTTTTGTTAAGAGATGCCTTACTCTTTAGAGAAATTATTTAATACACTAAGCAAAATCACAAATTACAAAACCGTGAGACGGGCGACAGTAAGCTGTGAAAAGGGAATAAAAAAATCCATGCATTTCATGTTAAGAATTCCCTACTTACCAGATAAGGAAATGGCATTCCTGTTTGTTACATATTTCTCGTGAATTTGAAAATTATAAAGACATTTCGATTTAGCAACAATGTAGAATAATAAATAAAGACGGAAATATAAAAAAGTGTAGCGATGAAAATCATGTTGGTAAGAAACGATTAATCAGAAAGGAATATGCAAGGAAGTTCATACTCAATCTAAGGGATTTTAAGTGCCACTACAGATGAAAGAGCTTGCGTCAAATTTGCCTACACTAAGTTTTCTATCGCCAGGCTATTGAAAAATATAATAAGTCATTGGATAAAGAACTGAAATGTTATGAATATGTTACAAGGAATGTTGTATGATTAATTTCACATAGACTCCCAATAATTATAGTCAACCATCTGTAATCTTGTGTTATAAGTTAACTCAAAAAACAAAAACTGCAAGGATTTTATGAAAAACACATTCCCAAAAATAAAAGGAGACGTTTTTATTTTATGAATCACTGTGTGAAGAAGGTAATGAATAAAATTTAAATTTTCGCTTAGACATGCAACAATTGTAGCCTTGCAAAACTTCTTTTACAGCAAGCATATTTTGCCAGACAAAGTTGTTTCTATGTACTGCATGTTGTAGGGTTTAAAACAAATAGCCAGTTTTGTATACGTGGACAGAATAGCAATATGTCGATATTTTATGACATTTGCTGAGCTTTCTTCCACTTAGACAGCAAAAGAAAATGAGAATTTTCAGCAATGACTGTATAAGAGCAATACTCTTTTACACACTCTAATATATTTCTTATCATATTTCACTAAGTGTATTAAGGAAATTTAATACATTTTCATAATACATACAGGACACAATTTTCTCCCTGGTGACAGGAGTTTTGAAAGAAGAGCCAGTAAAGCTACAATATGCGTAAAATGAGATTATTTCATTGTTTTACAGTGACTTTGGGAATGTGAAAAAGTAAGGAGAAGATTGAATACTACTGAATATAAAACGCTTATTGACTATTTACAAGAACCTTGGTAAAATTCAATGCTCTTTGGTATAGTCTGTAACAGAACAAAGGTAACTTTACTTATTTATTACTAATATTTATTTATTAATATTATTTCAATCCACTCAAAAGATTAACAACACGTTATGTAACTATTATATTCATATCCTGCCATTTCAAAATATCAGATTTTAGCTGCAAGTTGTCCTGTAGTATTATTAAGTTCTCTGAAGTAAAAAAAAAATGAAAATTTGTTAATGTAGATTTTATTTTTCTAGCTTTAATAATAATAATAATAATAATAATAATAATAATAATAATAATAATAAATTGTATTGTGTATAAGTTTAAAGTGTCCATAACTTTTCTTTTTTAACGAATTTAAACGTTAACTATTCCTATTGAATTCTGTAGCAGGTGTGAAATTGTATGTAATTTTTAAACTGGATAAGAAGATCGCAAAAGATTATGTTTATTCTCAAACTATGCCAAATCTTTGGTTCCTCATAAAAGTGTCTTCAGATCTAAGGAAGTCTAAGATGATAATCTCTTACAGAACCCTGAAGGGATACCTGTATTAAAAATGTCCACATAACATACTTCATTTTCAAACCTGGTGCGTTACAGCATGAATGGAAAAACAAGAGGTTTAAACCAATTGCTTATCGCTCGTATATGCACAAAATGCAAAAAGGTCAAATTCTCTCTTTCATAGTAATTATATTTCTTCATTGAATGAGAGGTTAATGAAATGCAGAATGGACCTTTGCTTTGTTACAAATTATGCTAGAAGACCTCAATGCGCCGTAGTATTAGCTACGATGCGTTAGATTACATTACATTACTTAGTGCTGGCAGAGCTAGTACAAGCTTTTGGCACTGTAGCCATGGGCTTATTGTTCAAGTTGTGCGATAAGACAAAATGAAGGAACCCGAAGTGAGATGAGACCACCAACCACCCGTAAACTGTGAAACCCCACACCCTATCGATCCATATTATCACAATATCTCAATGGCACTGGTCGCTTCTTCATACGTTTGTGCATGTATCCAAGAAATCAGTTTCGTTTTCCCCCGGAGTGATTTACCTATGGTCGAGCGCGCCGCTCATTAGCCGGTTAGTAGGCCAGCTGGATCTTGGTGATCAGCGGGAGGGTAAAACAATAAAACTAAACAAAAAAAAAAAACATACAATACATAAACCAATTTAAGGCTCAAGGCTTGCCAAATTATCAAATCAGGCGTTGAAACTGCCCGCTTTCATTCTCCACACATATTTGGCATCTCTTTAGGAAATCATTCTTCACTCGCTTTCAGAAACCCGGACAATTTCCTGAAGAATATTATCTTTGAGTTCTTGTATGGTGTGAGGGTTCGTCTTGTACCCGGCATTTTCTTAAATTACCCCATAGATAATAATCACAGACTGTTAAATCGGGGGACAATGGGTCATAAATTCCTACAAATAACTCTTTCTCGTGAAAACACATTGTGAATTGCTCTCATGGAATGTTCGCAATGCGAGCAGTGGCAAAGTCCTGTTTAAAAATGCATGATTACGCTCCCTATCACTTAACTCTCTGAAAAAGACTTAGTACGGTATTCACATAAGTAACAGAATCAACTGTATGCTAAAAATAATTGGCTCTTTCTTTCACCACTGGGTTAACACGTGTGAATCGTACTAAAGAATGTTGTGTCGTAAATACACAATGGTTAATACACTGTATGTATACTGTCCAATTAAGAAACGAACAACACAACACATGCCCGGGAACAGCTGTGCTACGACTGAGACAGTAAGAAAGGTCAATAAGTAAGCAAGCAATCCCCTGCTATCCCCTGCAACGCGCGGTAAATGAGTGGGAGCTCACTCATCGGAAAACCCTCGCATCGTAGGGCAGAGCATCACTGATTTCATGGAATATATACATATATAAAACATTTTAATTACAATTCCCTTTGTTTTATTTAAAGATTAATAGGAATAAAAAGAGAAAATTTGTTTGGAGGATTTTAACGTTATTTTATAATTATGTCATCCATTCAGCTGGTTTTCATGGTAGCGAACTTGTCGATGACCCGGATGAAGTCTGTCTCTGCAGAAAACATCGTATACTCCCTGTTTTGAAATCACTGTTTTACTCAAATTAATACTTGGAGTCGGTTTATCCAGATTTTCAATTTAAATTTTCTCTTCCTATAATTGAATAAATGCTTAAAGATTCTATCAGCACAAAACGAAAAAAGGAACTTATCTGCCAGCTCACATGTAATTTCAACAGCCTGCCACTAAACAACAGCTGACTATTAACGAAATTACTAATTATTACTGTAATTTTCCCCATGTTCAATATATGTCCACATCTTTGTGTTGTCATTAACACACTGTTTCACTGTAATTACCTAATAGTATTTTAAAATGTTTAATTTAACGTTGTAATTCAATAGAAATCAGTCGTATAAAACTCGAGGCAACATTTCCTGATAAGAAATGACGTTTAAGGGGGTGCATACTCAAAACAAGGCTTATGGGGGAAAAGGTACCACCTACCGATTCCTGTTTCCTCATCCAGTCAAAATACTCTATAAGAATACGAGACAAACAATGGAAAAGAAAACATCGGGCACAAAGTATAAGTCCCTACAAGCACTGTTTATTATTATTATTATTATTATTATTATTATTATTATTACACATAAAACATATTAAGCAATAGTTATAGGAAATTAAACATGAAATGTTTGGGGTAGCACAAACCTGCAACCTCCTAGAAGAGCCGCCCCTGCTGGGAGATTTTAATTTTAATATCAAACTACAGCTTCCATATTAATATACCGGGTATATATTAATACTCGACGAGCTTATCTATACCTTTAAATAGTATTAAATGTTCTCGTATCAGAAAATGGAGCAGGAAAAGCGTGTTCAATAGGATAATAACATTTTGCTGTGGTATACAGTGGATACATTTTCCACTTTACGTTTTTTGCTTTTAAAGTATCCACCAGCAACTCTAAAACTTATTTCTGTATTATTTACAATACACGTTCTTCAAAACAAGATGAAAATATTGTTATTATTATTAGTTCATAATGTTTGTTTTCTGATTGGATGCAATTCAATTTGCTTTGATCTTTGATAGTATAAACTTTAAAACTAAATGAAAACTCTCAGAAGGTAGTGGTTGAGAAATTCAGTGTATGTTGGATAAATCTGCCCAAATGCACAAACTACCTTTACCCTTACTGCTTTTGTTCCTATCAAATGTAAATATCTTATACCAAAACATTCAGTTTGTCAATTTGTAATAGGAATCACAAAAGATATTTTTGGGCTTTTGATCTTTATATTAAATTGATATTATGAGTGGATTACTCGTTCTTTTGACGATTCATATACATAATTGTTTATGTCATACCTCATATTGGAATACACTACACTTAACATCTTACATGGCTTGAGACTTTGTTTTAAACTATAATGGCAACATATAACTTGACGCCTTCTCTTTATTTCGTTTGAGGAAATTAATAAGCATGCAACATTGACACCATCGTAAAATAGAATCAGATTTATTTTGCTATTATTTTTGTTCATTTTTGCAATGCAGTTCAGTAAACCAAAACAATATATTTTCTTTAGCAAAGAAAAGAATAAGTGTGTTATCTTAACAAATGGTGTTTAAAAAGCAATGAAAATAACTTACCAAAAATAATTTTGGAAGATTTCATAACTTATATCTTGATTTAAAAAAATGGGCACAATCAATAAGGGAACATTTTTCTGAACAAGTTAAACTTAAAAGTTTGGTGTGTACATAGACAATCTTTAAGTATAATAGGATATATACTTAATAGAATTTATTACTAATGAATAGTAATTATGAATTAATAGAGGTTATTTACTCGAAATTAGATGTGCAAGGGTGCAGGCAAAAGATATATTTTCAAATAAATACGCTAATCCTCTTTGTATGATATTTGATGAAGAACATTACCAACTGTTGATTTCGAGTGACATAACATAAGAGAAAAAAGTGTCAACTTTGTTTATGGCTTAAGTCGCTCACCACTGCATATACAACTTTTGATTCTTAATACCTTTAAATAAAAAAAATACATTTACTTTAATAGAGCTCCGGAACTCTCTCTATTTCTCACTCCGGTTTAGAAATATGTCATGTAGCCTTTAAAGCCAGAGACATAACATGTATACTAATAAAGGCTTGCTTACTGATGAGTCGGTAATTAACATTAAAGCATTTGGCATTCGTCTCATGATGAAAATTTCCAGAAAAGAACTTATGGTGACAGCAGAGTCACTGCTGGTTACGAAAGTTAACAATCCTATACAAATCGTAGTGGTAGAACTGAAAACTTATTGGGCTAAATAAAAACACACAGTTCTGAAATTCTTATATAATACAAATATGCAAATTTAGATTTCCGATAATTTAGTCAGATTGACAAAAGTTTGTAATGAGTTTAAAAGCAAAATTAAATTCTCTTATGTAAACTGTCAATTTTTCCGAGTTGTATTCGGCAAGATACCTTCAAAAAAATTACCTTAGTGTTTAAATTGGATTATTAACATAACTTCAATTGAGTTCGAGGAAAATAATCGAATCGAGGCGATAGAAATAAAATTGGATTAAAAACAACTGAACATCTGAGGTTATAACAACAGTTTTTTTAAGAACTCTTAAATGATTATCAATTAAGTATGTATAAATTAATTTTAATTACACTACTGATACTAATTAATCGCAAAATTATTGTAATTAATTACTGTTCCATACTAGGACGGATTCTTAACCATAGGTTTATTTCCTTTTGTGTTTGTTGGTGTTAATTCTTCAATAACTTCATTTGTATTTTCGATATTCTCTGTGCCATATTCTGCCATGTTTGCTTTGTAGTTTTGTAGTAACCGCAAGTAATAAATAGAAAACCAAATGAATTTAGTTTTTCGTGCTCAATAGTAGAATGCAAGCAAAGGTGTCTGAAATTAAACTAATTAATGTAATAGAAAACAAAAACTTATTTGTTTCGAGAGCTATACTATTTACTATCAGTTAGATACAATTCTCATTGGTAAATATAGTATCAATGATCTCTTTCATTGGTTTAAATATGTTTGCGTGGAGTTTTTTTTGTATAAAACACTGCCAGAAGCAATTATGTCTAAATTCTCTTCACGATTATAATATCTGAAAATATACTGTACTGTTAAATTCGTCAAAAGTTTGCTAATTTCTTTATACTAATATTGAGTATTTTATTTAACACATTTCAAGTGTATTAGAACTATACTTTTATGCATGTTTGTCTTCCTTTTTTTCCTGATATTTCTGACCAGGAATGTCGAAAAGTTTTAACTTAGAGTTTCATTAAATGATTAAATGAAGTATACAGATAATCCTCGAAATTTATTTGTGCAATATTGAAAACATGTATTTATTCACTGCTTCTTATGGAACAAAGGAAATGAAAAGAGGATTATTCAGGTAAATCGGAACTACCTATGTTCAAATACATGGAAGAAGCTAGTTTCAAAATGCAATTTCACCACCAATGATTCACAAAATGCATTATGTTTTAGATCTCAATTAATCTGAACTTTAGAAAACTTGAAATAAATAGAAAATAAATATTTGAGATAAATTGTTTTCAGCATAATTATAAATCTATATTAGGAGCTATAAAAATGTTCAAATAATTGTTTTGTAGAATCATTCTGAAATCCAGAAGACTAATCTCTCTTCTGCATAGATTATAGAGATCCTTGTGCATATTTCAGTTTATAGAATTTTATGATTACCTTAAGATATCCGTTATTCAAGGTCTACGGAAGAGCAATTTGAAACACCAAAATTTAAAATACTATCCTGCAATTATGTACCCATTATGCTTACTTAAGAGGCGAGGAAAATTATGGGTTAGTAAAATACCGTAACTGAACACTTTTGTTATTCCCTACATCTATAAGCGCAGCTACAAAGGCAGTGAACTGCGAGAAGGTAACGATACATATGTGCAAAGAACAGAAAGTAAGAACTAAACAATTTCGTTTTACTCCTAGCCGCGCACGTTTATATAAATTTACAATCGTCGTTACGTTAAAATGTCTGTATTTAGTTTACTGTTTCATACAATTACAGTGACAATTGTTTAGTTACCATAACTATTACAATATAGTATGGGCAACAATCAAGTATACAGAAATGTAAAACTAATAAAATTGCTACAGTAACAAATTCATCAAACTTATAAAAATGGTTTTTGATAAGGCAAGTTTTTAAAATGGTCTTACATCTACTTAAACTAACAGAGTGGGCATCACCAGGTAATCTGTTGAACATATCTAAAGACATATTAGAACAAATCATTTTTGGTTTTGCTTCATCTGACACTGGGCCTTAATATAAATTGTTTGTTCCTGATATCATATGTGGTTGTCAAATTGACACTGTAATTGGTGCAGATTCGTCTTGACTAGGACTAAACAATTTCAAATTTAGTGGTTAATAATTGTTACAATTCTGTAAAAAGAGACGATAAAGAGCAATATGCAAAACTGTTATAATGCGAATAGCCTTCTTCTGCAATAGTAAAATTTTACTGACTTTGGATCCTCTACCCAAATGTACAAACCATAAGATAAAATATTATGAAAAAAAAACATAATAAGAGTTCATAACATAGTCTGTGGATACAAGTGGCTTAACAAATAAGTAAATGACAAGCGAAAGTTTTATATGTTATTACTGCTTTGTACTGCATCGTAAAAGTTGGAGGTTACATACACAGAACCTTTGTTTTCTGGTACGTAAATTTGCGCTGAATGTCATTCAGAAGGCAGCCATTAAATGTAATCTAATCAGAAGGCAGTTCTTTCTACGTGTAGTGCATAAACATGCAGGTTTCTAATACATCTAGCTGCTTTGTTCTTCTGGGATCACGAATTAACTTTTTCTTTTGATAAGAGGTTTGTTTACGTAAATATTGCATGAATAAATATTAGAAACCAAAATGTACGTAAAATATGACGACGATAAATCATGTCAGGATGATAGAAATACGAGTCTTTTTCAATATATCTCTATTTCTTTACAGCTAAATAAGCAGATGGGGATGTTTAATTACTAAATAAATAGCATGTTGTCTTGAAATGTTGTTCTATATTTTATTTTTTATAAGAGAGTGCGATATTTTTGTGGTACAGAAACAAACTATTTAACCTGGAATTATGTTTGTAGCTTAGGCATTAGTGTTTTCCATGTGACACTACACAGTGTGTAATAAGGTTGTATTACTAGATAAACGTGCTGTATGCAGTTCGGTTTGTTATTGATACTTAAAATAACATCGCGCTATGGTTCTAAGGGTGGAAGTATCACTTGAAAAATATTCCGAGATTATAGCATTAAGCAATGTAGATTTGTTAATCTGTCAAGTTGCTAAAAAGTGTGAATAATACATCGGATAATGAATATTGATAGCAAGCAAGATTTACAACAACCAGGTAGCCTCGCAAACTACAAAAGGTGATGATAAACCCAATAAGATAAATAAATATAAAATTGTATTACAAATATATGCATAACTAGTATAAATAAACAAGAAGAGCTGTTTTATTGTTACTACGAAAAAAGAAACTTAGAAGCTAATGCGAAGAGGGGGTTGGGAATAAGCAAACCATTGCCAAAACCTACTATCTTAAAGAACAATGGACCAGATATCATCACTGGACATCTGTCAATTAATTAAAGCACTTTTCACATATGAATCCAAAAATGAGTGCTTTGGTACCCTGAAACAGCAAAGAAAGAGCGGGTATAAAAATCAACAGCATTAGAGTTATTGCAAAATAAAGTGTAGGTCCTCTTTTGAATAAAAAATGTGTGTCTTTTGTGGTTCTACAATTTACTGTACGTCTTCTGATCCGACTATTTACTATGTGTCTTCTGATCTAGTTACTGTCTCTTCTAATCTGACTATTACTGTGTGCCATATGATCTATTTACGTATGTCTTCTGATCTATTTTTACTGGGTGTCTTCTGATATATTTACTGTGTCTTCTGATCTATTTACTATGTGTCTTCTGGTGTATTTACTGTATGTCTTCTGATTTATTTACTACGCGTCTTCTGATGTATTTACTATATGTCTTCTGATCTACTTACTGTGTGTCTTCTGTTCTATTTACTGCACATCTTTTGATCTAATTACTGTGTGTCTTCTGATCTATTTATTGCTAGTCTTCTGATCTATTTACTGTGTGTCTTTTAATTTATTTACTGTGTCTTCTGATCTATTTACTATGTGTCTTCTAATGTATTTACTATATGTCTTCTGATCTATTTAATGTATGTCTTCTGATTTATTTACTACGAGTCTTCTGATGTATTTACTATATGTCTTCTGATCTATTTACTGTGTGTCTTCTGTTCTATTTACTGTACATCTTCTGATCTAATTACTGTGTCTTCTGATCTATTTACTGTGTGTCTTCTGATCTATTTACTGTGTGTCTTCTGATCTGTTTACTTTTTTCTTCTGAGCTATTTACTGTGTGTCTTCTGATTTATATACTGCATGTCTTTCATCTGTTTACTATGTCTTTTGATGTATTTACTGTGTGTCTTCTGATCTATTTACTGTCTCTTCTGTTCTGACTATTTACTGTGTGTTTTCTGATCTATTTACTGTATGCCTTCTGGTCTATTTACCGTATGTCTTCTAATCTATTTACTGTGTCTTCTGTTCTGACTATTTACTGTGCGTTTTCTCATCTATTTACTGTGTGTCTTCTAATTCGACTATTTATTATGTGTCTTCTCATCTATTTACTGTGTGTCTGCTGATCGGACTATTTACTGTGTGACTTCCGATATATTTACTCTGTGACTTCTGGCCTCGGGGCCTTGAAATCACAACCTTATTAAACTATGCCTTCATCCGCTAGAGATGCCGTTTTCTGCCTTTCAAAATATAACTACTGAATAGTTTCGTCTGTCCCTTCTTCTACTCGATTATCTATTGGCCGTGACGCGTACATATAATTTTCCTAAGTTCTCTGAATGGATGTCCCCTTAGGCCTTTATTCGATGTATTTCCACACTTTGTTCCGTTGCTTCGGGTTCTATAATTTATTACACCCACAAGGTCCTGTTGTATCAACAAGTGTTATTTGTCCTGTCCGTCCTAGATTATAACAAAGCTACACTTTCTGCCTATTCACATAATAGAAGAGTTTCTGACTTGTTCCGTTTCCCTAACAACTTCCAAAAACTTTCTTGGCGACCCTTCTTATTCAAAGTCTCTTACAAAAACATATAAAAATACGTACAGAGCCATCTAGCTCTTTTTTCCAGCCCTAAACACAACTCTTCCTGGTTTATTTCTAATTTATTTCTAAAGGTTTGTCAACAAGTTTCTCTATTACTCATGAAATACGCAAAATGATTGAACTATTGATATGATTACATATAAATTGTACAAATTGCTTGTAATAATATTTATAATATATGTAATTGATTACACTAATATCGGTTATATTATAAGGATGAAGGTTGAAGCTGTTTATTTCTGCCTCAAAATGCCCACGACTTAAAGTTTCTTAGTTGGATCTGGACAAAAAAGTTTAAGAGGTAGTCCCGTGAAATCTAAAATTAAAGATATATATATATATATATATATATATATATATATATATATAGATACTCTTACTCTAAAGTATACCTTTCTTTCTGTTTCATCTTTACTATCTCTGTACTTTAACCCATTTCAGTAATCTTTTAAAGTCTTTGGTTTGGTAGATAAGTTGCTTTTCACAGTTTTCCTACAGTTGTAAATGCTCATAATAACATCCTTATTATCTTATTACACAAATTATAATGAAAGAATATGAAATGTGGTAAATTTTTATTTTTATGTTTATGCACTTTAATCTAGTTGTTTTTACACCACTTTCACAATATACAACATTTATTTCCTCACTATATTTTCACATAAAATTATAACCTATTAATTTCAACATTTAATTTAAAGTTACCAGATAGGTGTTTACACTTAATCCTTAATGTAACTTAACTTTGGGTACATATGGTTTTTTTAATACTTCAATGCTAATGCTATTAACTTGATATGCCTTTGCCTAAATATAATCTAGATGTATCAAGTTAGCTATCAAAGGACTTCTAATTATCGTATTAATTCAGGATTATTAGGCTGAAATTTAATTTTACAATATAATTTCTCTTATACAAACAATTATCAAAAAATATGCACAGGTCGTAAGAAGTTTCATTGACATTAGCACCTGTCAATGCTTGTAAATCTTGGGGAACTAATTTATCTATATATTTATCTCTTACGAAACTTAAACCGATGTATTTTAGTAGTTCGCTATTCTGAAGCTATGTTGTTGATCTATCAGCTGTTCGGTATTTTCATTCAAGCCTATTGTGGTTAGGCTTTGGGACCAGTGTCAATGACTTTCTGCTGCCTTTCCTTTTTGGTGAAAGATTTATGTTATTGTGGCGGGACACTTCCATTTATTTTCTAAATTACTACTCCTTCGTTATCTTACAAGCTCTGCTAACTATTAGATATTCTTTTCGCCTCTAGTTTCTCTATGAATCTTATTTCATATAGTTGTCATATGTTTTATTACGCTTATTCTTGCGTAACATAATAACACAAATCTTTCAGACGATATACAAAGAAAATCTTTTCCACGGACTATGCTTCAAACATTTCTCTAAGTAATAGCACTCCGCATGCTTCATACACAAGAAGACTGTTTACAATACTCAAACAGGCTTCCCTCCCAAATTTGCAGGTCGGTTTTTATGACTGGGGTGGATTTCTGCATTCTGGTAAGAGAAAATAACATTTTAAACACAACGCATCAACACGAGTACAACAAATAAAAATGACACTGCAATCATATTTAAAGTAGAAAAGTTACATAAAATTAATGAATATAATAACTCTAATTTAAGTGGGGGAGGCAGCTCATAAATTTCACCCCAGACGCCATTTTAAAATCTACCAATGAAACGAAAAAAAAGAAAAAAAAGGAAAAAGAAAGAAAGAAAGAAAGAAAGAAAGAAAGAAATGAATGATCGAATTTTGACCAATCACAGCGGAAAATCACAATGAAATTATTAAATCCGTTTTATCACGCGATGTGTATTTATTGTTCAGTATAGCCAACTCTATAGTACACTATATAATTCCTCAGCACGCGTCACTCACCACTTGTCTGTGTTTTCAGTAATTGTAAATTTAGCTAACTTATGTGTATTCACTCTTTTTTTTTTTTTTTTTTTTTTTTTTTGCATTTTAGCCAAAGAGTCTGAAAGATTTTATAAATTGTGTAACAATATCTGCCTAAGCAGCCATAAATATTAATAAACACGTTGTTCAGAATGGTAAAATGTTTTCGCTGTTTTGCTCAGTTGGTGTTAGTAAATGGAACGGTAACGTTTGTGATAGTCCACTTTCGTCTATTTCATTCTCACCGTTTCTGAATAGGAAGGTATAATATTTTATACAAATGTTAATATACATTAATTTTATTCTTATTCTATTCTATTCATGACTTAGTCCCAAACCAGTCAGTATTTGAATCTTTTCTATTGGTATTACTGACAATCGACATTCGTCTGTTGCCAGATGGCTAGAAAAGGTTAAATGTTCATAATACAAATGCACAATTATGGAATATAATAAGCCCATTTTACGGGATTTATATTTAAATTCTTATTTTATTCGTGAAGTAGTCCTAACAAATATCACTCAAGGATCTGAACTTTCCAGTAAATTCGCTCACTAAGCAAACAATTGTAATCAATTACGTTTGTAAATTTATCGACAATCTCAGACCCTCTTGTGATAATTCTTACCCTTCCAACAACGTTCTCGTCAGAGTGTCTGGTTTTGTCGGGTCTTCCGTCCTCAGCTGAAGAGAACTATTTTATCATCTGTGCAGAATTCTGCAAGAACAAACAGATGGTCATTCGAGACTCAGTGTTCAGCATTACATACGTCAGTCTTAGCGGGTCGCGTGTTGGAACAGTGTCATTTAGAATGCTCCTTAAGGTCTGTGTGCTAACTTGGAGATTGAGGATTTTCCCTCGGGATGTTGAGGCGAAGAAAGGATTCTAACAACTAGTTGCGATAAGTTGTTGATCTTCTCTGCCCTTATTTTCCTGAGAGCACCAGATTTACGTTTACTTTTTAAACCATCCTCTCTTCTTCCCGATAACGGCGAATTCAATAGACACACTTCTCGCTTCGTTCTGCTGCTTCCATTATATCGGCCGTGGGAACCCACAATCCCTCATGCCGATTATGCGTCTTCTTGTTATCCCTGAAGTGTAGGAGGACAATGAGTAACAGTTCTTACTGGCTTATGTTATCATCCGAGTAATAGAAATTAGATAAAAGAGAGAAAGAGAACATATACTATGCACAGAAGTCCTCCAAGAGTGTCGTATCTCCCTCTCTCTCTCTCTTTACAAAGCTGACTAACTATCTCGATTTTGCCGGGACAGTCTCTGCTTTCAGTCGAATGCCTCAGTGCCCCAAGATAAATCTTCGAGACATCCAACTGTCCCGGCTTTTATAAAAAAAACCAAAATGCAAACAATATTTACTCAATTCGATAGGAACTGAGACTGTAAAAAAGTAAATTAATAATAATAATAATAATAATAATAATAATAATAATAAATGCCATTATTAAAATAAGCTTGTTTTCAATCTATGAAGCTTAGATATTTTTTTAAAGAACTTAAATTAAACATAGAACCGCTACTATCAGTTCACTTAACTGACAAATGTTAGTATGTTAACTTTTAAATACTCAAAATTGTTTTGTGGATTTTGAAGAGTGCCTTTTGTTCCGTATTATGAAAGAAATTTGCAACGTATGTACTAAATATATTTCCTCAAAAATATAAACATAATTTATTAAATCATTGATGAATTGTGCATTTTTGTGCTCAATTTAAATATTCCTTTCTAACATGAAGCATGTGATACGCTTGGCATTCATTTCCAGTGGTATTATTGTAATTACTAATATATTTATAATCCTTCACCATAGTATCTAGATTATTTAATAATATCAAGTATTGCAGTGAAACATCTCGGTTTTTAATATGAATACAGTCAGCTCATCAAAATTTAGTGAAAATGGTTGAACCAGTGGGCAGAATTGGAGAACTTCACCCTGTTCACTATGTCGTTCCAAGGACAAAATCGTGGGTCCTGGTGGTGTAGTGGTTACCATACTTGCCTCCTACGCCCAAGAACGCGGGTTCGAACCCGGCCTGGACCGATGGATTTTTTTCGGGCGTAAAAATCCTAAATATGGCTTCCTTCGGAAGGGAAGTAAAGCCGTGGGTCCCGTGTCGTACATTTACGGCACGATAAAGAACCTCAAGCCTGAAAGAGAGGCCTCTGAGCAAAATTTGTCGGCCGTTTCACGCCCTGAGTTGAATGGGACGCTGATGACCTGAGCTGTTAAAGAGCGTCCATAAATAAACCAATCAAAAAAAAAAAAAGACAAAATCGAGCAAAAGAGGCATAAGTATAAGTACTCTAAGTTCCCCTTATTCATCCATTTTAATTTGTGTCAGTGCAACATGCAAAGAATATATGTCTGCAGACATAATGTTGTTAATTCATTAAGGACGCTCTTTTAACATCTTAGGTCATCATCGTCCCATTCAATTCTGCGAGTGAAACGGCAGATACATTTTGCTCAAAGGCCTCTTCTTTTAGGCGTGAAGTTCTTTTACGTGCCGTAAACCTACGACAAGAAGCCCATGACTTTAATTCCCTTCCGAAGGAAGCCATACATACGATTTCACGCTCGAAGCAAGTATGTTTACCATTATACCCCAGAACCGACTCCCATCAATGTATTCTGCTGATGAACTTAGTGGGGATCTATTTTGGCTGGGGAAAGTTTTCTTTCTGGGAATAAATATGGGGATAATGTGAAAATTGAGGGAAAGATGGATAAGAAACAATAACATAAAATCCCTCAGTGTCATGCAATACCATTTGGAATGCATTCGTTTGAGTAAAGCTCACTTTGTAGCTAGATAACTGTCCTAAACATCGATCTGGATACTGCAAGGTACACTGCATCTAAAGAAAGGATGGTGATATATATGGATATCTGTACCATAGCGTGGACTGTAACCCCACAGATTTGTCACGGACGAAGTGGATAGAGATACTGGGGGAGCTTAAACCATCTCTGGAAGTAATGCAAAAAATTTGGAAGAGTATAGGATCAGAATATCTTTGAGCACTTATAAACCAAATGCCTAATTGCTAGGCAGTTATTACTGCCAACGATGATATTAAAACAATTTGTTTTCTTACAATGAACATGTTTTGCATCTATCAATGCATTATTGGCCTAATAAACTGTATTCTTTTATATGATAATTTGTATATGCTGCATTGAAATTAATGATTAGCAGTGTGAATAGTTAAGCAAGATTAATTCAATTTCTTTCCTAGTTTAGTGTGTATGAGCAGATTTAGAAAAATAATATTTCAACGCCAATATATTTATATTAGAGATATAATATGTAAATATATTTCGTGCTCATTTATGCCACTAAATGCTTGCTGCAAATATTTCTGAATTTTCTGCTCTTTCTAAATATCCTTATTGACATGTATTTTGACGATACAAAGCGTAGTATTAATTTTTCCCCAAATAAATTGGTACCTACATATATGCCTTCATCAAGAATTCTTAAATTAGTATTATTTCATACCATATACAGTTCAATGTTAAAATGAGGATGTGAGGTTACGATATGGAACACACTAAAACAAACACGAGGACTGAGAAAGCCACTCAAGTGATTAAGCCCGTGAGAAAACACATTGGTATGTCTGGTTACAATTCCTTCCTTATATTAATTACATATTTTTCGGTGCTATCTGACCCATAACTTGCACTGTTTTGAAAAATGTATTAGAATATGGAGAATTACTGCCACTTCATTTATTAAATGAATAAAACAATTCCACTGAATCATATACCTATATACATATTTTATGTTGTTCAAAACGCCAACAGCATTGATAAATTATTGACAAATTTGCTTTGAATGTGAGGAACATGTCACCACCATAATTGTTATTTTATTTAAATGAAATTTTGAAAGATTCATTTCTGTTCGATATTTGAAACTTAAAGTAGTTCAGTTAAAAAAAAAAAATAAAGCAGAAAGCTGAATTTCACATGTTATTGGATTTATAACATAATAGTGAAATTATAATTATTGAAATTAACTATAATTCAAATTTTTGAGCTAATTTTACAAAGGAAACAATTTACGACAGTAGGAAAAAAAGTAATTAAAATCTAAATGAATTGAATTGTATATTGTAGTACCAATAAAAATATACCAAAACTTTATATCTAATACGAGTTGTTAAGAGGTAAGCGTATCCAAACTTTCCTAATTTATTAATTTTGACATCAAGAGTATTTCAAGGAAGAATTACTTCATGAATGTCAGTTATGTAGTATGTCCCAGATTCTTCAAGAGTTTCATCAAGTTGTACGCTCAGGTCATGCATCATCTGCCATGTTGTACTCAGCTTGAATAGTATGTTTCAGAGATAGATGGGACATTCATTAAACAGCTTTGACCATTTCTTAATGGTTAGTTTGGTTAGCCTATTCAAATAAAGCGGACAGAGATACATATGGTATATACAAGAAGGAGCGTGATAAACAAAACTGCAATTTAACTTGATAAGATTATTCAAATGTCTTAAATAAGTTTGTTTTCTTTTGAAAAAATGGCTGAAGTTTCTGTTATTTGGCAATACAGCAATTTCCTGTCAGTCCTGGTGGTGTGGTGGTGGTAATCATACTTGCCTCCTAAGCCCAAGATCGCGGGTTTCAAACCCGGCCCGGATCGATGGATTTTTTCGGGTGTAAACATCCTAAGTATGGTTTCCTTCGGAAGGGAAGTAAAGTCATGGGTCCTGTGTCGTACATTTATGGCACGAAAAAGAACCTCAAGCCTGAGGCTCCTGAGCAAAATTTGTCGGCCGTTTCACGTCCTGAATTGAATGGGACGCTGATGACCTGAGATGATAAAGAGCGTCCATAAATAAACAAAGTCAAACAGAAATTTCCTCTGCGTACTACTGTAAAATGAATTTATTGTCATTTTTTATTTATTTTATCCTTACAGCGCTTGAATGCTTAATTTCCCCATCAAAATAACATATTTGTATCTACGGTAGGGTAACTAAAGTTGCGTTAGCAAAATTCTTAAATAAATATTTTTATTAAATATATATTTTCCTGTTGTTTTTTTTAAATAAGTACCAATAATTTAATGAAAGAAATAATAAACGACAGAAAGGTCTAATATGGAAACATTATTAGAGCTGGTACATTTAGGTAAAATAATAATAAAAAAACTTTTATAGCAGAGCTTAACATTATCACAAGTGTGCATAATATCCACCAATAGCAGTTAAGCAGGCTTGGCACCATTGAAGAACATTTTCTTGAATTTGCCCTAGCATTGAATGATTACTTAATAACTAGTTTGAAATACACTTCCTTCATCTCTTCTACAGTTCCCACTTCCTGGGGATGCTCCGTACACTTCAAATTTCCCCCAAAGTAACTAGGGATTTAGGGGATGACTTTTCACAGATCAGGCGATTGGGACCTGAACATCAGTCCATCGATCACGGAAGGCATTGCCTAGGAAACGGCTCAATGCGTTAGAGGGTGTTGCATTTTGCCTAGCTGTACCATAGGGGAATATCTTCCAGAAGTTCTTGAAGATTAGATGGAAAGTGCTATTCATTCATTGAGGAAGAATCTCTCAACAGCATATCTCTAAAAAGCCATTAAGACAGAATTTTGATAACATCGCCGCACTGCCTTGGAATTTTCCTCAGACCAAAATTGGGTGTTATTAAAATTGCAGATGTCATTCCTCGTGGAACGCTTCTCTTCAGTAAACAACATGATATTCGCAAACTTTGCAGGTTGAGTAATTAATATATGAAATACAAACCGCGGCTGAAATTTCTCTCAGATTAGCACTGCACACTTTGCAGATAATACGGACGCTGCAGGTGTCGTCTCAACAATCTTGGCACGATTATTTTTAATAGTGTTTAAGGCCTTAACTAGTGAGGCATCACAGGCGGTAAAATGGAACACTTCAACTATTGTGGTCATTTGCGAACTTCTTCTAGTTAGATGTTCTGGAAAATGTTGTAGAATGTGTGCTTTTGTCGATATAGAACTCCTCTTTGAGGACCCTCTCTAGCATATGTCCCGCTTCTCCATAAATTAATACCATATCCAAGTATTCCCTAGCTATGGCAAGCTCAAATCCTAATCGTTCTCGAAAAAATTAAACATCAGATTGTCGATTGCAAAGGCCATATTTAAAAATCAAAGTCATCGCATTATGTCACTGTCATATACTTTACCCTATCCTGCATTATACATGCCACAATAGGTTTACGACGTTGCAAACCTTTGCTCAGAAATTTTTTACGTAAAAATTTAATGGAAAATTGTTATAAACGCTTGGATTTACGATAAAATGATATAAGCCGTTGTTCGCATAGAGATTACACATCCGTTTCTACAGAAATCAGCCATATGATTCGAATCATTAACGCACTATATCATTACAAACATTTGACAAACATTTTTCTGCTAAACTGTGCTTTATTGATCAAAACCTTTTTAAGGCATATTTTTGGCACGTATCGCATAGAACCGCTGTTAACTTTTGGTGCAATATTACCTTCCACGCTGTATTTCTAGAGTTAGGTTGCTTCCTAATGTACATATTCTTTTGTGCTATGAAAGCGAAATAATGCCGTAACTCTGGCAGAAGCTATTTAAAGATTCTAAAACCCACAGTTCGAAGAAACACAATAAAAATATATTTCTAAAGCTATAGTTTCTTCAAAAAAGCTATGATAAAGTTATTCTGGCCTTACCTACTCACGAGATGGCTTTCTTGGAGATAGTGAAACTACGCTTCTTATATTGCTTAATAAGAGGAATAAGAGAATTTGGCATCGAAAATAAAAGTAATGTATCTTTTCCAGAATATATCTATTTGTGAATTAGAACGCAAACAACTCGCACTACATATAATTTAATTGTTCCAAAATACTCTTTTTAAGTCAAAGAGTTTGAGATCATCATATAATTTTGAACTTGTTTTGCTAATTATTATTTTTCATTTGTCTCCTATATGAACATGTCCTTTAAACAGATGTGCAAGAGTTTTAGTTACTAAAAATTATTATTAGTAACAGATGCAGAGAAATGCAATTTGAAAGCGAATTACTAGCAAAATCTCTCTGTAGTTAATTGTTTTTCTTTAAGAAAAAGTCAAAACTGAATCTGATAGGCGGTCAGGATAACCGAAATGTGTTTCCCTTTTCGTCGAATTTTAACAGCTTTTCTCTGTCTTATAAAAAAGGTTTAAAAGAATTAAGCCCTGCATTTTGGGATTATTTACAACCCCGTTTTAATTTTTGCAATTCGATTGGACGCATAGCATTTGAATTGCAGAATTGGTTTCAGATTCTCAAAATTACTAATTGCTGTGCATAAACGTTTTAAGAAAAAAGCAAAAATCGAAGTTTTTTGCCATGTGTATATTTACTAATCCCGCTCAATTATTCGTTGAACATAACGTCTTAATAGCTGACATAGGATCAAATGACAATATATACAAATGCTAGATTCTACATCAAGCTGGTCGAAAATTGTGTATCTGAGAGTCGGGGGCGTTAAGGTGGTTTTGCCGCTTCTATTGTTTAACCTATTTATTCATGACACCAATATGTTGCTCCAGGTGGAGACGACTCTCCAGAAATAAACGACATTAAGAATGCAGTTCTTTTGTGCAGAGATAACATATTACCGCTCTTTATCTGTTGAGGGTCTACAGAAGGGACTCGACAGGGTTGAGAGCTAATGCGACAAATGGGGAATGATCTTGAACATCAATAAAACTAAAACTAGTACCTTTAAAAATAGATCAGTTTACAGTTAGAACGAAAAATGAAAATATCATTTAGGTACATCTAATAGAATTAATGGGAGAGGAATTGAACACATAGACAGGGCGTTATACAAAGCCGGTAAGGGGGGATGCTTTGCTTATGTCGTCAGGGGGCCTGGTATTCCTGTAATTGTTATGCCGAATTGCCCTAATAGGGTCTGTCATGTTCTATGGTTCTGAGATATGGAGCTGGGAAAAAGTTGAAGGATGGAACAAAGTCCAAAATGAGTTTCTAAACGCAGTTTTAGAAATAGGGAGAACACAGCCTACTGTGCATTTTTACTGGAATTGGGGCCATATAAAGACCCTGTTCATTGTAAAATTAGAATAATTAAGCACCGGTTACGTATCATAAAAAGGGGAACGCAGAACTTTCAACATCTTTTGCTACCAACATCAGATTAGTAATTGGGATCAAAGGTACTGGGCAACGAAAATTAAAAGAAGTTTAAAGAGCATTGGGATGGTATGGGTGTGGGAGAATGGATTAAGGAATGGTAATTGATTGGAGGATGGTACAAAAAAGGTTTAGGGAAATGAACCAACAGAATATGAACGCTGAATGAATAGAGAGAAAATATCATTTAGTTTAAGAAACGAACTCAAAATTAGATGGAGCTGAAAAAATGTGTGTATATATTCCTCTAGTTCTCAAAATAGATCTATCCTAGCGTGGATTAGAAATGAACTTGAAATGCCACTAAAATAACACATGAGACTGGGCAGGGAATATGCGCTTTTTGTGGATACAGAGAAAATTGGCAGTACATGCTAATGGACTGCCCAGATTCCGAACATTGGAGGTTGACTGCGCTGGAGCTAAGTTTCTTAAGTCAAATAGGGATAGGTTCGTATGTTGGGATTTGTTTATACAGGAAGATACTGGTCAAAGCTTGGTTCTTTTATATACAAAGTGCGTGGAATTATTAGCAGCGTGTTTTTTCAGTAAACGGACAATTTGAGTATGAATGCGTGTGCGCGCGCACGTTGAAGTTTTTGTGCTTAGGTAAAAACTGTAAATGTATTTGATCTGAAGTGACAAAATAGTTTTCTATAAGTGTCTGTGTAATGAACAGCATGCAAGGTCAAAAGGCCGATGCAAACGATGGTGTACAATTATGTTTGTAAAAAGTTAGCAATAAATACCACTACCACTATTTAACCCAAGGCCGCTTCAATGAGACGGAGCGCAGTCCTATTGAGACCACGTTATCATCCCTTGCTTTAACAATATTTCGTTCAGCGGGAATGCAAGTAGCGATTTCCTGTACGACCAGACTATTATGTCAACGCAGTTGTATCTCGCGCATTAATTCATGGAACTGTAGGGTGTTCTCGAAAAAGTCAACTGTTTGTTATTAAGACTGCGCCAATTTGCCTTGGTGCTGTGACAAAGACAAAGAACGAATGAATCTTCAATTGAAATTTATAATGCCATTTTGTTCCTTTACGGTGTTTCATGTTTCCTCCTTCCTTTCAAATAGCAGTCATCATTACCCACCATGAAAAGAAGCTTTATACAAGTATTTGCAACAGTTTTTAAGTGGGGAACTGCATTAAATCATCAGCATAGGCAATGGACGCACAAGAACAGAATTTGCATGTGTGATTTTTTTTTTGTTTGTTTATTTACGGATACTCTTCAACATCTCAGGTCATCAGCGTCCCGTTCATTTCAGGGCGTGAAACGGCCGACAAATTTTGCTCAGAGACGTATTCTTTCAAGCTTGAGGTTCTTTTTCGTGCCGTAAATGTGCGACACGTAACCCACGGCTTTACTTCCCTTCCGAAGGAAGCCATACCTAGGATTTTTACGCCCGAAAAAAGCAATTGTTCCTTGCCGGATCGAATCCACGATCTTAGGTTTAGGAGGCAAGTATAGTTACCATTACACCACCAGGATCAACTATTTGCATGTATGGACAGACATAAGCCACAAGAAGGAAAAGCTAAAATACCTAAGGAAATAAGAAGAACGTTACTGAGGCTTTCGACATCACCTTCTTGAGAAAGGGGTACTGGTAGCCCTAAAGAGAAACTGGGTTACTTGCATGAAAGAGATTAAAGGGTAATAGTGGAGAAAAAAGTGGAGACCAATATTCTATCAAATTGATTGCTTGTGGAACTAAAACATCAGAGACAGAAATTTTATAAAATAATAATAATAAGTTACATGATGAAAAATTCTATTATAACTGTGCCATTTTCTGCGAACTTTAGCCTTCTTTGTTTTCAGCTATATACATATTTGAAAGATCACTCTCGTTTTCATTATTATGTAAACCATTAGAGAAAAGCCTATATTTCAGCGGTTAAGAGGTAAATGTTACACTTTCTAAAGCCTCCTGCTTCGCTCTTAAGATGTCGGTTCAGGTGGTTATCTTCTCAACTTCATATTGCGACACAATGACCATATATAGCAACTTTTATTGCGTATACTTCTATGTAGTTAGTACTTCTCAAATTGAAGTCCGAGTTCCTCCCAGGTGGTCTGTATATTATTGGAGTAGCGTAACAGCAAGTATTCTTGAATATATAAACGCAAACAATGAATTTCCAGAAAACAAAAGATACTATTTTATAGTGGTGAAGTAACACAAGTAAGAAATTGAAGGTGACTGTTTGTTCCGGAGGGAGATTTCAAATGGATAAACCGAAAACATGAACGTATGTACCTTAGTCATGTTTTCTTAGCAACAGCACGTAAATTTAAGGCTAAGTAAGACTTGAGCTCCAGATCTTCCCAAACTATCAAAGAAGGCGATGAAAGTATTGATGCCTTTCGTAACATCTTACTTGTGTGAAAAACCATTCTTTCCAGTCATTTATTTGAAAAAAGTGTAGAAAGTATAGAAACTGTTTTGAAAACGTAGAATCAGAATTCAGGATTCAAATTTCTCCTATTAAGCGCAATATATTACGATTAGTGAGTGAAATACATCACTATCCATCATTAAAAGCAGAAGTAGTGTTGTGGCATCACATATTGTTAGTGATTAATAATACCGGTACGGGAGGCCGAGGTCGTTAAGGTGCGGACTCGTGAGCGGGAGGTCTGGGCTTCGATCCCCACCAGGACCGTCCTCCCTGACTAAGGTGTTTTCCGGATTTTTCTCAGTCCTCATAAATGGCAAATGCCGGGGAGGTGTCCTAAACTTAGGCCATGAACGCTTCTATTCTTTAAAAAAAATACTCATTTCCCAATTTATCATTTCATCTCATGCATCATCAGTGTCCACCGCCTGTGGTATCTCAGTAGTAAAAACGGACGTTAAACACTATTCAATAAAATTATTAATTATATGAATATTTTGTGCATTTTATATATAAAATTCATTTTATATTAATGTTATGTAAATTTGTTACTTAAGGATAAAGTACATTAAAAAGGTAACATATGAAAAATTATGAATGTAATTATATGTTTATATATTTAAATCAGTGATGAAATATTGTACAAATACATAGGATGTAAATTTGGTATATTAAACTGAATTTAATCTTAGGAGTTTCCAAAAGCGAGAGATCTTTAAAGCGGGTCCGCGGACAAGGAAAGTTTGTAAACCACTCACATACCATCTGTCTGCCTTTATAAAGCTCTTGTTCAATTTTAATCTTTGAACCGTTTCTCCTTATGTATTATTTTTTCCTGTAGTAATTTAAAGTAGTTTTGAATTTTTAAGTAGATGATCAACAATGGCAAAGCAAATGCGAGTAGTAACTGTGCATTAAAACACAATATATGTTACGGTCAATGTAGAAAAAGGGCCTTTGTGAACAATTGTGTTAAATATGAACACTGATGACTAATAGGTAGATGTTGGAGATATTTTTAGTTTTCCACTTTTAGATGGAATTGTCAACAATTAGCATTCGCCTTTGGTGAAAGTTAGAAATATATGGTCCCGCATATTAGTTTGCATGCTTTGCACAAAGGAACAGGTGGTTAGAAAATAGTTTTAAATGTGGATTTGTGCAACTGAGTGATTTATTTATTTATAATTGGTTATTAATAATATTGATGTTGTTTAATAATTTGCTGTTTTAACCTATCAACTTAACCTGTGTTGTTTTCATGCGAAGTGCTTTGAATGACAAAACAAATGATTCTCGGTTAAAGCTGAGCTTTTATTTTAGTAAGCGTTTCTTGCTATTTTCAAGGATATTTGACCGATGGTCAACATGATTTGGATAAAATTAATTTAGAAGTTTATACCATACTGCCATAACTTAAAAGATGTAAGCCAAATGTTCCAAACACACAATTAATAATCTTCAACAATACCAGAGAAACTTTACACACACCAAAGGCAATGCAACAATCAATGCTTGGAGAGAAACTGATCCAATTAGGTCCACAGATATTTACCACACTGTCATTTGTTTTTATTTCTGGGGGGCATTAAAGGAAAAAGTATACAAGATAAATCCACACACATTAGATCAACTGAAAAATAACATTCGTAAAGGAATCTCTTTCAATTCTCAGAGGAAACTGAAAAGCGTAATGGTTAATCATAAGCCGATGCCAGAAAAGTAGGGAGGCAGTTCCATAATCTTTTTGCTTGACAATGGTGAATAAATGCACCTTTTAAGTGAATAAGGGCCTTATTCATAGTGAATACTTATATGAGCGTAACACTAGTTAGAGGTGCTAAATGTATCACTTATATCCGTTTCTAATTCATAAACAACACTTACAGAAGTTGCACGCAGACACTTGTGGCAGTATGTACGGCATTAACATATCCTGTGTTGTCACGGCCCGTTGTATCAGTTTTTCGTAGGTTACTGGTCAAGCAGGTTATGGATTCAGTTATTATCGCAGCACCGCTTATTCATAGGCAAAAGGGTGTGGTAACGGGTTATTACAGCGTGCTATTTATTTAAACATAAAATATGCCTAACGGAAAGCATTTTACAGACCAAGAAAGGCTGCATTTTTAGGATTTGGTTTACAAATATAAGGACATAATTGAAAGCAAACAAACTGATACCATTTTTATTCAAACAGAGAGAAAATATGCTTGCAATCAATGCTAATTCTGGAAATGCAAACCTCAGTAAATTTTATTATCTGAATTTATTTATTTCATGTAATTAGTTGCAGGTTTGTAAAAGTATCATCAATGATAAAGAATTGCGATCCTTTCTTGCACGTGACATAATGCAGCAAGCAAAATTCAATGCAACGTAGGAAAGACACGCAAAAGGAATTGCTACTTTTTAGATTATCATATTTTAGATCTTGTTTTTAATGGGATATCAGATATAGTTTAAATAAGTCTGATAAAGCTATAAAAACCGAAACATTTTAAATACATTCATGCTTAATGTACGCCTTAATCACATACAGAAACGTATGTACGAAAACATTGCAGTCAAAAAGCACAGAACTGTTACATCAATATTTTTACGGTCAATGAAGATAGCCGTTTGGAGATACGATACAGTTTACGTTTTCTGTATATTAAATATGTTCGATATATATATGTTTCTTAAGTTATTCATTTGAAGCAATATATGTGCAACTTAATCAGTGCCATTGTTATAATGCTAGCACCTCAAAACACTCGCGAATGAAATTGTTACAACACTGCAGTGCGCAAGCGTTTTAAGGATTTAGTAGAGTGTAGCTGCATATAAGAAAGGCATAAGTACAAAATCATGATTCTTATTATTGTCAAATAAAATTAAATTAGTTATTTATCCGTTCCTTTCTTTCCTCTTTCTCGGAAAGACATTGGTCAGCTGAAAAATTATAGGAAAATATTAAATTCGGCAGGAAGGTAGAACTTTCACGTGAAAAAGGAAATCTGCTGAAAGCAGGTGGTGAACCACCCACTAATAAACCTGTAGAAATAACACAGAAGTATATTCCAGCAGCTATTTAAATATAGAGCTGCAAAATGTAATTGATAGCAACATGTGGATGCTATCACAATCAGAAGGTTATCTGTTCTGGTTGTATGCAACGAGTCAGGTAAAAATAAACAACAGTTATTTTTGTATTTTATTTTTAATTAACTTTTGTTTTAATTTGTAAAAAATTAATCCATTAGAGAGAAAAGGACTGGTTATATAAAAATAGAATATTGCAAGCATAAAAAGGGTTCACAATCACTCCAACTGTTAAAGTTGTTACGGTTTTGCAATTGTTACTAAAATTTTTCAGAGGGATGATAAAGCTCCAAGTCTTCCCTGAACAGTTATGAATGTGATATCAATATACATAAACATTATCTCATCAGAGAGTGTAATAGGGAAAGTATGTTAAAAAGAAAAACCAAGTACACTATGGAATGGCATTTGAAATGTTCATGTACACCTCTAACCTAATCTTCTCTATTTGTATTTCATTTCAGGAATCAAGAAAAGGAAAGGAAATTATTTTGTAGAAGAAGCCGAATTAAGAATAGAAAAGGCTAGGTATATCCTGGAACTAGAGAAGCAAATTGGAGAGATGTGAAAGAAGGAAAAGGCACTTGGGTGTCAATTATAAAACATCAGCTGTGGGCTACAAAAAATGAAGATGCACATCTTACAGAGAAACGCAATTTAAAATTAGCCATTTTAAAAAAGAACTTGTATCTTACAAAAAATAAATTAAATTGTTGAAATGTTTTTCTATAAGTTCTTGTCTAATTGCATTTCCTCTTCTGTTTTCTACAATAGGTACTGCTGAAACCTCAACAATGTGTCTTTCCCCTTCCAGATCTTTCAATTCCCAGATATCCCCATTTTGTAGCCCAATATTATGCAAAACAGCGCAAGAAGTTACGATTTTTGTTATGTTTCTTAACTTATTTTGTAATTCAAAATACAAACATGGTAATCTCCTTTTCTATTTTCCAATTAATCTTCTACTGAACTCCTGGTTCTTGTATGGGTCCTGTTACAGTTATTGTGGGAACGGTTGGTTGGTTGTGGGATTGTTGTAAATATACATTGCTGTTCGGGGTAACACTATCCCCAAGCAAACGAACAGTTATTAAACTTTCACTTATTCGCGCTCTAATGGCACTATAGTAAAAAATGCTATCGTGAGCAGAACCTGGCCACCTCACAATTATGTGCAAAATTTCTCTATTTGGTCCTCCAACTGTTTGCACATTCAAAGAAAAATGCGTTTTTCTATTTCTAAATATTTCAGCATTATTGCCGCTAGGACTCTTTATGGGCTCGCGCGTTCCATCTATAACACCAACAACTTCTGTAACACCACCTTATTCATACAACTGAACTTTCATATTGTTCAAAGACATTTGGCTTGCAGGGAAGTTTATGCACCTTATAATATGAGATGCTAAAATTTCCGACACTTCACAAATAATATGAGAGACTGTGAGCTGTCTCACGTGATATTAATCCGCACAAACCAACTGCAAAAATAAACAAAATAAATAGTAACACACTCTACACATTTTAAGGTTGTGCTATGCCCATTTTAAGGTTATGTATTGTAAATCCTCACCTGCAAAGAAGTTCCATAGAATCTCAGAGCAACTATTATTTTTATTAAAAGAGTTAACGGTAAGTCTCTTTTGGAGACATTCTCCATAATTAATGACACCAAAACATTTACAACAGTCCGTTTGTTAAAGCGAAAACGATTCTTGAATTGTTGTTCACCATACACATATGTAAGCAATTTTCCATATTTCTAATGTGTCGTTTTTCTTTGCGTTGCATATGTGCATCATAAAATTCAACGCATTCTTCAGAGTCATTGTCATTTTCCATTAATGTATAAAGAGTACCTTCCTGGTTAGAAATAAAGAGAGTAGCAAAGGAGTAACACTTAAGTGGAACATCCCGCACACTTATACAAATGAGTGCTCATTCAGTTGATCACTCATTTGCGAATGAGGGACAACTATGGATTAGATATGAGTGAAAGTACTCAAATAAGTATCACTCATTTATAAGTGCTGACTATGAATACGGTGTTAGTAATAAGTTAATAACTAACGCGACAATCACAGCTGCGGACATTCTGACTCTCGTTCATCGGGGTACCAACTTGAAACGACCGACCTTTATGAGTGGACCGGTCCCACAAAGGAAAAATCACTCACACACATCTTCAACAATGAAAAGCAGCATGGAAACCTCCGCGATATAATAGATTTGACTCGTCCGGCGATCTTCAATTTATCTGGCTCGCATTTCCTCATCTCTTCAGTTCGGACTTGATTGTCGCTCACAATCGCACAGCTTGTGTTCCTCGTTTGCAAATACTGGCAAATATATTCATTTAAAGCATATCAGATGACATTTCGGGCTGAATGTTGTGAAAGAAATGAGTTAAACCCTTAGACACCGCACTCTCTCACTAAACGTTCATAAAGCCGCATATTGTCTGAAGGAACAATAAACTTTGTAAAGAAGTCGAGTGCGGGCGTCAACCTCAAAATATGTAATGAAGCTTTTCACAAGAGATTCATCTTTCATGTTCCACGTGTCAATAAACAGGGAAAACCAAACAAACAAAACATCGTGCTTAACGTGTCTGTTTAAGAATTTACTATGACAGACCTTGAAAATGTGGTTGGATTTGTGCATGGTACAGAACTTCAGACCTCATCTGAATTACAGAGGAAATATAGTTTCGTGCGACAGGATACACAATCTCCAAACACGGATAGTTGCGGAACAGAAATTCCTCATCCTGTGCACGAAAAACCATGATAAACACTCACAGAAAATTGGAGTTTAGTGAAGTGTATCTGCAAGAAGAATTATAGGTGGTATTTATTTTAACAAAGCTTTCGTGAACAACTACCTTCAAATACTCAGTAAGTTAACGAATGATGAACAACTGATGGATATTTCCAACAAAATGGTGCAGCATATCACTCTTCAAATGACATTATGAAAGAAAGTGAAAGTTGTTTTGGAGAAACACTTTGGTTACCCTGATCTCCTGATCTAACATCACCTGACTTCTTTCTCAGAAGCCGATTGAAAGAATACGTGCACAAAATAAACACCGTACAGTAGAACTTAGAAAAAAAAATAAAGGCCTAGAAGTTAAAATATTTTCATCTCCCTACTTTGACAGAAGTGTTTCAAAATTAGAAGAAACGTATATTAGTGAGCTTGGATATGAAAGGAGATTATAAGCAGATTAATTCTGATTTGCATTACTGAAGTTATGTATATATAAATTTGCAAGCAATAATCTAAATTACATAAAATGTTATAAATATAGTTTGGATGCTCTAGCGAGAGAATCATTCTTTGTATAAAGGACAGCAAAACTTTCTTACTCCTAAACCATTGCTCATGAGAGAGATATACATGAAGTATATACAATATATAATAGTGTTTATAAAAATGCACTTAAAGAAATTTAGAAAATAAGTTACTTTCTTAGATTATTTGCGCTGCTTTTAAAAGCATAGTCTCTAAATCCGGTTTGGAATATCTAGTAGACTTTTGAAAAACTTAAATTATAATGCTGTTGGGGTTCTAGTAATTGAAGCTAGGAGAAACTTATAAAACTAAAACAAATGTCCGTAATAAAGATCACTGTTTAACAACCTATATTATAGTCTATTAGGAAGGGTCGTAACGGGCGCTGGAAGTTTAAACACGATACAGTGAATGCACCATGTGGCAACGTGGCTTAGTCATTAAAGTTGTGTATTGCTTGGCCTCATGTTCCCATCAAACTATACACCTTCTTACTGTGTTATTATACTGGAGAGAATACACGCGGCGCATTTCCAGTGATAGAGGACGGGGAAATAGAGGAGACCGTCTATGATATTTCTCGGTCCGCCAAGCTCAATAACAAGTATTAGCGAGCAGTAAAATGTACCGCAGGCCTGTAATTGTCGCCAACAGTCTTCACAGCCTGCTTAAAAAACATCTTTCCCTTCGTGTAGTTAAAACTTTTCCTTCTCATCTCAAAGGAAGGGATCGCCGATGACAGTGATATATTATCAGTAACTGGGCATAGAATGAAGCAGCATCAGCATTTGACTGTTTCCTACTTTACATACAGGGAGAAATACACTTAAAGATCAATAGCTTGTACTAATCTTATTACAGTCTCAGTGTGCTAGGACTTTTTATCTTCCTCTCCTTCTACACTTTAGGAGCAATTTTCACCTATTCTGTCCCATAAAAGAGGAGCAGTTGACTTACAGCCGCCACGGGTGGCCGAGGTCGTTAAGGCACGGACTCCTAAGCGGAAGGTCTCGATTTCGATTCCCGCCAGAACCATCCTCCCTGATTGAAGTTTCTTCATTCCTAATAAATGGCAAATGCCGTGGAGGTTCTCTAAATTTAGGCCTGGAACGCCTCCTTTCTTAAAAATATTCTTCCCTAATTTATTATTTCATTTCACTTGTGTCTACCGCCTGTGGTAAAAACGGGCGTAATGTAGAAAATGTAATGTAGCAACGCTCGGTTCATTTGTTAAGTAATGTAATCATATGATATACAAAGTTTCATTAAGATATATTTACATTGCACGAGATTCTAGCACAACGGAGGTCATAAAGTAACTCTTCCTATGTTTTTGTTTTCTATTTAAATAAGTTGGAAATGTGATAATTACATTTGAATTTGAGCGCGATTCTCCGAACATTCTTCTACAGCCCTTGGCAATAACAGTCTCATAAGTCGACAAATGGCAGCACTACGTTGTTTTAAAAATGGCTGACATTGACGTGTGCATTAGCCAGCAAGCTTTGATAGAATTCCTGGTCGCAGAAGGTGAAAAACTGATTTAAACCTGAAGAATGTTTATGTCAGACCGGGCAAACCTCACTGAAAAGCACACCGAGACCCCGGCCACTGCAGTGACTCCATTTACATGCAACGAGTCTATATGATCATTCGTGCTGACTGCTGGGTAAAAAAAGTCAAATTATGTCTCATACAGGTGAATTTTACCTGTGCGTGATAAAAGTGAGAAATTCATCATGAAAACTGTGACTTCATGCTGTGTAACTTTTCCTTAGTTTACTTGTAAATGAAAAGAAAAAAAAAAAAAAAACATGGGACATTACTTTCTGAATGACTCTCGTATATCACAACATGAAAAAAATTAAAATATAAAGTAACATAACATTCATGGAAAAAATTACAACATAGTCATAAATGCATTCATTCAATAATATTATATGCATATCTAAAAGATTTAAGTTAGACTATAAAATCAGGGAATATAATTAAAAATCTGTACATTCGAAACGTTGCCATATACCATACATTGAAAAATTACCATATTAGATACTGACATATGGCCGAACATTAATTAGACATTGTATATTATTAATTTGTGAATCTCCCAATGGAATAATAGGCCATGATGCACAGATGTTTGTGACTGCAAATTTGAATCTTACGATAATAATTTGGGATTAGTTGCGAGAACGTTATTTATTCCAATACATTCCTAATAAACACAATTTCAACAACAATATGAATGTACAATAAACTATGCAGCTTATCCTATTTATAGTATTGTTATGCATTTAAGTATTTTACTGCATTAGTCTAGATTTGTTATGTGAATTGACATAACAGAAATTATATATTCTCAAGGAAGCGCTAAAATGTTAAGTTTTGAAATTGATCTGCATGCTATTTTATTTAATTTGCATGAGATGTTTTTCATATTTCGTTCCTTTGTAATACAAAGGGCATAATTAGCTATTTTGAGAGTATATTCGGAACTAATACGATACAATGAGCGAAGCGCTTGGGGTTGGCACTGATGATACATGAGATGAAATTATAAGTTGTGGATGGATTTATTTTTAAGAAAGTGTTTTATGCCAAAGATTAGGATATCACCCCAAAATTTGCGAATTATGAAGACTGAGAAAAATATGGAAAATGCCTGTCAAGGAGAGCGAAAATATGGAAATCGAACCCCATGTCTTCGCTCACGACTTCGTGCCTAAGCAACCTCGACCACCCGTATCATTTGTTGATTTAGTATGTGATTAATGCTTATATGTAAAATGGGATCAGGTGAGTTATATGCTTCGCATTTTTAGTTTATTTTATTTACATTTAACGATTTGAACCAACCGTCCATAATAATAACCACTTAATTTACTTTTTTCCATACGATTATCAAAGTTAATTATGGAAAGTATTACATTGGTATCAACAGCAAACTGAATAGTAGTCGCCGTGATTTTGTTGACAATGATAGATCATTGGGCGAGGAATATCTATGTGGGATTCGATATTGAATAATTCTCCAATTTGCAATTTTATTACTCCAGTCCATGTAACCCGAGCGTTGCTTAAAAATCGATTTACCCCTTATGAGTTTACCAAAATTTAACTTCCTTTATCGTTAATTATTCCGTTCAAATAAAATCTTGTAGTGGTAAACGTTTAAAATGGATTTATATGCTCTTCTGCTTTTTTCTCAATCAATTACTAAAACCTAAAATTTTAACACCGCCTTCTTCAGATTCTTTATGCAGCTTAAGCTACATACAGAGGAAATAGCAGTTTTCAGAGAAAATACAGGAATTATGTTCATGAAAATGTGATTAGTACTACTTTTTTCTTGAGTAAATTTTTCCAAAATGAATTACGATCTATTGCTTTTGTATTAATATATTCCGAACTTAGCTCCTCCCTACAGGTAGTAAAATGTTTTCGAATTTTACATATATCTTGTATTAGTGCAAAAGAGTGTTGATTTAGGAATCTTCATTACAAGACCCTATGATCATTATTTCACCTGCTATCTAAATAAACTTAGTAACTAAGTTTAGTGATTGCAAAACGTAATTATATTTTTGACACTAACGCTTCAGCTCAAGATTCCGTCAGCTACTTTCCTAGCGAAGTACATTAAATCAAACTCCTAATACTGTCAGCGTTAGGGTCTAAGTAAATTCTCATAGTGGGAAAAATATTGACTTAGAGGTGTTATATACACATGGGGATGAAACTAAAAGGGAGAGGAAAAGCACAATAACAATAGAAACTTGTTGAAACAGGACAGGAGTATACATACCGGCGAATTAACATCTCTGATATTACTGGTTCTCGTTTCACGCATATTCAGGAACAATGGAGGGATTTTTTATTTGGTTTATTTAGGGACGCTCTTTAACATCTCAAGTCATCTGCGTCCTATTTAATTCAGGGCTTGAAACAACCGATAAAATTTACTCAGAGGCCTCTTCTTTCAGATTTGAGGTTCTTTTACTTGCCGTAAATCTACGACATGACCCACGGCTTTACCTCCCTTCCGAAGGAAGCCATTCCATTGATCCTGTTCGGGACTGAACCCGCGATCTTGGGTTTAGGAGGCAAGTATGGTTACCACTACACCACTAGGACCGACTAGAGGGACTCGAGCCAACATTCCTGCATATATGGACAGTCATAGAGTTCTAATTATCATGTATACCGGATCCAACAAGAACAAGTTAAAACAATAAAAAACAGAAAACATCCAACATTAATTATACATTTAATCCAGCGTGTTAAATCTCTACAGCAAAGCGCGTCGCAGCCGGCGATGCCTGCACTTCAACTCCGCTTCCAGGTCGTCTCCTGGCCTGCCGGAGGTCTCGGGTTCGAATCCCGTAGGTGTTAGTTGCCAGAATAATGTTTTACCGCAGTTTTTCATTTTCCTGGAAAGGTGAATACCAGGCATCTTTAAGCATTGTGGTCTCCGGGTTCATTTACGCACTCATTTAATCAAACACATCCGTCTCTTTAGACCTTAGTTGTTATAAAGGACAAACTGTAACAAAAACAATACCTGCTTCCTGAAACGTGTACATCATCTCACCTTATAGAAAGATGCTGCTATCACAAATAGGTACAATATCAGAAAAATACCATTAAGTTCCCACAACGCAATTTTTCCGATTTCTTGCTGATTTCCTTTATATTCCCAAAGCCCACACTTGTGCTAATATCGGGAGTGAATTTGTTACAGGAGGTTCAAGATTTGCGCAAACTTCGTCCATTTTTTTTCTATTAAAACTCTACTTCTTCACATGTGATATTTGTTTTGCACTAAATCATTAAGCACAAATTTGTGCACAGTATTATAAATGCAGCTTTAGAAGAAGCCAAGAGATCAGGAAAGTTCTGAATAAATCCCGCATACAGAACAAACTACTTCATTATTTAAAGTAGAGCTTGTATATACAAATGCGTGCTCTGGAGTAAACTGTCTAACAGTTTTCGCGGATGAATGAACACTGCCGTGAGACCGGTAGGGAAAATATTTAGACAGCGAAGTCCAAGATCATGAAAAAAAAGTAGGGGAAGAGGATTTGAATTACGGGCGCTCGAGACGTAAAATACCTCTTTAGTGGACAGCATGTACTTCTAAATATCTATCGTGAGTTTAGAAAATGCAACCTCAAACAACCGAAATAAACTTAAATCGATTAGTAAATAGGAAGCCAAATGCAAGAATATGAAGTTTGAAACAATAAAGTGACTGACCTATGCTGTTAATATATACAGAGCTCTACATAGACTGAAGAAAAATACGGAACTTCTTTACTGCTTAATTGCTTATTGTTTGAATTCATTTTCTTCACATTTATTTTTCACTATTCTCGTGCGTTCCGCCCTCCCAGACCTCAATCGCTGTGTTCTGAATGGGGGCATGAGTGAGGTGAACGTAGTGACTGGTCATGGAGAAGCTGCGGTTTTGACCCTCAAGATTAGTGCTTGCATACATCGTTACCATGGCAACAAAGAGAAAACCATGACTGCAGGAGGGCGCTCTGCGAGGCTATGATGTCACTCTCAGCCACGTGATCATTTAGAGCTTTAACACTAACAACAGACGCTTCAACACTCTTGTAGTCCTTTGAGTAGGTTCAATGACGCTTTAAAAGTAGCCAACTGTCCGGGGCTTTGACCATCTATGACACTCGGTAAATATATTGCATTCTTCTTTTCAAGCTGTAAAATAATTTTGAGTGTAGTGGCTGCAGTAGCAGGTTTTGTGTTGCTATTACAGATTACTTGCATTGATAAATATAATTATAATTTTTGGTTGTAAATTCGTGTTGTTTAAATTAAATGCTTAGTGATAACTAACAATAAGGAGTGTATTCTCCAAAAGATATAACGTTACAGAAATATTCTATGCTACTAAATACCGAAGAATCCAGCTAACCTAAAAAATAGGTAAGTTGGCACGTATTTTTTTCCTCAGTGAAACAGCTTCACTAATAACACAGATTTCAAGTCGCCGCTGGGGACATCCCACCTCATTCAGCGCCGCTGCATAAGTACTTAACATGCATGTAGCTACTGTAAATTTGTTTAACAAAATTAAAAATTATATTACAAAGTGTAAGTTCCAACTTTACTTTTTTATTTGGGAGTTTATTCTACCATGAAAGTAAATTTATCATTCATCCGAAAAGAGTATTTAGCAAGGGTCAATTTTCACATTGCTTAAAGTTCAGTAAAATAGCACAGTATTTTGTTGGGGTACTAAGGTGAAGTGAATGGGTTAAGTTCCTTTACCAGATTCAGATTTTAAGTATCGCAAAACTGTTAAATAATCATTTTTTTAAATACATATCTGTTTTCTTGCATTTAGATTGTTGAAGATAAACATTCATATTATATAAGACATCTGCAGTTAACGCTGTATGTTTTCTTATGTCCTTTATTTTTCCAACTTCTCTAACCGTTTGCATTGGGTATTTTGCACAAGGCAACGAACCGGTCGGAATACTAAAAACAACATACGTATTTTTGTAAATACTTTTTATGGAACTCTGAGCAGCAAAACGTCCATAAAAAACGATATACAGCCACCATTAAAGAACTGACTCTTCATCATACACCGGGCAACTGGCGGCCACGAAATAAGAAAGAGGTGCCGCATAGTGGTGGAAGAAATATTCAGGTATATAATCTTATGTATAATATATTGCTTATGCAGATTACTATTTTCAGCCTTTCTGGATTTTTAATTAACATTTTATGACTGTATAATCCAGTGCAGTGCTTAGAAAACATTTGTTGCCTTTCGTGTACATAACATAGGTTTAGGTAGTGATGTTCTTCCTTGCTTGCTCCATTACCTACTGGATGTTATGTTAATTCACAAATGTTTATGCACAGACACTGAAGCACTGCACGATTCTTTTGTACATGGAGAACGAAAACAATGTTACTCCTTTCTACTTTGTAGGGGGATTTCTGGTCGATTAATATATACTTTCCATCTTCAACGAACTATTTTATCATAGATGAGGTACGCACCATCAGGCGAGAACAAGGTCATATCTGTGTTGTTTTGTCCTCCATACACAAATAGTTACTACCCGCTAGTTGAATTTCTTTTGGTTTTGACTCATTCTTTTATTTCAATTCTTTCTTCCTCCCTCTGCTGCACATAAGCAAAAAGCTTTGAAAGTCACGCAATGGGAGACTTCTTTAGGATTGCCTTTCGCTTTCTCCTAATTATGTACCATACACAATGCAGATTACACATCTGAAGTAATTAAAGGGCATATAATGATGTAGGAAACAGAGGTTGCTAATGTTACTAGAATATATATGTATGCAGTATAGTTTTGAATTCGCCGTTTCCAGGAAGAAGGGGAAAAGGTATGAAAACTCGCCCTAAGCTACAGGTAGGATAGAAAAGCCGAAGCAGGTGTGAAGGTTAATCGAGCTCATCCTCTTTATTCAGCTTTGGGAATTGCCCACAGTTTACAGCTAAACAAGCATTTCCGAACTATAAGATGGCGCCTTCGTATGGTGAAAATGCATCTTCGAACACCTAGTAGAAAAGGCACGCTAACAGACGAATAGTACAGAGTATGTGTGGCTTTACATCTCACCTTGAAGACCAAGAGTATTTTGGAATTGGATAATTTGGTCACATGGAAAGTACCTTCATCAGGCGAGGGTAGCCGTCTGCTTCTATGATGTCTAGACAATACACGAATTGATCCAAAGCACGTCATTTTCAGAGTTGGGAGTGGCAGTACAAATGATGTGTTCAGGAGGTGCAAGGGAAGAAGAAGAAGTGGAAGTTAGAATATCGGAAAGATTAAGAATATTAAATATAGATAATTAGAAAAATAGTTTTCCAAAATTTCACAATGAAAACTTTATTCAAATCACCCTAGAAGAAGAGGATGAAGGAAAGACATGATGAAAATGGAGAAGAATATGTAGAAGTTATGTAATAAACAAGCCTACAATTAGAAGAAAGAAGGTATGGTGAGAAGAAGAGAAAGAGGGAAGAATATGCTGAGACGTCAGGAGAAGCAAGAGCTGAAGGAGCTATTGCGGGTGTCAGTGAAGGGGCAGAGGATAGGAGTTAGAGGAGCTTGTTTACAAAGAATGGAGGAGTAATATAATGAAGATTGGGAGGGGTATAATGGTGCAGTAGTAGAGATTATGTGGAGTGAAGTGAAGTTAGTGGTGAAAATTGTAAGAATAATTTTAAAACTTGTAATAATGTGAGTATAAAGGACAATAAACAATTCCAACAGAGAAGTGTAAAGTGCATGGAGTAGAGAAAAGAAAAAATTAATAGGACAAAACAGTATTGTGTATAAAGAATGAGAGGAGTGTAAAGTGACTGTGGAAAAAGAGTATGGTAAAAGAGTGAAGAAGAAGAGGAAGATAAAGATGAAATAAAATAAAATTGTTGCAATAATTATTGTAATTATAAATAATATTATTTGTGATAATGTTATTACTATTTTTAACCATGTTAAATAATGAACTGGCAGGGTAATGCTGCATTGATAAATGTCAGTTAGATTTGCTAACAGAGAAGATAATCAGTGATGTAAAATAGTTTAATATAATATATAAATGTGAAATTTACATGAATATATTTTAAAGATGATATAATGTAGAAATAATACATGATATAATATAGAAAATAAAGAAACATATATAAGATCTATAGATATATAACAGAGCTTTACACAAATATAGGCAGTAGTAAAGTAAAAGTAAAGTATGTAAGAAATGTGCTGGCTACCAGTACAATTTCTGCCGGATGCCGGTGAATAGTAGTTTATCAATTTAGAATTAATGAATAAGTGGAAGTAGTAACTGGTTTCCAGTTACTTGAATAATCTAGTTTCCAGCAATTAGGAAGTAGTTGAATGGAGGTGTAATTTTCTTGTTTATCTTTTTTTTATTTTTACTATTTCAACAAATTTCTAATTGTAACTGGGTATAGTTATTATCTGAAAAACAATACTGTATAAACGTAGTTTTGTAATTTAGAAATAAATTGTAAGAGTTTGTAATACATGTCCGGGTAGGAAACAAGGTACGAGGATGGAGTGTTTCAGATTATTATTATTATTATTATTATTATTATTATTATTATTATTATTATTATTATTATTATTATGTTCAGGAGGTGGATGACAGCTAATAGATTATGGAAACTGGTCCAGCTGTCTCATCATATGGTTTACGAAAAATACATCTAAATTCTGGAAGGGCATTTGCTATCCATAGCGTCCATACATCAGAAAGGACAAGAAAATCGTTAAAAGCCAACCAGGTGTTTAAATTTTGAACTTTCCAGCAAAGTTCTCAAACTTGAATTCCATGGGAAATATGGGGTTTGAATGGAATTATCATCAGGACAATACGACGGAAATTAATGTAACTTGAGTAAGAAGCCCTTACAAGGACACCAAATCTTTACCAGTCGAAATTGATGGCTGGTGTGCAAAACATTCAAGTAAAGTGTGCCAATCTCAACCACCACAAAAGAAAATAATGGTGTTCGAATTGAAGAAGAACTGATTTTCATTATTTTATATAACATAAAATATTTGCTTTTATTTTTTTCAGTGAAAAATAATTCCATATAATAAGGAATCGCTGTCACTTGTTAATCAAGTAATAGAAAAAGATTATCTTTAGGATCACGTTCATATTTAATACCTTTTCGTACGAATGTACTTTATTTTCTCACATTAAGCATTAATTAATAATAGATATACATTAATTTTGTTTCCGGCCATTACACTGAAGATGTTCAGTAAAGTTTCCATATATGAAAAATGCAAACAACGGTATTGGAATCCCATTGATCTCATTCTATGTTTATGTCTAGAACGAGAGCCTTACTTTCAAGGCAAGGTATTGCCTGTGTAGGTTGTCTCTGCCAGTCAGTTATACGATACATAAAACTCGAAAGAAACTTTGTCTTCCACAGTACCTATTACTTATTAAGAACAGTTGCATAGTATCGTAGTCGCGTAGTATAATTAAGACTCTTTAACAGTCTATAGTTACATGTATTTTCAGCTAGTAAATGTTTCTTTCATTTACACCCTCTTCTCATTGTCTGCTTATTGGGTGCCACTTCTAATATAATAATTCTTAATCCTCTGAGATGGTTGAAACCTTGTTTAAGTCATGTGTAATTAATTTTCATTCGGTAGCTCGCTCGCTCGTTCGTTCCTTTTTTATTTTTTATTTATTTATTTATTTCATGGTAATCACTACCTTAAGATGTTTATATAATTAACTTATAAATATTAACATCGTTTTTCATTCTTTTTTAACATTTATAATATTGCATTATATAGCAATTTAGCTGTACACAAAATTACAGTTTCTAACTCACTTTGTACTCGTTTTCAACTTTCTCAATAGTTCACCATGAAATATTTATTATTTCATGTAGTAATATGAAATTCTTACTTTGAAAAATTCAGCTACATCAGCTAAAATATTCGGGGATGCTTTTAGTCTCATCGTTTGAATAACACATTGCGTCTATTAACTTGAATGTGATTATAGCATTTCTCTTGGGGGTGCAGCCAAAATTAGTGTTTGAAAATGTGTTTCAATAAAATAATTCTCTATTTTAATTATTTATTTTAAATATTTATATTATTCTATCAAATAATTTAACTGTTTTGTACGTTTCTGTGAGAGCTTTTATTGATATCGTCAAAAGTTAAAATACTGGCAATGGCTTTCCCTGTCTACTCTTAATATATTACTTTTCACAGGTTATAATCGATGAATAGGGAGTTCTTTTGTTGTCCAATGTAGTCTTTATGGAATATTTATGATTCACTACAACCACTGTTCTGTGGTTTGCAAATGGAGAAAACTGTGCATAGTTTTTTTTAGTATTCCCACGTTGTAAATAAACATTTTGGTAAGTAAAGTCAGTTTTTTTTATTTGCTGTCTTGTAGCTGATGAGCCCAGTTTTACGCTCTGCCAAATTGTCATGCAGGGGAAAAAACTTGTAAAATATACAGATGAACGAACTACAAAATATACGTTATAAACATTTTTGTACCTTATAGTTTTAGAACGTGGGGTGGTTGTTGAACGTTTACCTTTTATTTTAAAATATACAAACCATCCCAAATCTCTGATATTTCACTTGCTACTCATTAGGCTAAATGCCCATGAAGCCTAAGGATTTTCCAACTAATATTATTGCCCATATCGACTTTTGTTTTTCTTTTGAATAGGGCATAAAATAATTCAAGGCTAATTTTATTTCCTGCAGATATAGATTTGCATGATATAAATAACTTAGATAATACAGTTCTATTTTCCATATATCATAAATATGAGGGTTATGACTCTCTTTTTCACCTCTAAGCAACATCAAATAAACATAAAGAAGTCATTTTATTACTTCATGAAAACATAGCTAGAAATAACTAAACGAAGGCTACTGAGATAACGTTAGCAGCTTTAGCAATGCTTTTGAGATTGATAGTAAATTTTTTATTATATTATCAGCTAAGTAAAAATATTAAGTTCGTAATTTTACAAAAAACGAATTAAATGACCTTAAATATTACCGAAGAATAATTTTGGATAAATGTTGGTGTAATTTCCTTGATTTTATATCATGTAACGGTCTGGTTTGTACTCAATTTCTCAAATGCTATTTATTGCATTAAAGATTAATTAACTTGCCATAATCACAGCATAACGATGCAAGATAAGAAGGACAAGGCTAACATATGTCCTAAAACTGTACATGAGCTTGTACTGATTATTGACTCCCAAAATCATTATTATTAATTAATTATTCATTAGTCGTAGCAATTATGCATTTTTATTTAATTTGCTTGATTTCTCTGACAATCTCCATGAATGCTATTTTCCATTTCTGAAATAAATCTTAAAACCCAATAGTACATCTTATGCAATGGAAATGTAACCAAATATTTAGACCCTTGATAATTGGTTAACTAAGAGGGAAAATATTATTACCTTTTACCCAAAAAATTCCAATGCCTTTTCCCAATAATTTGAATTATTTTATACATAAAATATTCCGATTAATGTCATCTTCTTTTCTTCTCTGTTTTGAGTTTTCATTCCCCAGACAACACTGCTCTTTATATTTAATTGTTTCTGTTTTATAAGGCGAAATAAAACCAAATATGTGTTTCTACTATTCATGAAGACAAATCAGAAAAACTCTTAAATTGTCAGATATAATCCCTGAACTGTGAGTATTATTTACCAGAAATAGAGATGTTTGTATAGCACTCAAAGCAGCCATATGCAACATTAAAATTGGTTTATGAAACAATTATGATTCCAAAATTTATTTTTGGCCATTAAATCAATTATTTAACCATTCAGCATCGCCATCCATGAAAAATGCCTTAACGAAGACACCAAAACTGAATGAGCCATTTAACAATAAAGTCTGATCAAGGATTATAAACAACACTCTTGTAGGAAAAAGTCAGCAGAATTAATATGTTATAGTAGACGCTTGGGGATGAAACTATGGACAAATGCTGCATATTACATAGAACATGTAGGGATTTCCAAAAATGAATTAGTTTTGGAAAACATGGTTAAAGAGGCAATATTTGAAAAAAGGGCTGCATTTTAAGATGAGTTATATGAAAACAAAAAATTACTTTTCAGAAGTATTTTAATCTATTTCTAGAAGTACATTTTAAGTTTTTGTAAAATATACGTTTGAACTAACATTTAAGAAAAAATGTACATACATTTTCCTTTTTTCAGAAACTACTGTGGATTACCAGATTAAATGTTATACATATAACAACGCTAAAAATAGTGTGCTTTTTGGTATAAATCTGATAGGCGCCTCACTTCCAGAAAAATACAATTTTTTTAAAAAATGTATAATCATAAGCATTACAGCCCCCTTCATAACTAGCATTTGATTATGAAAATAGATGGGTGAATTCATTAAACCTTTAAATATTACTCTGATATTTTCAATTGTGTTTGAGAAAAATGAGATCCAGATTGACAGTTTTAACAGTGATGAGATTGGAATTTTAGTCCAGTGTTTCTCAAAACTAAATACCTTTAGTTACCGTAGAATTTTTTTCTCCCCATTTTTCGGCGCTAAAAGTATTTATGTTGTGTTTCAAATTCTTAGGTTTCGATCTTGATATAGACTTGTTTCTATGTCAATATAAATATTACCATTTAATGAACTGTGCCATTTAATTTCAAAACACTGTTTTTATAATACGAGTACAGGCAATTTTCCCGTAATTTAATTTAGTTTAAGAATGTTTGTTGTCATTTCAACATACACGAATTTAAAAGCGAAATTAAATTATCTCAGGAAAAATTATCAGCTTTTATGAGTTGTGTTCCATAAGATAATTCTAAAATAACATTTGGGCATTTAATTTATTATAAATCAACTGAACAATTGGGAGTATTACAAGTTGCGTTCATCATTGCTTGTTGCGTTCCGGGTAGCTAAAACTGCAACGTTCGCAATATGCCCAGCACAACAGGTTAAATGTAAATACCTCTGGCATTAATCATGAGGCGTATCTGTATTTCACGCTTATTGCTTACACTATAGGTAATGAAATTCTAAATGTATATAGAATTGCATTTTCATGACCTTTCGCTGCCATTGTTAGAAGAAAAGGAACGGCTTGCAAGTCATAATACCTGACCTCATATGTTGCAGAACACTGATGTAAGATATAATCACGAAAAGAGCCATCGAAGCACACGACAAATCGGGCACGTTCTGTTAGATAAGCATCTTTTTATGGGCCCGGTTCTATTGAGTAAAAATGCCAGCTAATGAATAAAAGAGATGAACTATCCTTTGTGTTATCACCCTTCGATATCTATAGAGGGACGGCGGAAGTGTCGTGTAACACCCACAGTTACTGCACGAGTAGAACCAGGCAGCTGATGTATGAATTTTAACACTGACGGCCTCTTGAACTGAAGTTGCTCCTGCTTTTCTTCAACACAATATACCTGATCCATCAAAAATTAACCCTTGTTGAATAAGTACTTCAACGTTTCCCTTTATAAATCCAACACTTTTTCTATTCGTAAGAAAAGATGATGGCCATGTGCAATTCCGCTCGTCACCTGGAGGATTAGGGTTTATTTTACTGAACGGAAAATTCTGTGCTTTTTTTTTTTTTTTTTTTTGCAATATTTTATCTTAATTCTGAAAATATGAATATCCCATAACTCACTGTGATAGATTCTGGGCTCATTTACAACAATATTAATTCCTTGTCTCGGAAAAGGAACTTTACAACATTAAACGCTTGCTTAAAGAACAAAATGAGAAGAGATGTTGGAAGAAATGCTTTTGGTTTTTAATATGGAGTTCTGCAGATCAGTAGAAAATTTATAATTTTTTGAGAAAACCTAGGCTGCTTAAGTGAAATTGTTGCAAACAAACTAAAGGAGTAACACAGAGGAATATTTAACAAATGTGTGATATAATTACAATTTAATCCTTCTGTAATATATGTGATTAAGAGGTTTCTTGTACTAATGTGCCTTTCTCCTTTAAAAATGATTTTCTGACACAAAGGAATTTCTGACGTGTGCTACAAAATGCTCGATGTTCATGCTTTGCCTTATATCTAGTTATCTACTGTATTTATATCCATGTGAAGTGCTAATGCAATGCTAAGTATTCATTCCTAGACGAATAGACTGACATTTAAAAAGAAAGGGCCATACAGAGTTATTTTTGACTTGCGTCAGCAGTTGAGCACAGCGCGCCCTGGGCCAAGGTCACGTAAGTCCCCTTTCATTACAATATATTTTTCCCCCTCTGATGACTGCATTTGGGAATCTGACGCAGTTTGCTGTTAGGAGAGTAAATATTATTTGCCTTTGTGTTATTACGCTTACTGCAGGCTACTAGTGGCATAGTATTATCTATTACACTGTGTTAGTGAAGTAAATGATATTGTAGTGTATTGTATTGAAATATCACCAATAGAATAGAGAAAAAAGTGTTCAGTATAAATTCCTGACCGGTTCCATCGTCTTGCGGTGAGCGTGTCTGCCTGCTAATCCCAAGGTCCTAGATTCAAATCCTGTAAGTTCAGTTGTCTGGGTAATACTTTTTTCCTGCAGATTTTCCTTGCCTTGAAAAGGTGAATACCAGTAATTTTAAGCGTTCTGGACTCCGTACTTACTCACGCACTCATGTCATCAAACATTTATTCATCGTTTCTTTGGACCTTACTTGTTATGAAGGGTGTTCGATTGAAACAAAAACGGATGAAATTCCATACCATAGAAGGGATAAAATGGAAGAATCGCGCATACAGAAATGTTACGAGTGAATGCGGAGTTCATTAAAAATGTCAAATGTATGAGTGCAGACTTATAAAAATTCCTGCAATATAGGTATATTCATCCTAAGATAATACCAATAATGTGTGCACGAAATTTTGCATTGCGTTTCGTTTGTCTTGTTAGTAGTATGAGGAAGCGCGTTGCATGCAAGAGCTACACGCCTTTGGTTAGGAGTCCTGGTCTTTTCCGTTAAATGGACATGCGAAGTTTTCTGAGAATGCTACAGTAGAAGTTGGCATTTACGGATTGTGCTTGGGGCTGAAATGGGGTAAGCTGCATGCCTTCGTGAATCCCGAAGACTGTGAACATACTTTCCCGGCGGATAGTGCCATTTTTAAACTTTTATTCGTAGGCGTCGCAGGAAGTTTCTACTGCATTGATGCAGCCTTTGTCTCGAGTTGGTAATGATCAACCCAAGACCTGTGACAATTCGAGCTAGCATAGAGATTGAGATGCTGCAATGTCAAACCCGTTCTTTGCAATTTGTGTTGTGGGGTCAGCATGCGCGGTACCCATCGTGTACAGACTTTGCGAAAACCTAACCTGCCATGCATTATGCGGTAGGTCATGACGTGTTAACAATAAATAGCAGCGGCTATAGTGTCTATAGTCATTAAATCTTCAACCTCGTTGCAAATTCGCCTCTGTGACAATCTCCGTGACCGACCAACTCGGTGCTCGTCTTCGATACGTGTCTGCCCTTCAGATAACTTTTGCATCAATTGTAAATAACCGGACGTGATAGGCACATATTGGAAGCATTTCTTTAACAATATTACTTAATTCTGTAACCTTCCCCCCCCCAAATCGCGCTACGGAGCGCTGCTCGAGAATTGTACACTCAGAGGCAGCGTCATCTTGCAACTAATGTTTCGCTATTGTAAACATCGGTTGTCTCGTGTCGAATGCCATCAATGGACACCGGCAAAATGTAGTCATTTAGTGACAATAGCCGCGCGTCCGTGAAGTTACCACCTGTGGATTTTGGCCGCCCGGTGTTTCTCTTATCTCATCCCTTCCTCTCGGAGGTGCACTATGAGGGGCTTAGACACAAAGAGACAGCCGTTAGAAAGTCTCAAGTACCAAATGTATTCTACTTTGCCCCAAACAGTCCAATCTAAGTCATCGTTTATTCACTATTTTTAATTTTATATAATTATGTGCATCCCTTTGTTCTTTTTAGATGCTTCATGTCTCGTAATTTGTTTTACTCTAATTTGTGCCTCCACGTTCTAAAAGGCATAGCCGTAACCTTATAAACATTTAACATGTTTCCTTTCCTTTCTTTCTTTTTCTTTTTCTTGTCTTTTTTTTTTCTATGTATTGTTCCACATATATGTGAATTAATCTGCCCAACTAGTCATTAAAGTATTTTCTTGTTTCTATATTAAGGTATATATAATTCCCGATTTCTTGAACTGTTTCAGCAATTTCCTTTGTTTCCTTTCATTATAAATCTGATTACTCATTTAGCACCATTAATTTTATTTAAAAATACTACAATACATTCGCGCATTCTTCGTAGTATAATGAAATGACTAATGAAACTAAACTATCTGGCCACATGCTTAATAAATATCTTCACATTTCTAAATGTAGAAAATGTGTTGAATAAAAAAATACCGAAGCATTTATAAAATACAGACATGTAATTACCTGACAAAAAAGGGGGGACTTGTTTGTCATGTATCATGCACTCGACTGGTCTTCTTTATGGGAGTAATGCAATTGTCTAACTTAATGACTACGAAAAAATTGACTCATGACTACGATTCATTTGCGCAAGCACTCAAAATTAACATTATCAATTAAAAGCAGTGACAGTAAAGAAAATTGTCGCAAAAACTATTCATGGCAAATTTACAGGATGGTAAAACTATGGATTCTTTTTGTACATTGTTTTCTTATCTATGCATTGTGTGAATGGCCTAGGGTAAAGAGGGAGAGTATTGAACTTCTGAAAGTAATAATGGCAATTATAAACGGAGTTAAGCACTAGACGTTGTTTTACCTGATACTGAGCAATACAAATGTTAACAAACGCTACATTGAAAACTGTAGTACTTTGGAGAGGCACAACATTATTTGGCACAACTTACAGCAGTCCACACACCTGTATCACGTATTACTGTCATGTGCAAACTCTTCACAAAATGAACAAGCGTCATGTTTTTTTTTTTTTAACTAGTGTCATCATTTTCGTCGTCGTACAGCACAAAGTTTCGTTATCACACAGTTGCCTTTTTGCTCACAACTGACGTCGCTACACAACTATGTGCTAAGCGAGCTCTCTAGCAGTGATATTTGGCACTTAAGAACATTGTCTTTCAAATATTATGTAAATCATTCTCATGCGACACATAATTCATGAAAAATAGCTGTGCATATTTGAGTCCATCTTTTTGAATACCTTATATTTTTTAAGCTGGGATAAGAAACACTGAACAGGACAGGGATTTGTTTATTTACGGACGCTCTTTAACATCTCGGGTCATCAGCGTCAGGGGAGGGAGCGAAACAAGGTAATTAAGAGAGACGGAGCTTGCAAATGATAAGTGGAAGAGGGAGAAGAGGAGCAATTATTTAGACAAATTCTAGCTAAACAGGTACTTGATGTAATGTCATATGCTGCTCAACAAAATTAAAAGTCAAATCAGAGTACTGCTACTTGTTAAATTTCCGAAACAAATAGCTTTATTTATCCAAATGGAAAATAAGGTTGTTATAAATTCCTTTATCTTTTAAATGGATACTTTCTTTCCTTAACTTGTTAGAAATTGGTGATTATCTCAGTAGCACCGCTACAAACCACGATGAATGCGACCCCCATGGGTGACCGAGGTCGTTAAGGCGCGGACTCGTGAGCGGGAGGTCTGGGGTTCAAATCCCTCCAGGACCGTTCTCCCTGACAAAGTTTTTTCCATGTTTTCCTCAGTCTTCTTAACTGACAAATGCCATGGAGGTACCTAAACTTAGGCCTGGAACGTTTCCTTCCTTTAAAAAAAAATCCTTTCCCAATTTATTATTTCATCTCATGTATGATCAGTGTTTAACGCCTATGGTGCCTCAGCAGTAAAAGCGGGTGTTAAACACCATTTAAAAAAAACAATGCCTGCGGATTATGTTATCAAATGCAGTGCTTTAAATAAAACATGTGGAGATTCAGATTTTTCCATTAAAATTTGCTGAACACTCACGAGTGTTCGTTTAAATTGTATGCGGATTATGTTATCAAGTACTTAGCATTAAATAAAACATGTAGAGATTCAGATTTTTCCATTAAAGTTTGCTGAGCACTCATAAGTGCTCGTCTAAATTGTATTTATACAGTTAGAAAGAAGATAAGTCAACAAATGTGGTACAGCGCATTGTACCCGCATTTTAAAAACTAACTTAGATATGAATCTAACATTAGATATCGAAAGGGTCTATGAAAGCCTCGTTCTTCATCTAATACCATAATCTATTGAAAGGTTTAATTGAATCTCTCTTCGTTGGTATGCAGTCGGTTCAATATTACAAACGGAAACTCAACTGCCCCATAGCCACTGCTTATAAATCTTGGTATCGGCTTGTGTGTAGTAATTATTAGAGCCGTTTTACACACCGCTGGCGTTACTGCCGCTATTCAACCTTGCTGAATAGTTGCAATAAGCCATATTTCAGCGAGCCAATCTATATTTGAATAATTCAACATTAACAGTACCTATGTATTCACGCGTTCTATTACTGGGCATGTGTGACTATATTTATAACCTCTTTCGACAAATTTTATCCTCACGCACCGTTCCAATCTTCATGATTTCACTATTCAGTTGTTTTCGAAACACAGAATGTAACAAAAGTACACAGTATTTATTCTTACCAACATTTGTTGATGTTTTTCAGAGTATAAATAAGTCAAGATGCAATTGTACACCCAAATCACATAAATGTTTAATAAGTATGAAAAATACATACAAGAGGAGGATGCTTTATGAAAAGGGATTGTACTATGAATCGTTGAATTTCTGAAAACACAGGTGCAATTTTTCGGAAACCGTAGTGGCCATCGCCGATAGGTTCTGCCTTTGTCAATGGTGGCAGATTGTATAAGTGTCTCCTAGTGTATAACTTTGATTGAAATTGAAATTTATTGAAAACATCTCAATAGAATACATAGTAAACTACATTAAAGCATATATGTTATCAATCCATTACAAAATGAAATCTTAAAATACAAAAAAAAAAAAAAAAAACTAATCTTACTTAATAAATATTTGCTTTCTAGAATTGCATGTTTATATTCTGATCCCAATACACACAACTCCAGGTTATTAATGTATTGGCGACCACCATATTGTTGTATTATCCTACTTTTGTTAATGCTCATTTGCCCTATTGCACTTCTAAGATAATTTTCCCTCTATTTTCCTCTCAATTATTCTTATCCCTTTCTCTTTAACTTTGCCCAAATAGTTCCCTCTCGTTTTATATTCTTCTCTCCTTTTACAGTTAAAATCTTTCGAATTAATATTTCCCAGTCTAAATTCTGCCAGTTTTGTTGCCAAGCCTGTTCTCTCCATAACTTTGTTTGCCTACAGTAATATAAACAATGAAAATCTGTATTGTTTGCCCCACACATCGGATATTTTTCAACATCTTTATCATATCCTAATCCGTTTAAGTTCTCAACTGCTGTCTTAGCCCATGCAAACCCTTCCCGACCTACCTTATCACATTGTTCTATATATTTTTCCTACCCCATATTATTTTTATTTCCCTATAAAGTCTCAATGAAATCTTTTCTCTTATACTATCAAATATTTCTTGTCGCTCAATATATTCCAATCTTAGGTTTATTTTTCTCAGAATTCCCCGTTTTAGCATTCCCTATTTATTCATAATTTTCCTAAACCTATCTGTGGTAAATTTCCTGCACTTTGAGTACGATGATCCTTTCCACTTACATTGCTCTTGGATACTGAAACATTCTTTAATAATGCTTTGATTAGAAGCGTCAGGCTTTTTGCAAGTTAAGATTCAATATTTTTTTCTCTTGCCTATATGACCAAATGTGAGATATTCTTTTTTCTGTACCACTCAGTAATATAATTGATCTTCAGAATAACTTGTTCAATAATTTGTAATTTTATTATTTTGTTGAAATTCTTTGCAAAGTTTGGAAAATGGCGTTTGATTTTAATATAGAACAAAATATTTCATATTTCATCAATCACTCTATTGTTCCAGGTTTCACAATACCGTGAACTAAATTAGAACCCGAGAAGGGGGAAAAAGACAGAAATAGATTTTAAAATGTGGTGAATTTGTTTTTGAATATGTTTATGACTTCTGTTCATAAACATTTTTCTAATTTCTATAAGTAATTGTATAGTTAAAATGCATTTTAAAAATATTACATTAAAACGTTTGAAATAAGAAAATATCAGGGCAATAAAACTTATTTTATTTTAATTTTAGTATCTGTTTTATATTACCATTCTACTATCTAAAGTCATAAAATTCAGATGAAATAACATTATTTATATTTTTTTCAACAAATTTTATATTTGTGTTCAGAAACTAACTATATTTACGTAAGACACATACGTTAATTCTATTGACAAGTTTCGATGCAATTGCTATGTTTTAATGTGTTTTTTAAAACATTAAAAATATTTCATATTGCCACTATCTTCCCTTTTTCATATCAAAGAATATTTAAATTGAAATCAGAGCTCTACCAAGCAATCCCGAATCAGAACGCTGTATTGAAATTAAGCTATTACATCGTGGACATAAGCGGTAGTTTGCAAGAGGTACAATTATTAGTAAATTAATTCAAAGTGTGATATTTTTTAATTTCAATATTTTGTTTATTAAAGATAACTCATAACACCTCAAAAGTTGATGACTGAAGTAATTTAAGTTTCTGGTAGTCACCTCATGGCATAACCAATACAAATTAGTTACAAGTGATACAAGCATTCCAGATGAGATAAAATTCTGGAAATAATAATAAAATAAGAGAGTAGTTGAGCGTTCTGTGCAAACTCGAGAGAAACCAACTTTAACTCTTAACTCCCTGTTAAGAATATGTGTAGCTTCATAAACAGTATAAATTAAGAATGAGTTTCGCAATTTAATTGCTTTAAATGTAAAACCTGCACTAAATGTAGCGATACTAACACAGAGTTAATTGTAAGTACACGGGTGTCGCATTCCAACACTTTTGATCATCCTGCATATATAAGGGTTTTATTTAAATATAACAAAATCCGTATGACTAATTAAAATTAAAACAAGAAACTCAATTTTATCGTCTCTTTAGTTAACTTCTATATGTGCTCAATCCACGAGCGGGACACAATGAACGAAAAATCAAAATCATCTTGTGCAATTTCCACAACTGTTTCTATATTTCTCTTTTTGAAATGTGTAATGTTTCATGTATTGCTACATACATCAGCGATGTAATGTGTGTGTATCCATCCATCCCTCCCTCCATTGCTGTAATGTGCATTCGAAAAATAAACACTATAATGGAGTGATCTGGAATTAAAATTAAAATGTGTTAACGCTCTTATAGTAAAACTCTTCAAAACTCCTACAGGCGCAATGACGATGTGTTTAAAACACTAAAATCGCGATTAGGTGTTTCTGTGTTCGTCTGCACTATTTGTTTCGAACCATCTGTGCCAGTATTTAATCCTTGGTTGGAAGTGGAAGAGAATGCACGGCAGAGAAGTAATTCTGTTGTTAAATATGGATCATACCAGGACTCTATTAGTGCTTTTGCAGAATTTGTTTCCGATTACGGAGTGTCGGGGAAAAAACTACTGAAAAAAGAAACGTATATTAGAATATATTGCATATACTGTCTCGCGGTTTGCACATTCAGAAAGAGAAACTATAAATTGTTGTTGAATGCACAGACACAGAGCTAAGCGCATGCATAAACCTTAGTTTGTTTGTTTCTTCCATTTGCAATTCAATACATTGTCTCACTGGCACTTTCAAGACATTATAGATGTGAGTTTCGTTTTCTTTGCAAATTAATCTTGTTTCCATTGCAATTGGAAGGTTTAGAGCGTATACGAGAAGGCCCAGTGAGCTTTGTGGCTGGCTGAAACTCAATTAGTCAAAGGTGCAACTTTACTTTCAAAGGAACGGCACATACCCATACTAGATACTTTTCATTCATATAGTGGGAGATGAATGAATAGCGTTTAACGTCCGTTTTTGCTACAGGGGCACCGCAGGCGAGGGACACTGATGGTACATGAGAAGAAATGATAAATTGGGAAAGGATTTATTTTTAATGAAGGAATCGGTCCAGGCCTAAGTTTAGGGCACCCCCCCCCCGGCATTTGCCATTTATGAGGACTGAGGAAAACCTGGAAGAACCCTCAGTCAGGGAGGACGGCCCTGGTGGGATTCGAACCGCAGACCTCCCGCTCACGAGTCCGCGATTTAACGACCTCGGCCACCGGTGGGGTATATAGTGGGAGATGAGTTTCGCCTAGATGCAATATGCCATAAATGTCGCTCATATCGAGATGTACAAGAGCGTAAAGAAAACTTTCCCAGTTTTTCTTTCTAAAGGTGCAAACAATGAGAAAATATCTAATAAAATAATGTTTTCACTAAGTTTTTCCATAACACTCTGTACAATACAGAGAATCCTATCAAAACTCAACGGGCTAAGATCTAGACTTTTAAATGTAAACAATTTCAAATGCTGAACTACCGAGGACTCCGCATACAGAACTGTAAATTCATGCATTACACATTGATGTCTCTGTTCTCTTGCATTTCTCAAAGCTGCTCGTCTCCTTGATGTTCTTAAAACAACGTTTTCGTGTAGGGGAGTGTTTATGTTCTCGCCTGAACCGATATTGAACTAGGACACAACTCTGTGTTCTTAAGATGCAATGAGTCTTTATCTGTAGTGAAATACTTTTGAATAATTTCCCATTCCAATTCATGATATTAACCTTCAATAGAAACATTTTGTATATTATTATCTGTTTCACAATCAGTAGAAAACAATGAGCCAGATGCCGCTTTTTCTAATAAGGCAAAAATATAAAATGGTTTTATTATTATTATCTTTATCTTTTGTAGTATATTAGTTTTATCCTACTATGTGTGTAGAGAGAGAGAGAGAGAGTTGCTGTTATATATCTTTGTATGAATTATTCCTACACAAAATAAATTCATGTTCATAAATAAGGATTGATATAGCCGCTGAAGGCTACCTTTTCAGCTGTCCATTGCATTCACGGTGTCCCTGTTATCTCTCAGCCGCTACTGCAAATAACTAAAGGTTTGGCTATTGGTGCGCTAACTTAGAACGCTGACTCTACACAAATTAATTCAGGGAATTTAAATCAGGGCTTCAGGGTGGCTATACATCTTGTTGCATAGTTTTGTACAGTTAGTGTACCTAAGTTGGCGGTAGGTGTATGTAAAATACGACCCATTCTGCTCAAGGCTTAATATCGCAGCAAAACTAAGCGCTGAGTCTCGACCAAGAGCAATTAAAGCCATTGCCTACTATGGATCATATTTTATAATGAATGTTGCATCTCACAACGGCGTTGTTTACACCGCTTCATTAAGACCTGTAATATATGAAATACAGTTAAAGCAGCGATCATAATATTGCATTTTATTAGGTCCTCTTGCTTATAAAAATTCTTTAAAATACAAAACGTTTAGAGAATACCAGTTAATTTTTTGCTTCATTTGTTCCTTTCTTTTTTCTTTTCTTTTCTTTTTTTTTTTTTTTCCGAACGTCCAAACGTATTTCCAATCGCGTCATTCACATGAATAGCATTTTGGACCTAAAAGAATGGCTTGTATGCACGAAACAGACAAAAGCATGAATATAGAATAACTTAAATACTTAAAATGTGAGTTGATTGTTATTGAATTGAATGAATTATTAAATGCAAAGTGGGACACAAACAGTGTCAAAGTGTTCTAGCTCAAGCAGTTTTCCTTAAAGAACATAAAATAAACAAACTACAAAATAAAACAGCAAACATTTCACATTAATCTATCAACATTCTGTTCCACTAAATATTTCAATTCTTTAATTAATCATTATCACTTACATGTTTTAATTATTCCACCATCCACAGCTTCAAAGTTCTTTCAACTATTTCCTAAGCTATTTTTACTACTCGCTTCCCTTCTTATTGCCCATTCTAATTTTTTCTTCAGCCTATTCAAAAACTATCCCAGAGATCTTAATTGACCATCCTCCTCAAAAAATAATGTTTAGATGCTACAATTTTTCTCATTTTAAGCCTTTTTTCGTAATCAACCATTCCTCCAAAAATTCGTGTCCTCACAGTAAAATAAATAGATATACCATCTAAGGTTCCCAGAAAATAGGGCACATATTTCGCTTAACTGTCTTTCTGTAAATTTTAATTTCCCACCTCCAAGCCCTAACCATGCAATAAACTTTCTTCTCTTACGGGTTTCTTTGATAATGACAATTCAACTCTTTATAAAATACTGTGGAACATTTATATTTCACTCCTGCCCAAATAACTTGTTTACCATTACCTCACTTTTGAATAATGACGGAAAACCTTTTTTTAACATTGTTTTTACAATCAAACATGCACATTCCATGCTTTGTCAGTTGTTCATCAATAAGATTACTGTATCCTGCTGTTCCTAAATTACTTTCTTGAAACTTTAAAATTATTTTAAAATATGTTAATCTGAAAATTGTTGTACTCCAAACATTTTAAAATTATTTCAAACAACAAAGCTCTTGTCAGTTTTCTTCATTTTTAATAAAACCCCTATACCGCCTACACTGTACATTATTTTACAAGCATTTTAAAATCTAAATCCCATCTCCCCAAAAATATATCGTCTCCTTGACTCTAGTCGTATGTTATTTTCTTAAACAATTAGACACTATTTATTTGTCCAAAAGCAAAACAAAAAAAAATTAAGCAAATTCAACGCTATATTTCTCCTAGATAATGTGCATAATGAGTGTGTAATCCTTTTTTTTTTTTTTACTGCATGCTCCATTACTATAATAATTAGTAATACTACATACATTGCTATAATTTCATTATTACATGTTGACCGCCATGGGTGGCAGAGGTCGTTAAGGTGCAGACTCGTGAGCGCGAGGTCTGGTATTCGAATCCCGCCAGGACCGTCTTCCCTGTTGGTCGTGGTGGTATAGTGGTAACCGTACTTGCCTTCTAAACCCAAGATCGTGGGTTCAAACCCGGCCAGGATCGATGGATTTTTCGGGCGTAAAAATCCTAAGTATGGCTTCCTTCGGAAGGGAAGTAAAGCCGTGGGTTCCGTGTCGTACATTTACAGCACGAAAAAGAACCTCAAGCCTGAAAGAAGAGGCCTCTGAGCAAAATTTGTCGGCCGTTTCACGCCCTGAATAAATTGGGACGCTGATGACCCGAGATGTTAAAGAGCATCCATAAATAAATCAAACCAAACCGTCCTCCCTGACTGAGGTTTTATCCAGGTTTTTCTCAGTACTCATAAATGGTAAATGCCGGGGAGGTACCCTAAACTTACGCCTGGAACGTTTCCTTCCTTGAAAAAATATCCTTTCCTAATATATCATTTCATCTCATGTATCATCAGTTGTCCACCGCCTAAGTAATAAAAACGGGCATTAAATACTATTAAAACAAATTGTTGCATGTTATCGTTGATGCTAATTTTTAACAATTACTTTCTTATTCTAAGCTAATCATCATCTTCTGAAGATTGTCGAAATTGGTGCTATATATGCTTTTGCATTATTTACATTAACATACTTAGTCACTACATTTTCTAAATTATTAGTGAATTTGTGTTAATTTTAAAACTGTCAAAATTGATACTGTTTACAAAATTTTAAACAGTTTTAGAACAAGATCACTATTGTCCATTGGCCATCACCTAGTTACTTTTGCTTCATCTTTCCGGAATATTTCTCGTTCTTCAAAAGTTTGCAATCCCACAAGAGGTGTTCCACCATTTATATACCCTCTTGACAGATACTTGATGGGTTCTCTGCTATTTTAAAGCGATGAAAGTAAGCTCCAAATTTCCCGTGTCCTGAGAGGGTCGCCATAACATTGGGGCTTAGAAGAATGTTAGTTTTAGCCTTTTTACTACAGTCGTAAAGTATGATTTTGTAAATGCTCCATTCATTGTCATTTGCCATTCTGTTTCCCATAGTCGCTGACTTTCCTCTCTTAATTCATTCCTCACTTCTCATTTTGGAATGAGCTGATAATCCACTGGCAGGTTCTTGCTTTTCGCTGCTTCTTTCACGAGTCGGTGTGCTATTTCATTTCGTTCATTGCCAACTTGTGCTTTAACCCAAGTAAAATGTATTTCCCAGTTTTCTTGTTGGAGTGCTTTAACTACTTACTTATTCTTACACAGAGATTGCTTTGTTTTGTGTGGTTATTAATTAAATCTAATGTAAATGGACTATCCGTGTGGATTGCTGCTGTTCACTTGTTAAAGGTTACATTGTCTATATTTTCCAACTGTTCCAGGGCTCTCAATATAACGAAATGCTCAACTTGATTATTTGAGCATTTTTGGTGCAGCTTGTACTGTAGTCGATGACCTGATTCCTGCCCCCACACCTGCATCGCTTTTTTCTGCAATCAGTGTATATCTTCAGTGTATACTCCATGTCGTTTTGTTTCTTTAAATTTAGCTATATCAGCAGGGTGAGACCATTCCCTGTACAGTGTAACACTATCTACCGTTTGTCCTCCATTTATGATTGATGTTCTCTCGATTTCTCTTTTCAAGATATAAAATTTGTCGATTTCTTTAAGTGTTATTGTTACTGGAATTACACCTGTAATAATGCAAACATCCTCGTTTGATATCCTCAACGCCGTGGCTATTTCGATGTTTATAATTCTTTGTACTCTTCTCAGTTTCCTTGCATTGTAAGTCTCCTGTATAGCGTCTATCCAGTTAGGTGCCCCGTAGGAATGAAGATGCAAAATGGCTCCATTGTGTATTATTCTCAGCACATCAGATCATAGCCCCCATTTTATTTTGGCAATTCTCGATAGAGAGTGTATGAGTTTGGTACATTTCTTGGTTACATAGTCCATGTGCGGTGTGAGTGTGTGGATAGGTGGGGCGTGTGGCCTTTCGTCAATGTACCGTCCATTTTATTCCCCACCTATTTTACTTTCCTTTTTAATAACAGATATCTATTTGGCCGAACTTTACTTCCATTCTTCACAGAAACGTGTAATTTCCTTATATGTGTGTGTGTGTGCCCACCCTGAGATAAATAAAAAGGCACACTCTGTAAGCGTTAATTTGTCTGTTCTGCTCGGTTCAGTGCTCTATTCAATGCATGGGTATTAAGTCTTCTAAGTCCTATTTTGTTATCATTAGTCACAGAGTTCTCCATGATAGACGTATGGTGAATAATTGAACGTCAAAAGCAGGTGTCCACTAATGAGAAGTACCATAGTTCGAATCCTATTCATGCATTGCCGCGGTTTTAAATGTGGGGGGATTGTGGGACTGATTTGTTGATTTTAATTGTCTTTGGTTTGTTTGAAATAGACGGTGGATTTACAAGATGGTGGGACAGAATCTTGATTCTTCCGAGATGCCGCAGCTAGCTCGAAGGCATAACCACCATAACTTGCCGTTTAAAGATGTGGTGATGAACTCGGGCTTTCTTCGGAGCTCTCTTTTATTCAACTAAGGGAGAAAAGGGATTTGGTTGGGAGTTGTTGAACGAAATACATGGATACACTGCACTTGCTATTCATTCAGCAATTTTATCGTATTTCTGATTGACAGCTACCAGCAAGGAATGAGATGAGACGTTTTTACACTATTGTTCACCAGGCACAGTTCCCTACTTCACTCACGCCCCAAACTGCGACCTCGTTATCTCGATTTACTATCATGCTATCAGATTACTTAAATACTTTCTTTTTTCACTTCACTACAATAACTCTTTTGTGTTTTCGACGAGCTGCGGTTGAGATTACTCGCGTATGTTTGCCTCTCAGATACACCTGAGACAGCTCGCGAATGCTCGGCGCCTCGACACACTGAAAACTGCCCATACACATGATAATATAGTTTTCAATTTGAAACCCTTTTTGAATTAGGGATTTACGCTCACACATAACAAAATTAAAGTAATGCATTTAAAAATAAATAGTTATTTCAAATGAAATATAGACAATAGATATTTTCATTTTAGTTTTCACCTTATAATAGCTATTAATGTGACATTTCATTTTAAATCGAAGATCATTAATTTGGGTTTTCATGTTAGAGCATAAATGCCTTAGAATTAATATATATATATATATATATATATATATATATATATATATATATATATTGTGCGTTAAAATTTTATTTGTAAAATCCAACAAATAAAAATAAAAAACTGGAGGATTAAAACCCAGATAGTTCTTATTACAATACAAGTGTTTTTTCGTCTTAGCCATCAGACTACGCGCTACGAACAATCGCATTTCTCTTTATGACATAACTTGAATAGGAACTGAAGATGGCATTAAACGTGTATTGTGAGTGAATACATCTGTTTTTTCCCAAACGGTCAAATTTTCTGATCGTTATAATTTTTATCTATGGATTGATTGTTGATTTAGCTCATTTACGGACGCTCTTTAGCACCTCAGATCATCAGCGTCCCATTCAATTCAGGGAGTGAAACGGCCGATAAATTTTGCTCAGAGACCTCTTCTTTCAGATTTGGTGGTTTTTTACATACCGTAAATATACCACATGAGATCCAAAACTTTACTTCCCTTCTGAAGGAAGCCATACTTAGGATTTTTATCCCCGAAAAATCCATCGACGCTGACCGGGATTGAACCCCAATCTTGGGTTTAGGAGGCAAGTATAATTACCAAAACACCACCAGGACCGACTATCTGAGGGTGTACATATATACATGTTACCTAATAGAAATATAGCCACATCTATACAATGGGTGATATTCGAAAATATTCTGCAATTTTGCCACCAGAAATGTACAAGTCATGACGATGGGAACTTCGTGAAAACTTCACTTTCAACTCTAAGGTTTGCAGCCTACAGATACGGTGCGCATGATGGAGACAAATGACGGTGATTATCGCCACCAAGGCGATGGCTATGACATACCATTGCCGATTTCCGCTTTGAGCTAAGTGCCTTTTAGGTTTGTGTGCGCATGTGTTTCAACACTTGGTCAATAATTTGTTAATCTGGAAGGGTAACCTATTTCCGGACCTCTTTCGCATAAATCTTTCGCGCAACTCGCTTTTCAGCTCGTATTCCTTTCTTCGCACTTCACAAGCAGACAATTTGTAGAGGCAAGGGCACGAACGCTCGACAAAGCCCTACAATTAGCCCTTGCCAGATTGATAGCGCCATTTCCGGCCAGTCGGCCTGAGTAATGAACGGCGAGTCACGTCTTTTGTGTTTAAGTGCATCAAACACTTTCACTTTACAAACGACTGGCTTCCCTGATTCGTGTCATTAATCATGCTCCCACAAAGCCCTCTATGACGTTACCCCTCTTCACTGTTCTCGACAACTCCGGCAGGCTCTAGCTGTTGCCGTTACTATCAGTGGATATTAGCATTTGAGTCATATCACCTCTGCGGATAATATATAAGCTAACCACGAGAAATTAATGCTCTACATATTAAAGTAATTTGTCTGTACTGCACACAAACGTCATTTTTAAAAATTTCTCGTCTGAAAGAGCGTTAAAATTATTTTGTTGAAATTTTACAGACGTGCTATATAAATTTGGCTAACAACACATTTTTATGAGAGGGTTAAACTATCAATTTATTATTGCAATGAACACCTTTTTTTTTCCTCAAAATATCCATTACCAAATATTTTAAGAGCAATTGTATTTAGTGTTGTACCGCCTGCAAGAGCTCAACTTTTTCCATACTGGAAAATGAAAGTTTAAACTCTTTGATGAAATATATGTATTATTATTATTATTATTATTATTATTATTATTATTATTAATTCATATATTGGAAATTACTGCTTTAATTTAATTTTATTTCGTTATTTACAGACGCTCTTTAACACCTCAAGTCATCAGCATCAGCTTTAATTCAGGATGTGAAATGGCAGATAAATTTTGCTCAGAGGCCTCTTCTATCAGGTTTGACGTTCTTTTACGTGTCTTATATGTACGACACGGGACCCACAGCTTTATTTCCATGCCGAAGGAAGCCACACTTAGGATTTTTACGCTGTAAAAAAGCCATCCACCCTGGTCAGGATTGAATCCGGAATCTTGGGTGTACGGGACAAGTACGCTTACAACTAGACAGACCAACGGGACCGATGGAAATTACTGCACCGTTCACTGTAATTTAAATACATTTTTAAAAACTATATTTAACAAACACCTTTTTATAATCAAATTATGGAATAACACAGTGTTGAACGTTATTTTGTGCATTTATATTAAATTCACGATGCAATTCCGCTATACCTATTCATCAATTTCTTAGCTGATACTTAGGAGTTACATAGAAATTCACAGCTATGCTTCATACACTCTCACAAACTATTAGGCAAATAAATAATATATTATTTTTATACAGCTCATAGTATAAGTAATTCATTTAACACAAGCCATTCAGACTAGAAACAGTATTTTATAGCACTCGATGCTTTAAAATACACATTATAACACTCTAATTAAACAAAGTTTATGTAATACGGAATATGGTGAATATAAATATGTTTAAGCGCATAAAAGTATCTTTTTTGTTTTCAAATCAAGTCATAATACAATAAGTGACATTACAAAATAACTATAAAACAAATTTCTAAAATTTATTTTCACAAGTAACCACTTTTGTAGCCCGAAAACTTTTCAGGGTGGAGGAAAATCAATAACAGATCATCCCATCATTGTGCATGCCCAAATGCATATTATTAGTTCATTCACCGCGAGAAAGAAACAATGAACGTTTTGGAATTATTGAAATAAATGTAGTTTATAATTACTAATATTTATTAATATTAAGAGATGTGTAAAATAATATATGAAGTGTGTAATCAGTTATTAAAAGTGGAATTTTATTTCGTGTTTTGAACTAGCGAAAAAAATATAATTCCACTTTTTTCGAAAGTTCAAATCACAAAATAAAATTCCACTTTTAACGCTTGCATCATAAATAATTAGTGTGCAATAATGGAAGAAGGATGAACGTAGTGTATAAGAATAATTTAAGAGTATGTTGTCCCTAGTCAATGAAACTACAAAAAGTAAAGTAAAAATAAATTTACCTTAAAACTTTATTCTATCAGAATATGACATAACAATAAAAAGGAAAGCAATAATAAAACAAAAATAAGTTCTATAAATATAAATTGGTAAAACTAACATACAAAAATTAAAACGGGCAGAAGCAACGCGATTTAAGAGCTATGAGGTATATTATGTAGATATTGCTTTTTATATCATTTTCAATTAAAGGCATAAAATATTTAAATGTAATAATCAGTTTATGAGGAATTTGTAAAAATACAAAATTATCTCAGGTATTGCAAATAATTTGTGCATACTGGAGATAGTATTTTATTGCAAGCACATATCATAACAAAATGTAGGACGATAACATGAAATGTAGTCAACAAATGATTAATGTACAGTATACCGGGCGAATCATCTAAAATTACCACCGCAAATATTTCCAAAATGAGGTGTGTATTTGATGTTTTGGTTTTATAGAATTGAAGTTCAGAGAGGGGCGCAGAACTGTAGGCCTGTAGATTCCAACAGTGGTCAGCAAGTTTACATAGGAGTAAGTTTCTGGTTTTTAAATGAAACAATACCTACTGACACTAAGAAAATAACAATATATCATATTAGAACCATGATGCCATTTTTTGCATGACAGTGCAAATAATTTATGGAATTGCTGACTTATTTCGATGGAATGTTTAACATGCATGCTGATATATAATGATGGTTATTAGCTACAGTAAATAGATTATTTTCAAAGGAAAATATACATTTTTTGCCCATTAATTACGTCAATTAGTTGCCTGCAAGTAAATTTCTATAACTACACACGTTTTAAATTAATATATGGTCTTAATGCACGTCTGTAAAATAGCCTATAAATTGATAAAAGCTTGACAAGTGAATTTTTCCTGTGCATTTTGTTTCCACTTAATGCTCTCTTCTTTGCGGGTTGTTTCCTAGGGGTCATGAATCGTCAGAGAACTTGTTAAGCTGCTGAAACAGACTCCAGTTCACCAAAATGGTAGGCATTCACATAAGGTATAAAGCAGCAACGAGCACTTTTTCCAAACAAAATTCCCTTGGTAGCTCATGTTGTATTCAAGCTTATAATATCTGATATGGATCATATGTTTTCTGTAAAAACGAGACGATTGCATCAGAGCATGATTATTAGTATGAATTTCCTGAAGAACGGATTCAATTAGAATTCCATTGAGCTGTTAAATGTTCATTGGAGTGATTCAAGTATGAAATTCTGTCAAAAGAGAATTTCCATTTGTATTTACACAGAAACGACATTCCTGATAATGATACAGCATATACTGCCTTTGGCTACGAAGATTGATAAAGCTGTAACATGTTTAATGCTGCATAATCATACTGGGTATGCCCTCTGACGGTAGGTAAGTGTGTACAGTATGCAGCCATCACGCTCTCTGGAGTCAGTGCAACGAAGCTTGACGCAGTAGGCACCACAGTTTACCCATAAAAGAGTTCTTCGTTTCTTATCGTTCCGTGAGATCTTTTGCTGACGGGTATTAAAAATTAGCCTTATTCAATCCCATTAAACGTAGAGTGCTCTCATCTGTTTTCTGCCATAGCCTGCCAACAAACGTGCTATTAGAAAGCACAATGAATGAATAATATCAAAACTCACCTCTATATAAGTAATATGCATCTGCAATTTTATTTCTCTATTCATTTCCCTATCTTTTTAGACCAGGATGTTTCCGATGACAGAACTGCAATTATTAAAACTAACTCTAATGCAGGATCGGACTAGAAAACATCTCAACCAGGCAGTTTGACATAAGCAGGATTTAAACCTTCAGTTACCCCAAACATTGTCAAAGCTGAACTGTATAGGAATTGTTTTTTTTTTTTTATCAGTGAATCCCACTTTGTAAAATACATACTTGTGCTTGTTAAAAATACCAGATGAAAATTTGACGGAAGCTTAATGACTTTCGTGCAGCCACGGAAAAAGGAATATAGGCTAAAAAGACAATGCTGCTTTGGTCAACTCTTCACAGATCAACTGGCAGTAGTCTGTTGCCATTGTGATTGAAAGAAGGATAAAAACTAAGAAAGTGATTGATAAAATGAAAAGAATCCGGAAATGTTTGAGGAAAAATACCACGAACTTTATACATATATAAGGATAATTTTTCCAGACGAAATTTAATGTGTGTATGCACTTCTAATTATGTTAGCAGCATTTACAGTTTTTGAACTTGCTGCAAATTTGGAAATTCAAATGGTGAAAATAAGTTATTGACTTATTAAAGGGGAATGGAAATGAAACCACATTAAGAGGAATGTAAAATAAGAAGAAGCTTTGTTCTGTAATAATGTAAATTCATAATAAATGTTATATATACTAGTAAACTAACGTTCAATTTGTTCATTTGATTTTCATAGCTTTAAAAATCATCAGTATATAGAATCAATCCAGTTCCAGTTTTGATTCCAGCTCCATTTTCTATCTAAAATAATTATAATTTTATATATATAACTGTGCTTTATTCGGTATATTATTTTCCAGTGATATTTACTTAATGCTTACACATAGTTGTATTATTGCACGAGAATTAGGAGTGTAATCGCATTAGCCATAATCTAATATTGTAGCTGCATTGTATCAGCGTAATGTTATGTAATGAAAGAGAAGGCCTTAACTTTTATCACTTAAGTTTCGAAATGCTGTTTGCTTTTATTTCAGGTAGACTATTTAAAAGGTAACTCGGTAAGACAGGCTCATCAAATGAGTATACTTACAGATATCTCTAACACGTGTAGGAGACCTTTGCTCTTAATGGGATTTGACAGAGTTTCATTTAGTTTTATTTAATTTCATATGAATAGTATATGTTTTAATATACACTTCAAACTTAATGCTGATATTCAAATATAATCATAGACATGAAATAAATGAATCGCAGACTGCGTTAATTATTCGCAGAGAAATTTTGCAATAATTGCATATCTATTGACAATGGAAAATCTTTGCCACCGTTGCTGTCTATTTAGTATTGCAAAGTAATCGTAAGAGAGAGGAAATACAGAAAACGCTAATATACTGATACAATGTTATTGTATTAAATATTCGCATTTAAAAAGGTATAGAATACCTTCTTTTAATAGGATCCGCAATGATATATTAAAACGGTAGCACCAGTTATACAGTGATGATTTAGTCAGTGCTTTATATATACATGTGTGTGTGTGTGTGTGTGTGTGTGTGTGCAATAAAACTAGATAATTGTATATTTTTGTAACCATTATGGCTTTGAATTTGGTGAATCAAGAATTTGGCAACTAAATAGGACAGAATAAATAGTTTATGAATAAAGAATTTATATTGAGGAGTTTTTGTTAAAAGAAAAAGGGCGATCAATTAAATTTTATTTTACAAAATACAACAGAAACATATTACAAAATTCGTTTAATATTTACTTATAAAGAAAAAAGAAGAATTTTAAAAAAAATATACATGACAGTATTATTTACTAAATGCATGTAATACGAAGATACAGCGTAACGTATGTCAACAATCAAAAAAATGAAAAGAATCACTCAAATTCACGTTATGAATAGATTCTAGAGGGAATGAACTCTTATTTTGCTTTATATGAGCAGGACATATGTACAGTGCTAGAAAAAACGATTGAGCGCACTCTGAGAACAGGAACTATTCCAACCCTGCTGCGCTTTTGAGCGCGATTCGCACGGGTTGAAACCGCGAATATGTTGCTCTACATCAAATATGTGAACAGAACATCTTATATACAAGAAGACGTGGCTCAGAGGTATAAAGTAAGAGCTTTGATCGTTGGTGATAGGGGTTCAAATCTCGGAGTCAACATTTTTTTTCCCCCCCAGAGGTCAATCATATTGTCTAAAGTGTTTCTCACCCCTCTCCATTTTTATATTAAACTAACATTGACTTTTTAAAAAATTTGGTTATAGATTGCGTATTAGGTATTCATAAATATTATGGCCGACGTCTCCAAATATTGCCGATAAGGCCTGACTCCACTTCCTTTTTCTTTCCTTTTGTCATGGTTTCAGAGTTCTGTTTTTTACTGATAGAGGTAGTCAATCGCTCTTTTTACCTACAACGACGCGACACATTTTTTAGGCCGTTGATGAGCGTACTGCTGTTCTTCCTCTTATTTTACAAGGGTACTGGGTGTTTGCGACGCACCATTGTCAACTGCGAAGAGGTGGGCGGGACACTCTTGGTCAAGGTTGAAAGAGATCTCTTTCGAATCCAGCCATATATCTTTAATTTTGGGTAGTATACGGACAATTAGCAAGTGCTGCAAAGATGCTGGACTTCGGTGTAGAACTGCAACAGTAAAAGAAGATTTGTCTGACGCTCACATGATTGATAGGTTGGCATTTGCAGACTCTTATGACAACTTCGATTGGGGAGAAGTCATTGTCTCTGGCGAAGTTACATTCAGTGCTGTAAGTGCCTCTTCTTCTCTATTTGTTTACAGACCGAGTGGGACTAGCCACAAGATAAGCTATCTGACCACTCATGCAAAGAGTGGTCCAGTGATCGGAACTTGTTGGACGTGGATATCTCAAGATGGAGTAGGTATGCTTAGAACGCGTTCATGAAAGGTTGAACAGTATAGACTATGGATATTAACAAAATTTCCGGACTTTTTGGCCGTGATTTAATGGTCGATACATATTTTTGTTTTCGTCCGGTTCTATGGCGGACATCTTCAGAAGATTAAAACAAAATGTCAACTTGACACTCAGCGGCTGATTCTAAGAATGAGGCTTCATCGTCAATAACTGAGGTGAGAGTGGGGCTGTAACATGACATGGGAAGTGAAAAAGGGAGTGACATGATCATGGTCGTTGTGGTACTGATCGACTTCTAACATGCTTCTTAATAGCAGGATTCCCAATTTTGTTTAGTTTCCTACCGGCTTCTTTCCTATTTATATTAATGCGGTGTTTAATTGTTTCTCTATGTAATCTGCTGTGACAATTTCTGTCAAAAGCAAGGACCTTGCTCGTTTCGTAAACCATATTGTGCTCTTCCAGGTTAATTAAGGCTCGGCAACATCCGATTATTCCCATTGTCCTAAACGACATTTTCCTTTTGTGTTCTGAGACACGTGTTTTTATGCTGCGTTTGATAGTTCAAATATAAACCTTGCCATAGTTGCATGGAATTTTATAAAAACTTGTTATTGAACATGTAAATATCCTGGAAGACCACTACATGGTTTACAAAAACAGCAATATCCTTGCTTTTGACAGAAATTATTACAGCAGATTACATAGGGAGGCTACTGAAATATTTAAACACCCCAATAATATAAACAGGAAAGAAAGATGTATGAAATTTAATAGAATTTGGATTCCTGCTCTTAAGAAGCATATTAGAACTGCTTTCTACCAATATCACAATGATGATGACCATGTCACTCCCCCTTTCGCTTCCCACATCACAGCCTCAATCTCATCTATTAATGACGACTTAGCCTCATTCTTAGAATCAGCCGCTGAGTGTCCAGTAGATATTATATTTTATTCCTCTGAAAATGTCCCCATAGTGTTGGATGAAACATCAGGTGTCCAGAAATATGAATTGACCATTAGACCACGACCAAAAAGCCCGGAAATGTTTGCTAATATAAAAGACTTAGGCCGTGAAAACCTACGTATGTATTTAGTAAAGACTACACACTCACATCCTGGAACAAGTTCTTCTCCCTTATGCCCGGGAACGTTATTCAGAAGAAAATATTTAATTCCACCAGGATAAATAATCGATCCACCCGTAGACCGAGGTGCAGAAATGATGTGTTCGAATAGATACCTGGTCTCCTAAATCAGCAGATTTGAAACCAGTGGAAAAATGTTTGAAGAGATTTCTCGAGGTCTCAGATTCACAAATACTGTGCAGATCTGGCATCCCGTAGAAGGTATTTGGGAGTCACTAGTAGATCACCCCACTTATTTAAGAAAGTGACAGAAAATCACGGAAATCTCTTCTTGTTTCATTCTTTGGGTGCAGTTTTTTTGAGAGGCAGAAATTCGGGTGTCTGTGTATGACTTTATTTATATGTACAACAACAGCGATGAAATAAGTCATATGCATCATACAGTAAACAAAGTGTCATAAAACATATTTACGTGAATATACAGAGTAATTATATGAATAATCTAATTATGTAACATATCGCCAAATTCGAATGTCTCCTCAGTTATCACACTGAATATCTAGAACAGTCATTTCTGCAAAGGAAAGTATATTTATATATTAATGTAACTAGTCGTTCAAATCGAAATGTTTGGTTTTGCGATACAGTATTTGTGTCTTCTTGTAAAAAAATCGTTCTTTGAACAACTTTTCAATGTTTATTTTACATTATCATGTAATATGTTGTTTCTTACCTGGATATAAATCTAATTTTAAGCAATATTCACACATTTTACTGCGCTTCGTATGTTCTTTTTTCTAGCACTGTACTTGTTGTTGCTTCTTGAATATATATTGCAGCGATCCTTCTTCGAAATATTTTCAAATCATTATGAGTTACTTTTTCGTTCCTAGTCATAATGATAGTCCATGAATGACAAGCTTGTAACTGCAGTATTTTACTGACTGGCATGTCATATCAACATAACAAATTTAATCTACGCATTTACGGGCAACAAATGCTAGAGTTCAACAATAAATTGCCGTTAAAACCTGGTAGCCACATTTTACAATATAAAAGCAATGAAAGCCTAAATCTAACTTTCAAGAAAGAACAAATATATGACGAAACACTGGGGTTAGCGCTGGCCGCCCTCTCCCCTCAATTTGTAAGCGATTGCTAAATTTTACTCCATAGAGAACTAATATGAACATTTTGATTTGAAACATACAATGCATAACTGAAGAAGTATATTTATATTGGGTATTTTCATTCCTTCATGTGATCTGGAAATATACACCTTAATTCTGATTTTTTTCTCCAATGATCATTAAATATAAGGTTAACTGCCAATTTTTATTTTTATTTTATACTTCTAATTTTTATTTTGATTACATTATCAGTAAAAAAATAACTCTGTCCGAAAAACATTAACATATTAAATACTATCATCTGTGTTGCTTAGAACCGATATTCACACAAAACGCCTTTATGCAATTATTATCACCGCTATGTCAAAATCTGATGTTGCCCTTGCACAAACTTTATAATCCTGCTGTTAAAAGGTAACACCACTTCGACATCGTTACACACTAACGTTAATTTGTTTAAGCTCTGCTTGGTTCAGCACGCAACTCACACTAACATGTCTCTGCGTACAGATATTATAGCCTTTAACCTTATTCTATTATTAAGTATATTCATTTTTCGCTGATATTCAAGTCTAGTAATGGTACATACCAAAGTTTGAATTCTATCGATGTGTGAAATGTTTTCTTATGTTTTGCATGTAAAAGAAATGTTTGTAATACACTTGATAATCGCATGTGGTGCCTCTGTAGCAAAAACGGGCGCTAAACACTAATCATTCATTATACACTTGATAACATAACTTCGAAATCAGAGGTTTATTAAGTTGGAATTTATAGGAATTTAGGTTTAAACCAAAAACAAGCTATGTGCGTTTTCATAATACATAGCAAATTGATAATTTTTTTAAAATTAAAATCAAAAAGAAACTATAAAATTATACGCAATTATCTGTTCTGTTTTTTGACTTTAAAATAGTTATCATTGTAGCATTTTATTTGAAAATGAAGACAATTCATTTAATTTATTTTGTTTAAATATAAATTCCTTAAAATAAATTACATTTTTTCCATCAAAACTATATACTGTAGCAGAACATTAAAAATTAACTTTACATTCAAGAAATAAAAAAAAATAATAATAAAATCACAAGGAAAACGACAATCCAAACCTAACATTACCACATACATAGCTAAACGAGAATCGATACATAGCAAACCGAGAATCCAAACCTAGTATTACCAGATGCATGGCAAAACGAGAATCCAAACCTAGTATTACCAGATACATAGCAAAACGAGAATCCAAACCTAGTATTACCAGATACATAGCAAAACGAGAATCCAAACCTAGTATTACCAGATACATAGCAAAACCAGAATCCAAACCTAGTATTACCAGATACATGGCAAAACGAGAATCCAAACCTTGTATTACTACATGTTTTTTCAGTCTAAACATCAGAGCATAAGGTATGAAAAATATGGATTTCTTGTTTAAGGCCTAACTTGAACCTGAAATGAAGTTGGCATTAAAACTCGTGTTGTGAACCCTGCGTCAGTGAATTCTTTCGATATTTTACGAGTCTCTCATATTACACCTGCACTCCCCCTTCTTTCTTTTTTCTTCTTCTTGTTCTTTTTTTTTCTTCTTGTCTCAAAGTGTAGGATTCCGATCAAATTCATTCCTTTTTTTAAAATATTTCTACCACTGTAGTGTAACTTACAAACGGGAAATAAACTTCCTTTGTGTGTCTGAGAAAGCATATGCTTTTTATTGTTATTTTATCAGAATTTAACGGTTTTATTTCACAAATTGCGTTTCGGATCATTATAATTTAAATTGTAATAATTTGATATTTGATAATAACTAAACCCTAAGTATTTTTTTACATTTATATTCTATCAGTTGTCATTGCACATGGTTCCTTTGAATTTTCCTCCATACATATGTTTCACCTAAGATGAGAGAAGAACATTTATATGAAATGCTACTTATTAAGCATTGAGTCCTATCAAAGATACTCAAAGCTCCTCAGACTTCCTTAAGCATTCAAACAAAATTTCATCAACCAGCCACCATAAATAATGAACACTGCAACGTGAAACTAACTGTACCAATGTTGTTAACCATTATGGTAATAGGATTTGCCCCCAACTAATGGAATCAGGCCTGAATTACCTGATGACACTATGAAAGGTATAATTAGATCCAATTTGAGAAAAACTTACATTTTAAAATTTTTATTTCACATTAAAACTTGAGATTTTGGAAGGTCCTTATACATCTTTTATTAAAATAGGACAATTTTTGATTATTTAATTCTGCTTTAAAGTAAGAGTAACAGCAACACATTTTCTTATACTGATCACATTGAAAGTTTTGAAACAACATTGAATTACAAGACAACTTTTCTAGTCTTCTGATAGACTAGATAGTATAAAATATGCTTGCATCGCATGCTTTGCTTGTGTTCGTGGTGAAGCGACAAAATGGTTAGTTACTTAGTAACAAATTGAATTAAAACATAGAGATCGGTGTAGCTGAACGTACGACGTAAGATTCGCATTGAAGATGGAATTGGTCTGAAAGGTGAGCTTTGGTAATTCTATAAAAAGTCCTAACATGTATTAATCTTTGAACACGAGCCATTCGTAACGAAGCAATCCTATCATACATCGTTATTTTAATGCAGTTTCCCTCTTTAACCCTCAAATTGGCCCTTATCATCCAGACTTTTACTGGTCATTTGCGGTGTTTTACAGAAAAAACTTATTTATTGAATTCAGAGGTAAGAAAATGAAGTGAATTTCTCAAAAATATAGCTATGTCTATTCACTGCATAAGACCCTTCATGTATGGAGCATAGCTCTATGTTAATATTTGTGACCCATTATCTCAAAAAATACGCCAGTTATCCCTTTCCAAATGTTCGTGTTTGAAAATCATATTATTCTGCAATTACTGCATGGAAATAATAATAAATTCAAATGTTCGTGAGACATTCTAATTTTTAATCAAAGTACCTAATTTATTTTCGATAAAACTCAAAGTTAGTTATGGAATCATTGAATACCATGAATGTAGAATGTAGGATCGAACAAGGTGGAAAAACTCATTGTGAGGAAGAGAAAGACTCAAAACATGCAGCTGGATGTTTCTAATTCACCAGAGTTTTAAATCACGAGTTGCTGATGCAGTTTCATTTTCAAAAAATTAAGGAACACTGGTATTGAATTTTCAGTTAGACATTTTTGTATGGATTTTTCTGAAACTTTTACTGTGACTACATTTTTGTTAAGTTAATAATTATACTAAATTTCATTCAAATTGAATAAATATTTTGCGAGTTATAAATTATTTCATAAATTATATTACGTAAATATATCGCATAATCAAAATGTCCCACGGGGCTCATGAGTTGAGAAAATTGGTTGGCGATTTTCCACATACAAAATTGTATAGACAGATTTTTCAAATAAACTGATGAGTAAAATTTTATAATTTTTTAAGTGTATAAGACAATTTAATCAATAAAATTATAAATTTTTTCATAGAACTGTTTTTTTTTAAATTTATATTTGTGTTGGTATGTATTTTGTCTTGTAGAATATTACAATGGATACTTTTGAACAGTTTTAATTGAATTTAAACGAAAACTGTTACGCATGGGACATTTTGAATGAATGAAAATGAAATTTTGAGACAAACGCTCTTACACACACATACACGTAATTAAAAACGACACTCGTAGCTATTTAAATGACTGAAGAGCCCCAAGGGAGGGGGAATTCAAATGTTGATCCTCTGTGGAAGCCAAAGGTTCTGGGAACCATTTGCAGCAAAAACGTTTTTCGACTTTTTACCCGATTTTAGCCAAAAACTCACTTCCAGTGTCCCTTAACACTTTATTTTCCAATATAATTAACTCAAATTCTCTGGTGCTACAGAATATTGCCCAGTGAAATTTTGATACTTTTCATCTACTATTGGAGTAAGAATTCTTTCATTGCACATGGTTTTAATAGATAATAAATTCTCTGTTTTGATTAGAAAAATTAGTGCATTTCAAAAAAAGCAATATAATTCATTTCACAGAGTGAGGACAGAGTGAGAACCAACCAGAGTGGCTGCCCAAGGGATTTGAACACGAAACCTCTGGATTGTGAGTCCCAAACGTTATGCATGAACTACCCCTCTCGGTATGTAGCAAATTCATTTTCAGGGAAAGTCTAAACGGTATTTTTTGTTATCCGTAAGGAAACAACATTGAGAGGTGAAATAGTTCTCCGTCATGACATAGGTGGTTAAATTTTAAAATAAAACAATTTTGCATTCTTTAACCAATAGTTTTGAAAGTTTGTTTGGAACCACCGATATATTTTTTTCCCATTTTAGCACAACCTGCTCTAAGAATTTCGCGCTTGACACGTCTGTGCCAAAGTGCTTCTTTCTCATTTTCTTTTTCTATTTTTTCCCCACGGCCTTATTAAAATTTCCGACCAGATGGATATGAATGGAAGTTAAATTGGTCCTATAACAGCTTCGCGTATCTCACTCTATCTTCGCAGCGGTTCAAGCAGCTCTACTTTCATGTAGTTCAGAGGCTGGAAATGACTCTGGTAGAGTCTTCTCTACCGCATATTCTTTCCCTTCGTCTGTTAAAATAACAGACAACTCTACATCAAATTTCTCCTTCTGTCTGTTAAAAATCTGTTTAGAAATATAAATTTCAGGATATACCAGGTGGCCAGCCAATGCGTATTTTAAATAAAAGTATACTTTTTTATGTACGTTGTTCTATCCTTTAACACTCTTTCCTTCCTTTACTTCCTTGAAAAAGTTTGCACTAGCGAGTCTTGTCTTCATTTAAAACACACCGTATGCCAACCACCTAGTATACATTTGTTACATGCATATAAAAGTTTACAGATATATGGACTCCTTTTATATGTATGATCCTTGAGTTAGATCAACTAGGGTTGCTAGATAAAGAATTGCAGTATTTTTACAGGCATAATATCTCGTGCTAAAATTTAACTTTATACTATTTTTTAGCTTAATGCGATTTGTTCAAGTTTTAGTTTCATTGTAGTCACTTCCGGTTCTTGCATGTGAGAAGTAGATAAGTTGAGCTGTCTAGAATTCTGGTTTTACGTCAACAAATCTTCGGCTGAGAGTTATCCAAAGTTACTGGAGACCTATCGAGAGTTTGCTCCTCCCTATAACATGCTCTAAAATGGTTTAAAATGTTGAAAGAGTGTAAGCAATGTTTTCAAAGCAAGGTGGATTCAGAATTTTCAGCTTATATTCTGAAGGAAGAAAATATTAACACCGCTGCTGTTGTTGTAACAGAGGCTCGTCGAATAACATTAGGAACTTAGGTATACTGAAAATTTCACTTTGTGCGTCCACACGTTCGTAGCTATTTAGAATTAACTAAAAAAAATGAGATGTGTTTGTGGACGGTGGGTTCCAAGACTGCTAGCTGATTCACGAGCAAAATAATGTTCGTGTTCTGATTTGAAGATGATGTTACAGGATGTTTCGAAGATTCATTCAAAGGTAATCACTGCTGATGCATTATTTCGATTCTTAAAGCAAACTGCTGAGTGGAGTGGGTATGAGTGGAAATGTCCATTATCGCCAACATCAATAAAAATCAAATAAAAAATGGTCAAAATTCAAGGAATGCACACTCAACTGTAAATGGACAATATTAGGAGATGTCATGAAAACTCTGAAGACCTCACATAAAGGCCTATATCCGTGCAACAAGCTGGTTGTTGCGTCATGATAATACACAGTCTCTTATCTCAAATGCTACTGCTGAATTTCTCGCAAATATCAAAGTGAAATATGTCACTCATCCTTCTTATAGTCCACATGTAACCTCATGTGACATTTTCCTTTTCCCCAAATTTACAAGTCCCCATCGTGGGAGGTTTTTTCATCATCAGAAGTACTGGTGAAGGCTGGTTTCCAGCATGAATAGCAGACTCCCTGAGACAAGTAGCAAACGGGGCTAATTTGAGGAAGATCATCAAAATTATTGAGGATGAGTACATGTATGTTGTAAAAAAAATATGATGATTCTTCTTTGAACAGCTCTCGTATAACATCAGTGTTCCGGTTGTAAATCAAGAGTTTCCTGGCGAAAGCTAATAATTACCACTCAAAGCGTTAAGGTTACCCATGGGTGATATTTAGCATAAATATTCGAGCTTTTAATTATATTTTAGTTTTAAGTGTATAAAATATAAGCTTTTAATTTTATTATAAATTTTATAGGGATATTTATCCACATATCCCTTTTTCAAATGAGAGGTTTTTAAAATTCCTTTGAGAATGTTGAAAAAAATTAGTTACATTTTTAGATGCCTATTTTTGCAAATTTAATTATTTAAGACATTTAATTATTTAAGACACTTTTAATGCCCGAAATAATGCAGTTTTACTTAACTTTTTTCTGATTTTCATCATTTAATCAGAAAATTTCTTCAATAAAATTTTTGGGTTATTTTCAGCACACTTAGATTACTCCAGATATGCGATAATTGATTTAATCATATATAAAAATGTGTAATTTGTAGTACCTATTAAAAATTCAGAAATTTCTATCTGAGACACAAATTTTTTGCCAATTCAAATATTCTATATTTGAAGTTTTCTCAACATTAAATGAATATATTAATATTATTATTCTGTCAGAATAAAATTCTACATCGTGTAAAACATATGGCAACAATTTCGCACTGTCTGGCCACTGCACACTATTGCGGTATTCGACATGTATAGGATAATTAATTTACGGAATTTCAAAGTATTGATGCATTAAACTTATACCAATTGTATTATAGGAGTTTTAAGTATTTAGGTGAGTCAAAATGACATATTCTCTTCAATGTTAAATTTAGAAAATTTACTACCTATCATCTCAGAAATAATTAAAGACGGTTAGACGATTTTTCCATGGTGTAGTGTAAACACTTTTTCATGTGATTTATGTAAAACTAAGTTTCATTGAATAATAAGCAAATTACAACTTTTTAAATATGAGGCACTTTATACTTAAATATTTGGATATGCTTTTTAAATAACTACCAATAGTAGTTAAAAAACTACTTTTCATTAAATTAGTTCTTACTCTGTTAAAATGTTCAAGCTTTTATTCCTGTCGATCTTGAAATATTTTGCATGCATTTTTGCAGAAATTGACCTAAAATTAAAGAAAATTCAGATTTGTAGAAGAAATTAAACCCAAAAGCCCTCCAGGCTGATTATCTTGCATTTCATCTCTAGATCCTCGTGTCTTTTGATTTGATTTAAGTAACCATCTAAAAGAAGGACTGCTTAACAGAAAGCTCTGTGCTATGGGCAATGTATTTTTACATTATTCAACAGTTTTAGTAAAAAACAATCTATACATTTCTGTAATTGGAATGAACCATAGATCCAAGTATTTAGAATTATTTATTTATTAAAATTAACAATTAGAAAAAATCTCAATAGTATCTATTTAAAAAGCATTGATGTTTAACTGAGTAAATGATCCAGAATAGCGTAAAAAGGAGGCTATGCCATTTTCAAGAACCTTTTAAAATATGTATGTAAAAAGTTTCGTACCTCTTAAAACATATATCAAAATATGCGGGTAAATGATATTTTTTCAAATTATATCAAAACCTGAAAATTAAAAATGGCGAAATTAGCAATTTTGGTCCCTCTTTATTAAAAAAGAACCTTATAGAGCAGGGTTCTTGAACTGTGGTTGACTAAGCACTTCCAGGGGGTCAGCGAAGCATTACAGCATGTTTAACAGCATTTATTCTTGACGTATAGATAGAAGCAATGAATTACGAGAAAACGAAGGATGTTACAATTGACGATATGTACTAATTGGATTCAATTTGAAGGCGACTATTTGTTCTGGAGGGAGCTTCCAAATTTCTATTTTAAAACACTGTACTCTTAAATCTTAATATGTCATTATAGTAACTCATTTAAAAAGTTTTGTGATATCCAAATGCGATATTTAATGTCTCATACTTAAAAAAACTCTATATAACGATGTGTGTTTTCCACAAAAACACAAATGCATACGTTCACAAAGAAATGCCCCTAAGCATTCTTAAAAGCTTCATTATAACCGCATTTATTAGCATATTAACGAAACCAACAACGTTAAATTATGTCCAATTTTGACAACAAAATGTGTATTAGGAGTGTTCATAGTTGCTATGAAGAAGCTGATTACTGCGTTATAAGCACCGACTGTCTACATTCTCTAGCACACCACGCAGTTGCACTGTACCGCATTAAAACAAAGCCATAAAATTATCTCCCCACTTATCCTTAATCACCATCATCGAGCTTGCTTCTCGCAATCTCACTACAGGCAAGGGCGATTAAATAACGAAAGCGCCTAGCTGGCCAGCTCTTTACATTGCTAATAGACCAGAGCTTACTGTAAATTGTTCGTAAGGAAGTGGCAATTTTTAGTTTTATCAATGGAAATCCTTAGACACAAAAGTTATACGGCACTTTTCCAATGTGGCCCAATTTTTAACGTTAAATTAGACAAAGTAATATCTCAGTTTACGTTCAAAATGTCAAAATTGCTTCTGTACTATTAATTAAAAACAAAAACCCAATTGCAAAATATATGTTTAAAGATTCAAGAGCACGTGATGAACCAGAGCAAAATATACTAAAATTTCATGTGTATTTTTACTTTAAATTATAGGCATATATAATTTTATTGAAATGAATCAGGAGTGACGTCTTTGGTAACAAAAGTTTTGCAAGGTGGATTATTAGACAGTTATTTTAACAAGTGTAGTAATTTTTCAGTTACTAAATATATGCAAAACAAACAAAAAGGTAAAGCGGTAAACTAGGTTGACCTATCAGCAATTTCTAAAAATAATACCAGGTAATTTTCTAATTTACAGCATTTCTGTCCCCCATGCTTATTTTCTCGGTTTTCAAGGTTTGAAGTGATGTCTTAAAAAGCATTACTATTTTCACTCTTTCCAAATAATAATAATAATAATAATAATAATAATAATAATAATAATAATATGTAATTTCATGCACTTGAAGTTTCACCACCGCACAGTCTATGAAGGGGTAAAAGATGCTCACTTTTTCCTTGATTAAAATGAATAAGGCACAATTTAGCCATTAGCTGCCTAATATATGCTTGTAAACCTCAGCAAACCTCTTCCGCTTAGTCGGATAGGAGAATCATAATTATTAATGCTTGTCCGTGAGTAGATTCTTACGATCTGTTATGTGAACAATTTATTACCTCTTGTTTTTTTTTTTTTTTTTAATCTGTTTAAAAATCAAAATCTGCTAGTTGCGGTTGTTCATTTGGAATGGAACCGAAATTTAATATGAATAGGATCAAAGTGCAGACACAAAGTGTCCCCCAAAAAGCTCTATCCCATTCAGCAGATTTTAATACCTTAGGAATCCTACTCTCTTCAGATACACTTGTGACTGAGGTCGTTAAGACGCGGACTTGTGACCGGAAGATCTGGTTTTCGATTCCCACCAGGACCGTCCTCCCTGACTGAGGTTTTTTTCAGGTTTTCCTCAGTCCTCATAAAAGGCAAATGTCGGTGAGGTATGCTAAACTTAGGCCTGTAACTCTAGTAACAACAGAGTTAAACATATCAAAAAATATCAGATCGAGTTAATTGCCATCCACTGGTGATTAAAGTACTAGTTACTTCCCTTAAGTGGTTTCTTAAATAAACAAATGAAAACAAAAAGACACCAGATACAAGAGTATGAAATGGAAGACAATTAACCAGGAAGGTTTTGAGATTGTATTTGTTCTACAAATTTGATTTTTTTTAATTTTATGATTAATTGTATTTTCTCCAAAAATGCAAATGCCCTATTATTTCAAAATCTGTAAACATGAAGATTTGAAGTTATTACAAATTATTTTTAACAGAGCAATAACTAACTTACAAAACATTTTGAAAATATTACTTGTAGTTATTTAAAAAATAATATCCAAATTTTTAAGTATAAAGTGCATTATATTTAAACAATTGTAGCTTGCTTACTATTCAATGCAACTTAGTATTTCATCAATCACATGAAAAGGAGTACTTTAAATTTACAGAAAATAAGATTATTACAGTTTGTAAAAATGATTTGAGGCACACTACTCAAATTGAAGCATTATCCTAGGCTCAACTACTCAAACAAATATACCGAGGGATTGTAATGATTATACAAATTTTCAGGGATGATGTAGGACAAATGTTTCAATATGAAATCCGGAAATGTCCATCCGGTGTCTCCCTCACCATATTCCTTCCCCTCGGAGGCGTCCCTACTGGGGGAGTGGGTACAAACGGTCAATCGTGAGCAACACTGAAATGTCTTCATCTCATACGATCCAATCCAATTTGTCCGCCGAAAAATTCAGTTATTCTTTCTAATGACCACTGTCTTTACATAATCCACCGCATTTTACCGTCGTGGATTCTTTGAATGGTGCATGAACAGTCGTTTACAACACACGTATTGTATTATGTTTGATCATTTAAGACTAACTTTATGAGATTTAGCGAAGTGGTGCTAGGAGTATTAAGACCCCTCTGCATGGAAATATGATCTGTTAAACTCTTACGTACTTCCGTATCATTCTCATACAGGATTTTATTTAACAATGCCTTAAAAAGCTGTGATAAGGAATTAACTAAATAATTTTGAGATATAAAACAACAAACATGAAAATTTTGTACTTATTCCAATTTTCAAATCTTTGGATTTACTTCAACTGTAGTTCACTATAAGGTCCATTTGACTACTCGGCAATGTTGCCCAGTTGTTTACAGAAGTTAAAATAAGCGAATTATGAACCGTAGTTTAAGCAGAACCAACATAATTTGTCTTCGTTCTTATGCCCACACTATAGATAATGTTGGTACTATTTTTAGTATTTGCTCACACGCTTTATATAGATTACAGTGATCAATTTCTAATTATATTTGTAGGAGTTCATTTTTTTCACCACAACACTCCCCACTGCTCCCTAACCTATTCATTAGCAATATTAGCAAAACAAAATAATCCTGAAGAACACAATTCATGCTTAATTATTAAAACGATATCGCTGGTAAACATAGTGTGCAATATCTTCCTCTACGCAAAACCTCTATCCCTCAGTCGGTCCTGGTAGCCTAGTGGTAACCATACTTGCCTCGGTCGTCGGTCCTGGTGGTGTAGTGGTAACCATATTAGCCTTCTAGCCCAAGATCGCGGGTTCAAACTCAGCCAGGATCGATGGATTTTTTCGGGCGTAAAAATCGTAAGTATGGCTTCCTTCCGAAGGTAAATAAAGCCTGGGTCCCGTGTCGTGTATTTACTGCACGAAAAAGAACGTCAAGCCTGAAAGAAGAGGCCTCTGAGCAAAATGTGTCGGCCATTTTACGCCCTGAATTGAATGGGACGCGGAAGACCTGAGATGTTAAAGAGCGTCCGTAAATAAAGCAAAGCAAACCAAAAAATACTTGCCTCGTACGCTCAAGATCACGGGTTCAATCCCGGCCTGGGTCGATGGATTTTTTGGGCGTAGAAATTCTAAATATGACTTCAATCAGAAGGAAATCAAAGCCCTTTATTCAGTGTCGTAGATTTACAGAGCATAAAAGAACTTCAACCTTGAAAGAGCAGGCCTTTAAGCAAAATTTATCGTCCATTTTACGTCGTGAATTGAATGAGACGCTGATTACTTGAGTTGTTAAGGAGCGTCCGTAAATAAACCATATGAATTAATACCTACAGAGGAATTCATCCTTACCCGAATCATAATATAAGTGCCATTAGCCTCTCATTCTTGCTAATAACGACTTTTACATTTTGTGACTTATTTACCAAAACAAATAAATACAAACAAAACAAATAAATTCTCAACGATCACCTTAGCCGCAAAATAACGGGAAAGCCGCTGTTTCTCACAAGAAATTTATTTGACTTTGCGATTGCGAACGCTCAACGGTGTTGACGGCGTTCCAATCCCCACAAGACACAAAGTGACCGTTGCCAAAGTTTGTATTCCACCAGAAACGAACGAAAACAATTTCCCAGAATGCAGAAAAGTAGTGGGTTATTATAAAAAGCATGCTTTTTAAAACAAACTTATATTTTCTGGGAGGTGATTGGCGTTGAAATCCATAACATCTGAAACCATTGCACAAACTCAGCTTTGGATGTTTGTATTTTCATGCCTACAAAGGAAATTATCGCACCATCTATGCCATAAAGAGTAGTCGGTTTCAAGATAAAACTACTCCGCATTCGATTGCCTAACACCATCTTATCCCAGTTTTCGTTTTGTCTAGGCGTTCTGTAGAAGTGCATGCACCTAGTTGATGGTGGTGAACGCCTTACTTGGCCTTGTTGGAGCGAACTTCAATAATAACTGTAGCGTGTCATTTTTCATTCGTCCTCACGCTGTACGTTAAAGGTTGTTTTAAACATTTTTTAAACATCGTGGACATTAATGGTGTCCATTTTGTGAAGTATACCACATATTCTGTAAAAGGTTGCTGTGCTGTACATTTACTTTCCATCGTTCTGGTATGCATATCGTGATATATTTGCGATAATATTTGACTCGCCACTCTTAATGCAGGCTGACGGTTTTGAATGCTCTTTAATAGACATTGCACTTGGAACCTCGAAGTAAAAAAGGTTCCTACTCAGTGAGGATGAATTGTTATTTATTATTTCGGCAGAAACAAATAGTTTCGCTTTCATAAAAATGGTTAGCCCTTTTCACTATTCCCGTAACCTATTTTAACGGATTTCTGTATTGAAGAGATTGTTGCTTAGCGATTGAACTCTTTTCCATGGCGTTTTTGCTTTTTCACTTCCGTAACAGACACCTTACAAAGAATCACCTGCTGAGCTTCCAATGTAATAGAAAACCAGCGTTTTGACGTTTTCTTTAAATGGGAGATGGGAATACATAGCTACTAGAGGAAACATATGAAACATTTAATCCCTTCTAGTCTCGCTTACATCTGACAACCAAGGTGATATTCTCATTGGCTTCAAAATAAGTATATGTAATACTGCATATTTGTTACTAAACATATTAGTCAACTAAGTTCAGAACTTTAAAAGTGACCTTATTAGCTGGCACAGCTGTAATACGGGAAAAATCCACATAACGCGTTTTCCGCCAATGCATTCAACTGCGCTTTATAGGAATAAAAGCTTCTTACGAGCTGGTAAATGGGTGTACACAAACGCGAATGTCCACATTGGGAACAGGAAGAGACCGGAGTGTCAATTTAGCGGGTGTCGTTTTCAAAAAATGCTGAATTGATCTCTAAGCAGAGGTATTGTTGTATTGCAACACCGTGTCCCGGAATCATCCCCTTGGTCGCCCCTTCTGAGTTTCTGAAAACGTCTTAGGTAAGCAAATCTCTATGTATCGCTCTGTAGTAATTGGGCTGTGCATGTCCAGCACAACTGCTTGTTGATAAAGTATTGAATTCATTTGAAACGGTAAATCTGCTCTTTGTTTTGTCTCAGATCTCTTATCCGGGAAATCCTAGACTGAAGTCTCGCGCTTGTTTTCGTGGTCAAATCAGTAAATCTGAAACTCGGTGGGAGTCTCAATTACTTCATCTATCAAGAATTTTCATGCAAAACTTCACTCTTATTTACTTTATACTTAGTACAAAGTAGTTTGGTATCCACAAATATTTTCATGCACAATGCAAAAATCATAAGTCGCAAAAAATCCTATGCTTTTCATGTTTCCATAACTTAGTTTTGCAATTTCCATTAGTAGAGAAATGTTTTTCTTCCGTTGATGGTGTCACTGTTTCCTCTTCTTCATCACCATTTCAAGGAGTATTACTACCTCACAGGTAACTCCATCTGTCTTGGTCGCGTGTATCACTGGGTTTGTAACGGTGAACAAATGTTTTTTATTTGATTTATTCACGGACGCTCTTTAACATCACAGGTCATCAGCGTCCCATTCTATTTAAGGCGTGAAACGGCGGACAAATTTTGCTCAGAGGCCTCTTCTTTCAGGCTTGAGGTTCTTTTTCGTACCGTAAATGTACGACACGGGACCCACGGCTTTACTTTCCTTCCGAAGGAAGCCATACTTACGATTTTTACGCCCGAAAAATCTATCGATCCTGGCCGGGTTTCAACCCGCGATCTTTGGTTTAGAAGGCAAGTATGGTTACTATAACACAACCAGGACCGACGTGAACAATTTTGAACAATCTATCATCCTCCAACGTTATAAATGATTTGCCCAGTTATTTATGTAATTTTATTGTATCATATACAGTGATATATAAGTTTCATTCCTTATTTCTTATAATTTTCTTTTATCTGGTTTTGTGCATCCCTTGTTCTCCTCAGGAACCTCGTCACTGCTGCTTGTATTTTGGAAGTATCTCTTTTTTTGTCATGCTCCAATTTGTACTTTCGTGTTTTAAAATGAACACAGACTTGACCTTTTTACTCTTTTATTTTTTAATGTTTTATGTGTTGTCACACACACATTCTGCAAATTTATAGTTTTCTTTTTGTGTCATTTTCTTGTTTTTCCTGTATATTGCAGCAAAGTTATTCAAAATGTGAAATTTTCTTCAACATTTGCTTATTTACAGCAATCTTAGCTCTAACAGTGTCTTTCCCTTCTGTTCTGTACTATTAACTAATCATCTTTCTCCCTTTCTTAAATTCGGAATTTCAGAGGAAATCCTTGGCTTATGAAGCAAAAAGTCACTAAATGTAGTTTACTTAACCCGCATAAGTCACGTTTAAAACCATAAAACTTATCTGCATGAACATGTAGTTATTTAAGTTAATATCACATACTTGTAGCTTTAGAACTGACATAAATGAGTCCCCTACACTTACCAGTGCTGTGGCGTACAAGGAGAGAGCCTTTAGCTGGCGCGCCTATTTCCAGATTGTGAACTTCAAGTTGGTCCTGGTGGTGTAGTGGTTACCATACTTGCCTCCTAAACCCAAGATCGCGGGTTCGAACCCGGCCAGGACCGATGGATTTTTTTCGGGCGTAAAAATCCTAAGTATGGCTTCCTTCGGAAGGGAAGTAAAGCCGTGGGTCCCTTGTCATAAATTTACGGCACGAAAAAGAACCTCAAGCCTGAAAGAGAGGCCTCTGAGCAAAATTTATCTGCCGTTTTACGCCCTGAGTTGAATGGGATGCTGATGACCTGAGATGTTAAAGGGCGTCCTTAAATAAATCAATCGAACTTCAATCTTCACTCTCAACAAACACAGGGAGGCTTGAAGGTGTTTCTCATTTTACTGTATAAGAGAGTATGTTGCTAATTGCCATTTTATAACATACTTTTCACAAAGGCACTTAAATTGCTTATGCTTTATATTTCGATATAGTCATCCCGCTTCGTAATTCACGTCCACCTGTTCACAAGGTTGTGCATACTGGAATAAAACGTTTTTTGTAATCAACTTTGCACATTTGCAAACTTCAGACTACACAAGTGCATTTTTGAAAAGTCAAAACAAATCAAATTTGAGACTCTATGGCGGATGTTGCAACACTTCATATTGCAGATCATTTGGTGTATGAATTGTCTGAGTTGTTCATGATGATTTTGACAAAAGTTCTAATTGTATCGCGAGCTTCAGTTGTTCACCAGCAAGTCGAGTGACTCTTTTCTTAGAAGAGTCTGCATCTTGTACTTTTTTCCTTGACCGGAGACGACGGGTACATCGAATGTCTCTTACTCTTTGATTCATAATTCGTCTTCTGTCACAATTCTAAGGTGAAAATATTCCTCATGAGTATGAAGTGCAAGTGCTTCTGACAAATCATTGTTTATTTATTTTTTTCTCTTACTGCATATCACTCTCAATTACCAGAATGGAGGGGGTAAGAAAAGTGCTGGAATATCCCCCACCCCTACACATACACACACACACACACACATACATTTAAGCTCCCATCTGTACTGGTTCCGATTTGCTCCGAGTTTCGTTTAACCCTACACTGAAACCAAATGATGACACATCTTGCGGCTTTTCCAGAGTGGCAATCTTTGGAGTAATTAGAACTGAATTCCTTCCTTGAAACACTTCAGAGCAACAGGGAGTATGCTTACTTTATAACAATTCCTGAACAGCATTGCTTACAAAGCTGCAAAAATCAGTTATTAACTGTGGCTACTAAGTATTTGGAAGCGTATGTATAAAAACATCAGGTTATTGAACTATGCAAGCTGCAGCTATCAGACGGCAAACCACATATAATCTCTTAGGCCTCTCTTAAGAGTAATAAAACGCATCTTATTCATATGCGATTGGTGTGGAATTTCAAGTATTTATCAAGGAATACTGCAAAAGTTCGGGTCTTGCTCAATTTTTATCTACGTTGATTCACGACGTCCAAAACGTCACTTAGGGGAAGAAGCCCTCAGGGGTAAAAAAACACATTTCTTTGCTTTTTCTATGAAAATTTGAAACTAAATTGCAGTTTCATGTCTGTGAAAGTTTTTTTTTTTTTTTTAATCAATATCTCCTAAATTAGCAGACTTATGGATTGGAACATTTTGGTGCAGAACTACAGTTAGATTTTTAAATCAACCCCAGCCTTGCAGTAAGGGGAGTCCTTGCTTACTTGAGGACTTACCAGTTATTCATCCTTTATTAATTTAATATTTGCACTGTCGTTTAGTAAGTTTCATTATGTTGGTGTAGCGGACCTGTTAGCAGTGTGGTAGACGTGTTACAGAGTCAATTTATTGTTGATTTTATAAGTGAAAGCACTTGTCGGCCAAATAAAATTTTGCTTCTTGTGATTTTGGCGAAGTATAACAAGGAATGTGCAAAATTGCAAGAAAAAAAGTACAGATTTAAAAATAATCAACACAGGAATGTGTTACTTAAAACAAAAGTGAAACTGTATACTAGGAGTGCAACCGTCATTACATTTAATTTTACAATTTTGAAAATAGCTGCTTGAAAATTTGAATATATATATTTTAAAAATGTTGTGGGAAAAATGTATTTAAAATTCAAATTTCAGAAAAAATCCCCATATTTGCATTGTGATTATTTTAACTATTCAGTTAAGTTTGTAAATGTAGGTGTTAAATTTGGAATTAAAATATTGATAAAAATTAAAGAAATCTTGGGAATAATTTTGCAAGCACTTTTTGATGCAAATAGATAATATGAGAATTAATAATTATAAAGTTTCTTAGTTTAAAGGAATGATTTACTGTATATAAAAGAGCCATATTTTAGATATTAAGTACGAAAGTTTTCATTATAATAGCTTTTATAGAAACGGAGCAAAAATATGTGAAATATAGTTTTACTCCTTATAAACGCTGAAATAAATTGTAATAGCTTTTATAGAAACGGAGTAAATACAGTTTTACTCCTTATAACCGCTGAAACAAATTGTAATCGATTCCACACTACACATAAAAATTAACAAAAGGTGTACTCATACGTACAAGAATTTCCCGTCTGTTACACTGTTAGGTTATCGTTTTTTGGTGTCATCTGTAGAAGACATCTCCAGTCATTCATTTATGGTGGTTTTTAGAAGAATGTTCACAACAACTGACACAAAATAAACAAATTTGAAGGTTTCTACCTTTTGATTGGGTTTTTAGCCTGGACCCCGACGACAATAAAAAGTTTGCCTTTTTGAATTAAGTAGAACATTTTCTTATCTTTACCACTTTTAACGTCTACTATATTCGTATATTGGCATTACATTTTTACGAACTCATATTTCATTTTCTACTATAATTTATGATGTGAAACGTATGTTATACTGTGGAGAACAACGTAAATGGTCGTTTAATGGTCGTAAAACTTGCTGGAGTTATAAAAGGAAATGATTTTCTTCATGACTTTTTGCCAAACACACAAATTCATCGCATTGTGTCCAGTATACTACTAGTTCGAAGTCTTTGTTATATTTCTCAAGAGCGGAAACTTTGCTGGTCATTATGCTATCCTCACAATCACTATAATAACTTATGACAAAAATGTCAGTAAATTTAGACGTCAATTTCACTGATATCGAAGAACATTTTCTGTTAAATTTATTGCTCACCCTCAATATTATTTCTTTTCCCTACTCTCCTTAAGGTTCCCTTTCTCATACCTAATGGCACGAGATGGCGATAGTTGATAGCACAGGGGACTATTTTATCGGTTGGAAACAAAATCGGTACTTTATCAGCTACTAAGAGTGCACGCTACTATAGTAAATCCAACTTCAGTAGCGCAGTCAGGGCTAAGCGATTAAGTGTCTTATTTAAAAGGTTAGCTTGAATGCTTTCAGACAGCATTGATTTCCATACCAAATGAAGAGAGTGATTACAAGTTAGCATAAGTTATGACATCTCTCTATTTGTCCTCGATCTAACGTAGCCCTGCTCAATTCTTCAAGAATTAGAGCGTTAGCCACTGCATTGCGTCAATATTTCCATTTATATGACGATATTGCCGTTCATTAATTAACCTGGGTTAAAACTATTATAAAGTGCACTGTCAAAAATCTAAACTTGCAAGCTCTGCGTTGTGAACCGTAAGACACATTCAATTACCATAATCTCTGAGCTTTTCCAAACTGGGGATATCAAAACCTGAAGTATTCGACCAATAAGCGAAGTAACAACGTAAGAGCTAATTCTTTTATCATATTATCTACTCAGTGTAATAGTTTTATGGTTCACTGTGTAATACATATTATACTACTTCTGTCCCAAAAGTATAGTCGCATTTCCTCAACGGTTTTCTTGCTCTAAAACGAAAGTGACGCTTACAGATCATAAAAAACTTGATTGGAACGTTCGGTAGAGTTTTAGGGACTCTTATCCATTTGGGTGCTCATAGTCACGCAAGTGCAGTGGCTAGTTCTTGATTTGAAGGTTTATTGACCTACAATGGAATACAATTGTGCAGTTTATGTGCTCAGAAGAGTGTGATGTTGAAACAATGATAAGGAAATGAAAGATATTGGAGATGATCAGTGGAGGGCCAATTCTGATCACCTGTTTCGTGGTGTCTTGCAAAAAGAAGTCTGATAAAGGAAAGTGCCGGGAAATTTGCCATGCAGTCTCTCAAACGTCAACAAGTCACATGCACAGTAGATGAACTTGTGTTGTGAAAGCCTTTGAAGATCTTCCTGCAGAGATACTGAATAATGTCTTTCTGAACCTTGCAACAATGTCATTATTGAATGTATGGGAAGAACTGCTACAAACCAACTAAAAAGGGGCAGCAGAGTCTATGGCAAGGGTGTTTGCTTTTAGTTCTCCATTGCAGTCTCACGCGTGTCACTATTCCTCATGTTGAGAAACTAGTCGTTTCAGAATATCATCTTCTCATTAGTTTTGATCGGTTCTCTATAAATAAAATATGTATTCATTCAATCCTTCATTGTCAATAAATAACTTCCGAAATAAATACGACTATTTTTGGGATCCTCTGTGCAATGTACGACATATAAATTAGTTTTTTTTTTTAGTTTATTTATGGACGATCATTAACATCTCAGGTCATCAGCGCCCTATTCAAATCAGAATCAGAGCGTGAAACGGCCGACAAATTTTGCTTAGAGGCCTCTTCTTTCATGCTTCAGGTTCTTTATCGTGCCGTTAATGTACAACACGGAACCCACGGCTTTACTTCCCTTCCGAAGGAAGCCATACTTAGGATTTTTACACCCGAAAAAATCTATTGGTCCTGGTCGGGATCAAACCCGCGATCTTGGGTTTAAGAGGCAAGTATGATTACCATTACACCACCAGGAACGACATATACATCACACAGAAGATCACAAAAGTCCAAATAGACCTGAGAGCTTTCATGCTCCCATATAAAGTATATATGTTTATAAGTTCTGTACTATTAAACGATATGTTTATTTTAATAAAAGTATATTGCCTGCACAATGTATTTTATATGTTTGAAAGCAAAAATATACTAAAAATAGGGTTTCTGCTAAGTTTTCTTAGTAAATAATGCTTATATAATACGATAGCAATTATCGACAACTTATATTTCTAATTTTAAAGACTTGCAATATTATCATGCCATCATTTTGCAACCAGCAGCCATAGAACTGTGCAGTCATCCAGTGCTAAGGTACGATGAAACTCACGAAACAAGGTAAATTTACAATATAGGCACCTAAAGTCAACGTTCGACGTGGAAAGAGAGAGGCAAAATGCCTCACTATAAAATGTTGAGAAATTGAAAGGTTTAACTGAATCTCCATGTTATGACTGTGCTAGTGTTTAAGTCGTGTTTTTTTTTTTTTTTTTTTTTTTTTATATTTATCGAGGTCGTCGTTATTTTGTTTTACTTCTCCAGTCTTATGGTATGTAACTGATGACTTATTCAAGCTACTTTTCAGGCCAGAGGCTTTAACATTATTTTTAAAGTCTTTGGTGGAGGTCGTTGAAGCTGGTTTGATATTCTTCAGAAAGTTCATAAATATTTTTTCACTAATATAATAAAATTGCATGAGAGCTGCTATGTGGCTATAACTTTTTTATTTTGCAGAGACCAAGGCACATAGGTTATGTAGGTTAGGCGATGCGTTGCTCCGTTAGGATTACCTGGCTCCAGCTGAGGAACTTTCCTTGGCACAATTGGCATTGAACCCCTAAGTAAGAACTGCGGAAAAGGAACATAGTACAAGGTGTCATTGGGTGTACAGCATAGAAATGATCATTCCTAATAGTGCATAGCTATTGACGATTCAAATATATTGCAGTTTAACAGAAATTACGCCTGAATATGAAATATACATTACAATTTTGTTTACAGTCAGACGATTATTTTTGACTCAAGCTAAGAAATAAAAATAACCTTTCATTTTGAATAAATGAATAGTGTTTAACGCCCATTTTTGCTACAGAGGCACCACAGGCGATGACACTGATGATACACGAGATGAAATGATATATTGGGAAAGGGTGTGTTTTTAAGGAAGGAATCGTTCCAGGCCTAAGTTTAGGGTACCTCCCCGGCATTTGCCAGTTATGAGGACTGCGGAAAACCTGGAAAAAGCCTCAGTCAGGGAGGACGGTCCAGGCAGTATTCAAACCTAGACCTCCCGCTCACGAGTCCGTGCCTCAACGACCTCGGCCACCTGGTTTTCATTTTGAGTATTCACTATATGATTGGAAATTATAATTTTCTCCAATAATTTTTTCTTTTAAGAAATTTGTCCATCTAAAAGTCAATTTGTAGATGTTACTTAACATACTGGTTAACAATTATGAAGTTAAATACTGTCAATTAGGATTTTATGTACTACTCCCAGGCCTGGATAATGTTATATAGAAAGAGAGGAACTAACAAATTGAAATAAGTTCAGTCAGATGAATGTATATAGCCAGATTGCTCTGCTGTACGATTGCGCTATGTGATAATTATTAAGTAGTTACAGCATTTTTACCTGTACATTTATACTTACAGATTCAAATAATCGATTGATCAAGACTAGAGCTAAAACTTGCTTTTAACATATTTTTACAACTGGTTTGGTTTCTGAGATTGTATATATCAGTTTAGTATATTTCTTTTGAATTTATTGTGTTTATAGTAAACTACTAATTCTATTTTTTCAATTTTACTTACCGACTGTTTATAATTTTCTAACATGCAGGAATTGATTTTTGGATTGGTATCTGTATTTTGTAAATATATAATTGCGGATGTAATCTTTGTATATAAGAAGATCTGCAAAAACTTTAGTAACAACGATTTATAGTTAAAATTTCTTATGCAAAAGTTTAAATTTTGACTTTGATTTTGTTATATCAGTGGTCCTCATTTCGCTACGCACTCGGAAATTGGTTTTGCCTTGCCACCTGCCACAACAGAATTTATAGTTTTTTTCGTTATTTATTAGTAGTAAATAGTATTTAATACTGTGCTCACAATCATATGTAACGGTTGTTCTGTTCCACCTCTACTGAAATATAATTATAATGTATATTTATGGAAGCTCAATCATAAAATGTCATGTATTTAAATTAGTAATACAAATATTTTATATGTACAATACGACATAATGCTAACGCGCGAGATGAATCTGAACAAAAAGGAACTTTCTCGTTTTAAAAGGCCTTATGAAGCAAGGTTAACAAATCTGAAGAACTTTAAAAAATTTTAGGTGTCAATTCGAAAGATGTTATAACTGTTAGCCTTTTAAAATAGCCAATGCGAACAATATGTATTAAACTTTCAAAACTAGCGAATGGAACTTGGGGAAGTAAATTTTAACCTGCCAATGGAAAATGTATGTTTAAAATTTTAAAGATAGGCGCGAAGATTGCGCGTATCTTTGTGATCCCGTGGTAATCATTAAACCAACAAATATTTGATTTGGATTAAATATATAAGGGGGAGTTTGTTCGACCGAGGCAAGCAGTTCTAATTCTACATGCGGCGACATTCAGTTCGACTCAAGTTAGGCAGAGGGTTTAAGTTTGAGTTGTTGAGGCAATCAGTTATAAGATGCACCCGTGGATAGGGATAAACAATTCCTCAGTTCTCACTTAGCATTATTCAGTTTCGAGTGCTACACGCTGCAAAATACAATCAACTTTTACTCATCTGTAAGTTGCACAAGGGGCAACTAAGTTTGCATCGGCGTAGCTAAGTCTATTGTACGTAAAACACGAGAAGACGCGAAAGATTTTGGACATAATTACTACCAATATATATTATATCGCATCGCATGCTTATTTATACTATTGAACTCCTCTCCAGGTCAAGTTGAATCCCAAACAACAAAATAGCAGAATTCCACTGAGAAATCGTCATTGAAGCTTGGACAATTACACTAAAGCGACCAATAATCTATCTACGAAATCACTTCAAAATTGGCATCACAAGATGAGGGCACTCGTCGTTGACAACAGATTGATTCAATATTGGTGCCCAACTGGGGCACATAGCCGAGCCTACTTAACATCTTCATAATTTGGTGCTAACGTAGAGCCAACAACAACACCCACCACTAAACCGCTTGAAAATTTGGCGCCCAGCGTGTGGCCATACCAACCGCTTCATAATTTGGCTCACCAACGAGGAGCCATAAACAATCTCATAATTTGACTCACCAACGTCGGGGTGCCCATGGAAACGTTTCACATAGAAGATAGTAGATAGTGTCTCTCCTTCGCTGTCAGATATGCCCGAGTCTTTACAAATGATTTTGAGATAATCAGTAATTCATCCTCTCGAATACTTTGTTTCAATGACTTCGTTCGTTTCATTTCCGAATAGTAGTAATTTTATATGGATGAAGATGCAGCAGCTGAGCAGCTTTATGCACACCTCCCACAGATATACCAACTTGCTGGGTTAATCGCGTTAAAGCATTTCGAGAAGTTTAAAAATGTTAGCCTATTTTATCAAGCTTCTTGTACATGAAAAAAACCTTCGGTTTGGAGTTTGTGCACTACACCTACCGATTTCTTTTGTACATAACAATCAAAATAAATATTTTTTGTTCTAGCGTATATCTCATGTTTGGCATACTCCACAATACACAATATAAAATCTAACACACGCTTCTCGGTTTAAATTAGTATATAGAAACTCCGATTGCGTAGCGAATTGGGGGTAGAGTATTTCCTCATGAGTTTAATAAAACACAGTGTACGATCATAACATTTACATGAAAGTATATGGAGACATATAATGCACAGTACGTTATTGCTATATTAATATAAGCATTTGATTATGTTTCCACGAAATCATTCTTTTTCAACAAAGTAATATTAAAATTAATGGACTTTTCAAAATGTGGTCTTAGTAGGCTTTAATACCAAAAACACAATATTAACTGTTTCAGATTTCTCTTTATTGTTCTAAATATGCTGAAACACTAGTTAAAATATTTGCCCCAAGTGAGGAATGGGGATGTTTCAGATCTCTAAATAGTATTATAAACATGACACCAAAGCGAATTCCTTGATAAAATTTGGTATTTTCATTGAATACTTCAAATAATACTTAGATCCATACAAAAGTTCTTCGTCAGCACATGCACTGCAGGAACAGGAATTCGTATTCAGCTGATGATAGTAATTTAGAACTACTCCCAGTTATGTTTAAAACAATACTAAATTACATCTATCAGATGTACGAAAGCCTTATAAATCATTTAAAATTTCCTCTTTATTGCTCTCTGTATATATACACAGAACGTAAAATAGGGAAAGAAAAACTTTACTGTTGGCAACATTTTACATTGCTGCAATATCTGAATTTCCGTTCTAAAGGAGAATTTGTCAACGTCGTCGATTGGGTTCCGTGCCCAAGATCTGTCGTTTCTAGAGGAAACAGAAGTGAGAAGAAGAAAATGAAAATGAGAAAAGTGGCGAGTGTGTGTGTGTGTGTGTGTGAAAGGAGGGGGCAGGATGGGGAAGAAACAGAGAGGGTGCAACTTGAGAGGAATAATTTAACGAAAAAGGATGGAGAAGTATAAAGATGCAGCAGTATTTTGGCAGACATCTCACGTGACTGACTCCCATTAGTGTTCGTCTTCACCCCATATTTCTCTCGCCCGTTTAGTCGTCTATTTTCATCCTCCGTTTTTACTATGTTCTTCTTTCCATTGCCATTCCGTCTTTCTCTGTCCCTCCTCTTTGCCGTTCTTTACTCTCCCACCGAGTTCCGCAGCATCTGTTCACGTGGGGTAATTTACAGCCTCTGAAGCAATAAAGGGATCAGCCACATATCGCTTATTTTTACACTCCATAATTCAGCCCTCCCGTCTCTTTCCTTCGCTTTTGCCCTCTCTTTCTCACGCTTCTGCGACAGGAGTCAGTCCACGCCACGCCATGCCGATACGCTTTACCGCATGCTGAACCCAAATCTTAAAGTGCTTTATGTAGCGGAAAATTCGAACACATCCAGTCTAAGTGGGAGAAGAGTGGCCTACACATGGCAGACGTGCATAACATTTGACGGAATTTGTTTTGCGGTTTTCTCTCGTGCTTGCAGAATTGTGTACTTGAAACAGAAAATTAAGAACACTACTTGCTTTTAGTGACACGACGAGCTGTTACATTGCCCATGGTCGGTAAAGATATTCGCATACACAGGGTGTAACAAAGGTCAATACGTCTGATAATGACAAGAAAACTACTCCACATAATACATAGTCATTTAATTTTAAACCTACAATTAGTCCTCCATGTACCTAGGAGGAAAAGGGTTATTTTTCGTCATGCACCTTTAAAACAATTAGTAAACTTGCAATAATAATGTTGTGGAAGTCATATTTCTTAACGGTGTCACAAAACTTCAAATTTGATGAATTAATAACTTAAATAATTTTTAAGTTAGATACTGTATTTGTTCTTATGAAATATTAGTGACACAAAATTAGTTTCCCTTGGTCAAAAATGTAACCACTTCATTGAACATTATATTTGTGATCTGCCAATTATGTTCCTTTTATTTTCATGTTTTAACTTGAAATACTGACACAAGTGTTTCCTCTGTATAAGAAACCCGTTGGTTCATTGTTGAAGGTATTTGGACACTTTGATAACTTAGTGTCAGTTGTTCTCGACACTTGAAATTATGATCAGGACAGAACTAAATGGTACTATTGAGGAAACAGATTTGTGTTTATAGAGTATGTTAAATGTATGTTTGTAGTGGACATAATAGGAAGACCAGCACGTATGCATGATGTGGTGCGACTCTAAACATGTGATTATGTACAAAATGTTTTAAATAATATTACCAGGATTAAGGATCATTAAATAAACGTATCAATAATGTATTTGTATTAGATCTGGTTTATAAAACTCAGATATTTATTTTATAGCTTTATCGCTGTTATAAGCATTTCTGAAAAGTAAGAGATAACATTTCCATAACTTATGCCAAGAAAATTCACTAGATATCTCTCTCATAAACGTTGATTAGCTAAAAGACGGCAGAATTGTATTGCGGTGTAGTGAAATTTTAATAATAAAAAAGCGAGATAAGTCAATTTTTGAAAATTATGGTCATTTCCATATTTCTCCAGGTGGCATTCTAAAAGGTTCTAATTTCTAATCTTCAGGTTGGTATACATTACATTTTAAGTATTAAATTGGGAATATGATGTTTGTGTTTTTGTTTAAATTATCTTACTCTTTATAGAATGGACACTGCATCAATATCGTCGTCCTCACCATTCTCTGAAGACAAATAAGTAATTGAGCCTATAAGATACATTGATATATTTCTTGCGAAAAATAACCCACAACGTGGATAAGTTGAAGAAAAAATTTAGATTATCCAAAGAATTAGTTATGAGCATTATGGAAGAAGCAGGAGAACTGTATAAGCAAACATCAATAAAAATATGGCTATCTCAGATTTAAAGCAGCAGTTACTATTTTAAAGTTTTATGTGTGTGACAGTTTTGAAATCATAATGTCTGACAAGTTCAATAGGTTAATCATTTCATTGCGCTTTCAAAGCAGAATTGGATAAATATAATAGGGAAATGACAAACACGAAAGATATTTTTCCATTTTTCCTTTTTTTTTTTTTCTTTCTTTTTTTTTTTTTTTTTCTTCCCTCGCAGTAGGTTTTGCTGTAGTAGGTTGTGTGGACGGCAATTATGTCTCAAAAATGCAGACCTTTGTAGAAACAGCAAGGGCTATTTTTCATTAAACGTTCAAGTGATATTTAATGCAAAATTGAAAATTTTGTGACATTGTAGTCCACTGGCGAAGTACAATTTTTAGCAATTCTTACATGGTTGCTCACGAAAAGTTAATGGATGTCTAATTCGAGCATGCTATGCCGATATTTGTTGGTAGAGCGCTATATAAGATACATGACCATTATATTAAAATAAATGGCCATAGTTTGTTGTGGGCACTTTTTGATCTTCCCATTGGTTCATCATGTAATCAAAAAAGGATGTCCTCTTTCTAACAGTGGAAAGTGTACCTTTGATAATGTCTAAGTTTAATAGGAAATGCGGTAATTACATCTTGTTAACAGATTTCATATGAAATGTGTATGCGTAAAAATACATCTTGAGATGGCTCTGCAATTCATGTGACTAAGCTTGTATTGGTGCTTTTGCTTTGACTTCCAGCGCCGTTTATTTTCGATAAGCTCTAATTATTACCATTCTTGGCAAACCATAAAGAGTAATAAATGTCGTCGTGTATTGTAATGGTAATAAAACTACTACTATTACATTATAATTATGATTAGTTTACTTATTAGGTAAAAATTTAAATTCTAATACCCCTCCTTGCCTTACAGCAAACTTCCATGATAAACCTTTGCTTATAGCAACATCTGCCGGGTAACATCAATTAAAATTTTATAAAAGATTATATAAAGTAAAAAGGTGACAACTTACTAATTCACCAGTCTACAAATGCGGCTAATGACCTGTTTCAAGTGGTTATGAAAGTGAGCATTCCAAAATGCAGAAAGGTTGAGCAAATTATGTAAAATATCCTTTATTTGTGCACGGTATGACGTGATAAACCTGCATTTCTTTCGAACTTATCCAACAATTGAGAGTGTGTTCAATGGCATTTTATTTACTACAAACATAAAATTCACATGTCCATCTGTGCAAATATATGTAAATATTCGACGGCAAACTTGGTTGTTGCATACCGATCTATTGAAAATTAAATTAGAAATTCTAAATCAATATTATAGGGTCCTTTTGGGGGAAGTACTTGACATGAAATAACAATTTTGCCATTAATGAAATTGTATTCATATAGACTACTTAGTGTTTCATTTATCCCAATATTTATAGTAAGAAGTGTAACAGTTCCTCCTATCCACCCCCACTGAAATACAATTATAACGTATATTTATTTAAGCCCCATCATCATATTTTATGTATTGTAGTTAGTAATACAAATATTATGTGTATGCCGTTCTTCCCGTTTTTAATTTCTTATTTATTTATGATTGATATATATTTTTATTACTTTTCTTCTTTCTAATTGTGTATCACGTACGGTCAACGATCCATGTATATTTGCAATATGAATAAAAAATTATAACAACATACTACCACTACCACCACTACTACTAATAAGGGTAAATTATCAACTTATTACTGCACAAAATATGCCCTAACTATTTTATACCATCATCAAGGAGTTTAAATTCTTGATGTTCTGTTGTTGAGCATTAAGAATTTTGATCTGATTACATTTTCAGCTTTTTTTTCAATATTTTGCGCTACTTAAGACCATATTTTACTTTATATTTTGACAAAATGTTATATATGCACATATTTAACAATATTATTTCATATAAATTCTAGGTATGCTAATAACTACTAAATGCATAACATGAACATATGAACTGTACGTAAAATAAATAAAAATATTTTAGTATTAGAAGCCTGCTTTCATTAAACCAATCGTTATAAAAAAAAAATATACTGCATACTAAGCCTCAAAATGAGCTAAGCTAGAGAATTGTGAAATAAAAACGTTAATAAATTTAGGTTAGCAGAAAGTATATTAGCATCAGACAGCATTTTCTGCTCCATGTTTACTATTTGCGCCGTTTAATTTCTCCTTATATTAGATCTTAACACGACGAGGACCCCGTATACTAAGCTGGACTCTTGTCGTTTAGAAAAGTTTTAAATGCTCCCATTCGCACCAGACTACTCCGGGCACGGCATGCCGGTTTCAAGTCTGTATACTGTCAAGACTACGGGAGGGTGGAGTTTTCATGGGCCACACAATATAATTAAGATACGGAACAATATAATTGCTTCCTCTGTTTATTTTGTTTTGCTATCCTTGAGAATGTGTCGTAAGATTTACCGTATTTCTATACACAGTGGGTAAAATCTTATTTTTTCCTGTACTAGCAATTCAATCCTTTCCTTGCCACGCCATTTGCGCCGAAATGATGGTGAAATCCCAATAGAAACACAGATGTTTTCTACCTACCATTTTAAAGTCCTCTGTTTTAGTGCGATGACGTTCGGACAACTAATGAAAAGGATTGGAACATATATCAGGGATCATAAACGTCACTCTATCTCAACCGACAATATGGACTATTGTGATATCAACTGGAATAGACTCGCCAGATACGTCGTTTTGCCGGTCTCGCCATTTGATTTGGCCATAAAACTTCGCCGTTAAAAGGCACACATTCAGCCATAGAGATTGTGTGTATTAAGTGTATGGTGCGGGAAGAGAGGGAGGGTAGTGTAGAGGTCTAGTATAATGTGTGCGCAGGGGCCCCATATTGAAAGTTCAACGTAATGCCCCCGCTGTTTGACTGCCAACCCATTTACTCAGTGAAAAATGAGATGTGCAATCACTAAGTTAGATCCCTCTCATGCTGTCGGTTGTTATGCTGTAGAGTAGGTTGCCCACACAAACGTATTTGGTAGATACGGCGTGGAGAAGGCAAGTATAATAGCCATAACACTGTGGGGTGTATTCAAATTGAGTTCATGTTAAATGTTCGTTCTCGCTCCCTTTTTTCGCCGGAGACGGGATTGAGCACCACGTGGGTTATAAAACGGAATTGAAACTAAGCGCGAAAATGGGCGAAATAAGCAAGTCACACACATCCTCTCTGGCTTTCGATTGCACATATTCGCCATAGAATAGCTGACAAGATTGCAAGAGAGAATCCTGATGCGAAATTAGTGACTACAGTTTTTATTGCAGTTAATACCAAATAAAAATATGAATGTTACATATGGGCAATAGCGAAACATATGGCAATCCCGGCAAAAATGTTAAGCTTAGATTGTTTAACACCTTATTGCTTCAGATCTTTCGAAAAGAATCCTGGAAATAACCGAAATTAACAAAACGTTTCCTTTAAACATGTCACCTTTATGCTCCAAGTTTGTTTCAGAATAGAATCATTTTTTCGCTTTCTACCAATTTTACTCATAAGCTTTCTCATCGATTCTAAGCATAAGTGCAGGCTCAAAATTTTAGGGGGAGGGGGCATACAGAAAGCCCATAAAATAGGGGAAGCTACTATGAAGTTAAGTAATTTAACTAACTTTTTAAGTTTTGCGTTAGCACTCCTTCAATTCCATTAATTATTAATCCAATTACTACTCAAACCAAAGAGAACCCAGCCTAGCTATTGACGTTTAGGTAGTTCAATTCCTTTAATAAATGATTATTAAAAAAAGTAAACTGAACTTGTAGAGCAAAGCTGCATTATTCAGATTATTGGTGCGTTATTGTCGTTTTTAATCGCATCTGTTTTTAAGTATTCCAACTCCTGGTAATCATGTCTTTTTCTCGTGCCACACATTACTTGGTAAGCATGAAAGGTTCAAATTTAAGTAATAAAGGAAATATTTTTTAATTTGAGCATTATTTTTAATTTTCAATATTATTCTAGCGATGCTTCAATGCAAGTATTCCATCTCCGAAGTGATTTTCCGAATGTCTGCTAAATATTCATCTAAAGCTGCCACTGTCTCTCGAGGAAGAGTTTGAAACAAATGAAAAACTAGTGCTTAAAGTGGATGCTCAAACTGTCATACTTAAAAATATTTCAATTTTGCTACAATGTTATAAGCAAGTACTAAGTTTTGAAGAAAAATCGTGCCTCTACTGCAAACCGTTTTTTATTTTTCGAATGAAATATTTCATTCGGTTGATTTAAAAGATTTCTATAGTACGCTACACTATGGTTTTTCCCTTCTAGAGATAATCAATTACTAAAATCCCTTTATCATTCCAAAATGCTGATGTCATAAGGCAATGAAACATATTATGTCTACTTTTATGCTGAACCATGCTCCTGTGCATTATTTTAACTCTGATGTGTGATGGTGGATACAAGTTTCATCCGGAGCTATAAGTCGACGCGCAAAATCAGGGCTCTGTTGCTGTTAAAACGCCCCAAACACTGTTGTGTCATTTTCTACAAATATGTTTTACATCTACCGTAAGCAAGTGCGGCACCTGTGAAGCTTTTTCAAATGCAATTCTTCATGTAATATATAATCTAAGTGTTACTTTGAAATGCCTATAAACTCAGAAGTTTTACGCACCTTAATACCTTATCGTGTATTTGTTCAATGAATTCTCCCGATATTTCAATTTTAGAGCTTCGTTCATGGGAATGGTCTTTTAAGGATGGTTTAACTTCAGCAGCTCATTTATTAATCATTGACACTGAAGAGTTTACATAAAATTTTATAATGTGGCGTGGCTTTCTTTTGGCATTAAACAATATTTTCAAAAAGTTTTTTTCTCTAAACCTTACTAATTAACTTAGCCGCTGAACAAGTCAATATGCAGGTGATTTATCTTTCATCCTATCATAATGTTTAATTGTTTGTTCATTGGTTGTTTAATGTACAGTTACGGGTTGGCATCCAAGGATTTCATAATGTTGCAACGTTATGATGCTACGATTTTATTGGCTACTAAATTGGAAATTTCGGCGCTATATCTTGCACAGCTTTCAACAATTTAACGTACTCTACTTTAAATTTCATTCGATAACGATATTTTATCATTGTGTCGAGGGACAATTTTTGTATTACAAGGAAATTCTCGATGCTCTGGAAACATCATGACGCGTCGTTTTTAATCATGTTATCTTACCAAAGATGATTCATAAAAGAGGTTGTGGTTGTGCTACTTTTTGCCTCTTATTCGTTTATGCATTCTTTCTGCCTTGATTTTGCATTGTCGATTGTATCTTATAAAAATATTTGTATTTTCTTCGCTTATTGTTAAAAGATTTCGCAAACACAATACATGCAGGTATACAATAAATTTTGGGCAACTTGACCTTGTATCTCCCTTATCCCAATGCCTGCCTTAAAGGCCAACTAACTAACTGTTACATACTCTTCCCTATTTCTCTTTTAGGTAGCAGCCTAAATTTATGATATCCTATGTTCAAACCATTAGCTAACACAATTACATTAATTATAAAGTATACTAATTAATACTGAGTCTTCATTTGAACAAGAGCCTGACCTGTTTCTAACCGGTTCTGTTCCACCCTCCACTTTCCCGCCTCTCTGTGTGCCGATGCAAAGACTTTGTGCTGACAGGAGTTGAACGTTGTGAGACCACGTGTTTCAGTGTTATAGTTTGTTAGTGCTGTTATAATACCAAAACGGCTGTATACTTTAGCACAAGAATCATGTGCGATTCTTATGATCTCTATGTGTGCCGATGCGAAGTCTTTGTGCTGACACGAGTTGAACGTTGTGAGACCACATGTTTCAGCGTTATAGTTTGTTAGTGCCCTTATAATACCAAAGAGGCTGCATACTTTAGCACAAGAATCTTCATGTGCGATTCTTATGACACAAACTCATGTAGAGAAGTGGGACGGCGAATTGTAGACGGATTCCCTGATGTCCGTGCGCCTCACAAAGAAACTGTTCATAATCTTGTGAATAGATTTGAGGAAACGGGATCTGTTCTTGATAAGAAACCGATAGTAAACGCCGTGTTCTTTCAGAAGAAAAACTCTATGACATCGGGAAAAAGTTAGAGCGAAGTTCAAATTAATCAATGACAAAACTTGCACCGGAATCCGGAATTTCGAAAACCTCAGCTTGGATTACCAGTAAAAGTTTAAAATGAAAACGCTATAAAATAAATGTAGTTCAGGAATTGCAACCTCACGATAATGTGAGTACTGTTAATTTCTGCAAATGGGTAATGGATATGTTAATGTTCGCTCTATTGATCAGAGACTTTTTTTTATTTTACGGACGACGCATGATTTTATTTACATTGCAGTGTAGGGGCACAAATTAATTAATACCGGAGTGCAGAAAAACCCGATATTAAGTAAGATTTTATGACGAAAATTTAGTTTTGGTGTACTGTAGAACTCTATGCGCTTGAATTTAAGGGGCTAGGAATATCCGACTCCGTCGGAAACAGCGTGTTTCCCGGTTCCAAGTAAATCCCCTTTAAGCCGGCCACGCGTCCAAACGAGGGCTCTTTATATACATCGGATGGTCGGTTGGCTAGCAACGATTCGTTTCAAATTAATATGCTTCAAATAAACGGCATGCCAAGTTACATAACCTATGTTCCACTAGCGGGGGCTAAAGTCAGGAATTACTGTGATTTCAGTCTTTCCCGACAAACGTGGGTTCAATAGAATCAACCGAATGTTTTTTTGTTTTTTTTTGAGTAGTATTCAACCCCGTTTTCACTACTGAGGCACCACAGGTGGTGGACACTGATGATACATGAGATGAAATGATAAATTGGGAAAGGATATTTTTTTAAGGAAGGAAGCGTTCCAGGCCTAAGTTTAGGTACCTCCCCGGCATTTGCCAGTTATGAAGACTGAGGAAAACCTGAAAAAAAACCAGTCAGGGAGGACGGTCCTGGCGGAATTCGAACCGCAGACCTCCCGCTCACGAGTCCGTGCCTTAACGACCTCGGCCACCCGTGGAGGTTCAACCGAATGTGCTAAGCCATAGCTGAGCAGAATTATAGGTGAATGTTCGGCAGGCCTGAGCGATGTGGATGACGCAAAACTCCTGCTCTTTATCCTGTATTTTCTAAATCAATATTTAAATCTAACTGGATAAAATATATGGAAATTGGGTGACAGCAACCTCAAGAAAAAGTTGAGCTGGATTCGTTCAACTCGGCCTTGATGGCACCTTGTATTTAAAGATGGCATTTTAAGCCTCGTTCTTATATTCTCTTGGTCGTCTCACTATGAAGTAATTTCATTGTCAGGAGACGCTGCCGAAGGTTTCGACACAACTCCTGAAGACATGAGCCTAGGCTCCCACTTTTATTATCGTATTAAATTCATCGTTGCTCTGTCTGAGCTATATCTACCTCTGTAGCCCTTAGTGGTACGTGACAATATGAACATTTTATTTTATTTTAGTACTGTCACCATCAATGTAAAAGAGTCTGTCATAAAGCGCTGAAAATTGATATTTCTATTTTTATTTTCTACCTCAAACTATCACTACAGATTAAAGCAGTACTAATAAGATACCGTCCCCAATTAAAATATTACAAAATGTTAACATAATCAATTACAAATATTATAATTAGTATTACAATCAGTGTGTACAATTTGTGTATTCATGTTAGTAGTTAACTTATTAGTGTATTGTGTATGTGTAATTGGGTATTTCATGGGTAGTTAGAAGGAAAAGATCTGTCGGACAGAATCTTTGGAAAGAAGCTAGACAATATAGATAGTGAATGTATTTTGTGTGTATGGGACAAAGAACAGATGACCAGTAGTCTTCTTTATGTTTGTTCCTTTGTGCTAAAAGAAGGGTCACCTCCTGTGTTTCTGGTAAAACTGAGTTTTGTTAGACTCCGAAGGCAACCATAAAATACAATGGACAACAGAGTGAAATTATGAGGGTGAAATAAAACAGATATACCGTCTTGTTGGAACCAAAGAGGAGAAAAATGTAGGTAATGCTTAAAGTTAAGGCCTATGGAAGGTCCAATGAGGAATCTTAGAATATGTATATGCACGCCCCTCAACGAATAGGAAGAAAATTTTAAGTGGAATAATTGTCGAAATGGTAGGAGGCTGGTCTAACGACCGGGTGAGAAGATTTTTGATAAACGATTAGGATTTTGAGAGATCAGGAGAGAGAGAGAATTGAGCCATGAGAGGAGGAGAGGAGGAGAGTCGAGCGGAGTGGAGTGGAGTGTGGATGGTAGTGATCAGCAGAGTGAATTTTAGCTATCTAGACTAAAGTCATTTGAATTATAGAAAGTGAAAGAAGAGAAATAAAGGGAGTGCATTATGATAGACAATTCATTCGGTTAGGGAAAGTGAGAATCAAGAACCGCTCAACAGAATTTAGAAAGGCGACCCTTAACATTGAACAAGTGACAAAGGTAAACAAATACTGTCATCTCTAGTCTTAAATTTTGCTTTTATACATTCCCTAGTTCCCGACTATTTCCCCCGTTGACCTGAAAAGGTAACAAAGTTCCAGCACTCTACCGAACCTAGCTGTGGCATAGCGGCGCATCGAGACAGCGGCGGGAGAGAAGAAGAACTTCATTGATCCTACAAAATACTATTGGTTTTCTGAGCAATTAAAACCCATCCATTTATTTTTATTCCTTCCCCACATAAAACCGTCGCAAAACGAATGATTAGAATGATTATAGTGGGACGAGTACTTTTTGTCAGTTTTCGATTGCACGGTTTGACATGAATAGAAATGCAACATAAGTTTACTAGAAACTTTCGAATGGCATCGTGGACACTGCTTTCTTTGAAACAATATGCAGTACCCCACATTTTGCACTTGAAGCGAGAGAATACCTTACCCAACAATTTTACAAAATATGGATAGGCAGAAATTAATCCCTAATATGGACATTACGTTTACAGGATTAGACGTCCTTAGACTTTTTGCTTGGGAGTTTGTCAAGTCACGAGTGGACAAAACCTAAGTAAGCGATTTTCAGGACTTGAAGAATCGTATTTGAGAAGCCTGTGCGGCGATTTCAGACTATATGTTTACAAGGCTCATTTGGGCTGCATTTCAGCTTTTTACTTTGGCAAACGCTGTCAGGTTTCGCATCTCTTGTTGAGTTTGATTAGTACAGCTAAGAAGTACTAATGTCTCTCTCTTCTCCCTCTCTGTGTTTGAGGCAACCATAAAAATGGTCAATTATGCCGCATTTTAAATGAAGACAGGATAAGTAGCATGTTCGGATCTTAGAACTCGGGATCTCTCGCTTATGAGACCCTAAGAATACTTTTAGCTAAATATTGCCATAAGGGGGTTCCGAACGCGAGCTCTGCGGACCCGTGGTACTTCTAGCATTATTAGAACTAAATTGGACCAGATATTAAAGCTTCTCTGCTCTGGAAGTCGTCCGTATGGGTTGCGCTTGGCGGGCAGTGTGTTACCGCGAGTCACGGCAAATTACTATGCTGCTCTGCAGGGCCACCAAAAAAGCTCGGGTTGCCCACCTACATCGGTGAAGAGGCTAATGTTGTCCTACCAGTTGAAGTGGTGTCCTAGCCGAAGGCGAAATCTCGGGAAACAGTATGTCTCCTTCCACCCCGAAAGGGGGGTTAGTGACTGGTAATCTAGACGATGTCCCATGAAGGAAAAAAACAACAAAAAAATGTCTTTGGTGTGAAAAAGCAGGGATTTTCATGGAAAAAATGGTCCCGGAGTTTAGAAGCTTAAAAGTGGATTTGGTTTATGATTCAGCTTCACTCAAAAGCGTCTCAGCAAGCTTGATCCAAACAGTATCCTCTGAAAGGGTAGAAACTTAGAACAATAAATTGCTTCAAAAAGGTTGAAAGCAACTCTTATTTCTGGTGAAACAGTTTCTACCGTGACATTTTAAAAAAATATATTCATAAACACACCAGTGCCAGTCAGAAAATAGTGTCTTCTGTTTTTCTCTCTTCAAATAGGTATGTAATGTAAAACTTTTGAATTTGGCGCAGTTCGCCGAACCTTCATGTACAATATGCAATAACAGTTTAAATCTATTAACTGGTCATACTGAATCGTTTTAAAAATGTCTGTCATCGACGTGCATATAAGGGTCCGTCCTGAGTCAGTATTACCAAATATGGAGAGTAAATGCCGATTGGCATTCATTACACGTTGAACAACGTTTATGGAGATGCAGCGTTTTAGAAGCTGGGTTCGTCGCTCTACGGAAGCTAAAGGCAAACCTGATACTTTTAAGTAGAGCGACAGTCTGGCCTATGCAACGACTCCATGTGACATTCAACAAGACTATGAGATAACACGTCCAGGCCGTCGAATAATAACTGACTGTCTCTAATGCTCAGGACAGTGATTTTTACCCCGCAGTAATACCTGCCTTTGCAAAAAGTTGGACAAAAGCTTTGAAAAGTTTGAGATTGTGCTAAAATTGAGAAAATAGTCATAAAATTTGTTGTTCAAATTCCGCTTAGTTTTCTTGTAAATGTATACAGTAAAACAACAGGAAGTATTATTTTCCGTCTAACGCTCGTACATGTTATTAACAACAATGTGTAGGATGCAAAGCAAATTTTGGCATAATGAGGGACCCTATCCTTGGTCTTTGTAAATAATTGTGAGAGACCATGTATATATGGGAAGTTTAAGTGTTTTAATTGATATCTCCCAAGGTCTTAGAGATGGTGAACGGAATTAATGAATCAATGACGACATACTGAGACCATAGCTCATTGACACCTACGGTTATTTGGTACTCGATTTTCAGTTTGAATGAAAATCGGGAAAAATTCAAACAGGCATTGGGGGAACTATTGACCTTCTATGCATATGAAACGGGGGAACAAGTAAAAGAATAGACAGCGGTCCAGGGGTTGGGTTTTTATGGTACTCTTAAATCAACCTGCAGCTCCAAACATCTTCTATTTCATTATAGGCATCACTCGGACATCTTGATTGTTGTGGAATTCGAAAGAACATCTACAATTATGTGATCTGTAGAACTGTTAGTTGCATCACATTTATGGAAGTGGCGGTCAAAATCGTCCTCACAGCGAGGTAACTTTCATCAACACGTTTTTTAATTTTACAACAACAAATGTATTAAACATCATGCTTCATGTAAATTAAACACCCTGTGTTTCGAACATAAACGCTATGATAGACCATAGCTTGAAGCATAATGTACCGTTGTGAGAAAGTCGTATGTTAGGGTGGGAGGAACCGTTGACCTTAAAACCATCAGTTGCGTAGAACAGAGGGAAAAGTGAGGGGGTGCTGTATATTTCGACAGCCGTCCAGTAGAAACTGGGGTTGGACTTTTATAGCCCTCTTAAATCAACTCCGCCGTCACATCAAAATAAAATATGATTTCATATTGGCTACGTACAAAACTGAGCTCTTCAAACGCTAAATCTCAAGAATATATGTCAGAAATGTATCAGTCTAAAGCTTATGAAGAGATTGCTTACTACTCGGGTCAATGCGGCACATATATTCTCTCTATTACTCCTTTTGAGGCTAAAGACAAAAATGGAAAAAGAGAAGACAGTTATGTAGGAGAAGATATTGTTTTAAACACGTGCATCGGTAGCAAACATTTTACAAACTCATCACTCTGTCGACTTTGCTGCCTGTGGTTATTTGTCGCGGAAGAAGTGCACATTGTATGCAAGAGTAGCTGTAACTGGTTATTATTTGCTATCGGCTCCAGGCAAGTAAATCGAAGCATAAGCTAGGAAAACTTGCACAGGTTACAAGGCTGAGAAAAACATTCTATTATAGAAAAATAGGACGTTATTCACGATATTAAAATGTTTAATGAGATTTACTCCTTCCAACCGCCATGTCCATAATTGTTGTTTCAAAATATGTAAAAAAAAAAAAAAAAAAAAAAAAAAAATGGTAAAGATTACGGTGCACACAAACTGAAGCAAAAATGCATATGAAAAGTAAGTTCCAAAAAACGCAAACATTTTGTAAGGATAGGCTAAGAAGCGTACACTCTTCAGATTGTAGATAAAACGCATTTAAAATTATATATAGTTTTAAAAATGCTTTATATTTCATATGTTTTGAATGAGCCAGTTCATTTTACAAAGTCAAATCTTTTGTAAAAGCAAAGATAGACCATCATTAAATAAAGATATATTTTATATACGCAGTTAAAACGAAACACCAGCAATTTACATAAGAATATGCAAGTATATAGACCAGATAATTTGAACTATGTTTCATACATCCCTAGGATAAGTAAGGGAAAACATTTCAACACCGAACGGAGTCGCTCAGATGACAACGTTTGAGATTCGCGTTCGGAAGGTACCGAATTCAAATCCTTTGGGGTCGGTCATTCTACCTTAGATTTCACCTTGGTCTCCTTTGGTCACTTAGGGGAATTTTGGGATGAATATTTCCTTTCCACGAATGTTCCGATCTCCCATTTCATATCCAAATTTATTGCTTCTGTTACACCTGGGGTCTCAAAAGGGTCAAGCTTGATCACCAGTGTTTTCCGCTTCTACCTAGTATTTTTTTTTTTTTTTTCGTGATACGACACTAACAAGTTTGACTTCAATACAAATGTGCTTTGTGCATCAATAATAAGTCTATAGACCGGGGTATAGATCGACTGATCCTGCCTACGATATATATGCATTTCATGATAATCATTGCTGCGTCATTCGCCTACCTTCGTGTGAATCATACGCGACGGCTGCGACACTCGCTAATGCTCAGTTTCTATTTTGAGATGCCTGTGTTACAGGATGGAAATATCAGGACAAGGCTTACACTTTGGTGTAGAAGCTGTCTTTATGAAGGGCTCAAACCCTTGCTGGGGAACACTGTCGAAATTGGCGTGCTTCATTTAGAAATAATGCGACATCTTTGTGGATTCTAGTCGCCAGGTATTTCCATCACTTCATTCCTCATTCCTCCTCCTCCTCAAGGTGACCCCACAGAGGGATTAGGCACAAACTACCAACAGTTGAGCAAGGCTGAAGTAATAAAATATCCTGCTCATCCTTTAAAAATCCAATACAAAACATTTCAGATTATGGAAGTGCAAAAACCACATTAGGACGTATATAAACCGCCACGAATGGCCGAGGCCGTTAATGCACAAAATCGTGAGGGGGGATGGGGTTTAATTTTTGACAGGGCCGTCCTCTCTGACTGCGGTTTTTCCCAGATTTCCCTCAGTCCTCATAAGTGCCAAATGCCGGGAAGGTACCCTAAACTTAGGTCTGGAAAGATTTTTTCCTTCCTTATAAATTCCTTACCATTTTTTAAATTCATTTCATGTATCATCAGTGCCTACCGCCTGTGACGCCTCAGTTGTAAAAACGGGCGTTAAATACTGTTAATGAAAACATGTACAACTTTGAAAACAGACCTAAAATGGGATGCATCTCCTATGCTAAGATTCCGCTTTTCATTACTTTGCTTTTTGGAATGTTCTCTGGTTTTACTTACTTCCTTGCGGTGCGTGAAAACATTCCTGTTATGTAGAGTTAAGTCGGTGCGCATGCGCTGTTATGGCAATCACAACTCTGTTCGTTTAAATTTTACAAGTGTAGTGAAAGATTCTTAATTGTGTTAAATTTCTGATATTGAAATTGTTGGTAATTTATGTCAAAAACACTTTTTATAACATAGCAAAGAAGCTACATATGATTGCGTACGCTGGAAATATGGAACAGGACTTCATTGAGGCACCTCAACTGAGAAAAGAACAAGAAAGTGGCGGACTCAGGAGGAGGATCCAAAGAAGTAACTCACAGTAAATACATCCTACAAAGTTGAACGAAAAAAAGCCAGAACTTGAGGCAGAGTTGAACATTTGGATGTTAGAAAACACTTTTGAACTTACGCAATAAGAGACATGGACTTTTGATGTGCCCTCAAATGAAACTGCAGATTCTAAAGGCACAAAAATCATTACTGTTATAATTTTAGGGCACGAACATAACACACTACTCTCTTGTTTTGTCCTGCTGCGCTGATGGGACAAAATTGCGATCACTGTTTACTTTTAAGAAGGGCACAACCAAAACAATAAAGATTTGGATAGACAACATTTGGTCTAGCGTTCTGATAGACAGCTGAAGAAACCTGCCCTGCAAGTATGGGATCGGTTTCATTCTCACATAAGAGAATGTGTTAAAATTACACTAAGTTGTAATTCTAGGGGGCATAAGTAGCCAGCTTCAACCTTTAAATGACATAAACAATTTCAGGAATTTTGGAAGCAGAAATGGAACTGCTGGATGCTGTCATCGGATTTTGAGGTTCCAACATCGGGAAGTTGGAAGAGATCTAGCATTTCCCAAGTTTGTGAAAGGTCAAAATTTCATAGGATGCTGTGAAATTAATTCCAAGTAACACTTCGCTTAGTTCTGGAGATGAATGTATGGGTTTTGATGAAGATTAAACGGTATCCTTTGTTAGATTAGGTCTTTGCTGAAAGTAAACACAATATATTACTTTATATTTGAAATACTGTAAATGCATTGCAATATTATGTTCAATTTTTTTCCATAAAAATGTGTATAAAAAGGGAAATACTGCCTTAGATATTCTATATTCACATAAGGCTAATCAGAATTCTCAAAATTATTAAAGATGAAAAACTGAGATCTACTGTAGGCGTGAGAAAGAAAGAAACACTAAAGTATCTTCTATAAGTGCGCAAATTTAAAAAGAAGTAAATATAAGTACGGATAATCTTCAATAACTAGATTATATAGGGTCTGGATAGCTAAACATAACATCATACGAAGTTGTAAACATGCTTATCAAACACAATAAAAGAACATGAATTGCAAAAGGTGTACTTATGTATATGGCAGGGACTGGCGGAAACAAATAAATACAAAAGAACATGCTAAGATGCACTATCATAAGTAAACAGTGATATAAACAAGAAAATTCAAATGCTTGAAATATAGCATAAGCAAAATATGTATAGCTATGCAAGACACTGTCGTGTCCTGCAGAGTGTCACTAATAGATTTTGAAATTACATAAATACTAGAACAAAAATTAGAAAGGCATAATCTAAACATAAATTTAGGGAGGCAGACGAATTGTTAATAACAAAGGGTAATGGTTCATACAGTAATACAGGGAAGCATTAGCTACAGATTGCCAAATGTCTTCCTCCGATGACGTTACAGGAGTCTCATAGTCCCCAGGCGGCATTACGAACTTATGTGTGGGGAAAGAAAACTCGGAAGCGCAGGTGGCTGAAAGTAATCAACATAAATTCAGTGTCAACGTATGCAATGAGGAGGAGGAAGACCTTAACGGACGGATCCATGCAGCGTGTCAAATACTTCTTATACAATCATAAGTATTTGACTGTGTGGGGCAGCCTGCACCACCAATGTACGTACGGTCGACAATTCGGACCCCATTTGTAGTTAAATATACAATGTGCTGCTCTTGTTTGAATGATGGAAATTTCTTATGGAAAGAACGCCCATCACCATATCTGAAGCACTGACATACTTTTGTTTTGACGCTCCACAGTGCCCAAACCATGCATTTGCGGACATGGATCTCCCCTTGGAAAATGATCAATTTGACGTTAAGCACAACAATGAAATGCTATCCCTATGTATAAAGCTTGAGTTTAGAAATAATCCGACATTAACTTACGTGCAACATTGTGCAATGAGAGATTTCTTGAGCTTATGTGTGTGTGCGTATATATGGGAAGGGGACACAGCACAGATGAAGGTACATTTATGATTATTCTGCAGACCAATATCTGCATCTAGAAATGTGGAGTCTACAGAAGATAAAAATGGCGTGCATCGCCCCATTTAGACATAAGCAGTTTAAATTAGTCCATAACGTTATGAAGCCTGCAATAAGAGCATTAATATTGTACCCGTCGATAGGTAGCAAATTACGCTGTTTCCCTCTGGTTCTAGACAGCGGTTACATCTTTCTGGGGAATGGCCAAACACCGGATTTTGGAGCGAGACTGTCACTAGTTAATGTTCCATTGGATTATCTACTACATGATAATTAGTAGAATGATGATTAGTAGAATGATCAGGAAGTGCATGTATTTTCCGCTAGGTGTCTAAGGCAGAATAACAGCTTGAAAGTTTTATCATTTATATAGGTATTTGGTTTTCCAAAAGAGTTTCAGTGCATAAGAAATTTATTATTCGTAGCATAGCTTCCGGCCATGATAGCACCTTGTATCTTATATAAAAGCAGAACAGAATGTCAATGACATTTTCCTTCGGAGTGGAAGTATGTGCCTGCTTCAAACTCAGCATTTTCTATTGTTGATTTGGGAAAAAATTTATTTTGGTAAACTGTCGATAATGTACATTTGAAAATATTTTATTTAAATTACTAAATTTAATTTAGAATAACAAATTATTATAGATCAGTGTGGTCATGCATGAAGTAGCCATCTTTCCATAGTCCAAAAAATAAACCGAGAGGAAAACATGATCACTGACCTTTCCATATTTTTAAGAAAAATATTTATTTGCCCAATTAGACACTTTGATCAACAGCTGTATAATTACTATGTGATGATAAAATTCTTACACTAATAATTGTGGTATAAACTTGTTGGAGACCAGCACTCTTTGTATTTTCATCATAGTACCTGCTATTTTTGTCGTGTTTTTGCCATTTAGAGAGAAGTGTTGTATTGAATATAAAATAAAAGTAAGCGCGTTATCTTTAAACACTGTTTTCTTTTAAACCAATCTGATGCTACAAACATTTTTTGACTTTATTGACATATATTTTAATTTCTTGATGATGGTGATTATTATTATTATTATTATTATAGAGCAAATTAATTTTAATTTTTTTACAATTAATATGTATTTTTGGGGTAAAAACACTTTTTAGCAGTTTGCATCCATTTCTTACCACCAAATTATATTTTGTTTAAATGTGAGATTTTCTTTTCTGATAGATAATTTTCATAAATTGTATATCTTAAAATATTGCTATGCTTACAATTAGAGATATATGCCACTTGAAGAGTGTGAAACTATTCCAATATTCCCAAAATCTGATCATAATAAATTAACAACTTCAGAAATTATTTAGAAAAGAGAAAAAATGTACATTACTTTATCTCCTCCTCTTCCAAATATATGTATATAAAATATAATAACAAATATTTACTTAGGTATATGTAAAATAATAAAAATTACATCTCTAAATGTTACTGTTTTTTCTAATGTTCTCTATATAGTATCTGACATATTTCTTCATTTCTATTCAACTATAATATAACCTTACAACTTTAACGAAAAAACTAAGAATATTATTGCACCTCTATTTAAACGTCGGTCCTGGCGGTGTAGTGGTAACCACACATGCCTTCTAAATCCAAGCTCGCGGGTTCAATCCCGGCCAGAATTGATGATTTTTTTCGGGCGTAAAAATCCCAACTGTGGCTTCCTTTGGAAGGGAAGTTAAGTCTTGGGCCCCATGTCGTAGATTTACAGCATGTAAAAGAACCTCAAGCCTGAAAGAAGAGGTCTCTCGGCAAAATTTACCGGCTATTGCACGGCTTGAATTGAATGGGACCCTGATGACCTCGGATATTAAAGAGCATCCGTAAATAAACCAAACCATCTCTATTGAAACACTTTCCTCATTTAAGCACATTATTTTGAAAGTATCAGCAATAACCACTTTATGACATCTCGTAAGCAAGAAAAGTGTTATATTTTCTGCTAGTACACAACGGACATCGCTAACAAACCTAAATACGAAATAAATATTTTGAGAACAAAGTGACTACATACCACGACTTATATACATTAGTTCTCCATTAAAACGGAGTAACTAATCAGAAAAAGACGATAAAGAATTGTTAGCTTGTTTTGGTACCCGAATATAAATTGTTTGTGCTCTACGAGCTTCCAAAAGAAGAGATAGTGTTTTCTCAAATATTTAGGCCAGGAAAATACTCGAGGAATGCAAAAAATAAATACATAAATAAATAAAAATCACGTAGTCACAGACAATCTAGTTTTATGATCATTAAATATAAAAATATGCCAAACAGTTTTTATGCTAAATATGTGCAATTCTAATAATATTTTGCACATATCCCGTCTTTTAGCACATTCTCTATAGCTTAAAGACATTTCAATCGGAAAAATGCAGGTAATTTTGCTCATCTTTACTTAGTTCCTCATGGAAAAAGAAACAAAAAAGTAGAAACACAGCGGTTGGCAATATGTTATAGCAAAAAATGGGCCCACAAATTCTCATTTCGCTGATGTTTTGTTATGAACCATAAATTTATAAACACGAGGTGGTTTCTGAGAATTCTAGTACCTAGGAATTCTTAGCTGTGATAATAAACTGAAATTTTCTGAGAAAATAAAATTGAGCGTCACGGTCTACCTTTCCATTTTCGACTGCTTTTAATGCTGTTCCAACTGACATTTTCAAATCCATTCTTTTCATGACTGCCACTTAAAAATTTATGTGGTAATTTGAAGTCTGCCAAATTTATTACTTCCGTCTTCAGGATCACGCCCATATTTTTCGGCTTTTTTGTCTTTTAAGGGTTTTCAGCTTCCTGAATTGTACACTACGGTTCATCATCAGAAACTGCTCTTGGGTTGTTGCAACCGCCCAGCAAGCGGTCTTTATGTGATAGTATTTATAAAAACCCTTTGCTCCGTAAAAATGGACTCTGCTGCTTTTGTTCAAAGACCACCCAAATTGACAGGATATAATGGCACAAATATTGCTAATTTGGAACTATAATTTTCAAGGGTCTGCCTGGTAAGCATCTGACACGTCAATGGAAACCACCAAAAATAAGAATCTGCAAGTGGAAATGTGTGCACATATGCACCTAGGTAGACAAGATGTACAAACGCTTAAAGGTGAAAAATAGTTTTTTTAAGAAGTAATTCTAGTTAGGTAGACCGTTAAAAAATCTGAAGTGAGAGGTAACTAATGCGAACTGTACAAATCAAAACAGGAGAATTGAGAAGTTAGAAAACCAAATATTTTAGAAGATGTTACAATACTTGTCAAAAGAATGAAGTACCAATAAATAACGTGAAATGTTGTGAATAGCAAATTAGCTATGTAAAATAGACACATTAGAGAACAATAGAGATAAAGTAGAACCAGGTATAGTGCGTGCTTTATGAAAAAATATGGCAGGCATAACCTTTTCTCTACTTTCAGAAACCAAAAAAAGATTAAGCATAAATTACAGTTAATAAAACTAATGTAAGTGATGATACCGTATTAGAAAATTTCGTAGTTACTGCACCTCAAAAGAAGAGCAAAATTATGAAGAAAAAATTCCCATGAAATAAGGATAATAATCGAGATTCAATTGGTATATTCCCAGAAGCTAATTATTGACTGTTGTTCAACAAAACTCCCCTCGATTGTTTGATGATGAAATAATTCAATTTATGATAGAAGAATGCAGGGAATATGCAATATTCAACAATTGTAATGATCCTAAAGTATCAACAGAGGAATTAAAAAGGTTCCTCCCTATACTTATTTTATCCGGCTGCAACAATGTCCCTAGAAAAAGATCATGCTGGGAAGCCTCAGAAGTTCTTCGAAATACGCTTGTTGTAAATGTCATTAGAAGAGGTCGCTTTGTGGATATCTGTCGGTTCATTCACTGTGCTGATAGCATTACATCTGATATGTATGACAAGATTGGAAACTGCAGTCACTTATGAGCATGCTGAAAAGAGATTCATTACGCATTTCAGACCAGGGTAGAAAATTGATTTTGACGAGTGTTATGGTGGAATATTTTTAAGACATATCTGCAAACAATTTATTCGTGGAAAACCTATTCGGCTGTAAAGTATGGAGTCTGAACTCTCCCTCTTATTTATTTATTCATTTGATAAATAAATGTTGACTTTATCAAGGTAGAATATGAGGAACGCTTCGGAAAATGTGCTGCTCCGATGTGCAGATGCTCAAGGAGCTCCCTAACATGGTTCACCTGCCCTTCAGCGTATATTTTGACAATCTTTTTATTGAAATGGAACTGTTGGCTCATCTGAAAACTTGACAATATGGCGGGCGTTACAGAGACAATTACGGATAATAGAATTAAAAAAATGTCCTTCAAAAGAAATGAAGAAACAGGCATAGGGTACCTGCGACATGGCAAAGAGCTGTGATGGCATGAATCGTACATTGGACAGACAGCTTAGTGGCTACCATAGCCTCCATACGTCACTGAGTTGAGCTAACATCTTCAGTATGCAGGTATTCTCGAGCAGAAAAAAAATGAGTTAGTCGGCCGACTGTATTTCAGGCTTACAATGGAGCAATAGGCGGAACTGATAGAATGGACCAAAATGTATCGCACTACAGAATAGGGTTCGTGGAAAGAAATGGTGGTGGTCTCTGTTCGCATGGTTGCTAGATGTATTGGTTCACAATTGCTGCTTCGGGCGTAAAAATCCTAAGTATGGCTTCCTTCGGAAGGTAAGTAAAGCCGTGGGTCCCGTGTCGTACATTTACGGCACGAAAAGGAACTTCAAGTCTGAAAGAAGAGGCCTCAGAGCAAAATTTGTCGGCCATTTCACGCCCTGAATAGAATGGGACGCTGATGACCTGAGATGTTAAAGAGCGTTCGTAAATAAAACGAATCAAAAAAAAAAAATTGCTGGTTACTTCTAAGGAAGTCTGGGAACCTGAAGAAGTACAGAAATGCACCATTAAGAAGAGGCCGTCCCATACAGCAATCAGCACAGCAGTGGTACTGACGATATTCGTCTTGATGGAATGAACCATTTCGTGGTACCCTGTAAACGATGAGGCTGCGCTGGGAAAGAATGCAATAGCACTGTTCGCACAGAATGCAAAAAATGCAATGTTGGACTCTGCATTTCGTATTTTGTTCAGTTCCACACCATATAAAAGACTTGACTTTCTAGAATTAGTCCTAGTACTGTGCTCCAGTGGGATTATATTTGTGTTTTCATGTGTTTAATGTGGCTAATTCACTTTAAAATTACCAATGTGTACTACTGAAGGGACATTGTACTTTTGGCTTTATTGTTGACACATTGCCAACACAAGAGTAAAATGCTTACAGAAGCGCCTAGCGTGATCATATGGACGCGGCCTCCGCTGAAGAAATGGTTAGTTGCAGTGACTTAATATTTTGTGTTTATGCTCTACAGAGTTATTAGAATTGCTGATAAAAATACAAACTATTTGAAAAATAAAAGCAATTTCGGAGTTAAAGGGTTAAGTTTAAGGAGGGGACTCCTGTAAGCGGTAGTGGGGGTTATGATGGCACAAGTTTTGCATTTGCCCCATTTAGTGAAAGGAGATCTTTAGAAGTAACTGTTAAATTACATTTTAAAATACTTTGACATTTTTGGGAAGATCTAAAACATAAACGACATTTTCTTTAAATAAAGGTAAAATTGGAATTATTTTAAAGTAGATTTTCACAACAATCTTTGAATATGTGTAATGTGCTCTGTGCCTGGAAAATTAGAAGAAGTAATGAGGTTAAGTACATTATGATGTCTCTTGGAGTAAACCTCTTATGAGAAGGAATAATAGCGAACATGAAGGGCAGCCTCTGTCTTTAATTTTCTAAGTTAATATTTTTCTAAAGAAGTAGCGTTATTATAAAGCGGTGACACGAATATATAAAGAGAAAGGTATGAATCTTTTGATGTGCTTGGGATGACGAAATGGAATTATTGCTGAAGGTTTGTTGTTAGATATGAACTGATATCAGGAATTTTTTGTTAGCAAGATTGAAAAAAATTATAGAATTGCGACAAATATTCGGCCTGAATTTTGCAGAATAGTTGAATTGAGTTTATGAAAAACTATTAAACATGTCTGCACCAAGTGTCCGAATTATAAAACTATGGGGACATGTGTTTCAGTTTGTAAACACTCTTCCTCTAGATAGGTCATTAATAAATTGGCATAAAGTGCCCAAGGCTGCATCTTTTAATTTTAAAAAATATTCATATTCAAAAGCGAGAGCATTGCGAGTGAGCAACTGGTATCTTGGCGGATAAAATTAGTGGATGGAGTATGAGGTTGACTATTTAAAACATATCTTAGTGGTAATCCCTTCGTTAATGGAATATTTGTTTATAACGGTGTAACATCCACAGCAACTAGAGGAATGATTAATAAATGAAAGGTTTATCTGCTTTAGAATTTCAAGAAAGTGATATGAGTCTTTTGATGCGTAACGCTCTGGAGGTGACGAAGGGTTTAATTAAAAAATTCACAAGTGCGAAGATGCTTTCAGTTAATAACCATAGGTGGTAACTATAGAACGACCTGAGCAAACTTCTTTACGGATCTTGGGCAAAAAATAAACGGTAGCAGTTCTTGGGTTGGGGGAGCAAGTAATGAACTATCAGCTTAGTTGAAACCTTCAGAAAGAGCTTGTAAGTCCAAGTATTCGGTTATCTCAATGTTAAAATTTTGAATACGACTTGGAGACAACGATAAGTAATAAACACTGATATAGCGGCCGGCGAAGTTCTGAGATGTAAATGTTAAGATCAAGGAAAAAAGCTGCAGGAATTATTAGATAATGAGCGCATGAAGGCTCTTTCGATTGGGGCAAGGTCCTCTTGGGGTTACTCGTGCTCCAAAAAGTTAGGGTTGCAGATTTCATTTAAGAACTTATAAATGAAACGTTCAACCGGCTGAGTAGAATCTAAAGTGGGTGGTTCTAGATTGGGCGGAGGACGAAATTTCAAGGTGGAAAATTCAAAGTTTGTGTAAGTCAAAAATATTTCCACCTAAGTTTATGGTAAAATCTGATAGCATCTGTAATCAAACGAAACCTGATGAATTTAGATACAGGTGGAAAGAACATACCTTTTGCACCAGAGAGTCTGCAGCTGGATAATTTACAATTTGAACATTCGGTTTATCTTGAGGAGGGAACTCCTCTTCTGTTCATGGCTTTGTAAGGTGACCAATATTACGGTAGAGCTTGACCGGACGTGGTAAATTGAAATTAAATACAAGTCAAGGGCTGCGGCCAAAACAAGCGCATAAAGGGAATACTGTCACCAAGACCAACCTTCAAATAATGCAAATAAAGGCTAGACAGATGCATTTTGGTGAACTCTCTTAACGAAACAATGGCAGAACTGAAAAATATATTTTTTCTAGTAACAAAGTTGTGTAATATAGAAAGGATCATTTTCACATTAACTTGGTAAACTTTATAAATGATACTGCTGTATGCGTAATGTATTGTTATATAAGTTGAAAGTATATATGTATATATATATACATACATACATACACAAAGGCAGATTTATAGTCAGGTCATTAAGACAAACACCAGTGGATACAGCTAGCAAAAACAAAGCATAGCTCGTGTATATGGCTAGATGTTTAAAATGAGCCACACATTTGTGTAACCAAAAGTAAATGGATTTTGCTATGATGTACATTTTTTTAGAAGTAACTGAAAATGTACTTAGTACAAAATAAGCAAAAAATATTAGTATCAAGATAAATAAATAATATTTAACACTAACTAATTGTAAGTAGTGTAAACATATTTTCTATTATGGTAATTCATAATACTACTAGAACTAGAGGATATAATATCTCGCGAAAGCTAATATTTTTTATTGTACAGATTGATTAATATTTCAAGATAAGTAGGCCGCACTATAACATGAAGTGACAAAACACAAGAGAACATTTTTATGTAAGGTAGCCATTAGATTGACAATAGCCTATTGTAAAAGTAAGGCAGGTAGTAAATAAGCTTAATAGTTAAGAAAACGTGATATAATTCGCCACCAAATAACTACAAAATAAGTATAAATAAAAATAAAAACAAAATTTAAGAGAGCAAATACATTGCACTGCATATAACAACTATAACTTGTAAGAAACTAACGGTCAATAACAGTAACATTTACTTTAAAATGAATAAAATAAGTCGTTCAAGTAAAGTAAAATAAAATACGAAGTGTTGAATGCTTAAAAGTTGCCTGACGTCTGTGGGTGCAAATATCAGAGTAACCAACCGGAGGGTTGCAAAATAGGTATGCGCATCTAAAAACCATGAGGTATACTTTTAGAATACTCCTTAATCTTAGAAGTAAATTTCTCGTCAAACTATCTCTATCCAAATGACCCCCTTCGGTCACAGGCCCATGTCCTTGTTAACATCCTAAATGCAAAACGTGTGCACTAATTATGCCATGTCATTCTTTCTTTTATCCAGAGAAGTTAAGATTACTTCGTTTGCTAACTGTGCTTCTAAGAATGTGATAAATGTATATGTTATCTTGTAAGCTTTGCAAGGCATTTTATATTGGTGTAACTTCTATTTTTGTTTCGCAATCATAGACGATGTGTTAAAACCAAGTCTCCCTTGCCTTTTGCCAAACATGTCCTTTCCCAATATAAGGATTTTGGTAATTCATTAATTTAACACTGATTGATGCGTTACAGACTCATTTTCCTGAAAGTTTCCTCAGAGATAGATAGCGGCTATATTTATGCATAAACCGAGTACACCGTCGGGTTTAAATCTTAACTGTTAATTCTCCCCTTTTTACTTTTTATTGTTGTTTTGGGTTTAATCGTTAATACATTTCTTGTGTTTATTTTTCATCCCCTTTCTTTTACCTTTATTACTCTTTTATCTTTATTCATGCATTACGTTACCTTCGATATTCAATATTTACTTTTATCACCTTCATTTGCCCTCTGCCTTTCAAGAAAAACAAAGTGATTAAATATAGCAATATTTGTGTTATTATTTGTGTTTTATCTATTCCTGCCTCACTAGTATTTTATTTTAGCCATACACAGACTGCTAACCATTAAAACTGCAACGCCCATAAGAGATTGGTTAAATCGACCCCACATTTTATCAGAAAGAACGATTATGACTCGTTGCAAATACGACAGCAACACCAGTAAGTTTCTGAAATTGTTCAAGGAAGAATTGTGGCATGTCTAGAGTGCGGAATGTCATTCCGAAAATCTGGTGCTTGTGTTGGACAAAATGTGTCCTCAGGAAAACAAGTATGAGATCACAGTATGGAGTTTTGACAAACACAGAGAAGTGAAGGTACAAAACGGTTCACTCAGACAGCTGAACCAGTTAAACATTGAATTCTTGTTTCATTATGGTTTAATCCATAAACAATTTCTTTGGATTAGTTCTAAAGATTCATTTTGTGATGGTCTTCCTTCCATTTTGTGGGTTATTAAAGTGGGCTAACATTCCAATACAATTTTTATACACTAAATAACGGAATCAAATGAATGGTGCAATAAAGGAAAGCAAAAACGTTCATCTTTCCAATACACCTAATGTACTCCGAAACATGTCTTAACATTTCCATTATTCTGTCTGTGCAAACACGTGTTTGTTATATCAATAAGTTGCACTATTAAGCTGAAAAGCGAATGTCCTTATGAGTAGCAATGTTAAGTTGGTATAAATCACATCATTACTTAGAAAATGAAGCAGAAATAGATGCGTTGCCAAAGATCAGTGATGAATTGCAGTCTACGACCAACACTTTATATAAATGTTCAACTACAAAAGTGCGTCTTTTATCCCTTAAAATACTTTTGTGATGTGAAAAACTTCTACGCCACTGGAGTTTATTGGGACATATTTAAATTATGTTAACTGCTTCAAAGAGTGAGGAAGTATTGAAGTGTGATGGAAGAGTTGCTCACATAACCAGGCTTTTATTAGTTCTGCAAGTGAATATTTAACATTAGGCTATTATATTCGATAAACCCTAGGAAAAGTAAACGAAAAGTTTATAGGTTATGTAAGGTGCAAAAACTGTATAAGTATATACAAATATAGTCTTGGGTACGTTATTATTTGCATGTATAAGGAAAAAGAAAAATTTAATCCATGTAAAATGAAAAACTGGTACAAATATCAGGCTCAAACAATACGAACTAAAGTTGTTAAGATCATGAAGACTTCGTAAAGTTAATGATTTGCCACAAGATGAGTAGACTGAGTTTTGCCCAGAAACACCGGAGCTGTTAACATACGAATACCGCTGTCGGTGTATCGTCGCTTTGGTGAGCAGCAGCTCAGGAAAGAGATAGATATGGGGTACTATCATATTGATGGCCGAATGCACCTTGTTGCAGTCGGACACCGACTTAAGACTTTCAGGTACATTTCTGAAATAGTACTAGACCATGTTATGCCCATGGCAGGAATGCACCCCAGTTTTTTTCAACAAGATTATTCAAAGGTTCATTCAGTAGCAGCCACTATGGCCACACTACAGAAACTCCACAGTTTCAAACGATGCACTAGCCTGCTATGAGTTCGAACCTTAATCCCATTGACCATTAGTTGAATTAGCTAGTAAAACAAACGTAAGAGAGTGCTATAACACTCAAACTCTTCAACAACCTATAAAACATAAAAGATTATCCCACAAGTGGATGTGTGCAGATTGATCAGAAATATACCTCGACGGTGAAAGATACATAGAGACCACATCAGATACAAGTGTTAAGTGCAAATGTGAAATTGATTCAAAGAGTTTTCACTTTGATTCTGAACATTGTGTGTAATTTCTATTTACAGCATGTGCATTGAGGAGTCAACAAAATGTGCACTGCTGTTAAAAAAAAGTTGTAATTTCTGCAAAATTAACAAGTTCAGCTAGTGCAATATTAAGTATATACAAAGTGTATTTCCTTAATTTTTCGAGTAGGGCATTAAAGTACAGGGTCCTCCCTCCGCTATGCAATCGGAAATTGACTTTGCTAGGCAAACTGCTGCGTAATGGCCCTGCCACCTGCAGAGAAAAATCACGTCAAGCGATCGGAACTAATTGCATGAATTGTTTTATTTCTTTCACTATTTATGAGTTTTAAATAGTAATAGAGTCAAAGTCGATGCCCAAAACACCTTCCTCCCTGTGAGACATGCTTGAATCCGTTTGAAAAGTTTTTTGAGTCACTATTTTATCCTCCCAAACATTATGAACTACCTAACACACATTTTGTTTTAACGCCTTCAAGGGTTTTATTTCAGGTACAGCAGTAGTTTTATATGGTTGAAGACGCAGCAGCTGACTGACTTTATATGCACTGCTGAGAGTTATTCTAACGATTAGAAACGTTAACCTATTTCATCGAGCCTCTGCTCAATTCATTTTTTTTTTTTTTTTGTCTCGACTTCTTGTCAATGAAAACGTCTTGGGTTCAAACTTTGTATACCAATCTGAAAATTGCACTTTCTGGTGCATTCTTTCAAATTTAGTTTGAAATTCGCTTCTACAGTACCTGTGTACGATTACTTTTGCACATAACAATCATAAATACGTATTCTTTGTTCTAGCAAATATCTCACTGTCGGCACACAAATACACTGTAGAAAGCTTATCATGTACCTCATGCAGAATTGCAACTTGAAATAGTTGGCGTAATAAACACGACTGAGCAAGGTAAATCGCTTGCGTCAGCTTAACTTTAACTACAGGATGCCACTGGGGTCTATTAGTGTTCAGTATGCTTGAGCTAACTGACCTCTGACTTTTGTATTTTTCATATACTTCACAACAAACGGTTTAGGAAACGAATGCTTCCAAATATTCCCTTTCATGTGGGCCGAAATTTCAAATTGCATTAACATATGAGAGAGCGACTTAGAAGCTAACCAAGGATGTTAAATGTTTCCTCTAGTGCAGTTTTGTCTCTTAGTGTTGTACCACCCCTAATATATTCTGAATTCTGCTCTGTAACTGTAGCTTTCAACCTGAAGCTTAGAGCGTCTTCTATTCACATTTTCCACAATAACAACAATCATAGTAACATTTTCACAATGTTTTCCATGACTGACGATTGTCAATAACATCAATATATATTATTAAGGATGTTCATAGGTTTTTACGGCTACATCTCAAGCCGAAAAAACTCACAAGACTCGCTTAATGTGGAAACCAGCGTAAGCACTGTGGTGGGAGCACGTGGTAGTCGCGAGTATTGATCGCTGCTAATTCGCGCCGTGTAATTCGGGAGTTTCTTTGTCATATTTGGTAATATGTGCAATTCCTTTTGGTAAATTATTTTTAATACGGGTGTGTGTTGATTTTCTTTGGAGCATATTGTATTACATTATTGAATTGTTTAGAGATTAAATTTACATATAAAATTACCTAAATTATTTTAAAGAGAGCCAAAATAAGCAATTCTTTTTATTGTGGTTGAATCCATGGAAAATTCCTATGGCAAACTCCTTCAATGGTGAGATCAGTCTTTTTGGCTATTAGTGAAAATCCAAAGAAAATACCACCAATGCACTTTCTGAGGATATTATAATATGTACGATGTTATGTTTTTTTTCATGTAAATCTTATTAAATGTTATTTCCCCTCCCCTCATTTTGGGTATATTTTCCATGCAATTTTATCTTCTCTTGGTTAAGGGAAATGTGCTCTGTTTTTTATTTGCTCTATTTGATGTTAGATACTTTAAAGCTTTTTAGCTATTGCAATTATCTTCTTTAAAGTGTATTGTTTAATTGTTGTTATACTTCAATCTCGTTAAATGAAATCAAGAGTCTTGGATATTATCATTTCTTCTCTCATCATGCTGGAAACACGAACTTTTCCACGATCACATGCTGGGGATCTCTTATTTCGCTATATTTCCAAGCACTCTGCTTTTTCATGCTGCGCGACGCTAGCCCCTGTGAAACAATTAATAACGAAATGAGGTCGACAATACCGCAGCAGCACTTGAGTCCTGTTTTCTCCAGCTACTTATATTTTGTGTATAACTATGTTCTACGTTTATGTGTGGTCTCCTTCTGAATATTGGGTATGCTTAATACTAAAGGGAATTTTGAAGAAGGATTTTGCTGAAGAAGTAAACAAACATTACAAAAATGTATTTTCAGTAATGAAATATACCTTGTACACTCAAAATCCTGTTTCTAAATTAATTTTCCAATATTCCCAGAAATTTCTAGCCCAGTAAATTCTTATATATAAATGAAACATATCTACAAAATTCCAGAAGTAAAATTATTTCCAAGAGCAAGGTTATTAAGTTCTCAGTTTCAAATAAAAATATCTATAGTAACTTTTTGAATTGCGCAAAAATAAAAACAGTAATCTGTTTTTAAAGAAATATAATTTTATTATACCAATAACGAACAGATTATTACAAAATAATAAGTAAAAAAAATTATTCCCACCATGTTATTTAATAAAACTTTTTTATACTACAAACCATATTTAAAGAGATTTATAAGTTGCTGAACTTTGTTTTATACTAATTTCGGCCGGCCTTTGTCGGTAGCTGCAAAATTTGTTTACCAGTTTACGAAATGATTTTACAGAACTGAATCTATTTCTCGATCTATGCAAAGTTCGAAATATCGTCAGTGCATTGGTAAATTATCTATCGCATCCGTAATAGCATTGAATGAAGCCAATATTAACTCTTAAAGGTAAAAACATTCCAAAAAGTGTTTGAAAATCTGGCAGTATTCTAAACCACAATTATTCTATACAAGCGCGACAAAGTTATCATTCATGGCAATGAAAATTTAAAAAAAAAACAAATACATATGGAAAAATTACCCATTCCCTCTAAAGCATAATTGTATCTACTTGGAGCTAAATTGTAAATATGTACAGAAGAAACATCCCTTTCAAATTGGCAACTTATATTACAATAACCTTACATATTCTATTTAAGTAGTGAAAATATAATACTTCGGTAGCAATGGGTTTTTTTTTAATGGTGTTTAATGCCCGTTTTTACTACTGAGGCACCACAGGCGGTATAATGTTGCTTACCAATTTCTTGTGGTCTACAGCAGAAGTTTCCTACTGCATGGCTATATCACTGCGTATCAAATGAACTAAAAATACTGTCGGCCGCATGCGTTAAATCAATTATTTGCTATTTATATCGACACTTTCAGCAAGTTCCATTATTTTTGTTACAGATTTACATTTCTAAATTTTGCTCTTTGTTATGCATGGCACTCTTTCTGCTTACATGACTATTTACAATACTTATTTTCTACCTTTACCATCCATTTCTTTTCTAATTTTAGTCCTCTCCTCTTTCACATGAATAGATTAAATGTTCCATTTCTTGTGCTTGTGACCAAACGAGTTTACATGATAGTGTGATATCTTATTATTATATCAATTTATCATAGATTGAAATGGCTTCTATGCTGCTGTTTCCCAAGCATGTATGATTAACAATCCATCCGACGAGTAAATATCAATGTTTCATTTGAAATAAAATAAATAAATAAATACTGTTAATTTATTATAATTATCCGTAATTAAAACAGAAGTTACATAATTTATCTTGGGAGCATCTGGAGCTCAAGTGCTAATTATTTTGACTACTTACCGAACAACACAAATCAAATAATGTATTCATTAAATGTGCTTACAGCTATGAATGTCCAGTCTAGCTTTTAATTTTGGAACAGATGAAGATCGGAACTAAAGCGATTTACGGTATATACTGCTATATTTTTAATTTAAATTCTTTGGTAACAAATTTAAGACAGCTGAAGCATGATAACGTACTATTTGAATGTACAATTATTAAAAACACAATTTTGACAAACATATTACATTGGTTAAAATAGTTCCTCACATAATTTATATTTTGCTTAGCATTTTTTTGTCATGGAACTTTAAATTATATCAATTTATGCATCTGACGTCTAGCCAAAACGTTTTCAATTGTCCGCCAGGTTAATTATGATTTCTAGTGTACGCTGATGATAAAGAAACTATAAAATTTCAATGCGCTGTTCTGATGAATTTTAGTAAAAACGATTGCAAATAGGTGCTATAAAACTGAAATGATAGAACTGTGATGATAAGATGCTTTGATTGACTGCAATTCCTGATATTTTTATACCGGATTGTCGTTGATTTTTGAGCTAAATAGTCATCATAAATACTTACATTAGCGTAAGTAGAGGTTGAGAATTTCTGTTAAGCATTAGACATTCCCTGATTTAGGTAATATATCTAATTCAGAATTATAGGGATTGCCTTCGGACGCCAAGAAATATCAAACATCGGGTGACCTCAAAGCTCATTTCCGTTGCAGCGTAGCTGATTCGTTTCATTTGCTCTACTGAAGACCTATATACATGAAAAGTATAAATTTACATGCATTAACTTACAAAGGCATGTTAGAAGCTGTAATAGGCAATATTTCTTTTGTTACAGCAGCATCATTGGATTGGCAGGCTAGTCATCAATAGTGTTAATATTTTTGCACTTGCAGGCTACATTATACAGGCAAGCGGGCAGAATGTCAGTCAGTTGGTTTGCCTCCCACCGCTATTAACGAATCTCGCTGCAGGGTGTCGTTAGCGGCAAGAAACACCCACTGCAATGTTTACAGCCTTTGACTGACAGACACGCACGGCGCTGTCGAAATCATACACAGATATCGTACAACACTCACGCACAGTTCAGAAGTATATATAATTAGCAGTTCACGTCAACATTAGTTGTATAACCACCAAGTTTGTGAAAGATTTATATGAAAGGAGCAAAAGACTCCTAAAAGATTATTTATTCACTGTTTGAGGTATATTCAGAGCTCTTGTGTATTTTAAATTGCGGTTTCAAGGTTATTCTTGTTCAGTATAAAGTTACAAATAATTATTCGTTAGATATATCACTTCCCTTTTGCTATCGATCTAATTTTCTACGTATTAATTTTTTTTTTATTTTTTAAGTATTTCTCCGTAAGTAATCATAAAAATATAACCATCCCTTTTCTTGACAGTTTATGCTTTATGACCAATTTTCCTTACCAGATTTAATGTATGAGAAACTTGTTCGAAAATCTATTATGAAAAAAAAAAAAAAGAACCATCTTCATTTATATGGCACCATACGATATTTATGCACATAATGCAAAATAGCAGCAGAAACTAGCAGCAGAAACTACCAGTGATAAATTTTGTGCAAAATTAAAAATCAGAAAAATGGAAAACTGTGAGATGCAGGATATCTTTTACTAGAATAGAGCTACAAAAATTACGGGTGTCATTTGAAATTTCAAATAGTCGTGGTGGTGGTTGGGTGTAAGAAGTTGAAATCTAAAGATTAATAAACATTGGTTTTAAAATTACCCCTTAGTTAAAAATTATACGGGCATTTTTAAATGTTCTTAAAGAGGATGCGACTGTTATCAAACTTTATTTAACGCAGCCTAGCACCTAGATTGTTGATTGAATTTGGAGAGTGTAAAAAAGAGGTCAGTTAGTTGTAAGATGAAAAATACATTTATTTTGATAAAAATTACAACTATTAATATTAAAAATGCAGCGTATATTGGAACTCTTGATTAATCAGCCTTTATTCTGTTTTTTCATGTAGAACATAATTTTGAAACAATTTGTAAGCAAACACAACTATTTCATTAAATGTTTCATAATATAGCTACCATTTTTCAAATTCAAACAACAATAGCATCCATTTCCTTTCTTTTCCTTCTAATTACTTTTCCCTCTCTCTTTCCCCGTTTAGTTTTCCTGGCCTCATCACAGAATGGCTTGCCAGCTAATACTTCATTTCTACTGGTTCACTCGTCTATTGAATATTTTAACAAACTGTGACGTACCTATTCTGACTGGCAGGTACTCTCTCGTCTTTTCACACGATGTTAGAAATAGTAGTTATCCTGTTCCTGAACCGCAGTTGAGAAATCCGAATTCCTCAGTCCCGAATGGGAGAGGCAACCAACAGATGCCTTGGTTTCGTATGGGAGAGCTGTTGTTATAATTAATATAAAATTTTATATGCTATTATTTTTTGTTAAACTTAAACTGAAATAATGGCAAAAATAAAATGTATTCTATTAAGAATAGTGCAAAAATTATAAATATTAAAAAAAAACGAGTTAGAAGTTGTTATTATGGAGTAATGTTAATTTTTTGTACCTTTTAAAAAAAAGTAGTGTCATTTATTGCAGGAGAAAATAAGATTACAAGTAAGAAATGAAAATTCGAATCCAGGACCTTCAAATTAATAGCAGGACGCTGCAACCTACCGAGTTAGCAGGGATTCATGCTTGCAGTGGAAATTATTTACTTTAAGTTGTAGCTACGACGGCAATCGAATTTCTCCGCTGCCGCTTGGGACTGCTCGGGACTGCGGGTAACTTCTACTTGTAAGGTTTTCTGTCTTTTCTCCTCACTGAGTGCTGTCTCCGAGTCAACGGGGGGTTATAGTTGCTTTGAGCATTCTGTTTAAAATTGTTAGACTTGGAACTTTCTCCGAAGTGTAGATGTAGTCAGTTTTAAAACTTTTATTGTGTTGCATTAAATTGTATTTGGCTAAGCTGGGGAAGAATTTGCCTTTGTAGGGAACATGTACTTGAAATTCATTGAGTTAAGATTAATTGGTTTGGGCAGTGTATTTTTTTTCCCCTTATTAACCCAGAGGGAGATTTTATTCAATGATTACACTCGTGTATTTTGGATTGACTTCACTGGATGATTATGGGGCAATATTTTGGGACTTTATACTTGTTAAAAGATCTATAGTTTGTTTATCTGTTATATAATTTACAATTTTCATGCATGTTACAATTTTTGAAACTTATTCAATGTGTGTATTACATTGCATTCATCATTTACTTTCCGCCCAATGTCTACCCATTGATTTCACGAATTTGTGAGTACTCCCCCCCTGGAAGCATTATTGCAGCAGACTTCTGAGGTCGGGACTCTCACTACGCTGTCCTAATGGAGATGGTGGGGAAGATATGATTATGCTGCACCACGGGAATTAATGAAATGGGATAATGGTGGCTCAACTGAGTTCGGATTCCTTTGCGTCTTAAATCTATCTAAGCATTCACATTCTCGGTCAGTCCTGGTGGTGTAATGGTTACCATACTTGCCTCCTAAACCCAAGATCGCGGGTTCGATCCCGGCCAGGATCGATGGAATTTTTCGGGCGTAAAAATCCTAAGTATGGTTTCCTTCGGAAGGGAAGTAAAGCCGTGGATCCCGTGTTGTATCTCTGAGCAAATTTTGTCGGCCATTTCACGCCCTGAGTTGAATGGGACGCTGATGACCTGTGATGTTAAAGAGCGTCAGGAAGTAAACCTAATAAAAAAAAATTCTCAGGGTAAGGAAAAGCTTCAAAATAAATTTTACTAGATAGCTTGATTTTAGTTGTAATCGAACCCAAGACCTCTGAAATAGTGATCGCAAATGCTACTGCTATACAAAACAGACGTTTTACATTCGCCAGTGGTTAATAAATTTAGAAGTAAATCATTCTTTGCTCGTATAGTAAAGTTTGCCTTCTCCGGGCACATTCTGGGGAAATTTTCCTTAAAATAAACCCCAAAGGCAGGTACAGGTATTAACGGGAAGGTGTCAAATTTTGAATGCATTTTTAGAACCAAAAGTTAAGTGTGTCACTGAAATTTCAAAATTTAGGGTGACTGTATTAATTTTTAGCATTATTTCGTTAATATTTTTATTCATATTTTTGTACCAGTGTTCTTATTTGTTTATATCTGAAATGAAATATTTTATAGATGTTTTATAACTATTTGGGAGTACACACTCCTTTGACACTTAAAACATTTATAGTATGTTTTCCATATTTTTCTTCTTTTCTATAAGAACCATTAAAAAGAACATGTATGTATTTAATATTTAAAAAAATCTTATAATATAAATTAGAAAGTATTCCGTTAAGAAATGTTGAAATCATTAATTGCCTAAACCTTCATGCTTAAATTTGCATATAAAAGGAATTATCAAAATTGTCCCCAATTTTTTGAACTTTCTAGAATAACTTGTCATTACAAAAGTAAAATTTACATCTATAAACTGAGCTCAATAGTTAAAATGTGTAAAGTGTAAATTTAGGAAAACTGAAAATGTTTGTGAAATTTGAGCTATTAACACAAATTTTCCCACTTTAAGATGTAAAAAACTAGTTAACTTAAGAGAAAGACTAAGGTTTGGATTGAAATAATATCTTGCAATTATCTTCAAATATGTATTATACATGTTATAATGTAAACAGTTTTAACGTGCACTTTTGAAAACACGAGTAACAAATGTACAGATTGGTGTAATCACTGTTGCAGTTGCAATAATGCGCTTTTCAATTTTCTTTTTAATATTACTTATCGTTCTTAATTATATTTTTATTAGTGCTTGTTCATGAATATCGTACCTTTCTTTTAACGATATTTGGTTGATTTCATCAAAATTACAAAAAAAAAAATAAATAAATAAAATAAAGGATAGGAGCTGAGGAGAGGATACGGGAGGGGGGGATGGATATGACAGGGGTTGATTTTAAAGTTTAACTGCGATTACACACAAAACGATTTTAATCCATTACTCGGCCAATTTTTTATGTACTATAAATATTATTTCACAGGCATGAAACTGAAGGTTTATTTCAAATAACTTGCAATTCTTTTTAAATTAATATTTGACCCTGAAGATGTGAATGTCTACTTAAATATGGATTGCTATCCTTGCTTAAAATCCAACCGCACGCCTTTGGTTGCTGGCGATACTCTTATTTGTATCGTAAATATACGATTTGCTCTATATGCACAGGCGAGGTCTAGATACGCAATAACTTGGAATAATTTAAAACTGCAAGATGCGCTCATGCGTATCCTTTATCCTTTTTCACACTTTGAAACAGTCGAAATAAGAAAAAGAAGAGGGATAAAAAATACCCTTTAGAGAGAAAACGGATGTCATTAGCAGATTCAGGAAGCAGATATTCAAGATACATTTAAGCCGCCATCAAAGCTCCCAGATGTCATGTTAGCATGCTGACGGCAGGAAAACTAATACACATCCTGGACTGTAGGTAGTATCGCTGAATGATCCAGGACCTTTGTATATTTAAGTTATGTTTACGAAAATGCCGGAAACACAAAATTAGAAATAAATACTACATGTGATTACATTGTTACTTCTCATACTACAGACATCAAAGCTGCACAGCACATTTTTTAAACTTTTATAATAATTATGAACGAACTTTGAGCACATAAATTGAGTAAACAATATTTACGAAACGTTTATTGATAATTCAAGAAAATAGTTCACAAAAGCAAAATTTAATTATATAAAAAAGAAACCAATACTATTTTATTAATTTAAAGATAATAACGTAATTATGATCACAAAAATGTATAACCTTGCTGGTTTTCTAGGGATTCCCGCGTACTTGTGTCATCAATAATTTATATCACCACATTTTTGTATCAAATAATTCTCTACATTTATTTGATTAAGAATTCCATCTTGTTTAATATCTCGCCAGAGACGTGAGAATAACTGATTCAGAATATCAATGTTTTCAATATCCTGTAGAAATATCTGTTTAATGGCATTCCCACAAATACTCGATCTGGTTTAAGTCTTTGGACTGAGTTGGTCAGCCCAGTGCTATAACTGCGTATTTCTATTCAACAATACACACCCCCTGCATCATGTACTTTGGCATTATCAAGCATGTAAGGGAATTCTGGTTCAGACGTTTCAGCAAAAGGAAGAATGACAGGGTGCAATAGATCTTGATTGTATTTGCTTGTATTCAATATTCCGCGGATAATAATAAGATCTACTTTTTTCCCCATTTCGCATTATTCCTGCTCTACATTTTTTGAACTAGATAACTTCTTGTATTTATTTGCTTTAGACTTTTTGCGCTACCTGGTTGTCCTCATCTGCTTGGTTCTCTGTGAAGAGAACATGCTTTAATTGTTCCTATTGCTAATTCATATGCTTTTGGCACCATGCAATACGACAAGCCCGAGTTCCATGGCGAATTGTTGCAAGACGAAAATTAAGAAATCTTTAATGCAGCGTATTCATAGCAGTTTGTGTTGACACAGTTAAATTGTCAACATTTTGCAGGGCATTTCTTAACAGTGTTCTTACTTCTTACTTGTTAACAAAATGTAATGTTATACAATATTGCTCCTTAGCGGGCTCACTGTGCACTTTCAGAGGTATATTCATATTCATATTTTTGTTCCTTTCTTTATCCTGGAGAGTTTTCACATTGTTCAAATTCACTATGTATAATCAAGCTGCAAACGTGAATCTCCGAAATTATCTTTACCATAACACTACACTATTTGCTATCGCCCTTGTTCTTATTTTGAATTTAATAAGTTCTTGACAATTAACTAATTGAATAAAGGCAAATTTACCATTTTACATGTTATAAATAATAAAATGACAGGTTTTTCAATCGCTGGATCACCCAAAGCGTAAATGTCAGTCTTTGTGAACATAATTCAAGAAAACAGCAGTTAGAAAGTGTCGCGAAAGTTATTACTAATACTTAATCACTTTAAAGGTTCATTTATTCATCATTATCAAACAAGAAGAGGCTGGAGCAGCCACCATTCATTTTCCATTAATTTATGGCATCAGCCTATGAAATGATCCATCAAATTTTGCAGTTCCCTCTCAAAAATGAAGGACATTTCTTAATGAATGCTATTGTTCAATGCATCTAATGTATATGGATTTGTCTTGTACACCTTTTTCTTTAATGTCCCCTGAGAAAAAAACTGCTGAGCTTTAAATCGGGGGACCGAAGGTGTTATATGTTATTAGTAATGATTCCATCATCGAGTATTTTATGAATTACATGCAAAGAAACATGGACTGTATGTGCCGTTACAGAGTCCTGTTGAACCTAATTACGTTCCCTCACTGTTAATAATTGCAAAGTATTCTGCACATTCCTATCAATATTAATAGAAAAAATATTATGCTCTCGACGCTAATGGAGCATCACACTCCTATCTTTTGATCATGCAGGGGTTGCTCATGAAGAAGGTTAAGTATGTCTGAACTCCATCTTCAATTTGTTGTCAATTAACATACCTACTTAGGTGGAACAGAGATTCGTCCGTAAATAAAATTAAATTAGGGTAAATTTCGCCGTCATGCATACTATTCAAAAGCCATTCAGAAAATATACCTCTGGATGCAGGGTCACCTGGTTTAAGTTTCATGCACTAACGTAATTTTACAGGGTTTTAACTTTAGTGACTTTGTAGCCTATCGAATGGAGGAATAGGAAATTTCCGTTTACTGAGAAAAACGTCGAAGTAATTTTTGAGGTGACGTTGTAGAATGTCCAATGCTATCTAAGTTTCTTCTGTGAGTGCTGTAGTTGGCTCTGCACGTTTTTATAAAGAATTCTACCCATTTCATGATAGTTATTTACTAACCTGTGAATCGAACTTCGACTTGGAAGTTGTATATCAGGGAATATCTCTTGAAACAATCTCCTTGCATCACCATCTGTACACGCATAGGAATCGTAGATAAATATTCTTTGGGGAACAGAATGTCTGAATTGAACCATATTAACGTAATTAATAGTAATTGAGTGACCAAGAGGTTAGAGTGGGCCAAAAAGGGAGTTTTATACATCACTAGTTTCTCCTAATTAGGTAAAGTTTTTTGAAACCTGTTTTACTTTAGAAAACTTTTAAATACAATTTTGTAGATTAAAGTTTATAAAACAAGAAATTATTTGCTGCATTGCAATATTTATTTTCATTCTCTGATATTGGCAATATTTAATTAACATTTTTATATAAAATTTAGGTCTATAAAATATTTCCTTGGAAACTACTGACTAATTATACCACTTTCCTTTATATTTTTCTCTATAACAATACAGTGAAACCTCTGAAAGACGCAGCTGACATAGTCCCAATTATTTTCCGCTCTGCTCAGGTTTCTAAGTTACTCGGGCTTGAAATTAAAATCAATAGTATCTTGAAAAGAGAGAAAAAAAATAAAAGAAAGAAAGAAAGAAAGAAAGAAAAAAGAAAAGAAAGAAAGTGGAACGATCTTTATTTTTCTCTGCGCAAAGAGAGAAACATTCTACAACCCCCCCCCAATCACCTTCTTGTCATTATATAATCTGCATTTTTGAAGTTCCTTTAATGTAATGTTAACAAAATAATGTTAACATCCCTGGCCTTCCCACAATTCTGATTCCTGTCTAATTCTGCCTGTTTCTATTCATAAGAAGCTTTAAATTCCGGCCTATGTAATGTTTTCGCCAGTCAGATAGTTTGGATCTGCAGAATAAATCCGGAAATGGCATGTTCGTCTAACGAGCATGGACAAACTATTCCCATAACCGTGTGCATATTTCTTCCAAGTCTGTCCGCAAGTCACTCACGATGGGACATTTTTCCTTCAAAGTGTCATAGGTTTTTTGCAATTTCATTTTAGTGTTATTTCTTCTACACTCTGTTTCTCCTTTTCTTATATTTCGATAATTTTCATCTTATCACTTAACGACATGCCGCATTTTTATGCGACATTGTTGATCACTGACATCACGATTCTGCGCTTTTGCTTAGTCACAAGATTTACTGTTGGTGTAATGTAAGCAAGTTTCACCTAGTCAATGGAGAAATAAAACTATTCACCAGTTTCAACGGACCCTCATGCAAAGATACGGCATTATTACGATAATGACCCATTTTTTCCTTACAACTATACCCTGTTTCAAAATAGTCTAGTTCAAAAAGTGTGTTCAAGAATTTTGTTTCCATTAAAAGCAGTAGCAAACTATTTCGGTTTCCTCGTTGGACAGATTCAGTTTTAATCAGGAAAAATAATATAAAAACACATGATTTTCTTCGACACCAATAGCATTTTCAAATAGATGGGTTACGAAATGGCCAGTTTTCAATGTAATTATTTAGTATTATATAACCTTTTTAAACCTTAAAGAAAGATGCAATATTGAGTTAGGCGAAATGGCTAAACCACAAAATGGTCGCGATAGTTTGTTTCGGCGAAGTTTATTTCCATTATTTTCCACCATCATAACCTCCTCTGATTTTTCATTTTGTTTTATTTCCTTTCAAATTAGTCATACATTTGCGAAAATGTATAAAGAGAACTTGTATAGAATTATTAAATGGTTTACTTTTGCTTAACTTTACAAAAGAACCTCTGTACCTGTGCTTTACTCTTGGTATAAATATATGGTAAGTGTAGACAAAGAGATTTTCCTTTGTAGACCTCAAGGCTTAGCTCGTTTAGCTTTGAGCTGCTAGTATTTATTAAAATTCGTAGTTTAAAGCAATACACATTGTTTGTTTTCGTTGCAACTCATTTACTTCCTTCTAATTCTCAAGATACTAATCCATACTTTTACGTTTAATTCTGGCACGCTATCTAAAAGAAGTCTACACTAGAGAAGAATCACACTGGAGCAAATGTACGAAGTCTATGGCGTGAAAGAACTGTGATGCGCTTAACGTCGACAAGGTTCTAGCGCATTGCCCGTCGGACGAGGCTTGTTTCCCCATCTCTGCAACTCTGACGCTGATATACGGCATCCAGATCACACGTGGGGTTTACCAAATAAATTTATACCCTGGGGTCACATTTTCCTCTCAGCTTGTTGGAAGCACAGAGGGCTTCATGTGGTGGTGCTATACATCCGTGCACATGGTTAATACTGTGCTAAACCAAATAGAGTGCAGGTCATTTGCATTGCTACCAGTCAACATATTCTAGATACACTAAGGCTAACAATTACAAGTATTAACTATAAATGATAATAGAATAAATCGAAATCTTGCACGTATACTATAACGTGTTTTTTCTCTCAGAAGTCTCAAAGAAAAACGTTCTGGTAATTTTTATTTCTTGGAGGATGTGAAAACCTCAGGGGAGGGCTCCCGAATTTCTTGATTTTAACTTCTAAAAAATCAAACTCATTCTAAATCATTGCAAAATATTTCAGAACATAAATATCTGCTATGGATGAATTTACAATGACACCGTTTGATGCCACTTTACAAGAGTGGCTGTTGATCCTCAAAATTATTTGTTAGCCGTTAATAGTTTGTTATAGTATTTTTAATAATGCTAGCTAGATTCATATTATAATTTATGAACAATACCAAAATCATGTAAGAAACAGAATGATTCAGGGATGAATGTTTACCGGTAAAGTACAGGTCACTCTCACTCTCAAACAGCAACCGAAGCAGCAGAGAGTGCTAAAAGCAAATGTCTTCCTCGGTGTTATCTAGGAAATGAGACAGGAGGATCTTTCCAAAGATTAAAATATATTTTGATCGCACAACCGCCTCAGATCCCAGAAACATATAATTTTAACATTAAAAACGATAAGATTTCATGTCTCAAGCTCACGAGAAAGCTCCAAAGATCATCACAAGTCATCAAACTTCTCAGTCATAGTCTGGTGTGGAATTTGGTATGATGATATCCCCGAACTTAATACCACGGCTGTGAGAAAGGGTGCAAAATTCCTGCCGAAGTTCCAGAACACAATGATCCAGTGTGAAACTTTTGAACAAAACATTGACCCAAACGAGCTGTGGAGTTTCCAGCAAGATTTGACACCAGCCCATCAGCATGAGTTTCAGAGGAATGTGTAAGACCATTTCCTCAACTGTTTGGCTTTCTAGTACCTCTAATTTCAACGCAATGGGCAACAGTTGCAGCTATGACCTACAAGAATAATAATTGCATCGGTAAACCGGAAACTTTCCCTTGTGAAAGTGGGGAATTTTACAATAGAGGTCGTACGTACCAAATTATGAGTGACACGGTGATAAGGGTAGTATATAGGCAAAAATGTTAACTTTAAAAAGGCATTTAATGCATATAATGAAAATACTTATAATTAATTACTACCACAAGGAAAGTAACATTATTAAACTTTGTGAAGGAATTCCATTAACAATTTTGCAACAGTACCTATATTAACACCAGGCTGATGAAATAAAATATATTATCCATCTCTATGATTAATGTAATATAGCGTTTCCGGGTTGTCGCAAGCTCTTTTAACTTCTTTCGGAACTTTCCGTCGCCCTGATAAGATAGGACCACTTTAATTTAGTCGTTGATGGATTAAGAATTAGTTTGGGATATTTCATCATCGCAAAAACTTACAGAAAAAAATGTTAAGTAAAGCGCTACCAAACATTGAGCAACACAAAGACAGAGAACGAACAAAATAATGCCGGAAGTTTGCCATGCTATACTTAGCCTTAGAGAGTTTTTCATCGAGATCAGTTATTAATTAGGGCTTACCAAGTATTTAGAATAAGTTTTATTCTTTTAATTGATTTACAGCATATTTAAGTTGTATATTTTTCACCCGAGATTCGTATTAAAATGTAAAAAGAACATGTTTTCAATTTTTGCTTTGGTTACAGCACTCCAAACAGTGCTCGCTGGCTCAGCCAGCCTCTTCAGCTCACTGCGGCTATCTGGGTAAAAAACTTTTTGTTGCATACTGAGCTGGGGGCACGTATGTTAACATTATCATGAGAAATGTTTTAGGCTATTAACTATTACATACGTACAGTTCGGGGAATAAGAATAGCAAAAGCGACAAATACGCTAAAACGCAAATATCTATCCCATTAAAGTTATGCACAAAAACAAGTCAATTAAAAAAAATGAAAAAAAAAAGGTGAGAAACAGGCATTATGAATGTATCATAGCCATTGGTGTGAGCATTATGAGTATTTATTAACTGACATCTTCCCAAAAGCTAAATTTATCTGCTGAATTCTGTGCCTAGGCATAGAAATTCTAGACAAGAAGTTTGTATAGCTTGAAAAATCAACATAAATAAAAAAGCTCTAAAGAGAACTTAAATAATGAAATATTACTGAGTATTAACATCCAGTTGTAAAATGCACTGTACAGTAATTGGTAGAGCAGTAAATAAAACCTTTTTAAATTGTTATTTACGATTCAAATAAGGCCTCATTTCGAAAACATTCAACTCATAAATTAAAATATCGCTTTAAATAAATGCATCATACATACAGTACACATTAACATTTGTTTATTAGTAGCTATAAGTTCAATTTATTTCCAAAGAAAGAAATAGTTTCCGTATTTCTTACTAAGAGCATGGAAGAAACTTTATCTGAATATTTGGACAATGTTACCAGTGTCGAGGGGTAGCAATTAGTAATTTTTAAATGTATTTTGTCGGGGTAAGACTACAATTTAAAATGATTACTATTATTATTATTATTATTATTATTATCATCATCATCAGCAGCAGCATCAAAACACTTTCTTTATATATTATACGAAATTGACTTTTAAACATGTTTATTTTATGCGCTGAGAGAAGCCAACGGTACGCACTTAGTCATGAGCAATGGTGGTATCAGCTGTCACTGATTATCTTCTAGTCTGAAATGGTTCCTTATGCAAAAATAAATAAATAAATTAAAAATATAAATAAATAAAATAGAAAAAATTAATTAGTGTACTTTCACTAATAGCACCATAGCCTAATTTGGAAGCTGCTATGAGGAAAGTAAAATTAAAAATGCGTAATATATTACAAAACATGGTATTTGTAAAGGCTTAAATAAATAAATAGATGTTTAACTCCAGTTAGAATCAACGACGAATATATCACTAATTATGCATGGATAAAATAGAGATCTGTATAGAAGTGTTCAAAAATGTAAACTCTTCCTAATGATAATATTCTTGCAATTGTGTTTCAAATATTTTTCCAGCGTAAAATAGAATTCTTCTTCTTTCAATTATTATAGGTATAAAGAATGTAGGGCGGAGATTACACGTGAATGGGCGCAACTTATAACATGCTCTACCTTCATGTACCGCTAAATTTTGCTCTACTTTACTGTTCATCTAAGCTTATCTATCATACTACAATGATTAGCCAAGCGCTTAGGAGAGAGAGGGTTTGACGTTCTTGGAGCTACGATCTGTTACGTGCAATACCATTGAGATAAATGTGCTGGCAAAATGCTTTCTGATGAAAACTATAAAGTAACTATAGCTAACTGGACACAAAACGGTTGATATTTTCGTAGGTGAACAAGGCGCTGTGCCCAAGTGGGCTTATATGTATTCAGACTTCAATAGTCGAATATTTTTATGTCTTAACGCAAACCGTCGAGAGGTCATTTTGAACGCAATTTTTCATTTTTAAACTGCTATGGTTGCTGTAAATTTATTCTTATTTTAATATGAGCTTATGACTATTCCTAAGTTGTTCCATAGGTCACTTATGCACTGTGACTTTTTGTACAGAATTAGTTGTTTACCTACCCGCAGTTTATATCGCTGTGTTTTTCTAATAATGGTTGCTTTCTTATAAACTCAGCTGTTGTAAGTCAGAAACATTTAAATGACTTCTAGTATAGGGAAATTTTTTACATAAAACGCCAAAGTAAAACTTTCTACATATCAATTCTCCTACAAAGTTAAACATTACCCTCAATGTTTAGCAACGGAATACAACTGTTCTGTACAGTTCAGGACATACAGATGGTGCGATACAGAATAATGAAAAACGACCTCCGGACACAATTAGTATCTGAATAAAAGGAATTTTGCAGACAATGTCATAGATCAGAGGGGGAGAAAATATTCTGTTTGATCTGGAACAAGTTGAAGGAGAGTGCATATCTTCCACATCCTAGATTAAGATGTCATTAGTACATGTACTATTTTCAAGGCAATAATACAGTCTGTCCTTGTGGTGTAGAGGTAACCATACTTGCCTCCTACCTAAGATAGCGGGTTCGATCCCGGCCAGGACCGATGAACTTTTTTTCGGGCCTAAAAATCCTAAGTATAGCTTCCCTCGAAAGAGAAGTAAAGTCGTGGGTCCCATGTCGTACATTTACGGTACGATAAAGAACCTCAAGCCTGAAAAAGAGGCCTCTGAGCAAAATTTGTCGGCCGTTTCACCCCCTGAATAGAATGGGACGCTGATGACCTGAGATGTTAAAGAGCGTTCGTAAATAAAGCAAATCAAAGGCCATTTACAGAAACAAGGATAAGTTGGAAATATTTTATTCTGAAACTCACAGAACTATCAACAGAATATTGAAAAGCAGAAATGAAACAAGAAAGATGCAGGAAAAAAACAATATTTGTAGCAACATAAAAATATTTTATCACAGACAGAAGTGCCAAATGAAGAAATGTTGAAACAAGACAAATACAGATTGCAATAAGCACATTTTGCAGAAAAAACATTTTAAAAAGTAGTTTGTATTTATATAATAGAATATTCGTATCATATCATTGCTATAAAATTTTGAATTTCATGCTTTTTAATAAAATTTGTTTAAATATATATTAATATATTATTTAATAATATAACATAATTTAAATATAATGGAAATGAACTAGGAGGTAATAAATACACTTTAAACAACATGACAATACCAAATTTCTATAAGCATATTGTTATACATTATTGCCCTACTTTCCTATGTATTAATTATTAAATATGTTGTAAAGTGATTCGTTAATACTTCATTTAGTATATAGGTACATTTAACACTACATGTTTTATACTATATTACTTCTAAATGACCACATCGGCGGTTTTGTGTGTTTAAGTGAACAAATTCGTTCTTCTTTGCATTATGATTGACATACGCTAATAAAATGCCCTATAAATTATGGGTTGCAGCACTACCGTCAGTTCTGGTCTATTGCGTCTTTTAGTGTTTGGCAGAATGCTTACGTAACTCTCGTAAACAATGTGGTTTTAATTTCTGCATTACCACACGACGAATGACGTCCAAGTAAGTTGCCTAAGCAATGCTTCTTACGGTTATTTGTGCTAATTACGTGGTAACTTAGTATTAGAACTGAAGCGTATTTCCCATTATCACGTATCGCTCCGAAGTCCTTTGCTACTTGCCGTGGACACCGCATTCTTAATCCGCGCAAACTCCCCTGGTTTAGAACTTTAGCATACAATTTGCGTGACAGATGAGTGGCAGTTTGCTTGTACACATAAATCTTATTTATAATAGCATGTTCTCAGATTATATTTAAACTGTAATGTACAGCTGTTCGGCATAATTTATGCTCATAGTTTGGCACTATTTACTTTTACCAGCTTATTTATGGCAGTCACGACTGGCAAACCTGCTTAGGAACTAGGTATTCCAATAAATTATCACCCTCAATGGATATGCTGGATATATATATTACTTAAACATAAAAGGGTGGCTAACTTTAAAGAACGCACCCACAACACTTGCATGGAAGTAAAATTCGAGTTTAATTAATAAATGTCGATGTTATAATGCCTCTTTACAAATTGTGAATCACAAATCTATTCCGGGGATCGACGTATTAGTTCGACAGCTTTACTGCTATCAAATGCGTTGGTTTTAAATCAGGCGTACTTTAGTCTTGTTTCGTATTCCCTCCCACATTGGTTGAGTGGGAAGTCCTCGACGCTTGCACTCGCCATGGTTACCACTGAATTATGTGTCGCGCTGCATTTGTTCGCCCATTAATTTGTGACTCGGCCTCGTGTTTTGGAGTTCAGATCGAAACCAACGGTGATTTATTTATGGCCCGCCCTCCAAAAGTTGTACCATTAGTGCCAACAGGCCTTTTGTGTTTATCATCTCGTTCCCCGCTTCCCTTCAACACGAACAACTCATTTCAAGCCCCTTTCACATAGAACTAAGTTTATAACAAAACTGTACGACTACATGTACATCTGGAAAATGGCATTTTATTCTTAAATGTTAGGAAAATTCTTCTGCAGAATATCTCCGAGATCCATTTTATGGTTGTTAAACAGCTTTTGACAGTAAAAACAACTGCGACCGAATTAGGAATGCCTTAAGATGTCGTGGGCTTTCGAGTTTTCCGTGAGCCCTGCCCTCTCTTTGTCATCAGAATCATTCACGTGTGGGGATGAAAGCTCTGGCATACATAAGCTGCGCACATGCTAACCCAAATGGCGTTTGAACTCAGCTAATGAAAACGAATCAATGACTTAGGGAGCATTTACCAATGAGGTCTATAGGGTTGTTTAGGAAGGTTTTACAACAACAAATTTGGGAATAGTTATTTAATAAATGACTGCGAAAATACAGCAAGTTAACCTTTGGTCAAAAATGAGATAAAAGCAAAAAAACAGACACATTGTGCACAAATGCTTCAGAGCAAAGAGACAACGAAGGTCATGTTTCCAACCATAGAATGGATGTGTTGAGCGTTAAAACGCCGAAGTTGTGTTAATAATAGTTGGTTGTACTATAAGAATGAATAATTTAAAAATTACACATTGTTGATATCAGTCTGCCTTGTGATGAGTAGTCATAGGCTTGAGGTAGTTCCTGTTTAAAAAAATTATTCTTCAGTTTATGAAATTAAATTTATACTGTGAAGAACATACTAATTATAGTGACAAGAAAAGTCCCAAAAATGAGACATGAAAAGACTGCAAAAAATATTACAGGACAGAGAAATGTTGGAAACTGTTGAGACGCAAATTTTCGACGCGCTGATAACAAAACCTTAAGAGACAAAATCTGAAGTACTATTAAACAAAAGTAAAGAATGATAAACATGAATGAACGGATAAAGAAGATAAAAGTTAAAATTTAACGGGTGAAAGGAAATACATCAATGAAGATAGCCCGAGATAACTTTTCCACTCGATATATCATCCTTGGAAATGATGAAAATTTTGCCAGAAGAATACTGAAGAAAAAGCAGGCAATATACCTACGTTAAAAAGAAGTAAAATATACCTTTATTAATGAAGAGAACATAACTAGTTGCTTACAAATCTTTTTAATATTGACATAAGGATGATCAGAATCTGATATTGCAAGCATTAATTACAATCCGAAAAAATCGTTCTAATTACTCCTAGTTGAAGACAGACGAAAAGTATCAAGGGAAGCTTTTCCAAGTATAGAGCGAGCACATGAACTAAGAAGCAAATTGTGGTGTTTTGCCTATAGGCAAGGTTGGGCGAGTATACACATACAATGAATTAATAATAAATGTTAATTATCTATAATGGCAGAAATTAGTGCAATGGATGTAAGTTCCATAAATAAAGTATTATTACATTTTTTAGAACCATGGCAACATATGCAAATCTTAATTTTCAAGATAGAGCATCCATTTTACGCCTAATTTACATGTAAAATACCTAATGTAGAAAACAGTTTTCTACACCAAGTAAAAATCAACATTTATTGACTTTGAAAATGTAAATAAATATCAATTACTTCAATCCTTTTAAATGTATTAATATTCGGACATACAAAAATCTATTTAGTCATACTTCCCAACTCTTTAATGACTACATACAGTCATGTACCACATAAAAGTTGAATAATTATTACATTAAATGAATTATTAATAATAATTTATAAATCATAATATTTACTTAGAACTGCATTACAAAGTTCTTCATCTCTTATTGATTTAAGTTACATTTTACACACTTTATTAATTGCAGCAAATTGTCGTTGTATTCCGATTTGTTTCTAATGACAAAGAATATTTATCATAACAAAAAGCGTTTTCAAAAGAATTTGGTCCCTGTTGGGTTTCAAAATACATTCGTTTATCTAATTGTCACCTGAACTACAGCATTCTATGGTTGTAAACTTTAAAATATTAGCACAACACTACACATTCACATTATCTAGTCAATATCATAACACACTGGATCTTTCATTTTAAGTGAGTAATAAACATGTACTGCTCCTTCATTTTTGAAATGAAAGACGATTTCTGTAAGCATTATGGACAAAAGACAAGCTGGAAAATTCCCTCTGCAATTGTGCAGATAAAGCTGGAATGTTCAGTAATTTTTTTAGCCAAATGTGCTAGCTTCGAATGATGTTTCTTAGCAAAGAACCAGAACGTTTTTGCGGATGTAACACCCTTGCCCAAAAGATCACAAAATATTCTTTATTTTTCTCGATACTACTGAAAGCTGACAATACCTCCTGCATCCATTGTTTCCAATATAAATCATTCCACTTGATCATGATGTTCTTTGAGATTGAGAAGTACATTTGCTGCCAGGCTATATATATTTAGATATTATTTTTTCCGCTTCTCAAGAAGATGTAGCTTGTCAGCGTGGCTATCAGGTAACTGTACGGCCATCCATAATTCTACTTCATCAACGGTACTTCTTTCTGATTTCTGACAAGTATTAATGAAGTAGCTGACAAAATGTAAGAGTGCAATTGTTTCACTTATTTGGGAATAAATGAAATATATTCCCAAATTATATATAATTGAAATAAGAGTGATTTTATAGATGTTGAAATTTTAATGAACTCATCATTAGCTGTCAATTTACGCATTGATGTGACGTTTCTTTCACACTTGGGTGAAAACATCAGCGGGTGTCCACGGCAGGACTAACTCTAGGCACCGTCATTAGATAAGATGGTGCTACTGATCTGAATTTTTAATGCTTTCCGTATTTGATTTACTTTTGATAAGATGTTTGTTGGTTGCAAGTCTTTAGTCAGTTACAAGCAGAATGTCATAATTTATGACCCTTACTCATTTTCACCATCTTGCTCGCGTTATCATAGTACAGTAGATATTTGTGTTATATCATGTTTTTGTTATTCAGATGCTTCTTTTACTATATCACATAATTCACTTTCTGTCTCTGACAGGAAGCCTCCAGAAACCACTTCTTGGTTTTCCAGTACTTGCATTAGCATTGTACACCATTGTGGCAACGTTCTTTGTATTATGAGATTCATTTTTCCATCCATCGATAAGTAAAATTGAGTCAGGATCCCGATCAATTTTGCGTTTTTTGAGATTCTTCAGGAGCATCAAGCAGTGTGTTTAAATTTTTTTTTTCGTAGGATGGCGCAATTTCTGTAGCATGTCCTGATAATACTTGTTATCCACAAAGCTAAATGGAATGTTGAAACCAAAAATTAAATTTAGCAATTGCTAGCCCTAATTACGGTTTTTTTTTTCTGAAGCTCATCTAGTACATGTAACTGCTTATTATACATCCAGATGAAGAGCTGCAGGATCTTTTGTAAACTAGCTGTGGAATTCAAGTCAGCACGGGGCGTTGAACTGCAAGTGCTGGTTTCTAGGTCCACCTTCACGGTATCTTCGGCTGACATGTCGGATGTAGAACGGGAACATGTTGAAAATTTTGGCTCTTGGATGCTTCTTCTACTGCAGATTCTTCAATGAGCATTAAGGCATTCTTTTGCTGCGTTTTTTAAGAGTCGCTTCACAGATGCAACATTTAGCACAATTTTGAGTTTCCACTTTCATATGAACAAAAATAAGTTTTGTGTATAAATTGTGAATTCGCCTGCCAACTGGATTCATTATTAGAATTTTTGTCTCCAAAGATTAAAAGAATAGATATTAATACTTTTTAATATTTGCTAAGTTAAGAATTTATTTGGTTATGGCAGCTTGCATTTATACTTTTCAGTTCTCAGTAAGAAGGTTAAAAAAAAAAAATACTTACTGAGAAAATTCTGGATTGTGTCGAAAGTAGCTTGGGTTTCGTTCTTGTTTATGAAGGGAATGCTTGGGTCAGCATCTGAGTCAGTGCAACATACAATGACTTGTTGACTCAATTACTGGTCACAGCATGATGCATCAATGGTAACCACTCAGTACAATTTCTTACGTTACAGTTCACTCTCAACCCTAAGCTGTTAGCTGATACAGCATTTCAAGATCACCACCACATGCTAACAGTAACTAGAATTCTATGTCGATAGGCACCAGTTCTTGAATGCAAAAAATGATTTGAACAAGCAAGACTAAAATTTGTTGGATGCTTTTACGCATTTTACATTAATTGCGCGTTATTTCGCGTATTTTACTGTAATGTAAATAGCATTTTATATGAATAAAGACCCAACTCTTACTATGGGAAATAGCGGCAATTGTTGCCATCTGTGGGTATCGTAGTGTGTGGTGGTACAAGTTCTTTGTTCTTACTTTGTGGAAATGTCATTCTGTGTTACTGTTTTTAGTTAAATGAAAATCTGTTTTCGATGGTAAAAGAAAATATGATTGAAAGCACTTATATCCCAAACAATGCAACAAACCTATATTTTAAGGCCTATTCTGATCGCAAGTAAAGTAACAATAATACAAAATATAATCCTCTTATAAGTCAAAAGAAAGAAAACATTCACTGGTGGGCAGACTGTCAAAGAAGCGATAATTAATGTCGCAAACCTCTCCTCGATGGTCGTATAGAAAATCCCAAAATTATATCTTGTTATCAAAAATATTTCGTTATGTAAATAACTCTTTTATCTGCAGACATTGCGCTGTTATGTATTTTTGATAGAATGTTTCATGAACGAACCAACTAGAAACTATGTTTTGTGCATTTCTTATATTTGTCAGAGAAAATAATTTTACTTTTTCATACCTATCCTGACTGCATGACCAGGCGCAAACAATGCTTCTCTTGCTCCTTAGGCTGAAGATGTTTCTTATCATTGTATCGTACACCAAGAACAGATTTGAAGAGCAAGCTAAAACAGTGACACAGAAAGGTACACTTGGTCACCTAGCAATAGCTATCAGTTTCATTTGGTACTCCTCCAGTTGAATCGCCACACCCTAAAGTGTAGAAGTTATTTAAACACACTTTGATCTTTCACTATAGCTGCGTGGTTTGTTTATATTTCTGAAAATGTTATAAATAGGCACTGGATTTCTTAAAAATTAAACATCAAGGTAGATACACTTAAATACAGCCTATGAGCCATTGCCCGGCAGATAAACAAGACCCGATGAGTGACAAGTATAGAGGGAGAGCATTGTTTGTAGCTCGCAACCTCTACGTGTTGTCTAGAGTCCAATAAAACCATAACTTAATTCCTCTTCTTTCTGGTCTTTCAGTACTTACAAATTTCAATGCCTAGTTATAAAGTATAACCCTGAAATATTCCCTTTTTGCACCCCAATAAGCTACAAGCATTAACAACTAAAATATTACACGAATAAAATCCATTGTAAATGCATTCACCTTAAATTATGTTACAATGATCGAGACATAAATGAATGGAAGAACTTTTCTTTAAAATATTTATGTATATTTGTGGGGCAAACCCTCCTAAGTTTTGATCTTGAATCAAAGTAACTTAAATAGTAGCACTACTTTATGTACAAAGGTTTTCATTGTTCACTTTCAAGTTAACTGTCAAGGATCTTATTTCAAAAGTTGATCTCAAAAATTATATATAGTTAGATATCAATAGGAAATGCGCAAGTGCAAAATATTACTTGCTTATATGAGCAGAAATAAAGTGAAATTAAAGCTTGAACAAATATGTGCAAAGGTTAGTAGCCCGTCTCCCTACCCCGTCACTCGATTCACAAAAAGTGCAATGTCAGCTGATTATACATAGCTGGTAAATAGCTAAGAATGGAAGAGGGAAGAGAAGGTACAGTCTGGCGATCACAAGAAGGTGAGTGCGAGCTGAAATGTCAGGAGGCTTGAACTGTTTGTCTGCCACTTACGGGATATGCGTGCTGTCATATGAATGAGGACCTCTCAGGCTCAGGTCATGCACGCCAGCCTTCCAAGGACCCGCGTACTGTCTGGCGATCAGAAGGCAAGCGAGAGGAATCTACTACGTAAACCTTTTCTTTTTCTCGTCATGTTCATGTCGATAAAAATAAACAGTGTTGTCAGGTCGTGCTTTCTAAATGTAAATGTTTACACTTTTTAAACATATAAACAGTTAATATTCCATAGTTATATGTCTACTGTAAATATCTAGCTATGCGCAAAGTTTGAGATAAAGTTTCGAGATGAACTCCCTTACAATTTCCTTGTTAGTTCTTTGCATTTAAAAGGAGCATAGCGTTAGATGTTTTCTGATCATACAAGTCTGGACGTATAACAATATATTTAAACAAGAAAAAACTTCCGGAAATAAACCGTTTCATCTAGATGGTTAACCATGACTTAATTAGGTTACAAAGAAGCACTTGTTGATATGCGAAATAACATGCTTTGAGCAAAAGTTTTCAGTATTACTTTTTGTTATAATAGAATATCTTGCTAAGTTTATTATTTTATGTAGCTCTATTATGAACTATCAAATTTCACAATTGATATTTTTTCTTCCACACATCGAGTATCCAACCTTTTACAAATAGCTAAAGAATACCAGCTAAAATCTTGAATATATTAAAAGAAGGATTTATTTTCCATATTATTATAAGTTTCCCAAACTGCTCTCAGCAAGTCATTCGAAAATTCATAGAAGTATTTTATTTCCACATAAGCTATTCCTTTCCCTCACATTTATTTCCAATAGCTTCTACTTTCTTGACCATTATTTAGGTTTAATAACAGAGTAACCAGAAGAAATTTTAGCTTACAATAAATGTAAAAGATAAATGAAAAATAATTCATAATCATATTTTTTTGTAATAGTGTTTAACGCCCGTTTTTACTACTGAGGCACCACAGGCGGTGGACACTGATGATACATGAAATGAAATGATATACGGGGAAAGGATTTTTAAGGAAGAAAACGTTCCAGGCCTAAGCTTATGGTACCTCCCCGGCATTTGCCATTTATGAGCACTGAGGAAACCTTGGAAAAAACCTCAGTCAGGGAGGACGGTCCTGGCGGGATTCGAACCCCAGACCTCCCAATCACGAGTGCGCACCTTATCGACCTCGGGCACCCGTGGCGGTCTTTCATATTCATAGTATCAAACTTAAACTGAACTCAGTACCATAACTTTATGAGGTGATTCAGTTCAATAAATGAAATAATAATAATTATTATTATTATTATTATTATTATTATTATTATTATTATTATTATTATTATTTTGGTCTTGACGGTTGTTGAAAGAAAAATTCATTTCTGCGCCATCTTTTATGTGCTGTAATGTATTAAAAGTATGGAATTCATATATTCCAACTATTGTCATAGTTTCTATTTAGAAACAGAACACAATATTCTTTGTTATTTTCACCCAATTTAAAGTGTTTGATGTAAATTCACCTGCAAATATATATGCAAATCATATGAGTTCCGCAAAATGAAATGTGGTGTTACTGAGCTTAATAGTGTCATAGCATTGATGTTAACAAGGAATTAAAAAGTGAGCAACGCTAGTTATGAGTTTATTCTCGCAACACATAATGGGTGTTTGCAATTAGTGCATTCTAAATTTCTACTGATACTGGTGTTATTACTGCAGGATATTGAGCAGTATTGCTATTTATTTTTAAATAAAAATTCTCAAAAATCTAAGAGATAAGAGAAAAATGTATTTTACCTATTTTGCTCGTTCAATAACCTCCATTACCAGTTTTATTTGTAGCACTGCGTTTCCTTCCACGCTATATATTAATATAGTAATTTCCACTGAGAGTGACAAAAGAATTAATTGAACGAGTATATTTTCTATTAGCCATGTTAACTTAACCAGAGGATTCAGAATAGGTAGTTCGAATGATTGTCGCATTATTTATCACCAATAGCTTGTGAAACTTTAATGTACTCTTATGACAAAATATCATTTTAAATCCCATTTTTATTAATTTGGTCACTTTTTCTTACAATTATAACATTTTCCAACTTGTTTAGATGGTACTTCTGAAACAGGAATCCATACAAGATAAATATAAAAGTAGAAATGAATATTGATTAATATGAATATAAAATAACGTAGTGCAATTATTGTAAGTACAAAAGTAGAGCAACTGAGAAACATTAAAGTCATTTTGTTCATAACATTTCATGTTTTAAAATTATTTGATTGAATATTAGTGTATCAAAATGTTTTTTTTTTTTTTTTTTTTTTTTTTTTTTTTTTTTTTTTCCAGGTCGTGATGAACTTTGAGAAGTCAGTGCAAATTATTTAAATTCGTATTGAAGATGATAATTTGGAAACAGAAAAGCGTTCACACTTTCTCTGGACGAATAATGTCCAGTTAAATTGCAGATACATTTGTTGAATTAGAAAATACAAGAATAATGTGGAGCCTCTAAATATTGTAAAATTCCTATTTATTGCTTTTATATTATAAAAATAAAATACAAAAATTACTGCTAACTATAAAAAGAACAGGTTAGACTCAAATTTAAGCCCTTTTTTCATAAATTATCTAATCTTGCTAAAGTCATACATTTATGATACCTCAAAGAGTTATTCATTTAATTTTTATAGGCTCACCTGCGAAGACAAGTCTGGAAAAGGCCGGAAAATATTCATCGGTCCTGGACAGAATTGAAACCTCAATCTTGGATTTAGGACACAAGTGTGGTTACCACTACACCATCAGGACTGAAAATTACATCGGAGAAAGATTACGGCTATGTAAGGGACACATTTTGGCTAAATATCCAGAAATTTACAGTGGTAAATATTTTTATTTCACATTCATACCAATATCTACAAATAACGGTGTAAGTAGCTCAATTGCTATGGTATTTTTTCGGGTGAAAATAGGTATTGAACAAGTACGGGAATGGGTAATGGATTTGAGAACACATATTGTATAAATAGCCGTTCATGAACTTTATAATTAAAATTTGTGGAGTTTAATTAATAGAATCAATACCTAACCTAAAATGCGTACATTAATATGTAAATTCACCAATGGAGATTCACGGGTAGAATTCCACTAGTTAATAATACGCAATATTACAAGACCAGATGTTTCGTGAAACAGAACACGGATAAAACAAAATCGCAAGGGGATAATATTAGCCTGCCAGACTAGTAACTTGTAGTTTACTCCCATAAGTTCTAGAAACACACTCTTGTAAAATAAACAAGTACTAGAATAGAGATAGTTCTATTAGATCACCAGATTCGTGGAACAGGGCACTGGTCGAAGCATGAACAGTAATCCGTTCCTGTCAAAGCGAAAACTCGCCTGTCAGCATGGGAGGTACTCTTGATAGTTTTCTGAACTATCATTAACAAGGCATTTTGCAAATATTCTTTCTTAATGAACGTGGAACAATCAATGCAGCTCATTACTGACAACTTTTGGTGGAGGCAAAACGCGCATATCCCAAGAAGGTCTCAGATTGCTGATACATTCACAATCTGGAAAGCTCAGATTGTCAGTGATATTTATTAGGACTATTTCATGAATAAAATAAGAATGTTATTATAATTTCCGTAAACTGGCTTTCAATATTGTAATAATTGTACATTTGCATAATGAATACTTAACTTTTTCAAGCCATCTAGCAACAGACAACGATAACGTCAAGAGAGAAGAGCCAAATACGCATTTGTAACTATTTCATGAATATAATAAGAGTAAAAGTTATACATATATGAAATTCGTGCACGGATAATTTTCAATTTTATAAAGTTGCTTACTTATTAATGAATACGTACCTATTCAGAAACCGTGAGAATGAAATAAACGAAAATTTACTAGTACAGTCGCTTCCGTTAGGTTTACTAATACCAACTGAGAAGAACAAAGCAGAGAAATCATTTTACCATTCTGAACTAATTGTTTAATAAAATTTATGGTTGCTTAGGCAGGTATTGTTACATAATTTATAAAATGATTTCAAACTGTTTGGCTGAATACGCAAAAACAATTACTTGAGTGAATACACATTAAGTTAGTTAAATTTACAGTTACTGAAAACACAGAAAAGTGATCAGTGATGCGTGCTCAGAAATTATATAGTGGAGATATAAAGTTGGCTACACCGACCACAAGACAAATGCACGTTGCGTGATAAAACGGATTTGATCATTTTTTTTTCTATAATTTCACCGAGATATTCGGCTGTGATTGGTCAAAATTCAAAATTGTATTTCGTTTCATTGGTCCATTTTAAGATGTCACATTAGTGAAATAGTCGGCGAAAAAGACAGGCTTGATTTGAAAGTTTTTCTAGGCCAAGGCAATGCCCGTTCGCATACAGCTGGACAAGGGAAACCCACTGGACAGCTTAAATACCCTCCTTATAATGCATAGTCATCGTCTTGCTACTACCATTTGTATGAACCGCTAAAAGACATATTGAGAGATCGGTAATTCTACAGTGACTGGCTTGTGACACATCAATCTTTCTTTAATAATGGAATGAAGAAGGTAGAAAAATGAGAATTATCCTGTTTTTTATTTATGTTCGTTTCAATATATGAAAAATTCGGTTTATATTTAATTCTCATTTACAACTTCTTAATGAAGCACATCGCCGTAGTTAAACGCTAAACGTTGTTTGATAGCTGTTCGAAGCATGACACTCAAATGTAGTATATTCTTGTATTACGTATCTGACAAATGCATTGATGGAGTTTAGAAATCGATTGGTTTCTTTAAGACGCAACTTACCTAATCCACAATGTCAAGTGTAATATCCTTAATATTGTCAACAAACATTCAGAAGTATTAACTCTCGAACAATCAAGGTTTTTAAATTAAAAAAAGGTCTATTTTTATTTTTCGCTTATAAGTATTTCATTCCGTTTATTACGTTTTATAGTAACGAATTTACATCAAATATCTTAATCAATGAAATTGGACTAAAAATATTTAAATTATTTAGTTTGTGCTAACCGGATTAAGTCATTCTTTAACCAAATATGGTAAAAGCTACAATGTAGGGAAGAATTTCTTTTTAAACATGTTAAAAAGTTACTTGTTTTAAAACATGTTATTGTGTTCTCTTAAAGGCCCTTAGGAGAAAATAAAATATATTAATCTGCTCTGCTATATTTAAGAAGAAAAAAATTAAGAATTGGTTCAAGGAAGGTTTTACGAAGAACGATATAGCTATTTCTTAAGCTCAATTTATTCCGAAAGACTATTGATCTTTAATGTGCTGGTTTCACAGAGTGAAAGTACCGAGAGAGTTTCATAAATTTAGCCTATTGGAGACTCCAACAAAGATCAGAATGTTTTTTTTTTTTTTCTACCACTAAGTCTGTGTTCTTTAAATGGAACAATGTCCTTTGATACTAAGAAAATAAATGTAAGAAAAATTAAAATCGCAATGAAATGATCGTAGTGCAAAAAGTTAATGAAAGTCTTAATTTGCATTTCTGAAACAAACTGACCCACTAATTTTGAAAATGTATTTTTGTCTAAAGTATAACTTGTAATGATCTTTCACATTTAAAGCTTAACACCATTTCCAAGAGACTTAAATTTTAAGTCAGGAAGATTATAACACATTATTTGAACCATATGTGAACGTCATGCTCAGGTTGTTATATTTAATGGCAGGAACATGTTTCTGAGCATTATATGGATCAAAAATATGTGTAGAAGCCCACAGTAAATTTTAAAATCCTTGCACACGTGCGTGTAAAATAGCTACAAAGCTATGAAGGAAAGTAATGTTCATTTGCTGCAAGTCACCTGAGGACGTTATCTCAATGAATTATCAAAGTTGGTGCATAGCGCTGATATCCTTTTCTTAATAATTAACGTCCCATCAACTGGAAATAAGTACAGACTTTAGCGTTTAAATTTTATTTAAGGCGACAATTTTTAAACATGGATCAGATTCCACTTTCCAGCAAGTCATTAATAATTATATTTATAATAGTCATGTACAGTGAGGTTTATTTGAGTTACGAACCGACAGAGCGGGGCTGAGTGGTGGAAGAAGCCAGACGTCAAGGCCTATAACACTTGCGCAGGTAACAGCTTTTGGCTAGAGGGTGGTCTTGCCAGCCAGTGGATGTGGTATCATAATTGTATGTAAATGCTATGCCAATTGTTCTACATTAGTTATGTCACTATATAAATAAAATACTGAACAACGCATTTTATGTGAAATCGGATTCTTGCAGAGAAATATTAAGGCGATTCTCAAGAAAATATCCTGCAAATCGTATTCCAGATAGAGAAACTTGTTAAAAGTTACGATAAATCGGAGCTATCAATGTTCTTACAGAAGAAAGATGAAATACAGAAATTTGCTACGTATTGCCGCCGAGGGGCATCATTTTCGACATATCTTACAGTACAGGTTAGTGCTTATTATTACAGTTTTAAATATAGTTATCCGTTTATACTTTCAGAAAAAAATACTAATAATATTTTCGCGCATCGTAAACCTATCTCTCTTTTTCTGGTTGCAGCGGCTACACTTCGCCAGTGAGCAGCCATTTTAAGCGACCTGTAACTCAAATAACCTAACTGTAAATTCATTTGTTATCTCTTTGAAGAAGCTGCTTCAAATTAAGAAGAATTAAACTATTGAACAGTAATTTTCCAGTTACGATATTTCGAAGTATAACTCTACAGAAAACTGGAAATACAAATTGGAATAGAACTAGTGAAAAGCCTGAGAGCCTAAAACAAAACGGAAAAAAATGTAACATACCTTCCGGTTCTGAAGGGAGCTGAGATGATGCTATTATGTACAATGGCAGTGATTGGAATGAAAATGTGCAGGGTGCGGTGAAGACTACAACGCAACTCCCAGTTATGAAAATTGCATATTCCCGTTGGCTACACCAGAACTATACCAAATATGACAATAAAATACGACTTGTGCGGGAAGAGGAAACAACTGAAAACACAAAATGAGTGTAAATAATGTTGAAAGAAAATTGTAACACTTGTCTTGGCTGTACCAAGGGAAACAATAAATGTAATTTTTTTTTCATTTTTAAGCTTTGTTTCATTTCTACGTCCGATTATCCCAGGTCCACCTCCTCCGTACATCTAGCCCAGAGTAACATGGAGAAGATGACAGTTTCTCAAGGGGGGTCTCCGTTTTGTATATGCACTAACTCGGTATACAAAGCACGAATAGATATTTTAACAAAAAAAGTTTCATTTATTTTAAAAAATATTTAGTTTATATTGGAAGCACGAAATTCAGGACTAGCCTTTATGTTTTAACAAATATCTTGAAATGTTTAATATTTCAGTAAAACAAAAGTTGAATCCGAAATCTTAATTGGCGGAATAGCTTGAAACGTGTTTCGGCAATGAGCTGGTAAATTTAAAAAAAAAATGATTAAATAGCGTTCTCAACCTCATCGCTTAAACCGTTAAACATCATTGATACTATATTCCATTTTCTTATTCTGGGTTTCGTTTCGAACGTAAGATCACAAACAATTAGAATGGTCCACATTGGTCGTTGTAGATATCTAAAAGTCAATAGATTGGAGTCAATAGATAAGCAACAGAATTTAGATAATTATCGTAAAAATCAGGTTCAGTTTAGTATAAAAACTTGAAAAACACGCTCATAAATTAAGACCGAATTAACATTTAAGTCGTAAAACACACACACACACACACACACACACATTGGATAAACAGCATTTTAAACTTATTGGCCAAAATATTAGTGCAGAAAAGAAATAGTTTTAAAAATTAGAACGGGAAAATAACTTCGCCAAAAACGGTTCTATAATCACTATTGTGGGTAACTATATAAGTGAATTAATCATATGAAAATATCGTTATGTAAACAAATTCCTCGATATATGAAGTAATATAATCTGGAGTGGTAGATGGTAAGCTATACATTGCAACCTGCATTACTTGATTTCAATGTTTTACTTTACGCGCACTACAGTGTTTTTCACTTTCTTAACAAAATAGGAAGAAATTGTCCTCTGATTTCAATTATTATTCTAATCTGACAGAAACTTGTCAACCTTGGCGACAATTAATGTTTTTCTGCACTACTGATGTAACTTTTGATATTTCAATCGTTTTCATCATTCCAAAGAAAACACCTGATAGAATAAAAGCACCGCTCTAGTGATAACGGAGTAGACTTCCAGTGCAACAACGACACATTCAACACTGGCATAATGTTTCTATTTAGTGCTGGCATAGAATATAATTTTGTTTACATATTGCAAATATATTTAATCATGAGTTTTTGACCGTATATGCTTAAGTATGATACACAATTAGAAAGAGGAACAAACAATAAAAATATAGTAAACTAATAAATAAATAAAAAAAATAATGGGAAAAGCGGTATTGAGAAATACATGAGCGGAAACGACTTACAACTTATTTACACTTATACTTTAGTTATTGCAGCCTAACCAGAAAAAAAAATTGCTTCTAGCTAACGCAAGGCGATAGAAGTACTTAAATGCATTGCAAAGCAAGCTGGTTGTTGCTGATGATGAACAAAATTACCTGTTTCTAATTTCCGAAATGCAGGAAGGCACATTTTTCTGCATAAAATACACTCGCTCCTTCTATAAAAGATCATCACTCATTAATATCCTTCTGCAGCAGTGGCAGATGGTAAATTTTTAAGATAAGGTGAAATCTCGCGTATTACAAAGTGGAAAGTAAGGCAAATATTATCACAATTGAACTTGTGCATTATAACTAACAACTGCACTAGAAGAAAGAAAAAAATATCACTTTGGAGGATCCAAAAAGGGGGTTCTAATTCCCCCAACACCTATGCAGCTGCGCCCCTGAAGCATGCTATTGTTTTATTAATGAATAACACATTTGTTTATGTATCATGCCCTGGTATCGTTTATAATACAGCAACAAATGCAGCAATCAGAATTAACTATCAATGCGCCACAAACGCAGTACGGTACGAACCAACGTTCGCGGTTTCTCATTTTCTTGGGGCTTTGGACGAGTTACTTCGAGGACGATTTGTTGTTGATTTAGTCTTTAGCATCTCAGGTCATCAGCGTTCCATTTAATTCAGGGCGTGAAAATGGCCCGTAAATATTTTGCTCAGAGGACTCTTCTTTCATGCTTGAGGTTCTTTAATATGCCGTAAATCTACGATACGGGACCCACGGCTTTACTTCCCTTTCGAAGGAAGCCATAATTAGGATTTTTTTGCCCGAATAAATCCATCGATCCTGGCCGGGATCGAACCCGCGATCTTGGGTTTAGGAGGCAAGTATGGTTACCACTACACCACCAAGACCGACTTTCCAGGAAGATATTTTGTGAATATTATTATTGTGGTTCCAGCCCAGGAAAGTGTTTTTAGAAGTTGAGCATAGTAGGTCTCGTTCGCACAAACAATGATTATGTTGGGAAAGCTCTAGACACCTAGGGAGTTTTCTACAACATGATGGTTTCCTGCCTATCTATAAAATAACACTCGTATAAAAGTCATAACTTTGAGAACGGAGCTAATTCACTAATGCACGGAAAGTTTCCAGAAGCTGTGAAACTACTCTTGGGAACTGTGTAAACCTAGAGGAGCATATAGCTTTTATGTTGGGTCAGCGTCCTGTGTTATGGCGTATGTGATGGATAGTTTATACTACCTTATTAATTTGTGTGAATAAGCAAAGTACTTTAAGATCGTCATTTCATAATTTTGCTCTAAATTATCGCTGAGAAAACGACACAGCTGTGCATGTCAAATCCAAGTATTATACAATGGAAGCACTTAGGGAATGAAAAAATAATGCGCAGAATATAAGCATCAAGTAGAATCTTTCATAGAAATACAAGTAATTGCAGGGCTCCTAAAATATTATTTTTAAACTCAAAGCATATTTATTGAGTTGCATAATTGTTCTGGATATTTTAATTCATTTCCTGGCAATTTTTAACGGTATTCCGGTACAGACTTGGACAAACTGAATTGAACCTGCTAATGTTCTTTTTTAGTTTATTATTATATTATTACAAATTAAAACAATCCCAAAACATGATGCTTAAGTTATTTCATTTGTTGTGAATGCATTCAATGTAGGAAAAAAGTGCTGTATAGATTATATTGGGATTAATTTGAAGGCTGCAGTTGGAGCTGAGAAATCAGATAATTTAGCTGATTTTATTAAATATTTTACTTACATAAAATAAATTGAAAATTGAAAATGTTATGCTATCCTTATTTCTTTATTCACTTTAACGTATTATTGTATCATCTGATTTACTCTTAACGTATTTAATATTTCAGAAGAGGGCTAAAAGTGAGGTTACGGTCCGAAAATATTTGCCTCCCAGAAAAGTTGAAACTGTTAATGCTTATCTGGACACACAGCAGTAAATTCCATACAGATTTAATATATTCCAAAAATTATTGATCAGAATAGCATCAGCATCTACGCGGATGGAAACGTGCTATACGAATCCCATTGTATTAAAAATGTTGCAGAAAAATATTGTTAAACTGGTCAGCATTTCCTAAAATAACAATGGCCAACAGTGAACATTTTTCTGTCTTGAAAATTCTTATTTGTATTGACTCTGTATTTTAAAATGAAAATGACTTTCAAATTACTCTCAAATGAGAAATATAACCCATTTATGTTTCAGGACATGTACATAAAAATAAACGCTTGGCGCTCCGAGCAGTTAAGTTAGGTAGTACGTAAAGCAAATATAGGAGTTAGCCAACACGAGGAGTCTCTTCACACCTTGCTCAGAATGAAGGTACATGTTGTTCCTTTCATTGTTTGCAGCTATGTTCTGTGGTCGAACTTGAAAGTCAGGTTGCCAGGCAAATGTAACAGAGCTGACAATTTTTTATATCTAGGGTGATGACATTATCCGCCCAGCAACGCGCAATTACTTTCCTCGTGAAAACAGCCCATCTTCGTTATTTTGGTATCAAAGTAGGGGATCAAGACAATGCGTGGGCACATTATATTTGCTGCAATTAATGTGCTGTGAATCTACGTGGTTGGATCCATAAAAAAGAATGTTCAAAGTTCTTTGCCATCCCAATCATTTTGAGACGATCAACAAATCATGTAGACAACTGTTATTCTGCACGATACCTACTATTAAGCATGGTACAAAGAAAACACGGAGTGCTCAATACTCCAACATCCTAAGCTATCAGATTAGTGCCACATGAGGACAACATACTTTTACCTTACCCTCCAGGAAAGTACAGTCAGCTCTCAGATGAAGATGACAGTATGAAAGCAACATCAAACCCATACCCTGGGGCCTCAACCTCACAGGATCCTGATTTTGCGCCTGAGTCCCTGGGTGAGCTACACAGGGTTACTCCAGGTGAGCTAAGTGATTTAATTCGAGATCTGTACCTATCACAAGAGAAAGGTGAACTTCTATCTTTGTCAGTGCACTGGAGACGGTAGAATGACTTGCTTCCATATTTTAAAAGCGAAAATAATAACCTTGCACGATTGTTTGATGGAACATTTGACTGAAGGATATCTATAAACGCATAAAAGCTTAATTTAAAAGCTGTTTTGCTGCACAATGAGAATTATCTTCCTTAATTCCTGCTGACCATATGAAGGAAACATGTGCTACTGTGGGATTACTTCTGCAAAAACACCAATAATAAATCTGTGGAGACCTGAAGGTAACTTTAATACTGCTGGGCATGCAGCTGGGATAAAAGTATACTGTTTCCTATATGAGTGCGGCGGGTAAACTAAATCCTCAAGCTACAACAGAAAAGATAGCCTCATAGGTAGAAGAAAAATTCTTCTGCCTCCTTTGTACATCAAACTCGGCCCCATGAAGAACTTTGTAAAGGGGATAAACAGGGCTGGAAAAGCTTTCAAGTATCTATTGAATATCATTTCATTCCATCGATTCAGTTACAGAGTCGAAAGTGGCAAGGCGTACTGTGTGATGGTGACTTGCGCTTTGGAAAGGTTTGTGTCCCGGATCTGGAATGGAAGCGAATCTTCTGAGGGGATCGAGCAACTTTAGAGGGGGTGGTTTCTACCGACGTCGGGATGTTCTGTCTGGAAACACGTTAGGAACCCTATCTGCCTCCGCGCAATCACCGCCAATGTCTCCCTCGACTCATCCCTTCCTCCCAAGGTGGGCGTAGTCACAAAGGGCCAGCTGTGAGCAAAGCTTAAGTACGAAAGTATCTTTCTCCGCACTAGACCATACATCGATCCAGAACATATAACCATAAACAAACATGAGCGACATGATCTATACGACAGAAGATAGATTGTTTAACCGAAAACGTTCATCATTGTGCGATCTGTTTCTTCTGCGAGTTTAAAAATCTCTGTTACCAAATCAGTTTCTCTCGACATAAAAACTTGTATTAAAGTATCTAATTCAACGTATTTTAGTATAATCGTGGAACAGCTATTAAGATTGTGGTTAATTCTGACGTAGAAATATCACCAGGAACAGCATGACAATTTTATGATAAAGAGGGAGACCAAAAAAGATGACGACGATTAATCCTACAATTGCACAAAACAAACAAAAGTAGAGCAAGGAATTGCAATGTGTCAAAAATCATACAAATTGATCTGCAAAACAAATAGAAAAATTAACTGTTTTCCTTTAATTTTAAAACATTGAAAGTTATAGGTTTGAAACAAAGTTTGTCATCAAAATTTGCAAAATAATTCTTTTCGTTTAATTTTCCTTTCAGTTATTTTCTTTGTTGCATCTACAAAAAGTGTAAGCAACAATTGATTTTTCAGTTTTGTTTTCGTGATAAGTCCCCTTTCAGCACCCGTGAAGAAACAAGTCAATAAGTGCACAGGAAGAAGGATGAGAAATTCAGTCCCGAAGCATCCAAACTCTGTCGTGGTACGTAGAGTCCGACTGTATGGTGGTGCAGGTAGTGTAACAGACACATAGTATCACAGATAATAGCCAGTTTCCTGATAATAGCTCCTTTTTTTAAAATGATGCGCCACGCCATAGAGCAGAGATTGCTTCTGCAGCATCCCCATATCAGAACACTAGTTGTCTAAGCATTAGTCCTGATAAGAATCCAAATGAGAATCTCTGGGCTACTGTTAACTAGAAATTAAAATGATCACAAATTATCTCAAAAGTTGAACTCGTTAAATCATTGTTCATTAATAGCTATTTACTGCAAAGAACTTCAATTCACGAATAAAACAGAAATATTGTACTCAGTCAGAAATGCTCATCGGGACAAAAGGATTATGCGTATTAATTTACATTACTGTTATCAAAGATAATGCCTTGTGTATTGCAACTTAAGGGCAAATAAAACAAAAAGTAATACACTATTTTGTTTAATTTAATATTTTGTCCACATCTTTATTATGAATAAAGAAGCCTGAGTACTAAAACTATATTTTGTTCCAAACCATCTGTATTCACAATTAGACATGTTATAGACATAGAACACTGCTCGTTGAATATATTGCCATACTGCAGTTTTATAATACTCTGTGCACGAACTTTTTCTATTACTCCCTTAAATGATTGGATGTTCATTGCCTTGCCGTAGTGTGTTTTATTAAATCCGTTTTGCACTGCCAGCTTGCCTGCAGCAGTAGAACTAATCCTTAAACTGTTTACAGAATAATGCCGCACTAACTTTTCAAGTATACCGGTTTCGTGGAGAAAACATGGATAACGTTCTTCCACAGAACTATGGGGAGGGAGAAGTGTTGGAGGAAGAAAAGAATGGCGGCAGCGACAGTCGTAAAGAAGAAAGTCGGGGAGGGTGGAGGCCGCAAGCCCTCGTTGGCGATAAATTAGAAGGAAGTGCAGTAATGGAGGCGTGCAAACTTGTGCAGTACATCTTATCAACGCGGCAGTTTTACTACTAGCCTCCCACAACTGGGGTAGGGAGCGTATAGTCAGGGGGTGAGAAACATTGCAGGCGGTCAGTACAACACTGCAATAGACATAATTGTGCTACCTTATTTCTCTGTTTAAACTTGTTTTTTATTTCTAGCATTTGGTTGCTCAAGATATTGTAATTCAGCAACTATTTTAGATAGTGTGGTTCCCTTTTGTGGAATAATACTTGAAAGTCTGCTTATTTTTTTCTTCTTCATTTTCCGCTTATGGAAATTAATACATTCCCTGGGATATTGTAAAGCTATTGGCTAGAGTGACCTAGCATGCATTTTTTTTTTTCCTTTCTAGTTCGTAATATTCATGTGAATTTCTAAGCATATATTCCGAGCAAAAGAAAACAAAATTAAAGTTACTTCATTATAGTAATTTGTAAAATATATTTGAATTGTGAAGTACTAGCACAAAAATATAAATATAAATGTACAAGACAAAGATGAAAAATTATAAGAGTTAATAATTAAAGGTAAACCCATAAAACCCGTGTGAAGTTACTGATTTCCCATCAGGCTCTTCTCCAGGTCGCGGATAGGCAAAGACCGATAAGATATGGTGGGTACACGGGCAAACCAAAACCAGTCTCTGCTACTTTGTAGTAATCGAAGTTGAGCCTTCAAAGGTTGAAGGAGAAAAACCCTTATCACAAAATTACCTAGTTCTTGAAAGTTAGAAACTTGGTCGTTGAGCTCACCACCCAATATGAGGAAAGCCACCTAGGGTCTGTAACAGTGTTTCGAAACAGGTTTGTCGGTCCTGGTGGTGTAGTGGTTACCATACTTGCCTCCTAAACCCAAAATTACGAGTTCGAACCCGGCTAGAACTGATGGATTTTTTCGGGCGTAAAAATCCTAAGTATGGCTTCCTTCGGAAGGGAAGTAAAGCTGTGGGTCCCGTGTCGTAAATTTACGGCACGAAAAAGAACCTCAAGCCTAAGCCTGAAAGAGAGGCCTCTGAGCAAAATTTGTCGGCTGTTTCACGCCCTGAGTTGAATGGGACGCTGATGATGATGACCTGAGATGTTAAAGAGGTGTCCATAAATAAAGCAATCAAAAAAAAAAAAAAAGAAAGAAAGTAATAGGTTTAGGACGAAGACGACTCTATCAAATTGGGCATGTAAAGTAAAAGTACTTGACGTCTCCAATGACAGAGATACAAAAATATAATGTGTAACAATAGGTAAATGACTATAAGAGCCCATTCAGTGTTACACAGAGTGGAAAGAACTCTGTGCTATAACTTTATTCGGTGATTCCATGCTACAAATGGAACATTAATTTTCTGAAACAATTTCGGCCTTTATGTGCTCTTTTGCCGAAATAAAATTATTTCTGCGCCATCTTTTACTAAAATATGTTATTGTGTTGGAATTCGTGCATTCTATTTATAATAATGACTAGGAAATTAGAAATAGCATAAACCTTTTTTTCCCTCATAACTTGAAGAATTTTGGTGTGAATTTACCTGAAAATGTTTATATGAATGATTGGATTCGCAAATTTTTATTTGATATCACTGAACTTAACAATGTTGTTATAGTGTAGATTTTCACAAAGACTTAACAAAAGTGAGCAACGATAATTATAAACTTGTTTTCGTTCTGATTTGTTTTATTTACGGACGCTGTTTAACATTTCAGGTCATCAGGAGTCATATTCAATTTAAGGCGTGAAACAGCCGACAAATTTTGCTCAGAGGCCTTTTCATTCAGGCTTGAGGTTCTTTATAGTCGACAGGAAGATATGGTTACCAAAATACCGCCAAGGGTGATCGAGGTAGTTAAGGCGCAGAATCGTGAGAGGGAGGTGTGATGTTCGATTCCCACCAGGACCGTTCTCCCTCACTGAAGTTTGTCCCAGGTTTTCCTAAGTTGTCATAAATGGAAACTGCAGAAGAGATGCCCTAAACTTAGGCCTGGAGGTCTTCCTTCCTTAAAAAAAAAAAAAAAAAAAAAAAAAAAAAAAAAAAAAAACTTACTCCAGTTTATCATTTCATTTCATATATTATCAGTTTCCACCTCCTCTGATGCTTTAGTAATTAAAACGGGCGTTAAACACTATTTAAAATAACACCAAAGCGCAATTAGGGCAATAAGGAAAGACCATGGTTTTAGCAAATAACAGCTAATGAATGTAAGAGGAAAGAGGAAAAGGAAGGGAAATGCCAAATTGATAAATAAGAACGCGTGGTAAATATTGGCACAACTTTATAAAAACTTTGCACTTAGGTAGAAAAGAAATTTCTCCGGGTAGTGTAAAGACTGGACTAGGAACACGCAGATGTCGAAGAAGTGAACAATGCATAGCTTTAAAGAAAACAGACTAGGCTTTCAAAACAAGTTGCTATTGTTTTCCGTTTAATACAGAGCTACTCTCTTCGTGGGTATATTGCTTCTGCTTGCCTGATTTAAAGTTGTCACTATCTTTTTCTTTTTGCACAATTCTTATAACAAAGAAAGTGCGCTTTACTATTCTGTTTCACTACATTAATAAATGCATCACATACCTTCATTTCTACTCATACTGCTGTGTAGCACAATAAAAACACGCTGTTATATGTATGTTCTTGGCTGCCAGAGCTACTAACATAAATCACCAACTTCCTGAAAGATGCTGCGCCTTCCTGCTATGTGACAAATATTTGAGGCTGTAGCAAAGAGTTTTAGAAACGTGGGAGTATATAAATTTCTAAAGAATACTGTTATCCCCTGGCTAAAAGAAAATCTAATATCATTGTTGTCTTCAAGGTTAATCTAATGCTTTGAATTGACGGAAAATGTATGTTGCGAATTAAATGCTAAACTTTGCTCATGATGAAAAAGTTTAATTCTACAAACAATTTAACAGATAAGCATTCAGCAGAAAAATAGGGACTGTAGGAACATAATCGTATACAAAGAAATTATGTATAGGATATTTCACGGTCGAATCGCCCTCTTCATGGCGCCTAACAAAACAGGATAATCAGAGCTGTAACTCCTGGGAATCAATATAATATTCTTGCAAGCTATTCAAGTTCTTACAATTAAGGACCATTACAATGAAAATAAGCACGTACCTTATAACAAGATATGTTGGGAATATTGTCCTCCACCATTCAGACATTTCTGGCATTGTTTAAGGAATTGTCCGCATCCGTTAATCTGCGGAAATTGAGACAAATTTTCTCCTGATTTCTTTCCGTATGTGGTTTTATTTTATATACCTAATTATTTACCCGTTTATAATAACCACGTACAATAAGATCAGTAAGCACACACCTCCTTACCAATAATAGAACAGTTTTTTCTAAATGTTTTACAGTTTTTTGCACAATATCTCTATGTACAGGTACACCTGGACATTCTGTTAAATCTACGATATAACTTCCTTACAGGATTTTTTGTTGCACCGTATACATATGCCGAGATACTATAAATACTAAAGCTAAGCACTGATAACACTTGAACACTTTAATACTTTACAGTACAAATAAGACCAAGTTGTTCAAACCAAATCTACTACTGCTCGGCGAGACTGGAGTGAAGGTAGCATTACTTGGGCCAAACCATATGCGACTGCACCTGCAGTTACCGCTGTGACTGGCCAGTGAAAGCCGGTATCTATGCTCTTCAAAAGCTCATTTCCTTAATACTTTTAGCATAAACATCTTTGAAGCACCTGTGTTGCTGAATACTGTAGACATTTTAAGTATTAAGGAGCAACTTTATTTTACAGGGAACTTCTGACATGGCCTACAAAGAAACGTGATCCTGAAGAGTTTACGTAAAATTTACCTAAGTGTGGTAATAAGAACTTTGTTCATCTGAACTTTTGACTTAAACCTTAAGAACAGCTTTCCGTTAGGCATTTTTCTAATATTATCTGCTCTTTGTTGTGTCAACTCAACTCCGAGAACACAATTATTTAAATCATTAGCAACTAAAATATATTTGCTCGGTATAAACTCTTTAAAGCTTTTAAATTAAGCGGATCAAAGTAATTAATGATTTTCATCGTTTATCTACGTTTTAAAAAAATATGAAGCAAAGCCATTAAGTATTATGCAGATGATCATTACAAGTGATATTTAAAAATATTACGGTTTTATATTGAACCAAATACAGTATTTTTATATTCTCTTAACAGTGAAAAAATGTAGTGCCTTTTAACAATGACCTGTTCAATTAAAAAACGTACTGAGTAACTCCATTTATATTGTATGCCACACACTCTATTCATCATTTTTAAATGATTTGATAAAGAACCGCCTTTCGCGCGGCGCCATCAGATGGTCGACTGAAACACTTTGTATTTTAAATAAAATAAACGGATTTAGCTACAACTTGGAGTATATATATACATACTTTATTAACAGTAAATAAGGTTAATCTTGTGTCAGTGCTTCTGTGTAGTTTTGAATCTTCGATATGAGCAAAGAAGCTTAAAATCAAAATAAACAAAATAAGACTCGTTAGAAACTTGAACCATTAAAAGCTTGTAGAAAATTTCAGAATAACTGCAAACTAGTTACTTATTTGGAAAATGTAGTTGTGTATTAAACCAATTAGCTGAAACGTATGGAGAGTGTAAGGTTTGTTTGTGTTGTAAACGTTGTTCTTCTTCTACAATTTAGTTAGGACTTACGCTCACCTTCTAACACACACGTAGTTCATATGGAGCGGAATTAAAGACGGCGGGGGCGTAAGTTAGGTATAAAAAATATGATTATAGCTACTTCCTGACTGCTCGTCGCTGACTTCAATACTCACTGCTAACTAGCTATTCTTCTCAGGACTTCCTACGAACTTTCTCTCACCACTCACCGATGAATATCTCTCACTGTTAACTCCTAACTTCTAACTGCTCAAATTTCATTCCTAACTTCTAACTGCTCAAATTTCATGAATAAAACAGTCCAGAATAATAATCAAGAATAACCCAGAATGACTTGGAGTGACCTAAAATGACTTAGAATGCCTCAGACTGACTTAGAATGAACAACTTCTGATCCTGTACTCCAGTTTTCTACAACAACGCCACGTCTCTGGCTAAATTAAATTCCCTCGTTTATTATAATATTCCCTAGTGATATCTTCACCATTGGCTATCTTACAATATTTATTGTATCGCTAAGTTCTCCCCATTCGTTGATTTTTATTCGATGCCCATTGGCTAAAATTATTTTGCCCGTGCTGATCTACATTATCTTCCCACAAGGCTGACTTTTCCAAGAACAGCCTGTCATAAATTTCGGCACTTTCCTTACATGTTGATTTCTAAAGTAACATCTTTTTTCCTTCCTTAGTTATAGATTGCCAAATGTTCTCAGAGATAACGAACGCATTTACTTTAGTATACTTATTCTTGAAATGGGCGGCAAAATACTTTGTACCCCGGCTTGCCTGTAATAAAACATTTTCATTTCCGTTCTGACATTTCCATTCCCTCTTATTTTGTTCAAATTCTGTCCCGTTACGGCCATGTATTTTTTCTTACTGCGAACTTCTAAGTATTCACATGGGCAGAATTTTTCGTGACCAGACAAAAGAATCTATTACCCTTTTATATTTCACACTAAGGAAGGGTAAGTAGACGAGGTGCCCGTCAGGTATACATCTCTATCTCTTTCTCACATCATTTACTTAAATGTATACAAAGCACCTTTTCTAAATTACAGTTACATGCCAAATGACATATATATAAATACAAGTCAAAAATTATATCAATTCCTGTTAAACCTATCTCTAAATTATTTAATTATACATATACATAATAAACATCATTATCAAATCAAATGCTTTTATAAATATAAATCTGCATCCTCACGTAATTAATTTAATAAAGGTAGCCTTATTTCCGGTTGCACACGCACCCGCAATGCATGATCAAACATCAAGAACAAAAAATACCCAGACACATACATAAAAATAGAATGAGGCTGAGAGATGAAATGGAAGAAGAATCCGTTACAGGGAAATGCTAGCCCGGCATTTGTTCTTTCTGAAAATGAACTATGGAAAACCTTAGTCAGGTTAGTCAACCGATTTAAACCAGGGACCTTACCGCCTGAGCCAAAACCTACAAGTGGGAAAAGTAGAAGTGAATAAGAAAACAATGAAAATAGAAACTTAAAAACAAACGGAAGGAAAATATTTCAAGGCCTTCAGCCTTTCCTTGAATTTTCATTTAGTGCATTAATTTAAATTTTCAATATTTTAACGCCTTTCTTCTCCTCATTCCGTTCTCGTATACATGTCTCTGTTTAGCCTGTAAGTTTCCAATCTGATAGATTCCTTTATCGGCACGAAGCTCAAACTTCAAAATTTAACACATTTAGAGCTAAAATACATATAAAAATCACTAACTTGTTATATGTGATAAACAGTAGAAGAAAAATGTGTATTTTTAACGATTGTCATTCTTACACTATCCAAACTCGGAATATTTTGTTACAGTCGACTGAGATTTCATACACTGCAATTCTTATGGAACTTGTGTGTTGCGTTTGTGTAATGAGACCCGCCCAGGGGAGGAGGACATAAAGCATTAGATCCCTGTTAACATTATTCTTGAATGTATGGATACAAATTGGAGAAAGCACTACGAAAAAACGGAAAGATGATACAATTTTAAAAATGTGTATATAATGAGGAAAAGTAAACTAGAGTCAAATTGAAGTCGACTGTTTGTCCCGGTGGGAGCTTTCGGTAAACCGAAAATGTGGACCAGGCGGAACTCTCACATGTACCGTCAAAGTTTCCCTGTCCTCAGCACGCAACTTTCTGCAACGAATTGCGTAGTTTGGGAGGGGTTAGGTGAGCCCTCAATTCTTCCCAACTATCAAAGAAGGCCATGAAAGTAATGATGCCTTTCGTAACTTTCATAATTCTCTGATCATTAACTTAAAAAAAGACTGAAACAGTTTGAAAAACAGAATCAGAACAGAGAATACAAATTTCTTCTATTAAGCGCTGTATATCACGGCTCATAAGTTAAATGCAGCATTATTACTGTTCTGCGAGGATACACTTCAATAAAACAATTAAATATTTAAAAATAAATACATTATTTGTTTACACATTCATATTTTGCGAACTAGTGATCAATTTTTAAATATATGTACAATGCAAACTCAGGATTTTAAACATGGGGTTCGTAAGAGGTTTTTAAGGTTGGTCCGGGCAAGGAAAAGTTCGAATACCGCTACTCTAAACGGCGGGCTGTATTCTGGGAACCTGTAAATTTCTGCTCTGACAGGTTCTTTTTAATTAACTTCGATTATAGTCATATTGTTTGTGTTATATTTACTTTGATTATCTTTTCTTAATCGTGCCAATCAGAATGTGCTTTCCCGATACACTGTTTGTTGTTGCGTTGTATTAGCGCACAAGATTTATAACTAAAGCGCGGTATTACATACGAATGGAACTTTACATAGTTCCAAATGCTGTTCTCTTTCACGTTTCCTTCATTCAGAAGCAAGTCTTCCAGTAATGTCCAGTAATTTTGGTACCATCCACCAGAAGCAGTTTCATTTCTTTCATGAATCAGGAAACAATAGCTGGGACTAAACAAGGCAGGAACTCCATAGAGATATTATTATTATTATTATTATTATTATTATTATTATTATTATTACTACTATTACTATTACTATTATTTTACCTCATCACAAACGCCTTAAGCCTAAGCTTTCATATATCTTAAATCGGTTATCTTGTTATACAAGGATATTAGATGTAAAGCAGTATATAGCTTCTGTCAGCTTCTTCTTTTTTTTTTTCCTTCGCAGCGCAGAAGGGCTAAAGTAGCGAATTTCTCCCAATGATCAGAGAAAAACCGTTGAAGAGGTTCATACGGCGCCAGGAAATCTAGATGGAAGAAGATGAGGTAACACAACTTTCCTTCTTCCACACCTCTGCCTCATGGGAGCGTTAAAACTGTGAAATGAGAACATTCCAGAGGTTTGGATGCAGGAGAGGGAATGTTAAGGGAGAGATGCAATTTATTGGAGTTTATCTCTAGTCGTAAAATGCTGTGGCTTCCAGTGTTCATCGCCAGTCTTGCAGTAAGTGGAGAACGGCGTAAAGGGAGGAGCAGGTTATGGCCACGGTAGTTCGGAAAATAGGGTAAGCAAACTAGTAGTCATATTTATTGTTATATAATTTTGCAGATTCTTTCTGACACGCACTCTGAATTGCATTCCCGACCTAAAATACGTCCTCCAACCTGTTGCAGCTTTTTTCGCCTGCTTTTTGGGTTGCACCTGGTTATTTTACCTGTTGTCCTACATCTAAGTAGTAGAGGGGATAGACACACAAAACTCGAACTTTTAAATTGTGTGAGGCCCCAAAATTCTCAAAACTTTCGAAACCCGAAACTTCCAAAGATCTAATTTTATGTTAAGAAAAAATGCTAAAAATGCCTTATTTTATAGAAAGCAATGATTTTCCTCTTCAGAAGAAAACGATTTTTCCAATAATTTCAATGATAAGGCTTAAGTGTACTTTTTTGCTTGAAACCTCTAGAACGGATGCAAATACTGAGAAGTGGTGATATTCATATCTTTATTGAAATATGTTTATAATGTTATATAATCATAAGAGGGAGATAATGTCCACATATCAGCTGTAGTCAGTTTTTGAGCAACATGCAATTTATTGTAATTCGATTCTCATTGATCAGTAGAGTATCAGTGAGTTATTTCATTGGCTGAGAGACGTCCGCATGAAATTGTCACTGTAGCTTTCCTGTATCTAGGCCTTATCGACAATTGACTGTGATTGGCGTATGTTTTGCTTGTAGTGCCTTAAATTGACATTTTGTCCATGATTGGGAGATGTTGCTGATAACTGAAGCACGGTCTCACCATTTAAACACTGGAGTATGGTCTTCTGGGTTGCTTTAAATTTAGGACAGGATTGGGGAACTCATTAAAGTTCACGTTTCCCGTCTCTACTAAGACCCAGTAAGTGATAACTGACTTCAGTTTACCAGTCTTTACTTAACTTATGAATAGTTCATTTCAATAGGCAATAGTTTCGAGAGTGGAGTTGAGGCCATAAGGAAAATACATTTTAAATTAAAAATTTAACAGGATATATGCTTTACATAGGGAATGCCAGTAGAAATAATTACACATGACTTTAATAAATTTACATGAATTACTAAAACAATTAGGCGAAAAAAAACTAAAGGTAGAGAATATATCGAAGTAAGGAAAAGTAAGAATATATATACAAAAGATTAGAAAGAAAACAAATGTTTGCCAAAACCAAAGAGGAAATGCATTACTGGAACCCTTTCAGACAATAGAAGAACTATTGAATTTTTTGAAGAAACATTTAAAGATATAAGGATGCAAATGGTGATGGTGGATTTAGGGGCAATCATGGGTTTAATTCCGGCCAGAGTCGATTTTCGGCCTTAAAAATCCTGAGGATGCCTTCCTTCTGAAGGGAAGTAAAGCCATGGATCCCGTGTCGTACGTAAAAGAATCCCATGTCTGAAAGAAGAAGCCTCTGAGCAAAATTTATCGGCAGTTTCACGTTCTGAATTGAACTGAACGCTGATGAACTGAGATGTTAAAAGTGTTCGCGAATAATCTTAATACTGTGCAAATACTTATAACTGCAACATATCATTAATATATATAATTTTCTGAAGTATTTCGTCATTAAAGTTAAAGGGTGCTAATTGTAACCTATTTTGTTAAATATGTTTGGAAATGGTATTTTCCAATTTGAAAACATTTCAAATATGTAAATAGCTGCTGGAGAAAAGTACACACACATATATAGTTCATTCATTTTGATAATTGTTATTATTACTACGAGCCTAGGGTTATTATGTTTTACATTATATATTAAGAAAAACATTGATTATTACGAAAAATGGCCGTTAAATATGAACTTAATAAAACAAAAAACATAGTAATAGAGGATGATAAGGTTAATTTGGTACTTAAATTAAGAAAAGAACGTATAGAGCCTGCAGGTAATTAGAAATTTATAATACAGCAGATAAAAACGAGACAGAGAAATGACCCTTTAAGAAAACGGAAAATAATAAATTTTACTTTAAATATTATTCTATGGGATAATATTACAGTATAAAGGACGCAAAACAGCTAAGGTCGTTGGCGCCCAAACACACTGAAAATTGCGCCTAGAGTAAAATAAATAATCTAACTGCACTAAAATCAGTGTAGAAAACAAGCAACATTAGTACTTTGGGCAATAAATATAAAAGCCTCATAAAAATAACAAGGGTAAAATGGTCAACAACAAATAAAACACTGGTACTAAAACGCTTCAGCAAGAGCTGAAAACACAGGAGTCTTAAAAAAATCTAATATGCCGCCAGAAATAAAATTATATAAAATCACACCTTGCTCCAAAAACACAAATACGGATAAAATGGAACACTCACTAACACACCGCCACGGGTGGCCGAAGTCGTTAAGGCACGGACTCGTGAGTCTGGGGTTTGAATCCCGCCAGGACTGTCCTCTCTGTTTTTTCCTAGTTTTCCTCAGTCCTCATAAATGGCAAATGTCGGGGAGGTACCCTAAACTTAGGCCTGGAACGTTTCCTTACTTAAAAAAATATATATCCTTTCCCATATATCATTTCATCTCATATATCATCAGTGTGCACCGCCTGTGGTGCCTCAGTAGTAAATTCGGGTGTTAAATACTATTTAAAAAAACTCGTTCAACAGCAACCAGATCATTTGCTAGAACTTTCTCAGCAGAGCAGAGCAAACCTAGGCCAAATCTAAAACCCGCTAGATGATGGCATTCAAGTAAAATGTGACGCACTGTAAAGGGGTGGTCACAATGAGGACATGCTGGAGCCGGTTCACCAATAAAAATGTAACGGTGACTAAAACGGTAATGACCAATTCGTAAAAGTGCTAAAATTACTTCTTCGCGACGAACTGCGCGGGAAGATGGGCAATTAAAAGGGGCTAGATTACATTGTCGAAGCTTATTATCTTGGAGTAAGCTCTGTTTCTTGCGTCAGCACTTGAGAACGCCTCGACGTAAAAAAATGTTTAAAATCCTCCTAGTATAAAACGTTCACTCAAATTCGACAGGGTTTTAAAGGACGGGTATTTAGCTGCAACGTCTGCGGCCTCATTGCCCGGGAGTCCCACGTGTCCAGTTATCCATAGCAATGTTACGCTGATGCCAACGTCAACAAGTGTTAACTGAATCCTGGATCTTCAGTACTAGAGAGTGGTAGATGTACAAATTTTTAAAAGATAAAAGGGCACCCAAAAATCAAAACAAATAACTGTGTCCCCCAGCCGTTCTTCAGAAACAAATAAAACTGCCAAATAAAATGTATAAAGCTCCGCCATAAAAACAGATGTCGCGGAGCTAAGACCAAACTTAAAACTACCTCCACTAAAATCAAAGACATATCCATCACTTGTGTCAGATTTCGAGCCGTCGGTAAAAATAAATTTGCATCTAGCAAAGGAAGAGAATATCTTCCTAAACTGACAACGGTCAAAGACCTAGGACAGGATGAACCGGGACCTCTGTTAAATGCCGAGGAGGAGAAGAAGTTTCCTCGACTAGAAAAAAGCAGGTAACTCTATGTCCAAAGTCCTTAACAACTTCGGAGAACGAAACCCAGCATGCTTAGGAATAAAAGACAGAGCCGCGTAAAATGAGCAAGGGACACATTAAAAAACGGGTCATTCGTGGGATGTTGAGGTTGCGCAGCTAATCGGCAATCATAAGAACTAAGTAAAAGATCCCGACGTTAAGAAAGGTGAGGTTCTACAGACTCCACATATAAACTTGACACAAGACTCATAGGGAATACCCCACTGGCGACAAGGATTCCCCGGTGATGAATGGGGTTAAGGCGATGAAAAACTGAAGGTCGCGCCGAGCAATAAACTACACAGCTATAATCTAGCTTGGACTGAATTAGGGAACGGTAGAAACGAAAAAAACAAACAAACAAAAAAAAAAGTCCAGTTACCTCCCCAGCATGTGCCACTTAAAAACGTAAACGACAATGAGAACGTCCATATTTGCCTCATTTTGCGTTATACGCGATGACCAGCATAATTTCCTATCAAATATCAAGCCAAGGAAACTAACTGCGTTTGCAAAAGTGAGCGCATCTGAGCCAAGATGGAGAGATGGTGATGGATACACCTTACGACGCCAGAAATTCATTTAGACCCTATTCTCAGCAGAGAAACGTAACCACTCCAAGAATAAAGGCGGTCTAAACAGCATTGGAGGCGGCGTTCCAAAAGACAAGTTCTCCGAGAAGAAAGCAATACGGCAAAATCATCCATACTCAACATCGAATGGATTCTCGGCGATAAACACTCTGTGATGGAATTAATGTCTATGACAAACAGTGTGACACTAAGTACAGAGCTCTGAGGTACTCCGTTCTCTTGAATAAAACGAGAAGATAAAACTGAAGCCACGCGAAAATTAAAAACCCGATCTTTTATAAACTCCTGACAGACATCCGACCAAATATACGCCATTCATGAAGCGTACGAATGATACCACTCCTCCAACAAGTATCATAAGCTTACTCCAGATCAAAGAACACAGCGATCGTTTGGCACTTTCTAACAAATCCGTCCATAATATAAGTGGAAAGAGACACAAGATGATCCACTGAGGAGCGATGACGACGAAAACAAAACTGGACATTCGTCAATAGGTGCCTTGACTTTAACTACCACATAAGCCGTCCATTAATAATGTATTCCATCACCTTGCAAACGAAACTTGTGAGGGAATCGGACGATAACTGAATGAAGGTGTGGGTCCTTTCCAGTTTTGGGAATTGGAATGACGGTGGTCACTCGCCAAGCGTTAGGAAAAGTGCCATTGCACCAAATGGAATTAAAAATTTGGAGTAAAAAAGCCTTGCCTTCTGCTGACAAATGCTGTAACACAGTAACATGAATGCCATATGGTCCCTGTGCGCAATACCGAGAGGTAGGAAAGGCATGCTCCAATTCACTAGCAGAAAAAGGATATTATAGCTCTCCAGCTTGTCTGGGGTAAAACAGAACCCTTTCGACTCAACCTACTCTTTTAATGTGCGAAATGAAGGAGGATAATAGGCGGAGCTCGAAACATCAGCGAAAGTTCGCCATAACATATTGGCTATGTCTATTGGAGTAGTAAATACTAGTTGTTGTACCTTAAGATCGGGTATAAGTGAAAACCCAGGTTTTCCTGCAACGCGGCGTAGCTTATTCCAGACTACAGACGTAGGCATGGTGCGGTTAAAAGTAGAGGCGAAAGCAATCCCAAAACGCCTTTTTGCTATACTTAATAATTCGACGGCATTTGGCGCGCAGCCGTTTGTAGCAAATCTTGTTTGCTGAAGTAGGGTGGCGACGAAAAGCTCATAAGGCACCTGGGCATGCATGCAATGCGTCCCGGCATTCATCGGTCCACCAAGAAACCGGAAAGCGTATGGGGTGGGAAGATGACCCCGGAATAACCTGATTTGTAGCTGTAATAATGACTGTTTTGAGGTCCTCGATCTAGGCGTCGATGTATGAATAATCACACCCTGGAAATACAGCTAGGCAACTGAAAAATGCCAATCTGCCTTTTCAATAAGTCTCCTTGGCGCGCGCTGAAAATGTATTTGTAGTGACACGGAAGGTGGTTATTTGAGTATAAATCAGAGATGACTTTCCAGGTAAAATGCACAGTAAGTGAGACGGAACAGAAAAATGGTGACAAACTGTGAACACTGCCTGAAACAAAAGTAGGTTGACCAGTATTGAGCGGAGTTACATTGTGGCAGTCTAGAAAGTTTGCTAACAAGCTACCCCTTGCACACTCAGTAATAGAACCCCGAAATTCCCCCAAAGTAGGACAGGGAGTGTTAGCTGGGATAGAACATTATCTAGATCCTCCTCTGCGAGTAGGTAGCAGTAGCAGATGAAGGTAAGTAAATAGTGCAGACTAAACGTTTACCAGAAAGGAAAAACTGTAGCTGCCGCAACCTGGATAGAAGTCTACAGACTCACAGAAAAACCATTCGCCGGAGTGTCATTTTCGGGATGAAGATGGAACCCCTCGGAAGAGTAACGGTGAAAATAAAAAACCTCTCAGTCATGGAGGGCGGTCCTGGCGGGACTCGAACCGCAGACCTCCCGCTCACGAGTCCGCGCCTTAACAACCTAGGTCACCCATGGCGGTGCTTATCTTTCGTGGAATGTGCGTGGACTCCGTAGTCGAAGGACCGACCTGGAGTTAATTTTGCAATCGAATAGCAGGCGAGTCCACGCACATTCCACGAAAGGATAGCACCGGCATGGGGGGCCGAGGTCGTTAAGGCGCGGACTCGTGAGCGGGATGACTGGGGTTGGAATCCCACCAGGATGTCCTCCCTGAATGAGGCTTATTCCAGGTTTTCTTCAGTCCTCATAAGTGGCAAATGCCGGGGAGGTACCCTAAACTTAGGCCTGGAACATTACCTTCCTTAAAAAATCCTTTTCTAATATATCATTTCATTTCATGTTTCATCATTGTTCACCTCCTATGGGGCCTCAGTAATAAAAACGGGCGTTAAACACCATTAAAAATACGAAAGGATAGCCATTGTTAAAATCGCGAATATGAAGGATAAAAATAAATAAAAACACCTCTTACTTTTTCGTGGGTCCAGGACGAATCAACCGTCGTTTCTTTAAGCGCGTTAAACTTGGTGGTTTATCTGGAACAGGCGCAGCCTGCTCCATAACATCCTTAGAGGGAGGACTCTCCCGCTGAGAAGAATCAACCGATTTCAACACCTCCTCTCTCCACCTACAACCGCTTGACGGAACCTGGCGCACTAGGAACTAGTGTAAAAACCAGATCGCAGGTCTGCGTGGTACTATCTCGCTACTGAACCGCAGAAAAACCATAGCGTTGTACGTAGCAATTATAAGTTACGCAGGTTGGCGAGATTGGAATCGCATACAGGCCTCACTAAAGGAAAGTGTTTCCTTCACCCGGATCTCCTGAATACAGTGTTCTTCGCGATAACGAGAACAATCGTGGGAAGATGCTAGATGATCACTACGGCAGTTCACGCAGACGGGAGCAGGTGGACAAGTACCAGCAACACAGGTTGCACACATCGAATGAACACTCTTACAAGGCATGCGAGTGTGGCCAAAACGTTGGCATTGGAAACATCGCATGGGACTGGGAATATATGGGCGCAACACAATAACCTCATATCCAGCTTTAATTTCCTGTGGTAACTTAACCCACTTAAAGATTAGGAAGAGAGTATGGGTCGGCTGTACATAACCTTCCTTCCTCGCGTATACACGATAGATGGATATTGCTACTTGGTCTTCCAGACAACTCTGGATCTTCGAGCAGGACATGCCCTCTAATACATTATGGTAATAAATTCTCGGGAAAAACTTAGTTAGTTTTTTTTCAACACAGATTGGATGCCCGTGGAGGATCGTCGCCTCGAGCAATGAGTTAGTTTCCAGAAGACATTCCAAGTTTCTCCACCGAAAGAGAACCATTACGGAGGCGTGTACATGACTTAACGGGTCCAGAAATGCCATCAATACCCTTCTGAATAACTAACGGGTTTACTCTGCTGAACGACTGACATTCTTCAGTGCGACTGATGCCTAAGCAACGAGGAAAATTCCTCTCGGTTACTTCCTTTACATCCACTTTTTTACGTTCCATTTGAATAAAATTATTTTCATGTACCATAGGGAAATAATTCTTCACCATTGCAACTGACTCCGATGGCAGCTGCTACATGGGCGCCACCCCGGCTTAGGTGGCCTGTCCTAGCTTGAACAAGGTAACCTCAGGGTCTACCCTCCAGTAGAAAGACAAAGGGATTCAATCGCCTACAGGAAGTTTACAGCTCTTGCAATGCCCCCTCCCCGGGCTGGCCTTTACCCGGGTATATACTCCTGACCTACATGAGAATCCAATGCTGGGGAGTCACGCCATTACCCAGTCACTTTTCACCGCGTCAAACACGGGGACATCCATCAGACAAAGAACAGGGTGAATAAATATTAAAGTAGAGGCGAAATTAAAAGGAGTCAAACACGCTAATCGTGTACCTAGGGAGCAGTTTCGGTGCCTAGGGGTCGTCACGCCCCGTATCCAAAAGTGGGCCTCTGAGGGAATGTTGGTGATGATGTGACTACATTGTATAATATAATTATGAATGTTCTATATTGCTTTACCCAAAAAAAGTTAAAGCATGTAAATAGTAATATCTACTGTAGTATAAATGTAACTCTGAATTTTGTATTATTGAAAAGAAAAATAGTAAGGCCAGTTCATATTTATATATAGAATATAAACTGTTCAGTTTTTGTAAGTATGGCAGTAAATTTCACTTGAGCATTTCATCTAGTGATGATGTCTCCACTGTGCGGGCAAATATCCCTAAATGGGGGCATTTTGTGACAGTCCTGACACCCACGCACGTCCAACAGTTAACGCTTTTTAGATAATGTATATAGTAATAATTATTAAATATGTAGCTTGTAGTAACCAACAGGAACAGTTTATGTATTACGATAATGTATACATGCCTAAATGAACAGACGAATCCATGATAATAAGGAAAAGGTTGTCTTTTGTCATTTTTGTGCTTCTTCTGTTGGCATTGGCTAGAGCTAAGGGTCTCTCTATTGTAACAAAGCTAAGTGCCAACAGGTGTCGAACAATAGATACTGTTGTATCTTAAGTTGCTGAATATACTTCAAAATTCGTTAAAGGTAGGAGGGGAACGGGTGTCGGCGTTGTAGTTGGTACATCGTATTATCAAGAGCTCTCCAATAAGGAACCAAAGGGGCGACAAATTTAAAGTAAATGCGTCTGGGAGCTCAAGAGCTCACCAACAGTATTTAAATATTTGAAAGTCTCAGAAAGTCGGAGGCGCTATGCTATAAATCCTGTGAGTTTTTGTAACCATGTGGCGACGTTTTGGATTTGATGTATTTGCAACTTAGCAAAGCACGTTTTCCTTTCATACCTACGCTCATTCATATATACTTTTGGTACATTCATTCGTTCATACGTTTTGTTCGTTCCCTCGTTCTCTGATGATTAACTCGCTTTACCAGGGGCATTAGACGAGAGGCACACAGATGCAGCATATGTAGCACGCTTCATCAAAGTCATATAAATAACGAACCAGGTAGCCGATAACTTAGTGCTGTATGATTAAACATTTCAATGCGTTCAATGAAGCAAGTTGTGTGATTTGAACCGCCTCTTTCCATCTCCCTCCTCCAGTGAACAATAAGACACGAAAGGCGACTTCGAGTCCTTGAGCGACCCGGAGTATGAAGTGGGACCCTCGGTCCGACAACAACATCAACATCTGCATACAAACCCGCTTCAGTATGAAGCTTAATTAATAAGGAATGGATTCATGGCATTTAAAATAATAAATCGGATTCTAACTGTTACTTGGTTCGTATTCGTGTATTCTTTTCATGTGTACGACGCATACTTGCAGAGGTTACTTTCTAAATATGTTATGGCAGGGTCAACTTTTCATTAATTGATTCAGTATTTAAATTTTGTAACATTTTTTCTAATTGAAAATCAGTCATTCGTTTCGTTAATTAAGAAATGTGCAAAATTAGGAATGTCGTGCATTTTTAATGTTTGTATTAGAAGTATACTGCAGATTGTTGGGGAAGTTTATTCTAATTTTAATGTGTTCACATTATTTATCTTTATTATTGATATTTTATTATATTAGTAGCCTAATAGATATTTCCTTAGTTGGTTGTTACTAAGCACGTTTCTTGTTATTTAAATTACTTAATTGATATAAAATTTCAGAGTATGTAGTTGTAAATGTATTTTATTTTTGTATTGGTAGCTTTAACCTGGGAGTTTCCATATTTAAGCACTACTCTAGATTTAACATTGTACTGTATGTACTCTGTTAAAAAATAGAAAAGAAAACAGTGTAAAATGCAAAGGAGATAAGGATCAACTTCTTCATCAGGCACCTAGGTCAAGATATGTTCCCAGAATACAGGATCACCCTAATAAATTTTGCACCAAGTTTTAGCTGAAGTAACTTGGTAGCCACTCGTACGCAAGTATGAGAAATTCCCTTTTGCTGAAAAAAACGGCGAAGAAATTTTAGGGACTTCCACAGTTTCCTTGCACAGTTTTTGTGAGCACTGTAACTCATTTTACTCGCTTCTTTTATAGTACACTTAGCGATTCGTGCAGTTTATTAACCAAGTTGTAAATCTTAGTACAATGCAAACGCATTCACTTGGGAATTTCAATTGCAATAATGTATAGCATGGGAGGATCCTGTACAAACGTGTGAATCATAAAGTGGCACTATGTGGGTAGCCTATTCTTTTCCATTTGACCTTTCTTATCAAACTGTGTATAAATCACCAACAAGCATGTGCGTAAAATGTTCAGTCTCATACCTGCACCCTATATTCCCCGCTAGGCTGTTATAAGAGGGCTCCTTTTAATCCGAAAAGTTCGTTCAGGCTAGTTAACTTCCCTCTGGGGTTCCGCCACGCTGTTTCATAGATAATCCGCCCACCCATCACCTTTGAAACTTAATTACACATAACAATATCCCATCTCTAGTGGAAGAATCCTAAAAGTGGAAAGCTTTGCATTATACGAGATGAGATTGTGAGAGTATGAGGAGATTTAACGTCGGATGATCATAATTCCATACTGAACATACGATTCAAACCTTCAGTATAATATTGGTAACGTTAACGGTATTTCATTGATTCACAGGAAAGTTACGAAACAATTTAAAAATTACCCACATTGTGAGAAAATATACTTCAGTTTCACATGTTCTTTCGCCAGGCTATGAACAAAATCTTTACGCAAACAGCTTTTCCAGACTGTTTATTGCATGCTATGATTTGGTTTGTTTGTCTCCCAAAATAAAACTCGTCTTAATGGAAATATAAAAATGTTTCACTTCTTTCTGCTGTAAAATGTAACGACTCTCGGAAATTTCGTCCCTCTGTCCCCATAAAAATTACATTACCCGGTAATTCAAACATGGCCCCATTTCAAAAACCGACTGCAAATATGACACTAAGCTGACAAGTAGGTAAACATAAACAGTAATTCGGAGATGAAATGTATATGTAATAAAATGAAACATATACTTTGAACAACTAGGTAGTTGTTCTAAAGTTTACTTGTACGCCATTGTACTAAAGAGGGAACGTCAGAAGTGAACAAAAACTACAGTTATCGCCCTAGGAAGAACAGCATTTAGGTTAGGAGAGGAGGTATACACACTTATCTACAGGGCGTGTTTTTAACGTTGCATTAGAGGGAAAGAGGTTTTTTTTTTTTAATGGTGTTTAATGCCCGTTTTTACTACTGAGGCACCACAGGCGGAGGAAAGAGGTTGAAAGCTATGAACCAATTAAAGTAAACTCGTCTTCTCTGGCCTATTCATACTCTCTAACATGGTACGCACGTCTTTTCTACTAATTTTAATATTTACAAAAGGGCGTATTGTAAGAACAGTCTTTGAAATTCAGTTTTTGTGCATTGGTTTCGGTGATATTGAGTGAAAGAAAGCGGCTGCAGTTTTTACTACGCTTTTCACAAGTGATACTTCTGTTGCAGCTTTAAATAATAGAAACTAGACAATCTCTGAAATTAGTGCAAAATTGAGCAGTCAATGAAGAAGGCTGAGCAAACTGCTTCCAAACACATGTACCCTCCGTCCCACTGCGCTACATACTTGTTACCTGTAACTGAGAGGGTGACATTTTTATTTTACGCTAGAAGCAGTAGTTAAAATACAATTACAACAATATTATTATCAGAAAGGGCTTGATATTCTAAACATATCCGTGTCCCTGCTTTGCACGATTAATATTGGTCGATGATTCACACTTCTCCTGTTTTGCCTCTGTAGCAAAAACGGGCGTTAAAACTATTCATTCATATGATTCATACAAGATACTTGCTATTAAGCAGCAAACTAAATACCAGCTAAACAAAGAAGGTGGTGTAACGTACAAAACAGTTCTGCTGTTTATATTCGGTAGAGTTTAGATAAGTGTGTGCTAATACATGTCAGTGTACGCTTGTGCGTAAAATTCCAAATGAATGTGCAAATGGTTTCTCTACTAAGAAATTTTGCTAAATTTTGCCTCTTTTTTTCAGTAAGACACGGGAACCTTGTTAAGAGCACCAGCGGGTGACCACGATAAAATTAACTTTTAGAACCACTATTAGAAAATTTTGGTCATATTGATCAGATTTTTTCATGTTTTCGATTTACTTTTGACAAGATGTTTGATGGAATGAATGGTGTTTAACGCTCGTTTTTGCTACAGAGGCATCACAGGTGATGGACACTGATGATACACGAGATGAAATGATATATTGGGAAAGGATTTATTTGTAAGGAAGGAATCGTTCCAGGCCTAAGTTTAAGGTACCTCCCCAGCATTTGCCATTTATGAGAACGGAAGAAAACCTGGAAAAACCTCAGCCAGGGAGGACGGTCCTGACGGTATTCGAACCCAGACCTTTCGCTCACGAGTCAGTGCCTTAACGACCTCGGCCACCCGTTGCGGTGATGTTTGTTGGTTGCAAGTCTTTAGTCAGTTACAAGCAGAATGTCATAATTTATGACCCTTGCTCATTTTCACCATCTTGCTCGCGTTATCATAGTACAGTAGATATTTGTTTTATGCAATGTTTTTGTTATTCAGATGCTTCTTTTACTATATCACATAATTCACTTCCTGTCTCTGACAGGAAGCCTCCAGAAACCACTTCTTGGTTTTCCAGTACTTGCATTAGCATTGTGCACCATTGTGGCAACGTTCTTTGTATTATGAGATTCATTTTTCCATCCATCGATAAGTAAAACTGAGTCAGGATCCCGATCAATTTTGCGTTTTTTGAGATTCTTCAGGAGCATCAAGCAGTGTGTTTAAATTTTTTTTTCTTAGGATGGCGCAATTTCTGTAGCATGTCCTAATAATACTTGCTATCCACAAAACTAAATGGAATGTTGTAACCAAAAATAAAATTTAGCAATTGCTAGGCCTAATTACGGTTTTTTTTTCTGAAGCTCATCTAGTACACGTAACTGCTTATTATACATCCAGGTGAAGAGCTGCAGGATCTTTTGTAAACTAGCTGTGGAATTCAATTCAGCACGGGGCGTTGAACTGCAAGTGCTGGTTTCTAGGTCCACCTTCACGGTATCTTCGGCTGACATGTCGGATGTAGAACGGGAACATGCTGAAAATTTTGGCTCTTGGATGCTTCTTCTACTGCAGATTCTTCAATGAGCATTAAGGCATTCTTTTGCTGCGTTTTTTAAGAGTCGCTTCACAGATGCAACATTTAGCACAATTTTGATTTTAAACTTTCCTATGAACAAAAGTAAGTTTTGTGAATAAATTGTGAATTTGCCTGCCACCTCGATTCACTATTAGAAACGTTGTCTCCAAAGAAACAATTACATTAATGCTTGTTAATATTTGCTGGGTCACAGAGTCCATTCGGTTAAGACAGATAATATTTATACTTATCTGTTATAAGAACTGTTCCCTTCTCTGTCACTTTAAAGTTCTGCTTGACTGTAAAAACTTCTAAGGAAAATCTGTTGTTGAGAAGGCTCTGAATTCTTTGGAAAATAGCTTTTTTTTTTTTTTTGGGTAGTGTTTAACGCCCGTTTTTACTACTGAGGCACCACAGGCGGTGGACACTGATGATACATGAGATGAAATGATAAATTGGGAAAGGATATTTTTTTTTTTTTAAGGAAGGAAGCGTTCCAGGCCTAAGTTTTAGGTACCTCCCCGGCATTTGCCAGTTATGAAGACTGAGGAAAATCTGGAAAAAACCCCAGTCAGGGAGGACGGTCCTGGCGGGATTCGAACCGCAGACCTCCCGGTCACGAGTCCGTGCCTTATCGACCTCGGCCACCCGTGGCGGTGGAAAATAGCTTGATTTTCGTTCTTGTTTCAGAAGAGGAAGAAATGATTGGGTCAGTGTCTGAGTCAGTGCAACAGACAATGACGTGTTGACTCGTTTACTGTTTACAGCATGATGCATCAATGGTCACCTCTCATGACACTTTATTGCACCACAGTTCACACGTAACGTTACGTATTACGTAAGCTGTTACAGTATTTCAAGATTACCACCACATGTTAACAGCAACCAGAATTCTACATCAATGTGCACCAGTTCTCGAATGTAAATAAATAAATAAATAACTGTACAAAGAGTAAAATTTCTTGAAGGTTTTTGCCTAATTCATATTTATTGCTTCAATTACGCGTTATTTAGGCGTATTTTACTGTAATGTAAATAATCTTTTATTTTTACGCTAACAAAGCGGGCCTGCCTACGTATTGAGTAGATACATTCCTTGAGAGGACACATCCTGGTTTTCTTCCTCAGCACACACATGAAGACGCTCCAGTTTTTATAGGGGTTAACTTTCGGCTTCATAATTGTAAATTCTAAACAGCTTTTTAGCTGTATTTTCCATTGACTAAGGTGCAAGGTATTAAACTATATAACAACGTTGCATCTTATTTAATTTTAGGATTTTTTCTTGATGTAAAATGTCTGGTCTTTTAAGGAAATATTTGGAAATGCAATGCCAGGTACTTTCAAGGGAATTATATGACGTATTTAAAGTTAGTTTGCCTTGGAAACGAATGCAATATTTTATCTCAGGATATTAAGGCAAAGTATCTAATTATTATTGTTTTGGCCAAGGCTTAGTATAATCTGACAGTCAAAAGGGCCAGAACTTGTTTGGAAGGCCTTTAGTTTAAAGTATTATTCATTTTGTAAATCATTGCTCTTCGATTCATGATATAACAAGAAAATTTAAGCTGGATTTCACAATTATTATTGTCTGGCAATTTTATAAATAGTTGTTCTGTGGTGTATATTGTTAATGATTTATATTTAAAGAGTCATTTGACTTTTCTGAAGGTATCGTTATCTCTCATACTATCAAGTCACCTTTCCATGGTACGTTTGGGGTTATTATTTCAGCACTTTTCACAGATTGACGCCTGGAAACATCAACGGTGGAATGTTGTTAAAATTTATCGAAATAATGGAGGAAAAGTTGCGACATGTATTTGTTTAAAGGAAGTGTACAATAAAATGCTAGTTACTCAAACTGAAAAGTTTTGAAATGAAAGCCCTGTGTAATTGTCAGTAGTTATTTGACATCGTGCTCTCTAATGTGCTTATAAGACTATGCTTGGTAAGGATCAGGCTCTAAATCCTGCCTGTTAAGTTGCTCCAGGGGATTTCGAGCTCATGTGTGCCATTAATTAATTTTACTAACCATTGCAAAACCTTCTATGTGATATTGCAAGCCTAAAAACCATACTAATCATTCATTTTATTGTTTGTTTGTTTATTTTTCTGTCATTCACGGTCATCGCTATTATTGTGCTAATGTGTATACACCGTCATAACGAGATCTTCTGCACAAAACTAATAGCAAAAATTTAAATGAATTCGAGCTCGAATAAATCACAAAGAACTGATTCTGTCTATGTTAAGTTTATACAGCAATTAAACGTGGCAAACTAACGAACCGTTTGACACGAATCCGCATTTCACATTTTGGTGCATTCAGTTAGTAGTCATGCATACACACATGGTCACACAAGCCCACTCCAGTGTACCCGTCCATAGAACCGGATGTTGCGTCAGGAAGTTTCGGTTGATTGACCCTTTGGTTAATTAATAAACCGTGAACCTCTGTGCAACTGACAAATGCTCGCCGTAACAAGATCCAATTTAGTCACATGGCGTCGAAAGTGATGTCGTGCACTGAACAAATTCAATAGAATCAGTTTGTATATTTCGTTTCTGGCTACAATGAACTCAGTAAAAATGTAGTATAACTATTAATTAACGTCCAGCGTTTTCAAAACGAGAACCTATACGTGATATATTACTTAGCAAAGCAAAATAGATCGACATACATGCAGTATTTCGCATTTATCGTTAACCAATAAAATCATCTAGGTAATCTGATGGCTAGTGCGCTTATCTTCCAATCAGGTTTTGGAATTCGCTCATTAAGCCAGGTTTTAACGTAACGAGGAAGTGGAAATCTAGCAAATAATGCAGCCGTATACATTTTATACTGTTACTCAGAAAGTTTTAAAGCAATCAATATGAAAATTTTGAGAGATATTAAGAAAGCTTTACTAAAGATCCTCTGTAAATTTTGATGCTCTGAAGCACATAAAAAATTTAAAATAAATAAAACAAAATAAAGTCTTGTTAAAAATTTGGAAACACTGCGACATAATCAGGCATTTTTCTTATAAATCATTGGCGGAATTGGAATGATTTTTTTACTTAAGCTGCAGACAACATGCTAAGCTGGGAACTAGAACTATCTATGCTCGTTGCTTTCAAAAAAATAGAAATAGTTTTCATTGTATTAGTATTGGTTATTATCAACTGATTTATATTTAAATACTTCTAGTTACCACAATTCAAATTTACATACATTATGTGTGTGCAAATTTTGAAAAAGATTGGCCCAGCCAACCCTGAGAAAAATGCACATTTATATCAATATTTTAAGTTATCGGGAAATAAGATTTATTTTTGTTTAAAAACCTTTTGTGTGTATCAGAGAATTCAATTTTACAGTACATCTTTATTCTTAATAGCTCATAAAAATTCCATGTTAATTACTTTAAAAACTTCTGAGATACAGTACAAATTGTATACTACTCTGCATTTTTTGCTAGATTTACACTTCCTGATTACCTTAACTCAGCATATTTAAGTTGCATGTACCTTTTATACACCCTGAAAACATTTAACAGCATAGAATAGAATTTTTATTTATATTGGCAGAGTTAAGGCCATAAGGCCTTCTCTTCCACCTGTCTATCTTAAACACTAAGCCGTGTTCCAGAATCGCCGTACACTTTTTCAAGTTATACTCTTATGTGCTTTCATTGCATGTCATATTGGTTGCATCTTTCAGGGCTTTTAGATTCTACGTTTCTTTCCTTTGAGTTTCTCTGCAATGTTTTCCTTGCCGAATAAGCTGCAAATCTATTGAAACGACATGTTCATTTCCTCCACTATATATGTACCTACATTAATATTGTTTCTTTCTGCTGTTATTGAATCTGAATAGCCGAATTTACTGTCAGTTCGCATAGTATTTATGCAATGATCATAAAAGAAACAAAGAGAACCATTTTCAAAGAAAAATGTACCCACTCCAAATGGTGGCAAGTTTTCAGTATATTTTTCCAAGCCTTACAGCATAATGTGGGTCGCCTATTCGGAAAAATTATACGGCGATTGTAGAATACCATAAAACGCGAACTCGTTTGCACGTTATAATTAATTATGATGCCGAATGTTGTACAATTAGAATTAATATTATTTATAAAAATAAATATATAACAGTATTATTTAGAATTGGATAAAAATTTATTGGAATCCTTATGGGACAAGAGAATGCAAGTAGGTCGCCTGTATAGCCTTAACTAAGAAAATCTCTCAAAACACAGGGACACATGACCATGCTTAGGAATGTTGCAAATATAGCGGACGCGCTTATTATTTGTTGCTTATGATAGTATCTAGATTAGCTAAAAGTCAAAGTGTACTATCACGAAAAGTTCTGCTAGTAGTAATTTATAAAGAAGCAAATACTTTTTATTTTCCTTAGGGAGTAGATAGTTGAATATATTTTACTAATATAATCCATTTCATTGTTCAACTCAGTGTTAAAGTTCATTAATGGTTTCAAATTCTTTACTACAGATCTGTGTGGAATAATAATGGAGGTAGGTTATTTTTAGCGCAGTTTGATCTACAATGGTCTATCAAGGTTATATGCGATCTGCATTAGTCATATTTAATTTACAATTTATATAATTATTTAATATTATATAATATTAAGTTTACAGTTTTCACGCTAATAGAAGTCGGTCCTGGTGGTGTAGTGGTTACCATACTTGCCTCCTACGCCCAAAACGCGGGTTCGAACCCGGCCAAGATCGATGGATTTTTTCGGGCGTAAAAATCCTAAGTATGGCTTCCTTCGGAAGGGAAGTAAAGCCGTGGGTCCCGTGTCGTACATTTACGGCACGAAAAAGAACCTCAAGCCTGAAAGAGAGGCCTCTGAGCAAAATTTGTTGGCCGTTTCACGCCCTGAGTTGAATGGGACGCTGATGACCTGAGATGTTAAAGAACGTCCATAAATAAATGAATCAAAAAAAAAAAAAACGCTAATAGAAATGTGATTAATGTAAAATTTAAATAGTAACAATCTTAGCACAGAAACAATCTTATATTTAAAACATATATTATAATAAACCATGATTTGCCTCCTAGTTTTTATTTTTTATTCATTATAAAAAGTAGTGAATAATGCTTAATTATCCAATATTTTATCTTTGAAAAGTGGAAAAGCAATTGATATAAACTACAGACATAACTTAATCTGGAATGCGAAACCTCTTTGAGGTTTGAATAACATGAAAGTAAATTTCTTCACTTTCATGGCATATGAGCTAAAAAGTAATAGTCGCTTTTCATCATTTATTTATTAGCTAACAATCGGAAACTTGGGCATGGTAACAAATTCATAACACAGAAATAAAACGATAATTGCTATGCACATAATACATCAGTGGAAATGAATAGAGATACAAACACTTTTAATAAATGTTCAAAGAAGTAAACAGTAAGGGAAGTCAGGAAACATTCCGAGGCCAAGATCGGAAATTCAACTAAAATTCTTAGGTTTACTTTGTCATGTTTATTATAATTCACTTTTGAAAAACTTAGTGTGGAAAAACATATAAATACAAATAAAGTAAAAGAATTAGTAAGCATCCTATAGTTTTAGCATTGGAATACTTGCCTTTAAAACTGTATTATCACATAGTGCCACAAAGTAATTATGAAACGTTGAAACTAAATACCATGTAGCAACAAATAATGCCAAATACGCCTGACAAACTAAATTATACAACAATTGCAGAAAGGAATTGAATAGAAGATATAGACCAGAAAAATAAAGGAAACCAAACACAAATATCAACACTCTTACATACTGTGAAACAAACGGGTATTGTTCCCGCTTCTGCTTATTTACGTTGTGCGTGGGACCAATAGTGTAGTTGTTGAAAAGAAATATTTGGGTGATTGGGAGAAACGAAAGCATGATATAGTCGCCTCACAATATTAGTAGCAGTTTACGAGGGTTGTCCGTAAATGAAGGTCTCCAATTTTTTTTCAAACAGTAAACATCATTTTATTGCAAAACCAAGTACAGATTCTCAAATATTGGACCTTTATTTATTTTTCTACGTGGTCCCCGTCATGATCAATGCACTTTTGGAGTCGCTCCGGGAGCTTTTTCATACCCGCGTCGTACCACTCTCCCCCCGACTCGCACAGGAAGATATCGACAGTTACCTTCAGCTCTTCATCGCTTGGGAATTTCGTTTCCCACAAGTGTTGTTTCAAGTTGAGGAACAAATGGTAGTCACTGGGGCCAAATAGGGGATGTATGGAGGATGGTCAATGGTTTCCCACCCGAATTTGGCGATGAGATCCGTCGTAGTGCGGGCGACGTGAGGGCGGGTGATACTTCAAAATGTCCGTCAAGATCTTGTCCGCGGTAGTCTTAGAGACGTCCCCTATCAGTTCAGCAATCTCTCACACAGTCACCCGCCGATCCGCAAGCATAAGTTCCTCAACTTTCGTCACTGTTTCGTCCGAAACTGATGGACGCCCGCGGCCGGCCTCGTTTGTATGGCCTTCTGCAAACTCCCTACACCACTTATGCACATTTTTATGTCCACACACTTTTCTCCATGCGCATTCGTCAACTGGCGATGGATTTCAATAGTGGTGACCCCTTAAGCCACAGAAATCTGATCCTAAACGCAATTCACACTTGGCGGGAGCGTCGATTTTCCCTTTCATCGTTAACGGCTGCTAAGCCAAGACTGAGCGTGGCAGCGGCCAGAATAGTGGTGGGGAAGCAAGGAACACGGCGCTGTTCTCAGATTTAAGCTAGCTCGTTCCGTCGCAACGGGAACTCGTCGGAGACCTTAATTTACGGACAAACCTCTTAGTAACTTATATTTATTGCTCAATGTTTCAAACATTTTTATATCATTATTCACATGGATCTTTCGAACTTATATGCAATTCATTACCTGTGTGTAAAAAATAAAGTAACTTTTTGAACAGTGCAACTAAAGTAGCAAAAACGAAAGAAGTAGAAATAGATAAAACACTTAAATGTTCACACAATTTTCGATATATTTAGAGCAAGGAGTCTTTTTTTTTTTTAAGGCAGAAGACAATGAGCATAGCGAAAATTGTGTGAATATTTAAGTGTTTTATATACATGCATACGTATATATACACACATGCACCACTCGCACATACAAGTTTAGACTCGAGCAACCCGTCTATTACAACAAAGCGTTTCCAATTCTACTCAATTTGCATAGAAAAGAACCACCTTTGGCCAGTTATCTTCCTGCGCAAACAGATCCCAACATGCTAACCTATTCCTATGCAATTTAGCAAACTTAGCTCCCAGCGCAGTCAATCACCACTATTTGGTATCTAGGCAGTATTTTAGAATGTGCTGCCAGTATTCTTTGTCTGCACAAATAGCACATATCCTCTGCTCAGCCTCATCCGTTCTCGATTTCCATGCACCCAATCCATGGTAGACCTGATTTCTTTTGCAAACGCATGAAATACTATCGTCTTGTCGCTAAGCACGTTCAAGAGCCCAGCTTGAAATATGGTGTGTTTTTAATGTTTTAATTTTGTCTTACCTTCACTGTTAACTTTTTGTATTGGAATGTTTCTGTGCCGTTTATCTGTATTGTCTGATTTTTAGTTCGTTGTCTCAACTAAGTGACATTTTCTTTCTGCATTCCACCTCTATATCCTGTTGTCATTTGGCCTAATTCTTCATAATATTATAAATAAACTATACCCCTATATTATGAAGGAAGATGTTCCACGTGAATCGTTAGTACCGAATAATATACTACATAATAATCATAATGAGTTATAAACTATAATGTTACATCGGCTGTTTAATGCGCCGAACGATACAATAACCGTAATCAAGTGCCTGCTTCAATGATTGACATTTTCGCAGCGGCTTTACAGTATGACGTAATGTGACGGGGGGCAGTTAGTTAACGAGTTCGCTACCAGCAAAGTAAGCTAAAACGGATTTTCACAAATTATTATAGTACATGTCGTAAGGCGCCCCCTACACGGTTTACACTTATGAATTTTATTGTATGAAAAATAATAGGTTTATTTCTGATTTAGTACTTTGACTGCGTACTATAATAAATTAACAACATGAAGTAAAACTGTGCTTGTGCTAGGACTAGCTATGAATTTCAAATAATCGATGAAAAACCAAACAAAAACTACTATCCTGCTTGTACTGTTTAAGAAGTCATGTACCGGATCATTAAATACGCCTTTTAAGTGATGCTTTTGGTTAAAATTACCAGATAATACATGTTTTTCTGGTTTTTCAGCATCCGTTGAAATAGCTCAGTTTCAAAATATCTTGCCTGGGATTTAAAAATGGAAAAATTATATTTATATGATAAAAGAAGTATTTAACTTTCTTAATGCAAAAAATTAAAATGCCACATTTTTGTAAAATTTCCTAAAAAGTCAGTCATATCTCAGCTTTTTAGAAGTGTCATATTTTAGAACTTTGGATTTGTACCTATAGAGCGATCACCCTGAAATTATGTAATGCATCAAATTAAAGTTTGTTATGGCCTAGTATGTGCTACGGGAACATTTAGAAGTTTTCTTCAGGGATATTGGTCCTGTTTATCGTGTGGCTTTGGAAGCTGTGGTTGGCATTTGTGCCGCTATTGTTTCAAATAAAATGAACATTCAACGCACAAGATGAAAAGATGGTGGTACAGCGTCCTGAAATAGTGTTTTTTTAATTTATTTATATTTTTTTCTGCAGAAGGTTGAATATCTGCTGCAATCTATAGCAGATGGCAGCAGTATGTGTCGCAAACTATATAAGGAAATCAACTGTTAAAGACTGGTGTGTGCGGTTTTGTTCGGTCCAGCATCTCCAGAAGATGACCTACGACCAGGGCTAGCGAACCAAACATACTTCAGTATCTCGGTGTCAGTGCCTCTTGTCGGAATAGCAGAATAATAATAAACAAACTCACTTTACAGCTGTATATCACTCAAGAGAGTATTCTGCATGGGAATTACACTTTAGCAAATTTGAAGAAACAGATGAATCGATGCAACAAACTGTGCAGCAGGATGCTCATCACCCCAAAGCGCAGTTTTCTTACTAGCTTTTGCTCTTGAAAACCTGCAAATGAGACTACCAAGGATAGATATTCACATGTTTAAAAGCAAAGCCTTCGTTGCAGTTGTTAATGTGCTAGTATATATGTACTACACTTTTCCAACTAAGGAACTAAAGGATTCCAATGAAAACTTCGATAAAAGGGCGATCATTTAGGAAAGTAGGAACAGTATAAAATGAGCTATGTATATCTGCGAATATACAACAAATATGCTGTACTACCCCTTTGGCTTTCATAGCAGCCTCAATACTCCTGAAAATTGATGCAGCATATCCTGGATGGTGATCAATGGCATTCTGTACCATTTCTAAAAAAGAAACTGCTTCATTTTCTTGAGATTTCCTGGAGGAGGGTAGAAACTCTGTTTCACAATACAGATCACAATAGATTTATAATATTCAAATAATGCGATTGTGCAGCCCAAGAAAGACATGTTAATTTCGTACTCGTGCCTCTCAAACCAATTTTGGGCAATTTCAGCGACATGAATAGGGGCATTATCACCTTGTTCCCACCGCCACGGATGGCCGAGATCGTCAAGTCGCGGACTCGTGAGCGGGAGGTCTGGGGTTTGTATCCCGCCAGGACTGTCCTCTCTGACTGGGTTTTTTTCCAGGTTTTTCTCAGCCCTCATAAGTGGCAAATGTCAGTGAGATACCCTAAACATAGGCCTGGAACGTTTCCTCCCCTAAAAAATCCTTTTCCAATATATCATTTCATTTCGTGCATCATTAGTGTCCACCTCCTGTAGTGCCTCAGTATTAAAAGGGGGCGTTAAACATTACACACAAAATACTTGTTCTCTCCTGGGAACAATACCTGCACCATTAAATGAACATGGTCACCTTAAATGTTGTAAGTAGACAGTCAGGATTGCATGCTTCTGTCAGTGTTTTCCATATGTAAATATGTCCAGCGGCGGAGAACAGTGTAAAGGTTGATTCGTCCGACTGCATTATGTGTTTCCATTGGTTGGTAGTTCAGATTTTGTGCTCCTTGCATTACATGTCTGCTTTAGCATTCTCCTGTGTTACAATAAGTTTGACAGCAGCAGCTCTCGTGAATATTCTATTTATGCAGTTCCCTACGCACTGTTTTAGTTGACACTGCTTTCTCTAAGCCCATATTGAGCTCAGCATTTGCTTTAGTGACAGTGGTCGTCTTCTGAAAGGCAACAATCCTTAATGCTCTCCTGCTTCGCACATCTACCAAAATTATGTTTAATTGAAAAATTTTACTGATGAACTTTGTATGCTTTCAGACGATACACACAGTTGTTGTAGATACCCCTACTAACTTTGCAACCGTTGTTACGGATGCACCAACCAAACAGCTTGTCCTTTTTGGAAGTCTTAAGTTCTGGCATAATGCTTAATCAACACAACATGGAGACGATCAGGGGTTTATTGTTGGCTCAGACCGATAGTAGCGGGGGTTATACAGAGCAACCATTTGGATGTGTGTCCGGTTTAAAGGGGATTTGGCTGCCCTGTTTCTAACCGATTTTGTTTCTCCCTACACCTCCCCGCCTCTCTTTGTGCTGACGCGAAGTCTTTGTACTGCACAGGAATTTAACGTTGTGAGACCACGTGTTTCAGTGTCATAGTGTGTTAGTACTGTTATAATGCCAAAATGTCCATAGACTTAAGCACACAGATTTTTCATGTATGATTCCTATGTGATAACAAACTCGTGTAGAGAAGTGAGAGGCGATTTATAGACAGAGTCTGTTCTTGCGCTTCACAGGGAAACAGTTCGTAATCTTGTGAATGAATTTAGAGAAACGGGATCTGTTCTTGATAAGATACCGAAAGTAAAATGCAGTGTGATTAAAGAGGAAATACTCGATAATATCAGAGAAAGTAACTAAGTTCAAAGAAATATCTAAGGAAGCTTGCACAGGAATCAGGAATTTTACAAACTTGGCTTAGAATGCCACTAATTTTTTAAAATTAAAGCCCTATAAAATAATTGCAGTTCAGGAATTGCAACCACGCGATAATATAATTAGAGTTAATTTCTGCAATTGGGTGTTGGATAATGTTCATGATCGCTCTATTGACCTGCGTTTAATTTATTTTGCGGACGAAGCATTGTTTTATTTACATGTCCATGTAGCGACCCACAAAAATAGATACTGAAGTTAAAAAACCACGATCTTGCACATAAAATGTCATTGTATGCCCAAATAATTGGTGTTTGTTTGCTTGAATTTAAGGGCCTTTGAATATTTGGCTCCGACGTGCTTTCCGGTGCCAAACAAATCCTAGTTAAGCCGGCCACGCGTCCTAATGAGGACTCTGTAGTACAAGGGGAAAACAATCGCTTTCTGTGCCTGGCAGGTGCAGTAGGAGAGAGAGTGGGGGATGGGGTGATCGTATTATGTGGTCCAATTCACGTATGAAGCTCATTTTACAAGTTTTTATAATTTTTCATTCCAATACCTATATTCATTTATAAAGATATTCGATTTGTATTTTTTCCGTATTTGAAGTGAATTTCGAGTATAAGTAAAGTTCAATTAATTTAGCGTTATGGCTTACTATGCAAAGATCTGTTTATTGTTCATTAACTACTGAAGCAGTATTGTTTTAAATCTAAAAATATTTACCACTATTTAAGTTTTCTGAATGTCATTTATTGCGCGTTATTTTTATTAACTGACTAACGCTAATGCTTTAATTCATTGCGCTTATAGAGAAAATTGGTGTCTACATAAAAGAATGTAGCCTGCATTCATAGTTGTGATGTAATAGCAAAAGGGTAGAATACATCTCTATCACTAGGGCCCGGACTTTTAGGTTCTCCAAACGTTCATTAGGTTTTTATGTGGTTAAACTTAGTCTTTTTAGGTTTTCATGGTAAATTATTCCTTATCAAAAAACTGAACATCAGAAGGCTCGACGTAACATGACGGCATTGGAGTGCCCGTTATTGAAAATAATGCTTTAGGTTCCATAGTATATTTTCCTGTAAACTATTCAGCAAATGGCCTGCGTGTTCTCAAAGCTAGGATTGCGCTGATTAATTATCTGCAGCACAGAAAAATCCCATTAGTCCAGGTACTTCTTTTCTGGAAACATTGCAAATGATTTCTATGGCATCTTTAAGTGTTGGGGCTGCGCTTTCCAAGCGTTTTGTTGATTTGGTGTATTTACGGACGATCTTTAATATCTAAGGTCATCAGTGTACCATTCAATTCCGGGCGTGAAACGTCCGTTAAATTTTGCTCAGAGACCTTTTGTTTCAGGCTTGAGATTCTTTTACATGCTGTAAATGTACGACATGAGACTCACGGCTTTACTTCCCTTCCAAAGGAAGCCATACTTAGGGTTTATACGCCCTAAAAATCCTTCAATTCTGATCGGGATTGAATCCGCAAGGTTTAGGATGCAACTATGGTTACCACTACACCACCAGGACCGACATTTCCCAAGCTGAATAAAACTTTTGGTAAATGGTGAAACTTTGTTTTAATATATGAAAGGGAGATAACAATAAAACAGAAATGAGATCCTGCAGCGATTTCTTGTAATGCAAAACGTTTATATTTCACCAAATGATTTAAAATATTTCAATACTGTTTACATGTTGTATATGGCAACAGACAGCCAATACCCTAGTGGGTAACAGTCGGTCCTGGTGGTGTAGTGGTTACCATACTTGCCTCCTAAACCCAAATCGCTGGTTCGAACCCGGCAAGGACCGATGGATTTTTTTGGGCGTAAAAATCCTAAAACCCTATGGTTTCCTTCGGAAGGGAAGTAAAGCCGTGGGTCCCATGTCGTACATTTGCGGCACGAAAAAGAACCTCAAGCCTGAAAGAGAGGCCTCTGAGCAAAATTTGTCGGCCGTTTCACGCCCTGATTTGAATGGGACGCTGATGACCTGAGATGTTAAAGAGCGTTCATAAATAATATCAATCAAAAAAAAATCTATTGGGTAACTATCAGATCGGGTGGAAGAGGGGTACTGGCAGCCTCTCTTTAAACATCGGTGTGCGAATTGGGACATTTAAGAAAACCTAAATAGAAGATACCAAGCTGTTCATGTCATCGAAGTCGTTTCTAACCTCCTCTGAAAGATGGTGCATACCGTGGGTCAAGCGCCAGCGAAAATATGAAAATGGAAGAAATGTAGAATTTCCCATGCCTTTAAACATAAATGCGTACTATCTGTCATTAACAAGAACTTGTTGCCCTAATTCTCTGCTGCCCATAATATACGTAAAATATCTATCACTGCGCTGCTGTTAATTTTGCTCTTTGTTTACAAAGAATTAGTTGCTAGTTACTTGATTAATTTGGGTCCAATTTACCAATCACCACGTTCACAATGACGCGACCGCAACTGTTAGTTGGTTCATCAAGAGAATGCTCGTTTATATGTTTTCTTATTTCATCTAGGGTCATCTGATACACTGAACAAAATACTTCTTTCTCAAAGTAGATTATATACGCATATTGTAGCCACTGATATCTACCCTGAAATTCTTCATAGTCGGATTAGCACGATTAGTGTGATATTCACCGACACCAACGCCTGGCATGGACGAAAGTTCAGATAATGTCCAGCATTGTCAGTTCTGATAGAAATAACCACTGCTCACTTTTGCTGCTCGGCTTTTTCCCCCTAGCCAAGACCGCAGATTTATGCTGCCTAACATGATTTCACCTCATATTCAACCTGAACTAATACTTTTCTGTAATTTTAAAATATTATTTTAACAGATAAATAATAATAAAACAATAGAAATGAAAAATACCGTTGCTATTCAGCGCTCGGTTTATTTTGATATACCGGTAATCTATGGTGAGATTCAAAACAAAGGATATCTAGAAAATAGTTTAAATACTTACTTGTTTCTGGCATGGCTGATAGAAAATTGCACGACCATCCGTAGTAAGGTACGAATATGTAGCTGTTAATTATTTCATTAAATTTCATTATGTCGCAATAAAAGTAAAAAGTTTTTCAACGCAGTTTGAAAGGCGTCAAGCTGTTCATAATGTGATACTGCTAATTCATCCCATGTAGGTTATCAGCTAAACTATGGATGTGGGTGATATAGTTATAATAAGTCCTGGTTCTAATGGTTCAGTGAAGTTACTTTACTTGCGGACCTTCAGAGAGCCACTGAGTACTGGGAGAAGCCAGACTTCAAGGTCGCATGATGTTGTGCAGGTAGCAGCTTCTAGTTAGTTTGAGGGAGGCTTTGTCAGCGAGTGGTTGCGTGTGTGTTACTCGGTGATTTTACTGTGTGCATTGTGTGCTAACTGTTCATTAGTTATGCAAGTACATAAATACAGCCTTGAAGAACATTGTGAAAACGAATTTATGCAGAAAATGGTATGGCGATTTGCAATAAAATAATCAAACAATAGTGTTCCAGGTAGAGAAACTGTTAGCCAACTTGTTAAAATGTTACTAGCCATACCTCCTCTCAGTGGCAAGAAAAACGTTCCGAACCACCGTACTATAACAGAAAAAAAGCTGGATGGTGTACAGAAATATCCTATGGAAATGCCGGCAATGTGTTGTACCTGAGGAACACCATTTTCAGTACATCCACACAGACTAACTGCCGCGGGTGGCCGAAGTCGTTACGGCGCGGACTCGTGAGCGGGAGGTATGGCGTTCTAATCCCTCCAGGGCCGTCCTCCCTGGCTTGAGATTTTTCAGGATTTCCTCAGTCCTCATAAATAGCAATTGCTGGGGAGGTACCCTAAACTTAGGCCTGGAAAATTTCCTTTTTTAAAAATACTTCTTACCCAATTTATCATTTCATCTCATGTATCATCAGTGTCCATCGCCTGTGGTGTCTCTGTAGCAAAGAAGGCGTTAAACACCATTCTTTCATTCAACACAGACTAGTGTTCATTGTCATTTTAAACACAGTATTGGTTTATGCTTTCATCAAAAAATTTATACATGAATAAAAACACTAACTTTACACAGTATTGGTTTATGCTTTCAGCAAAAATCTACATATGAATTGAAACACTAACTTTACACGTGAAAAATCATTCTCCCTTTTGCCGGTTACGACGGTTGCACTTCCCCAGTAAGAAACCCCACTCAGACTGCCCACAACTCAAATAACCCCTGTAGTAAGCTTAACAATTCTTCCAAATTCATTGAGGGGTTTGAACAATACTTTATTATTACTTTCAGTGAGGGAAAATAACTTCTATTATTTAAAAAAACACAAAAACAGAGATTTGGGAATTTCTAGGTGGCAATACCTAAATTTTAATTAAACAATTGTTAGGTTCAATTAAATTGAGACATTTTGCTTTAGGAAGTTTTGAAATGAACATATAGGGTGATCTGTTTAGGTATGGATAATATTAAATATTATTATAAAAGGTATAATGATAATAGGAGACATTTCTTTCTGGTAATATTTTATGTTTAAATATTAAAAGATGGAATTTCCTATACATGGCAAGAATGAAAATCAACAATGCATAATAACAAACGAAAATCGTAGATGACTGAAACGGCGCCACAAATTCTTTGATATGTTATATTTGAGAGCGTTAAACATTTCGACATGAGTATGGTGTGCGCCATAATATTCCATAATGTTGTGGTTTGTAGAAACAGGTTCTTTGTTAAAAAATAAAAAAAAAAAAACATGCAGGAGGTCGAAGGCAAAGCCCAGTACTAGAACCAGCTATCTCTGAAGCCATGACAAGGAGCCCTACGGAATGTTAAAGATGACTGTCAGCAGAGATGAAATGCCATAGACGTCCTGTCAGAGTATTGTTCGAAAGCACCTGAAATTGTACACATATCACTTACAACATTAAAAAGTCTTATGCGGTGAGAATCATAAAGCTCATTTCACTTTTACATCCATGATGTACTAATGGATTCAAGATGAAGGTGGGTACTTAAACATTTTTAATGGTGTTTAACGTCCGTTTTTACTACTGAGGCACCACAGGCGGTAGGCTTCTTAAACAAACGGCTATTTACAGATACGTCAGCGGGATGTAAACACTCACAACTGCATTATTTCGACAAGAAAAAATTCACATGTTTTCTGCAGGCTTAAAAGATCAGTCCAAAAGTTTACGTGTGGAGTGAGATGCAATAAAGTATATGGAAAATTCTTTGCTTGGAGGCCATGCAGCATTCTGAGAAATATCGTATCTTTTAAGTGTTGTATACACAAAGTTTGAAAATATAAAGTCCAATAGCAAATGTTTTACACCGTTTTCATTCTATCCATATCCAAACGAATCATCCTATATATTAAAGAAAAATAATTAACTAACAAACAAAACAAACAAAAAAGTTAAAACGTAAGACTTTGGGCTGTACTATTCACAGTACTGTTGTTTCCCTGACTGCAAGAATTACTACCACTGTGAGTTATTCGCTATTTATTGTACTCGATGCTTGCGAACCACCACTGGTGGCCGAGGTCGTTAAGTCGCAGAATCGTGAGCGGGAGGTCTGGGGCTCGAAACCCCCCAGGACCGTCCTCCCTGACAGGTTTTTTTCCAGGATTTCCTCAGTCTTCATAAATGGCAAATGCCGGGGAGGTACCCTAAACTTAGACTTGGAACGTTTCCTTCCTAAAATAAAAACATTCTTTCCCAATATATCATTTCATCTCGTATATCATTAATGTCCACCGCCTGTGGTGCCTCATGAGTAAAAACAGGCGTTAAACACCATTAAAAAAAAGATACCTGCAACGACCTACTCCGTCTTATAGTGATAGCGTTTGCGACTACTAATCTGGAGGTCCTGGGTTCCATCCCGGTTAGGTCAAGCTGTCAGTATGTTTTTTTTTTTTTTTTTTTCGCAGTTTTTCCCCACCCTGAGAAGGTGAATGTCAGATAGCTTTAAGGCGCCAAGGACTTCGTTATTATTTGCAACATCATTAATTCATTTCATTTCATTCATCTCTACAGACTTACACCTGTAGCATGAACATTCAATCTACAGACGTCGCGAGAAGATCAATGCAAGCAAATCGCCAACGAATAAAACTTTAAAAAAGACACCCGTAACATGTAACTTTCTCAACAGTTAAATCAAAAACATACATGGAAACTTAATAAGCACAACCCAGGGGCAGATAAATAGATATTGTTGTTATAAATTAGAAAGAAAGAAAGAAAGAAAGAAAGAAAGAAAGGTAATACAAGCAAAGTGGTATGCATTTTTGCACTGCCATATGTTAAAGGTGATTTTGTGCTTATTGAGAGATGCATGACATCACATATTTCTTCCACATTCGTCCTGCTTTATAGTGATGTCATAAAAATGAAGAGAGAGTCGTAGCCACATTGTCGTGCGCCTATAAATTCGTAGGCATCTTACTGACAATGTCAAGCAGAGCTCTATTTTATAGATGAAGAGCACAGAGCGATATCATGTGTGCTTGCTGTCGTATGCCCACAATTTCTGATACGGACCAGCAAAGTGGACATTTTCCTTCATATATTCATGTACATCGCTAACTCTATAACAAGGCTTCCAAGCCGTATTGGCAGAGCATTAAATCATCGAAATATAATGGTCTCATCAGTATAGCGTGTAGTGTGATTTATTCAGTATAGAATTTCACCTCGCCATAAAAAGTACATCCTCAGAACTTTTGACTATCGAATACATTCTCCCCTCTCTACCTCCACACACACCCTCCCTGGCCGACGCGCTCATCCCTTGCTGTATTCCCTGCCCACTCCCATACCCGGCCTCCAAACGTACATCAACACAACGCACAACCAGTTTTTAATATCGAACTTTCCGCTGATGTGTGATATTCGTCCAGGGACTAGTTTTAATGTTCCACGAGCCAGCGCTAGGCTATAATTCTATCAGGGAATAGGCGCTTGGGTGGTATTAAAGCAAGCATATGTACCGATATATCATACATTTGACATCCTTTTCACTTTGAAAATATTGCTGTGTCGGGAAAAACCTTTAAAAAAAGGGGGGGGAGAAAGAAGCCAGTTCTCGCATTGATGGGAAGACAAGCCAGCCCACGTACAGTTCTCTGTTCGAAAGTCTCCGGTAAAATAAAATAAGTAGAAAAAATTCAAATAAAGCCCCCCCCCCCCTCCAGCAATGCTTCATTAAATAGCTAAAATCGTAAATGACGTAGGTAATTTTCAAGGCTGATATTGCTATGTTTAAATTCTGCAGCCCGTTTCATTAATCGTTGAAAGTAAAGGAGAAGATTCCACAAAGTTGTATGAATGTGGTATGAATTTCTTTTGGCGTTAAATCATCTGTTCCTGCAGGATAATCAAATTTATCAAGTTTATGGAATACCCACATAACGTCTGCTTTGATATTCAAGTGGTTGTTTAAGTTGTATCAATATAAAAAAAATTATCTTATCATTGCATGACTAGCTATGGTCTAGGTCCCAGAACTCTTTAGACCGCCCTCGTAGGTTACTAAGTAAATGCACCTGCTAAAATCAGACTAATGAACCAGCAGAAAAACAGTCAATGAGGCTATGATACGAGACGAAAAGCCTGACCTAGACAAATATCACTAGCTGCTTATTGACGATATTGCACAAAAACTGCTAGGGTGAACAAATCTGAGTGGTGGTCGTTGATTTGATTTATTTATGGAAGCTCTTTAACATCGCAGGTCATTCAGCGTCCCATTCTATTCAGGACGTAAAACGGCCGACAAATTTTGCTCAGAGGCCTCTACTTTCAGGCTTGAGGTGCTTTTTCGTGCCGTGAATGTACTACACGGGACCCACGGCCTTACTTCCGTTCCAAAGGAAGACATACTTCGGATTTTTACGCCCGAAAAAAAATATACCGGGACTTAACTCGCGATCTTGGGTTTAGGAGCCAAGTTTGGTTACCACTACACCACCAGGACCCACAATCTGAGTAGTCTTTACACAGCCCAAGTGAGCCATCTTAAGATGGGTCTTCTTTCAAAACATGGAAGAAGGATTGCATTGCTAAGCCAAGGCATTTTGCTGAGTATCAAAACACAACCATTGGTCCCACTTGTGGTAGAGGAACACTGACATATTTATGCTTTTGTTATGTTTTCTAAAGGTGTAGATTTATTTTTCTTGACAACTTAAGCTTTCAACGGGATGAACTTCTAAATGAAACTGTGAAATAGTTTTTGTATCTACATCACTGCAAGACAATATTGAGGACATCCAAAATCTCTACTTTCATTCAGTCAAAATCAAATCAAATTAAATTGAAATCTTTCCATTTAATTAGTGTATTTGCTAAGTGTGTGGATACATAGGGATTTTTGAAAATGCGTGCTATTGTAAACACGATAACAGAATTTTTCTTAAATTTGTAATAACAACATGTAACAATAAGAGTGGATTTCTTTGTGATTTTATATACACTTTATAGATGTTAACACATTGTCTGCTTGAATGTTCAGTTCTGAACACAATACATGTTGAAAGGTAAAACAAACTGGAAGGTAAAACAAGGATTTGAGGCTTTATCATCGACTACAAATTCTTCGTTACACACTTAATTCTGGTATTGTTGTATTGTTTTCTAGAAATAATGTACTTTAAAAGTTGTGCCATTTTTGGTGCTTTCAGATGTATTGTCCTCACAAGAAAAACCCTCGTGTTCGAGCAGATGAAACCCCAGTAATATCTGGTTATGTCTATCACTTACCTCTGAATTCAGTGGTGATATCCCTTTTTCTGTAAAACACTGCAATTGTGGTCTCTGAAGACAAATGACACTTCCAAGCAGCGGTACAAACTCGACTGTCATAGCAGAAACCCAGCAAAGGGAACAGTTCCGGCTATTTACAGTAAAACGAGCATTCCCATTGAATATTAAACTCAGAAGCACGTAAATGGCCTATAAAGAGATTTTGGTGCGGTTTTCTTTCTTTGAAACGAGAGCAGGCAGCATACAGAGACTTCTCTCGTAAACTATCCCGGTTTTTTTTATAGAAAAACGAGCATTATCGTTCAATTTAGAGGTAAATAAAAGACCTATAACTGAATTTTGTTTGTTCAAACCCGGGGGATTTCCTAATATATATTTTCAATGCTTAATTTTGTGATTATTTATTCGGACTACTATATTAGTTTATTTTACTTTAGATACGCTTTAAAGGTAAAAATACATTGTCCACCATTAATATAAAACATTTAATCCACAAGGTAAACTTAGAATAGGATTATTTTCATTTGAAGACTTGCGGAATAGAGCAACTCTGAATTAACTGAAATAAATACATCCCTGCATATGATTCCCTCAAATGATAATGTGCAGAAAATAAGTTCTATATCATAGATATATTGTACTGCAAACAATAAAGTTGGTTTTCGTAAACATATTACAACCTTACTGTCAGAGACTCAGAGGTAACTTTACTACAATAGATAACTGTATATTCTTTACAAGCGGAGTTACTTTGTTTTTATTCCACTGCATGTCTTTTGTCTGTTCAGCTTCTTTTGCCTATTTAGCAACTATCTCATTGCTTATCTCATTCAATCTCTTCACATTTTCAAAGCAGAAAACGTTTTAAATGCCTTGCTTTTCATCAATGCATGCATTTTAATAATAAGTAGCACATATTTATAGGTTTTCGTCACTAATATCACCACCTCCTTGGTCTGGTTTAGCGTTGCTGACTGCTGGCCAGGGGACCCGGGCTGATTCCCGGTACCCACTTAGGAATGTTTCTAAGATATGAAAATCTGAAACGGGGTCCACCCAGCCTCGTGAGGACTATCTGGAAGCAGCCTGATGGAGAGGTGGAGTTCTTCCATCACGAAAGCGCGTGATAGGCGACCTGCGGGGTGCGGGCATGCTGATCACATGCCCTTCGGCAATACTGTCCTCTATTAATGAAGTCGTAAGACGGAGATAGAAGAAGCAGAAGGTCGCATGCGAGCTGCAGGCCTTAGGCTGAACCCGGGCAGCAGTGACAAATGAGAAGAAGTTACTACCATTATTTTCATTAAGTGTCAATATTTTAGGTTCATAGCGCAGTAGAATTGCAATAATTTTATGAGATAGAAGGTTCCATTCTTCCTTTTTCCAAATATATATTTTACTACAAACCGTTTTCAATACTGCAAGCACTCAAACTAAGGGAGATATGACAGTTGACCCTTTCTGGAAATATATGAATAATCTTATTCATTTTGCCTATCTGCGTTAATGCAAGGTAGGAGTACATTCGGAAAAATCAGTGATTTTTATTTTGCCCTGGTTCTACGTCGGAGAAGAGGTTTAGTGCGATGGCATTTTTAAACAAAGAAATTTTATAATAGTCATATAAGTAGCCCACCTCGTTTGTTCTTTTCTTTCTCTCATCTCCGTTATACAGACATATGAGGTACACATTCTCGATTTGACATAAATGCAGAAACAGTTCACCCAGAGCTTTCTAAGGCAAAACAGTAGGCAATCCAGCTACGTGATTTTCTCTGTTGTATAGGGAAGTATAGAATCTCCTGCCCGTACCTTGGGTGCATCATAACTTCTTGCTGCTGTCAGATATGAGGAAATGTTATTTTCACCTCTGGTTCTTGTTTACTACAAACATGAATTGGAGGGCCGCTAAAATGTAGGTACTATGGTACGTCAACACTTTCCACAAATTGCGCTTATATGTAGTTCGTACCTTACAGAGAAGTCATTGACATGGTTTCTTCCTCATGGTTGAATTAATAAGGATTCGTGAAAAACGGAAAAGGTTCAAAAATTACTTATTTCCTTTCTCCATTGAAAAATTCAACTAAATAATTAAACATGTTTCAGAATTAAAAAAAATGGAAAATGATTTACTACGCTTAACCTTAGTGGTTCCTGTATAACATCATATATCCAGGAAGCCTGTACAACAACCCTGTCCAAAGGTGCACCATTTTGGAATCGGCGATCTATCTTTCTGAATCCCTTCACAAAAAAATATTTAATACTAATTCATCTTTCGAAACAAACCTGTTTTCAGCAAGTGAGCAACAGTTGAAACAAATTATTCTTATCGAGCTGTTCTTGCACGTACTCCAGTCTACCATTTACCTAAAACCCGCTCTATTTTTCATTCTTATCCTTGTGTCCACGCTGGAAGTCATTGTTAACTGTTTCGTGTTCCTATTGATTGGAAGGGCCAATGTTACAAACGATCACGTCATATTAGTTCTGTCTCGTATTCAAATACAGTTGATTAAATTATATTATCATAACTATTTTCTATTTACGTAATTTTAAAAATCGATATTCAATACTAAATTGTGTTTAATTTTGCTTAAATTATTGAGTTGATTAAATATTTTTGTAAAATTATATGATTCAATCTCCTTTGCAAAAATTGCGCCTAAGATAAATTATATATCACCATTAGATTTCGAATTGTTTAAATGCAAGCAACATAATATTTCAAAGCAAAAGAAACTGTCTTTATTTAATGATTTATTTATAAATATCTGTATGAGTAAGTACAGAGGTGAAAAATTAATTATTGACACGTCTTCTACGTAAAAAAATGCATTTGTAAATGTGTCTCAACTGGATGAAAATTATTTTGCAGATATATGTTTTTTCCTTTCCTGAAAAGTTTCAAAACTCATATAAATAGCATATATATATTGTATTTCAGTACCAATTGGTTCACTGGTGCCAATCTCTTGAATGTCGCAATTTTTGTTATATGGCACACACAAACGAGCAATGTAGTAGGAATTAAGTAAGGAAGCAGACGTTAGTATTTAATTAAAGAAACCTAGATGGTGCTTGCTACAATAAAACAATCTACCAGGAAAATTTTCTCTAGAATTACGTAAAGATAAGAGTTTCTAAAGCTTCTGTTCACAAAGTTTCAGGTACATAAAATACATGTAGTATATCAACTCCTTCAGATTATATACGAAAACGTTGTATATAATTGTACGTTTTAATTGACTTCGTGACGGAAAAATGAAAGTTTTTTTCTGGTTCAATTTTTTTTCTTTTCTTACTTTTGCGCGGTAAAATGAATCCACCATGAAGCCAAGAAAAGTCCAACACATTTCACAAAACGCATTTTCCAACCACAAGGTTATTGCGCAGTATATTGAATCCATAAAATGTAATGAGAATGAAGCCAAGGAGAATAAAACATATTGTGCAAAAACTTCTTCAAAGGTAAAGTAGACATCTCATAAGGCAATCAAAATTGCTTTCCTTGTGCTGCTGACCTCGGTTATGGCAGTCGCAGCTCTGTCCCCCACATAGATTCCGCACAATCAATCGTTTTACGTATTACCCAGCTGGCGCATTGAATTCCCTAATGCATCTTATAAGTTACTGATATCTTACGCAGATGTAATAGCTTCTGCTTTTTTTAATTCTATGCCGCTTTTAAGTTAAGTAGACGACCAACAAAAGTTAACAGTTATAGGAAATACACTTTTATGTTTATAAGTTAAATAAATTAATTACTTATTATTATTTTTTCCCTGAATCAAAGTAAATCCTTTTCTCCTTTTACACAGTACTGCAAAGAAGCAAGTTATAATACAGATACAAATAAATATTTGAGAATTTATATTGTGCTACTAATGACAATTTGATTAACCATATGTTGATAATTCCTTTTCATTCATTAGGAACAATATTTGCTCTCAATAAATTTTCTCAAAAATTTGCCTAAGTATTTACAACATATGGAGTTGTAACTTTATCTTGCACAAAATAATATACAACACATATAAAGGAACAATAAAGTTAAAGTGACGCCATAAATTACCAAAATGGAGAAACAACCTTAATATACTTGAAGGTGTAACAAAACTTCATGCTTCGTTTACAGTATTCAAAAATTACATCGGAGATCCCCCACCCCACTGGAAAGCATAGACCTCCAAATTACCATAGCTGACGCTATGCCCTCTGAAGACATACACTTGTTACATCATTATGTAAAACTTGCTACCACGCCACATATTGCAGAAATGTCAAACTTCAATAACAACAACTAACTTTGACTCATTCTTTTGGACGATGATGAATTTTGGTTTTTTGCCCCAGCAATATCCATTACCGAAATATCGTTAGGTCCATAAAACTGAAACTTGTATCTAACCACGACAAAATGTTTCATCTTTTATAATCTATGCGTTTAGACATTACTTACTCCTCAAAGAAAATTAATTAGTAGCTTAAGAATAACTTTAAGGAAACTTTGAAGTTAAAACTTAAAAGTGATTTGGAAACAACTTGGCGGACACAATCATTTGGTTGAAAGAGGGAAAAATGAAAATAATACAGTACGTCAACATTACAGGACGAATTTAATAGACTTTATTATGAAATATACAATACAGCAGCAGTGCAGTTTGATCACGCTATATTTTATTACTAGAATTATCATTTATAAGCTTCTAAATTGTTCAAACTTTCCTGCAATTTTCCCAAATGTTTTCACAGTTTTTCTTTCTTTCTTTCTTTCTTTCTTTTTTTTTTTTTTTTTTTTTTTAATGAAATCTTCTAAGTGGTCCATATGATTCTCAACATTGATTAGGGGAACCTCACGAGTTTTTAGTTTCAAATGATCTCCACAGCTGACTAAAAGAAGATGATACATTTTGTGAGTTAGTAAAAACCATTCCTTCAATGTCATACATAAGTCAAGCGAACGTTTACTGTTTTAAACGCATAAATATTCCAGAGAAACACACAAGGAAAAGAAAATGTTTCTCCACTAGGAATGGTGTCGATAGAAAACATCTACTAGCGAACATGAAAGCCAATACAGCCTTCTCAAAGGACTAACAGAAGAATTCTGTAAAAACACAAGCAGAGTAGAATTTTGCTTCATACGAAAGGTGAACTTTCTCACTGGGATAAAGTGTTTTGAAACTGTAATGGTACCATACAATACTGTATTTTCGCATGTATCATAACTTTCTTAGTCTTTTATAAGTATTTGTTACAAAATTGTTTTATTAATTTTTTTTTTTTTTATGTTTCATTTTAAAGCCACTAATATGTCGTATTATTTGGTTAACCTGTGAATCAATTGTGGTGGTAACTATGCTTACCTCGTAGATCAAGGTCGCAGAATCAAACCCGGCCAGACTCAATGACTTTTTGGGCGTAAAAGTGCCGACTTTTGCTTAAAGGGAAGTAAAGCCGTTGGTTCCGTGTTGTACATTTATGACACGCAAAAATAAATTAATAAAAAAACTCAACCCTGAAAGAAGAAACCTCTGAGCAAATTGTAGTTTGCCGTTTCACGCTAATGATCAAAGTTGATAAACAGCGTACAAAATGGTTAATATGTACCAACCTTATCTTAGAAGTTAGGATACACCACTGTCCGGATTGTAAACTGCCTCGACTTTCTTCCGATGATGAAGAGTATTTTCACTTGACTAACATTGCTTTCATCCACCACCATGCTTCTATACAACTTTTCCGAAAGCATGAGTCTCTTTTTTCTCCAAAATAAATGTAATCAATGCTATTTTTCATAATGAAGATCACTTAGGGAGTCCATTTTGATCATCACTGACACTTATAGGAAGAAAATTAATTTAATAAATTAGAGTATGAAGTCTCAAACTTGAAAAACCTATTCCACGAGATTATGCAAAAGAATATATTCTATACAACTGCCAAATTTCATTGCTTTACCCTGAGTAGCTTTGAGAAAATGGCCTTAAAAATTAAAAAAATTATGTGCAGAAAAACTTGTGTTAAAAATGAATTCTGTCTACATGCCTAAAGCAGTTTTTTCAGTTTTCTGAAGGCTTTGGGTAACTTAACAATATTTTAGTATAAAATATGTCTTATAAAATATTTCTGTATAAAATTTTAACACTGCATTTTTGTTCACATTCCTATTTATTTATAAAAGATAATCGGCACCGTCAGGGGTGTAGCTGTTTAATACTTAAAAATATTTAAATTACGTCAGGCCTGAATCCCTGAAATTACAATCTTGAAAGTATATACTATTTTTGGGATAAAATTCCATTTTTCATAAGGTTTACATTCATCTACCCTTATTTGATATTCAAAACACATAATTTGGATAGCTATTTAAAATAGCTAAGCTGAATAACTGTTAACTGTGTGAACATAAATTGAAAATACTTTTTAGCCACTTCTTGAGTCGTGAGTAATCCCAAGACGAAACAGAGACTAACTCAAATTTACAGAGATAACATTCGCTACGAAAAAGGATGCCAGATATTCAGAATTTTGTTTTGGTTTTCACGGTTTCATTTATTATATTTTAATGCCTTATTCCTGTTAACCAGTTCTATAATTCTATAGAAATTTTATCCGTTTTTATAAAAATGGGAATTTAAACATACTATAAAATATAAAGGAAATCACGTAGAATAGAAAACGCTTTTACTTATTTAACGAATGTCATTCAAGAGCAGTTTCTGCATTTTGAACGCTTGCACAGCATTTCACAAACCCTAACGCCTAATTTACAGCACAGGTATTTGTGCTGTCAGTCACGTACCAGATTTTGTCTTATCTCTGTTTGGTATACTAGTTGTCAAAACGGCGCGGACATAAAAATTGCGTCGTCCACCGACATGTGGGTGTATCTGTAAAGTACACATACTCACAAAAGGGCCCCATAAAATTTTCATTGCATCGCATGGGAAGTTTAACCCCAGAATGGTGGTTGCTGTATCATTTTTAGGGCCACGTATAAGGCCGTAAATCCTTTCTGAATATATAATTTAGACGTATTTTATGTGAACAGTAATGTTAGTTCGGTTATGGACATATCTTGAAAGTGTATGGCAGTGTATGTCGATAAAGGGCTCCAAATACCCATGGGCGGCAACACTAAGTTAAGATATAACGTGAAGAGGATAGGGAGGAAGGTGTCATAAAATGTGAAGTAGAATATACGAACGCGTATAGCTTCATATTTATTATGTACCGTATATCACATCAAAAGTTCGACTAGAGATGGTGTAATGGGGGATTTTAATTGCCACTTTCGTCATGAGCGCAGATCGGCGGGGTAGCCAAAGCGCCTGCAAAATTATTCTTTGATCAGTCTTTACAGAGGAAGTATCCACGTTTTACGTTCAGCGGCATATTGCAGTCAGTAGTGGAATACAAAATCCCAATGCAGCAGTACAACAGTGAACTGTACTGGAAAAAAGAGAGGCTAAATTTATTTTGCATAAAATGTAGAAGGATATTCTTCTGTTTTATTTAATCTATAAACTATTAGAAGAATATACAAAATGAAAACACAACAACATATTCCAGTTTTCAATTTGTTGGTGTTCAGAAACTCTATAGACCAGAAAGCGATTTTAGTGATATTTTGTTATTTGTTAATCTTTAAAGGTGAAAGCTAATGACCCATTTGTATATTTTATATTACTTTTCAACAATCATCAAAATTTAGTAGTTTTTATAGTAAAACTATTTGGTTCCACTATGTCCCTTTATATTTTCTGCTTTATTTGAGTTTAAATCGTTAGAAAGTTAGTACTATTTTCTCCCTATTCATACTCCAAAAGGAACCAAAAAACAATATTTTTTTCTAATTGGACAATTCATTACTTTAAACGCTTCAAGATATAACATTTCAATCGAACATTATTTAGAACTACTTGACAAATGGTGCTGAAATAATTTTTTCCAAAGTCGGATAGAAATTTCACATTTGAATAAAGAACATTTCTAATTTCCTACTTATGCTACTCGGTTTGCAAACAAAAAAGTATAACAGTACTAGTCTGTGGAACTGAGTGCCTTTTTTTTTTTTTTTTTTTTTTTTTTTTTTGCACTCTAATGCTAATCCGCGATTCTCCTTTAATTCATGAAGAACACAGTCTAAGCATAGAAAACAGTCCAAATTATTGTCCCAACTTCATTCATGTGGAAATTATTCTGTCTTGGTGGAAAGTTTTAAATGCTAATTTTTCTAAACTTTTCGGAAGGAAAGGGCCTTCATGGAAGTTTCCTGGGCAACACTTCAGCAAGCCTCATCATGATGAACGTAACTTCAGAATTTTGAATGGAACGGTGATGTAATTATCAGATATTCTTATTTTCCTCAACACATTAAGAAATGTTTATTTAAAAAAGGTTTTCTACAATGAAAATATGAGGAGTTATAGTGTGTTTGAAAAGAGATATACTAAAAAGTATTAATAATATAATAGTAGTATTAGTAGTAATAATAATAATAATAATCAATTGCATTTCTTCGCTTTATTAAATGCTGAAAATAACGTTTATTTACATCTAAACACTTTGAAATTATTTTTCGGAAAATTTCATCAACATTTGTCAACATACAGGGGGTAATAACGACGGAAGCTTAACCTGATCCTTCCTTCCTATTTTCTTCAGTTCTTGGTGCTGAAAAGAATAATTCAGTCACTTGGGTTTTTCAGATGTCCAAATATTATGTATATCAACATATTCAATGTATCAACAGAAAATATCTTACTGCACAATGAACCGTCCTTTGCAACTCTTTGATTCTGTTGCAAGCACATATAAGCATTTTTTTTTTCTGATTTAGTATACTGAACTGCGGCTGATCGTGCTATCCCTGGCCATTTCATGTTTACTCATATGCGGATTTACGCTATAAGTGCAATAATCCAGAAGTTTGAAGACTTGTTAGTTAAGGCAACATCTCAACAAATAAGTTGATTGCAAACCATCTTTTCATAAAGAACTGATCGACGGAAATAAAATTGAGACATGTCAAAATTATGCCTATTATTTATAGAATTCAGAGTATTTTTGTTTAGTTTGTACATAGTGGGATCAAAAAAGAACAAAGTTAAATTTTCATATTCCATATGATATTTATCGCACTTGAATACTTTAATCCTTGTAGATTTAAAAAATACAGTAATATTTATTTGTTCACAATTGCTATGTAGATTTTTTATTTGTTGTGAGACAGTACAAAATTGAACGTTTTGTCCAATAACCCATTATCTTATTACATGCGTTCAGTAGACGTTGTCTTTTGTTGCGTAATACTTTTGCTTTTCTCCCTTTCACATTTATTTTAAGGAATAACGGTACGCTCAAAATGCGAAGCTATCATATTCATCAAACATTTGCGTAAATATGACAACTTATTTGTCCATACTATAGTAAAGAAGTACGCTCAGTGAGAAATAAGTATCTCAAATCAGCAAGATATGGGCAACCTGTAGTTCAGATGTTAATTCTAAGAACCATTCTGTGGTAAGTCAACTGCAAAAGGCAGTTCACTACAAGAAAATAAAAAGTAGAGTTAATGTCCAATCATATCTTTGCTTGTACTCAGCATTGGTTTCAGGGTATAAGAAGGGACATTTGTCTCTGGACTGCCACAGGTTCAGCTTCCTCATCTTTATTTCAGTGGCCAGTATTCCCGCTTTTAGATGGCTCGCTGATTAGTCTCCACAGATGAATCTAAACATGAGGCTTTGGTACCAGAGAAGAACAGGAGAGAAGGTTTCCCACCCGTATGTTCTCTTGTTGAACATGGTGGGGGGTCCTTTATGCTTTTTTTTTTCCTCCCTAGGAATAAGACATGAGATATGAAAATTTAAGCAAACATGGATCAGAACAATGCAACTCTCTTCGGTGCTATTCAATATCATCTAGATAGCATTTATTAGTGAAGCATAAGATAACAATTGTAAAACAGCAATGTGGATACTGCACGAAGAACATGGCATCTAAAGAAAAACAAAGGGTACTGAAACATATGCCTTGACTGTCTAAAATGCTGAATTGCAACTTTATGGGAAAAATTAAAAATTGCATTTAAAATCTTGGATGATCTCTGGGTAGTTGTCTAACAATATGGAGGGCGAATGCATCAGAAAATCTCCAAATACCTAGCATTTGTTACATATCCATGAAGGCCAAAATGAATACTTTGATGAAAAGAAGCCTTAATAATGTTTTGTGATCATCATTATATCTTTTACATAATAAATATATTATTGCGTTGATTTATTCATTATTCATTTGTTTGTGTTCCTCTTAGAAGTGCCAGGATATTGAAACGAATGTGCTATTATATAGACATCAAAGGTGTTGCCAAGGTTGGAACACAGATACGGTCATTTCACATGGAACTTTCACAGCAGCAGTTTCTTTGCAAGTAGGTTTTATGCTTCATACGTATATTTTGTGCATAAGAATTAAATAATATGTGATTTTAACATCTACTGCTATGAAAATATGTATTCTAAGAGACTTTGTTAATAAAAGGCATATTGCCTGTTTAAAAGGAGGAAAGAAAAGAAAAAGCTATTCTTGGAACTGTTCTCGAGCATCAAAACAAGCCACTTATTTCACAATCTTGTCCTCCGCCTTCAAGAACGTTAGCGGAAACCATTAACTGCTTCCGAATATGACACGGAGTCTCGGAAAAATAAAGATAAAAACATATTCAGCACAACCGGAAGCAGTTAAAACTCTCCACCAAGACAGAATAATTTCCACTTGTGTAGCTTGCACAGCATCAGACTCATCAACCCAAATAAAAATAATTCTAATCTTGCACAGCTCTTTGTTCAACTTCAGAATGAAATGAGATATTCTTGTACTACTGCTTACCCAATGACTGCAAAGCGCTGTTTTATTTTTTACGCTCAAAATGCTTCATACATTAATAAGAGCTATAATATAAAACTGTGGGATTTATGGGTGCCCAAAGCAAGTTCATAATTATCTATGAAAATGTTAACGCACTCTGTTCCTAGATAAATTATTTTAAGAGCTTTATACATCTGCAGTAGCACAAGGTGTATTAAAATGTTTACACAAAGAATGTGACATTTAAAACTATCAAGTAAGTATTCTGCTCTTACTGCTAAATATTAGTTTACATAAGATAAATAACGATGACATCAGTGTTTAATTTTTAACCCACATAATAATCGGTGAACTTTATAAACGAATATGCTAGTACCAAAAGCTCTTTCGCAGGAAAAAGCTAAATATCAAGTTTATATCTCAATAATAACTTCCTGTACATACCCTCGGTAAAATATTAGTCCCCCCTCAAACAATTTTAAACCATAAATGTTGGTATCCACAAAGCACTATAACAGAATTTATCTTGGTCTATCTAGGTAACCGGAAAGCTGCACCTGGCTATTCATTTGAAGTTGAAAATATATACCAAAAAAACTTTTAAAACATGCCAGCAATTTTTACGTGATTCGTCACGTAAAAGCGATCGCACAAGTAACGTTTATGGATTTTACTTAAAAACAAAATTATTACCAACTTCCATATAATAAAAATAGATATTAATTATCTCAGGATGAAAAAATGTTTCTATGCTGAAACTGCTTCTCGTCTAAAGAATGCATTTATTTCACAATCTAGAAAGTGCATGACGGTGTTTCATATATTTAGTACCGGAATGAACTTATTTCTGTGTTACTTCCAAGTTCACTTCAAATGTCATGTGGGACCGTCAGGAAATATTATGTAGAATCTACTCCAGAACCACTTATATCGTCATTAACCCATTCACCGTACCAAACACTTCGCCAATGTATGTTAAAATGTTTAAGAAATAAAAGAAAAGAAGGGGTTAAACCCCTTCAGCGCACCGCTTCAAAGAATGTTTCAATACATTCTTGAATAAGGAGTGGTGCAAAGATAACAAAGATGAGATTGAATGAAGAAAAGTGGGGAGCTTCGTTTTTCACGTTTAGGCTCATTGCATCGGTTTGATTGATGATTTGTTTTATTTACGGACGCTCTTTAACATCTCATGTCATCAGCGTACCATTCAATTTAGTTCGTGAAACGAACGATAAATTTTGGTCTGAGGCCTCTTCTTTCAGGCTTGAGGTTCTTTTACGTGCTGTAAATCTACGACACGTTATCCACGACTTTGCTGCACTTCGAAGGAAGCCATATGCAGGATTTTTAAGCCTGAAAAATATCCATCGTCCCTGGCCGGGCTTGAACCCGCGATCTTGGGTCTACGAGGCACGTACAGTTAGCGTAAACCACCAGGACCGACTCATGGCGTCGGAGAAATGACAGGCTGAAGGTGGTAGTGCCTTGGGTATGTCAAGCGCCCCGCCCAGTCTCACGTACGTGACATGTCACGCCACAATTTCATTGCGACAAAAATTGAGCTGTAAATCTACCACACTACATATTTCCAGCCTTCCCTTTACATGAGAAAAGGAAAGGTGAATAAAAGTGGCTTAGGATCCAAGCACCATAAATTTATTTCTCAACTTAGCGCGCTTGATTGCATCTTTAGGATTCCAACGACGTTCATCGAAGCCAAACTAGCCTGTTGCTTGGAACAACTCTTAAAGCATTTGCCTATTCATGCGTTGCAAAGAAATGCCACAAGATTACCACATCAAATGTAGTCACAATTATTTTGTGTATTCACCTGCAGTGAACATGATACACATACTGCTGAACTTCTCTTTTAAAACCTCTATATCCAGTTTGCAATCAACTCAGATAGGCAAAAAGAGCAAGGTAGAAAATAAGTACACAGAACTAATTAATAGCGTACATAGAAAAGAAATATTCTATATTAGGAAACGCCAGTGTATAATCTTTACTATTAAGTCAGCTCATATAAAAGCAATAGATTTATTTTCATAAAGCCTGCAATATTTCAATCGATGATGTTTATTATAGGACACAACTTTCTTTCCACTTGTTTAACATACAAAAACAATTTACCCGAGTATTCCGTACTTATACTGAAAAGGGTGTTCATGAAGTAATATCATTCCTACATCACTTCATTGAAACGTTTTTACCTGAAGGAATGGCAATGCTTCATCTATTCAAACTCGAATGTCACAAGAACTTGGTGCTTATCAACCAGAAGAGTCTAATAGAAATTCCAGTTTAATGCAATGATGCCATAAGAAGTACAACGATAAAACCATCTCCCTCTTTTGTGGTTGACGTTCAACAAGATTTTGTTTATAACTAAACAATTTCAGACTCGTCCTGTGACATAACTTAAGTTTTCTCAAGAATATCTAAAAAGAAATAAACTTGGGACTTCATACAATAAACAACGGGTGAACTCCATGTGTGGAAGAACCCCGATTAAAACAAATGTCAATTATTGTACGAAAATTACACTCGCAAAATGTCAAGATCTTCAGGTATCAAGAGATTCTGCAGTGAACCTGCCCTAGAGTTCTTCAGTGCCACAGAGTTCTATAATTGTAATGAACGTCCCCCACCCACATGCTGAATTATAACGTAAAAATATATTCACATTCAATATTTTTATTTTACACACCGAATCGCCACCGGTGACCGAGGTCATTAAGGAGCGGAATAGTGAGCGGAAGGTCTGGGGTTCGATTCCCGCCAGGATCATTCTTTCTAACGTAGGCTTTTTCAGGTTTTCCTTAACCTTCATAAATGGCAAATGCCGGCGAGGTACCCTAAGCTTAGGCCTGCAACATTTCCTCCCTTAAAATGATCCTTTCCCAATTTCTCATTTTATTTCATGTCATCAGTGTCCACTGCCTATGGTGCCTCAGTAGTAAAAACGGGGGTTAAACACTATTAAAAAATTACACACGGGTCGTTTTTTTCATACCAAAGAGTATACTTGCAAAATAACAACTTGTGTTCGTTTGTAAGAAATAATTGTAAAGTTGCACAGTACTTTTTGTCACGTCCTAGTAGTATTTTTTCACCAATTTTAATTATTTCATGATTTTACATTATTTGTTCACGTGTTTTTAAAATTCAACATAAAACAACTTTTTTTTCTAAATAAGGTTAGTTTAATTGTTTTCCCCCTGAAAATTTCATATAATAATTACTATAACATTACTCAAACAAAGAGCAGAATGGCAAAGTAGTAGTAATAGTAAAGACGTTAGAAGAATACAATATGCTTTTTAAAATATTTGCAGACGTTTGTACACACAGCCAAAATAATGCACAGAAGTTCTGTGTGTCCATTTTTACACTTGCTAAACAATTTTTTTTAACAATCTTTAAAATCATGGAAAATAACATTTTAATTTAAACTGTTGTACTGTGACTGCGTCATAAAATCTTATTAACACATTACTGCTCTTTTAAAAAAAATGTATCAAATAAACCGTTTGGAACAGTACTGGCATTATCAAAAATATATTAAAGCACGTTCCATCTCTTGGCCGATATTCGTATATTTTAGTGCCTTCGGTATAATGTCTCTATTTTATTAACACAATATTACTGCCTTAAGTGTATGCCATCAAGCATACTACAGAACTCCAGCTCTGATTTAAGACCTATGGATATCTTTGTTTACAGCCAGCTTAATTATATGGCGTACCACTAAAATGAATCCAAAACATCTATTAACCGAAGCAGCGAAAAAGTCAACCACGGTTCGGATAGGAATTCGCTCAGCAGTGGAGCGCTAGCAACAGCAATTAAGTCGGTACCACGAACTGTCAACTTCAAAAACACCTGCCCTTCATGCACCAACGCTGCATAATCCCCAATGACCAACGAGTATGGCCAGGATATACAATAAAAATCAGTATAACAATTATATATGTAATGTATATTATAATTAATTAAGTGCTGTTAATGTGCACCCTAAGATAAAAGCGATCAAACTTTCCACGATTTAATTTATCTAATTTGTGTTTGGCTCAGCGCCCAATTCACGGCATCTACAGCCTTCAGCCTCATTCTGTAATATTTAGTCTCATCGAGTTTTCTATGGCAGACATACGCTGAGCGCAAATTGTTTTATTTGTTAATTTTTGCAAATGAAAAATATGTTTAGTATACACATGTTAAAAATATTCCAATTTCAAAGGCTTGTTTGAATTTTAAGGAATTCATGCTCGCAAAAGCACAAGGAGAGAAAAAAAAGTAAAATAATACTTTTTTCAAAATAAATAGAAAAGTATTAACCTTTTAAATAATATAAAGACAATTTGTATTTTTGTTTAATTTTTCACACTAAATATTTATTAATGTATTATTTATTTTCAAAACAAAGATGATTAATTTACATGTTTGTGTTTTAGCATGAATGCTTTAACATTTAAATAGATGTGACATATATATATATATATATATTGTGGTATATTACACATTAATTTTATATGCAAATCTAAGAAATAAAAAGTACAAGCATAATGAGGACTCGAACCTATGTAGTTTATTTTACTTTAGACTTTACTTTTGCCCCTCAGCCATCAGAGCACACAGTCCGAGGAAACGCATTTTCTGTCAATGACATAACTTGAACATAAACATGAAGGAGACCTGGTGAGCTCAGCGTTAGTGAATGCTTCTAATGTTTTCCAAATCGATCATTGTTCTGTTTTGTGCTTCTTACATGTTCGCTTCTGTGAATCTTCTCAAAGATGTTTATCCATCTCTTGACCACATAGTTGCTCTCGCCCATTTAGTAGAGAATATACGACCGCAGTTCCCCGAATTAAAAAAAGAATTTCTATTGTGAAGAGAGTCTTCGTAAGGAGTAACAAAAGAGTACACGTATTACCTAATGCACCTCTACCTTCTGAGCCTGTCTTCACAAGTTGGAGGACGTGACTGAAAGTTTTTGAGTATTAGTGAATATATGCATGTAGTAGTAAACATTATTCCGTCTTTAAAATGCAATTTGCACCTCCTGTGCCAGGGATCTTGCAGTTACATAAGGTGGCATGCGTCAAGTTTCGTTTTACATTCTGAATAGCTGTGAATTACTGCAATTGTGAGCCACGTTACCTTTTTGCTTATATTAGGAAAAACGTAGCTTAGCACACTCTTCAGTTGGAGAAAAAGCTTGCGATAAACTAAAAAAAAATGCTCTTCAGAAGATTTCTTCACTCACTGATGTCGGTGCAAATGCAAAAAATTTATTGGGCAAATGTAACGTAATGTAAAAAATAACTATTAGCATAGGCAGTTCTCAAATTGAAGTTAGTTCCCTTGGTCTTGGTAAACGTCGAGTGTTATTTTTTCACCTATAAGCCTGTGCTAAAAACGAAAACTGTATGAATAATCGCATAAGAATTTGGAAAAGTTTCTGGTTGTATTTGAGTGCAACTTTGGAAAGTAAATGTAGTTAAAACGATTTAATCGTTAGCGTGGATTTTGAGAAAAAATATGTCTTAATTTTTCATCGTTGCGTAGTTTAATTCTATGTTATGTTTACCTATTTGCAGACACTTAAAAATAAATGCTGATGTTTAGGACAATTTCTGATATTAGACTAATAGGCATTTCGAAAATTGATTTGATATGAGTAAATTACAATGAAAGATAGTTTAACTATGAGTTTAAAGCCTATACAAAAATTTTAGTTGTGATTTGCCAAGTTGCCATGTTGTTTTATTTTATATATATATATATTTGGTCAATAAATACGTAAGCTGATAGTAAAGAAGCCATTTTTATATGTATAATTTCTCGCGTTAAAAGTTAACTTTACATTATTTATTAGCTTAATGCATAAGGTAAACGTGGTACTAGTTTCAATGTTGTCACTTCCGGTTAAGCCTGTGAGAGGTGTCCACGTTGAGACATGTTCAGTTCCCCCTACACCAAAATTGTGGTAACATGCAACGAACAATATGCTGCTATAAATATATTTTTTGTTTCAACAAATCTTCATCTGGGGCCTATGCAATATTACACAGGACGTACAGAGAATTTGTTCTTCCCTATAGCACAGCTCGAAGAAAATTTAAAATATTTAAAGAGGGGAAGCAATCCATTTCAAAGGAAGGTGCACCTGTCACTGCTAAGGTTTGTGCTCTAACGGAAGAGAATATTAACACAGCTACTATCATTGAGAAAGATAATCGTCCGATAACATTAATTCTGAAAAGTTCTTTGGTTGCCACACTCACGTTGGTAACTGAAAAGTTACATGCAAGAAGTGTTTGTGCATGATGGGTTCCAAGACTGCTGATTCCCGAACAAAAGGAAGGTGTGGAGTTCCTGCTAAAGGTAATCACTGCTGATGAAACGTGCCTACATCAGTTTATTCTGAGAGCAAACAGCAAAGCTCTGTGTAGAAATCTCCATCATTAATACCAAAAAGAAAGCAAAAGCGGTTGCTTCTACTGGGAAAGTTATGGTCAACTAATTTGCCGATATTCAAGGCCAAGTTACACGCATAAGGCCACATTTCCGTGCAACAAGCTGATTGCTGCACCACGATAACGTACGGCCGCATATTGCAAACGTTGGTTTTGAATATGTCACAAAAATTAATGTGAAGTCTAGACTCACTATAGTCTAGATTTAGCCTGGTGTTACTTTTTCTTTTTCTCCAAATTGAAGAAAAACCTTCGGGGAGATTTTTCTTAATCAAAAGTAGCGGTAAAGGGTTGAAGGACCTGTCAAAATTTATTTCCACCATATCTTTAAACACTGACAGAAGCACTGATACAGATTCATTGCGTCCAACGGTGACTACTTTGAGAGCATAATTGATAAATATTTTACCGTAAGGCACTTTCATATTTACAGAGATAATTGCAATGTGAGAGCCATGAATTGCATTTGCACTCACATTAGAAAGATATCCTGTAAACTCAAAAGTGATTTCAAGTGATCCAGCATTCATGTCCTAAGCTTCTGTGTGATTGAAATTTTGGTCGGGTGCACCTAGAACCAGACATTCAATAGAGCACACACTGTAAAATTTTATTGATGTAGCAATTTAACAGCGCCGTTAACATTGCAACAATGAAAAGAAAGAACTTCAAATGTTCCAATTCTTTAAAGTTGCTGATTCATGCAGCGGTTTTCAATTAGGTGGATGGTTAAGGGGAAATGAATGTTTTTAATTAAATGTGATTAAGTAGTAGGGATAGTTTATCATTTACATCAAGAGGGAGTTAGTTTTTATCTGTCTCCGATTATTTCCAGCCGATGAGTCTTGAATTCCCGTAGATGCCTCGGCTATTCTTATGTTCTTAACACCATATCTGGCCTCCATCGAAGTGGTGTTCCTCTCAGGGATCTGAAATTGTATTGAACTTTTGGAGTTGATCACAGGGGAGGAAAAGACACTGAATAGGGCGCTGTCAAATAATAAAATTGTTGCACAGTTCACAGCGTTTATTTTAACAGTCGCTTATAATTCCGGACACATCTGGATCATTGCAAGGAGTTGAACAAAAGTATTCCAGCGATTTTCTCTTACCGGTCACACACCGTAAAATTCTGATAACTTTCTTGTGATGTAAGTCACACGTTGAGCATATTTTTATTACCACCAAGGGTGGCAGAGGTCGTTCAGGCGTAGACTCGTGAGCGGGAGGTCTGCGGTTTGAATCCCGCCAGGACCGTCCTCCTCCCTGACTGAGGATTTTTCCACGTTTTCCTCAGTCCTCGTAAATGGAAAATGCCGGGGAGGTACCCTAAACTTAGTCCTGGAACCTTTCCTTCCTTAAAAAAATCCTTTCCCAATATATAATTTCATCTCATGTATCATCAGTGTCCACCGCCTGTGGTGCCTCAGTAGTAAAAACGGGCGTTAAATACTATTAAAAAAGCATATTATTATTATTTGAAATTCAGCGAGACCTCACACTGCTTCCTACCAAATCTGTTCCTATCAAAAATTTTTCCAATAACTGTTTCTATCAACTGTTCCGAACAACTGCCTCCTCCCGATTGCGTCTGCCAACTTGAACTGGTCGCTTGCATCTAGCAAACTGAACTGAACTGCTCGATTGCGTTTACTAAACGGGACTGCCCTGAAAATGCTTTCAAATTAGCCTTTTATGATTTCTTTACACGTCACTTTGCGACAATTCAAATTTTAGAATATTCTAGACGCTTCCTGAGCCTTATTCCTAATTGGCGTAACATTTTGTTGATAGAAGATTCTCGAAGTGAGAATAAAAAATCGATTCCTCATTGGCTGAAATTATATTTTCTTCCCTGCGTTGTATACGTTATACTGCGAGATTTCTCTTTTTAAGAGTCACTTTCCCAAGAGTGAAAGCGAGCTTCCATGGTTTACGTCAAGGAATTTTTTAACCGAGGCTAAAATAGAAAGGGTCCTGTGCTATTCAAAAGTTGACCTTGTGAATGGCTCCAGAATGTCGTACCAAATACATACATATTTGTCTTTAATACAAATATTCTATCTTTGACCCTTGTTCACTTCATAAAAGTATGTACATTAAAGGACACAGACCGTAATACCTTATAATTACCGTTTATTATTTCCACAGAAATCGTTTATTATTTCTACAGGAGTCGAATCTGAATCTCTCGCTACATTCCAAAAGACATTGTGATTCGTTGAAATTCAGTGTAGTAAAGGTTTTCAATTTCCCTTCAGATATTCCTTTCATGTAAACACAAATATCTCATAATTATGAATCAAATAATGATGACAATATCCCTATCATAAAAAAGAAAGACTTGCAGAACCTTGTTCATTCAATCCTGTCTGTGAAATATGCCATTATACAAAGCGTTAACCAATGAAAGTCATGTAATGCGAAAAATTTAACTTGTTCTTGTAGCTAAAAACAATACTTTATAAATACAACAATAGTGAAATCAAGAAACTGCTTTGAACATGTTAACTCCAAGTTTCACACAATTGTTTATTTATGGGATTTGAAAGTAAATGTAAATGAACAATAAAGAATCATTCTGTGTCGAAATGCCGATTTTCATTGCAAAATACTACTTAATGTAATTTGAAGTGATTTATCATTTTTCAGCGAGTTATATTCACATGTTAATAAATAAAATTCAGAGTACTCATTCCGCTACGCTGTCGGAGATTGATTTTGCAGAAGGGAAGTTAGTGCGAAACGGCCTGGTCACCTGCCGATGGAAATCATGCCGCATGGTCGCAACTCGTATCTCACATTCGTTGTTTCCTTCGTTATTTATATTGCACTCGGCAATATAGTAATTGCTAAAAGTGACTGCTCCCAGCGGTGAGACTTGCATGAGCTCTTTTCAAAATATTTTGAGACTCTAGTCTCAATTCATTCAACAGTGCTTCCTGACATTTGGTTTCAGACCTCCACGGGTTTTATTTCAGATACAAAAGTAAGTTTAAATGGATGAAGATGCAACAGCTGAGTGGCTTTACACCCACTCCCAACAGGTACACCAACTTGCTGATCTAATCATGTTAAATGCTTTCTAAGAGAAGGAGAATCGATGGACTACTTCATTAAATTTCTCCTTTGTTAAATCCCGGATTTTTTATTTCGACTGCTAATCAATGAAAACGCCTTGGGTTCAACAATCACCCGATGGAGGTGACACTTCTGAAAATTTAGCACGAAATTCTCTCACACATTATTTGAAACAATTTGTTTTGCACATAACAATCATAAATAAATATTCATGTTCTCACTCTCGACATACTCAACAATACTCAGATAATAGAAAGTCTAACACGCACGTAATGCAGAAAATGAAATGGTTAGTGATAAATACGACTAAGTGAGTTCAAATGAATGCTTCAGCAGAACTTTAACTCAAATCTTACAGGGAATTGCGAGTTCACTGAAGGTCGACTGGTTTGCACTAGTGTATATGAACTCCGAATGCGTAGCACAATGAGGGCACAGTATAGAGAACATATAGTACATTAGTTACAAAGTTTCACCGAATACAAAGTTATTTATCTAATAAAATGTTTTACAAAATTAAAAAAAAATATTAATTTACATCAAATTTTAAATTGGGTATAACTAAAATTTTATTTTGTATTTGAACCACTGATTCAGTTTTAAGTTCTGTATATTAGGAAAGGATAACAACTGCTATTTTTGAAAAAAGCCATGTTCCCATTAATTTGTTTGTCGACTTTCCGAGTTTATCCAGACCTGTTCAATGACAGTTGCGGTTCCCACACTTTCACAAACAGTGACCTTGTTATAACTTATAAATGAAGGATGTCAAATTTCAAGAAATAAATATCCGTCTTTCTCCTTTGTTTGCCCACTTATATTCTTATATTTCACACACGTGCAAATTGTTGAAAAATGCCATGTTCCAGCTTGTTTATCGCCTTCTCCCATTTATTCAGATTTGCTCAACAATAATTGCAGTTCCCATGCTTTCACAAACAGTGACCTTGCTACAAGTGAAAGATGTCATGTTCTAAGGAATAGAAACATTAGTCTCCCTCCTTTGTTTACCCTCTTCTGTTTTTATACGGCATATACGTCATTGATCGTAATCTGGTGTTTTATTATACTCCTGTTTTATATTCACTCATCGCAGTCAGGTGCATCATTGTACAGGTTTAATTTCCGAAACAATACTACTAACGAGTGTCGTTCATGGTCTGTATCACCTGGCCTTTTAAGCATCCTTAAAGGAAACTCCATTAAGAAACACAATATATAAAAATATAACAATATATCTGAAATGCTTTTAATGTTCTTCATAGTTTTCAGCGATAAATATAACAAGTTAATATCTTTCTATCTCTACAGAGGTTTTTTTTTTCAAAATTTCCAAACCCGAATGCCTATCTATTTAATATACATTTTATTTAAACAAAACCGCGTCAAATTATTTATTGAGGGGGGTTAAAGCAAACGTGAATTACATTTAAGGTTTCACTTCCTCAACGTTGTGATGTTTACATTTTAAACAGAATACAATTTTTATTAAAATTTTATTGTTTCCTGGACTGTTGATATCATTTGTATTTGGATAGAATACTACTATAAAAGCTATTAAGCACTTATTGTAATAGATGTATATTGGTAATAAATGATTTTTTGAAAATTTTGTGTATCTTACAAGAAAGAACAGAAGGTAAGTCAGGAATTCAGAATTATGATGTATAAATGTAATATTAATAATTTATTATTAAGTTTATCCCAAAAAAACTGTTTTTTGTTCTACAACTGACTGAATTGCTCAAATTGAAACGTCTATGATAATAGTCCAGGTTACCAGGGAATGATATAATAAAAAATATATAACCACAATTAAATCATTTTCAAATTTTAGTATTAAAGGTAGGGGTCCGATATGCAAATTTTAAAGTGCGGGTGGGTGGAAGCGAGAGTGTGAAACTTGAAAGTTAATCAACACTGGTATAAACTTCTAGTAAATATTTAAATTGATATTAAATAGTTATTCATACTGGCAAGTTTTGAAATGAAAGCTCTGTATTTTGCCTTTCTTTATTTCTACATTTATCATTTGCTGGTAAAGTTTGAGGCATTGTGATACTAATGGTTCACAAAATGGAATTCAACACAATAATATTCAGTATGTCATTACTTTCAACCAGCAGTGTTCTTTGAATAATTGTTTACCAGCTCTAATATGAAGAAGTAAGTATAGTGCGACCATGGACAGTAATACAGATTTACTCACATTTGATGTGATACATGAAATGTAGTTATGCACAACTGTAATGTCTTACAGGAAGTGTTGAAAATATCCTGCATTTTCCTGTAGGCAGGTTCGAACCCTTCGCACTATGTTGACCCCTTTCATGGGACATCAAGACTAATGGAATTAATCTCTTGCGTAATGGCTCTCTTCAGGTCTTGTAGAGTACGCGGGTTTGCTCGATATACACGTCCTTAAAAAAACAGCGGAAGAAGTCTGGTGACAATAAGTCAGGGGAACGAGCGGACCACGCAACTTTTGAGATCAACCTATCATCAAACATTTCTTTTAAAAAGTCCCTGGTATTTCTGGATGTATGGCATATAGCCCCATCTTGTTGCAGATGAGACTGTTGCCAATGTCAGTGTTCTCATGGAAAATGATCGCACTGAACTAAATGTGTGACAAAAATATGAAAATATATTCTTTTTTTATTATTCTGATACAGAACCTTATTTGAGATATTCCCCAAATTTTGTTACGAACATATTCACACATATTTTAAGGAAAATCAACATATTCCGATTTTTTCCGGATAAATTCAAAAATACAGAAAGGCTATAGTCAACAACTCCCAATTATAATTTTCCAATTACAGATATGATGTTAAAAAATATACAGGAAGATTTAATGGATCGTTTTACAACCTTTTCAGCTACAATATGAAACATGTCAAATTCCTTTATATTAGTATTATAAAAAGCATTGTTCACTAATTCAAATACCTTTAAAATATTTCAATTGTATTTTATATTATGTGCCATTTTTTTACAACGTGGATTAATAAAATTATTTTTATAACCATTAGCATTTTGTACTGATGAAAAAGTGGTAACATTTTTTCTGTTTAATAAGGAAGAAATTTTCATTTAAAATATACATAATTCTTCAGATTTGTTCCATACTATAAATCTAACTGCTCTCTTTTCCAGTTTCAGTATTTCATTGCTGTCTGCAGAATTTCTCCAAAACATAATTCCAAAAGTCAGTACTGATTGGAAGTGTTGATATTCTGAACTGCTTAACATATACAACATCACCTAATTTCGGTGTTATTTCACTTAATAAATATTTACAAGTTTATATGTCATTAATGTGTAAATAGAGAAATTTGGCTGTTTGATTCTAAAAGGGGTCCGCTAGTGGCATCTGAAGGTATTTAAGTTGTTGGCTATAATTAAAACACTGCAAATGGTATAGGATGGCCTATATGTTTTTAAGGATGCACTAAGAAGTATTAATGCAGATATCTGTTATACTCCATTACAAATATTTGCTCATGTTGAGGCTGGTTTTATAACCTTCAATGCGACATATAGCACCAAAGTTAAAAGATGTCCGCGGGTCGTCAATGCTTTAACTTGTTTCCAGATATATCTCTGGTTAATCTCTCCAATTTCATCTCTCAAAAGGCTTTGATGTCCTTCTTGACGTCCTATTCCTCCATCTCCCTGTGAGTTCCATTCAAGGGACTTCTTACATATTTCTACGGCATAATCCTGCCATACTCATTTCCTTTTTCGAATTTCCAAATATACAGGCTGTTGTTTGCACCACATGTTTGATAACTTTTATTTGACCATCTTAACATATTCCGCAACCATGTCCAAACAAACAACATGCAGCGTGTTCGTTTTGTTCGAAGCTATCATCCAAATTTCTCACCGCTAGAACAACACAGACTATACGTTGGAATAAAAATACGTAGTTTGGTATTGAGACGTAATTGTTTTAAGCTTAATATCGGGGAAAGACATACAAAAGCACCTCTTGTCATTGTCGATATTTCTGCTATATCTGTTCGAGCACCACATTTGAATCAACTCCATGCAGTGTGCTGCTTCCTAGGACGACCTCCTTTGCGAAACGCAAACGCCCAACATTCAACACCCAAAATAGCAACGCATCGTAGCTACATCTTTCTGTTGACACTCGTGATATCCTTTAGCATTCTTTTCACAGATTTCTCAATTATTACCACGCCTGTTATTCAAACTTATCTTTATAGCGGTGCTGTTTAACACCGGCACGAGTCTGATTGTAACCTTTGAAATAACGACAAAGAGTATGGTGAATTGGTCTGCCATCCCTCAAGCAAAACCCCCACTTATCTCTATGCGATATGGTGCAACTACCTTGTTTACTAACAATGACAATATTTTCCACCAAAGGGCATGTTTCTAGTATGCAATCCTTCTCGGAGGCCCGCTCCTACCCAATGTTTAAAGATATAACTGGGCTAAAATCACACATTTGTCCTATAAGTTTGCTACATGTGCCAAAGCATATTGTTAAAAAATTCTAGAGAATAATGAAAATGGGTTGATAAGATAACGGACTATGCATTTTATATTTGGAATATGAATGATTGTGATTACAATCTCTGATCTAAAAACAGAAACCAACAAAAGAATATAAGTAAATTATTTGCTAAATTATTCTTATACGCTAAGTTCAACATTAAAATGGTTTTGTAACCTTTTGTCAGCGAAGGCATGCGTATAAGAGTTTCCTATGCACTGCACATGTTTATAGTGTAAATATGTAAAAGTTAATATATTTTATTTGTATAGAACTTGCAGAGATTATTGCGCACAAAACATCAATAAAAGTAGTTTCATAAATAAAAATAACCTTCAAACGGAAACATTCATTCGGTGTGACATTCAGTAAATTCAAAAAGTAAATACTTCAATATTGCTTCACCGTATTAAAGAAAACTTTTTTTAATTTATGAAACTTTCAAAATAAGTAAAGAGAGTAGAGATATAATGACAATTTTCGTGCTGAACCTCAACAAAATACAAGCCGAGTTTTCTGAAAAACTACACTGTCTACCCAAATTAAAAGTTTATCACTCATTAAGAATTTACTTTTATTATATATATTTAAAGTTTTGTTAACATTAATTGTTATTACTTTATAATTGTTTTAAAAAAGCAGAAAAAATATTACTTTCAGCATTTTTGCTTCTTTAGGTGCACTTTTCCTATAAATTATTAATCTCAAAAAATTCAGATTTTAAAATCAGTTTGAAAGCATGTTACTTAGCCTTGCTGGTTAAACAACATATCATTTGAAACAAAGGATTAATTTTTTTAAAAAATATATAATTTAAAGCAAAGGTTTAATTTTTTAAAAATGTTTGTATATAGTGTCATCATTTTATGCAAATTTCAACCCATATATATTTTCAGAATTCTCATGCATGTATAACTTAAAAGCTTTCACCAGTTATATAGATCAATGTGCTTCTCAAATACACAAAAGAATTCATAGCTCTATCTTGTATAATTTTTAAGAAAAGTGCACCTAAATTTAAAAATATGCAAGTTACGAGAAATGACAAAAAGATAAGGCCGTGTGTTGTGTAACAGCATGGTTGCCATATTTAAATTTCCATTTAAAATTTTAAACTCTTTAAACAAAAAGTATATATTCTGTAATCTGCAAACTATGTAGTCTCACATTATGCACAAGACAAAAATTATTATTTTGACCCAAAATTTGAAAGCAGCGGAAATGAAGGCATGGCAGCCAGGCCGCCATACTTAATGTCCATTTAAATTCATTTAAATGCCCCAAAGACAAAAACACTACATATGGGCATAATCTGCAAACTCTGTATTTTCAAATTATGCATAAAGCAAAAATCTATTTTTTGCCCAAAAACTCTACCAAGAGTCCTTAATTTCAATGTTCTGATATTTCCAAGAGATTCACAAACAAACGAACAAATCAGTAAGAAATATATTTGGTCAAAAATAGAATGACGAGGGCAAAATATATTTATTACAAAGAACAAAATTATCATTCATTTTCATCAAAATGTTTATCTTTCTTTAATACCTGCATAGCAGAAACTAAGCTTTTGGTTTATAAGCTGTTCAAGTTATTCTGATTCTATACCTTTTCAATTTGTTGAATATTTTCTTCCCAGGGATTATCTAATCTTGTAAATGCACTTCCTGGATACTCTATAGACTTCGTGCCATAACAATTTATTGTAGCTGCAGTCTGGACTTTGGGACAGCCAAGTCATACTTTCCAGCACTCTTTGATTTTTACTTTAGGTGCAATACATTTCATGCATTATAGACATAAAATTTTAGAGTTATCTTACTGAGGTGAAACTTTTCCTTGCTAGATGCAATCCGGGAGGTATTGCATGACAATGAAGAAATTTGTATCGTTTCTGATTGATCTTTCCTTTAATTTTCAATGGTTAAAACTGTATTCCCAGAAAAAAAAACATCAAAACCATAACGAACCCTATTAAGTTAACAGCAAAACACTCTAGTGAGAAAATCTTTCTTTACAATAGAGAACATATAATTCTTCTTCCGGTACCAAAGCACTAATGTTTGAATTTATCTGTGTAAAGTAGAGTAAAACCTCAGTATTTGGACACTCCTGTATGTTAGATAACATTATATTTAACACATTTTCTTGAAATCTGAAAAATTACTAAGCTTTAACATGTCCAGTATATCCTCTATGTTGGACACCTCTTTTGGTCAAAACAATTTGTCTTTCAGTTATATATTTCTGCTAACTTGTTTGATTGATATTTATCTCTAAGACTTTAAATGAGATATTAGCAAGTACATTTTGGATGTTACTAGTATTTGTGGAGCGCTTATGGGTGTATTACACTTCCCCAATATATTACCACATTCTTTAGCAAACAAATGAATCGACAATCTACCTTTCTCAATGCTATAATCGCAGCGCGTTTTTTCAAATAATATTTCCACCCTTGGAACCTTAGCAAGCATGTAATCACTGAACTATGTAGGCAGTTTTATGTGGCAATACAACCTTCTTGGAGCACTTGTGTGCATGACTGTGTACTAATGCCTTAAGTTACATGCAGTTCCAGGTTTTAATAATTTGTTACTCAGATGCAAAATTATGGGCATTTTAAAAACAGCAAAACGTTAAATGGCATTTAAAAAAAAAAAAAGGTATATTTATTTAGTAACTAAGCATATCATTTACAAAACAATGAGTATCAATTACTTTAAATGCCGAGTTAATGTAAATGAGCAATTGCAATGAAATTAATGAGGGTTAATGTAAGTACATAAGATTTGTTTATATTTACCTGATAGTAAAACAGTTCGACTTTATTTTGTATATAATGTAATCACTTCGTATGAGTATGTTTTAACTTATCCTCCACAACAAGGTAAGACATGAACATGTGAGTTAGCAAAATCTTAATTAATCAAGGAAACTAAACGCTGAAATGCTTAATAAACAATTTTATAATAATCTTTTTGTATTTAGTGCTTCTTTCTTCCTTCTTTCAAAATACCGCTACTGTGAACTTTTAGATTTAAAGTTTTAAGTTTTGTATTTCGCTTGCTTTCTCGATTGGAGTTTGAAAATTTGGAAATTGTATATACTAAATTTATTGGTGACTAGTGTCAATTTTGTAGCGAGTTCAAGAGTAAGATGAAGATGTTTTTAGTTAGGTTTTGCACTATTTTAGAATGGTTTCAGACCAATATTCTTGTGCTGGTGGACAGTATCGCAGAGGAGTGTACTCTGGCTGGAGAATGATTGACAGATTAGTTATCTCCCACTTACGTCCAATAGAGCTGCTCGCTACTTATATTGGATTTTAAATGTGGATGACGCAATCGCTGAATTGTAAAAGAGTACAATCTAAATTGAGATAGCTGCTATATGCCAGATAGTGTTCACCTTTTTGTGTGTGCAACATATATTACTCTATATCTTCTTTCTACTGTGCGTATTATTTCTTATATTTCTTCCTTTATCATATATATCATGTTTCTCTATTTTTATGAATTTCTCGCGATCGTCAGAAAACGACTTTGGAAGAACAGCTAGTGATTGTGGTCGATTTGGTTACTGTGATCAGCTTCTTGACTTGTTGCACTACAATGATTTGGATTATATATAAAGTGGTGACGCTTTTGAAGCTTTCAAAAATCTACAAAAATGAAAAGGCAAATAAAACGCAACTATGTTCATAAAACAACGAAATATTAGTAATGACAGTTTTCTTTATTTGTTTTTATTTGATCCCTATGGTGTTGTGCATTTCCAAATGCAATGAATTTTCTATCACTTGTTAGCAAATTTTATTATCTATTTCTCAAAATAATAACATTAATTCATAAAGTAAAGTTAATCTCATTCAGTGCTGTTAAAAATGCAGAGGAAAAAAATACATTGAAATCTCTAAAAATGCAGAGGAAAAAAATACATTGAAATCTCTAACAAGGAAATTGTTTCAATAAAATTTTGTAATGTTTTACGTTTTCGATCACAAAAACGACGTGATAGGCGACCTGTGGGGTGCCGACATGTAGACCACATGCCCCCTCCTACAATACTGCCCTCCATCAATGAAGCCGTAAGACAGAGGTAGAGGAAGCAGAGAGCTGTCAGGCCAAGGCTCATCCCGGACTGTAGTGCCAAATGAGAAGAAGAAGAAGAAGAAGAAGAAATAAGAAGGAGAAAAAGAAGAAGAAAAATAAGAAAAAGAAAAAGAATAAGTGTTTTATGTTGCCTATAAATAATTCAAATAATGCACGAAGAAAGCCATATTTAAAGTTTATGTTGATTACTGCATACTTAAATCTACGTTCATTATTTCAACGAAATGTTGCTTTGCTTTCCTTTGAGTCCTAATTTTTTCCTAAAATATTGCGGTCCTCAAGCAGATGTTTTAATATAAAAGACAATTAAATAAGAAACTTTTTCTTCTTCTTTTTTTTTTTTTTTTTTTTTTTTTGGGACGTCACATTTCTTCAATGATGTGTAATTTGGCAAACAGAAATGTAATAGCTGCTTGCAATAGGGCTTTGCTGACAAAGGAAATTATGCGATTTTGCTTGTGTAACATTACTAGCGCCGTGCAGTGAGCAGACTGTAAACTATGCGAAAGCACAGCAGGCATATCATGTCGGAAAGTACGGTGAAATACATGTCCCTTTCTATGTTACATCTATACATCTGCAGTGAATCAATGATACCCTACTTGTTCATAATTTCATGATTGTAACTATACCTAGAGATATGTATCCCATCCGGCTTCGAACAAAGATGTTTTCTTACCACATTAAATGTGAATAAGCATTGCAGAACTGTACATAAAAAGAGGGTCTATGAAGCCAGAAAAATAATAACAGCATTTAAGAAAATAAGGAAGGCCAGCATTCAATAAACAAGCCGGTTATTATGTATGTGTGTGTGTGTGTGTGTGTGTGTGTGTGTGTGAAACGTTAGTGTCTTTCAAATTAGTAAAATAGAAAATGCTGCTTTTGTTACACGTAGTTACTGGCAAAAATCTGCAGCTTTTAATTGTAGAAGGTTAGGATCTGAAGAACTACACGTAACCGTTCAACTGCGCTGTGTAGCAGGGATTTGAATTATCGGGTGCTTCTAAATTCAGTACTTAAATTTCCATGATTAATAAACTACAGCAAAATAAAGGCTATGTATAATAACCGCAAATCTGAAGTTTAGTAATTATTCAACCTGTGAAGGTTAAGAAATGGAAACCGCTATTAAACGTGACTGAGAATAAAATGCACTTCCATATCGAATTTTAATCTTTTACAAAAACCTGTTCAAAAATGCAGCCTCTTGCATCGCAATAGCATCAGTCCCATCAACGAAAAAATGAGCCTATGCAACGTCCACTGCAACCTCGAATTCCGCTGGGAACGTCCCCTGAACAGAAACTGCAAGTAAACAGATTACGCACATTATTGGTTTTGAACTATGATTGTCATATTAAAATTAAGGAAAAGTGTAATAATTTTAACTTCAGTCACACGTCTTAAATTCAAATTTTTTCTTTGAAGATCGATTACTCATTCACTATTAGTTTCTGGCCTATGTTTATCCAACACAACTTTTGTTTTGACCTCTTCTATCATACCTAGAAGTTTGAGCATTGAATTTAGAGGACGCAGTATTTGTTGCATCTTTAAATACGCAGTAAATGTGTCTGTTCTTAAATGAAGAGAGTGGATGATTATGTGGATGAACAAAACACAAGCTTGAGGGCGAATATTAATGAACATTTGACGATCATGTTCCATATTTTGGCGTGCTTCCGAAGGACCATTCGAAATCCAGGATAAGATACATGAACGAATGGAAGATGTGTGGTTTTTGATATTGAGAATCATATCGCCATAGACGGTGAAAAGGAGCAGAATGCCGAGGTAATCAACGATTCTACGACTACGGGAAAACATGGCTCATTCTGTACAATAGAATTTAATTAAAGTTCAGTAATTAACTTATACTGAATACTTTAAAAACTAAAAATCTTAATTTACATTTTGAACTAAAAATAAATAATTTAACACTTACGGGTTAGTAGTTAGGGGCATCTAGTTTTTTTATTCTTGAATGTATAGGTATAAACAATGAATTACGATATATATTTACGATGTGCTTTGTTGAGTTTACACAAAGGCTACTATTTGTTCAGCAAGAAGCTTTAAAATAGGTAAGCCGAAAACGTAGAGCGCTCGTACATACCACCCCCTGGCAACAGCAGTTGACAGTGAACTGTGAGACTGGAGCAAGCGAGTCCCGATTTTCTTTGACTATCAAAGCAGACCGTGAAAATATTGATACCTTTCGTAACAGCTTGCTTAAAAAATCACTCCCTGCGCTCATTTATCTAACAAAAAGAAAAAAAGTTTGAAAAACTGCAATAGAATTCAAAGTTCTTCTATTAAGCAATGCGTTTTGTGTACTGTTTAATTTAATATTGGTATCATTGTGTATGGATACATTACAATAAAAAGGCATATGTTCAAAAAATGTACATTTTTGCATGTTCTAAACGAAGTTGAAAAAATATAGGATGAATTTAGGATTTTAAATTTTGAGTTAAGTCTTATGGGTTCGTTTAAAAACCGGTGTGCTACACTAATCAGGATTATAACGAAAACAAGGTGCAAAGTAATTAAGATCTTTACTACATATGACTGCCGCATATGCGTCCTGGAGGAATGGCACTGCATTGCTGGTACTCTAGTTGCGCGTTCTTACCTACTCCTCTTGACCTTGAAGTCACTAATCTCAGAAACACTCGAGAACAGTGACTCACGCCGCATGATATGCATGTACACTAAGTCGGAGCAACACTGCTCCGTTACACATGTTTAAAATGTTGCACATTTGACTGTGAAAGAACAAAATTTTCTTTTTAACAATTACTTTAGAAACAGTTTCCGTCGTGATCAAATATAGCTGATTTAAACTTTAGCAATGCAGTTCTCCCTTCAAGATGTGCTACACAAATTTAATGAATAAATTTGAAACCACCGGTAGAGTGTTGGACAAAACACATTCCGAAAGATGAACGATAACGGAGGAAATATTTCATAAAATCCAGTATGCAGCGTTCGCCACAAAAATCATTAACTAATCTTGCACATCAGACAAACTTTTTTTTTTCCACCTTCTGCAAGTAATGAGTATAAAAAACCCCCGTTCATGCTTTACGATTAGATGATGCTGTTCAAAGAGAGAATCATTACAGCTGGTTTCTGAATAAACATAGGAAAGCAGAATTACAGTTGACGAGTTAAAGAGGGGGCGTGACATATTCTCGCGATGAGTGAAAGAAAGACACTTTTAACATTGCTCTATAGTAAGATTCATAGTTCATTTGTCCTTCCAAACGTTGTAGGGAGTATTTTACCTGCTGATGCACATACTATGCTACAGCAACCATACATGTTAATTTATTTTTAATAGTGTTTAACTTCCGTTTTTACTGCTGAGGTATCACGGGATGAAATGATAAATTGGAAAGGGTTCTTTTTTAAGGGAAGGAACGTTTGAGGCCTAAATTTAGGGTTCCGGTCTTGGCGGGAATCAAATCCCAGGCCTCCCGCTCAACAGTCCACGCTTTAACACTTCAGTCACCCGTGGCGATATACATGTTAATGATTTTGTATTTGATAATTACGGAATATTCTTCGAAGGCGTGCTGAATATCAGTTAACCATGTAAAGTTAAAACGAAAATAGTGGCACACTTGGGCGGCGAGTCCTCAACTTCCTTATTCTGGTAAACGTAATAGATCTGGAATTAAAAACAAAAGTGCTGGCTAAATATGCTTGTGGAAAGCTACCTGTAAAGTTCAGGAAATATGCCCGACCATTCGCGATCAGAAAATAAATGACAAATGGAAAAGTGAATAAGTTAAGATGATAACAGCCAGAAAATAGATGACAGAGCACAGTTGTGTTGTCTACTTTATCGGAAATAAGGCTCAAGAATCGGAGGAAGAGATAATATGTTATAATATGAACGCGCGCGTACATCTAACCTTGATTCTTTTCGTCCCTCATGTCTTGTCATGTGTGAGCCCCGGCAGCAGCACATGCCCCACCGCACCAGGGCCGACCTGTCACATGCTTGCTGCCTAGCTCCCAGCAGCTCTTTACTTCTAAGCGGGTGACGATGGTGGCGCTGGAGCGATGTTAGTCTAGTCTAGTGTGTCAAGGCGTGATCAATTTTTCTCTCCCTGCTGCCAACCTGTCCACCATACTCTGGCATGACGTGTTAAATTCCATTGCCGTATTGTTTTTAGAACGAAATGCGTCACGACAGCCTGTCAGGCTGTGGAACGAATGTTGGAAAATGTGGAAAAGAGGTAGGGTGAGGAGGGATGCAAAGGAGGGATTCCTAGCTAGCTAGTGTGACTGCTGCTCCCGTTGTATGATGCAGACACGCATCAAGTGTAAGACCGCTACCCCTTCCCTTTTGTCCGGGATATATCTCTGCACAGCCTGTCTAGCAGAGATCAAAACCAGTTTAATCAAGAGTACGACTTCACCCTTCCCACCCACTCTTCCTGTTTTACAGTCAACTCGGTCACCATCACGTCCTTCCAATTGTGAAGACTGACGTTCTCTAGCAACTGCACAGGTGAACTACTCCAAAACTGCTTCTCCACTTTCTCGCTACCCAAAATACCAAGAGATAGGTACACTCACAATTTCCATAAAGAACAAAAACAAAATTTCAAATACAATATTGCAAATTAACAAATAAATGTTAGACATTCATGCAAGTTGTTTGTATGTCATTAATTTCATGTCTTATAATCATTTGAGTTTACTACTACCAATTTCCAATTTAAATGAAGATATAATATTTTAACACATAAATAGAATAAATTTCATACAGATGAAACATTTTAACAAACAAGTAAATTTTTTTAAAATCAAAATAAACAATTTACATTTCCATAATCTCAATTCATGTAAACTTACCTATTATTAACATTTAAATTTCCCACCTAGTAACCCCCAATTTATCCAGTTGCGTACCTTCCGTGCCCCATTACAATTAGCAGCAGGTTGAGTATGTAATGAGGGTATATTAATTTCTAAATAGAGCCATTAACAACACTGCTATTCCCATGTGTGTTGCTCATCTTAAGATGTATTTTTCAACTTTTTTATATTTTTATCTTATTTTGAATTTAAAATTCTTCTGCCTCTCATTTCATTTGGTAAGTTTTCCAACTTTCGTAACAGGAACTTCAAAATTCGGTTTGATTGCATTCTAATATACAATGCCAAGTACTATCTGCTCTCCGCACATTGGACATACCCTCTTTATGTATTAATTTCTTATCCCCTTCAATATATTACTCCTATTTGGAACCGGTTATAGCGAGTGGTGATTTTAATATCGACGATGATTTATTTTTATTTATTTAATAGGACAGTTAGATGTTCTTCCTGTCTTTCCTCGGCTCTGAAGTCATGAGTTCGATGCTTCCTATTTCTCTGGTTCCAATGAAGAGGATAGGGATCTCAGGGGAATTTGGACTGTTTATATTAACTTGAAGTCATTAGAGAGGAAGGGGATTCTTCACTGTAATAATATAAAGTTCGGCTCTGGTTGGACATTTAAGTTTTCGACAATTTGAAAGATTCAGGAACATGCTGTGCATCTGTCGTATGGTTATTGTTCTGATCCTATTTGTACTTTATAATCTATCCTAGGGCTATAATTCACTGCCTTCACTCGTGAATTTACTCACTTTAACATACTTTTGAAATGAGACAGCTACCTATAATTTCGTGTAAACACTTTATAATCACACCACTCACTTTGCTGTAAAGACTTTATCATGATGTCACATGGACTGCTATTCCTTATCAATGATTCGGCGTGACCAGTAGCACGTATTACTCTCGCACGGCCTAACTGACTCTCACTGATCGACCGACTCTCCACGACGGCTTTATACTATGACACTGAATAACTAATGACTGAATAACTGCTACTAACTTTCGAATGCTTAAAACTTACTTCTTATAGTTAATGTTAAATCTATTGTGTGAATTCGCTCCGCCCCTCGCGAAAATTTATTTCCTTATATATTATTGAACTTGGTTCCTTCTAGAATGTTATTGGATCACACAAGTTATGGTTTATTATAAGTTCGCCTTTATTCGTCGGGTTTTTGTAATATGTTGATTGGTTGAAATTTTTGGGTTTTACTAGGAAATATACATCTGCTATTCCCACGCTACGAAAAAAGAGACATCTACCCTTTTTTAGATTCCTACACTAAAGTCTACGATAAGGCACGCTTCCGGCCATATATGCTGCCTCCCTTTGAAATAGCTAATACCTTGGTTTGTGTAAAACACGTGTTTGTGTATGCTGCATTTCTTTTGATGACAAATCGCAATATTAGCCGTGCCCGAGTTTAGAGTGTAATAACATAGGACGCTTAGAGTCGGCGGGTCTGTCTGGGGGGATTTGAAAGATTAAGGTTTAACAAAAGGCTTTCCAGGTAAGGCCTAATGTTCTCTTCATAACATTTCCGACAAAAGTCCAGCACGTCCATCCCTTTTACAGCAACATAACAAAGACATATATGTGCATTGTCAATCATAGTATTACAGAAAGATAACTTTAATATTACTTGTTAGTCAAAAAGACATATCTATTACATGCACTAACACTTGTAACATTGATACTCCTGATTGTTAAGTTATTCTTGACATTAAACAATACCTGAAACAAGATGAAATTATTATTATAATTGCCATCAGAAGCAATTATAATTGCTTCATGTTCTAAACCATGGGGAATTTTTGAGACAACGTTTCGTGCTTCATGTTCTAAACCATGCCAGTCCTTCCCTCCCTGCCTTATCACTGATTTCAATGTATGTTTCTCTTTCCCAATCATTTTTCAATATTCTATATTGTTTCAGAGGTTTCTTCAGATTAAGACTAGCCAATATTTCTGTTTTTGTAGAATATTTAGGATTTTATATATCTAAGTTTATCTCCCCTTAATTCTCTCTTGTGTTACCAAACAATGTTTGATGATCCTCTTCTATTCTCCCTATTTTATACCAATATTGCAGCGCTATTTTTATTTACCTTGCTTTTATAGCCCAATCTTTCTAATTCTATTAGAGCAATCTCGTTAGGTGAAAATCTAGGCAAGCCTAGAACAATTGTACAAAAAATCTATTCATCACATTTATCGCTTTACATCCTTCATTAAGGCCACAAAATTCTATCTTACAGCATTCTGCTCTCCACTTTGAACTATGTAGTCCCTCTATACTAAATTATTTTACTTGCATGACAAACTTATCAAGTTGTACTAAGCATGATAAATATTGTAATAAAACACACAATTGTATTAAGCATACTATACCAAAAGAGAATACCAAGTATAGTTATATTTTACCGCCTTCGGTGTCTCAGTAACAACGGGTCTTACACAACATTAAAATAATAGTAATACTCAAGGAAGTAGTCTTGAAGCTCAAAATGATAATTTTACCGAAAAATGTATGTTATCTCTGTTCCGAAAACATTTGAAATAGTACCAGTGTTTACCAACTGACTTGATTTGATGATTAGAGGCACGCAGTCCCAAATATGGCAGACATATTTGTGCACAATACCTACTTCGGTAAATGTAAGTACTACTACTTCTACCACTACCACTACCACTACCACTACTACTGGCAGTTAGTGAAGTAACAGTTACTCTGCCCGATTGGAGATCTTTTGTGTCTTTACTGCAGCGACGGCTCGCGACTGCAAAATAATATATATACTACTGAGGCACTATAGGCGATGAACACTGATATATGAGATGAAATGATATATTGGGAAAGGTTTTTTTTTAAGGAAGCAAACAGTCAAGGTCTAAGTTTAGGGTACCTCTCCGGCATTTGCCATTTATTAGGACTGAGGAAAACCTGGAAAAACCTTAGTCAGGAGGACGGTCCTGATGGGATTCGAATCCCAGACCGCGACTTAACGACCTCAGCCACCCTTAGCGGAACGGCAGCATAAATCAAGGGTACACACCTTTACTACTGCTACTGCTAAATATATGTCGCAAAGGAATCTTAATAACTAGAAATAACATTTAAACAAACGTGCTAAACATACATACACAGTGGAGAGAGAGTTTAATAAAATAATTGTTGTAATCACCAATTTAAAGAAAAAAGTGATCACTGTTTGATTCAAGTAAGGAATCTGCATTATGAAGTCTTGTCTCTATAGAAAGTGTTATATGTATTTTATGTTTTCAATCATAGTTTGAATTAAATTAATAATTGCAATCTATTTAACAATTTTTTCTGGTGTTTTCAAATGAAAAGGCTTAGAATGTGTTCATTTTCTTTACATTCAATGAACACAAATCGAAATAAAGCAAATACTTCGCGAACTCACACGAAACTGCATTAACCTGCCGTTCAGGAACAGCCGACTACTAAAGAAGCAAGTGAAAAATGACTGCCTGAGAGGTCTTTTTTTCAAATGTAATATTGTTTGATAATGAAATAACTGCAATTTTCCCCCATATTTTATATATCATTGAAATTCCGTTGTCATTGGTACGCTGTTTCATTGCAATTATGTGATAATATTTTAAAATGTTTTATTTAACGTTGTAACGCAAAACAATCAAGTGTGTACATAACTTCAATAAACTATTCTTGGTGGCAGGCCCAAGCACGAGAAAAAAACCAATCATTTCAAACTTCATATTAGCACCTTCACATCTTGAAGTTCACGCACTATGCTAATTGCACTTTGTCGCCCGGGATACAAAACTCTCACCAGGAAAAAAGTAAGTGAGTAAGTGAGCATTTGGTAAAGTATCACTAAAAAATGTATGCAATATATTTTCGGAAAAAAGATCTTAATGGAATAGTTTTAAGTATAGAAAATATGATTTCGTTCAAAATATTGACTTCAGAAATGTGTATTGGGAAAAACTGTGTCGGAAATATGGTTCGGTAACGTAGCACGGGTTCTTCTGTAATATTTTTGTAGATGCTTAAAATTTCTCTGACTTCCTGATAAAGATGAACATGGTAATGGATAGCTTTTGATAAAATTGATGTTTTCAAGGCCGGTGTCGCGGTTTCCATTATGGGGAACATAGTCATTGCTGATTTGTCTACTTGACCTTAATTAGTTTCTCTTGCGTTCGGTCAAGGCTAATGCCTGTAGTGCTCACCACTACCGTCCCACAGAAGCAAGGCATGCTGTATACACCAGAGTAGAATGGTCTTTTTTGCTCTACAAGTGCACAATTACATCTTAGACAACGAGAGTACTTGGTAATCAACCGCGTCAGCCACTATAAAATTGAGTTGTTTTCATTTACCATCGACTCGCTTTGTAAGCGAAACGTAATCAACACTATCGCCTTGCACTAACGGGCAGCGACGTTGTCACATTTTATAATTCTCAAATCGTGGACATCGTGAAATACACAGATCACTACTGCCTGTGTATTTCAGAACATTTTATTCCATGAGATGCATTCTTTAGAAGTGTGTCTCAAGTCGGTCCTGGTGGTGTAGTAGCAATCATATTGCCTCCTAAACCCAAGATCGCGGGTTCGATCCCGGCCAGGACGGATGGATTTTTCGGGCGTAAAAATCCTAAGTATGACTTCCTTGGGAAGGAAATTAAAGCTGTGGAACCCGTGTCGTACATTTACGGCACGATAAAGAACCTCAAGTCTAAACAAATGAGGCCTATGAGCAAAATTTGTCGGCATTTCACGCCCTGATTTTAATGGGACGCTTATGACCTGAGATGTTAAAGAGCGTCCGTAAATAAACCAAATCAAAAAAAGTATGTCTCAATAATTCCATGATCATAAGATAGTAAAGATATACAATTCTTCAATATAGAATATTTTCACAGGCGGTAGACATTGATAATATATGCGATAAAATAATAAATTGAGAAATGTTTTTAAGGGAAATCTCTCAAGGCCTAAGTTTAGGGCATCTTCCCGGCGTTTGCCATTTATGAGGACTGAGGAAACTGAAAAAAAAAATCCCAACCAGAGAGGAAAGTCCTGGCGGAAATCGAACGGCAGACATTCCGCTCACGAGTCCGTGACTTAGCCACCTCGGTCATTCGTGATGGTACTGAGGGTGAAATATGTGACTGTTTTACGTCACTTTGCGCTGATGGCAACCAAATGCTAAAGATATGTAGGTATTTCCATTAAGGTTTACTTTCCATCTTTAATAAACACGCATGTCATAAACGTGTGATATGAATATGCCAATATAAAAGCTAAATACTGTAAAAGTGCTTACTTTACACGCTACTATGTTGATCATTATCATGATCATGATAAAAATAGTCGTTGATGCCTCGTTTTTCACTGCTAGATGTGCTGGCCCCAAAATTGATAAAATGTTCACCATTATCTTTATCGTAATATTCCAATTCTTTTATGACTACTTGTTCACTTTTCTTTTGTGACACTTTTTTCCAGTAATCAGTTGTACTTGCGCTTCCTTGCACTTGAATCCAGGGTGAGCGGATCAAGGAAGTAGGAGTACATGGGGGAAGGTTGAAAACCGCTTGAAGGATATGGATAAGCAGAAGACAGTTGTACAATGCTTTCACTAGAAATACATTAGGAGCTAAAATCTGACTGAAGGATGATGTAGTACATCAACATTGAGATCAAATACCCTAGGCAAGTTATGTGGCTCAGACTAAGAACATGGCGGATGATTAGGGCTACCAACGAAGATGGGCTGAGAATTTGCCCCATCTGTGAGGAGGGAGAGTAACGAATACATATATTTGCTGAATGTAAAGTTACGGAAGAATGGAGGGGAAGGTATCTGCCACAGATCTTTTCCAAACCAGAGGGAGATGGCCATGCTGGACTGTGCTGGCAGGCAGGCAAGGAAGAGGAGAGAATAAGTCTTTATTTCTAATGAAAGTGAAAGAGCTCAGATTTGAAAAGGCGGATAACGGGGAAGGGGGCGAATGAAACAAATTGGGTGAATCCAGCTGCGTGTCACATTCCTAGCGTTACTTCCTTTTTAATTTTTTTCATTTATATATTATATTTTATTGTTTTATATATATATACGTTTTGTTTATCTTATATTTTTTGTGGAATATCTAACCAAATATCTTGTATTAAATCAAACAGACATAGTGTACTATAGAATATGTATAGACTGTTGGACCCCTGCGCCTGTAATGATGACACTGGAATACACGCCTACTAAGCTAAAGATGGGACGAGATTTTTGTTTTACTGCCTCTAATTTTAAGCGTGCCCATAGCAAATCAATTGCGTTAAAACATAATGATAAAGGAAAAGCTGTAAGACCTGATGTCCATGAAAATGAAAAACGTCTTCTTTAGGTTCGCCTGCTTAATTTTTATTAACTTCACTGGAACTTTATGCCGTCACTCCGCAAAATATTAACAATGTTTTCTTTTGATATGTACATTTTAGAAATTTTAACCTGTAGTGCAGATTGGTAGCTGGGCATTACACACATTTTGTCTCCAAGCAGATTTACCAAAAGTGTTTACTGAAACCAATTTTCGAACACCTGGTAAGTCATATCATAATGACTATCTGCGTTGCGTCACCAATATTTTTGGTATAGAAATAAACAATTAGACACCCATCCTATACGATTTTCAGCACGTAAAAGTAAAATTCGCTTGTCTTATGAAGGGTGACTTTCAAAGCACATCCATAGGTATCATCGTCCCAGCGTGGGTATCGAACCACGTTTCGTCTACATATATAAACTGACTGATTTTTAAGGGGGAGGAGGGTTGAAAGTGCTAGTTTCAACTTCAACTTAAAACTGTGGGACATTCCATAATTACTTCCTCCAGAGTCGAAATCTCAAGCTTGCAAATCAGTTTTCGCAATGTTGTCCTCTTGCATGGGAATTTAAGAACTTTTAAGAGTTAGAGAGGATGTTATAAAGTAGGAGGTAACTCCTGGAATATCATTTATAAATTTGACAGAGCATTACATTTAACATACAGTCGTCTACTTTTGATTTTTTCCCCTCTTATTTCTCTTATCTGTTCGAAGAGCTGTAGGGCTACTCCTTACCCGTCTCTTTAAGTTTCAGCTTTCTTTGTTTCTGCGATTGGTTCTGTTTCTAATATATTTTTCGTCATGTAATCATATACACTACATAATCAGTTTTTGCGACTGCTTGCTTAGGGTCGTGAGTTGTTTGTCTCTTGTTATATTTCCACTGGAACCTCGTACTGTGCTATACTTGAGTATTTTTCCAGTCTCCACATTTTTGATTACAGAAGCACGCGTTACAACAGTACAGCAGACTGAAGGCACGTTGCTCGAATTCTTTACACCGTGCCAGTGTTATAGCCAGAACGGTATTTATGTCGGCTTTTCTTTGAGGTTTACGATGCAAGCGACTCACCTATAAACTTATGTTGAAGAAGCGCCTGGAAAGGGAATATGCCGCAGCGCTACACTTCGGAAGGTGAAGCAACAGCGAAAGGCTTTGTCCTGCAGTTTAGGGTAGTATATTATTTTTAAGATACCAAATAATATTTGCTATTGATATAATGAGGAAATCTTTAATTTAACACGTTTTACTATTATTTCAGATATTTAATTCTTAAATGTTTTGTTCAGCTAATGTATTGAAGAGGCTCCGGAAAGGGTAAAAAATCATGAAACTTTTCCTAAGATATTAAAAATGTATAGAACCTCCTCTTTTTAATGATTTATGGTTTACGCAGTTTTCTAACTAAAAGGTATGTTAAAAATGAAATGAAAAAAAAAAGTTTTGCATGGAAACGGCTCTTTTCCTTTCTAATTTTATGCTCAAGAAGTACATTTTGATGATTTTATAAAGCTAAATGATGTAGCAAATCTTTAAATACATCCAGTACCTTTATAAACACTTAAGATGTCTCTATTGATTCTAGTTAGAAGTTTGTATAAGAAGAACATTCTGCAATCTATGGGGCTAATGTGTTCTAAATGTTATCTCTGACTTCCGAAATTGTTTTATTATGAAAATGCATGTTTTTTGAGTATTGAATATTTCAATTTGTCAATATTTTATAATATATTTAATGAACACATGTGTTTAATTTAACACAGTTATAGAAAATGACACAATAGCGAAATGAGAATTCCTTACATGTAAAAAGCAATATATCTTTATTGAAAGCATAAGTAAAATATCCCCTGTGTTAAGTTAGTCAACGGTTTCATAAGTTATCTGCAAAATGTTCATCCCCCAATCCCATATACATTTTGAGAAAAGTTATGCTTTATAAGCAATGTTTTAACATTGGAGAGACAGCACATTCCGGAGTTCTTATATAAACATTTCTTTGTTTTCAAGACTTGAGGCTCTATTATTATTAAAATATAACAACGTTTCTCAAACTACTTTTAAATTGAGACCACTATTTTTAAGCAAAATGTTTTGCGGTCCATTCCACTCTTGCCCTCTTCGTAAGTAAATTAAAATTTACTTATTTTTATTGGCATCAATAGTTACAAATGAGATTCTTTTTTGTAAATGATAAATAGGTATCAAAACTTTTATTACAATGCATTATTATACTTTATTTATGTCTTAGAATACAACGTGCATTTCTACCTTAAGAGATTAGAATATTAAAATAAATGTACGATAGATGCATGCTGTCAGGAATTTGCACAGATAAGTACTGTTTAGAACATAGTTTCATTTGTGAAAATTTTACAACGGAAACCTTCTTTTGTGCGACGCCCATTACTGTGAGGCGCGCAATTAACTTGAATTTGATTTTTTGTTGTTTTGCTGGAAAAGGTGCTCCATTTTACTAACTACAGGTTTAAACTAGATTCTAGAGGAGCACAAAGGCAAAACTAGAAGACCACATGTGCTCTGCGGACAGTAGATTGAGAAACGCTGCAACAGACATTTCAATTTAACTATCGTACAAAACACGTGGCATTTCCAACGTGCACGAAAGTTCTAACACATTCCCATCGCGTGGTGCAGATGAAGTCGGTTTGAGAAAAGCCGCTTTGAAATGTACTAATTACAAATACAATTATAGCAACAAAACACGTGTATGACTAATTGTTGCAAAGAAATAACCTTGTCCGACCTCTACTAGGAAACTGCATTGATATTCGCGCAATTTCTGCTACATCGAACTAACTTATTTTTGTAGATTTCATACAGCTGAATCAAAGCTCGGATATTACGTTTTAATAATGCTCCATGACACGTCAACTTGAAATGAAGCTTTGGCTAAGACTTTTACATCATTTAAGCATTTGAGGAACATATTAAAGATGAATTTCCACTCCTGTTACTCTGAGAAACAGACCAAGTGCGAATCGCAGCAGCATAAACCCAGAGTGCACAACTTTACTACTGCTACTGCTTTTGCTGATATAGATAGCAAGTTTCTAATGGGCAATTTTTTTTAATCCCTCTGGACTGGTCCACCGGTCGGTTCGGTTCAAGTTGGTACCATGGGGAGTTAAAAAGTTCGGAGCTATACTAACACTAAACACTTAAAAGGTATGTTTACTCACCATTATCAAGCAAAAAGTAGCTGGAACTGCCTTCCTTCTTTTTCCATACGTTTTTGGCATCGACTTATAAAATTAACATTACCCTCTGCAGTTCCCTCTGAGAAAGGAAGAAATTTCCTTCGGGAATATTATTTTTAGTCATTTAATATACGTGGATATGTTTTGAACACTTTTTCCTTTAATGCATCTAAAGATAACATTTTCGGAACGTTAAATAAGGGGACCGAGAAGTGACTATATCGTCGAATATTTCACGAATAGCATGCAAGGAGATATGGGCTCTATGCGCCATTGTAGAATTCCGTTGAGAAGTCGTAAGCCTACGTTCCTCACAGTTAATTAACGGAAAAAAGATTGCAAAATATTAATCCAACCTCATGTCGGTTGAGAATTTGTAGGTCAGCTCCTGGATCAGCCAACAACGGTCCAGTGTGTTCTTCAAGATTCGGCAGTTTTAAGAATAGAGCAATATCCTTAGGAATTTTTGCAAACTGGTTGTCTGGTACATTTACAGTTCCTATATCCCACAAAAGTTCTCCCATGGTTAGCTCTGTTAGTGTAAGATGAACATACTTCCGGACAATTGCTAACATATCCACACCAACAACGTCGCCACATGTGACAAAATAACTCCCTTGTAATCTTAGCTTTGGTAGTTGAGAAAAAATCGCATACATTGTCCTTCATCTCTAATATTCTCCACTAACACATGTGAGCTTATCTGTTATGTAATAATAAGTACCACTTTCACAGACAGAAATCCACCGTCTGCTTCTCCAAAAATTTTGCACTTTCGAGTTAAGTAAAAATTGTTGATTTCTTTGCTCTATGTCCCTCACTTTTTATTTTAATAAATGCCATTAAATAATATACTTATCAATATTGAAGATTCTTTTTATTAAGATGACAGCTCGCAAAATAGCATAATACGCCCACATGGACGTAACTTATATTATTTTGATGAATGTTGAAAATATGCAAACAAAACCATCTCATTTACGATATGCACCATTTTATTTAGCGCTTATATACCAGTTCATATTTCACCTTCGATTTACCTGGCATAAGTGATGAAACAACTATCGAAACACATAATTCAATACCTAAAGGTAAACTGTCCTCAGAATCGCCCATTTTTGTAAAATAGAACCTACTTTTCCTTATATTTGTCCTTATAAACATTATGCTTATCGTAGTTTCCAATACTCATAATATAGTTTCTTTCCTCAATAGAAGTTGTAATGTAATGTTTAAGTGTATATCAATCCTAGTTTCACATAGCATCATTTTTGTCTAAAAGCTTACCTTTTTCCGTTTCTTGCTATTTTAGAGACCAATGCTTCCTCCTATTCAACATTCCTGCTAATGTGTTTTTATTTCCATTCCGCCTTTAATAATTTGAATTGTATATATTTGCAACAAATTTAGATAATAATGAATGTTTATCGTGCAATTCTATAAACATATACATTTCAGTTTTGGAGGGAAAATGAAGAGCTTGTTATTACTTGTATAAAGTTCATTGTATACCCTTTCAAACTTCCCTTGGTTTATGTTTTTATCCATAACTTTATCTCCCTCCCTCCCTCCCTCTCTCCTCCACCACTCACAACCGGAACAAATTACTAGCAGCTGAACTTTCAACAGTTGTCCAAAATGGCGTTTATTTTCTGACCGATATTCTTTTTTATGTTACTGTACAATTTCTGCATCAAAGATTTAAACTATTAGAATTTTCTTTTATGGCTTTTTTTTTTAATAAACCAATATAATAAACCAGGTATTTCCAAATTTCACCAAGAAACTGCGAAATAATTGGATGATAAACAAGACGTTTCAATGTGTTCGTGAAGACCAAAGGCGCTAGCTTATTTGCTTTTTCTGATTCCACTACTTTACAGCTTTATCTTCGCTAGTTATAACAAACTTTCAGCTTTATTGGGTCGTATGGAGATTTGTTTCAATTATGGTAATATAAGTATTTCTTTTAACATGCGAATTGCCAGTTTTGTTGTTCCCCTAATTTTTAAAACAAGCATTTTCACTGCAGCGCTGATTCAATTAATTCTCATTATCTATATGGGCATTATTACAGTCTCTCCTCTAGAGAGAGAAACTGCCCGCTAAATTCCACAATATGTCTACACTCTTATCATTCTCCCTCCATGTTTCTCTTTTTTCTTTCCTTTTTGTAAGCGTTTCATTTCCCACAAAATGCTACAGGTATTTCGAGACGATGAATGGAATTAAACACATGAAGCTGAAATAAGCGCGGAGTCTGGAAATACGTACTCAAGCTGCAAGCTCTGACAGAGGATCAAACAAGAGAGGGGCGTATGATAAGCCGACATCTGAGCAAAGAAGTTGATCTTGCATTCCCGACTTCGTGAATCTTTAATAAAAAAATAATAATAATGGTATAAACCACAGGGAAATCGCGTTAGTCGGGAAGAAAAAGTATTAAACAATTAGAGCAGAAATGTTAAACAATGTACCCAACAATAATTTTTATATTTTATAATGTGTGTTATTTTCAAAACATATATGAGGTAAATTCTGATGTATTATTGTGGCATACGCATTGTTTGGATTGTTGTGGTGTGCTATTTTATTGTTGGGGCAGGAAGCCCTACAAGGAGAATATATTTTCGTGTCGATTGGTTGTCAGAAATCTCTTGAAGCAAGTCTTGTGCTTTAATCTGATTAGTTTTGAAGTTTCCCTTCTATGTAGCAAGTTCTGGGGAAGGCTAGGAAAGAGTTATTTGTGAATAGATCCCCAACAAACAGGACATATCGTGCGTCACATCTTCTCCCTGCTCAGAAATATTCTAAAATCAGATGTGTAATAAATGTGACACTTATCTTTTTAAACCAGAAAGAATATGATACATTTCATAATGATGTAATATAGTGTAAAATAACAGTTTTTTACTTTAACATAATTTCTGGAAAAGTCTTGCCAAGTTATTTATAATGTTCTATTAGGTGAAACTTTATACGGCTCTGTCTTCACGATGTCAATAACGTAATATATGTAAATAGTGGAGGTTCGTAAAAGTATTGCTCATTCATTGGTAGTTAACATTCTATGCTACACTCATTTGTCCGCAAACGGACAACAATAATTGGCCATTACGATGAGTGTGTTTTTGCCATGTGAACTAATTGAGACTTCACTACCTGCTGCAACCTGTTCATTCCGGAAAATTCTCAAATAACGTCCAACCAGCAGCTTGATCCAAACATGATCTAATGCGTCGCCACTTTCCGCAAACGGGCGTTAAACACTTGGAAAAAAAAACTACGCTGTAAAGCTGAAAAACAGGAATTGTTGACACTATTGCTAGCGTTTATAATCACATCTGAGGCTAATATGAAAGTATTACGTTTTATAGTAAAACATTGTTACTATTGTATGTTTTTGGTATATGTCTGTTTGAGGTATGTTAATTTTTATTAATTCAAGAAAAGTTTGCATTCTTAACTGCAAAAATAGTGGGTGCTTTGCTCACTCTAAATCCCGAATCTTCCTTTATAATATTGAAACTAATGGACGTAAGTCAGCGAATTTTGCTTGCTAATGAAGGCCTTTGAGTGTCCATTGCCCCCAGACTCAGTACAACGCATTTGGGTGTGCTGCTGTTGCTGGAACGTCTACAGTCACCATTACTTTGTGCCACTAACAATACAGCGTGTGATTCAATAGCGCGGATATACTGGTCGATAAAGAACTGTTAAAGGCAATTTCAGGTTCAGAAAGAATCTATAACATCCTGCATTCAGTCAATAATTTGGAAACTACGCGAACGTTGTTGGATATCCATGTAGGAAGATGATTAAAACTGCCAGATGCAACGTGCTGAAAATGGAACTTCTGCGTAGAAGTTAGGGGTTTCCACAAGCACAATTCGACGTGTAGTAATGCATATCCTGTTACTGCAGTGCAAGAATTTAAACCTCTCGAAAACAGAATGAAGGTCTATTACTGTCACTGATTCTAGAAGTTAATCAGCGCATATTCGAAACACTGGACTACACTTTATTCTTTGGGGTAAGTGAGCACATCATTTGGATTAATATTAGAGGGAATTCATACACCATGCATGATGAATATATTGGGGGTTGGCTTCATCTACCACGAGTGTGTGAATTAGCGGAATATCGAGGAACTTCAGCTGATATTTTAATGTCATCGTGACTGAATTTGTTTTCTTTTTTGAAAATCGTGTTATCCCTAAAAGATTTTAGCAACCAAGGTTGCCTGACCTTACCGCACCAGATTCTTTTCTGCGGGTTACGATGAAAGGGAAAGTATATTGCACCAAACTACGGATCCTCGTGAAACTGCAAGAAAACATTTAGTGTGATATTCAGACTGTGCCTGAAGAGGGGTATGTAGGCATACCTTGATACCAGTCGCAACCACTTTACAACCTTATTATGAAAACCAGGTTTTCCACATGCCAAGGTATATCCCCAACAAATATCACTATGAAGTCCATTAATTTTAAAGTTATAGAAAGTATCAAGAACCCCGGAGTAAATGAAACACCCCGAACAACTAATTGGTATTTGTATCTGTTTAGAGTTAAATTATTTGATTTAAACCAATTTTACTTGTTTAATTGAGTGTTTAACTGAGCTTCTAGTTCAATTATAGATTTAATAAGTATTAACACACTGGTTTAATTTGCTATCTATATAATATTATAATATTTTGAAGACTCCTAAGAGATGTGTAAACAATTTCGAAAACAGAAAAAACCCCAAGAGTTCAACCGCGAGGGGTTTCCATGTTTCATCTTTCCCAATTATGAAATGTTTTAATTATTGTTATGATTATTTCTGAAAACTTGTTTTCGTGCACTAGTTTATATTTTGCCTTTTTGTTCATAGAAATGTAATGTAGGTGTTTAAATTACAGGATTTTCTCGTTCATATACTTCATTTATATCACAAAAGCATTCTAATGATGTGAAATTTGTCATTTTGGGTTGTTAGTGTGTATATGTCCCCAACATCAACTGAAATACCATTCATAAACAAATAGTATCCTTTCAAAGTCATATTATTTTTAGTAAGACAGGCGAATAATCTATAGTACATTTTTAACAGTTAAGCATTTAAGTTTGTCTGAGAAACGGCAAATTGCAACAATTCGTTCCATTTTTGAATGGTGTTTAAGCCCGTTTTTACTACTGAGGCACCACAGACGGTGAATACTGATGATACATAAGATGAATGATATATTGGGAAAGGATTTTTTTAAAGGAAACGTTCCATGCCTAAGATTAGGGAACCTTCCCGGCATTTGCCATTTATGAGAACTGAGGAAAGCCTGGAAAAACCTCAGTCAGAGAGGACGGTCCTGAGGGATTCGAACCCCAGACCTCCCGCGCACGAATACGCGCCTTCGCTACCTCGGTCATCCGTGGCGGTGAAAATAATTCACGATATATGTGACCTATATATGCACTTATTAACATATATCTCATTTTTAAGCGTTTATTATAATTTCATCATATCCAGATGACATTTTTAAGAATAAATGACTCCACTAATTTCCAAAGGAATAATTATTACCGTTTCACAATGTAACACAATTTCCGTCTAACGAAATCAATTTCTAGCCTAGGTATTTATATGAAAATTTTGGAACCTTAGTGTCGGCAGTATTTACCTTAAACGTTTAAACATTTTGAACTAAAATCAGTTCGTAGTGTGTATGTAAAAGTTAAAAACTTCTCCAAGTAACTGCCTTCTTCCAAAAATGGAATTCACGATAATGTGCTGATATTTGTATTCACTGATTCAGTTAAAAATACATTATGACTCACGGGTTAATAAGATCTTACTGATATAATGCCTGTTTAGCGGAGGGAGGTCCATTTGTTTCGGCTTCTTTCTGTGAAGTAAGACTGTGTAGGGAATAATTGTATTACATTCGTGTTTAAAATAATTGAAAGTAGAACTATATTATGTGTTTTCAAGAGATCATTGATTGAACAAGTTTATGTTCATAATAATACGATTATTATATTTACTTATAACGTTCATTTAAGAGTGTTACTGTTAGGCAGTTTTTGAGCACGAGACAAATCTTCCTATTTAAATTACTTAAGTGCTCTCTACATTAATTCATTGCAGAGAAGCCAAGCTCCCAGCTTTGCCTTACCAGGACAAAAAGCCTGCACCACAAACACCCTCTCTTCTGACAGCAACTCAAAAACAAGATAAACGTAGCACCCTTATTGGGACCGGAAGACATTGGTCACTGTCGATGTGGACACTGTGTCGCAACATGTTGAACGTAGTACACGGTGTACAATAATTGCGGTCACTATATACCGCATAGCTACTAATCAAACATAGGTTACTGTAACGAAATTTGTTCCGATATAAAATAATGTGTTTTTAGTCATTAAAAGGGTTACAACAAATGCATAAAAAATAATAAAGGATCTGTCTTACAGGGGATGCAAAATTTGAAATAAAATAAATGGAAAATTGATATTGCGATTATTCGAACATATTTATTATTTAATAGTATTAATAAATACCGAAATATGCATTCAGCTTCTTTCAAGATAAGCTCTCAAATATTATAACTAAATATTATACACTGCTAGCCATTAAAGTTGCAACACATTGTTGGCGTTGATAATAGCCATGCGGAAATGACGTATTTTCTTCTATTTCGATTGTTTGACCATCCGTTTGGACCCTTCACGTCTTTGTGTTCGCCCTATCCCGATTCCTGGTTTCGTTCAACATAAACATCAATTTCCCAGAATGACATCCTGCACTCTTGGTATGCCACAATTCTCCCGCAGATATCTGCTGGTATGGCTGTTTTTTTTCGACGAGTAATTGTCGTTTCTTCTGAGAAAAAATGGATCCGTTCGGTTTAACGGGTGTTGCAATTTTAATGGCTAGCAGTGTGTTTATTCTTATGTCATATAATAAGTGTCTTACACGCATGTAACATTTGAGTGTAAATATTGACATCTTTAGCTATAATTTTTATACAACTTGGTACAGAAAAATGAAAGTAATGCCCCAAAACTAAACTTGGGAACTGAAATATTACAAATATAAGCACTTGGACTTGAGGTCTAACTCCTAATGGTTTAAACATCTCTGCTTTTGCATATAAGGTTACATAAATTTATACGTGAAAAAGCTATTAGGAGATATGAATACTTTATTCGAAGGCATTGATTGCACCTCTTAAGTTTTCCAAAATACAAAAGTTCAAATGATTGAAGTAGCAAGATCTGTTATCTTTCCTTAAGCTAAAAGTTACACCCTAAATCTATTGAGAGAATTTTATATTTTTGTAACTAATTAAGCTTTATTAAGATCTTTGTTGAATAACACTAGTAATTTAATTCTGCAACGTCTTTCACGTTCAATATGGAAAAATTACCGATAATCTTGAGGAATTGTTAAAGTCTCGACTTTCTTTGTAGTAAAAGGCTTAATGTTGACGTTTCGTACAGACTGGGTTCTGCCGGACTCTTGTAACCCCCCATCAAACACCCGAGTTTTGATGAGTTTGCACGAAACGTCAGCAGTAACCAGTTTTACTACTGAAGCACCCGGAAAACCAGAATTTAACCATGAGTCAGTTTTAGTCTACACATAAGCCTGAAGTATGTTAAAGTATCAAGTATTCATACGCAAAGAGTCAGGAAAATTAATGCGGGAACGTGTAATAAATAGAATAATGAGCTCTGAAGATAATGCTCTAAAAATTGGTTCTAAGCAAAAGGATGGATTTAAAATGCCTTTAGTGTTTTGAGCTTAGCTGTTTAAGATTTCCGAAACAACGAATCCCAGATTTTCAAAAATCACTAACATACATTATTTTTTTTAGATAATATCAACATTGATTTAAAGTTATATTTAATCTGTGGATTATTGCAAATGTTAATGGAAACGTTGGAACTGTTACGGAGAGATGACACAGCAAGATGTTTTGCTCTCTGCTAAGTTAGTGCGGAATAGTCTGTACTATACCCGCCGAGGTAGCATCGGCATAATTGATGGCCGGAAGGCTCGGCGAGCGACACTGAATAATGGGATGTGTCAACATAGGGAAAGCCCCTTTCCGACATCCTAGCGGAGTGTGAGAAGAGCTTCACCGGGGTCAGAATCTCCACCACTTCCCTCCTTCATTACTCGTGCCAAGCTGGCGACCACCGTGACCCCTCGCCTCACGACCTACCTTCAACCTCCTCCACCCTCTCACTCATTCACTCTGGGGGGGGGGGCCTGTAAAGCCCTCCCGGATGCTCTGTTGACGTTTTACAAAGGACCTCCCATCACAAACCCATATATAACTTATACTGCCGTAGCGCTGCAGGATAGTGCTCATTCTTCACGGATGCCCCCTGTCATGACTACTAAAGCACCTCTAGGGAAAGTGATATTCCTGTCAGCAAAGAATCTCGAGACCCTCTTCATAATAAGGTTATTATTACTGTTACATTTTTATGGGAATTGCTTGTACCCGAGACCCAAGAGAACTTACATGATAAATGCGGCATTAAAGAAAATAAAAAGTGTAGGCTTTTGGCTCTATTTAGTAGTACCAAGCACTGCTAGACCCATATTTTACTGTTCTCCACATGCATAAAATGTCACAAAGAACTTGAATATTGAGCTATCGCAAACAACTGCTGCTATTATGGACGGTAACCATCTAGCTGTTCTAGCTTGAACCATAATGTTATAATCACTATTCAGTGTCACGCCATAAACAATTCTGAAGTATACTAGTGGGTGGGACTTAGGTCACGTGCTTCGCTGACGTATTACACTTTACTTGTGTGTGCAAAAGAGTCGCAACACTTTTCTGTCAAAATAAGTGAGAAATTTCTTTTACAATAAAACGTATTTAGTAGGAGGAATAGTTTATATATCATAGTGACACCAATACAATGCAAAACTTCATCAGGCGCAGGAATCTTTTATGATACACTTGGTAAGTTTAATTTAGTACAAGATGTTACAGTAAATATTCACAGCAAGATATAAAATATTATATATTCAACAGTAAAATAAATAAAAATAAAAAATAAATACTTCCAGAAGAATAGTGGTTAAAATATTAAAAATACATATAAAATATAAAGAAATTCAAATATAAATGACACACAGTTTCAGTCAATTTGTTCACCCTAACTCCCTCCCGGTTTTAAGACTTTTCAGACCTGAGGTGTCTCACTTTCATCAGAAATTCACCTAATCTATCTCTCCTTCCTTGCCTTCCAGCGGAGCCCAACATGTCCATTTCCTTATGTTCGATCCTGTAAAGGAGTGCGGTAAATATTATTCCCTCCGTCTTCCGTGTCTTTACGTTCAACCAGTAATGTGTCCATGATTCCCCCTCTTCACAGATGAGACAAATTCTACCCTCGTATTCGTCAGTGATCTTAATCATCCGCCATGCCCCTAGTCTGAGCCACGCAAGCTTCTGTCTAGTGAGTTTAGTCTCTGTTTTGATGTACTGCTCCATCCCCCATTCCGATTTTGGCACCGATTGTAATTCCAGCGAAATTATTTCTCTGCATTGCGCAATTGTCTGTTGCGTATCCATATCCCTCAAGCGATTTCTAGCCTTCCTCCAAGCGCTCTTTCTATTGCCCCGACTCACCATCCGATGGTGCTCATCCCTATTGTTTCTAGTCCCTTTCTTAATTTTGATGCTCATAACGTGTTCCCTTCCATCCTTAGCTGTTTGTGTTAGCACAATGTCCTAATTAAAGTTTGGTTTCCATGACTAATTCACAGACAGCACTTTACTATTCTGATTTCACACTCTATGGTCTCGCTGTAGGCTGCGAATTCTCTCTTATTCCGCCGTTCGTTGTGCCCCTGCCCAGCCCCAAAATTCCTTTCAGAAAACATGTCTTTACTTAATCTAGGTTCGCAGTTTGTTCCCTTTCTGCTCCTTGTGTATTGTAGATATTATTAGTGCCCCATAGGCGGTTTCAGTACATCTTCAGGCATGTATGGATTCTGCTATGTAATCGGAGAGTTTCTACTACTTTTACTCATGTCCGTTCCCCTTCTGTTCATTGTAAAAATAATGCCGTAGTATAGGAAAGTCTTCAGGCTATCTAGCGTCTGCCCTGCGTACATCCACGTCCCAGTCCTACTAATAATTGATCCGTTCTTGAAAGTCATTGCTTTTGTCTTTCACATTAGCTCCTCTAGTAGATCCAAAGTCTGTCTAGGCCTCTCTGTAGGCCGTTTATCGACGTAGAACGCAGTTGCATATTACCCTGTACGAAAGCGCTAACATCTGCATACCTCCTATTGCTCGTGCCTCCATATTCTCCAGTAACATCTTGTCAGTAATGCCATCTATAAGTAGATTAAACAGTAAGGGTGATAAAATGCATCCCTTCCTCGCTCCCTTCCCGCTTATGGAACTCCCCGATACACTATTCCTGTCGTACTTAAAGGCAGAATTCCATATTTCTATATATCGCCTATAAAGTTCGAATCATCTTCCCCGACATTCACTTAGCCACAATTTGAACCATAATGCCTGAAGATCTAAGGATTCAAATGTCTTCTTAAAATTAAGTTTTCCTCGTTTGATTCACACTTTCAATACTCTTAAGGTGTCTAGAATAAATGCGCCTTCTACCGTTCCGTGTCCTTCACGAAATCAAAGTTGAAATTTTGATAGATTACCACATCATGTCTCCCATGCTTTTATTCTAGTATTCTGAACTCTTCAGTATATTTTTTTTTCCATAATTGGTGACAAAATGATCCCCTATAATTGTGCAAAACTTCCATTATTCCCTTTCCTTTATAAATGGGATGGGTGATTCCCTTGCCCTACAGGTGGAGTAATTTCCTTCATTAAAAAAATTCTGAAAGATTTCGAGCACCACCAAACCAAACTCACTAACGCTCACCTCGGCTTTGTGTTTGGATACAAGCTGACATGAAATATATAACATTATAATGTGCTAATATGTGTTCTGCTTTGGCACTACTGGCATTATCTGACACAATAATAAACATGAGGTGTTTCGGTAGGACAGTATGATTAGTGCCATGCAATTAAAACTGCACCAGTCATTTCTTCATTAAAATCCTTAAGACGTTTTGATTCAAAAGTAAATAAACTGTAAATGTAATTTCATTTGCATAAAAAAAATTGTGGCCACTGTACCTACTAAGCAATGTGTATTTACTCGTATTATGAACTCATTTAACATAAATGACTAATATATTTTCGGATCCTAAAATGAGATTCCCCCTCCAAAAAAACGTTGTTTATTTATTTTAGGTAGATAATTTCCAATAGATTTTCCAAATTAAAATTACTCGTATTTGTGTGATTCACAAAGGAGGCTATTAAAAATCAATTCAATACAAGAGGTAAAAAGAAAACAGTATTGAAGACGTGTAACAGTCTGCTGCAAGGTTATAGTATTGAGACGCAATAAGTTAAAGGCTCATTGGCTACGTATGTATAAGAGATCGTATTATTGTTGTTATTATTATTATTATTATCATTATTATTATTATTACCTGAACTTAGCTCTGCTATTTTATGAGCAGATAATGTAGGAATTATTTGGATTTGGATTTGAGATATTTTGAACTCGTGCGTATTTTAGAAATAGTAATATGCACCTGCTTATAATGAAACGGACTTTGAAGGTAAATAAGTCACAAAAACTTGTCAGCTAAAGTTAGTAAAATATTTATAAAAAAATGTGTTCAATTACTTTATGTACATAATCATTTATAAACGATAAAAGAAAGAAGGAAAGGAAACAGAAAAGAGTCCCCATAAAATGGAATTTGTATAATTTTCTTACAGTACATTTTTTATTACTCCGAAAAAAGAAAGAGAAGCAGCGAAGCGGAAAGGAAATTTGCACGTGTTGAATTTGTTGTCCGCTTAATTTTTAGAATCGTTTGCTATAATAAAATCCTGTCTCCAATACCCATTAATTTCGCTGTTCGCCACTCTAAGAGACGGGATGGGATTCTGCTGTGCCGGTGGCTTAAGAGCAGGCGGAGTAAGA